>JAUPFV010000001.1:96935853-98386467 GCA_036936605.1 Limnanthes douglasii subsp. nivea
GATCGATTCAAACAAATTCATCAACGAATTCGACTGAACTGTTCGACTCCGACGAATTCGACTGAACTGTTCGACTCCGACGAATTCGACTGAACTGTTCGACTCCGATAATATTATCAAATCCGATCAAGACTTCGGTCAGAGTATCAGAGTATCAACGACGACAAACAACGGTGAACCCGTAAGTTTAAAGTTGTTTTACGAGTTCAATTATTCAGTTAGTTTACAATTACGATTACAAAAAATTCTAGGGTACGAACACACTGTTTCGAGTATATTTTCCACTAACGAACAATGCTTACTCGTGTCTCGCTAAAGCAAGACACGAGACGCTGTAGAAACTGCTTAATCAAAATGTAATTTTAATTACAGAAAGCATTACTAAATGTTATTGCTGTTGTATAGGTTTCGCAGATAGAATTTAGGTAATTGCAGGTTTTTTATATAGGTTTCGCATCTACTAGACTCTACTGGTTATAGATTTCATTGTGTTTCGCATCTACTAGAGTCTTCTAGTTATAGATGTCCTTGTGTTTTGCATCTACCAGTCTTTTATGTGCATTGATATTTTTGCAGGTTTCGCAACTATCATCTTTCTCTTATTTGTAGATTTTATGTAGAGTTTTGCATCTAGCGAAAATTTGATATTATTGATCTGTATAGGTTTCGCATCAAACCGGATTCCTTAAATTTTATATCTCTTTACATTTGGCATCTATCAAATCTGATATAAGTTTTATTGCATTTACAGGTAAAAATGGCACCAACATTTTTCTACAGATCCGGCCTCTTTGCACTGTTAAAACAGATGGAAGAGACAAAAGTGAGGCCATGACATATAGAAGCAGCAAATAAGACACCTTTTTACTCATTTTTAAAAACAATCTATGATCTTCGGACAAAGAAGACTGCATACAAAAAACACTGGGATGCAATTGAACAGATTGCGATGACATATGATGATAAAGAAGAAGCATTTAAAGAAGAAGCATTTAGATTGCGATGCCACTTCAAGCAAAAAAGTTTTAAACCTAAGTTTTCAGAATTAGAAGATGAAGAAAAATCAAGGATAATAAAGAAGTATTTTTCTGAGAAGACATCAAGAAAAGTTGATGGAAGTAGAGCAAGACCGATCACTAACAAACTTATAAAGGTTTGCAAATTCCATATTTCTCATATTTTCTGACTGCTTTAATACTTGTATAAGTTGTTTCTCATCTACTACTTCTGTTTTACATAAGGTTACGCATCTATCTCTTTAATATGTTTCATATTAAACTAGGTATCGCATCGATCACGTTAGGCCTCTTTTATAATGAACAACGTTCCACATCTACTATGATTAAATTAGTTTTCGCATCTATCACATTAGGCCTGTTCCAAAATAAAACACGTTCCGCATCTAGTAAAATTAGTACCCGTTTCGCATCTATTATTACCGTTTACATAGGTTCCGCATCTATCTAAATATAATTACTAAAGTTTCGCATCTATCAAATTTAGGAAATGGTTTTGCTTGTTTGTAGGATGCAATAAAGATAGTAGTAAAAATATATGGACAAGAGGCAATAGAAGATGTTGTCATACTCTTTATATTGCTAGCCTGTTCTACCTTGTTTTCTCTACATTTGGAGATGTACTAGCTTCGAGATGGTCTATTATGTAGAACACCTAGATAAATGAATTCTATAATAGCTTGTCATGAAACTAAACCTGGAAAAGTAGTTGGTTGTGTTGCCCTTTTACTGGTTAATATTTTTCTTCATTCTATTTCATATTAAATATTTACTCAACAAATGATATCTAAAGTATTGTTAATATGTAGCCATTCATCATGGAACACACAACTTTATGTCAAGATATTGAAATTGAAGACATGATACCTAGATTTTTCAAATGGCTGGGTATTGAACGCAAAACAGATTTAGATTTGGTTGAAGCCATAAAAAACATAACAAATGAACAGGTATACTTACGATATGTTTTTTAATCTGTTTCAAATTTTTCATATATATCTGTTTACTCTAATATTTTAACAATTTTATAGATTCTTGAAGAGAAATTGAGGCTGAAAGAAGAAGAAGAAGAAGAAGAATTTGGAGGAGAATTCCAAATAGATGAAAAAATATTGATGCTCCTCAAGAAAATGATATTGTTCCACCAATAGAATTAGAACAAGTAAACCTCAACGAAGATGAAGATGGTTTGCATTGGGATACGCTACAAGAACAAGCTGCAACAGATTCTACTGATAGCGAAAAAACACTTGACCAATACATAGTTCAACCACGCCCAAAAGTTCCAAGAACTAAAAAGATTGCAACACGACGAAGAAAACCAGTACAGAACCTGAAAGAGAAAACTTTACCAGTGGATACAGTTGGTGCCCCAATTGCAAGAAAAGTGAATACAACATCACAGATTCTTAGGAATATGAAGATACCTGAAAATACAATACAAAAGAGTTCTAAAATAAACATTTCAGACAGATTATACCATCTCAAAACAGAAAATAGAAGGTTGAAGAAATTACTAGCAAGAGAAAAGGTAAAAAATATACTATTTTATCATATTTGTTATAAATTCTGCATCTAGTATCATCATTACAGAAGGTTGCGCATCTAGCATCATTATAACTGAAAGTTTCGCATCTACTTGTAATTAACATTTATCATCTATCATTCTGTTAAAAGTTATACATATATCATTCTGTTTCACATTTCACATCTATCTTTATGTACACGTTCCGCATCTAACATTTCTTTTTAGTTCCACATCTATCATTTATTTACATTCCGTATCTATCATTTATTTACGTTCCGCATCTATAAATTGATTTGACTTCATCGTTTCGCATCTAGGTTTATGAATGTTAAGATTTCGCATCTATTATTTATCTTCTGATGTCAAATGTTTCGCATATATCTTTACATTGCTTATTATTTTACAGCAAGTTAACACAATAGCCCCAACCCCAGCTCCAACCACAACCCCACACCCACCCACAGCCCTAACAACAACACCACCATTAGACGCAGACAAACCTCACACTGACCCAGTCTCTAGCCAGAGCTTCGACTTAACAACATTTTAAAAAGTAGAAAAACTAAAATGGCACGCCGAAAATTTCAACAACAAATTAATGAACTGAAAAAGAAACTCGAAGAAAAGAAGAAGACCATTACACAAATGAAAGCTAATGTAGAGATGGACATTGAGGTTGAACTACAAAACATACTTAAACTGCCTATGTTGAAGCTAAACATGGAAACAACTGAACATCAACCAAAAACTATTCAAAATACAAGAAACACAAAATAAAAGAGATTAAATGATTCAAAGCAAAGAACAATAAACAAATAAAAATCAAAAAATAAAATACACCAAATATTGTTGTGGAAGACAAGGTTCCACCTCCACAATAAGAAAAAAATAAAGATGATTTGCAAAAACAGAATCATAATGTTGTTGTTACTGATGAAAATGACCATGTTGCTGATGTTGAATTTCATGTTGTTGCTACTACATCTGAGGATGTTTTTGCTGTTGCAAACAGACATGTTGAGGTGGAAAACCAAGTTCATACCACTGTTAATAGTGATTCCCCTATTAATGTTGATATTGTTAATTCTGAAGATATTGTTGTTATAGAAAAGGAGAATTCTACTCCTTTTGAAGTTGGAATGGAAAAGCAAGTTGATGCCACTATTATTAGTAATGTTGGGTTTGAAAATAAAGACAATCTCGCAGTTGAAATTACTACTGAAGTTTCTAAAGTATCTGAAGTTGCTGAAGTATCTGAAATTGCTGAAGTTACTGAAGATGATCCATCAGTTCTTGTTAAAGTTACAGAAGATCAAAATCCCAATACTGTTATGGAAGAACAAGATAAAAATACTAATGCTATTGTTCTTACTGCTAAATAATCAATTGCAAAAATATCTGAAACGTCAACCACAGTAGCTGAAGTATTTAAATGGGACAAGAGTGTTGTTGAAGCATCTGGAGTGGCAAAGGATGTTCCTGAAGAATCTAAAGTGACAAAGGAAGATGATGTGGACAAAGAGGTGATACAGATAACCCAAAATTAACAAAACATATTTTGAAAAAACTTTTGTATTTATAGATATATAATGTTGCGTATTATCTTTTTTTTTGCTTAAATTCTATAATATTATTTGTATTTATATGTTTATCTGCCTCTGGTGTTTAACTGAAAGCTGGTTTTGTATTTAAAGATACAAGTTTCGCATCCATCATACTTGTGTATTACTTTTACTCATGTTTCGCATCTAATGTACAGTTTTCTGTTTTGTTAAGGAAAACGCATCAGAAGTCCCAGAATACCAAACGCCATAACTCATTGACTTAGACCCAGCAATTGAGAAAGAAATTATAAGAATTGAAAAGGACATACAAAAGAAAAAAGTAAGTGAAACATTCGCACATGTCATACTTAACTGTTTCGCTTCTAGCATATTTTCCTACTTTCTCATTTACTATACGTTTTGCATCTAGCATATTTTCCTACTTTCTCATTTACTGAAGGTTTCACATCTACCTTGGCTTAAGCTAATTTCCTCTCTATTATATTTCTAAATGTTTCGCATCTAGCTTGGCTTTCCCTTATCCCCCTCTATAATATTACTGTACGTTTTGCATCTACCATTGTTTTCCTTATTTCTCATTTAGTATTTGTTTCGCATCTATCGGTGTATTTTTGAAAGTTTTGCATCTAGCTTGCCTTTCCCTTATTTCCCCTCAATGATATTACTGTACGTTTCGCATCTAGCCTTGTTTTCCTTATTTCTCATTTACTACTGTTTCGCATCTATTGTTTCTATTTCTGAAGGTTTTGCATCTAGCTTGCTTTCCCTTATTTCCCCTCTATTATATCACTGTACGTTTCGCATCTAGCTATGTTTTTATTATTTCTCATTTAATAAGCGTTTCGCATCTATCGTTTCCATTTGTGCAGAAAGATTTGGATGAAGGTCCTTCATTTGAACTAATTGTAGATCTTACTCACCATCAAGTCAATATAGAACAACCAAACATGGAAATTACCAGAAAAGAGTGGCCATTTACAAACAAAGTTACAGTTGCTATTGACATAAAAGAATACTACAAATTAGAGCTGATTGAAAAAGGAGAAAACAATTCTGATCCAACAGTATGGTCATGTCCAGATGTACCAGGATCAAATATTTTTGTTAGTACTTTGATGGAGATAGCAGATGAAGATGAAATAGACTCTACGGTAAAAGTTAAATTCAAATTTACTTTGTTTCCGTTGCTTCACCAATCATATGTTAACAAACTACTGGTTTCCACTTTTGACAAAACAGGTGATTGATGGGTATATATATATATCAACCTTAAAAAAAATCAAATACCAGTTGCAAGTAGTAAAGGTGAATTTATGCCAGTAACATACTTATCTGGAAGTGTAATGGTAAAAATAAAATACTTTTACGACATTTGTTTATTTATAAACATAAATGTTTCTAATTATTACTCCTCCAATGTAGCATCTGCTGAACTGAAATATGGATGTAACATTATATGTTGACGATAAGCTCGAGGCATCACAGAAGGTTTAATCTTCACTCTACTTCTAACAGAAGCTAGACCTGGGAATGTTAACCATTGGACATTATTGGTAATAGATGTTGAACATCAAAAAGCAGTAAATATAAACCCAATACCAAATCGTCCAGATCCAACAAGAAAAATTGCAGAAAGATTAGTAAGTGTCTCTCTTTTATAATAATTTCATAGAATATATATATATATATATATATATATATATATGTCATCTGATTTATTTGTATGTTTATTAATTTACAGATTGCAAACCTCCAAAACAAAAACATTTTACATTCAGAAGAACCAATAAAGATAGTTTGTCCAGTAAATACTACTAAACAAAGATCTGGATCACTTGATTGTGGAGTAATGGTCTGTGATTACTTCAAAGATTATATTTTACATGGGAAACTTAACTTTCACAAAACTTCTAAAATTGCACCATTAAGAAGAACAAAAATGTTCTACATGTTTCTTAATGACATGAACACTAACAAATATTGGGACGATGATTACTAATATATGTTTTACTTCTTGTGATGTTTGTAATATTTTTTTACATGTAAACTGTCTAACAGCTATGGTTTTGCATCTATCTAACTTGTAATAACACGTGTATCGCATCTATCTCGAACTATAAACGTGTTCCGCATCTATCGTTTGTATTCTAATTCATGTTTCGCATCCATCACTATATTTTTTCTCTTGAAAACTTTTTTCTTTCTTCTGCTCTAAATTCAATTATCATTTACAGAAAGTAAAATATGTGTTTTGTAATTAATAAACTCAACCAATCTCACACATATAAATTAATAAGGGAAGGAAAATATAGGTATATGGCATGTAATTTAGCCTACTAATAAGGTTAAGAACAATGTGTTAAGTGGCTAAGGACCAAAGTAAAGAACACATAAGAAGTGAGGGACTTGAGTGATAGTCCCCTAGAACTTGTTTGTAAATAGTAAGATAGTTGGGTAAGAAATCTATTTGCATAATGGTAAACATGTAATTTCACCCCCTACCCTTTATCCTATATAAATGACATTCCCTTTTGGGAAAAATGGCTAATGATTGAGTAATAATTACAACATACATTCCTTTTGTCTATTCTATTTCTAGTAATTCACGGTTCAAAGTCACGTCATACAAACATCCTATAGTCTGATCCCATCATACGAACATCTTCGCTCCTAAGCCTCACTAAAGAATCTCTGAGCGCATCATTGGCGCCGTCTGTAGGAACCGTTTGGTACCCAGAATTAGTTTTCTAAAACCTTAAAAACTAAAAACAAAAAGAAAAGCATGGATACAGAAATGCGTGGGGAGATTGAGGCTAATCCGACCCAAAACTTAGTCGGTATCGAGTCTGGAGATCATCCGATGGAGGAGCAGGTCACAACCGATGGTAACACCCTAGCTCGACAGGCAGAGGAACCTTTAGAGGAATCGGTTTTGGTCGCCAGGCGGAGAGAGCTGTTGGAAGACATCGAAAGACTAAATGCTGAAAGAGAAGCTGTGGTGGCAAGCACGAAAATGGTCAGATCCGAGGTCCAACAAGAAAAGCTCGAGGCCGACTAGATCCAAGATGCAGTGCTACCCAAAGAAAACCGACGTCGAAAAATCCATCGACATTCTAAAAGTCGATCAAGATCTGAGCAAAAGTACGAGCCGTCCGATTCGAGCGAATACACTTCACTAAGCTCCAAAAATTCCTCTTCTTTAGAGACTGACTTGAGATATAAGGCGGATCACAAGCACAAAGATCCGAGGAAGCATAAGAATAATCATCGCGCAAGCAAGAAAAAGAATGGTTCGAGGAGGAAAGACGATGCTGGTAAAAGAAAAATGCATTTCGAGGACCCTGCTACTACTCGGAGGCATACTTAGTCTGATAGTTATCAACAAGATTTTAGAGTCAGCAACCATTTTACTTCTCCGACCACAAATGATGGTCCAGGGGGGAGCACTTACAAGGTCGGACACAATTGGAGGTCGTCACCTCTCTCTCCGGAGATTCTTTCTGGACACCTTCCTAAATGGTTCGATATTTCAAAGCCAGAGAAGTTTGATAAGACCCAGGATCCAAACAACCACATCGAACAGTTCAAGAACTTCATGATCAACTATGATGATGACGATAAGTTGCTGTGCAGGGCTTTCTCTCAAACATTCAAGAACGCTGCCTCTACTTGGTATAACTGACTGCCTCAAGGGTGTATAAAGAATTTTGACATGTTCTGGAGTATGTTCCGACAGCACTTCTTTGGAAACAAGAAGTTTCGTGCTAACAGAGACACCATCATTTACTGCTGGCAAAAAATTGGAGAAGTTTGAAGGAATACACCAAGCGATTCATCCAAGTAAAGACGTATATGGAATACTGTGAAGATAAGGTAGCGTTGGCTGCATTCCGGATGGGTCTTCTTCCGGGAGTGATGAAAGAAAATGCAACAGAAACGCAAGCGAGGAAGTTTGGAGCTCTATTGGATCAGATAGAAAAAAGAATTCTAGTCGAGGAAACCAGGGCATCCGAGATAGAGTTCATGTCTCAATTCTATCAAGATCTGAACCTAGCCAGAACAAGTACAACAACGGTGAGTGTCCGACCCCAAGCTGCTCAACCTATCACGACTGTCCGACCACGCGCCTAGACAGTTCAAGCAACAACTCAAACCCCTCAACGGGTGACTCATAACCAGCAGTACCATCAGGCAGGTCTGACAGCTCAGCAGTATGCACGACCAGCTTCGAATAGATGGGTCCAACTAGTTCACTATGCTGAGTTAACTGAGTGTGTTTCTACAATCTTTGAAAAAGCACGGGCAAATGTGCATTTCCGGAAACCTTTCCCTCTGCGAACTCCAAGGGAGCATAGGAAGAAAAAGTACTGCCAATTCCATGAAGACATTGGGCATCACACTAAGGATTGTGTGGCTTTGAAGAAAGAGGTTCAATACTTGATAGAAAACGGTAAGTTGGTGGATTTTGTCAAGAAGACCAATGCTTTGGTTCCCAAACAAGAAGTCTCCCCAAGACAAGATGGTGCCATGATGATTTCTGATGCAATCGAAGAAGACTTTTTGGATGCTTTTGATGTGGCAACATAGTATCTTGATCTAAAGCAAGGCAGGAATAGCGTAAACATGGTAGAGGAAATGATCCCTAGAGGGAAGGTTAGTGATTTATGTTCATTCTTTGAATCACTAACCATTTTTGGGGGAGATACAGTGGCAGGAATATCCAACTACTCAAAGAAGAGACATATCGTCAGCCTAGCAACACAACTGGATGCAGGGGCGTCATCACACATTTATCGGAACCCGTCACCAATAATTTGTTTCGAGGATGATGATATGAGAGAAATCGCTGGCCTGCATGAAGACGCCGTGGTGATCGGAGCGGAGATAGCCAGAAACGAGATAAGAAATATTCTGATTGATACGGGCAGATCTACCAATATCATGTTCATGACCACCTACAATAAGATAACTAATCCTCCAACTATTTAACGATCCGACAGGACGATAGTAGGGTTCACCGGTGCGACCGCGAACGTAGTCAGAGAGTTCGAAGGCGTGGTGGAGCTAGGTAGGGGACCATTCAAGAAAATAGTTATGGTACTGTTCATTGTAGTGGATACACCTACATCATACAACGCTATCTTTGGAAGATCTTGGTTGTCTAAAATGCACGGTGTACCGTCCACGATCCATAAATGCTTGAAATACGTTGTGGGAAGCAACATCGGAACTGTAAGATCAAGTCAGAAAATGGCTAGAGAGTGCTACAAGGCAGCATTGGCCCCTAAGCAGTTTATGGGGGCGGGATGCAGAAAAGAATAGCAGTCAGAGGGTCCTCCTTTGGATTCCAATCCTGTTGATGATCTGAGGGAGTCCCTTAGATTCATGGTCCCCGATGAAGGTTTTGAGGATCATGTGTTTGTCCCTGGGAGGAGTCTCAAGATAGGAACAAGGTTATCTCCTGAGGTAAAAGAAAGCTTAGTCAGATTTCTTTCGAACAAATTACATTTGTTTGCGTGGTATACAGAGGACGTCACAGGAGTGCCAGAGGAAGTCATTTGTCACATATTAGCTATTCGGAACAGTGTACGCCCAATCATTTAGAAACAAAGATCTTTTTCCCAAGAAAAAACAGAAGCGATAATGGCAAAAGTAGACTGTCTAACGAAAGTAGGCCACATCCGTAAATCACAATATCCGTTATGGACTGCTAACCCGGTCTTGGTAAAAAAGAAAAATGGAAAATGACAGATGTGTGTCGACTTTACTGATTTAAATAGGGTTTGCCCTAAAGATCCTTTCCCGGTCTCTCGAATAGACCAGCTTGTAGACTCCACATCCGGAAATCGTTTACTGACGTTTATGGACGCATATGGTGGATACAATCAAATTCGTATGGATCCAAGGGATCAAGAAAGCACAACTTTTATAACCGGAAGAGGTTTACATGGTTATCGCGTCATGCCATTCGGACTAAAAAATACGGGGGCGACGTATCAACGGCTCGTGAACAAGGCATTCGAAAGTCAGATTGGCAGAAACGTGGAAGTTTATATCGATGACATGTTAGTCAAAATCTTAAGAGATGAAGATCATTTGGCTGACTAAGAAGAAATTTTTGCTAATTTGGCTAAAATAAATCTCAAGTTGAACCCGAAAAAATGCACATTCGGAGTAAGATCTGGAAAGTTTTTAGGCTACATAGTCAGTGAGCAGGGCATCGAAACAGATCCTTTGCAGCTAAACGCCCTATGTACTATGGATCCACCTTAATCCATCAATGAAGTGCACATTTTAACTGGAAGATTGGCTGTATTAAACAGATTCATATCCAGGTCATCGGACAAGTGTGCTCCTTTCTTCCAGGTGTTAAGGAAAGCAAACCAGTTCGACTGGACTCAAGAATGTTCCGATGCTTTCAATCAAATCAAGCAACATCTGTCCTCCCCGGAGATACTGACAAAACCGAATCCGGGGGAAAAAATTATTTCTATACTTGGCAGTGTCCGACTTTGCAGTCAGCTCAGTTTTAGTTCGAGAAGAGGCAGGCCTTCCTAAACCGGTTTATTATGTAAGAAAAAACCTCCTAGATGCAGAAAAAAGATACCTTAGGTTGGAAAAGCTAGCCCTCGCCCTAGTAACATCGGCTCGAAAAATGAGGCCGTACTTCCAAGCACATACAATAGTGGTACGAACATCTTTTCCTTTGAAAAGCATGCTACAAAGACCCAATATATCTGGAAGGATGACCAAGTGGTCGGTCGAGCTGGGTGACTTCGATATTGAGTTCGAACCACGAACGACAATCAAGGCGCAGGCGCTGGCAGATTTTTTAGTAGAGTTTCATTCGGATACAGACATTGTGAACATGGAAGAATAAAAATCTAACTATGAGTGGCTAGTCCGAACCGATGGGGGTTCTAGATCATTGGGATGTGGAGCAGGTGTGCAACTAACGTCACCGGATGGCATCGCAATGTATCAGGAAATTCGACTCGGTTTCCAAGCATCAAACAACGAGGCAGAGTATGAAGCAGCCCTGGCCGGATTACAATTAGCAAAGATTTGCACGGCCAAACGGGTTAAATTGATCAGTGATTCTCAACTCCTAGTGAACCATGCCCTCGGACGTTCGGAGGCGAGAAAATATCATTTGGTAATCTGGGAGTGTTGAAAGAGCTAGCTTTGGAATTCGAAGACATCAGATTTGAGCATGTCCACAGGGCAGGAAACTCAGTGGCTGATTATTTGGCTACGACATCCTACTCGGAAGGGTACCTGTGGATAGTGACTAAAAAAAATCCGTCTATAGTCAAAGGATCTGAAGCAAAGGAAGATAGCATTGAAGCGTTCCAGATATTTACGGCGTTAACGAAAGAATGGAGAAGCAAAATACAAGATTTTCTAGTCCATGACATGCTGTCGGTCGACAAAGTCAGACCTAAAAGAATACGTTTCAAGGCCTACGGATACATCGTCCTCGGAGATGTCCTGTATAAGCGATCTTTTAGTCGACCCTTACTTCGCTGTTTAGGGAAGGATGAATTGCAGCTGATACTCTCCGAGTTACACGATGGGGAAGGCTCTGCTCATTGTGAATACAAGACATTGATACGAAGGGTTTTTCTAGCAGGATACTATTGGCCGACCCTCTCAGCGGACGCCAAAGATCTAGTGCAGAAATGTGACACGTGTCAACGATTTGCGAACTCGATCCACCTACCTGGGGTACCTCTAGAATCAATATCAGAATCTCTCCCCTTCGACCGATGGGGGATAGATCTGGTCAGACCATTTCCTATGGCTTCAGGGGGACGTCAAACCATCATCATTGCCGTTGATTATTTTTCTAAGTGGGTGGAAGCAGAACCATTAGCAGGAACAAGGGAAAAAGATGTAATTAAGTTTATCATTTCTAACATCTATTGTCGTTTTGGCATACCTAGGAAGATAACAATGGATAATGGCCCCCAATTTGATAACAATGAAATGAGAGATTTCTGCGCCTCTAAGGGGATACACCAATATTTTTCGACCCCATTTCACCCCCAAGCGAACGGACAGGTCGAAGTAACCAATCAGATGATCTTGGACGGACTAAGAAAAAATTTAGAAGGCAAAGCAGGGAAATGGCCAAACTATTTACAAGAAGTGTTATGGGCATATAGGACCACTCCTCGGACAGGAACACATGAGTCACCCTTCACGCTCGTATATGGAATGGACGCAGTAGTGCCATCGGAAATAATGTTCCCATCTTTTCGATTGAGTGAATATTCCGAGGAGGGGAATGACAAAGGAAAACGAACAGAACTCGACCTGATATAAGAAAAGAGTAGAAAGGCTCAATTAAATTCCTTGCACTATCAAACGTTGATGAGAAGCCGTTATTCGCCGAAGGTCAGAAGAAGAGAGTTTGAGGTGGGGGACAGAGTACTAAGAAAAGTCTTCATGCACACAAAAGACAAGAAAATCGGGAAACTCGCCACAAATTGGGAAGGGCCATACACAATCACAAGGATGTTAAAATCGGGGACATACAGATTGAAAGATAAAGAAGGAAGAGATATTCCCCATCCATGGAACATTGAGCATCTAAAGGCTTATCTAGTTTGATTAAGTGATTTGTAAATATTTTCTATAACAGTTTATGTAAGTTCCGGTGGCATACTCTTTCCTACGCTGGTGGCGCAGGAAGGTTTTAATGAGGTGCCTAAATTGCCGGCTTAATATCAAGTTTTATTGCATTCTTAAAAACATGAGTAAGTTCATCTTTTGGACTCAAAACACCTTCCAAAGAAGTTTGGACAAGTAAGTTCGTCTTTTTGAACTCAAAACACACTCCAAAGAAGTTTGGATAAGCAAGTTCATATTGTTGGACTCAAAACACACTCCAAAGAAGTTTGGAGAAGCAAGTTCATATTGTTGGACTCAAAACACACTCCAAAGAAATTTGGACAAACAAGTTCATCTTTTTGAACTCAACACACATCTCAGGAATATTTCAACACATGAATAAAATACCATAATAAGAAAACATCATTAAAAAGTTCCAATTACACAAAAAAATATTACATTAAACGTTTTTTGTCACAACGATCATACAACAAAAAGTTAACAAGATAAAGATAACCCAACATAAGCTACTCAGAAGCTGAATTCCCTTTGCTACCAGCAGGAGAATCCGAGTCCGGCGAAGAACTCTCCGAGTCTTCACTAGATTCAGGATCTTCCATGGATACTCCAGGAGGACGATGTTGTTCGATGAATCGAGTCTAGAGGCTGCCAAGGTGTAAGTCTGGGAACCTTTCATGCATTTCCAGTACCATGGCTGATCTCAGATTAGTATCTCGCTCCTCCAGACAAACGACAACATTGTCAGCATACTCATCAAGACTTTACTTCTTCTTTGCTTATTTTTATGCAAATATTTAAAAGAAAAACATTTTTGTAAAGCCAACCGACTAACAACTAATCTTAAACCTAATGCTCCATCTTGTAACACCTTCCCAACACCATTAATTTCATTAACCCAACCAACAGTAGCAAGTGCTTTATGCTTGTGACTAATACCATTAACACCAGAAGTTTCACCAGTTTCTCCGTAAACAAAATCTTCATTTACAACTTCAACTATACTTTCACCAGTTTCTCTAATATTATCACCAACAACAACAACACCTTCAACTTTAATAGTTCACTTGAAACACCCAAACTATCAACAAATGATACCAACGCAATTAAATCACCATCACAACCTAAGATAACATTTTCTAGATCACCACAAGAGTATCTTAATTTGAATTTACCCCGAACCAACGTATTATATCTACTTAAAACAAATTTAACAATATCTTCAAACACAGAAAAAAAAACCAAGGTCACAAATTGCAAGCTCCCCATTTAGTTTAAAAATGCACATCATACTACTAGACATCGCGTACCTGCATTAGACAAAGGTTTCGCATCTATTATTATCAAACAATATAAGAGTTTCGCATCTATTTGATAAAACATGTTTCACATCATCTATATCAAGAACATTGACATTTCGCATCTTCACAAAACAAAAAAGGGTAACGTTTTGCATCTACTAAAAAAGACATATTTCATCAACAAAACCAGAAAACGTACACGTTTTGCAACTATAACTAGGTTTTTAATACATGTTTCACATCTGCTTCGTAGAAACAAAAAACAGTTACGCGCAGACTGAAACTTATAAAAACTGAATCACGGACTGAAAATCAACAAAAACTGATGCTAATACCACTAATATATTGCATTAACAACGTAAAATACAAAATGAATACTAAAAATACAAAAAAAAAACCTAAACAGTTATGCGATACAAAATTTCAAAGAAACTAGAAATCCTTTAAAAATGGTACTTAAGTGGAAATTACTTTGGGTATTGGGTCTTAAATGGTACTTAACCCTTTAAAAAATTGTAATTAAAATATTTTTATTAATTTAAGTTTAAATATAATATGTTTTTATTATTTTAATGTGTAATATAAAATTTATCCACAATAAGACGAATCAATTAAAATTGAGGAAAAAATTAATAATAAAATTTAGATAAAAAACTAAAAAAACAAAAAAAATAAGTATTAGTAACTAAATTATACAACAAACAAATACTAAAAATTAAATAAGTACAAAAAACAATTTAGCAAAAAAACAAAATTAATAAGTTAGAAAATTAAAAAAAAATAGGACAAATTTGGACAAAGTAAAAAAAAGATTATGTATCATATTTGTATCGTTTATAGATGGTGCGCAAGGACGGCACAATCGGTGCCGTTAATCTTCCTTTCGATTTCGTCTAGGAAGATGAATATTGTATTCTAGATTTTGAACCCTAGCTACCTCAAAACCTCCAAATTAAGCCCTAATAAACTATAACATTATCCCATTAATTTCACAACAAAATTTGAACCCAAACAACAACAACAAACATATAGTTAACTATATATCAGCTTAAGAAATCAAGAAACTAGCAAAATTTAAAATAATTGAAAAAAAATTCACCTTGGCGAAGGAGGATGAGCTTTATATTTCTTCACCATCGATGAAGAGAAGCTTGATGGGAAGGAAGATGATGTAGGAGGATCGTCAGAGGAATAAGTGGTCGGTGGAATTTGTAGTGAGATAATTAAGAAAAGAGAAATGGAGAAAAATGAGAGGTGTTCTTGAATAAGTCATATGAATTAGAAAATAAATACCTTATATACTCTCAAAATGATATTTTTGTCAAAAAAATAAAGTTATATTATTTTTGGATAAACTTATAATTTGATGGGTTAAGATCCATTTTGATGAATTTAATTTGACCGTAAAAGAAAATATAAACCAAATTCTTCAATAATTGTGGTTTAATGATCACACAAATAATAACTATATGACTAAAAAAATCACATTTGTTCTTTTACTTTATATAATAGGGTTTTTATGTTCATTTTTGTATTAAACATATTTTTTTATGTTCTATATTTTGCTTTCCGTGCTCGGATTAGCTATAACTCAAAATGAAACTTTGTTCAAACACAAAAATACTATTTTACTACAAAAAGTAAACTATTACAATTTTGGTCAAATATAAAAGACCAAAATCCAATTTAATTGAAACATATAAAATCTATTTGATACAAAGATGAACGTTGGAACCATATTGCGAGTTTGGTCTAACATAAATGATCATCGATAATTTTTACCCTAACAGTACATTACAAACAAGGGACCATAAATATTTGGTTAAAATAGTATAAATATGACTCATTAAGACACATTCTTTTATCATAATATAATTGTCAATTAAAATGGTTTTATTAACTATGTATAATTAATACGTAGATCTTATGGTTTTGTTCTTTTTATTTCAAAATTAGTATCCCACTTTCAATAAAAAATTATTTAGTTATAAGAAAAATTGAACCAAATCTCTAAATCTGCATAAATTTTCTCAAATTGAAATTTAAAACATTTTATTGCATCAAGAATCATCGAAACAAGGTACGAAATATTCTTCAAATTTATGAAAAACATTAGGTTTCAATAATCGTTAATATATATATATATATCCGTCTGTTAAAGGTTCCTCTAATTTTAAAATAGTTAAAGTAAAATTTTACAAAATTTTAACAACTGTGTATCAAATTGTAAATGTTTTATTAACTTTTAACAACTTTGCACTAGTTATAGATAAAATTATACGCATATATAGTTTAGGTTTGGATTGATGATCAAATTAATGGTTAAATGTGTATGTGTACATGTAAAACTTATACGCATCTGTAAAAGTTTGGATTGATTATCAAACTATGTGGTTGAATGTGTGTGTGTGTGTACGTGTAAATGTTTTGGGATGTGTAGTTATAATTTGGTTGAATGACGAGATTGGATGCTTACGTGTGTATTTCTAACAGATAAATGTCTTAGGCATGTGTAATTAAAATTTAACAGGATGTTGAAGTTGGATGCTTACGTGTGAATTGTTAGCACATATATATTGTATGGATGTGTAGTTAAAATTTAACTGAATATTGAAATTGGATGCTTAGGTGTGAATTATTACCATGTAAACGTTATAGAGATATGCACAGGTAAAATTTGGCTAAATGTTGATATTGAAGTCTTAAGCGTGTATTGATAACATATAAATGTTATATGAATGTGTAGTTAAAATTTGGCTGAATGTTGAGATTGCATGCTTATGTGTATTGCTAACATGTAAACCTTTCAATAATGTATAGTTAATATTTGGCTGAATGTTGAAATTTGGATGTTTAGGTGTGTATTTTTAACATGTAAATCTTTTAGGAATATGCAGTTAAAATTTTATTGAATGTTGAGATTGGATGCTTAGGTGTGTATTGCTAGCATGTAAATATCTTAGGCATGTGTAGCTGAAATTTGGCTGAATGTTAAAATTGCATGCCTAGGTGTGTATTTTTACCAGGTAAAAGTCTTAGGCATGAGTAGTTAAAATTTGAATGAATATTATGTTAGGTGCGACCAAAGTCCCACATCCCACATCGGTTAAACATGGGAAGAAAGATTCATCTAAAGCGGACAATATCATACTAGTGTTGAGATCACGGCTTTAATTGAATATGAGGCATTTTGGTAGTAGACCAAATGCAAAGCCGTGAGGGCCTTCGGGTGCCAAAGCGGACAATATCATACTAGTGTTGAGATCGGTTGTCTTCTTACTTATATACGGAGGAGGAATATGCATACCGGACCCCATATTCCCTACAAATGTTATCAGAGCACCAGGCCCAGACGGAACACGATGTGGTGGGTTGTGATGTGGGTGAAATTCTGCGAACATCATACCAGAAGCCAGGAGCCATACTCAAGGTGAATAATCTGCTGGATAGATGGAGCGCCGCGGCTCATCAAGCAGGTGGCTTGATAAAGGAGCGGCGCAGATTCATCTAAAGATGGAGCGCCACGGCTCATCAAGCAGGTGGCTTGATAAAGGAGCGGCGCAGATTCATCTAAAGATGGAGTGCCTGATAGCTCATCAAGCAGGTGGCTTGATCAAGGAGCGGCACAGTGTCATCGAGTAGGCGGATGGATGGAAGTCAATTGAGAGGAGGCTAGAGTGGTACTTTGTTCGAGAGGAGGATTGTTAGGTGCGACCAAAGTCCCACATCCCACATCGGTTAAACATGGGAAGAAAGATCAGTATATAAGTTAAGAATACATCTCTATTAGTGTGAGGCCTTTTGGAAGTGGACCAAAAGCAAAGTCGTGCGGGCCAGTGGGCCCAAAGCGGACAATATCACACTATTGTGGAGATTGGAGTATTCTTACTTATATACAAAGGCGGAATATACAGACCGTATATTCCCTACATATTATAATTTCATGCTTAGGCTTGTTTTGCTAACAAGTAAATATCTTAGGCATGTGTAGTTAAAAATTTAATATTGAAATTGCATGCCTATTTTTATGTTTCCAACATGTAAATATCTTAGGCATGTGTAGTTAAAATTTGACTGAACATTGAAATTACATGCTTAGGTGTGTATTACTAACAAGTAAATGTTATACGCATGTGTATTTGACTAAGTATTGAATTTGGATGTTTAGATATGTATTGCTAACATGTAAATATTATAGACATGTGTAGTTAAAATTTGGCTGAATGTTGAAATTACATGCTTAGATGTGTAGTTAAAATTTAATTGAATGTTGAAATTGAATGTTTAGATGTGTAGTTAAAATTTAGTTGAATGTTGAAATTGAATGTTTAGATGTGTATTGCTAACAAGTAAATGTCTTAGGTATGTGTAGTTAAAATTTGGATGAATGTTGAAATTTCATGATTATGTGTGTATTTCTAATAGGTTAATGTCTTGAATATGTTTAGTTAAAATTTGATTGAATATTGGAATTGGATGCTTACGTGTGTATTAGTAACATGTAAATGTTATAGGCATGTGTGGATAAAATTTAGTTGAATGATGAAATTGCATGCTTATGTGTGTATTTATAACAACTAAATACCTTAGGCGTGTGTAGTTAAAATTTGGTTGAATGTTGAAATTGCATGCTTAGATGTGTATTACTAAGTAAATATCTTACGAATATGTAGTTAAATTTTGATTGAATGTTGAAATTTCATGCTTAGGTGTGTAATTCTTACATATATACTTAAATTTTGGACGAATGTTGAAATTGTATGCTTAGGTGAGTATTTCTAACATGTATATGTATTAGGCATATGTAATTAACATTTGGTTTAATATTGAAATTGCATGTTTAGGTGTGTATTTATAACAGGTAAATGCCTTATGAAAGTGTAGATAGAATTTGACTGAATGTTAAAATTGGACGCTTAGGTGTGTATTTATAACGTGTAAATGTTATGGGCATGTGTAGTTAAAATTTGGTTGAATGTTGAATTTTCATACTTAATGTGTATTGTTAACAAGTAAATCTCTTACGAATATGTAGTTAAAATTTGGCTGATTGTTGACATTACATGGTTAGTTGTGCATTTTTTACAAGTAAATCTCTTAGGATTGTGTAGTTAAAATTTGGTTGAATATTGCGATTTGCATGCTTAGGTGTGCATTACTAAAAATGTCTTACGCATGTGTAGCTAAAATTTGGTTGAATGTTGAGATTGCATGCGTATGTGTTCATTGCTAACCTTTTAGACACGTGTAGTCAAAATTTGGCTGAATGTTGAAATTGTATGCTTATGTGTGTGTGTGTTTTAACAGGTAAATATGTTAGATGTGTGTAGTTAAAATTTAGTTGAATGTTAAAATTGCATGTTTGGGTGTGTATTTCTAACAAGTAAATGTTATAAACATGTGTAGTTTAGGCATTTATGGTTGTTGAGTTTGTATACTTTTATATATATATATATATATATATATATATATATATATATATATATCACTTACATGTTCAATAGTTACAAATACTTGTTTATTGTAAAGAATTTTTTTTTCTAAACCAATTTGTTGAAACAAAATAAACAATAATTTATTATTTATATTACATTTAACATATACATATAGTTGTTTTGTATGCAAATAATTTGTAAAAAATTATTATTATTTTTCTAAATATATTATTTAATACAAATATAATAACCAAAAGAAAATATAAGACTTGAAGACAAATTCATGTCTAACTTAAATTCTATAGCTCAAACAATATGGAGTTTGAAGTTTGAGCCAAAACATCTCGTTCATTTAAACAAGACGTCGTTCTACAACTTATTTATTGGGATAGATAACTTGAAGAACGAAAAAAAAATGAGGCATCGATTGTGGAAATAATAAAGCGATGATGCATTCAAATTTGGAGAATGTCTGGTAACAACCATAGAAAGATATGTAAGAGTAATATATGGATTTATATTTGGGAATTAAGATTTTAAACTAAAGCTTTGAATTTTACATCAACAAAAATTGTAGAGTATACCATAAGTATATTGGTTCAAAGGTAATGAACTATAGAGACTAAAAAATAAGCAAAACAAACTAGTTTCATTATCAAGAAAAAATATATTGTCATCTCTTAAGGAAGTTGTACAATGAAATATAAAATCAGAAGCAAACGATATAGTTTCATTGATATCACTTATGTTTTCCGTGTAGCTATTATTTTATAAAAGTGGAGTTACATTACCTAATCATTTTGGTGGATAATTTGTGTATGATCAAAAAGTACAATCATGCAATAGAAATACTCTTGAATTTAGAGGAATCAATTGCTTCCAAGGAAAATCTATTGGATGTACAAGGTTGTGTGATTCTCATGACAATAATTTCTTATACATTTATATTTATATTATTATATTAACTCTCAAAATTAATAAACTAAAATATTATTTGATATGTTTTTACAACATTCGTTTTAGAAGCATACCAATATAAAAACATGACAATCAAATGAAATTCCCAATATGTCTTATATGGAAATCTTTACATGAGAATAAAGTTACTACTGATGAAATACAAAATATTTGCACAATAAGGTAAAAATATAATTAATTAAATATATCATTCAGCAGAGAACATTTATCATTATAAGTATATAAAAATATAATTTATAACTATAGGTTATTAAATGGAGAATAAAAATAAATATTTAGGAGAAGAGTTTCTTCAATTTTAGAGAAGATACAAAAGAATAAGAAAATGAAAAATACAAATAATGAAAAAGTACAAGAATAAGATGAATTGTTAAAAAATAATGAAACACATTTTAGTCTTCTACTCACTTAAAAAGCGACGACTAATCTTTTTAGATTTAGGTTAAAGAAATAAATGAAGCTTAATCAATTATTTTATTGGCAAATACACTAAAACTCTAGTTATATGAATCCTATAATCATTTATTTTATAGGCTTATACTATACTGTGATCGGTGACCACAACCCACTAAATTGATTTTATCAATTTAGTACATTAGTTATTAGTTCACGCTTAAATGTACGATTTGGGCCCTCTCATTCACAATGCTCAAATTCAACCCGATTATCAAAGTCATAAGTCCATAACACCTTTTTGCGTATAGGCCCAATACACAAATATATATATATATATATATATATATATATATATATATATATTAGTCTGATTATTTTTATTATTGGACAACCTTAAAGAAATGACCGCATATATATTTAACATATATGTCCATAAATATTCCAACAATCTCTTATTTGGATCGTCACATGTTACTTAAAAATATATTCACCTTTAATAGAATCCTTGAATCAATTGTAAATAACATTGATCAACAATAAAAGATTATGTTGGGAATATAGGTACCTGATATTCTGCCTCTGTATATATGTAAGAACAACCCGATCTCAACACTAGTATGATATTATCCGCTTTGGCACCCCAAAGGCCCACGTAGTTTTGCTTTTTGGTCTACTTGCAAAATGCCTCATACTAGTTGAGATATATTCTTACTTATATGCGACTTGATCCTTCCCATGTTTAACCGATATGGGATGTGGGACTTTGGTCACCACCCTAACAGATTAAAGACCTATTTCTCATAATATGGATAATAGGATGCAAT
The DNA here is from genome assembly GCA_036936605.1 of Limnanthes douglasii subsp. nivea. NCBI lineage: Eukaryota > Viridiplantae > Streptophyta > Magnoliopsida > Brassicales > Limnanthaceae > Limnanthes > Limnanthes douglasii. The sequence continues at coordinate 96,957,531 of JAUPFV010000001.1, forward strand.
AGTATCACATTATTGTCATCAATCAATTAGTTTTGCTAATTATGATGTATAGTTTAAGAGTAATATGAATTGTAATCATGTATATCTACTCTTAAATAATCCTAGATTTGGAGATCTAATAAAGAAATAGATGTCAATAAATATAAATAAGCATATATATATTTCAATAAACCTTAAGTATACAATATCACATATATTATCGGATTATATTACAAAACCCCACTAAAATTAATAATTCTATAAATCAACTACACCCATACCGATGGAAATTTCCTGAAAAACTTTAGGTAATACCATCTTTATAAGAGATTATAATATTATGGGGTTTGTGTCAATGTGATCAATACTTATATGATCCATATGAACTCTCTCTTTAATATATATATATGTGTGTGTGTGTGTGTGTGTGTGTGTATGTGTGTATGTGTGTGTGTGTGTGTGTGTCTGTGTGTGTGTATGTGTATGTATATGTGTTTGGATTTAGACAAGCTCATGTTGTTGTTAGAGTACTGCACCACAAAATTGTTATCACAATACAACTTTATGGGACCTTTTATCCTTTGTACAACATGCAATCCATTGATAAAATTCCACAACCACAATGCATGGTTTGGTGTCTCAAAGCACGCGACAAATTCAGAATAGTTAATAATCCCTTACCTTTCTGATTTCTTATATTTCAACATGTGCCTTATCGTTCGATACCTGAGTTACTTCCAATATATCATCGACATATAATACCATAATATGAAATTAATTACACCAAACTTTTGATACACACATTCCTCAAATGAGTTGACCTCAAAATCAAAAGAAACTATCATCTCTATGGTACCACTGATAAAAAGCCTATTTGAACCCATAAATAGATTTCTCAAGTCTTTATACCAGATTCGTTGAGTTGCCTATTTTTTAAAGTTTTTTAATTGCACCATATAGATAATTCCCTCAATATTACTATTGAGAAACACGATCTTACTATCCATTTGATGAAGCTCAAGATCAAATGTGCAGCTAATGCTATGATTGTTCTAACGGAATCTTTCATCGATACTGGAGAGAAGGTTTCTTTAAAATCAATCCCTCCACATTGGGTATAAAGTTTTGCTACAAGTTATGATTTATGTTTTTCCACATTACCCAGGGAATTGTGTTTAGTTTCGTAAACTAACTTACAACCAGTTACCTTTTTCCCTTCAAGTAACGGGGCAAGTTCACATACTGTATTGTGCCACATCAATTTATACTCTTCCTTCATAACGTCAATCCACATCCAAGAGTCAGAGATTTCAATAGCTTGTTTGTAAAATAAGGGATCATCTATAGTTCCAACACATGATTCATCATTTTTCTAAAGATATACTATAAATCAGGATGTATAACCTTCTTATTTTCTCTCGTGGGCCTCCTTAAGCGCATTATTACTTTTTATTGTCCCTTTTGAGGAAGTAAAGCTTGATCTTCACGAACAATATCATTTTAATCTTCTTGTGGAAGATTACCTTAAGGTTCATCTTGTTCTACCTAGACCATATATGTATCCTGGTTAAAACCCTCAAATGAAACATCAATGTTATTATAAGTATAAATTTTGTTTTAACATGACTAAAATTATTGACATTAAAGTCCAATCTTCCGATAACTGAGTATCTACGTTAAAACGTTTATAAATATCTACAGATTCTTCCTTAAAATGAATTTATGTTCGAGAAGTCTTCCCCCCAAACTCAACACCCTCAAGAAACTTTGTCGTTCTCATTTAAAAAAATACTACTAGTGCGAGGATCATAAAACTTAAAACCTCAAGAATATTTGGAATAACTAATGAAGAAGCAGTTAACTATTTTTAGGTCTAGTTTCATTTCCTGAGGTTTGTAATCCCTTTCCTCAGCTAGACACCCTCATGAATGTTTTAAATTGGTCCTACGCACATTCCAAAGCTCATATGGGGTCTTAACGGTTACCTTATTGGGTCCTTTGTTGAGTATGTATGCAACATATTTGATGGTTTCCCCAAGAGAGATAATGATAGAGTTAATTAACTTATCATACTTCTAACCATATCATTTAGTGTACTGTTTCATCTCTTATATACATAATTCATGCAGGGTGAACCCGATATTGTCTATTGAGGGACTATGCCACACTCATCAATGTATTTTTCAAATGGCCTTTGACGTTTTTCACCCAACCTGCTATATCCACCATAATATACACCACCACAGTCAGAGCTGACACTCATAATATTTTTACGAAGTTGTTTTTCTACTTTGGTCCTAAAAGCTTTGAACTTTTAGGGTCTTGGACTTTTAGGTAGAGGTATCCAAAACGAGAGAAGTCATTTATAACTGATACAAAATAACATTGCTTGTTTCATGATTCCTTTGAAATGGTTGACATATAGCATTATGAGTCAATTATAAGACTTCAGTAACTATATACGCCCAAGCTCTTTTGGTTTTGGTATGTTTCCCATTGATACATTCGGTACATGTTCCAAAATCCGAGTAAGTGTGGGTACCGAATAAACCTTCAGCGATAAGTTTGTCCATCCTAACTTTATATATATGACCTAAACGCATATGCCATAGTTTAAAAGAGTTTTCGGTTTTATCAATCTTATTCACTACAACTTGTGAATTAATGGTAAGTTTTTAATTATCGACAATATTTAATGAAGACAAGTTAAGTTCCATTATCAAGCTACCATAGCTGACAATCATATTATTATAATAGAGAGTTAAACCATTGTTTCTCAAAAGACAAGAATAACCATACATGTCTAAACCCAGAAAATAAATCAAGTTCCTGTGAAACGTAAGAACATACATAACATTCTCCAAAATATACATGTCATGTGGTAAGATTTAAATTTATATCACAAATTGCCAACATTTTGCACGAGCTCCCATCAGCTGTGAAAATGGACATTTAATCCTCACTTAGCCTCTCACTTCTTAGGGTACTTTGCAAAGAAATACATACATGAGTTATTGCAACCGAATCAACCCACAATATATTCTTTTCCATAAAAATAGATTAACTTCCAAAACAACCAAAATCATGATATTGTGTTTACTTTGCAAGTAAACCCGAAGTTTGTCACATTCCTTCTTGAGATGTATCTTCTCTTTGTAGAAAAATCATCGGCCAACCATCCAGTCCTGAGGATTTTTTTTCTTAGCCAGACCAAGGCTCGGTCTTTTGCCATCAAACTTTCATTTTGGCGTCATCCCCTTCTTGGGAACTACCATATTCCATTCACATACGACAGCTTTAAGATGTCCTTCTCTTGTATAGCATGTGAAATTAATTCTTTGATTGTCCATTTTTCACGCATGCAATTATAAGTGGACTATAAGTGCCTAGAATTTTCCATTAAAGACTAAAAGTGAGTCCCACCACACACTCCTCGGGTAAGTCTATGTCGATTGCCCCTAACTTTTGGGCAATTGTAGATATTTCCAGAATATGCTCACCTATTTTACTTTTGCTAGTATATTTCTTGGTAGATATCTTATTAATTGATACATTGCATCTCTACCTTGTTATTTGTAGCAAATGTTTTCTCCACTTCCACGAGAAAATCTATTGCAATGTAGTATTTGTTAGGACAGCCCAATGAAATACAACTTGTATTCTTTGAATCATAATGGTCATGCATAATCGACTAGACTTTTCCCATGTCTCATACTCTTTAGTTTTCTCATATGTACTTTCCTGACTAAGAGCAACTAGTTGGGGTTTTATTAATCCATAGTCATATTCGCGAACAAAAAAATACAGTAGCATATATTTTTTTCAATTGGTTAAAATCTGTGTCATCCAACATAGGGGTTTATTCCCAAATGGATTATAGCCCAATAAATTCACTGGAAAAATAAAACAAATAACACACCCTACATAAGATTCTTGACATATAATGACTAACATTCTTGAATATGGTATATACATGTAAAACATAATATACTATGATAATAAGATGTCAGAGGGAAAATCCTACTAACACGTATTTTATGAGTTTGAGAAAATTACCATGATCGTTATTTTAATTTTTCTAAGTACTAGCGAAACCCTCAGGATGGCTGATTTCACTTATTTAAATTGAAATAACCCTAATTTAATTTTCCTAAGTACCAGTGGATGTCTGATTTCACATACTTAAAAACTAAAAAAAAATTAAGTGTGAATTTAATTTTCCCAAGTGCTAGTGGAACCCTCCAACACACTAATTTCACCTACTTAAATTAAATAATCACAAGGACTATTTTTCAGCAAATTATCTCCAGTTCATGATTAATTAAACCCAAATATTGACCTTATAAATGACTTTAATATTTAAATTTAAATTAGAACCTTGAACATTTTCGAATCCTATGATCCTCAAATGGATCAATTAACCTTCCAGATAAACGGTTAATTAATTGATTTCATAATTCACTTACCGAAATCTGAAACCTTAGTCATGCATATCCATTTAAACATTCAAGCATATAAACCATTTATTTCATAAACACATAAAAAATAGCATATCCAAACATTTATCATGTAAAGATAAATAAAATTTTATTTTATTTTATTTTATTTCTATAATAAACAATCTTTAAAAAAAAGAAACTCTACAGACGACTAGTGTAGTGAACATTATTCCGAACAGTGCAGATGAACAATTATGTGTGCAGTTGTTATTGTCCCGGCATGTTTGATTTAATTAGTTAAATTATGGTTTAGTTAATGCTAAATTTAGGAGAAAATTTCCGACATCAATCAAACTCTAATTTTAAATAAAAAAAATCTCAAATCTTATCCATACAATCAAATTATTTAAAAACTTCAAGCACATAAACATGCTTTTATATGAATAAACTATTGCATGCATTATTTTCACATAAACTATAAGTCCACACCTTAACCATGCTCTAAGTGATTGATCTGTTCTAGAGATCCTAGTTCAGAGTGCATGTGGCTCATCAAGCAGTGTGACTTGATTGGAGTGGTGTTAAGGGACCGGACAGTGGTGGTCTAATAGGAGGTGGGTAGCAACATCTATAGTGCATCTTTGATTCAGGTAGTATGAAACTTGATTATAGTGGGCGGATAGAAGTCAACTGAGAGAAAGCTAAGATGGTACTTTATTCGATGAAAAGATTTTTTAGGGTTGCGACTAAAGTCCCACATATGAAGACGACATCACACAAAGACACTTGAGAATGAAGAGGTAACTATTTAACTATAAACTATAACCATTTAACTGTCATGTATTTAAAATTTAAAAATATTTAGATTGATTTTTGTTTTCATAAAAAGATTATCTTCAAAGAATAAGAAAACAACAGTAATACAAATGCTAAAACATCTGAAGAGAATCATGATAAACAAGTAAAAGTTATATGTAATACTTACTTTACTAGTACTATATATAAAACATTTAGTTGTAAGAAAACATTTATATATAAAAACAATAACTATCTGTATGAAACATCTAACCATTAAAATATTTAGTTTTCAAATATTATTTGATTGTATTGATTTTATTAGACATATAGCAGAATAAATTTCTTCAACAGATTGTTTTGGAGAACAAAGAACAAACCCAACTAAACAACAACTAAGACAATCTTTGAATATGATGACAATTATAAAAATTTGGATATGTTTGAAACATAGAATTACAACAATGACACATAAAGAGATAGCAATCATGTTGAAACATAAATAATACCAAATCTTGAGTTACAACTAACAATTTACCTACATATTTAGTTGTAACATTTTAGTTAGTAAATATAAATATTACATTTAACCGATTAAGTTTATAGCAATATATTGTTGCATACAGACAACCAATAATAAATCAAATGATAAAATAATCACAAAAAATAAAAACTCCAAGTACCAAAAACTCCAAGTACCGAAAATTCCAAAGAATATTGTTGTCCAGAAAATATTGACTTCACTCCTAGTCTAGATGAATTGAATAAAACATTTGGGGAAACTAAAACAAATAAAAAAAGATAGGTAGAATCTAAACAATAACAAAATATTTAGATTTTATCTTTATTAAACATTAACCTCATTAAAAAATGTATTTAATTCTACATATTCCACCACGAAAAGGAAACACGAGTTTATCAAGCACTCAAAAAGATAATCTTGTAAATATTGTTATATCTGTAATTATGAATGAAGGGAATGTAACATATGATATGACTGCCGTAGATAATTTTACAAGTTTAAATACAAAGGTAAATATATATATACTGACACATTTATTTGTTAAATAAATATTTAACTGTTTGAAAATTAATAAACTAAAATAATATTAGAGAAATATTCTAAAATTTACAGATACTTGTTATATGCATATATAGTTTATAATTTAATAAATTTTCAAACTATATGCCCAAATATTCATGGGTTACATGTATAGTTTATAGGCATATTTAGTTCAGACTTGGTAGAATGTTCAGTGTGAATTCTACTTGTTATAGGTATATATTATAGGCATATATAGATTAAAATTTGTCGAATGTTCAAACAATATGCTTAGATCGTGCACTTGTTACATTTAAATATTATAAGGATAGTAGTTTAATATTTACTTGATATTCGAAGTATATGCTCAGATCTGCATTACTTAAAATTAGTCGTTTCTTCAAAAATATTGTGTTGCTTCTTTAAGACAATTAGCTGTAAAAACCATTTGTTTAACTGAAACTATTTAAACTAAATAATACATTTAGTTATTATATTTAGAAAAAAATCACCTGATAATATAAAAAAAATTATTTAATCATGCAGATTCAACTACAAAAAGGACAAATATCAAATTACAAAAGTTCTTAAAAAAAGAGTCTTCGAATATTCATATGACTGTAATTATTAATGAAATGAATATGGCACATGATGCGACTGTAGCATATACAAGTGTCAATACAATGGTAAATATATATACTCCCTCTGTCCCCATTTACATGATGTTTAAAGTTTTGGCACGTTAATTAATTAATGTAATTATTAACTTTGAAATTATAAGATTTTTTTTATTTTTCATAAATAACCTCCTTCTTTAATAGGCACCTGGAACAAAACTAAAATAGATAATTAAATAATAAAAGGCTACATAGTAAATCAGACATTAATACAATCTCGAACGACAATTAAAATGGACATTCATTTTCTTTAGAAAGTCAAATAAAAAGGGACGGATGGAACACTATATTAGCAGTATAAAATAAAAATTTAACTGTTTGAATAATAATAAAGTAAAATAATATTAAAAAAATAATTCAAAATATACACACGAATGTTATAGGCCTTTGTTGTTTATGACTTACTGACTCATTAGACTATATGCCGATTTTCGCTGCTTATAAGTGAATGTTATAAAGCATACGTAGGTTAGGTTTGGTAGAATTTTTAAACTTCATGCTCTTTAGGCCATCTCTAATAGTAGGTCTTCCCGGAGACCTGGTCCAGCCCCGGAAACTCTTATTTATATACAGACTTGTCAGACAGCTTCTAACCGTTACTTTACCATTCTAGAGACCTTTAATATAAAAGATTCAATCCAAACAATTCCACTATCTTTTAACTATTCATCTCACTCTATCTTAGTCTCTCAATTACATTTACTAACTTTATAATAAATAATATAACCTATATTATTAATTAATAACTAACATTAAATGAACACAATTACTATTATCTATAAATAAAATAAATCTATTATAAATTAAATTAAATTTATAAATTAATTTTAAGTTTTTATTAAAAATAAAATTTTATTTTATAACGTTACAATTAATCTAGGCTTATGCTTCAATACCATTAATTATACATAACATTCACTTTAAATTATTTCATCACTTTCCCCTTTCTCCTCGTGCACTTGAGAGTCGCTTTCTCTCTCTTCTTTTCCCACACAGTTTCTATTTTTTGATCGGGAGTCGCTTTTTCTATTTCTTCTGGTCTCGAGACCGAGCTCGTCAGAATCCGAAATCGAGCTAATCCGGTTTCCTGTTTTGGAGACCGAAACCCACGGTTAGAAACCGTTTTCAACCCTCAATTTAGACCGAAACCGAAGGTTAGAGCTGGCGTTATAAGATTATATGACAGACTTTATAACACTTATTTCACCAATGTATAGGCGTCGACCGAATCGCTAATCAAAATAGCGGTTAAATAAAAATCGCAGATGAAAATAGAGAATTAGTAAGGTTATTAAATACTATTAAATAAAAAATAAAAATTAATATTTTTATTTAATATTATTTAAAATCGGAATTTAAAAAAGAAAATTTACAAAAATTAATTTAGAAAAAAAATTAATTTTTTTATAAGTTTTGAATGTAAATATATAATAAAAATTTATAAGACTTCAAAATCGCCGACGGAGAGAAGAGGAAAAAATGCATTCGTCAAACTTCTTCAGGAAGAGGGAGGCCGTGAAGCAAAGGGAGGATAGAGTTTGGTACTTGGACAGTGATGAAGATGCTGGTCTCATGACACTATTTGTATAGAAGTAACGAAGAAGTACGATTGATAGGAGAGTAATCAAAAGTTGCAGTGAAAATTTTAATGGAGTTTGGTTGGACTTTGCAATTTAGGGTTTTAGTTTGGGAAAGGCTAGAAGCCTAACTTGTTATAGTTATCAATTCTCTTTTTTTTTATCCTTTCAGTAATAAAATTTCAATGTTTTGCCTAAAAAAAATAATAAATAAATAAATAATAATAAAAAAAGATTATATAACCTAACCCGGAGAGTTATAATCAAAACCGTAACAAATATTAAACTACAGTAGTAACAGTACCTAGAACCGACGAACTGTGACGTATAAATGTAGTAGCACAGAACAGTGTGCCAAAAACAAAAATTCAAATGGAAAATGGAAATTCATCGTGGTGGTTATGAATTTCTCCGACTCACCCAGATTTAGGCTCTACCGGAGACCGAGGTTCAACCGCTTTTCTCCTCCCGCAATGTCACCCACCTCCGTTCTCCGCGCCGCTCTTTTCCTCGCCGCAGTTTCTCTCGCCTACCTCGTCCTCTACCGAGCCGCTGCTTCTCTCCGGTTCATTTCTCGCTCCTCCTCCTTCTTTCCCAAAATTATTAATTCCGTCTTCGACAACGCAGATGATGATCAGGTTTGCCTTTTATCTACAGCATTCTTTAGCGATTTCTTAGTTCAGAACCAGGAATTGCTGTTATCTGAGTAATACTAGCATGTAATACTGATCTTGTGTAGTTAATATCGAAAGTGAACATTCTTACGAGCTGGTAATTGATGCGTTTATTTCGATTATCTGCTTGTTGATTTCTATTCTTGGAGCTAGATTTATGTGTCCAGGGGGTTAAGATTAAGAGGAATTCTATTTTACAAAATCCGTATGCAGTGTGATTGTGATTCATCAGTTTATTTAGGAACTTTCTTTCCTAGCTCGACATATACACTTATGGTTTGACATTGTATTTGCTTAGCAGACTGAGGCCTTGTAGAACCTATCTAGATTACCTAGAAATGCTGCCATAGTGCAATTATCTTTACAAATTTTCTGCACAAGAGGCCATAAGCTCATGCTGCTAAATTTTGCAAATATGAAAAACCATTTTTTTATGGAGTTCTTGGGAATCAGAGCCTATGGGTGTCCGTGTCCCTCAAGAGACTCCTATTGGAAATATTGAGACCAGCCTTCCTTCTTTTCCCTGATTAGAAAGACAATGTCACTCAAGGCTTGCGTTTTATAAACTCTAAACCAAAATGTAAAACCTTGTTGAAGGTTCTTCATTAAGACATTAACCATTTATGTCATATACAGGTTTAAAAATGCTTCATTCATGAGCCTAACTATTTGTTTGCTTATTTATTTTATTCTGAGAACTTCTATTACACTCCCTAAAATCTTTCTCTAGACAAGGGAACTTATTTAAAAATTTACACTTTGCATTTTGTAGCTTACACCATTCACATGTCATCTATTTTCATGTATATCATTGTTTTATCAGGTGGACTGGACGCACTATATGATGCTTTGTTTTTTACCTCATATCTTGGCTCTGTTCAGTAGCAAATGATCGTATAGTCTGGCAGACTTATGTGGATAGTGAATTATTCTCTTAGATAACTTTAACCTTTATTTGTTGCCTCTTACTTCTTAGACGTACTCATTTCTTTCCTTGCTTTGAATATTGTAGTGTTTGATATTGATTAAGGGAGAAACTCAATAGAATTGTGCCGCTAGCAAGATTATTTAGTGTTCTTTCACTGTTTATGCCCAAATTAATTGGAAATACCATATAGCATTTGGGTTTCTGCTTTATATATGTGCACACATGCTGCTTGCATCTTCTATTATCTTATTATTATTTCCTTCTCCGTGTTAATAAAGTGGAGCAAACATTGATTGTTTAATATATTAGTCAGTTCCTTAAAGTCTAGAACTGGAAAATGTGCTTCGTTATAGAGGACAGACTAACCTTCCAGCAAGAATTCCTACTCAAGTGGAAATGTTCAGAATCAGTTGATTTAGTTAACTACTTTTGTCGTAGAGATGAAGAGCTTGACATGTACCTGTAGTTTGTATAATAACAAGATAAAACACTTTGTTTTGTTTGGTAAGATAAAAGACATTTTTGTTGGCTTCTAGCTAATTTAACTTAATTGATTTATTTGAAGAGTTGCTACATCAATCTTTCTTGATCTGTAAAGTTTAGAGATGTAAGACTGCACCATATAGCATATACATAAAAATAAAAACTTTAGAACATGTCTCCTCTTGTTAAGAAAAAGCTAGCAGAAACTTGTTTCTGGAAAAAGGTATGTAGACCTATTTTATTCCAGACTTCTGCTCCTTGGAACTTTAACTTAGGGTACACTACGTTTTTGCGCTTTGGAGGCACCAACTCCATTTAACCTTTATCCCATTGTCATTCATTATGATTAGGGTTTGGGCTGAGCACAATAGGTGCATGTAACGCTTAGAAAGGCAGATTGTTAAGACTAAAAACCAGGCGCAAGTTTAACACGCCGTTGGGAGTAACCAATGCTGAACAAACCTCATCATGATCCATGTACATTGTCTTGGCCTTGCTGCCCTTGAGGTGCAACTCAAAAGTTATTTGATATGGACTGTCCACCTGATGGGTGGTATAATTGAGCGTGACTATTAGATATCCGACATTAACCCTTAGAAGTATAGAAAGTGTTGTCAGTTAATTTTTGTTCTTTACTTAGGCCAAATTGAAGATTTGATATGTTATTTAAAAGAAAGCAATCTTGTCCGCCTAAGTAATATCTTATGTATATTTTTATCTGCTTTGAGAATGAAGGTTGCGGCATATGCGTCTTGCTGCAGCACTTATTTATTTCATATTCTTTTTATGGTTATGTTTATTTGAATGTTGCATTGTTCTTTGGTTTTATTGGTGTTAGGTTGAGGAATACAAACTTGAAAAAGTTTTGAGTAAAGCTGCAATGAATGACAACACAGTTATCTTAACAACGTTGAATGAAGCATGGGCAACTCAAGATTCTGTATTTGATCTTTTTCTTGAAAGTTTTAGAATCGGGGATGGAACGCACAGGCTCTTGAAACACTTAGTGATTATTGCTTTGGATCAAAAGGCGTTTACCCGTTGTCTAGTCTTGCATACCCATTGTTATGCCCTTGTCACCGAGGGGGTTGATTTTCATAACGAAGCCTACTTCATGACGCCGTCCTATCTAAAGATGATGTGGAGAAGGATTGAATTTCTACGTTTAGTTCTTGAGATGGGATACAATTTTGTTTTCACGGTAATTTTTATTCTTTTACTAGTTTTATTCAATAAGGCGCTTATATTTTGCATGAAAGGCTGATTGCATTTTCCTTGTTTTCTATAAGATTTCTCATACATTTCATAGGCATATATACCCCTTTTATGCTCAAAACAAATCCCTATAATTGAGCAAAGAAATATCTATAGCCACAAGTGGTTGGATAATCTAATTGATTCATGGTGATGCATCATATAGCTTTTGGACATCAAAGAACCAAGTAGTTGCTTACTTAAGGAATTGTAAGTTGCTCTAATATCGTGGTAGGCATATACCAATATGTGTCTGTCTTTAACATCAGTTTAGATGACTGAATATATATTGAACTTTGAATTAGAAGTTTCACATGTGGTTATATTACTCTATTACATAAACCTAATTATATGTGAAACATGGATGTCAAATGCCACTCATACGGGGACAGACAAGGCCCGCACTTCTCTTATAATTTGTGGTAACTATTTGGTTGGTTTCTTTCTACAGGATGCTGATATCATGTGGTTCAGGGACCCATTTCCACGGTTTTATTCTGGTGCAGACTTTCAGATTGCCTGTGACAGTTTTCTCGGCAGGTCCGATGATTTACATAATAAACCGAATGGGGGCTTTAGTTACGTGAAGTCCAACAACCGTTCTATAGAGTTTTACAGATTCTGGTATGCTTCACAGGAAGAATACCCTGGGTATCACGATCAAGATGTACTTAATTACATAAAGACGGATTCTTACATAGCGGAAATCGGTCTGGTTATGAGATTCTTGGATACGGCTTACTTTGGTGGGTTTTGTGAACCTAGCAAAGATTTGAACCTAGTGTGTACGATGCATTCGAACTGCTGCTTTGGTCTGGACAGCAAGCTTCACGATCTTAGAATAATGCTTCAGGACTGGAGGGATTATATGTCTTTACCACAACGCTTGAAGAGTTTGTCAATATTGTCCTGGAGAGTCCCACAAAACTGCAGGTTATAATAAGTTACTTCATTTTCTCATCTGAGTTTTGCAATTCTTTTAATTGGATATAAACTTCAATTTGGTCAATAATGTTACAGTCTTAGTTCCCTCCGCCATTTCGACTACCTTGAAGATACAAGTAGTGTAGAAGTAACCCAGGATGAAGAGTGATATGTATATAAGCATTTCTTGATTTTATGTCATTGAGAATGAGCTTGGATGGTGCCTACTGAACCCCAAGAGAAGTGGAGAACCGATGGTATCATTGTAATATAAAAATGATGCTGCTGCGACCGGAGCTAACTAAGGCCGCAATTGTAGATTAGATGAGTTTCTTGACTTGCTGAGGTATAAAGAGAACATACTGATATATTTTTCTATATTGGGGGTGTTCATAAATCAAGAAAGTAACATGATTCATGGTAACTCTTTTTTACTGTTATGAAAATCAACCATAGTCGATCTTAATCCCACTCCATCAGTTTAGGTGAATTAATGTTGCTAAATTAGGTAAATTTATTATAGACATTGAGTGGTTCATTTTATAAAGAGAAACATTAAAATAAATATTATAATTTACATTTTTTTATTAAAATTGATTGTTTAACAAATATTTGAGATGTGTAGTTTTTTTACAAGCCATTCTTTATATTTCCTAACGTGTTATATTTAGGGCGGTTATTGGGTTACCGGCCGATAACCCGTCCGGTGTCCGTCAAAGTCAATAACGCTTTCGGAACCAGATATATATATATTAAAGCTAATGTCCAATCTTCTGACATGAACTCTTTTGATTTAAATCCAAATGATATATACTATATTTTGAAGCAGGGTTAAGTAATACTCATCTTCTCGGATTTGAGTTCGGGTTTAGGAACACAACAAACTTAGAAAGAATATGTTGGATATTTTAGTGTAATTGGATTAACTAGTCGACCAATGTAGTGATAATATATTATCGAGCAAGTCGGAGAGTGTGGAGTACACGCTTGTTAGAATATATTTTGATTTGGGTCCAATGGACGGATCATTGTTCGGGTTAGATTTATTTTGAATGATAAGGCTATTATGAAAATTCATGGAAATTTGAATTTGAACAAATTAATTTGAATTTGAATTTGAATTGAATTTTTAGTCGGTTTATCATTTGAAATTTTAACCGTTTTGGGTCATAAAACTGTTTTGGTTGGAGTATTTTGGTTGAATAAATAAGCATGGTTCTGTAACAGAGAAAACATAACAAAAAATATTCATTCTCGTTTGTTCAAATGCATACGCTCTGATTATATCCGGTTGGAAATTTTGGAGAACCACCAAAATAATTTCAATCTGAAATTGTTAAAACAAGACTTCAGACTTTATCCGGAAATCTCTAAACAAAACTTCCAACAAAAGATTGAAATTAATCGTTCTTGTTTTATGAAGAGATTTGTATACAAATGTTCTTGTTTTATTCAAAGATGTGTATGAAGATTGGAATGAAGAGATTTTTTGTCATCTTTAAGAGAATCCATAATCAAGTATAAAGCATTGGAACTATGAATCATATTCCCGTAAGTTTTTTTCCCTCTTGTTATTGGATTTCTGGGTGTTTAGTTTTCACATTATAAAAATGATGATAGTTATAAAAACCGAAGGTCGTATAATATTTGAATATTTTATGTAAAAGAATATTAGCAGCAAAATTACGGTTGCAGAGGTATTTGATTAATTATCCTTTCAAGAAGTAAATTGAGTCAGGCATGTATATAAAATTATAATATTTACATGCTGTCAAATAATGTTCTTATAACAGTTACTAAAAAGGTGTAAATTCAAAAGGCAGTGCATTTATAACATGCAATTGCGTTTCGAATTTATAATAGCAGTGTATTTGATATAACAATCAATTATTCAGCAACCCTGTGGACCCGCAGTAAATTAAAAGCATGCAACAGTTTTTAGCAGTTGAGTTAATAACTGTACATGTATTTATAGTCATACATATAAAGGTATGCGCTGAATAGAGCCATGCAAAATTATTGCATGGTTAAAGATATGCAAGCATATTAGGGTGCACATTTGTATAGATTTGAATAAGTGATGTATGATTTTTTTTTTAAATATAACGATTTTGTTCTATTCTCATGTTATTCAGATATATTATAATTTACGATTTTGGTAAATTTTGATGTTATTCGTAAATGAGTTATGATTTGTTTATACGTGGGTGATATATTGATTTTTAGCATTAGCCAAATCAAGTTGATGAAATTAAGAAATTCTTATCGTCGAGTTTTGAGATGAAGGATTCCGAAGAAGCTAAGAGGCTTCTTGGTATATGTATGTCATGACTAGCACTAGGCCGGATATTAGATTTGTTGTTGGAAAACTTATTAGTATATTCGGATGCGAGTTATATTTCGAATATGGAAGTCCACTCTTTCACAAGTGGATGTGTATCTCTACTTGGAGGACTTGTTATATCTTAGGCATCTAAGAAACAAAATTGTATTACTTGATTCAACAATGGAATCAAAGTTTGTGGCATCAACAGCTAGTAAAGAAGGTGAATGGCTAAGAAATTTAATGTATGAAATTTTGTTGTGGTCTAAAAGATACCACATAATTCTATCGGATGTGATAGTGAAGCTGCCTTGGCCAATGTATATAGACAAGTTTACAAAGGTAGGTCTAGACACTTAGGTGTCAGACAGATTATGATTCGTGAGCGGATCACGAATGATGTTATTACAGTAGAGTTTGTGAGAACTCGATATAATTTAGCCGATAATTTAACCAAACGGTTAAGTCGAGATTTTGTGCACAAATCGGCTATTAGGATGGGATTAAAAGTCCATTTGAATTTCTCATGTTAAGATACCCAATTCCCATCTAATATGACATTAGGTGCTGAATTCAACGTGGAAAGCTTAATATCTAGAGATTGGAACACATTAGTAGTATTATCCCAAAGTATGTGTTCAGACATGCAAGTTGTAGAGGTTGAAGTTTATCTTCTTAGTAGCTCTTTTGAAAAATTGCATATGCATGTTCAAGAGTAAAAGATCTACCTATTTAAGCATGAAGTTTAGTCGCTTCAAGAAGCTAGGACTTGGCTTTGATATGCTTAAGAAGGATAAGGACACAAGGCTAGTAAAAAATAGTGTCAAGTAAGAACATTTAAGAATGTAATTTTATGTGTATATTATCTTCGAGTATTCATTATGGATAGTAAAGGTTCAATCCTTAGTGATACCTTGATATTCGAATATTTGAAATGTGTAATATACTAATATGAAATTCAATCGTTACGATATTTCATTTATGCATAAATTTTTTATTTGTTATGATTTTGTTTTAGTTAATCATGAATTGCACTAAAATGGGGGAAGATTGTTGGATATTTTAGTGTAATTGGATTAACTAGTCGACCAATGTAGTGATAATATATTATCGAGCAAGTCGGAGAGTGTGGAGTACACGCTTGTTAGAATATATTATGATTAGTGGGTCCAATGGACGGATCGTTTTTCGGGTTAGATTTATTTTGAATGATAAGGCTATTATGAAAATTCATGGAAATTTGAATTTGAACAAATTAATTCGAATTTGAATTTAAATTTGAATTTGAATTTTTAGTGAGTTTATCATTTGAAATTTTAATCGTTTTGGGACATAAAACTATTTTACAGTTGGAGTATTTTGGTTGAATAAATAAGCATGGTTCTGTAACAGAGAAAACATAACAACAAATATTCATTCTCGTTGTTCAAATGCATACGCTCTGATTTTATCCGGTTGAAAATTTTGGAGAACCACCAAAATAATTTCAATCTGAAATTGTTAAAACAAGACTTCAGAGTTTATCCAGAAATCTCTAAACAAAATTCCCAACAGAATATTGGGTTTAGGTTTAGAAATAACGTGACACCAATTCAAGCAAATTCAAAAAAGCTATAAATAATCGATAAGCCATAGGAGTCGCTTTGTTCAATTCAGCAAGTTCAGTTGCGGATTCCACGTGCATTTCTAAAATTTGTATAGGAGTCGTGTTGTTCATTTACTTTAAAAACGGTGGACTACATTAAGGGGCCAGGCTAGAAATAAGACACATTTTGATAGATTTTAAACTGCTGGATCTTATACCCATTTGATATATCTCATCTAATTTTTGACCAATTTACCATTTTCAGAAAACCTAGGTATAAAAGGGTTTGATAAATCTCTCACCATTTTTTCCCCTCTCTTTCTCTCTTTCTCTCTCTAGAAAGTTCTCAAGCACACCGTTCGACCCATTTCAAAAGCTCGATTTTTGAAGAATCTAAAGTCAGGAAAACACAAAGGTAAATAATACAAACATCATGGTATAATTTTTTTAGATTTTGTTGGGTATAAACTACATAAATTAGGTTTTTAAGTTTTTTAGGTTTCGATTTCAAAAGTTCGATTTTTGTATGATTTAGGTGTTGTTTTGTTAGATTAGTGTTGTATTCTTGTTAGTTTTGGTCGGATCTATGCCTATGTGTTTGATTTTGTGTGAAATGAGGTTGCTTTGGTAGGTTTCTAAATTTGGGGTTTCGGTGCTGTTGGTAGCACGATCGTGCTACCAGTTTGGATCTAGTTGCACGATCGTGCGACCAAGACAACATATCGTCGCATGAGACGGGATGTGCATTGCCGTCTCATGCGGCAGACAGCTTAAGTTGTCTCACGCGACAAACAGCTTAAGCTGTCTCATGCGACAGACAGCTTAAGTTGTCTCATGCGATAGACAGCTTAAGGTGTCTCATGCGAATCAATGCCTTTTATGAATGCTTATTTGGTGTTGTCTCACTAATACATATTTTTTTTATGTTGTCTTTATAGGATGGGGTGGATCAAGCAGAAAGTTAAAAATCCGTTCAAGAAAATGAGGGAACGTGATCGTTTGGCACGTGAGGCGGAAGAGGCGGCAGAGGGTAGAGTTTTGCCCGAGCCCGAGGATGTAGAGGCAGGTCCCAGTGAGGGACATGCTCCTGGTACGCGTACTAGACAACGTCTCCATCGTCATGGCGATTACATTCCTACTACTGCTGGTAGCACAGTGCAGGTTCTTCTTCGCATCCACCTGACTATTGTTAAGATGACGATGCAGATGCACTAGATGATATGGAGGGGGTGGAGCGGGAGGAGGCACATGATGCCTCACATTCATAGTACGAGGACGATGCACCTCACGCACCAGAGGCAGCATCCCACGCACCCGAGGGTGAGGATCAGGATTTTTTATCGGTGCTACCGCATGTCCCGGCTCTCTTTTCGGATTACACCCAGCACGAGGCTTGCAACGTCTATCACAGAGATGTAAGTATTGTACCTTTATATTGTTTTATCACTTTCTTACGTGTTCGATACATATGTTTATAATTATTGTTTTTTCACGAGTTTACGTGTTTGATACATATTGCAGGATAGGGTCACCCCGCGATGCTTTGCTATGTACGACAGTCTCCGGAGATGGGACCTGACACAGCAGAGTAGGGTACGGGCAAGGGTGATGGAGACTGTTTTTTGCCCGCTCGTCGATGCACTCTCCCGCTGGCATACCAACCTCTATTTGGTGGAGGCATTCTTAGAGCGATGGCATGAGGAGACTTCTTCATTCCATTTCTCGTTCGGGGAGATGACAGTCACTTTGGACGATGTCTACGTCATCACTGGATTACCGGTTGTAGGTAGGTCGTTTGATGCTTTACCTTTTGACTCGGAGGTTGAGAAGCTTAGTACTTATGCTGGCATGCTAGGTGTACGACCATCTGAGTTGAGTAAAAACCTTAGGAATGCTAGTAGTGTGAACCTTGGGTGGCTGCGCACTACTTTTAGTGGTGCTAGGTATAGTGATAGTAAGATCACAGATGAGAGGGTAGATCATGCCACCTGTGCCTACATACTGTAATTGTTAAGTACCACCATATGTGCCAACAAAACCAGAAACAACATTCCTTTAGATTACATCCACTTCGTGAACCAATATCAGCGTATGCATAGGTTCAACTGGGGTTAGTTGGTTTTAGCACAGCTGTACCACTCCCTTAGTCAGGGATCTCTCCATGGTATGTGAGGCATTTGCGGGTTTATAGGGATGATATTTGACCACTTTGTTAATCTCCGAGCTCCACTGTTTTGCGATTACGACATATCTATGCCCCATATGTGCCGACATGCGCCGCAGAAGATTGATGTCTCTCATGATGTGCGCAGGCAGATGATACATGCACTTTCGACGTGCACGGAGGCAGATGATACATGCACTTTCTACGTGCACGGAGGCAGATGTAAGTCATATTCGTTCATTTTAATTATAAGTACTTTTATTAATGTAAATGGCTAAGTTGTTCATTTTTTTTATTTACAGATCATGTTCCTTCCCTTCATACACTTACGGGACCATTATCCGTTCCAGGGGGTGACTTGGGTTGAGTTGACACTTAAGGCGTTCGACGTGGTTGTGCCGTACTACCCAGACTGTGTCACTCGACAGATGGGGTTCGTACAGCTGATTCCTAAGGATATACGCCCTCCTAAATCGAAAAAAATAAGGAAGAAGATGGTCTCCAGATACCCATGGGACGGGAACTTGTGGAGGGATTGGGACAACCATGGGTACACTCCTGATGGCACGTTGTACCGTGGTAGTGGAGAGAGTGCTGACCTGATGTACTACATTTGGGTGAAGAGGAGGTTGTGGTACATTGTTAGCAGTTTTGCACCAGCTAGAGGTCCTCGGTTGGAGCCGCAGGGTGATGCTGACTTTGCAGGATACGAGCAGATTTATCGGTTTGATCCATCAATACCGACTCTGGAGCACGATGATCTTGTAGAGACCGCCCTTCATATGTGCCGGATTGCTGAAAGGTATATACGTCACTGATTATTACTCGCAGCACACCTTTGTCAGACTTTCCGATGTTAGCACTATATTTTTGTAACCCGTTTATTTTATTACTGCTTTTATTTAGTGTATTTGATGACTACTTTTATTTATTGTATTTTAATTAATTAATTATCACTACTTTTATATATCACTTAGCCCTAACCCCAACCTCCCACAAATCAAATCAAAATTATATTATCATATTAACAGATTAACATATAAAAAGATAGAAAAAAGCACTAGTTTTGTTGTTCGATAGTAATCCGAAAAAACTCAAATCTACTTTTAAATGTCACTTAGCCCTAACCCCAACCACCCACAAATCAAATCAAAATTACATTATCATATCAACAGATAAACATCTAAAAAAACAGAAAAAGAAAGCACTAGTTTTGTTGTTCGAACATAAGAAACATAACAATGGCAGTTTTGTCTTCTTCAAGAAGATGTTTTGCTCTCATTATTTTATCTCTCTATTTTTATTATCACGCTCGATTTTTCCTACTCTCCACAACATTCATGTTGTGTTAATTAATAATAAGGTAATTTCAGCGACAGTTGAATGCTCAAGCTGTGTAGTAACAGTTAGAGCTTCTACCATTGAAAAACATTATACGGTAAGTTTTGCCCTTATTTTTTATATTATTTATTTTCATAGTATATCATTTTATTATCCACTCGCAGCATGCCATTAGTACGAAATATAATGTCAACTTAAAATGAAACACACACTCATACTTAAACTGAAACACACACTCATACATTTACTGAAACACACACTCATACTTAAAATGAAACACACACTCATACTGGAAATGAAACACACACATTCATACTTAATGTGAAATACACACGCATAATAAAACTGAAGCACACACTCATACTTATCTATCAGGCCAGTTCCATTTCATCAACTTTCGTTATTCTTTCGCATCCTTGTAGTCACTGATTTCCTCTAGCCGGATGTCAACAATGTCTTCGCGGACCTTATCCAGCTAGTCCTCTGTTATCGAATCCGTGACTTGACAGCTGAACCGGTTACACGCAATACGACGTTCCAATTCGGTCAGGCCAGAAACTGGATGTCGATGGAATGTTACTAGGACTGGCCACCTAGCTCTCACTTCATTAACACGCCTAGAAATTTTAGGCGGCTGAACACCATCCCTTCCGTACAGGAAGTACATCTGGCATACCAATGCCTCGCAGTACCTTTTACCCCCCCCCCCTCTAGAATGTGCATGTTACCAGCTTCAACTGATGCCCTCATCAAATATTGATCTTCCAACTCAGTCCACGGACATATTTTTCTGCTTGATTTATCAACTAATTTACACTATAATGTAAATAAGGCTTCTATTTATAGACAGTTTTGTTGCAGATAACGTAATCGGAATATACGAATGAAAACATAACACGTGTAAAGTAAGAAACAAAAAACTCCCACCCATTCTCAAAAAACCCAAAACTCCCGTTCATTCTCAAAAATCAAAACTCCCGCTCATTCTCAAAAACTAAAAACTCCCGCTCATTCTCTAAAATAAAAAAATCCCGCTCATTCTCAAAAACTATAAACTCCCGCTCATTCTCAAAAATCAAGAACTCCCGCTCGTTATCAAAAATTAAAAACTCCCGCTCGTTATCAAAAATCAAAAAGTCCCGCCAAACTTTACTTCCCTCTATAAAGGGACTCCAAAACCTTTTACATTCATAAAAACTTCTCAAACATAAACAGTTTAACAAATGGAGTTTACTCCTCATGAAGACTACCATCTACTTGAGGCGGTGAAGATTGCCCGCCGAGAGATGGGGGAAGATGGTAGCGATGCTTTTTTTGATCGAGTGCTTTGTAAAATGTACTACGGTTATGGCCGTTTACAAACTGGAGGTCTCCTCGTGCGCAACCGTGATCAAATCAAGCTGAGGTACCTTTTTTGTAAACCGCTCCAGTGTTTGTTGTTTTTGCCATATAAAATTAAGCAAGAAGCGGCCGCCGTCTGGAACATGACGGTGGTAGACTACATCACTAGGGATATGGTAGCGTATCTTCAAGATAGGATTATAGAAAGGGAGGAGGGGGTTGATTCTGACGACAACTTGGGATATGACTTCGATGATTGAGCATTTTGGTTGTTGGCATCTAGTTGTTTAATTATTTTCTTATGTTTGTTTAAGTTAATGTGTTAACTTGTTGTTTTTGTCTTTATGTATTTCCTTCAAGTGTACTTGTTGTTTTCCCATTTTTAATGGTACTTTACTCCAACAAATGTATAAAACGCGTTCTTTAGGCCATAATATATTAGGGTTTGCGTCGCATGAGACGAGTGCCAAAGGAGGTCGCATTTTGGTCGTGCGATATATGCCCTCTGTATGAGAAACAGAGCCAAAATTTTAGCCTTAGGTCGCATGCGACATGGGCAAAAGGCAGTCGCGTTTACGGAGTGCAATATACGCTCTCTGTCTGGAAAACAAGGCCAAAGTTTTTGCCTTCTGTCGCATGCGACTACCATCAAAGACGTTCGCATTTTTGGAGTGCGATATATGCTCTCTTTCTGAAATTCAGTGCCAAAAATATGGTCTTTAGTCGCATGAGACGGGACCCAAAGTGCGTCACGTGCGACCGGTGTTCTATTTGACTTAAAAACTAACATTTCAAATAATCACATCAACTATAATACATAACACGTTAGTAGTCATATTCCTACTATATTACATCAAAATTACATTAACTATATTACATGAAATGTTAGGCAAAATAACTTAAAACGTTGTACAAAAGCATTTCAAACGTCGTCTGTAGTCAAATCTGTTACATGTGGTTTTTCGTTCAAGTTGATTTTCCTTGCGGGCATTATCTGTGTAAATTTGTTCAACCGCCGGTAGTAGGGATGCGCCCATTGATTCGCTTCTTTGGTTGCATAAGCGGCCCCACAAGGGTATAATGGAGGCAACGGTCCATCGGGTGGAGTAGTAATCTACAAGAAAAAAGAATAAATGAATGCATTAGTAATGATAGCGTAAGAAATTTGGATTGGAAACGAAATATACTTACATTAACAAAGTGACATCCATGTACAAAACTATCTCAACTTTTATGATCGTTGAATTGTTGACGGGTGGCTTTCCACGGATTAGTAGATACGTTAACGAGGTTGCTTGCGATACATGGTATACCATGCATTGATACCTTGTCGCGATGACTAGTCCAATATCCAGAAATGTCATCCAATAGTGGCTACTAGGGTTGGGCTTGAAGTAATCTAACCTATGTACCAAATTGTCAAACACCTTCGGCGAACCATATACATCCAACCAGCATGCACGGTTTTCCCGCAACTCCTTCAACAAATCGCGTCTAACATCCTCCCATCCATCTTCGTCGTTGTATATTGAATGCTCTACGGAACGATATCCGTATTGTCCGTTCGGAAGAACGTCAACTAACTTTAAAATGTAATTGTGTAGAAAGGCAGGGATGCAATCCAGATATAATGTTAACTTCCCATCCTTAACAATTTTCTTAGGCCTTCCAACTTTCTTTTTTGCTAATGGAGGTTTGGGTGGTACGATGGAAACCACTTTGGATGCGGCCGTGCTCCCTAATGTGTTTACGGGTGTACTACCTACCGAGTTAACCGGAGTACTAGCACTAGCGGTTTGTTCAATGGGATATTCCCACGAACTAGGGTTCCGTTTAGTCGATTTATCAACGCCTCCCTTTGGTCTACCCTTAGCTCTAACCGCTTCTTTTGAATATGACTTGTCTCGGGCCTCAATATTTGCATTACCCTATTGATAATGTGGTCTTGTTGGTCGGCTCGGAAACTACGAATGGAGTTGTCAATTAAGGAAAGTTTTTTTGCAATTCCTCTTCACGAGAGCTAGGATCTCTATGCACAATAACTAATATTTTCCAAAAGATATCCACGTCTTCTAAAGGGATGCACCTACCATCTCTAGCTATAAACGCAATTTCACATGCACAAGGTAACCCATGCGTTTTCCTAAGGAAACAACCTCCACATGCTACCCGATCTACTCCTATATTTCGAGCACGTACAATAGCAACCATCAGTATCTTTAGCCCCGCATGTGACACATGACCTTTAAGATTTTGGGTCAAAACACCATCAAAACCGAGAATTGTTCTAAACTTACTTCACTCGAATGATTCGACAATACCCGCATGCTGCTTCGTTAATAAGTTATGAACTTTTTCCCAAAAAAGCTCAAAATTGCATTGATTCGTCCCAAGATATTTTTTTAGGGACGAGTGAGCACCCTCCGCCCTACATAGTACAAGTAATAAATTATGAACTTATTTGAAACTATATAAAATAACTCAACAAAAAATAGGATAAACGGACTAACCTATTTGTAGTTGTTTGGCCAAAATGCTTAATCGTGTTCGTTCGGTACGCAAGGAACTTGTCACCATATTTCATTATCCACGAGTCCATAACGTACGCAAAACACTCTGGTTTAGATGCAAACATCTCCTTCAGTGTATCTAGATTCTTTTGGTAACTCTCAAACGTGTTCGCCCCCGCAACGTAGGCGTAAAAGTCAACAAATTGTTTCGCTACCGCATCATCGTGCAATATCTTACGAACCGCCCCAAGAATGTTCTTACTAATGTGCCAGGTGCATAACAAGTGGTGCCTGTCCGGAAAAAGTTTATCGATCGCTCGCATGAGAGCTAACTCACGATCGGTAACAATAATGGATGGAAATGCGCACAAGCTATCCATCATCAAACCACGAAGAATTTCCAAAGCCCATACGTAGTTTCCAATCTTCTCTCCACTCATAAATACGTACGTAACGGTAAATGTATTGGGAGTCGATGTTAAACCGACAATCTCTAATAACGGCATCTTATACCTAGTCGTCTTGTACGTACAATCCATGAATAACACGTTTGGGAATGTACGTAATAAGTCTACGCTAGTAGGATGTGCGAAGAAAAAGTTAGTGATCACATTTGAATGATCTTTCAAACGCTCCCACGTCGAGTATCCATTCTCCTTCAACTTCGTCAAAACATATTGCATTTGCGTTTGTCCCCCGTACTCAGCATCCCGATCTTTTTGGCGGAAATTGTAGATTGCACACATGTTTAAAATGTTCTCGGGATATTGGTACTTCAAACCACTATATATCTCCCTAAGGCGCGAACCGAGGTGAGACAAACTACGATCTAGTTCCTCTTCATCCAGTTTTAGCCTACAAGCGCGGGAATGACCGTCTAGGCGAACGTAGGGTTCATGATTGTGAGTACCGTTTATTACCTCCAAACGCTATTTCATGGCTAGTACGTCGATCATATGACCTTTTAGCGCAAACGGACAATTACATTTCTTCGTCGATGTCTTCCTCTTTCTCAAAGTTTCCGGTTTCGCCTTTGATACGAATACACCGTATCGCTCGCAAACGTACTCTAACCTAGGAGTCCTTCCCCATTTCCCGCTATCGTAGAGCTTTCTTATTGTGACAAACTTGATCTTCTTCGATTCAATGTCCACGAAAGCATCCAATTTGTCTTTAGTAAATAATCTATATGTGTTGAATATTTTACTGTAATCGACATCCATAAATGGAGGCTGGACAGGTTCCTCCTACAAAATATAAAAGTGAAAACTATGAGTTTATATAACACTGCTGTCGCACGAGACATGTCTTCAGTGCCGTCGCACGAGACATGCCTCTAGTGCGGTCGCATGAGACACACTTTTGTCTTTGTCTCATGCGACGGATGCGGTTAACAAATCGCACGATCGTGCGATGACGAAGTTGTTCGTCGCACGAACTGCGTGCAACACGACCGAAAACCAAAATACAGGGTTTCGCTTCTTACCTCCATCCGGTAAGCTTCCTCCTCGTCTAATAAGTCTTCCAGAGACACGCCCAGCTCATCATTGTCCATAGATACTCTGATTCAAGATTTTTTGAAGTGGATTTGATGGGTTTGGGTAAAAAAAGCTAACTTTTCGGTTTAATGGGTTTAGAGTAGTAGATGTTAATACAAAACTTGTAAATTTAGGGTAATAACGGATAGATTTCAGAGTTTCAGCTGATTTGGAGTGTAAATGGCATGAATGTAGATATCTAGAGGGAGAAAGGGCAATTTTGGAATTTCAACTTTGAGTTTGAAAAAAAGAAGGGAGTAGAGTGAGAGATCTATCAAAACGTGTATTATTTCTAGCCTGGCCCTTTGAATTGTAACTATTTTTTTGTTAATGTAATATAGTTTTTTGATCGAATTTTTTTCAGATTTATTTATTTTTAATTACATCTAGCTCAAAAATTATGATTTGTGTATTATTTGTTTTATCATAACACTCTAATCGCATACATAATTTCAGCTCGAACTACTATTTTCATTTCATACGGTATACTAAATGACCTTTTTTTGCGGTTCCAGATGTGATTATGTATAATCATATGACCTCTTGTAAGATCTCTGATCAGAATTCTACTTCTCATTCCTGTATCTTTTTTATGCTTTCCATAATTATCTTGTTACTTACTTTCACTTACCTATTGGTTTGAGGTTGAAATAACGAAGAAAATATTTGTTTTATTCTCTTTGAGCACAAAATCATATGAGTTTGTCATTTTAGAATTGAGTTACATCATCTGTAATAACGACCGTTGAAACTATAAACCTAGAACATATATTTATTTTTAAAAATCTATTACCTCTTTTCCCATGATGTTTGCTAGTGGTTGTGCTTCCACCCACTTGGAGAAGTAATTTACGACAACTAGTATAAAATTTATTCCACCTGAAGTTATAGGTAAATATCCGACGATATTGAAACCTTGGTCGAATGGGATTGCTTCGATTATTATTTTCAGTTGTACTGTTGGGATTTGTATGGAGTTGGATAATCGCTGACATGTGTTGCATTACTTAACTTTTTTCGTATTTCATTATTGTTGGATAATAATAGCCCTCGAGGAGGATTTTTAAGTTATGTGCCTTGTATCTGCAATAAGAACTTCCTTTTCTATCGTCTAATTCTTACACAACAAAAATTGCTTCATATGTACCTAAGCACTAAAGTATGGGCTTATTTATCTCTCTCTTGCATAGTGTGTCCGAAGTCTAGATGCATATTGTTGACTTCATCTTTATATATCATGCTTCTCTTTTGTCTTTGGGGATGATACCTCCAATAAGGTAATTCTTAATTGAAGCTCTCCAATATTCTTCTTCTTCTGCTCTTCCTATCACAAGTACTTATGTGGATGTATATATCGAGAGGAAGCAGTTTGGTAATGTCATAAATGAATTTTCCTGAAAGATTATCCTTGGGGTTGAAGATGTGAGTGCATTAGTTGCTGAATTTTTAGCTTTTTGGATGTTTTTAAATTCCAAATGCTCGAACTGGGAAACTAGTCTTTATAGCTCTTTCAAGTACTGAATAATGTTCTCTTTTTAAGCTTCAACTTGCCCAGATACCTGATTGAAAACTAACTGACAATCGGTGAAGAAATGTACTCTTCTAACTCTGCAAATATTTGCTAATCGACGTCCTGCGACCGTGGCTCTGTACTCGACATCATTATTAAATGTTTGGAATCCGAACTTGATGAGTTGATTTAAGATATCTCATGCTGGAGATATGAACTTGACTTTTACTCTTGAGCTTTGATTTTTTGCTTTATTCACGAGTTCTAACCATCCAAATATCTCTGGATTGCTTATTTAAAAATATTTATCTCTTGTAAAAAAATATGTTAACCCATGGGCTTTGATTGTTGTTCTTTGCTCAAATTGGATATCATAGTTCTCTAATTCTATTGACCATTTGATCAATCTTCTAGATACGTCAAGCTTTTATAATACATTTTTAAAGGGAATAAAGTTTTAATCAATATTGTATGCACTTGCAAATATGGTCTCATTTTTCTGGCTGCAACTACTAATGCTAAATTAAGTTTTCCTAATTATAAATATATAGTTTCAGCTAGTAATAGAGATTTACTTACATAGTACATCAATTTAGACTGTCTTTCTTCCTCTTTGATCAGCAATGCACTGACTGTATAGTCCCAGACTGTAAGATACAAATACAAATAAAAATATTCTCCTGGTCGAGGCTTCGTTAGTAAATACTTTTTTTATGTTATTGAATGTTTCATCAAATGTTATGGCCCATTTGAAATTTCCTTCTCTTCTCATAATTTGGAAGAAAAATTGACACTTATCTGAAGATTTTAACAAGAACATGTCGAGTGTTGCTAATCTTTGAGTTAGGATTTTGACTTCTTTTGAATTATGTGGTGAATCCATTGTTGTAATATTTTTAAGTTGCATGGGACCTATATCCATTTATTTTTCGCTCACTATGTATTCCAAAATGTATCGGACCTTATGCCAAATTTGCATTTTTCCGCATCCAACTTAAGATTCATTCGTCAAAGAGTTTACAGGGCCTTGTTCAAATCTACTAGGTGATCCTCTTCATGAAGTCTTGTCACTAACATGTCATGAATGTAGGCTTGTATGTTTTTCCCAACTGATTTGTGAAGATCTTGTTTACTATCCATTGATAAGTTGTTTTAATATTCTTTAGTTTGAATGACATTACTTTATAGCAATGTAACCCACTTTCGGTAATGAAAGTTGTGTGTTCATGGTTCTTTTCACGCATCTGTATTTGATTATAACCTGCAAACATATCCATGAAGGATAATATTTTATTTCTAAATGTTGCATCTGCCAATTCGTCAATCCTTGATAATAGAAATGGGTCTTTCAGACATGTTTTATTGAGGTTTTTGAAGTCCACACACATCCTTCACTTGTCGTTGTTATTCTTGACCATGACATAATTAGTTGTTCACGTTAGAGACTCTCTTATATATCCTACGACAGTCAGTCTGTCCACTTCTTCAACGATCACGTATGTTTTTTTATTGAGAGTATGACCTTCTCTTTTCTGCAATGGACCAAAAATTGTTCTTAATACATAAATAGTGGAAGATAACTTCTGTTGGAACTACCGTCACATCTTGTGTACTTCATGCAAACCTATCTAATTTACTTTTTCAAAAAAAATATATCTTGATATTGTATGGGATATCTCGCAATATTAGGTTTTCTTATTTTCATAATTATATTTTCTACATCTTCTCTCGCCTGCACCAATCAGAGGCTTTCTCAGGGTTCATTCATTACTTCTAAGATGACCACTTATTTTTAAGGTTGTTAGGCTTTAAGTTCTAAGCATATTTTATACCATTTTTAAAGGTTTTTGGTTTCTTCAAATAACTAATTTTTCGTTGATTATATATCTTAGGCATTGATATATCGTAAATGTATAGTGTGCATCTGATTGAACCGAAAATCACCCCAATATGATGTTGTAAGAGGATGGTGTATCTAACACTATGAATATGAATTTCACTTTTTTCGATACTACTATCTGCCGAGACATCCAAATTTATCTCTCATATTAGAAATGCATTTGATTCTGTTATGTCATTAAGAATTCTTTAAGTTGGGGTCAACACCGAAATTAAGAATTCTTATCTCTCGTAAGTACATTTGTACATGTTGTTTGCTCAAGTGTCAGTGTCGATCATCTCCCAATTGATATCTACTATGGACATCTCCATAATTATTAATCATCATCTATGAAGATAATATCATATATGGAGTTTGGTACAAATGTGGGGACACACCACTTTTACTTCATATATATATATATATATATATATATATATATATATATATATATTCTTTGATTTTGATCAACTCGATAGTATGGATCTCTTCGAGCAATCACACAAATTGATTGTCTCTTTGGCTATGGGTTCATGTATATTTCCTCTACATTAGCCATCGTGATAATGTTTGTCTTTAGTGCTCTATATTCTTTGATTGGGGCCAAAGTTTGAGGCATATTTCATCTAGAACCTTGCATTGATTCCTCATTTTCCTTCTTTTTAACAAACTCATTGACGATTTTTCCATCTACTAAGATTTGAACTTGATCTTGCAAAATCAAACAATCTCTAGTAAAATGACCAATACCAACATGGAATTTACAGTACTTATTTTTGTCAATGTGTGTTTTTTCTCCATACAACTCCCTCAGTCGGTTGTACTTAACGATATTTTTTCCATAGATTGCCGTTATATTTTTTGTCAGCTTTGCAAATAGTATTCTTGGAGGGTTGTTAGTTCTTTTGTTGTTGCTGCTACAATAACCAATTCTGTATTTTCCTTTGTAACCTCGAGTCTGAATATTTTATGGTCTAATCAAAGTTGATGCACCATTATTCCTCGTTGTTTCGTTCTTTTTATTGGTCTGAGTCACTGTCTCGGTCTTGATGGCCGAAGGGCATATTGTCGGAGTTTTGGTGTCCCCTTTTTTGTAGCAACTTTAGCTGATTTAATATATCAATGTACTTAAGCCAATAGCGGTAGCGCCAAGCTACGAGATGGAACAGGCGGCTGAAAATACAAAGAAAGAAGACGAACAATAGAAGATATATAGCTCTAACCCTAGGTCACAGTAAAAGAAACTTTAAATAAAATCAAATTCTATTAAAAAACGTCTGAGGTAAAACTAAGGTTTGAGAGCCTTTTAAAAGTGCTCGAAACCCTAGCCCCAAATTACATCTTTTTCCTTATGTAATAAAATAAATCCCAGCCCAATTTCAAAGCGATTGGAACTGGATAAGTATTTTAATAAAATCCAACAAAAATAGGAAAATGGAGAAAATTTACTAAAACAGCAAAATGAGGGTTTAAGCGATTAAATTTAGGGCATGGACTTTATTATGTCTTGATGCTTTCGAAAATCATTGGGCTTCTCGACGCGTTCGATTTGAGTGGTCGCATCACCTAATTCTGATATCTGGGCCCCAAATAAAGCCTGTTTCCGTTTTCCCAAAAAGGTCATATATTTATGGGCTTGTGTAACTACATCATCCTCTCCTTCTTCGGAAGAATTTGCCCACAAATTCTCAACTTCATCATCCTCAGCAGCCGCGGTAAATGGCACAGGTGCTTCACGTTGAAAACGTTATGGGTCTTCATATGGCTGGGTAGTTTCAACCTATATGCATTGGGATGAATCTTTTCAATAATTTCAAATGGACCAACCTTCCTTGCAGCCAACTTGTTGTACTCGTGTGCAGGATAGCGATCCCTGGTCAAAACAGCCCATACAAAGTCCCCCACTGCAAACTCCACCAGGCGGCGCTTCTTATCGGCGACAATCTTGTACTTCTGTGTTGTTTCCTCTAGGTGTTTGCGGGTGTTCTCATGGATCTCCCATAGATCAGCAATGGTGTTCTCGACCTTAGCTGGAACCTTATCAAGCGTTGGGAAAGCTAAGTCCATATGACCCCGTGGGTTATAACAATAGACTACCATGAAGGGACTATACCTAGTACTGTGCTTTGGTGCCTATTGTAGGCGAACTCAACATGATAAAGGCAGGAATCCCATGCTTTCAAGTTCCCAGAGACCTCTGTGCGTAACATGTTTCCTAACGTTCGATTAGTTACCTCGGTTTGACCATCTGTCTGCAGGTGATACGCGCTGCTAAAACTCAGTTTTGTGTTTGTGAGGCGCCAGAAACTCCTCCAAAAATTCCCCACAAACCGCGCATCGCGATCAGAAACGATATTCAAGGGTAGACCATGTAAGCGGTACACCTCACGAAAGTATAAATTAGCAACATTCACAGCATATGTGGTTTTCTTGCAGGCAATGAAATGGGCCATCTTAGAAAACATGTCAACCACTACAAAAATAGAATTGTTACCTCTCTGTGTTCTTGGTAGCCCAGGGATGAAATCTATGCTGACGCTTCGCCACGGTCCTTCCGGTATTGGGAGTGGTAGGTATAAACCTGTGTTGGAAGATGTACCTTTTGCCACCTGGAAAACCCGACAACCAGCTACAAAACGGATAACATCTCGCCTTAAATGCGGCCAGAGAACTGACTGGATACAGAGTGAAGGGTTTGATCTCTACCCCTATGCCCCTCGTTGTGTCTCTCCTGTACCATCAGTAACCTCAAACTGCCCTCAGGAACACAAAGTAAATTACCTTTGAAGAGGTAACCGTTGCTCATTGCAAAATCTTTTCTCATACCTGCGCTGACATTTTCTAGAATATGACCAAAATAAGGATCGATAGCCAATAGATCCCTCATCATCTCGAATCCCACAACTTCTCTTTCCATACGAATCATCATGTTGCGTCGGCTCAGTGCGTCAGCTACGCGGTTAACTGTCCCTAAAGTATGCTTAATGGAAAAGGTAAATTGTTGAGTAAATGCTGCCCAACGTGCATGGCAGGAAAAGAGTTTCTCTTGACTCTGCAGATGCTTTAAGGCATCATGACCGGTGTACAGGACAAAGTCATTGTAGGCCAATTAGGAACTCCAGTGCTTCAAAGCTCGTACAACTGCATAGAACTCCTTGTCATAGGTGATGTAGTTGAGTTTAGCTCCAATTAACTTTTCGCTGAACTATGCTATAGGGCGGCCTCGTTGGCTGAGTACAGCGCCAATGCCCAATCCGGACGCATCACAATGCAGTTCAAATCCTATAGAGAAGTTAAGTAAAACCAGAATCGGTGTAGTGGTCAGTCTTACCTTGATTTCTTCAAACGCCTTAGCTACTTCAGGGGTCCAGCAGATTGTCTTGCCCTTCATACACTCTGTAATAGGAGCCATAACAGTGCTGAAGTTATGTATGAACAGTTTGCAAAAGGAGACCAATCCGTGAAAAGAGCGGACTTCAGTGAATGAGGTAGGAATATGCCAGTCTCGCACGACTGCCACTTTCGACTGATCCACTAACAGTCCATCTTTTGACACGACATACCCCAGGAAGACGACTGAATCTGTCATAAAGAAACACTTATTGAGCCCTCTATAAAACTCCTCTCGCCTCAAAACAACCAACACCTCGCGTAAGTGCTGGAGATGCAGCTCTTCCGCGGTACTATATATAAGAATGTCATCAAGGTACACAACAAGAAATTTTCCAATGAACGGGCGACATATCTGGTTCATAACCCGCATGAACGTGCTAGGAGCGTTAGAAAGACCGAATGACATTACCATCCATTCAAACAGACTTTCTCGGATCTCGAAGGCTGTTTTCCACTCATCTCCCATACGAATACAAATTTGGTGATATCCGCTCTTCAAATCCAGCTTCGTAAACACAGTAACACCATTCAATTGATCCAGTAAATCATCAAGGCGAGGAATAGGATACCGATACCTGACTGTAATTTTGTTGATAGCCCGGCTATCCACACACATTCTTATTGACCCATCCTTCTTTGGTGTTAACAGTGCAGGAACCGCACAATGACTAAGATTCTCCCGGATGTGGCATTTTGTCAACAGTTCTTCCACCTGTCTGCGGATCTCTTCATGCTCTTTTGGGCTCATCCGATAATGTGGTCGGTTTGGTAGGCTAGCACCTAGTACAAGGTCAATCTGGTGTTGGATATTTCTCAATGGAGGAATACCTGTAGGTAAAGTATTGGGAAAGATAACAGAAACTTCTGCTAATAACGGCCGAACTCGCTCAGGTATACCAGCAAATGGATCAGTACTAAATTCTTTAACCACCAGAAGATAGACGATCCCTGTTTTATGAGCATGTTCTATAAATGCCTTTCGAGCTAGAAAGTTCTTACCCGATTCCTTTGATACTGCAAGGGCAGGTTTTGGGGAAACCTCTCTAGTTGGTGTTAATATGAACCTGACATTATTCCATATAAAACTGTAGCGGTTCCTCCGACCATCATATGTGACACTTCCAGGGTCAGCCTAGCAACAAATAACATACATCCATCCCAATGACATCGCACCATGATTTATCCCTATAGTTACCAACAAAGAAAGATACCAAACATCTTCTAGAGATATTTACCTCATTACATTTCTTTAACCAGGAAAGCTTGTAGGGTTTTGGGTGGTCTTCTGTTTTCAGGGCCAGCTTATGGAAATCTTCTTCAGAGATAACATTTTCACAGCTCTCTGCATCAATAACGAATTTGCATACCTTTCCCCCAATAGTACAAGTCGATTGGAAAATATTGTGCCGTAGCCAATCATCCCCATCACTTTTGGCTTTCGGCGTCAAACAAATACGCCTTAAAACCAATGTCTAACCAATATCTATTCCTGTAACCTGATCCTCTGGAACCTCATCAACAATATCCTCTGGTTCTTCATCAAACCGTGTGTCACCCTCCAGGGAAAAATCAGCAGTGTCAACGAACAAACCCCTCAATTGTTGTGGTTGTTGTCGTAATTTTGGACAATGTAAAGCAACATGACCTAGTTCATGACAATGGTAGCATCAGACCTGCGAGGAAGTAACTGTGTGAATAGTGACCTGCAATTTAGCACTTGTACGCATAGGAGAAGCAGTTGGTACTCCTGGGTTAGGGCTTGGAACCGTCCTTTTTGGGAATACCAATGGAGTTGTTCTGGCAGTGTCTCCTCCATAAGGCCTTCGTGAAAGGGCTTTCTCCAGATGCAGTGCGCGCTGATGTGCTTCAGGCACATTCACAGGGTCGAACATGTTCAGCTGATCCTGAAATTGCTGTCACATCCCCCCTATAGCGAGATACTAGCTGACCTGCTGAATCAGCAATATCGACACGGTTTTGTAGCTTGAAAAACTCGTTAGTGTACTCGTCAACAGTCCTTGACCCTTGTTTAAGGTTTTGAACTGCTGATACATGATGCGGGCATAGTTTTAAGGCAAAAACGCAGCCCTCAAGTGCTTCACATACTTAGCCGAAGTTGTTATTTTTGGCTTACCTTCCCCTGATCTGGTCTTCTTGAGTTGTTGCCACCAGGATGTAGCTCGGCCTCGGAACTTAGTTGCAGTCAACTGTACTCGTTTTGAATCCGGAACCTCCTTGAAATCAAGGACTTTTTCAACTGAGGCGATCCAATCTAAAAACTCCTCCGGTTTGAGACCCTCTTGGAACTCTTGGATCTCTAGTCTGAATCCAGATTCCCACCGATTGTTGGCGTTCAGATTAGAATCTATTGCTGGCGGTTGCTCAAAGACTTGGTCACGAAAGTCTTGTGATGAATATTGACCCCTAACTTGTTCTCGCCGAGGAGCAAACAGATTCCGCTCGCGGCCGATCTCTCTCCCAGATCCCGACGGCTGGTTGCTTGAACCTGGAGCTCGAAATCCGTTGGTTTGGTTGTTCAACAGCTTGTGTAGTGGTTCTTGTACGTCTCTCAAATGATTTCCCAACGAGTGCATCTGTTCACCAACATGGGATTGGAATTGACCGAATTCATCACGGTCGACCGATTTGGTGATCGGAAGAGTGGACTTCCCCTGAAAAGATCTCGTTTGCGCCATACCGTCGTTATCCACGCCGTAAGAACTCTGAATCTGATACCAATATGGTAGCGCCAAGCTACGAGATGGAACAGGCGGCTGAAAATACAGAGAAAGAAGACGAACAATTGAAGATAGATAGCTCTAACCCTAGGTCAGAGTAAAAGAGACTTTAAAGAAAATCAAATTCTATTAAAAAAGTCTGAGGCAAAACTAGGGTTTGAGAGCCTTTTATAAAAGTGCTCGAAACCCTAGCCCAAAATTACAGCTTTTTCCTTATGCAATAAAATAAATCTCAGCCCAATTTTAAAGCGATTGGAGCTGGATAAGTATTTTAATAAAATCCAACAAAAATACGAAAATGCAGAAAATTTACTAAAACAGCAAAACGAGGGTTTAAACGATTAACTTTAGGGTCTGGACATTATCACGTTTTGATGCTTTCGAAAATCGTTGGGCTTCTCGACGCATTCGATTTGAGTGGTCGCATCACCTAATTCTGATATCTGGGCCCCGAATAAAGCCCGTTCCGTTTGTCCAAAAGGGTCATATAGTCATGGGCTTGTGTAACTACATCAAATAGATATCCAAAGTTAAGAGATTTTTCTTAATTAATTGTATAAGATAGGTGATCAAATGATATGTAACTTTGATTTTATATTGTTTTTATACTAATTTATATGTTAGTTTTAATTAATAATAAATAAAATAATTTGATTTTTTTTACATTCTTGTTTATTAGAAAATTGAGAGTTAGAAGAGAAAAAGATGAGTTAAAAAATAAAAAAAATGAGCTAAATTACAAAAATGAGTTAAAATTTTAAAAAAAAATGATGAAAACCAAAAATTTAAAAAAAAATAAAGAGAAATTCAAAATCTCATTAAAGCAAAAATAGTTGTATTAGATATCCAAAATCTGATTAAAGCCAATTAAATCATATTTGAATCTCAAATGACATTTAAAAAAATGAATTGATTTTGAATCTATAAACCAACTATTAAAATTGAAGTATTTAAATTATAATTTAATATAATTAAACCCATTAATTATTAGGTATTTTTTTATAATAAACAGATAAAAAATCTTTGAATAGAGAAGGAAATGGTCATCTTAGAGATTGGAAGAAAATCTACTACAAAAGCGATCAACATAATTTTTATTTTTATTTTACGTCCTTTTTGTCATATTTATTTTTATATGAACATGATTAGCATGAGTTAATTTTTAATTTGTATGGGTTAAAAAAAATTTGTAAATACAATTGATATGTAAAATTTATTTTATTTTGTATGTATATTTTTAATACAATATATCTATAACTTAGATTGTGAGTTAAAGTCTTATTTCTGAACTGTACTAATGCAACTAGGTTGAATGAGTATTGCTCTAGAGCCATGACCCAATGTCACTGGGTTTTTATATTTTATAACCTAATTGTACGAGGTACAAGTCATACAAAAAGATTAATTCTTGGTGATATTAATACTAATGTCGGTGAAGTTTGTCAGTCAAATTTAAATCAAATTTTTTATTATCAAAAATATATATATATTAACAAAAATTAAACTAATTATTAATAAAAAAAGAGTTATAGTGATGTAAGAACATAGAAATCATGATACATGGTAAAATACAAGATCACTATTTGATCTTAAAATCGTTAAAAAGGGAAGAGCGGATTGCTCTAGTCATGACTTGATCCACAAAGTAGCTTTACTTGTCTATATAATGTTGAACTATCTTCTTAGATAAAGACAATACCCTTATAGAGAACCTCGCTTTAAAAAAGATTATGTTTAATTTGAATTATATAAATTATATAAAAGAATATATAAATTGGTAATACAAGCTTAAATAAACTCAAAATATTGTATACCATTAATACTTTCTAAAAAAATTATTATTACTTATTTAAAATAAAAAAACCTCACTTTAATCTTTTAGATTAACAATGCAATTTTTTGTCTCTATTATTTTTGAATCAATAAAAAAATTAGTACAGTTTATATTAAACGATTAGATAATTTTTCTCACAGGTTCCGAATACTAATATTCGTCATAGTTACTACAAAAAATGTACACTTAGTAATTTTTTGATCAAGTTTTTGGTGTCGTTGTCGGGGTGAAATCTCTATTTTATCTGTTGGTTTGTTATATTTATAGTAAAAAAATTGGGTGTTAGATAATAGGGAGAAAATATTTTCTATCCTTGGTTTGGAGATCGGGAAACCTTTCGGAGAAGAATAATGAGCTCAAAATGGCTGAAGAAATAGTACCGACTTGTCCTGATTATGAATAAGATCAATGATTTTGCAAACTTATCATTAGTGGGGTTTAAATCCAGCATCTCGAGGCCATATGTGACTGTTACGTATTCGAAATCAAGCCAACACTAATTACTATGCTCTAGAACAACCAAATATTCATTAAAGATCTAAAACAATACCCAAAATTTATCTCGCAGGTTTCCTAGAGATGTGTGATACATGCCAATACAATAATATCTCCACATACGTGGTAAGACTCCAACTTTTTCCCTTCTCTCTCTAGGGAAAGGCTACAACTTTGTTGCAATCATTACCTCCACATTTTATAACAACTTAGGAGAAGCTAGCTCAATTGTTTCTAGCAAAATATTTCTCACTCGTGAGGTCTAAAAAATTTCACAATGAAATTTCAGCCTTCGCTCAGACGTGAATAAGATGTATGATTCATGGGAAATATACAAAGTATTGTTGCAAAGATACGCTCACCATGGGATCTCAACCTTGATGATAGTCGAAACCTTCAACAATGGACTGATAGAGTATAACAAATTAATGAACGACGCTCCAAACTGAGGGTTATTAACAGAAAAAACAAACACCGGGGGAAATAAATAGACTATTTGAGGTACTCTCAGTAACAATTTTACATCTAAAAAGGATACCGGAATGTATGCAATGAACAATGAGACTGTCATTTAAACGAATATAGTCGCACTTGAGCACTAAACGAACCAGTTAAAATGAATTATGTTACAGTACAAGATGTTAATGCTTATCAGCCGTCCATCACAAATCAATTCACGATATCAGAAGATGTCATGTATGTATGTAATTTCCAACATGTTTCTAGACGTTATTATACTAATAACAATAAATATCAATCAATTCACGGGAAAAGTCCAAACGTTTCTTGGAAAAAAATTATCACGTATGGAAATAGAAGAATTTGGACAAGTAGGAAAAAAATCAAGCTTGGAAGAAAATGTTGAGAAAATATGTAGAATACTCCAACAATCGATTTGAAAGAATGAGACAAGTATGAAGAATATGAAGATATCAATCCAAATTCAATGAGCTTGTATGAAGAACTTGGACGTATTGGTTCAGAACCATAGAGCTTGTATGAATAACTTAGAGATTCAAATAGGTCAAATATATTATATGCTAGCTTTGAGAAATCAAGGAACTTGTCCTGCAATATTGAAAATAAACTGAAGCAGGAAAATATAATTAGATTAAGAAAATAAAAACAAATTGTTCAAGGAACGAAGCACGATGGTGGTGAAAAATAGAGGGGTGATCGCAACTACGGAGGATAAATATCAAGTGAAAAGGAAGCATTATTTATGATGTTTTCCATGATAAAAAAATAATGATCACGAATTGAAGATCAATGACTGTGGCAAGGCCAATCATGATTGTGACCAAGCTAACGTTTTTGAAACACAGACCTATAAAGAAGCACTCCGCCGCGACCAAAAGAGTAGTAATCGTGACCAAAAGAGAAATGATCGCGAGTAGACCAAGGTGAGTATTCTGAATAAAAGTTATCCAATGAATTAATTTGGCTCAACCAAAGTATATGTGGTCACGACCAAGGACATGTTGATCGTGGCTAAGCTATTTATGATCATGACCAACGAGAGTTTCTTGAAAAGAATAAATTCGGTAAATTACCTGACGGTAACAAAGTTTCTAATACTCACATCAACGTCTTAGAGGCATTGCGGAACAATTCAACCTCAAAATATGCCCCTCATATTCCCTACCCAAAATTTCTTGAATTGTTTTGCAACTTGGAGATCAATATACCTTTTACATATTTGGTGGAGTGGATGCCTAAATACGCAAAGTTTCTCAAAGATATATTTCCGCACAAAAGGAAATTTGAAGAATTTAAGATAGTAACACTAACAGAAGAATTAAGTGCATTGATTCAAATAACCATCAAAACTACATGATCCATTGATTTTTACTATTCCTTGTAAAATTAACGATTTAACTTTTGAAAAGTGTTTATATGATCGATGTTCTAGCATAAATTTGATGCTTCTTTCTATATGTAGGAGATTAGGATTAAATGATATTAAAACTACAATTATTTATATGCAAATAAGTCTATTGCATATCCTAAGCGCAAAATAGAATATGTTTTGATTAAGGTTGATAAATTTGTCTTTCCTGCAGATTTTAATTTTAGAAATATATGAAGATAAATTTGTACCCCTCATTTTAGAGAGACTTTTCCTAGCTATTTCTAGAAATATGATTGATGTTGAATCTAGAAAATTAATTATTCATGTATGAGATGAGCATGTGGAATTTAATGTATTGGAATCTTTAAATTTTCTAAAGGATATTAATGCTTGTTTTTCAATTGACGTGGTAGATAATCTCGTGGATAGACATTTACATAAGTTATTACCTTCTTCTAATTTAGAAATTATCTACTAAATTTTAGACTTGATGAAACTGAAATTGAAAATAAAGAGATAATATAAACTATCTTCTAATTTAGAAATTATCTACTAAATTCTAGACTAGACTAGGGGTTACTCAGCTACCTCCATCCTCAATACCCCTTTTAAATCTCACTATACAAACTTGTGATATTCCACAATCCTCACTCTAATCATGTTATACAGTACACGTTTTGCAACCTCTATCACGCCTTACCAATAATCAGGTTTCCAAACAGAGTCCAACTGAACATACCTAGTGCCATTCTCATTCATACTTCCCAAATATACGCTACTTTGGTAGCCACACTACAAGATAAGCGGTCTACAATAATGGTCGAGAAGTTCCAGTACCTACATGTTGAAGATAATGTTCTAATCATCCCCTCTGATGCTACTAATGGGGACATAACTAAATGGGAAAATTGCCTATCGATGTATTTCCTAAGAAATAAGTCGGCACCTTATCATTTCCAAGAGATTGTTGCTAGAGTATGGAGCATCCATGGTCTCTAGGAATGTAAGGTAACCCCATCTAGTCACTTCTACTTATGGTTTTCAACAGCTAATAACCTTAGTGTTGTGCTAGAATTGGCTTCATGGTTCTTCAATAACCACCATATCATTCTTAAGGAAAGGGATCCAATGTAATTTATGGTAAAATATCTATTGAACTCAATACCTCTTTGGGTCAAATTCCATGGCCTTCCCCACAAGCTCTGGTATGAGAGAGGTTTTAGCCTGTTTGGAAGCTTCTTGGGCACATCCATCTACATAGACACCCACTCTACCAACATTGTTCGCTTAAGCTTTGCAAGAATCTGTATTGTGATGAATTCCATATATGAGTTCCCTGACTCTTTGGAAATTAAATCGATTGAGAAATCCACGTCGCTTCGTATCGAGTACCAAGGGTTGTCTCCCATTTGCACTAAATGTAACACATTTGACCATACCATTCGACTTGTGCCATTCATACTGTTTCACCCAACAACTTTCATTAATGACAGTGATAAACATTTAATACAACCAGGCAGCTCAAATCTCTCACTACAAATCACTCAAACATTAAATACCTTTGAAACACCATAA
This sequence comes from Limnanthes douglasii subsp. nivea, assembly GCA_036936605.1. NCBI lineage: Eukaryota > Viridiplantae > Streptophyta > Magnoliopsida > Brassicales > Limnanthaceae > Limnanthes > Limnanthes douglasii. The sequence continues at coordinate 96,998,381 of JAUPFV010000001.1, forward strand.
AATACCTCACAAAATTACCCCAGTAAAAAATAATCCACACCAATTGTCAGGTGTTTTATGGTGTTTCAAAGGTATTTAATGTTTGGGTGATTTGTAGTGAGAGATTTGAGCTGTCTGGTTGTATTAAATGTTTATCACTTTTTCACTCATATTCTTCAAAGCTTTCATCTCTATTTTCAAAAACCCTTTTTTGTGTAAGTTTATGTTTACAGCAAGAAACGCACTTGTAAAAGGTGGGTGGCTTAATCTTTCGGAGCTAGAGAAAGCACAAAGAGTCGAACGAGAAAGGCGTATTGCTGCAGGCCTTCCAGTTTCTCCAATCGACAAGTCTGAAACACCAAGTTTAGAGCTTGATCAAGGTTCATCTTCTGCCAGAAGCTCCAAACCTAGAAGATTATTTCAACCTAGTCTTTCACCAATCGTCTCAGGCTCATCGGTTCAGGAGTCGTAGCCAACTGTCGAATGGGAAAAGACTGTTACAAGCACAAAAAGACCCTCTCCATTCATAGCCATGGGATCGGACGTTGATAACTCCCCAGAAAAGCTAATGCTTCGAAAAAGAGGCCACTTTGTAAAAGGCCAGGCTGTTACTCCACAGTCTAAATCTCTGAAGTTAGGGCCCTCTAAGTCTGGGGCCAAGGACAAAGCTGCAGGGTCAGGGACAACCATCAAAGCTCCTAAGGACAAGTCATCTGGTCCTGAGGCTATCTAAACAAGCCTTCGAAATGAACCCTCCGGATCTGAGCCCCAGCCGGACACCAAATCACAAAAGAAAAGCGATGTTCAGACATCCAGACAGCTCACTGAGCCGACTACCAGCACTTCTCCACCAAAGACAACTGACAACCCTTCCATCGTGATGGAAGATGTTATGGAGGACAGTGTTGAAGAAGCCCCTTTTGAGACTGACGTCTCCGGGCAGACAGGGGAGGCTGCCATTGTTAAGAAAAGCAAGGGTAAAGAGAAGTTGTGTTTAAAACATCTGGAGCTGTCGGAGTCCCTTGAAGGTAGAGTGGGACCTTTCTTCCACAAGGTGAGTGTGAAGTATCTGCAAGCCATGCTGAATATTAATTATGCCTTCATTCATACTGCTGAATTATGCCGGATCCGGAATGCCCATCCACTCACCTCAATCAGAGCAAGGAAGGGGAGGAAAGTTTAAACATACAAGTAAGTCAGCCTCAAGATTGGAGGTGTCCTGTTTTTCAATATATCTCAGATGGTGTCTTGCCTCTGGAGAAAGAAGTGGCAAGGAAAGTAAAGTATAAGGCTCGTGGATTTATAATCCTAAGAGACGTTCTTTACAAGAAGTCTTTTAGCAAACCTCTATTGCGATGTTTGGGGATTGAAGAGTCCCAAGTAGTGTTGTCCGAACTATATGATGGTGAGGGGTCAGTATACTGTGGTTATAGAGCTTTAACTAGAAGAGTCTTGTTGGCCGGATACTACTGGCCCTCTATAATGGAAGATGCCAAGGAATTGTTGAAAAAGTGTGATCCATGCCAAAGATACAGTATTGAAATTCATATCACAGCTGTCCCTTTAGAGTCAATTTCTGAGCCTATACCTTTTGCTCGTTGGGGGCTGGATCTGGTGGGACCTCTACCTATGGCGTCCGGGGGGATGCAGAACTATCATAGTTTCCATTTCTCAAAATGGATAGAAGCAGCCCCATTGGCGGGAACTACTTCAAAAGTTGTCATAAAATTTATCTTATCTAATATTTGTTGCAGGTTTGGGGTTCCACAAAAGATAACCACGGACAATGGGCCACAATTCGATAATAAGGATATGTAGAGCTTATGTGCCTCTAGAGGCATTCAACATTGCTTTTCTTCTCTTTTCCACCCACGGGAAAATGGTCAGGTTGAAGTGGAAAACAGAACCATCATGTCCGGTCTTAAAAATAATTTAGAAGGGGTTGCTGGAAAGTGGCCAAGTTATTTACAAAAAGTACTATAGGCTTACCGGACTACTCCTAGGGCTGCTACACAGGAGTCTCCATTTGCCTTGGTATATGGTATGGATGCAATAGCTCTTATAGAAGCAACTCTTCCTTCATTCAGAGTCCATAATTTTTCCGAACAGGCTAATGAAGGGACAGTTAGAAGTGACCTTGACCTGATAGAAGAAAAAAGGGTTAAGGCTCATCTCAGAGCCACACACTATCAGGGTTTGATGAGAAGCAGTTTTGCTTCCAAAGTCAGAAGAAGGGATTTTCAACCAGGGGATAAAGTGTTGAGAAAAGTCTTCCTACATACTAAGGAGAAGCAGTTCGGCAAGCTAGAAACCGAACAGGGGAAATTCAGACAAAAACCACTCATTGAACCATCCGAATTGGACAAAAGTATTAAAATCTAATCACCTTTTGACTAAGCTAATTGCTAATCGGCTTAACAAACTAAGGGGTTTTTGAACTCGGCCCGTTCTCATAAGTTTGACTCGAAAGCCCATGTGGCCCATAATTAAGGGTATAAATACCCAACCACTTTCATTAATGAGGGTGATAAACATTTAATACAACCAGGCAGCTCAAATCTCTCACTACAAATCACCCAAACATTAAATACCTTTGAAACACCATAAAATACCTGACAAAATTACCCTCAGTCAAAAATAATCCACATCAATATAAACAAAATTGTTTCTAACACGAGCCCTCAGGGTCATCCATATCTCACGCCCAAATGAGCGACATGCATTTTTTTTCAACCATATCTTTAACTTGTTAGGTGTTAGCAACCAATAACCAACGAAGAGATAAACACATCTCTTCAATATAAATAGTAACAAAGCACATGGACTTGATGGATACAGTGCTAATTTTTGTAAGTCTTCATGTGACACCATCTACCCAGATTTCACCTAAGGTGTCCATAGTTTCTTCACTCATAACCGCATGAAGACTAGTTAGAATAAGACGCTTATTGCACTTATTCTTAAAAATTGGACAATCCAACTTTAGACCCACTATTTGATGCAATGTGATCTATATAATCATGTCTAAAATTCCTGATCGTGAGGATCAAGGACTCGTTCCTCTCCTTTATTGATCATTCTCAATCGGCCTTCATGCAAGACCAAAGTATCTATGATAATATATTCCTCTCTCAATAGTTGCTTCATGGTTATCACACCAAACGCAAAGGACCGTGTGCGATCTTTAAGATTGACCTCATGAAATCTTTCGAAAATGTTTGGCGACGGGTACTATTGGATATTTTATACGTCACGAAATTCCCCAACTATATGATTGGTTTGATTATCCAATATATATCAATACTATCTTATTCGATTAACATCAATGGTAAAAAATAATTGTAGTTTTCATGGAAAATGAGGGATAAGGCAATGAGACCCTCTATCATCCTTCTTTTTCGACCTTATGATGCAAGTCCTCCCAAGAATTCACAAAGATAAAAGACATCATCCCACATTTGGCTTCCACTAGAAGTGTCAAAAGCTCAAAATCATTAATTTTTTATTTGCATATGATTTAATAATTTTTTTGTGCTTACATCGGATGAGTTCGGATACTTCAGATACAACCCACTGCTTAATCCAAACAGGGGTAATTCAAACCATAACACACCACTGAAAAATCCAAACATGACAAATGTAAAACACATTTTGACGAAGCTATTTGGTAATCTATTTAAAAGACTATAGCGTCCTTAAACTTGACCCGGTTTCACAACTTGACACGGTAAGCCCATGGGTCTTTAAATTAAGATTATAAATACCAGTCACTCTAATTAATGAGGGTGATCAATATTTAATACAAGCAGGCTGCTTAACTATCTCATTACTCTTCACACTAAACACAAAATACTTCAAACTTACCAAAATACTTTACCAAACTACCCCCAGCCTAAAATAAACCAAACCAAATTGGCGACCACAGTGGGAGCACGAAGATGCCTGAGTTTTGCATTCAAAACCAGTAGAAAAAACTGGTTCGGATGGATCCAAACGAGCTAGGAACTCCACCCCCTGTGGTGGATACGGTTGGGGAAAACAAAGAATACACCATTGAAGAGCAAGACAAGTTGAGAGCAGAAATAGAGCCGCTAAGGGCCATAGAATAAGCAGAGAAGGGTATTATGGAGAAATCAGGGGCGTCAGCTATTCATCATACTGATAACCCTAGGGAGAATGATCCATCAATAAAGACCCATCTGAGTTCGAAAAAGACTCACATCAGCTCTAAGAAGACACATCGGTCCAAACCTGTTGAAAGCTCATATTCGGATTCCTCCAGTAGCTCTTCAAATGAGGCTGAGCTTGAGGAATCTTTGTCCTCAAGTAGTGATGAAGGGAGATCCAGAAAAAAGATGAAGTTAATAAAAAAAATATTCAACAAATAGGGATAAGCATGGTAGGCTTAAAAGGCATCTGGGCAAAGGGTTATCTCATAGGCATGCTGATCAGTTGCTGATTGATCCTTTTGTTTTTCAGACCAAACCAGGTATTTTCGCAACACCTAACAAAGACACAATCTTTAGTCGTAATAAGAACTGGAGACAGTCACCTTTGTCTGCCAAAATACTGTCCGGAAACCTACCCAAAAGATTTGACAGCTCCAAAATGGAGAAGTATGATGGAAGTAAAGATCCGGACAACCATCTAGATCAATTCAAGAACTTCGTGATGAATTTTGATGATGATGACAAACTTTTGTGTAAAACCTTCTCTCAAAATTTTACAGGAAGTGCTCTTAAGTGGTATAACAGCTTACCCCATAGGTGTATTAGAAACTTTGATACATTATGGGTTGCCTTCCGAAGGTAATTTGTTAGGAGTATAGAGGTGAAGGGCAATGAAGATACCATAATCCATTATGCCCAAGAACCAAACGAGTCCTTAAATGATTATATAAGTCGATTCATGAATACAAAGAATGAATTAGTTGATTGCTTCGAATATGTGGCAATTGCTTCTCTAAGACAAGGGTTGAATCCTGGGAACTTGACTGATTCGTTGACCAGGAAGAAAGCCATGACCTGAAGTGGCTTGTTGAATCAGGTGGGAAAACATATTAATGTGGAAGAAACCAAGAAAACCAGGGTGCACCGTCAAGTGAGGTCCACGACAACAGCTCAGAACCAGCCCTGATATAAGGTTAAGGAGATCGAACAAGGGTCCAACCGGGCTAAACAAACTCAGTCGTCAAGAGGTAAAAGAGGTCTTTAGGTTCAACCGGATTAGTTTGCAGAGTTAAGAGAGAACGTGGCCACAATATTTGACAAAACCAAGGATGAAGTCCATTTCCGGAAACCGGTGGCACTGCAGTCTCCTAGAGAAAGCCGAAATACTTGTTTTTGCCAATATCATAATGATATAGGCCATAATACTTAAGAATTCATAGCATTGAAACAAGAAGTACAGAATCTTATTGAAAGAGGCAAGCTGGGAGCTTATGTCAAAAGAAGGAGTGGAAACAGGCCTGACAGTGCTCCTCGGACGGGTCCTACAAACAATGTGGGAACATTTGCTCAAGAAGGGTAAATGGTGATTCTTGAAAGACTTGATGTTGATTCTGAGTACCTGGATCTTGATCCAACTCGGAACAAAGTGGGGGTCATAACAGAGCAGACCAAGACGGTGTCCGGACTGATCAGTTTCTTTGAGTCACTCACCATCTTTGGAGGAGATACTGTGACAGCACCTACTCCTTCATCAAGGAAGAGGCATGTACATATTTTGGCCACTCAATTGGAAAGGGGAATGTCTTTCCATCAGTGCCAAACCCCATTTCCATTCATAGTTTTTGATGAGGATGATTTGAGAAATATTGTTGGGCCTCATGAGGATGCGGAGGTGATAGGAGCATCTATTGGGGGCAATGATATCCGCCGGATTTTGATAGACACGAGCAATTCGGCAAACATCCTTCTTTTTAAGATCCTGCACGCAGATGAGGAATCCGGCCGTTATTTAAAACTCAAACAGAACCATTGTGGGCTTCACAGGGAGCTCTGCGGATATAATTGGGGAATTTGAGGAAGAAGTGTTGTTGGGCAAGGGGCCCTTTAAAAAGATGGTGGGGGTGCTATTTGTTGTGGTAGATTGCCCCACATCCTACAATGGGATTTTTGGGAGGTCTTGGCTTTCCAGAATGCATGTTGTGGCCTCAACAGTTCATCAGTGTTTGAAGTATGCAGTTAATGGCCAAGTAGGTATTGTCTGAAGTAGTCAGAAAATAGCCATAGAGTGCTATGCAACTGCTCTTGCTCCTAAGATTTTGGGAGCAGTTCGAATAATGAAGATTAGAAGTTACTGGAGCCTTCTGAGGGAGAGGGTGAAAATGGTTACCCCAGAGAGGCTCCTAGTGTTATAATACCAGTTGAAGAAATTGAAACCCACTCCCTTGCAGAGGGTAGAAATATCAAGAATATTTCCAAAATGGCACCAGATTTGAAAAAGAAATTGTTGTCATTTTTACTAAACAATCAGCATGTCTTCGCTTGGTGCAATAATGATGTAACCGGAGTACCCGCAAGCGTTATCTCACACAAGTTGTCAATCCAGAGTGATGTTGCACCTGTTGTGCAGAAAGGAGAGCTTTTTCCAAGGAAAAAGGTGATGTGATAGTCCAATAAGTTGATCGGCTTACCAAGATGGGACACATAAAGGAGTCCCAGTATCCTTTATAGACTGCCAATTTGGTGTTAGTTAAGAAAAAGAATGGGAAATGGCATATGTGTATTGACTTCACTGACCTTAACAGAGCTTGCCTAAAAGATCTTTATCCAGTCCTCCGGATAGATCAGTTGGTGGACTCAACATCTAGAAATAAGTTGATGTCCTTCATGGATGCTTTTTTTGGGTACAATCAGATACAGGTGGATCTGAAGGATCAAGATCATACTACCTTTATAACAGACAGAGGTCTCCATTTCTACAAAGTGATATCTTTTGGGTTGAAGAATGTTGGGGCTACTTATCAGAGGTTGGTGAACAAAACATTCGCTAGTCAGATTGGCAGAAATATGGAGGTATACATAGATGACATGATGGTTAAAAGTCTGGAGGAGGATTTGCATATAGTTGATCTTCAAGAAACATTTACTAATTTGGCAGTTGTGAATTTGAAACTGAATCCAGAAAAGTGTGTCTTTAGCGTTCGATCTGGAAAGTTTCTGGGTTATGTGATAAGTGAGAAATGAATACAACACGATCCTGATCAGCTTAATGCCATGTTGGAAATGTATCCTCCTCAGAATATTAAAAAAGTCCAGAGGCTCAGTGGAAGGTTGGTTGCCCTAAACCGTTTCATTTCATGGTCTTCAGACAAATGTGCTCCGTTTTTCCAAACTTTGAAGAGTGCCAAAGATTTTAATTGGTCTCCATAGTGTAACCAAGATTTTGCTGAAATAAAGAAACACTTATCTTCACCAAAGACTCTTTTTAAACTTGTTCAAGGAGAAACACTCTATGTATACTTGGCTGTGTCAGAATGTGCTATAAGTGCAGTATTAGTAAGAGAAGTGGACAATTACCCTCGTCCAGTATACTAAATCAGGAAAAGCTTGATAGATGCTAAGAAGAGGTACTTAAAGCTTGAAAAGTTGGCACTAGCCTTGGTGATTGCGGTGAGAAAGATGAGGCCGTATTTCCAATCTCATTTCATCATTGTCCGGACATCTTACCCATTAAAAAATGTTCTTCAAAAGGCAGACATATCAAGCAGGATGACCAAGTGGTCAGTTGAATTGGGCGATTACGATATTGATTTCCCCCCCGAACAGCTATCAAAGCTCAATCAGTGGTTGATTTCTTGGTAGAATTCTATTCGGACAGGAACTCCAAACAAACTTCAGAAGATGGAACCAAGAAAGAGTGGGTAGTCCGAACTGTTGGTGGTTCAAGCACAATGGGTTGTGGGGATGGAATTTTCCTAACCTCTTCATATGGTGATAAAATGTACCAAGCTATATGCTTTGGGTTCAGGGCCTCCAACAATGAGTCTGAATATGAAGCACCTATAGCTGGTCTTAAATTGGCTTTCTTGTGTGAGGCTAAGAGAGTTCGGTTGATGAGCGACTCACATATGCTCATCCATCATGCTCAAGGTTAGTTTGAGGTTAAGAAAGAGCAATTGATCAAGTACTTGCTCATCCTGAAAGAAGTGCCAGCCAAGTTTAAAAGTGTTTGTTATGAGCATATTCCCAGATCGGAAAACACCATGGCAGATTCTTTGGCAACTATAGCGTATTTTGAGTCCTACCCTTGGATTCACATACAGGAATGCATGTCTATACAGCCAAGTCAGAACAAGCAAGATGGGGAAAGGATGAGCATATATGTGATTCAGCCTAAATACTAGAGGTTTTCCCTCATTCGATATATTTCTGATGGGGTTTTGCCTTCAGATAAAGCTATGGCAAGAAAGATTAAACACAAGGCTCGGGGTTTTTTTATCATAAGGGGAGTTCTCTATAAAAAAATCTTTCAGTAAACCTCTCATGTGTTGTTTGGGGTTTGAAGAATCTCAAGTCGTTTTATCTGAACTACACGATGGAGAAGGCTCAACACATTGTGGGTACAGGGCACTAGCCCAAAGAGTGTTGTTGGTTGGGTACTATTGGCCATCCATAATGGCAGATGCTAAAGAAATGGTGAAGAAGTATGATCCATGTCAAAGGTATGGCAATGAAATTCATGTGCCAGCAGTATCTATGGAGTCTATTTCTGAGCGAGTACCTTTTGCCCGTTGGGTAATGGACTTAGTTGGACCTCTACCTATGACATCCGGGGGGTGCAGAACTATTATAGTTTCTATTGATTACTTCTTAAAATGGATAGAGGCAACTCATTTGGCAAGAACCACTTCGAAAGCTGTCATTAAATTTATCATATCCAACATATGTTGCAGATTTGGGATCCTTCAAAAGATTACTACAGACAATGGGCCACAATTTGATAACAAAGATATGGAGAATTTTTGTGCTTCTAGAGGTATTCTGCATTTTTTTTCTTCTCCTTTCCATCCACAAGAAAACGGACAGGTTGAAGTTGCCAACATGACTGTTTTGTCTGGATTAAAAAAGAATCTAGAAGGAGTTGCGGGGAAGTGGCCAAGCTATTTGTAAGAAGTATTGTGGGCATACCGAACTACTCTTCGGACTGCTACACAAGAATCCCCTTTTGCTTTGGTGTATGGGATGGATGCAATTACCCCCATAGAAGCTACCCTACCATAATACAAAGTCCACAACTATTCCGAACAAGCTAATGAGATAGCAATTAGGAATCAGTTGGACTTAATAGAAGAAAGAAGGGTTAAAGCTCACTTAAGAATAGTTCACTACCAAGGTTTGATGAGGAGCAGATTTGCTTCCAAGGTCAAAAGAAGATATTTTCAACCAGAAGATAAAGTGTTAAGAAAAGTTTTCTTACACACCAAGGAGAAGCAGTTCGGTAAGTTGGCTCCGAACTGGGAAGGCCCTTATGAGGTCTGTGAAAAGCTCAAACCTGGGACATATAGACTTCAAGACAAAGAAGGTAAAGTTTTGAAGCACCCATGGAATATTGAACATCTCACGTTATATCTAGAGTACAATATTTTGTGCAAATATTTACTTGTTAAATATCAATGTAAATATTATGGGGTGTACTCTTTCCTACCCTGGTGGCGCGGAGAGGTTTTAATGAGGTGTCCGATCTTTTTTCAATAATATATGATGCTTTCTTAAAATATTCGGAGTGATTTTACTGCAATTCAATTCAAGTATAAATCATTTATTCAACACCTTGGGTCTTTAGCGGATCAGATTAACTTGGGTAAGTGATGACCATTAAATACATGTCATCGGAGATATTAAACACTCTCATTTTGATACTTCTGAAATATTAGGGGCTACTTAAACGTTAGCCATGAAAAATTTAAAGAAAAGTATTAAACAAAATAAAGTTTGATAAATTAAACCTATTCGAACTTAAACCGAACAAGAAAACAAAACATGCCTTGGCCATCCAAGGACTTTAAGTGTTCAAAGGACTTATTCGGACTTTAACCGAATAACATTACAAAACGTGCCTTGGCCATCCAAGGAATTTAACTGTTTGGAAAGATAGAAAAATATATGATAAAACCTTAGGGTTTGTTCCTTTCGGACGTTCCTTCACCACCATCACCTTTTTTAGGACTTTTGAGTTTGGCACTCGAACTCTCACCAGTTCCCTTTTCATCATCAGTAGTAGAATCTATTCCACTAGAGTAGTTGTGCTTATCGCCATCTACCATAGTATAAAATGGGAGGTCTTCGTATTCCATACCCGCCTGAATAGATTGTTCCTGCTAGCTCTTTAAGTCCTTCTTCTCCTTGGTCATCTCTGAAACAGAGCTCTCTAGTTTAGTCTTCTCATCGATTAAGGTTTAAATGACACCATCCTTGGTCTTCACTTTCTCCTTCAATATTGTGAGGTCTTTTTCTAAGTCAGAATACTTAGTCTAGAGCTCAGTTCTAGCTGCTTCTGATGTGGCTAACTTAGTTGTCGAATCTTTCTTGTCCTTCTTCAGTGCCTCCATCTCCTTCTTCAGTTCCTCTATACTTTGCTGAGCGTTTAGGAGACTGTTTGACAGGGATTGCTTGTCAGAGGTGAGGGAGTTGATAAGGGTGGTCTGACTTTTCACCTGCCTTTCCAGGTCAAGTATTGGCTGGATATGGCCGAGGAGGGAGTGGATCAGGACATCTTTCTCTCTGAAGACGGAGAAAGATTTACCATTTAAGGTCACCATATTGGCAGAACTGGAGGGACGGTAGGGACCTGCGAAATCATATCTCAGAATCATTGAAATACAAATCAATGTCTTGAAGGGCACTGATGTTCACTTCATCATTCCTTCCCCCAGTAATCTCTCCGGACGGGAGATATGGAGGTTGGATTTCTGAAGGACGAAGAATTATTTCTTCACCTAGGGTGACCTTTTTATTCTTAGCAGCTTTCTCATCACTGTTGGCCCTCCGTTTTCTGTCCTTCTTAGGGGATTTGGTAGGTTTTGTGACCCTCCGGCCTCTCTCACTGTTTTAACCTCTACTGCTTTGAGCAGGGCTGCATCAATCCCCCATTGGTTCCCCGAACCAGTCTCTTTTGTGGATGTTTGAATCAACTGTGCCGCAACTTTCTTCTTTTTGTTCTTCATCTTGCTGGGAGCCTTAGCTCTGGAAGGTAAGAACAATTTTCCATCCTTGGCCTCTGTCCTTTTGAGAATCACGCCAGGAGGAGGAAGGGTAGTTAGCTCTTCCCATGAGAGGTATCTCTGGCCTGTGGTGTTCCACAGATGGGACCTCACTAAATTTCCCGATGCGAAGCAATTATGGAAGGCATTTCCCCAATGCTCCACATCCCATGCATTGAGTTTTGCACAGGTCATTTTCCCCTCCTCCAAATGTCCGGTGAACTTCTTCGGTAGCACTAAAAATGAGTAATAAGCCAATCAGAATATGAACACTTATAATTTAAAAGGGAAAACGAAACTTGAAAGACAAAGAAAAGAAGGAAAATTACCAGTACTTTTCCATCTACTAGTCAGCATGCTATGGTTGGTGTTGGCCTTGATCTTCCTACCATTTTCCCACGTTCCACTCAGAAACAAAAACTGTGTCCTCCAATTCTTTTCGGACTCCAACAGGTCATCCACAACTTTGAAGTCATTGTCCATGTTGTGATGGTAGAATGGAATCTGATGGTTCTTGCACAAGCTTGCTACAGCAACAAACTGCTCCATTGGAACTGAGATTTTCGAAAACCTTGATGCCATGATGCAAGCAAGAAGAGAGTAGTAGACATTAGGGCTTAGCTGTCTAGGGTAAAGTTTGACAAATTCAAAGTACCTAACAATTTATGGGTTCAATGGGAATCGGAGTCCCCAGTTTAGAACTTCGGTGAAAATTACCTCCTCATTAAGCTTGTAGTCCATGAGAGTCTCCGAATTAATAGGTATCATTACCTTTACAGACTCCGGAATCCCCCGTTTAGTCAGGATTTGGCCCAACTCAGCGTTATGGGTGTAAATGTAGTTGATGTTTTGTAAGGCTAATAAATATTTAACGCTAACATGTTTGAAACAATGGCCTACCTTGCCCTCTAAGCACTCCGGAAGCGAGTCCGGATGAGTCATACAGATTTTTACCTTGCTCTTGCCCTTCTTATCAGAAGCAGCATGTCTTATTTGACCTGATGCCTCGGTTTCGAAGGGAGCCTCCTCAATGCTATCTTCTATTATCTCTTCCATCACTGTGGAAGGTTTGTCAGTTGCCTTAGAAGAAGGTGGGTTAGTTTCTGGCACAGAAGGTTGTTCTGCTGGTTGAGCGCTTGTTGCCTCTGAAGGCCTAATATCTGGTTGAGGTTGGGATCCAAAGGGCTTAGCTCGTGGAGCTACTTTAGATACCTCCAATCCGAATGGTTTTGACAGTGAAGGAGTAGGTTGGGTTTTAGTTTGGCGGGTTGTCCGACGAGGGGTTATCTTCTCCGGAGACTTCTCAGTATCAGAACCCATAGCAATAAAGGGAGGGAGTTTTTTTATACTTGAAACGGCTTTTTATTTAGGCACAGAAGGTTGGGACTTTTGAATAGAAGAACGTGAGGGAAGGGGTGAAAGGCTTGGTTTGAATGAAAGCTGTCTGGAAGAGGATGACCCCTGATGGGCGTCCTGAGTCGGTTCACTAGTTTTCTCACCTGGAGAAACTGGGAGGCCGGCGGCGATGCGGTTCTCTCTTTCTACCTTCCTCGCTCTCTCTAACTCTGACAAATTCAACCATCCACCTTTCACTAAAGCGTTTCCAGTTGTGAACATAAAATCTCTCAAGAACGATTTGGGGGTAAAGATGAATATCTCTCTAGAAAATCTTTGAATGTGGAAGACAATAAAATAGTTAAAGAGTATTTATATAACAGTAAAAAGTAATAATTACCTAGGAGAAGTTGAAGAGGGTTTTTGCAATGATTAAAGGCTGCGCAAACGTGTGAAGAATCAAATACCTAAGTAACTTTCGAGACTTAGTGGGTGCGCCGGTCTAGGAAACATAACGGCTGGTAGGTCAAATCAAATATTAACATGTGTCCCACGATCCAAGAAATTCTGGGAAGAGAAACCAGTCCTGATAACTTTCGAATTGGGTTAATGTTGAAAATGAACTTTTTAGTCCGGACAACACGAGCAGATCGGATGAAGTTGATACTGGATTGATAGATTTTTTACCCCTTCCAAAATATATTGTGAGGCCCAAAAAATGGGCTACTGATGAGTTTGGATACTTCAGACACAACCCACTGCTTAATCCGGACAGGGGTAATTTGGACCATAACACAGACGGACGGGACGACCACGGTCCCAACCTTACCAGCACCGAAGGTGTACTAATCAATGAACCCCTGAAACCTATTTTTTGACAAAATCAACCAATCCTAAGCTAAGCGGTCACAACATGTTGTTGATAGTGATTGAGGACTTTTGCTGACTGAATTTATCCATCAACCAAGACCTCGGTAACCTTTGACACGCCCCGCAGGTCCTTCTATTTAGTCCATGAGGGTTCTCTCGGCGTTGCTTTCATTCTTGTTCACCAAGACGTAGCTGATCCGATCTAAGAAGATGATACTAACCGCGCTGAGGAGTTGGGATCTTGAGGTGCAATGAATTCTGGGTCTGGGCGCTTAGCAGCCCCTACTTTCACATTTCTTCCTATGAAACTACTTGGTCTACTTCCATTTAGACTGAGATGGATTCTCTTTCGACTATTGCACAATAATAGCAAGGTCTCTAACATCCTCTCTAGCGGTTCTTGGAGCTGGTCTAATCAACTCGGCTTAGGTAGAAGATCTCACCAAGCCCACCTGTTTAAAATTGGTAATGTCATGAGCCTCATCCTCCCCCACTTAGGCATGGAGGACGTCAAGCTCTGGATCCCCATTAAGTAAAACAACTTTGCAATCAGTAACACCTACCACTTTATTCAGTCTTATATGCCTTAGGTACATTTAGTCAATTTGGTTTGAAACAAACACAACATATCCCGACATTCATTCATTGTCTAGTTGGCTATCCGAGAGAAATTTACCACCATAGATTAACGTGTTGCATGAGGATACAGCATCGCCCCCATTTATGTCCTATGAATAACTCACCGGAATATATTGAGCACCGACGGCTTGCCCCTTTACTCTTCTTGTATGCGAGATTTGATCTATAAAGCTTTTAATTTCCTTTGTTCTAACTGATTGGCCTACTTGACTCCACATGACCAGTTCTTGACCTCCTTCTATACTGACTTTGGTTATCTTTGACACGTTGCATTATGTGCGGTGGTTTACCATATATATGTTTAGAGGAGCAATAAAATTTTTGCAGAAACCATTTAGTGTTCACCTTAACCCATTGTATCATCTCACATTCGCTACAAATTTCATGACATCAAAATTTCATAACAATGCTAAATTAGTTCTAATTTGCTCTTATTTTTGTTGTCATTCTTGCAGGTAATTATTTGGCAGTGTACTTTTAATTGATAGTGTAGTGATATCTTTATTGATGTTATTTTTATATTAACATCATTTCAAACGGTTATGTATTTTACTATTTGCATTTAATTTTTACGCGATATATTTTTTTCATTTATGTATGATTATCTTTTTATGCTATTTATCCAAAAAAATATTTCAAAATATATATATTTCCTTTTTTGTATAAAAATAATAAATTAAAAGAAAACTCTACTTTTATATAATCATCGTATTTATGGTTTAATAAAATAAAGCGTGCTCTAAAAACCTTCCCTTTTTTTTGCGTGGATTCCGCCATACCTTATTATTTAAACCGACTATAATGAATATGGGGTTTGGTTCTTTCTAGGAAAAGGAGAGAGAAAGAGAGATAAATTTGGTTGTTTTTAAAAGGAGAAAAGGAGCGAGGAGATGATGTGACTGCGAATCGAACGGCCTCTTTTGACCCAAAAATACACATTGAGACAACAAAGTACCGCTCGTGCGCAGCGCTTAGTGACAAAAAGGTGGGCCATCACACTTATTACCTTCTGGATTCCATCTTATGATTTGTCAAAAGATAGTTGCAATAAATCAGAATGAGATTAAATTGATGAAAACCCAACTTTAACATAAAATTACAAGTTTCTAAAAGAAGAATTAGATAACGTTTTAAAAGGACTCTTTCGTGAGGACGATGAGAAGTTAACAGTGACTGTTAGTCTGTTACCCTGCTCTTATCACAACCGTTACCTTTTAAAAGAATAAGTAATTTGTGTTTAAATTACTAAATATTTTGAATTTTGTTAGTTATTTTGTAAATTTGAAATAACAAAACTCTGATTTAACAAAAAAAAATGTATTAGAAGATTCATTATTTTTTTAATACCGTGATCTGGAACATTTTTTATTAAGACAATAATTTCATTTTATACTAATAAATAATTTATATTATAAAATAGATCGGTAGATGTTACAACCACTTTATAAAATTAAAAGTGAATACTATACGCATGGTTAATTTATAAATCCATATCGAAAAAATAATAAAATAGTTTAAAATTATTGTTTTTATGTTATGTTGTATTACTATAATAATCGAATACAATATAGAATTATCTAGATAATAGATTTAATGGATGAATATCAAATCGCGAAAAAAACATAAAATCATCGAGCCATTTAATAAATGAAATAAAATGTGAGACATTTACTAATTTGTTTATTGCTTTTCATTATCTAATTTTATGTAATCTGGTGTTTAGTTTTTATATTTAAAAACAACTACCAAAAGACATGCTAGAAGATATTAAAATGTCTTCAAATCAGCACGATTGAAATTGATTTTGTGTTTATGTTTTTGGTGAAGAAATACCAAAAACCTTAAGTTTGTTTATATAGACTAAACAATTCGAAACCCAAACTTGTAAAGCCCAATAAACTTTGGCATCTTGTGATCGGGGACCACCTAGTAAATTGATAAAATCCATTTACATCGTGAGTTATTAGTTTAGGCTTAAGTGTTGAGATTTTGACTCTTTTCTTCACCATGCCTAAATCCAACATGGTTACCACACTTGGGTCCATAACGCCAATACATATAGGTCTGATACAATTATTTTGTGTAATATAATTAACTCGATTACTTTTGTTATTGGACGACCTTAAGACAATGACCGAATATAAATATTGAGCATGTCGGTTCAAATAATGTCGGTCCATAAAAATATTCCAATAGTCTCCACTTGGACCGTCACGTGCTACTTAAGTACATATTCAATTCAACTCTAGTGGTACAACCCTGTACATGATTAAACAATAAATAAATAAAGATCTTTTTCTCGTAATGTGAACAACAGGTTGTAAAAATCAAGTTATATTGTTATCAATCAATTACTTTGGCTAATTATGGAATGTAGTTTAAGAGTAATATGGCTTGTAATTGTACATATATGCTCTTAAATAGTTCCTATTTTTTGAAATCCAATACATAACATATACCAATAAATATAACCAAACTATATATATATATATATATATATTGCAATAAACCTATACGTGGAAAATACAACAAAATATATCATCAAATCATATTACAAACTTTCTCATTTAAACTAACAATCCTCTAAATCAACTACACCAATACTAATGGTGTGTCTCTAGAAAACTTTAAGTAAAATCATGTTTGTTTGGGGTTTCGCTATCATAGAGTTTGTGTTGATGTACTTTATATTTATCTGACCCATATGAACTATCTCTTTAACTGACATGAACCTTGTGTTTATGTGTTTGGACCTATACGAGCTCATATTACCGTTAAATTATTTCACTCTAGCCTTTTGCAGTCACAATTACCGGTTCGATGTCTCAAAGCATTCAACAAATTCTTATATCATGGTGGACAATGCAATAAGTGTTTATTTTATAATTTTCCATGATATTACATCCAGCTAAGGAGAATATGTTAACCAAAGTGCTATTAGTGTATCCTTGCAACGACCAAAAACTAAGTCGAAATACCCAATGATCTCCAGCCTTTCCGACTACCTATATGTTAAAATGTGGCCTTTTATTACCTTATGATGTTTTATGCCTAAGTCACCTATATACCTCTCCAGCATATTCACACCAAAGGAAATATCTTTCATAATACAAACTTGAGCATACTTTAAACTTCAAAATACCGAAGCATAAATAACAATTTTCATTTCCTCAATCTTAAATTATATTCTTTGGCATTGACCCAGACTAAGTGTGTCATCCTTTGTTATATGGGTACTTAGAGGTTTAAGATTTTCCAATCAATAACATTTTAACAAACTTTTAATATATTTATTTTATAATAATCCAAGAATACCGCAGGAGCATTCCCGATGTATCTGAATTTCTAACACAAAATTGGCATCATGAGATCTTTTATATCAAAATTGTCTCATAGAAATCTCTTTTTAGTATGTAACAATTCATTGTTGTCCGAGGTACTAAATATGTCATCAATGTATAATATAAGAAATACTAAATTACTCTCACTAAACTTGTGATACATACAATCCTCAAATGAGTTGACCTCAAAGTCATAATAGACTATCATTGCAAGGAATTTGTGGTACCATTGACGAGAAATTTGTTTGAACCTTATAATAACCACAAAGTGTGTTTTTGCTTTTTCATATTACATAGGTAATTGCGTTTAGTTTTATAAACCCATTTACAACCAATTACTTTTATTCTTTCAAGTAATGGAACAAGCTCTCATACCTCATTGTCCTGCATTAATTTTTAATCTTCTTTCATAGTGTCGATCCACTTCCAAACATTATAGCTTTTCATGGAATGTTTGTAAGATAAGGGATCATATATAGTTTCATCATATGACTTATCCTGCTCTTGAAGATATACTCTAAATTTTGAATCCATAACATTATTTATTTCTCTTGTGGACCTTTGTAAGTGCATTATTTCATATGGTTACACTTCTTGAGGATGTGGAGTTTGATCTTCATGAACGATGTCACTTTGATATTTTTTGTGAAATATTAACTTGAGATCTATCTTGTACAAACTAACCATATATGTATCATGGTTGAAGCCTTAAAATGGACAATTGATGTTAATTTGAGTATTACTTTGTTCTAAAGGGCCCGAAATGATTAACAGTAAAGCTCAATCTTTTGACATCTGAGTATCTCCATTAAAACCTTCATGAATCTCTACATATTATTCTCATAGTCAACATATGTTCCCTTATTCTTCCTTCCAAGCTCAACATCATCGAGAAACTTTGACATTCCCATTTCAAATATAAGACAATTGAGTACATCATAAAATGTAAACCTTTTAGTGTGTTCGGAATAACCTATAAAGAAGCAAGCGACTGTTTTAGGTCTATTTTATTTTCTATAGGTTTGAAGTTATTGCCTTACCTGGAAAACCTTTTTGAAAATCCTATTAGATTCATCTTAGGCATTTTCATTATAAGCATCTCCTCCTCTTGTGAAGCATGGAAAATCAACTCATTGATATTTTATATTTTTTCACATGCAATTATACATGGATTGGAAATATTTAAGCCGCTTCGGAAATGAATGAAATATGAATCCCACCACACATTCCTCAAGAAGGTCTACCCCGATTATCTTTAACGTTTGGCAATCGCAGATATTCCAAGAGTGTGCTCAATGAAATTTTCATATGCAGTGTAATTTTTTGTAGAGAACTCGTTTATAAGACATTGTATATCTACCTTTTTGTTCTTTGCATAGGCTTTCTCGTCCTCCTCGAGAAAGACTATAGTTGTGGTAAAATCCTTTCGGAAAATCCCACAAAATGTTATTGGGATGCCATGTAACATAAGACCCATGAATAACTTATTTGAATATCACATTTTGCATAATCCTTAGTTTCATGCGGTATATGTTCCAGACTAAGAGCTGAGGGCTCGGGATGGGTCATAGCATAGTCATAATTATGCACAGATAAATACAACAGCTTGTTCTTTTTCTATAGGGAAAAATCTGAACAATCCAGCATGGGTGGAGGATTCCCCAAAATATTATGAACTATGTGCACTAGAAAATGAACAAACAACACGTAAAATATATTTAAATTCATGATATATAAGTTAAACCATGCATGAACTTAGTATATACATATAATATATAAAATACTATGATAATAGATATCGACGAATCATATTTGATGAGTCTGGATCTTGTCATCACTCTTTATGAGAACCGGACAGGGGCAATTCGGACGACATCCACCTAACCGGACAGAGGCAATTCGGACAACCTCCACTTACTGAACTGTCCGAACTGGACTAAAGTATTAAAAACTTAATCACTTTATGACTAAGCTGATTACTTGCTTACTTAAAACTAATGGGTCTTTAAACTCGACCCGAATCCATTAACACAACCCGAAAGCCCATGTGGCCCAAAGATAAGGGTATAAATACCCAACCACCTTCATTAAATGAGGGTAATGAAAATTAAATACAATCAGGCAGCTCAATTCTCCCTATACACTCTATCCAAACATTAAATACCTTTCAAATACCACAAAAATCTGGACAAAATTACCCTCAAATGAAAATAAACCTCACCAAATTGGCGACCACAGTGGGAGCACGACGGTGCCTGAATCTAGCATTCAAAACCATCAGGAAAAACCAGTTCGGATGAATCTAGACATGCTGGAATTACCACCAGCTTTGGCCGAAGTGGTGGGAGAAAATGATGAATATACCATTGAGGAGCGAGATAGGTTAAAAGTTGAAATAGAAGCTCTGAGGGCTGCCAAGAGGGAAGAGATGGGCACAAAAGAGAAGTCTAAGGCGTCAGTTCATCATAGTGACAATCCAAGGGAGCATGAGCCCTCAAAAACCCATATGAGCACGAAAAAGACTCATGCTAGATAAAAAAGTCTCACCGATCTAAACCGGTGAAGAGCTCTGATTCAGACTCAGAATCTTCCAGCAACTCCTCAGGTGAAGATGGAGTCGAAGAATCCCTGTCATCCAGCAGTGATGAAGGCCGTTCTAAAAAGAAACAAAAGTTAGTCAAAAAATACTCAAGAAAAAGGGATAGGCATGGAAAGTTAAAGAGGCATATATGCAAAGGATCGTCTCATAGCCGGAGACACGTAGATCGGATGGTGATGGATCCTTTTGCCTTCCATGATGAACCAGGTATATTTGCAACTCCTAATGAGGATACCGTTTTCAGTCGTGGCCGGAATTGGAGACAATCTCCATTGTCCTCCAAGATCTTGTCCGGAAACCTTCCTAAGAGGTTTGACAGTACAAAAATAGAAAAATACGATGGCAGTAAAGACCCAGATAACCACTTGGAACAATTCAAAAATTTCATGATGAATTTTGATGATGACAACAAGTTGCTTTGTAGAGCATTCTCCCAATCATTTACGAGGAGTGCTCTAAAGTGGTACAACAGTTTGCCACAAGGCTGCATCAGAAATTTTGATACTTTTTGGGTAGCCTTTCGAAGGCAGTTTGTTGGAAGTAAGGAAGTGAAGGGCAATGGAGACACAATTATCCATTGTGCCCAAGAACCAAATGAATCCTTAAAAGAATACATAAGTCGTTTTGTGAATACCAAAAATGGATTAGCTGATTGCTTCAAACAAGTAGCAATAGCTTCTCTGAGGCAGGGCTTAAACCCTGGAAACTTGGCTGATTCAGTAACCAGAAAAAAGGCCATGACATGGGGAGGTCTGCTGAATCAGGTTGGAAAGCAGATTAATGTAGATGAAACAAAGAAAACTAGGGTGCACAGGCAGGTGAGGTCTGCTTCGGCTGCACCAAATCCAAACCAAAACCAGTCCGGAAACAAGGTTAGGGAGGCCGGGCAGAGTCATAACAGAGCCAAAGCTCAGTCTCAGCCAGCTGCACCAGCCCAGAGTAAACAATCTAGAAATAAACGAGAGCCTTGGGTTCAACCAGAGTGGTTTGCTGAGTTGAAAGAAAACGTAGCCACCATTTATGACAAAACAAAAGACGAAGTACACTATAGGAGGCCGACTGCGTTAAGTCTCCTAGGGAGAGCCGCAATAATTGTTTCTGCCAATATCACAATGATACTGGTCATACCACTGAGGATTGTATTTCTTTGAAGCAAGAAGTCCAGAATTTGATTGAGAGAGGAAAGTTGGGAGCATATGTTAAAAGAAGAGGTGGAAATAGGCCTGATAACGCTCATCGGGCTGGTCCAAACAATGCAGGCACATCGGCTCCGAAAGGGGCTATGGTGATAATCGAGAGGTTCGATGTAGAGTCAGAATACTTGGACCCTGATCCGACCCGGAATAGAGTGGGTGTTATTGTGGAACGTTGCAAGACGGTGTCCGGGCTTATTAACTTTTTTGAATCACTTACAATATTTGGAGGGGACACCATGACTGCACCAACTGCTTCATCAAGAAAGAGGCACGTTCATACTTTAGCTACCCAGCTTGAAGGAGGCATGACCTCCTATCAATCGCAAATTCCTTTCCCTTTTATTGTTTTTGACAAGGATGATCTGAGGGATATTGCCGGTCCACATGAAGATGATGTGGTCATAGGAGCATCAATTAGAGGCAATGATATAAGGCGAATTTTGGTGGATACCGAAAGTTCTGCAAATATTCTCTTTTTAACTTCCTACAAAAAGATGAAAAATACAGCAGTAATTCAACGTTCGAACAAGTCGATTGTGGGTTTCACAGGAAGCTCAGCAGACGTGATCGGAGAATTCGAGGAGGACGTTTTATTGGGCAAAGGCCCTTTTAAAAAGATGGTTAGAATACTTTTCGTCATGGTGGATTGTCCCACTTGTTATAATGCTATTCTGGGAGGTCTTGGCTCTCTAGGATGCATGCCGTGGCCTCAACAATCCACAAATGTTTGAAATATGTTGTGCAAGGACAAGTGGGAGTTGTTCGGAGCAGCCAAAAAGTAGCAAGATAGTGTTATGCAACAGCACTGGCTCCTCGGACGTTGGGGGCAGTACGGATCAATGAGGAATAGCAGTTTGAGGGGCTTTCTGGGGAGAGGGTGGAATTGATGACCCCGGACCCTGGAGTTTTAATACCGATTGAAGAAGTTGAAAGACATTCTTTGGCTGAAGGAAAAAGTGTCAAGATAGGATCCAAGATGACATTGGAATTAAAGGGTAAAATGTTAAAATTCTTGAAAGACCATCAGCATGTTTTTGCGTGGTGCAATGCTGATGTTACCGGAGTACCAGCAGATATTATATCACACCAACTGTCCATCTGAAGGGACATAACACCTGTGATACAAAAAAGAAGAGCTTTTTCTAAGGAAAAGGCTGATGTCATAGTTTAGGAGGTCAACCGGCTTACTAAAATGGGGCACAAAAAGGAGTCTCAGTACCCTTTATGGACAGCCAATCCGATATTGGTAAAAAAGAAAAATGGCAAGTGGCGTATGTGTATCGATTTTAAAGATCTCAACAGAGCTTGCCCAAAGGATTTATACCCAGTCCCCAGATTGATCAGTTGGTGGACTCCACATCTGGAAATAAGCTACTATCTTTTATGGATGCCTTCTCCGGGTATAATCAGATCCAAGTGGATCTGAATGATCAGGAACATACTACATTTGTTACTGATAGGGGCCTTCATTGTTACAAGGTGATGCCATTTGGGTTAAAAAATGATGGGGATACTTATCAGAGGTTGGTAAACAAGGCTTTTGCTGATCAAGTTGGAAGTAACATGGAATTTTACATCGATGACATGATGGTGAAAAGTGTGGACGAAGAACTACACTTGGCAGATCTCCAAGAAACTTTTGCTAACTTAGTGAAAGTAAATTTGAAATTAAACCCGGAAAAGTGTGTGTATGGAGTACAGTCCGGGAAATTCATGGGGTATGTAATAAGTGAGCAAGGGATACAACCTGATCCGGACCAACTTACTGCTTTACTACAAATGGAGCCTCCTCGGAATGTTAAAGAAGTACAACGATTGACTGGGAGGTTGGCTGCATTAATCGATTCATTTCAAGGTCTTCAGACAGGTGTGCCCCGTTTTTCAAACTTTGAAAGGTGCAAAGGATTTTGATTGGTCCTCACAGTGTGATGAGGCCTTCGATGAAATCAAAAAGCATTTGTCCTCCCCCAAGACTTTGTTTAAACCCGTTGATGGAGAGACTCTTTTCATATACTTGGCAGTCTCTAGTTGTGCCATAAGTGCAGTATTGGTAAGGGAGGTAGATAATTATCCCCGTCCGGTGTATTACATTAGCAAGAGTTTGATTGATGCAGAAACGTACTATTTGAAGCTTGAGAAATTAGCACTAGCCCTGGTGATTGCTGCGAGGAAGATGAGATCTTATTTTCAGGCTCATCCCATTATTGTCCGGACGTCTTTTCCCTTAAAAATCGTTCTCCAAAAGGTCGACATTTCAAGTAGAATGACTAAGTGGTCAGTGGAATTGGGAGACTTCGATATTGATTTTGCCCCTCGGACAGCAATCAAAGCCTAAGCGGTGGCAGATTTCTTAGTTGAATTTCACTCAGATAGGGATACTAAGCAAACAACTGGTGTGAAATACAAAAAAGTCTGGGTCGTCCGGACTGATGGTGGATCAAGTACCATGGGATGTGGTGTTGTGGTATGTTTGACCTCTCCGTACGGTGACAGAATGTACCAAGCTATATGTTTTTCTTTCAGGGCTTCTAATAACGAGTCCAAATATGAAGCTGATATAGCTGGTTTGAAATTAGCACTTATTTGTGGAGCCAAAAGGGTCAAGTTGATGAGCGATTCTCAGCTTCTTATCCATCATGCACAAGGTCAATCTGAATCCAAAAAAGGAGCAGCTAGTTAAATACTTACTTCTTCTTAAAGAAGTGGCACTTAATTTCAAGAGCATAATTTATGAGCACATACCCCGAACAGAAAATATACAGGCAGACGTCTTGGCAACCATAGCATATACTGAGTCCTACCCTTGGATTCATGTGCTGGAGTTCCCATCCATTCAAATCAATCCGGATAAGGAAGAAGAAAGTTTCAATATACATATAAAACAGCCTCAAGATTGGAGATTTCCTCTCCTTCAATATCTCTCAGATGGCATCTTACCTCCGGATTATTAAGAAGGCATCAAATTTTATCAAAAAGCCCGGACACCTCATTAAAACCTCCCTGCGCCACCAGGGTAGGAAAGAGACCGGATTAAATTGGAGGAGTGATGACTACTTAAACATTTGTCATCGGAGAATTTAAACACTCTCACTTTAGAATACTTATGAAATAACTAAGGGCTGTTTAAACATTAGCCACCAAAATTGAAAAACTATGAAAGAATGCAAGAGTTGTGCAAAATAAAACTACCCATTAAAACATACGAAGTGCCTTGTCCACCCAAGGAATTTGAGTTTTCAAAACGAAAAGGTTTATCCGAACAAGAGCCGGACACGATTACGAAAAATGCTTTGGCCATCCAAGGACTTTGGTTCAATCACAAAAAATAAAAAAAAAAGATATTCAATACTTCAAGACTGAGCTTTCTTGGATGGCTCAGCCTCACTAGTTTTCTTCTTCTTGGGGTCATCATTTTCCTCATCCGGACTCTCCCCGGTTTTCTCTTCTTCATCGGTTGTGTCATCCAAACCAGTGGAGTAGTCATGCTTGTCACCATCAGCCATCGTGTGGAAGGGGAGGTCTTCATACTCTACAAAAGTCCATAAATCTCCTAGCGTCCTCTTCAATAATTTCTCATGAAAGATCAAGACCATGTCCGACTTCACTTTGTCAAACTTTTCTTCTAGAGTGTCTATCACTTGGTTGGTATAAGCATCAATCCTAGCTTGGATTTTTGCCTCTTGCTCCTTTAGCAAATCAGCTTTTTCTTGTGCAGCCTTGGACATCGAGTCCTCGAGCGAGATCTTGTCATTGGTTAAAGTATCAATGACCTTGTCCCTAGCCCTCACCTCTTCTCTGGAAGAAGAGAGATCTCTATCCAACTCGGTTTGCTTTGTTTGGAGTTATTTGTGGCTCAATCCTCCTGGTTCTTCTTCAACTTCTCATTTTCTCTCTTCAAAACATCAGCATTTTGATTGGCAGTGAAGAGATCGCTAGATAATTTCTCTTTGTCAGAATTAAGGGCATTAATGATGGCTGACTGACCTCGTACTTGCTTTTCCAAATTAAGCACTGGCTGAATATTACTTAATATAGAGTGAATTATGACATCTCTTTCACTTGAGACAGAGAAAGACTTACCATTGAAGGTAACGATGTTCGAAGAACTCGGGGGGGAGGTAAGGCCCAACAAAATCATCCTTAGGGAGGTTTTCGAAGTAAAGACCAATTTCTTCAAGACCACTAATATCAACACCATAAATGCTGATATCCCCTCCTGCACCCCTCCGGTTTGAAAGTCATCAGGGATGCCTTCTGCTTGAGTTGGGTCAGTAGGGTCAACAAGGGGAAGAGGCTCCGGAGGCCGGAGGGAAATTTCATCACCCTTGGAGGTTTTCTTCTTCTTGGCCTCCCTGTCCTTGCCTTCTGCTCCTCGTTTCATGTCTTTCTTAGGAGCCTTTGAGAATTTTGGAGATCCTACCACTTCTCTGGTACTTTCATGCTCCACTACTTGTAGAAGAGAGACATCAATCTGTCTTTGATCTGGCCCCGCTTGGTTTGTTGGGGCAGCTTCCTCTACTTCGGTAGGATTGTCTTCAACCGTACTCTGCTTGCCTTTACCTTTTTTACCCTTCATCTTGCTTGGGGATTTAGCTCTACCAGGTAGATACAACGACCCATCCGGTGCATCTGTTCTCATGAGGGTTACTTCCGGAGGGGGTGGGGTGGTTAGTTCCTCCCAGGATAAATCCCTCCGGTCAGTTGTATTCCAAAGGTAGGACCTTATTAGATTGCCTCCGGTAAAAGCATTATGGAAGCGATTTCCCCACTTCTCAGCAGCCCAAGTGTTTAGCTTGGAGCAAGTGGTCTGCCCATCCTTCAAGTGGTCATTAAAGTCCTTAGGCAGCACTACAAAAAAAAAGACAAGTTAGATAAACAAATTTGTGATAAATAAAGATGGAAATGTGAGATGAGATTCTTACCATCGCTTCGCCATCTGCTGGTAAGCAGACTCGGGTTGACACCGGTTTTAATCTTCCTCCCATTCTCCCAGACGCCACTAACAAACAAGAATTGAGTTTTCAAATTCATTTCCGACTCAAGCAGGTCGTCCACTACTTTGTAATCATCACCCATGTTGAAGTGATAGAAGGGAATAAGGTGGTTTCTGAAGAGGCTGGTCATAGCTGCAAACTGCTCCATTGGAAGAGGAAGTCCGGAGAGCCTGGGGGCCATAATACAGGCCATGAGAGTGTACCATGCATTGGGGCTCAATTGGCTTGGGCAGAGTTTGATGAGGTGAAAGTATTTGACTCTTACTGGGTCTAGGGGAAACCTTAGTCCCCAGTTGAAGAGCTTAGTGAAGAAAACTATTTCACTGAGCTTGCAGTCCATCGGTGTCTCCGGATCCACCGGAATCCTTACCTTGACATTCTCCGGGATCCCCCATTTTGTTCGCATCCGACCCAGTTCGGATGTGTGGATGAAAGCATAATTAATTTTTTGCAAAGCTAGCAGGTATTTGACACTTTCCTTGGGGAAGCAAGGTCCCACTTTTCCCACAAGACTCTCCGGCATATCCGGATGCTTTAAGCATAGCTTCTCCTTGCCTTTGTCCTTCTTGGCAGCAGCAGCCTCACTTGTTTGCCCGGAGACTTCGGACTCAAAAGGAGCTTCTTCAACAGAATACTCCAACACTTCTTCCATTATCATGGAAGGGTTATTATTTGTTTTTGGGTGGGGGAGCTAGTGGTTGGCTCAACAGGCCCTCCGGATGGTTGGGAATTACTGGCTTCTTGTAATCTGGACTCCGGCTGGGGCTCAGATGCAGTGGTTTCTTTCCGTAGACTTGAACTAGATGCCTCCGGGCCGGACAGCTTGTCCTTAGGAGTCTTAATGGATGCTTCTGACCCGGTATTGCTATTTTTAGCCCCCGATTTGGAAGGTGTAGCTTTTGGAGCTTTCCCTTTGACCAAGCGACCTCTTCTCCGATCTACTAACTTCTCTGGAGAGGCGTCAGCATCCGATCCCATGGCAATGAATGGGGAAGGTTTCTTAAAACTGGTGACTGCCTGTCCTGGTTCAACAGTAGGCTCTGATTCCTGAATCGATGAGCCCGAAACAATTGGTGAAAGGTTGGGTTGGAACAACCTCCTAGGTTTAACACTCTTAGTTGAAGAAGAACCCCGGTCATGCTCTGAGCTTGGTGTTTCCGATTTATCAACAGGGGAAATAGGGAGGCCTGCAGCAATGCGCCTTTCTCGTTCAACCTTTTGAGCTTTTTCCAACTCTGACAAATTGAGCCACCCACCTTTTATTAAAGCGTTTCTTGTTGTGAACATAAACCCACACCAAAAGGAATTTTTGTTTTCGAGAGATGAAAGTTTTGAAGTTTAAACAGAGCAAGGATGATGAAGATGGTAAAACAGTAGAAAAGGGACTAATTTATAGTAAAGGTTCAAAAGATGCTTTGATACCTACGAGAATTCGAAAGGGTTGTAATGATTAAAAACGATGCTGATATCACCCACATTAAAGGAAGAGGTTGCTTTTTGGAGTAAGTGGGAGCGCCGTTCTAGGGAAAAAGCGGTTGATGTGGCGAATCAGAGAGAGACACGAGTCCCACGATCTCTGGCAAAAAACCATTTAGTTTCTGAGAACTTTTTCAGTCCGGATAAAGCCATTACAGAGTTTGAAAATCTGTCTGGATATGGCTATGACCAGATACAGGCTATTTTTTAGGTCTTGCCAAAGGCCTTTGAACACAAACTAAAAAAGGGGCTACTCATGAGTCCGGATCTTGTCACCACTCTTTATGAGAACCGGACAGGGGCAATTCGGACGACATCCACCTAACCGGACAGGGGAAATTCGGACAACCTCCACTTACTGAACTGTCCGAACGGGACTCAAGTATTAAAAACTTAATCACTTCATGACTAAGCTGATTACTTTCTTACTTAAAAATAATGGGTCTTTAAACTCGACCCGAATCCATTAACACAACCCGAAAGCCCATGTGGCCCAAAGATAAGGGTATGGTATAAATACCCAACCACCTTAATTAATTGAGGGTAATTAAAATTAAATACAACCAGGCAGCTCAATTCTCCCTTTACACTATATCCAAACATTAAATACCTTTGAAATACCACAAAACTCTGGACAAAATTACCCTCAAACGAAAATAAACCTCACCAATATTAATATTCATTTTTTTAGTTTGAAAAAATATCATGATCATTATTTTATTTTTTTAAGTACCAGTGACACCCTTTAAAAGGCTGATTTCACTTACTTAAATTAAAATAACCATAATTTAATTTTCTTAAGTACCAGTGAAACCTTCTGGACGACTGATTTCACCTACTTAAAATTAAAAAAAATTGTAAAGACGAATTTAATTTTCGTAAGTACCATTAAAAACATTTTGAGGGCCGATGCCACCTACATAGAATAAAATATACCACAACGACCATTTTCATTAGTCTCTCCAGTCCATGATTAATTTAAACCTAAAAGTTAACCTTCAAGATTGATGAGTTCGGATATTTGATTTACTATGCCTTGACTTAATCCGATGGGAAATTCGGACCACACCACTATAATAAAATTTCGAACAGTACAAATGTATTAAATGTTGACTAAGCTAGCTGCTGGTCACTTCAAGCCAGATATTAATGGGTCCTTAAACTTGACCCGACTTCATGATCCGACCCAATAAGCTCATGGGTCAGTAATTAAGTATAAATACCCCAACCATTTCCATTAATGAGGGTAATTAGAATTTATTACTAGTAGATAGCTTAAGTATATCTTTACTCATCACTCTAAACATTAAATTCCACAAAGCATCCAAAACATTTTACGAGATTACCCTTAGACAGAAATAAACCACACCAAAGATGACCGATAATATCTGAATTTAAATTAATCCTTGAAGCTTTTTGGAAGCCTATGATCCCCAAAGATATTATTACAACCATCGAGATTATTATAATAAAATATCCAGTCTCATTTATAATGGTCGAATATTTTTTTTAGAAATCTCTATATATTATTTTATGTTCGTATTAGTTTATCTCATCATATATCCTTTTATATATATATATATATACCCAGTCTATAATTGCCTTATCAATTGACATCGTATGTGGAAACCACTGGTTTCTAGGAAAAATAATCCTTCCAAAAGTCTAAAAAATAAAATCATGTATTTACCAGCAACATGAGATGGCAAACACCAATACCGACATCGAAGTCATCCGCCCTAACCAGAAGGCCCGATTGGAAAACCTAACACAACATGATCATCAAGACCGATAGTCAAACCTCACACAAAACAAAAATATGCCATTCTTATAGGAACGGTTCGAACAACTACGAGATTTTCACTTGATTAAAGTCATCGGTTGCACGATAACGTGAAGGAGTTGGAGGGGCAACCGCATTAGCCCCCACACTTGCGCTCTAAGAATTTAGATAAAGTTTGGTTCAGAAGAGAAATATGAAACTTTAAACTTTTGGTCTTCAAGCACCTGCACTCAACAAGACTGTCGCATTTCTCATCCACGAAGGGCTCAACCTCCATATGGCCGCATAAAGGACTTTCTATATGGGTAAAAATCATATACTCGGCATAGGAGGCGAAGGAGACATTGTGGTCAGTCCCCAATTAGAAGGCGTACCATAGTAAGGCTCGTTTTAAGAGACAAACAGACCGAGCCATAGGCTGATAGAAACATACAATTACCAGTGACAGATCTTCTAGTCATGATTAATCATACTCGATGACCCTAATTACCTCTTTAAAATATTTTAAGCTTATTCCAATTCAAAATCAATAACATACCGCCAGGACCATAAGGTATTCCGACATACCCATAAGTTGTGTCACATTACCCCCAAAGTGTGTCCCATTACCAGCAAAGTACACTAGATTACCATAATGTTCTTTCACGTTTACCAGTTTTAGTTCAGCAAGTTCCACTAGGTGCCCATTACTAGCCTACTAAAGCATCATATCGTCCAAGAGGTATTGCGTAACATCAAATATTTCAATTTTCCAACCCTGGTAGCCAACCTTCGTAGGGCCTCTTAATGTTTTTGCAGACCCTAATAAATTTTATAATGGTCTTTAGAGAAGTGTTGGGAAAGAACCCAAGCATACCCTTTCAAGTTCTCGTATGGCTCTTGAGATTATGTATAAAAATCTTATTTTAAAATTTAACTAGTATAAAATGGTTAAGTACGATGGTTCGAGAGACTTGGAAATCATATTGAGTAGTTTAAAAATGAAATTCTCGATTTTTGTGTTGTTTTATCACGCTTTAATGATTACACTTAAGGGAAATGCTCTAATTTAATATAAGCATATATTGCCAAGTTGCATCCACGCCTTTGAAGGCCTTTAGAGTCTCTTTATGGATCAATTTATTTGCATCAAACTAGTTAAAGAGGATGAAGAATTTATAATATATTACAAATATGATCATGAAGAAAGTATTTATGCTTATACTCACCATTTTTTCAAATACCAAGAACGAATTGGAAGAATGCAATGTGGTTGTGACTTTAGCAGCCTATCAACATAGACTCGTACTATGCATTTTATTAAGAAATTAATAGAGAAAATGGCAGTACTTTGTGGAGACTTGACAGTACATGTGAAATCATATATAAAGGTAAAAGAAATGGCCCACGTTCGAATATCCGAAAATAACATCTCGACCACAATGTTATTATCGACTCCACTGACGTCAATTAGCACAATAAACACACAGATTGGGAAACCCAACATGTCTGCACAATATACTCAACCCATATTGGGGAGATTGTATGAGTGACAAATGAGGTCTGAACCGCTAGGGTCAGGGTTATATACCTGAATATTAACAATATTCGGGCTACAACAACATAACTTATATAGAGATTACCCATAATGTGGTGGTTGTTAATGAAAAAGCTAAGGGTTTTGGTCTGAAAATACATACCACATCATTTAATCAAGGAGGGAAATGACCAACGTAGTCCTTGTCTCTTCTGCAAATACTATAATAAGACCACCTGCTTTACCAGAAATGATTGGGCTTTGATGAAATAAATGCAATCTTTAATTGATGCAGAGAATTTAATGGAATTTATCTGTAACCATGTAACCCAATGAAAAATGTTTAGACTGCGCCAAAACACGCTACCCTTGTTGGTACACTCCAACTAACTAGTCAGGCAATAATCCTGACTGCAACACTTCTTATTACCACACCACTCGTGTCACCTCTGATCCCTAAGCCAGAGCAATGCTTATTATAGACTCTTTTGATGACTATTTAGACCGAAAGTCTAATAAAAAAAGTACTGATGACTATAAAAAATCTCAATTTTATCTCCAAAACTCCAGTCTTCTTAAGAAAAATATACAACATAAAACTAGAGGCTCAACTAGAAGAAGTGATGTTTGTAATTATTTATCAACAACTGTATTCGTAAATAATATTTGATGGTGATAATATGCGTGAAGTTACCAGACCTCATAAGGATAATATGATAATAACTAAGGACATAGTCTGGTGGAGGTGCAGTAGATTTTGCTTGATATTAGGAGTCCTTCCAACGTGTTTTCAAAGAAAGTTATGAAAATATGAAGAATTCCCTAAACTATGCAAGATAAATTACACGTTAAATAGATTTGCTAGTCAAGAAACACCATTGGTATGGAAATTGGATGTTTATGTAGTCCTCGACCAACATGGTACCCCAGTCTGAGAATGCTATTGTAGATATTTTAGCTACAATGGATTGTGAAAAACGGGCATCATGGATTATACATCAAGATATTGTATACAAAACTTTCTTTTACCGAGATTGAACGACTCTTAATAATGGTGATGGGTGTTAACGATTGATGTTCCCCGATCTTAAGCTATTTGGTAGATGGAACGTTACCCGTGAATAAATATATAGCAAGAGGCCTAATAGTTTGTTTGACGCAGTATAATATATTAACAAATATCATCCATCAATAGGTTTATATTCAATGGAACTTATCCCAAAAGCTTTTGGTGGTAGTTACAGGTTTAATGGATGAAGTAAACCTCCTTAACGCATATATGTGCTCAAGAGGTAATGAATTTCATAAATATAAACATTTTTTACATGTAGGAGAACTTGCGCGTAATAAAAATAGACACGCATTTCAGTTTCAAAATGTACATATGGTTTTTTTATCGCACGAGCGCAATATCTAACATCATGTTTATACTCCCTACCATTATAGATGAATGATTAGGTAGAATTGACTAACAATATGATTATTAATGGTTTGTAGTGCACTCTAGAAGGGATGGCCCGTAAATAGTCAGATATTTTGCAAGAATTTTTATGAAAATATACAAAGACAGCTGACACGGTCATAGAAGAAACACTTTTATCATCAGTCTACAATATATACGTGTTGGTCCAAACAATAAATATTATCTCATCATATAGAGTTAACGACTATTTAGAAGTGCCTAATGACGGAAGAATAATGACAAAGTTGGATTTTACAATAGTAGATACAGTTATTAGATAATATTGTTTTAACATTTTATGCATCGGGCTTACCAAAACCTATGATGTCATACCCATAAAAAAAATCACACTCTATGTAAAAAGAAAGTGAAACCTCTCATTGAGGTGGATCATGTTATTTAATCAATAGGGGTAAATTAGCTTAAAAAGGGTATTGCACTTACTTGGAAGGTATCGATGGGTCAAACGGTCCTTATTATCCTTTTGGCCTCCAAGTTGTCACTCATGAATACAAATGATATTTTCTAACCCTTATAAATTTACAAGAGGTCATCCACCGTCTCTGTGCATTGATAATGGATAGCCAATAGTAAGAATTCTTTGGGGTAAACATCAAAGTAAAAACATAAATAATGTATTTTATTGGGAAAATTAGACCAGCGAGTTCACACCCCAGAACCTTAGAAACAAGTAAACGGTGCAAGTTTGGAGTCAATTGGTTAGGGAATATAGTTTACTTCTAGAAATGCTTTAATATAAGTGGATGAAGAGGAAAACAAACCACACATTCGTTTAAAACATACAAAATTTGGTCTCACTCGAACGAGTGTCAGTAAGAGTCTTTGGCCATACCGAATGCAAAAGTTAACATAGTTTAGAAGGCCTGAACATCTGTGTAAATTTATAAGTTTACCTGAAGGATAGTAAGTATACATGAATTTGACTGCACTCAAAACTAGATCCCCTAGATCCACATAGATCATATACAAATTCTATTGGTTGGACGAGTTTATGACCTCAACATCTAATTGTTGAGTGGAAGGCTCCCTAAAGTTTTCTTTGCCATAACGGATGCATAAAAACCTTTCCCATAATCTTCTGTATCTTTTTAGGGCATTTTTATCGATGAAGTTGTCATTATGGGAAGAACAATCGACATTGTCACTACCATAGTTGGGTTATCTAATATTTTTATCTGAATACTTATACCCAGGTTTGATTCTACTTACTCTTTACCCTATAAACTCAAATCAAGATTGGGCGAGTCATGTGGTTTTTTAGTGTTGTGTGGTAACTTATTTTATGTTTCAGTCATTAATTGTGTTAGAAAATAAGAATGACAGTTTTCAAAATGGGTTGGTCAAAAAGTTAGAAGTGCGACTATAATTTTTTTGAAAAAACAACATGAAAAGTTATGAAGATTCAAGTATGCATTTATGAAGTAAGCTACACCTCTTCATATTTTATTTGATTAGATTAATGTTTTGTACTTGGTTTTTATGTGGATTATATGCGTTGGAGAAGTTTAGGAGTTGTTTTACCAAAAAACACATAACACATAACATTTCAGTTATTTTTTAACTTCAGATCTACCTGAATAATAACTTGTCACTTGGATAATATATTTCTTCATGTACCGGATAATTACGTCCAATAACGCGACCAAAACCTTTTAGATTTGGGAGTCCTTTGGCCGACTACATACTCATATGTTAGAGGTCACCCATCTGACTTTAGGCGGCTCGATGCGACTCAACACCACCGAAACTTAAGTTGACCTTTTGGTTGGACCATTAGTCTGTTCAAACCGACTACTAAACTTGGGTCAGCTAGTCGAACCTCCACGAATAATGGTCAATTTAGACCATATATGTACGATATTTCATACCTCATTCAGTCTTCAGCGTGAAACACATTATTTTTATCATTGTCTTTTTTTTGTTCATTGGATCAGACTCATACTCATGAAATTTTCCAACCCATACATAACCAATCACGTTGTGTGGCACTACAAAAACAAAAAATATATAATGAAAATGATCTAAAAATTTAACCTAATGAACTCTTATATTTATATATTCCTAACGCTACTTGTTCACCATAAATCTGATTGGCACAAATATCTAATTCAAAATGCATGTTTAGGTTAATAAATATAACAATAACTAGTTAATTATTTATCAATAATTTTTTATAAGAATATTTTTGTAGCAATTAAAACTCGTTCTCCTA
This sequence comes from Limnanthes douglasii subsp. nivea, assembly GCA_036936605.1. Classification (NCBI taxonomy): domain Eukaryota; kingdom Viridiplantae; phylum Streptophyta; class Magnoliopsida; order Brassicales; family Limnanthaceae; genus Limnanthes; species Limnanthes douglasii. The sequence goes on from JAUPFV010000001.1 coordinate 97,033,010, forward strand.
AATCAAATGCTATCTTTATAAAAGAAAATGTATTATTTTTTATTTATATTTACTTTGTATCTGCAACTGTTTTCAATTCAAATCTAACCACATTAACTCTAATCAATCTAAATGTTAATTCATTAGTGAAATCCCAATGCTTCATTAGTGAAAGCTCAATCTACTAATCTAATCGGTAGAAATCCAATCTACCGATGCAAATATATAATAATATAAAAAGAAATATATTATGCTGGCACAACTTTAGTATTGACACATTTTTTATAACGTAATACGTGGCGTTGCTAATTTTTCTACGCATGGTTTTCTTATACGGTTATTGTAATTATAAAATTATAAAATCTTCTAAAATATTCATTTTCTCTTATAGTTTACTTCTTTGTTTCTTTTTTTTAATATTCTCTTTCTAAAAATATTGAAATAAGAGAAAAAAATCATATTGAAGACTCTTATAATTTTCTTCTCAGTTTCTCTGTTTGAAAGAATATTCTCTTTCTAAAAATATTGAAATAAGAGAAAAAAAGATTTTATACTATAGAAAACAGAACACAAATATTTTTAGAGAAACAAATAATGAAATCATATTTAGCTCGAAAAATCGTATGAACTCAAAAAAAAATCTAAAAAAACAAAGTTAAGCTATTAAAATATTACCAGAATCAATGTAGAAGCGTGGAAACAATAAAAGAAATACGCTTTCAAACATAACTTCATTATTGCATGTTTATTTAAGGGATTATAATTATAAGTTTTGGAGTTTTCTCTACATACTAGATTTTATTCATCTTCTTCTCCTCTCTTTAAATAATGATTTTATTTTTGGATTTGTTTGAGTCCCAAATTGATGTATTTGTTATCCATATGTTCAATTTTCTTATTCATATGTTCAAAATTGATTCTTAGTTTTATAATTTGATAAAGCTGAAAAAAAAAATAGATTTTACTAAGTATATAAAGATATATAGAAAGTTATTATTTTTTTTGGTTTTCTTTCATAATCCTAAAAATAAGATTTCGAATTATATATATATATATATATATATTAAATTGTGTTTTTATATTTTATATTTATTAATTTTAACTCAATATTTTATTTTATTCAGTCAAAATTCTATTATAACATATAAATTATAATAAATTAAATGTTGTTAAATAATTATTATATTTTTAAAAATGTCAAAATATATAATATTTGTAGGTAGACATATCAATTTGTTTTTTTATATTCGATTATATGGTTTTTATTATTTTATTGAATGTATTCATAATTACAATATTTGAAAATTATATTTAACGTAATCATTCAACTATGCATCTTTATTTAAAAATCTATTTATCTAATCTTTACCTTTTTAAATATATATATATATATATATATATATATATATATATATATATTATTACATATTAGGTAATTAATTATTTGTATATATTATTATGTATTAGATAATTAATTATGTCTCATTTCATTTTGTAACTTAGCATGCTGGTTGAACCGTGGCGTTTTCAATCATTATACTTTTAATATGAGGTTCTTTATTAAGTAAAGAATAGTATATGTTTGATTAGCCAATATTTTATTTAGTCAGTATTTATTTATTATAAGTTATAGATGTAGTGGTGAGTTGTTCAACGTTTTGGATTATTAGCCATTTTTTTTAATTTAATGAATGTCTTGTAGTTATGAATGTTGTATGGGCAAGATATACTGGAACTGGTGAGAGTGGATTGGCCTTACTTCTACGAGGTAATAAACTCAACAATTCTAATATTTTGTACCCTAATATCAGAAGGATGTTAGTTTATTAAATTTTTATTGTAAATTTACTCCTATGTTAGAGATTGGTTGTTACATAATTTTTGGTTTCCAAGAAATAATTTAACATGATCTCCATATCTTTGTGTTCTTATATTTTATATATAATGTAGGTATTCTTTCTAATACTTCTTATAAGAATTTTAAAATGTAGTTCTATTTGTTTCTTTGTTTAATTAGGTGGAAACAGATGAAAAAGATTGTGAAATTAGAATAAAAAAGAAGACGGATCGCTACCGATCTATTTTCAAAGTTTTTTAGACAACATTTCAATGTTTTTTAAACAACATATAGTAAGCTTTAGATATGTTACATAACGATTTTCTTAACATACCAAACGTATCCATGTGACAATGGGTACTAAAAAATATTAAAACATCATAATTAGATACTTGCCACTAACTTTAGAAGGTTGAGGTTGTAAGTGTATTACACATCCATTTTCTGGATAAATTATCTAGTGATAACTAAAGTAATATATCCACCACGGTAGAAAACCACAATTATTTTTTGAACCATTATTTATATTTATTTTAAAAAGTTTGTTTTCTAAACCATAGCTCGAAACTTTTTTTCGAAAGTTTCATCGGTTTTTTTTAATACGAATAAAAGTAGATCCATTGATGATATTTTCTGATTTTTTTTAATTGTTGTTCAAAGAACTCGCATGATTGATTTTTCAAAGAATTCGCATGTTTAATTTTCCAAAAAATAGTATCATGGATTTTTCAAAGAACTCAAATGTTTAATTTTCAAAGAACTCAGCATGGTTGATTTTCCGAAGAACTTGCATGTTTATTTTTTCAAAGAACTTGCATGATTGATTTTTCAAAGAATTAGCATGGTTGATTTTCAAACAAATAATATTGTTAATTTTTCAAAGAACTTGCATGGTTAACTTTACTCGCATGGTTAAAAATATACATATCTCTCATGGTTGAACTCGCATGTTACTCGTGATTTTATTTTTTGAATAAATAAATAAAAATAAATCATCAATTGATCTAGTTTTGTTCGTCTTAAAAATCAAAGTCGATGTTATTTTTGAATTTTATTCTGAACTCCGGTTTGAAAGACATAGACCTTTTTTTTAAAAAGTAAAAAAAAAGAATTTATTTCAAGAATTAAAAGTGGTTACGTGACGGATAATAAAATATGAATATAGGCTCTGGCTAAATTAAGGCCCTTTGGATAAGCAACCCTAATTTTTTAACCATACCCACACATATTTTAAGTAGCCCCATCTTTATTCCCAAAACGCCCATTCACTTCTACTAACTCCTAACCCTAAACATTAACCATCCCCAAAACAAAAACAAACCAAAATGAGCCCCAAGTTCCCCTCTCCTTTCTATCCTTCTACAAACCTCCAAAATCAGCCCCAAAATCGAATTTCAACAACTCCAGTAGATTCATACCCACTCAACAACAATAATGGGAAAAATAAAATGGTGAGTTTCTACTTTTAAATCTTGTTTTTCTTATATTTAGTTTTTCTTTATTTTTCTAGATTTTGAATTACATTGGTTGTTAGAATAGGCAAATCATGTGTATTTAGGTATTTGTAGTTGTATATTAATGTTAGGATTGTTTAGTTGTGACTGATTTTGTGTTTTAGGGATAGATTTTAAGTTTTGGTTTGAGGTCCTTCAATGTTGGTTTTGCTCTGTTCGTGTTCGCCCCGCCGGGTGAAAACTAGTCATACCGGCGGGGATAGTTTTTTTTCTATATTTTTCTTCATCCCCGCCTGATGTAAATTGGTTCACCCGGCGGGGTAGCCAACCTGGTATTGTCAATGTTCATCATCCCCGTCGGGTTTGGCTGATTTGACCCGTCAGGGTCGAAATTGAATTTCTAAATTAATATTAAATCCCCCTGATGAAAATTGTTCAACCGGCGGGGTCGAAATTATTTTGTAAATTAATATTAAATCCTCGCCGGATGAAAATTGTTCACCCGGCGGGGACCTAGTACTTTTTCACTACACTTCTAACTTTTTTGCTTTTATTTCTTCTCGCATGCACGAAGCACCTAGACCGGAGAAAGAGAAGGCGAAGAAAATCGCAAGGCGTAAAAGGGAAGAAGTCCCCCCACCCAGAAAAGGTGAAGGTAGTGGTCGGTCAAAGGGTGATCGGCCCGAACGTGGGGATCAGACCGAACGTGGGGTGCGCACGGTCCAGACGGAACGATCCTTGCAACATAGGAAATATGATGCTACAAGGGAGCGTGGAGTACATCCCTCTCCTCCACGAGAGGTCTCTAGTCAATGGCGTGCGCTTATTGACGAGGATGAGGTAGAGGATGAAACAGAGGTCCCCATGCCACCATCATTAAGAGAGGTCTGTGCGGAAGGACGTCCAACTAATCCGGAAGGATGGAGAAACCTATTTTTATCCCCAAATAATTATATTTCTGTTCCCGGACTATACGCAGCATGAGGCATACTATACATTTATGGACGACATAAGTTTTTGAATTTCGGACTTAATTATCTATTTTATTACTTAAACTGTTTTGTTAATATTATATCTATGTTTGATTTTTTTCCAGTCGCGATCTGGTATCACGGTCCAGTCGAAGTACGGTATGCCCGGTCAGTGAGACCTTAGCAAACAATTGGGGGTGAAGCCTTTATTGGAAGAGACACTGTTCTGGCCACTAATGCACCATCTACCGAAGTTCAACACGCACGTACAGTTGGCCGAGGTGTTCATTGAGAGGTGGCACCAAGAAACGAACATCTTCCAGTTTTACTTCGGGGAGATGACCATGACACTAGATGACGTGTATGTGATTACTGGCCTCCCGTTTAGAGGGAGAATTATCGACGTCTTTAGGCCAAATTCGATAGATGCGACATATGCACGCTATGCATATTTTTTGGGAGTTTCGACAGATGTTGTGCGAGAGGATATGGAGGCGCATGACGGGAGTGGATTCGGCCTCCGATGGCTAAGGATGACATTTTCTATGGAGGAATATTTGGATTCCAATGTCCCTTTCACCATGGATATGAAGAAGGAAGCTGTTAGGACATACATCATGTTCTTCCTAGGGTGTACCATCTTCACCAACACAAGCCAGAAGAACATCCAGTGCGATTTTCTCCATCACTTTGAGGATTTGTCAAAGCTTGGTGAGTACGCATGGGGTACTTGTGCACTCGTGTGGTTGTATAAGATCTTGGGAAGCATTTCAAAGCACTCCTTGAAGAGCTTGGTTGGGTTTCGGCCTTGATGGAGTGTTGGGTCTATGACCGCTTTCCTATCTTCCGAGTGGCGGTGAATAGTGGTTACAGCCCAACCGATCCGAAAATGCTGGCGTGGTTTCCCAAAAGGGTTTCGAGATCACTAGCTCGCGGGAAGCCATACTATTGTGACATCCTCGCGGCGCAAGGAGAGATGGATGTAAGTTAGCTTGTTTACGTTTATTAATATTTGTCTATTAATTCTATGATTATATGAGCAATTGCTTGTTTGTAGGTGATTTTCCGACCTTACAAGGATGTTTATGAAGTGTGGTCGGAGCAGGAAATAGAGTTGTATCAAAACCATATTCGCCTTAGAATGGTAAGTGAGGCATATCACCCGGACTGAGTGATGCGACAGTTCGGTTGGATCACGGTGAAGTCGATGGACCCCCTGTGGCTAGAACCGGTATCTCAAGAGGAGACCATCTTCGTTATTCGCTGCATGGTAGGCATTGGAAGAACTGGAGGGAGAACCTGTATGTGATTGGTGAATTCTAAAGGGAACATCATCACCCCGACGGTTGATGAATTTTCAACCGTCGGTTGACAACTTCCTGGACGGGTCACAATTATTCACCTGATGGTTGACAATTATTCACTCGCCGCATGAAGGCGACTGGAACATAGATTGAATTTAGATTCAACACCCCGACGCTTGGAAAATTCTTAACCGTTAAGGAAATTGTCAACCGTCGGGTGACAATTGGTCACTAGACGGGAACTTAGATTATATTATACTACAATATTGTTGGGAATTTGAGGTTGTCCCCCCGGTGTTATCAAAATTTAGTACCGTCGGTGAAGTTTTACCCCCGCCGGGGTACTATCCCAACCGCCGGGTGAAAATAGGTACCTCGACGGTTGGCGGACCAAAAATAAAATTTCCCCCCACCTTGGAAGTGGTCACTATTCCCGGTGGTATGAAAATTTAGTACCATCGGGGAAGTTTTACCCCCGCCGGGGTACTATCTCAACCGTCGGGTGAAAATATGTACCATGACGGTTGGGCTTTAGCACTCTAAACTCTCTATATATATATATATATGTTATACGCCCCAACGGTTTGAAATGAAAGAACCGTCGGTGACATTGCACCCCCGCCGGTTGACAATGTTTTAACCGGCGGTTGGAAATTATTTTAGCCTTACCGCAAAAATAAATTTTACCCGGAAAACCAACCTTCCTTCCCGTTTATTATTAGGCCAGTATACCACCAACTTCCAATCTATAAATACTAGAACCTGACTATGAAATAAAACACTGAATGTATAAGAATGGGTGATTTCGGCTAGAACGTGCACGAAGATGCAAACCTCCTTAACGCATTTGACTTTGTCAAAGGCACGATGCAAGAGGAGACTCCTGGTTTTGTCGATGCAGTTTTGTGCATAATGTTCTTCAACCATAGTAGGGAAGCATCGTGTCAATGATATCTAATGTCCCGACCACGAGGACGCGAAGAAGTGGCCGATAGGTTAGCTTATCTGAAAATAGTGACTTTACCAATTGAGTCACTTCCTTACAAAGTCCGAAGCAAAACCCGTAATGTATTCAGCATGCCATTTCAAAGTACGATTATGCAGGAGATAGTGTTACATGTGATGCAACAAATGCAAGAGAGAGCGGACGCAATAACTCGCGCCGTTGATACCAACCCAACTCCTGAAGGAAGTAACGAGCAAGAGGAATATCCTTTCGAGAAACGCTCTGAGCATGGATGGAACTATCCGTCCCCATGAACCTGAGTATGTTATGCTAACTTAGGGTTAGCTTATCTATCTTTCAATTTAAGTTTTTTGCTTATGTATATCTAATTATGAAATACTTTTGATTAAAGTGTAATGTTTTAATGCAATCAACAAATTAAGAAGTTAAAGTGTTAATGTTTTTAATATAAACATCCACAAAAAAGCATCCAAATTTTACATTCATTACAATCACCTAGTCATCAAGCAAAAGCGGATAAATCAGTTACATCGAGGAAACCATTTTTAAGTTCTTCGTATCTCTTGCAACGAGAGACAATCGGTAATGTCTAACCTTCTACTTCTGGTGAACGCAACTTTAAGCAACAAGGATGTATCCTCGCGCATGGGGCCTCCGCCCTAATCCCAAGCTACAAAATAAAAAGACGATAAAATGAATGCCTTAATATTTAAACTAATATTTAAGGTAAAAAATACTTACGTTCACGAAATGGTTGGAGTTGACCCAACCCAATCCGAATTCCAACCGGTTTGGCATATAAGGCGGTGCACCTCTTAGCGAAAGAAAAGTGAAGCCGACATCCATATTTTGGTATTTTCGAACAAAATGGAGTATGCATTTAAACACATATGCAATTTACTCTCCCATCTCGGGCATGGACATCCAATGGTCTTTAGTACCACATCACTAGAGCATTTCACACGCTGCAACATCAATCAAATCCTTCATGCTTGTAAATATCTTAACATACACAGTTGTATAATCCATCAGCTTGTTGTATAGGGAATTTCTTATCAAACTCCACCCCTATTGTTTCCCGTTCAAGGGAAACTCTATCGAGCGATACCCGCAATGGCCATCGGATTTAACGTCGCTAATGGAATCTACGAAAGGTCTGAAGTAGATGGGGAATTGTTTTAAGTATCTTCTGGGGTTTATAAAATTTGCCTTTGTCGGCATCGTAGAGCTTGACCTACAACCCACTGTTCCACTACAAAGCATCGTCTCACTTGCTTGCGTTGGAATCGCGTTACCTTTCTTAAGAGCGGTGGCGCTTTCAGAACCAAGTTTCGCCCCCGATATTTTTCCTTTTTACTTGACGTTGCGGGCGGAGCTTTGAACTCTGCAGCAAGTGATAGAGAACTTGCATTTTCTGATTCGAGCACATACTCGTGCGCACTTTTGTCGTGTTTAGTGGATGTATCATCAGTGACAATAGATAACTTACGTTTTTTAGGTGGACGACCGCGCGCTTTTTTGCTTCACCAATGGCTCCAAAATGCTAGTTGTTTCAGGATAGACGACGACAAACCATTTTTTTATAAACGTGCTCTATTCGTGCTTCGTCATTGGATTCCATGACATTGCATACTAGTTTGTCAAGTTTGGATTTTAGTTGCTCGATCGTCGTGAGGTTGGTACGGACTAGAATGTCCAACCTCTTCCAATGTTCGTTAAATAACTCTAAAGGCACCCCTAAGCCTTTGGCAACAAACTCGTAGATTGTCATGTTGCACAACCGCAGAGCATGCATGTCGCGATTGTCATGTTGCGAGCACAATCTACTTCTTCCGACAAAAGTTTCAAAGCATAGTGGGAGACGTTGCTTTTTAGTTTACCGTACACAATGTTCGCGAATTTGTGTAGGGCTAACAAGTGGCTATTTTCGAATGAACCTTTGATGTCCCCGTGTTGCAATTCTATCAAAGTATGCAAATTTAACAAAAAATATTGAAAGTTACCTTTACTCGTACCGATGAAACGTTTTAGGCTCGAATGAGCACTCTCCACGCGGTTTGTGGTTTGGTTACCAAAATGCGTCCACTTGTTGGTTCTCCACGTGACAAACTTGTCACCGTACGACCCTAACCAACTTTTAGTATACTCAATTGCTTGCGGATACTCTTTGAAGTCACGGTGCAATTCGGCTCGATAGTCGTTGAAGGCTACTTGCGTTTCCGCCAACACCATTTGATTCCACACTTTCAAGAAACCGTTGGACACTTTCTTCTCCTTTTATGATTTTTTTTTCTTTTCCCTAGGACGTTCATGTTGATGTGCCATCGACACAACATGTATGTTGCATTGGGGAACACTTCCTGCACCGCCTTCACAAGCGCCAAGTCTCTATCCATTAAAACGATGGATGGTAATTCGTTGAAGTGAGTTACCATCAACGAATGTAAGCAATTTAACACCCATTTGTAGCTCTCGATTTTTTCTTCCGACATAACGCAATTCCGATGTAGAAAGTCTTCCCCGTACAAGTGGCTCTGACAACCTCGTACAATGACATCCCGTATTTGATCACCTTGTACGTTTTATCCATTTCAATGACGTTCAGAAATGTGCGTAACAAATCCAAACTAACGGGTGCGCGAGGAAAAGCATGCCTATGACATCACTTCCGTCTTCAGATTTTCTATGGAATTCATAGTAGTTTAGCCACTTTAGTTCACCCAACAAGTATTAGAATTACGGCTGACCACCTTTCTCGAGCTTGCAGTGTTTTAGTTGAGCGTTATAGACGGTGCGAATTGAAGAAGAATTCTTAGGGTTCAATTTCTTCACCCCACCGAGAATGTACCGAGGACGGGACCTCATTGCTATAGAACTAACTACGAAATCCATCTCTTTTTTATTCAATCGTCCCAAGTACGAATGACCTTCTTTATACGATGTAGTATTATGATTGTGAACGCTGCATTTGACCTATAAACCCCATAAATCATCACCTATTTTTTTTTTCCTTTAAGGGTGAAAGAGCATCCATATTTTTTCGTGCCGGTAGACTTCCTCTTTAGATGCTTCAAATCTACTAATTTTGTGTAAACTCCAGATCTTTCACACACAAACTCAATTCTCGGAGTTTTTCGATCAAGTCTATCGCATCGTCGTAATATTACCACAAACCTGTTATCTATTGCGGTTTTTAACCCATTCAATCAACTCCACTTGAGGGTATTGAGATTTGGTGTCGAACAAGTGGCTATAATTGACCGAGCAAGGCACCGGCATTTCCTCCTCCTTCACCATGCACGAACTATACAAATCATCCTTAAACTCTTCATCCTTTAATTCTTCATCCTTTAACTTTTCAGCCTTTAACTCTTCATCCTACATAAACAAAAATCTTACATTATGTTAGCTTGACACAAAACAAAATTACTGACTCACCCCGCCGGTTGAAAATACTCAAACTGTCGGGGACGTTCTCAACCGTTGTGGAAGTTGTCAACCGTCAGTTGATAATAGTCCAACCGGCGGTTAAGCCATACCGACCCGGCGGTTGAAGATAGTTACACCGGCTGTGACATTCTAACACCGGCAGTTGAAAATATTAAACGGTCGGGGACATCATAACCACCGGCTGATAATAGCACAGCCGGCGGGGGTGGAGCACAACATCCTTCTACATGTGTAAATAAAACTAAGGGGTATCAACCGCCGATATAGCAGTCCAACCACAACTGTTAACCTCTATTTGAACCGACGGGTGGGAGTCGATTACACCGTAGGTTGGACATGACCACCCTCGTCGGTGGACCTTCATCAAAAAAATATGAAGGTTCTTCTTCTTCGCCGGTTGATGGGACTTCCATCGGCAGGGTAGTTCGGGTCCAACTTTTTAAAATTAGAACAACTACAAAAAATGAATTTTTTTTCAAAAGATTGGTTAGAACAACTACCATGTTTGGAGTTCCACGCTCCTCAGCAAACCTGTCACGCTCTGATTCCATCCTTCAATGATTTGGATTTGTTTTTAAATTTGTTGGTTTTTGGAGGTTTGGGAGTTTATTTGTGATTTTTGGAGTTTTTAATTTTATTTTTTTTGAGTTTTTAAATTTTTGGTTAAGTGTTGAGTATAAGAGGGTTGTTGGGAGGAGTAATTTTGTGTTCTTCTATATTTGGTTAACTATACCCACAATTCACTACAAGACAAAATTAAAGATTTTTGGTCAAAGGCCAAAATAGTTTTTGATTATTTATTAAAAGAGATTCTCTATCATTTATGAATGGTTAACAACATTTGGACCATAATTTAACCAAAGCTTACGAATATATGAGATGTTATTAAAAAATTAGATATTGACCCTGAGTTATTTAGTTGAATAAATTTTAAATAAACATAAATTATAGTTTAGAAAGTTTGATTTAACTAAAAGAAGCTCTCTCCTCTCTCTGAATTGCCAACGGTAACCTAGCCATCCCTTCTTCTTCTGGTTATTGCAATGCATTCCCTGGCTTCTTAGCCAGGGAATCCTTGGTCAGATGATTGAAACTTATGGCCCAACCTTGTACATGGTTGCCAAGAAGGTCACAAATCCAAGCCTCGTTGCTTTTCTGACCCTCTATGTCAAGAGATCAAAGCATTGTCCTTCACCCTTCTACCCTCCTCTTTCCTTTGGAAAATCTGCTGGATATGCAAAAGTACTCTTCATTTCAGTCCCATCAAAGATATCTAATCAAGTAGATATGCAATACCTCTTATTCCTTTCCCTTGGGAACAGGTTTTCAGTCAGCTCCTCCATTATCTCACCTTCTCAGTCAAGCTCTCTAGCAAAAATCAGTCGAATTTCTTGCTGCCTAAACCCTAGTTGGGAATCCACTAATCTCACTTTTTTTCTATTTTCTTCTATCTCCCCCTTGTTTTTCACTGTGGTAAGTCTAAATTTTAATGTTACCATCTTAACTATACTGTCTATCCCGTTACCTCAACTGTCTATCCAGTTACCTCAACCAACCCAGTTGATCTCATTAGGTTTTCATTCATCTTTCCTCCTCAAAAGCATAACCTGATCCCTCTGACTCCCTTTTCTCTCTCCCTCCCTCTTTGGGTAATTCTTATCTCTACTTTCCCAATCTCTCTGCTCTTCCTAAACCCAAGATTACATTTCGAGCTCTACTGGCTTTCTTCACCCACTAGGATAGACCACTTGCTCAACCTAGATTCATGGTCAAACCATAGCCCATCCCTCTACACCCCGCCTTCTACCCCCTCGTTCATCACCAAAACCATGAATGCCTACCCTGTACCAAGCCATTCAAACCAATCTACAACCTACACTAATATCAGATCCCTCTCAATACATATTCTCTATAAAAAAACCACCTCATAACAATGTAGCTATTCATACAAAAAAAACTCTCTAAAGAGTTTGTCAGAGCAACCAATCAGCCATAACATCAAAAAAAATCTACTCCTATCTCACCTCTCACTGCTCGAAATGACATATCCTAGTCCCCGTCGCCCTGCCAATGCCACTGAGTTTGTGGACACCTTTTCCCCTATTCGTCCGCTGGCCTTCTCTTCCTTGCTGGTTTCTCTTCCGGTCTGCTCGACTGAACTCATTGCCTCCTCTGAGTTGCCTTCCTGCTTCCCTTCTGAGTTGAGCTTAGCCATGCCCTCTCCTATCACCTCTCAGCACGAAAGCTTCGTTAGAAACACCCTGTCTTTGGTAAGGTATCATATGGAATCGGGTCATTCCCTTTTCCTCTCTGCCTCCGCGCAAGACCAGCCATGTCAGCCTCTGTCTCCGGCAACTACTCGACTCTCCTCTATGATAGTGTATTCCTCTGCGTCGGAGGTTGGTATCCAGTCCCTCTCTGGAACCCTACATCCTGGAAGCACCGGTGCTCCCCTTGCTCTTGGTTTATACGAAAACCTAGTAGCCTCCCTGAACGAATCCAGCCCCAAACTTCCACAGTCACCCAAAAATCTTGCTCGAGCCTTCTCAGTCTCTCCTCTTAACCCTCATCCTGCAGGTTTGACCTCTCAAGGTCTTCCTCCACCCAAGCCCGCGTCATCGATCGATCCCAAGGACAGTAGAAATCGATCGGGGCCGAAATCGATAGACTCCAGGGACTGTGTAGCTCGAGTAGGGTACGCCTCGCCCTCCTCCACGAATAGATCTGCTGATGGTCCTTCGTTTCCCGGTGAAGACTCCCACGACGCTCCAGTTGGGTATGTGCAGAATCCGATCGAATTTGTGGACGACGGTCGAATTTGTGGACGGTGGTCGAATTTGGGTCAGTTGAGTAGCTCGCTTCAGGGTGTAGATCAGGGTCTCGATGAGATAAAGAACAGTGGACGGTGCTCTCTCTCGACGAATCAATTCGAGTGCCCTGGAACAGTGGACGGCGGTCGAATAAAAGAGACGATCGGGGCTCCTCCGGGAAGCAGTGGACGGCGGTCGAATTTGGGTCAGTTGAGTAGCTCGCTTCAGGGTGTAGATCAGGGTCTCGATGAGAGAAAGAGCAGTGAACGGCGCTCTCTCTCGACGAATCAGTTTGAATGCCCTGGAATAGTGGTCGGCGGTCGAACAGAAGAGATGATCCGAGCTCCTCTGGGAAGCAGTTGATGGTGGTGGAATTTGGGTCAGTTGAGTAGCTCGCTTTAGGGTTTAGATCAGGGTCTCGATGAGAGAAAGAACAAGACTGAGCTCCCTCTCTCTACTCAGCTGTTCAAATGCCCTGGAGAACAGGACCCACTTGGGTTCTGCCCAAGTTACTCGATGTGCCCTCTCTCTAATGGGCTGAAAACTCGGGCTGACTTTAATAATCAGTCCGGGTCCTCTTTCATAGGTCGGTCTTCTAAATCAATTGGACCCACTCAAATCCTTACAATTGACAAGCCAAAAAGAAATTTGGTTCAAGGATTGATGGGTGGCCCGTCCTCCTATGTCCCCTATTCCTTATCAGGAATTTTGGGAATGCGGGTAAAGGCCCTAAAGGAAGGAGATTCTTAAATAAACTAGCCCAATTCCCTTCAAAATTATCTAAAGCCTATTCTCTAAAATCAAGCTCATTGGGATTTTCTAATTCAAATTCTCATATCCTTTCAAAAGCTCCCTCTTCTTATGCGAGCATTGTATCAGGGCATAGCGACAATCGATCGCCTTTGGTGATTGGAATCAACCATATGGAGTTAGTGGGAAATGATCTCATAATGCTAGAAACTGCTATGGGGCCCCAGATTCGTGGAAAACATGTCTTTCAGGATATTTTCTAACTCAACCAAACAATCTCAGCTTCCTCAAAGCAAATGTTGAGTCCTTATGGAAGAAGTTTGGCCTCATTCAATTTAAACCCCTCCCTGAAGGCTATTTCCTTTTCCAATTTGGCTCAGAGAACATGGCAAAAAAGGTATTAGAGGGAGCTCCATGGCATTTCGGAGGTAACTTGATGATCTTGAAAGTTTGGGAACCCCTATCCCCTCTCATCAAAGATCCTCACACGGAAATCCCTATCTGGGTAAAGGTGTTCAATTTGCCATTGGAATTTTGGACGGCGGAGGGATTTAGTAACATTGGTTCTGTTTTAGGGACTCATTTATATGTGGATCACCAAACGGAGCGAAACGAAAATCTTCATTTTACTGGCATCTGTATTATGATCTCTGTAGGATCTCCTATCCGATCTGAGCTCACTTTCAAGATAAGGGGCAAATCCATAACGATATCCTTTGAGTATCAGGGCCTTCCGCCTAGTGTGCTAACTGTAAGGTTTTTGGGTATCCAACCCGCATCTGCAAAAAAGGCCCCATTAAGCTTTCTCTATTCCCTATTCCATCATCGTCCTCCGAGGAAGATCCATCAGAGTACCTACCAGAAGTGGACCTTAGTCATCATCTAGCGTCTATCAATGAAGGAAAGGAAGTGGAAAGCAGAGAAGAAGCTGATTCTCCTCCGAAAAGGCTGCGCATTGTAGACCTAAAGGGGAAGGGTAAAATGGAAATGTCCTCCGACAGGACCATCGTCTGATGCACTGTAAGTCACTCTCCTTATGAATATAGCATCCTAGAATGTTCGGGGTCTCAATGACCCTGTTAGACAAAAAGACGTGATAGATTTTATTATTAGTAATAGTATTTCATTGCTTATTCTAGTCGAAACTAAAGTTAATATAGTTAAGGTAGACTCTATAATTAGTAAGATGGTCCTTTTTTGGCATGTAATTAATAACTATTCCTCCCATCCTCTTGGTAGAATTTGGATTACCTAGAATCCAAGTGTAATTACTATCACTAAGATTTCAAAATCACCCCATTTTATCCACTGTCGAGCTAAATGCCATAATTATAATTCGACATTTAGACTCACCGTCATCTATGCTTTTAATGAAGCCCAGGATCGAATCCATCTTTGGAATGACTTAATTTCCATTTCCAATATCGAGAAGCATATCCCTTGGGTCGCTCTAGGCGACTTTAATGCCATTCATCACCCTGATGAGAGAATCGGATCCTCAGACAATTGGTCCTCAGCAATTGATGAGTTTAACAATTGCTGCTATCTAAGCGATCTTAGCGACCTCAGATCCACTGGGTTTCACTTCACCTAGATAAATAAACAAACT
Organism: Limnanthes douglasii subsp. nivea; assembly: GCA_036936605.1. NCBI lineage: Eukaryota > Viridiplantae > Streptophyta > Magnoliopsida > Brassicales > Limnanthaceae > Limnanthes > Limnanthes douglasii. Next base: position 97,048,141 of record JAUPFV010000001.1, read on the forward strand.
TCTCGCCCAATCCTCTCTAAAATTGACCGTGTACTGTTCAGTCCAGACTGGGACGATCTCTTCCCTATGTCTTATGCCCATTATGGATTCCTTGGATCCTCTGACCACACCACTGTAACTCTCAACCTAGGTATGCCTCGGCCTAGACGTAAAAAACCCTTCCGATACTTCAACATGTGGCAGACTCACCCATCATTCAAGAAAATAGTCTCTAATAGCTGGAATTCTCCTATTTCCTCCTCTTGGATGAGGCTTGTTACTGATAAGTTAAAACGCCTTCAATTTGAGCTCTCTAAGCTCAATCGTAAGGAATTTAGCGACATCAGTAATAGAGTTAGCAATGCCCAAATCAAACTGTTTGAGGCCCAATTAATCATTGTGTTTGATCCCCTCAACCCGAGTCTAATTTGTGATGAAATTGAAGCTTCCAAATCTTATATATTTTATAGTCGTGTTGAGGAGTCATTTCTTAAGCAAAAATCTAGGGAGAACTGGATTAAGCTTGGTGACAAGAATACAAAATTCTTCTATAACAACATTAAGTCTCGTCTCTTTCGTAATAAAATTGTTTCGATTAAAATTGACTCAGGAATTATTGTCTCTACTCCAGCTGGTATCTCTAATGTCATTGTAAAATAATTCGAGAACTCCCTTGGTGCTAAGCATTCTTATGCTTACTCAGGTCTGGCTAGAGTTTCTTCTCTAATTACCCCCACTGTTACCAATACTGATAGGGACTTAATGATTCGCAAAATCACTTGTGAAGAAATTAAGTCCGCATTATTCAGCATTGACATTAACAAGTCTTCTGGATCTGATGGTTACAACTCTTCTACTTGGAATATGGTCGGACTTGACATCTGTAATGGTGTCCTTGAATTCTTCAATTCGGGAACATTGGATAAGTCTTGGAACTCAACCTCCATTGCCCTTATTCCTAAAATTGAATATCCCTCTGTTCTAGGGGATTTTAGACCTATTGCGCTCTACAATGTTGTTTACAAAATTATCTCCAAAATTCTAGCTAATAAAATTAAGGATTCCTTTCCTTACCTTATAGACCCTTCTCAATCGGCCTTTGTTGCGGGAAGAAATATTTCTGATAATATTTTGTTGTCCCAAGAACTCCTGAGAGGATATCATCTTAAGGCTGCGGGAAAAAGGATAGACCTTAAAATTGATATCATAAAAGCCTTTGATAATGTCCGCTGGCACCTCGTCCTTGATATCCTTGTAGCGATGCACTTTCCAGATCAAATGATCACTTGGATTGTTAAACGTGTCTCGTCAATCTCTTACTCCATTAACATTAATAGAGACTCCTTCGGTGACTTCAACGGGAAAAAATGTCTTAGACAAGGAGATCCCTTATCTTCATTCCTTTTTGTCCTCATCATGCAAGTCCTTTCTGGTTTACTTAACGAAAAAACCAGGATAAAAATTTCAGACATCATGCTGTCCTTAAGTATCTTTGGTCTATCGTTAGTAATAAAAATCAATCCATTTGGTGTGAGTGGATTAAAACGGAAAAAATTAAAAACAATACTTTCTGGAACATCCATTCTGGCTCATCTCCTTCATGGATATGGAGGAAAATTCTTCGTCTGCGCCCTTTGGCAAGTAACTTGTACAGGGTAGCTATTGGCAATGGTAATAGTACCTCATTCTGGCATGACCCTTGGCTACTTTCTAAGTCTTTGGCTTCTCACTATGGAGCAAACATAATTAGTGACTCACGGCTGGGAAACAACCTCAAGGTTTCGGACATCATCCACGAAGGTAGATGGAACTGGCCAGATGATATACGATCGGCGCGAGCTCGAAGTCGTCTGCATTTAATGGAAATACACAATCTCATCGTCTCTCTTCCTCCTCCTCACATTGCATCCATCGATGTTCCTTTCTGGAACGCGAATTCAGGAAGAACCTCATTCACTATCAAGGATTCGTACAACGCTATTCGTACGCCCAACCCTGATGTGGGGTGGGCCGGGTTAGTTTGGAACAAATTTAACATACCTCGTCACTCCTTTATTCTTTGGCTTGCTATCTTAGGCAAGCTTGCTACCAGAGACAAAATTCTCAGCTGGGGTCTCAATACCCAACTGATTGTGTCCTCTGCAATTCTGATTCTGAATCTATCTCTCATATTCTCTATGAGTGTAGCTTCACTCAAAATATTTGGTCCTCTGCTAGTTCTAAACTAGGCTTTCCTTTTGCTCCTTCGTGCTGACAATCTTGGATTAGCGAGGCGTCAAAATGGTCTAACTCTCGTGACCACCTTATCTGGCGTACTTGCTTTGGCGCGGTCATTTACCACGTCTGGAAAGAGCGGAATGCAAGAATTTTTTGTTCCACTCCCGCCCTCGATTCATTAACCTTCCAGCGTATAGTAGCAGATCTTCGCTACCGCTTCCAGGGCACCAAGATTAGCTGGCCTTAGTAATTATAACAATTCATCTTCTTACTTCTACTTTTATTTGCAGGATTCTTCTCGTTCCATGTCAGACAAAAAACTCCCAGCAATCTGATCCAGTTGGAAGATCGAGCTTTATCTATGTCAGGTCATCTATCTGAGTTGTTCATGACTCCTTATATTTAGGTTGTTTTTTCTCTATCATGTGCTTCTTCGGATTTTAGTCGCCTATCGGTTTATTTTAGTTAATTGTATCTCCTCGGGGTATGCTCCAGGTTTCTTGAATGAACTATTTACTTTTATTTAAAAATTTCTTTTCACCAAGAAAATTACAGTTTAGATATTAAATAAAATAATAGTTTTGGACTAGATTCCTTTACTACCCGTCACTTAAAATTTATTGGAATTTTATAAAACCTATAAAATATGTTTTGCAAAATTAGATAGAAGCATGAACGTGCACGGCGAAACAAAATATTGGAGAAATCGGTACTTTTAGTGTCTTGTGCCATGTAGGGATAAAGGGTCACATCCGAGTAGAAGTTGAGAAGAAAAACAAAAATGGACGAGACTGAGACTGGGACGAGACTGAGGAGAGGAGATAACTTTAACTTTTCAGTAACATAGGTAGAAGGAAAACACACACATACATAGTGACATAGTGATAGAAACGAGAGACGGAGTACACTAAACAAAAACAAAAACAAAAGCCGAAAGACGTACGATTCAGCAAAGAGACAGAATTGCATTTCTCAATACCCATTCAACGGACACGGACCCATTCAACTATGTCTACGTGACGTTAACCGAAACCTAAAACAACATCCATTTCTGAAAATATCAGACAAAGATAAACGAAGTTGTTATTTCAATTCGTAAAGGATATGATTACATAAATATAAAAGATCTATTCATTTTAAATTAGTTTCGGATAAATATTTTGTATAGTTAGTGGGAAACGATTTAATATTTATTTTTACAAACAATGTGTTTATTATTTTTAATGGTTTTAATTATATTTTTATATTTTGTTATGATAGATGGTTATATGTTTATGCGTCATCTCTCTATTTTATCTTTTGTCAATTACTCCATAATTATGAAGTTCGTGTTGCTATATACGATTTTTTTTTCTAGATTTTATGTTTTATTTTGTGAAGAATAAACTTCATCCCATAGAGGACCCCAAATCCCACATTGCTAACAAGGACCATAAAAGAGTGTATATAAGTGTGAGCCCACCTCAACTAGTAAGAGGCCTTTTGGGAGTACACCCAAAAGCAAACCTGTTCGCGCCTACGAGCTCAAAGCGGACAATATCCTGCTAGTCCGTGAGGTCCGTCACACTCACACACCAATTCTAACATATTTTGTGGGTAACTTTTTTGAATCATGAAATTGATTCAACTTGTCTCTAAAAAATACATCATTCACTATTTGTCCACAAATGATTCGTAATCTATTTTGTCTTTCTGTTAATCGATTCAAACTACATTATTCTCGCTATTCAGGTTAAAAATAACTCGTAATAAAAGGTAAAAATTTAAAGTGTAAAGTCCATTTCAAGAATCGTTTTTACTTTTAGTTTGTGATTTGCGCTTAATAGAAGACGTGGTTCTGTGAATCAAATTTAAAAAAAATTATTTTTTCTCTTATTTTATTTTATTTTATTTTTGGTATAATATATATTTATAAATATAATTTATTTTGGATATACTTGAGTTGTAAGTCATCTTTACCACTAGTTGGCCAAAAGCGCTTAGTAAATATTTTGGTTTGTAATTTGGATTTAGAAAAAAAAAATTACCTTTGATTCACAATTTATGTTTAGGTAATTACTTTGTGTTTATCTTATGTTTATGTAATTAATTTGTTTACCTTTAATTTGTAATACGCATTTACAAATGGTAAATTGTGAATTAAGACTTAATGATATCGTGAAAAAAAAATATTATTTGTGGATCTAGTTTTGTTTGTTTTGAAAAAAAACTAATAGTATTTTTTATATTTTATTCGAGTTACCATTTGAAATATACAATTTTTTTTTAAAAAAATACAACATGAAAATTTCTTATATATGCTAAAAATATCAAAGGGGTTACATGTGCTCCATATATCTATAAATAACTTTTTTTGGTGATAAACGTTAATTGAGTTTGGTTTTGGGTGTCTAATCTATTTAGATAATTCATTACATCTTTATATATTCATGATCAAACTATTTAAGTCAGCAGTAACTTTGGTATTGTTATCTTAAAACTAATGTCAATTTATAAAATGTATCTTTAACTATTTGCATGAAAAATAAAATATTTATTAAATGTTTGATTTAAAAAATATATAAACTAGTGAACGATGATTAGTGTAATATTTTGATAAAAAAAATATGTGTAAACAATTAGTAAACTATAAATAAATAAATAAACGAATAGATAGAAAATAAATATATTCAAACTATATGAAAAAAGCTGGGATGACAAACGTAACAAAATAAAACGAGAGGAAAAAAACTTTCAAGTATCATGTGATGAGTCCGAATTCAGCGCACTCCCCGAACAAGGGCAGATCGGTCAAGTCTCTCCGAAAACCGGACAGGTTGCAGGGACAGGGATCGAACAGGTCACTTGGACCGGACAGATTTCTGTGAACACTATGAACTTAAGGCAGTTCGAACTATGACAAAAGTACTAAAAACCTAAACACTTCTTGACTAAGCTACTTGCTCTCCTACTTAAGAGCTCATGGGTCTTTAAACATGACCCGGGTCCATTAAACATGACCCGAAAGCCCATAAGGGCCCAAACATTACACTATAAATACCCAACCACCAGCATTAACTATGGGTAATGAGAATTAACTGCTACCAAGCTGCTTAATCATCTCTCTACTCTAATCGTTAAACACCCACACACCACCGTTAAACACCCACACACCACCATTAAACACTCATACACCACTTTAAAACTCCACTTGAAATTACTAGCCTACCCTCAGGCGGTTATTATCCTCACCATCATGAAAGCAGAACATTGATAGAACACAACGAGATGCACGATAATCTGTCACGATATTTTTGCGTGACGAACCAGTAAGAACATTTTCTCTTCTCGTCACAGTAATGGCAGAATGCGGTGGGATTCACATCCAGTCTCGTCAGGGTAACAACACGATAACATAACAAATTTGATATCTCTTTTTATTCGTTCAAAACTCATAATAATCAAGCTTGTAATATTTAAATAAAAAATCAATTAATTTTCAACTTTTTATTGTTTTTTTAAACATATAGTAGAAGCGTTGTTGTTTTTTTATAAACAAATTACTATAGAGTTTATAGTTTGATTATATATTGTAAATATTATAATTTAAAATTATTATAAGATTACAATAGTATTATTATACTTTAATTATAATCATAGTTTAATTATTATGGTTTGATTATAAGTATTACATTTGCTGTTATATTTTGATAATTACTAGTGATAAAATTGGTTAATCTACCAATAACTATACGCAATCAAAACAATTTACCTATAACAACACATGATTTGAGAAAGTACTCATAAGAACCTAGTATTAAATCTAAACTACTGATAACCACATAGACTAGTGTTGTTTAGTTGTGAAAATAACAAGTGTTGATTGGGTGCGTAATTACACACAATATGGTTGTGAAATTAGTTAGTGTTGTTTAAGTTCAACATTGTGTGTACTTGGTTGCGTAAAACTAAATATGTTGTAAAATATACAAATATAATGTTGGGTGCGAAATTATCCGTTACTTGGTTGTGTAATTATGTTGTAAGTAGTTATGTAGAAGGTTGCGCAATTACGCTATATTTGGTTATGTAAAATAAAATTTCAATTGGCTTGTGAATTCATATTTTATTTGGTTGTGTGATTACTTTAAAAATGATTGCATTTGTGAAATAACAATATACAAAGAAATGATAAAAGAAAATTAATACTCCAAAGGAAAAATATTTTAGTTTAGAAACATACAAGTTTTACAAATAAAAGAATATTGTGAATTTAACATACAAACATCTACCAATACACTATTGTATATTTATGGTTATAAAATAGTTCAATTATTTCAGCTCTTTATATGTAATTTGGTAATGTTTTCAGTTATGTAATTACGTGTAAATGAGTTGCGTAAATGAAAAAAAAAGTTGTGTAAATAGGACTTTGGTTGCGAAAAAGCATTTATGTTACAATTGCGTAATTACTTGTAAAATGTATTGCGTAAATACAAAGAAATAAGTTGCGTAATAAGTCTAGAAAAAGTAATTGTGTTCCAATTGCGTAATTAAGTGTTTTTTGGTTGCAAAAATAAGAAAAACAAAAAATATCCAAACATATCACTCATAAATTTTGTTTTTTTATTCTTTACAAAATAGAAATATATATATATATATTTATAAAAAAATGAGTTAAAGTTTTAAAAGTAATAACACAACAATTAAAAAATTAAAGATGAAATAAAGTACTTTATTCGTGAGAATGTGATTTAGTAGTTGTTTTATGTTAAAATGCTTGTGATTTCACTTAAATTTGTTGTATATTTTTTTATTTGAGAGATTTGTGAGTTTTAATTTTAGAGAGAGCAGCGAGCTGAAGAATAAATGGAGTTTTCTTAGTTTTTTTAATACCCGATGGGTATTCTAGGAAGTTTTTTTTTGTTACAAGTTGTTATTGGTAAACTTAAAAATATCGATTGTTATTGGTAGTTTTATTTTTTACTCGGATTGTTATTGGAAACTCCCCCTAATATAATTGTTATAGTTTGATTATTGTATAACTTATTATAGTTTATTTATTTTACAAGTGGTAAAAATATTGTGATAAGCTGTTAAAATCTGAGATTGAAGGATAAAGATTAATTTTTATTGATATAAGCCTTTCACATTTTATATTCTTACGAGATATGAGTTGTACAAATGTTCTCAAATTGAAATACCCTATTATAAATTCGCTAATAAATTTATATTACAAACTTGATTTATCATAAAATAATTTGTCTTCAATCTCAAATAATTATGCATCCTCATGTTACGCAAGAGCTTTATCCAAAAGATCTTCTTCAATATTTTCAACTTCATCGAAGATGTCCTTTTGATCCTCTTCCATTTCATATTCTTGGTTTTGCCTTTGATGGGCCACGACAGACCAATCCTTGACTGCAACACATACTTCAAGTGCATCACTAGCTAGTCTTTATTGTTTAGTCGTATATTACAGTCTGGCATGACTAAACGCACATTCACTTGCCATTATAGACATAAGTATAAAAAAATTCCTCCTAGGTTAACCTGTAAAAAATAAGAAGCGAGTATTCTTTGCACTTCTAAAACCTTAAGATATCAAGAGAGTTACTTGCATCATACTGATTTAAATCATATGAAGTGTTAAAATATATGGCCTTCATTATCAGTTTGAGGAATTTCTACTGTCACCCCTCTATCAAGTATTCTAGTTTCCACATAGTTACTAGTGCTACAATTTATGCATCTCCCCATATTACTACTATGACCCGTTATATTTAAAGATCAATCATTTCTATTCAGCTTATATTTATCAACATAATCATTATATATTTTATAAAGATAAGCGTCAATTTTTTAATATACTCTTGATAGTTATAAATTCCATTAACAAGTTTTATACTTTTATAAAAACACTCAACTAACAAGATAAAATGGACCCATTTTTTAAAAGGATAAAAAATGCACTTAATAACATAAGCGCGTGTTGGAAATACTTTACAGATTTTGCTTTCATAGCAGGCACCTTTTGAGACATATGTTTTATCCCTATATATATCTATATGCATGACAAGATTAGTAATATTTTTTAAAAATTAAATTAATGTTATGAGTATATTGAATAGAAAACGTGTTAGTCATCTTTAAACGACTTCAAGAAATATAACAATAATACCAATATAGATCATGAAGACATTATAAATATGTCTATTGTAAATCTCAGTAATATCATGTGTATATATATATATATATAAGCATGTGATAGAAGATAATAAGTAGATTTTCATCTAGTTTCGATATCTAAAATTATTATTTTTGCATTTCTTTCCATTAGCCACAAAAAATTCTTTAAAATCTTTTCTTATATGACCCGAGGTTGTGCATAATAGGATTACCTTTTAATAGGCTCGTTGTAATCATCAAATATCACACTTGTTTTATATTTTATAACAAATTAAAGTATATGACATAAACATCTAATATGAAACACTTAAGGAAAATTAGGTTCTCATTCATTTTTAACTAACTCAATAGCTAAACCTTTGCAGATGTATTATTAAACGAAATTGACATAATTTTATTTTTTATTTTAAAACCATGCATACATTATAACAACTATCTCAAATTACACAAGTAGTGTGCTTGTCAATAGAACGAAAATATATGATTCTTCTTTGGAGTATCCAATCAGAATCCATCTAATGTAAAGTAATACGCATAATATAAAAATCACAAAATGTTTCTATATTATTAGGAAACAAAATTCAATAACAAAGTTAATATTGTATCATTAATGATATGTTTTTTAAAATTACAATATTTTTAATAGCTCACGATTTTATAGAGCTAGAGGGGATGCGTATAGCTCTTGGGTTTACCCCATTACACATTTAAGTTTAATATCTCTAAGAATTTCCAAAACCAACTGGTTATACACTGCCAAAAACATGTAATATGGTTTCTTCCCTATAAGTATTTTAATTAAAACAAATATTTTACGAGTGTCAGATCTATAGTTATATTCCATTTTCAAGAATTTTAGAAAGATAAAAAATGTTATCCTTAGATATATGTCTTGTGCCACAACTTGATTTTTCATGCTTATAGGTATAGAATTTTCACAAACTTTTCACATAGTTGTATTATCTTGAGGTTTCACAGGTAAGTGGTCCAATGACTAATATTTTTTTAGACTTCGAACCACTTTTACTAGTGATGATATCGCCAACATGAGAATAATATGTTTCAAAATTGGATTCTATAGACCAATATCTATGGCACCATGCCTATTATAATCAAGAGAACTTATGTATGTGGTAGCGTCGAGATTTGAGGTTGAACAGATGATGACAAACACAAAGATAAGAAGACGAAAACATAGAATAGATAATCTGTAACCCTAGGTCAGAGTAGAAGAAACTTTAGAGAAAAATCAAATTATATTCTAAAAAGTCTGACGACAAAAATAGGGTTTGAAAGCCTGTTATAAAAGTGCACAAAACCCTACGGCAAAATTACAACTTTTTTCTCACAAAATAAAATAAATCCTAACCCAATTTCAAATCGATTGGAGCTAGTTAATTATTTTAATTAAATCTAATAAAAATAGAAAAATGTAGAAAATTCACAAAAACAGTATGAAGAGAGCCCAAACGATTTTGTTTCGCCCTCGTGATGCTTTCGAAACTTGTTGAGCTTCTCGACGCATTCAATTTGAGTGGTCGTAGTGCCTAATTCGGATAACCAAGCCCCAAATAAAGCCCATTTTGATTTGCCGAAAAGGGCCATATAGCTATGAGCTTGTGCAGCTACATCCATACGCATTAGCTCTAGGTTGATTTTGGATATTTGTTCACTTTTTTTTGTTGTTATTTAAATATTTTTTTCAAAGTATGAAAAATCTAGAAAATAAAAAAATAAAACAATTACACAAATAAAATAAATATAAGAATATATCAAGCAGATAAATCACTAATGATCCTTCACTACCAAAAAAACTTGATTGAGTTGATCAAACATGAATTTCGATATAAAAGAAAAATTTGGTTTGAGAGATTATAATAGTGATTGTAGTAGTTGGGTTTGCCCGCTTTTGGAAGAAAAATATTATTTGAGAGATGAATGAGAAATAAATAAGTTTATTGTCCAATTTATAGAGAAGAAACTCCAAAAAAACTTTACATTTACCGGAAAACGAATATCCATTTTGGCTAACAACTATTTTTTTAAATGATCAAAACAAATATTCATGCCATGTTTTTATAAATAACAGACGTCATCTAAATAGATACTTGTTCTTTAAAACATATATAATTTTCTTCTAATGGCTAGCCAAAACTAGCCATTGTCCTAGCCGTTATGGAAACGAATTAATGTTTCCCTAACGGCTAGGATTCATATTTTGCTACAATATGTTGTTTCTTCTTCATATTTCTCAGACCATCATTCTACTAATACTTGAATTCAAACTATCCTTCAAATATTATTTTCTCCATTAATTAATTATATCAATTCGATTTATATTGAATGACTCAGAAGAAAAGTAAAGAAAAACTACCCGAAAAGATGCCCCATAATGATCCTCATCGAGAAGAAGAGCCAAGACAGTGTCAAAGAAATATGTATTTGAAGGTATGCAAGTAGAAGCAGGTGAGGATATTCTAAATGACCCTGATGGTAATTTTCAGGTTCATAACGAGATACCGCGAGCATAATCATTATAAACGTGAGTATATTTTTAGACAATGATGAGCTAATGATGTCATATGTATTCAAGTATTTTTTAATATTCCTAGGGACGTGATGGGTGTGTTTTATTTTTCCAAATTTAGATGCAATTGGTATAAAGAAATAACACAACAATTTTATTTAACTGCAAACATAATTTTAGATGATGAATTTAATTTGAGGACAAACTGCACAATTAATGACATATTTTATAGCTTTTTTAAAACTGATCTAGAATAAGAATTTATCTTGGCATGACTTGACAATTTAGGAGTGTCTTTAAGGTCCTTAAGTTATTCTCGTAAGCGTTGTCCTATTGATTGACATATACTATTAGATAAAGTAGTCATAATACTGAGTAATGGTAGACCTCAAACAATGGTTCACTATAAACCTAAACATGCTAGTAGACATAATATAAATGGAGAAATTTGCTTTGAAATTGGTCAATACTTGTTTTATTCCTGATAATAATGATTCAAACTTGTCGTATCTTCAATCATTTGTAACCACTATAACATCGGGATGTAAAATTAATTTACCAAGTTTGTTTGTTATGCATATGAAGTCAGTTATTTTGGAATAAAAGGGTTAAATATTACTAGGTGGATTGAATATCCAATTCGTGGGGTTCTAGTATCGGAAAAAACATATATAAGAAGCTAAAATATATATTATTGGAATGGTCAACTCTGGTCGATGTGGCAGATCTTTGAGTGTTTTACGGATAGATTGGACCAAGTCTGACTGTTGAATGTATGCAGTAAACCTAATATACTTCAAGATTGAGTGGGGCTAGTTGGACATGATAAGATACAAGAGCCAACCACTTCCAATGTCGGTAGTTCTTCTCATCAACCTAAAATGAGATTGTCTGACCGAGAATATATGGAATGGATATATGTTCAAAGCGAGACTCGGTGGGATATAATCGAAACTCAGAAGGAATAAAATGACGACTTAGTTGGGTGAATTTTTTAACACTCAGAGGAATATGCAGAGTGAATTGCAGTAGCCCCCGAGGGGGTAGCCGAGTTAGTTGAGTATGGCATTCTTATGACCAAAAGGTCATGAGTTCGAGTCCCTCTACATACGCTTTCTCGGCTGAGCCTGTCACCTTGTGTGGTTTACCTTTTGGCGTTGGTTTTCAGGCTATCGCGTCAGACTGAGGGTTTACCCTGTGCGCACTCATTGCACTATGAGTAGCGGCTGCGGGTTCCCTCCGAAAAAAAGAGTGACTTGCAGCGACACCGAGTACATACGACTAATAAATGAAAAATTATCATTGGATTCGATTAATCAACATTTGGATGTTGATTTTTGTCCTCATCCATACCCTCCAGCAACATAATCTTTTGGCCATGGAGGTTCTCCTACACCATAATTATGATGACCTAGTCTATATATGTATATATATATATTTGATTTGATTGTATTAAACATTTTTTGTTATATTTTCCTATTTTATTGTATAAAACATATTTATTATTTTGTCTAATTAATATATTCTTTGGTTTTATTTATATGAATATTTAAAATTTTATTTTATTTTTTTACGATTGTACAAGTAGTGTATGTATAGATAGATAATTCTAACCCCTTTAAGTAGATAATATTCCAATCACTTTAAAAATATAGTACTCTATCATTTAACTAAATTCACTCATAAAAAATAACTTTTATAAAATATATTGAAAGATCTAATAAAATATTTAAAATTCTAGATAAAATTACAAAAAAAAACATATCTCAAATATTTCGTTTATGATGAATGTGGTTATTTTATGATCGCTTGGCTTAACCGAAATAGAGATTGATCGAAATTTAAATTTAATAAATGCTTAAGAATTATGAACAAAAGAGTAAAAGAGCATAGAGAATAGTAAAGATTCGTTATGTTCATTGGTCGAAGTCAGGCCTTTATATATAGGTCGTGTTACAATAAGTATCTTCCGGATATACGAGGATAATGAAGGATATTTATCTAACCACTATGATATGCGATTAAGTGTATCTTTGACTTAGTCAAAATAAACTTATATGTTTGGATAAGATTATGTGCCGATTGTTTCAGACTAGACTAAGTACACCCTTATTAGTGTCCCTTATAGTCTTGATGATGGTAACAAAGGAAGACTAGCATAGTGTTGTATGAAACAGTCTTGTTATTGGTTGAAGCCTTCTTTGATCTTTACCTAAACGCATGCTACTTATTCATTATATATTTGGTTCTTACTGAAGCGTCCTTTATCTTTTAATTACCTTACCAGACCAATACATGACCTTTGAATTTTATCATTGTTTTGGAGGCTTCGACTAATTATTTATGATGCTTTGAAGTCTTATTTCTTTGCAAAATAATTCTTCTTACTTCGACTTTATTATTTTTGCCTATGCTTTCTTTAATTTATCATTTTTATTTTAGTATCTTTCCACATGTATTCAATAACACCCAATCTTTAATAAATTATAAGAGAAGGAATATCAATTTAAAGGAATTTAAATCAGTATTTTTGTGCTAGAGTTGTTCATAGTCCATATAATTCTTCTTAAGGATTGAATATAAAAGCTATACAAAACAAGTAAACATCAACATAACATTCGATGCATATTCTTAATTCTTTTATTAGTATTTGTGTATTTAACACGATGTGTGTTGTAAGCATTTTATTTTATTTAAAAATAATTACACGCTTTGTAGTGGCTTTTTCCACGTCCTTCTCGCTTGGTTTGACTTCAACTACATGGGAGTTTGGTTGTTCATTTGGTGGAACTTCATCTTAATCTTTTTATCGACTGAAAAATCTACGTGTTCGATCACGTCCGATATATTCCATATAATTATTCTTAAAGACTGATTATGAAACCTATACAAAACAAGTAAACATATACAGCCGATGCATATTATTGATTTTTTTAAAACTATAGTGTAGATTAAAATATTTGTGTATTTAACACGATGCGTGTTGTAAGCATTTTCTTTTATTTACAAATAAATATACGATTTTAATGGCTTTTGCACGCCATTCTCGCTTGGTATGACTTCAAACACATGTGAGTTTTGTTGTTCATTCGGTGGAACTTCATCTTAATCTTCTTATCGACTAACAAATTTACGTGTTCGATCACGTCCGACATATTCCGTTTTGGATTTTTGAATTGCTTTGCTTTCAAAATTTGTCAAGTTCCCACACATGACACCAATTGATGTGGTTATTTTCTGATCACTTGACTCTAACCGAAGCAGATATCGATCGAAGAGTAAATATAATAAATCCTTAAAAAATTATGAACAAGAGAGTAAAAAAAGTAGAGTGAATAGTAAAGATCAGTTATGTTCATTTACTAAAGTGGAAAATTTATATAAATGGTGTTACAATAAGTATCTCATAAATATATGACGATAATAAAAGATATTTCTCTAACTTCTAAAATATGCGGTTGACTATATATATATATTTGTAAAAATGAATTAAATGAAAATAAAAATGGTTCCTATAAGTATATAAGGCTTACCCTGAAGAGTGGCAGAAAGAGCTATACAAGAATACAATAAGAAGGTAAGTAGGCATTAACATTGCTAAAATCGAAATAAGAGAGAATACGTGAAAGTTCAGAAAAACCAATAGAGTCAACATGACAAAACTACAAATTCGAGAGGGGATGACAACAAAGCGCAGATACATTAATAAAAAAATAAACTTAAGTTAGCGATTATATGGATTGGGTAGGCCAGACCACCTTAGTTATAAAGAATCTCAATGGGAGGTTGGAAAACATGCGATACGATATCGCATTGCATATGATCAAAGATAAGCAAAAAATTCTATTCCCTCGCATCCGACACATGTGATGAACATTCGAATGACATTGTATGTGTTCTTGATTGTGAACTTGAAGAATCCTTTCTTAGTTATCGAGTAGTAGATGTTGTTGAAGATAACGCCAAGGGAGAAAGGGAGAGAATGAGGTTTTTGTAACGACGACCTAACTGTTTTAAAAACAAAACATAAATCTGTTTTAACGGGACGAGATAGAACATCCGGTCTACCACCCCAGAAAAGGATAGAAATTTACGCTGCCATCTCATCTCACCACTCATTCTTTTAATCTTATCCCCTTTTAAGATAAACATTTATTTAGTTTATTATTAGCCGTAAATTACGCGATTTAACCACATGTGTCTCCTCAAATTTCTTAAACCAAAATTAGGCGGATAAAAACACACATTCTTAGAATAAACAAATTTGAAATTAATATAAAAAGTTCACTATTTTCTCTAACCCAACAACCATCTTTCAAAGTCCAAAAGGCTACTAAACACACTACAACACTCAAGCTTTTCCAATATTTTCCACAACAAAATAGTCTTCTTTTTTTGCCTTTCTCTTTTGTCTTATTTGCTTTATTATAATTTCACCATCTTCAACCTCCTAGTCCTCCAACTGTTTCAGATTTCTCTCTCTCTTTGTAGAGCTTTTCTATTCATCCATGATCCATCACTCACTTCAGTTTGAGTAAAGACACTGTTTTCTTGTTCTTCTCATAAAAACACTTCCTTTTTTTCTCATTTCAAATAAAAATTGTTTTCCGACAAACTCTGAACATCGTACTCAGTCTCTCTCTCTCTCTCTCTCTCTCTCTCTCTTCAAATGGATTCTGTTTCTGTTCTTTAAATCACCACCGTTCCTTCAAATTATCTAAGATTCGTTTTTTTTTATTTATTTTGCTTTGATTTGTCTCTTCTTCTTCTATTAAAAATTGTTCCTTTTCAAATTGATGTTGGGGTTTTGAATCCCACTCCACTTTATTCTGGCCTCTTCGATAGTGATCTCCACCCTAGTCTCTTCCGCATTTATTTATTACTAAAGAAACAAAAAGAGTTTAATTCCAGTTTTCAAAGCAAAGTCACAAACTTTCATTCAACCACTGAAAAAATTGGATTTTTAGAAAACTAGTAGATCTGAAAAAAGAAAATGAGTTGAAAGATCAAGAAATTTCAGTCCCTTCTGTTTCTTTTTTTCTTTCAGCTACAATTTTGTTTTAAAAAAAATGAAAGTGTTCTCGTTGTTCTGTTGTGTTTTGGTGTTTCTAACGATGGAAGTCTCGCAGTCAAGAAAGTTGTCTTCCTCAAACAATAACCATGAAGTGGTGTTATTAGTTTCCTTCAAGAATTTTTCTGTTCTGTCTGATCCAAATAATGTCTTAGCCGACTGGACATCCGATTCGTCCAATCCATGTGGTTGGCGTGGTGTTTCTTGTTCCGTGGATGGCAAAGTCACTGCTCTTGACTTGAGCAACGCAGGGCTTAGTGGTTTCCTTCACTTGACTAATCTCACAGCTTTACCGAATCTCAACACTTTATACTTGCAAGGGAATTTTTTCTCCGCCGCTCATCTTTCCGCTTCTTCTGGTTGCAGTCTTCAAACTCTCGACTTGTCTTTTAACAACATATCTGAATACGTTTCTACTTCAAAACCCTCTTTTTTCACTTCCTGTGAACATTTAGCCTATGTTGATCTGTCTCATAACAATTTTTCCGGGGATTTCTCTGATTTTGATTTTAAGGGATGCAACAATCTCACTGTGTTGGATTTGTCACAGAACAGCTTATCCGGTACTCGGTTTTCTACCGGGTTAGTAAACTGCAAGCGAATCGAAAAGCTCAATCTTTCGAGAAACAGCTTACAGGGCCGAATTCCAGGGGACTTGTTAGGGAGTTTCAAGAATTTAAAGCAGCTTTCTTTAGCACATAATAGTTTCTCCGGTGAAATCCCATTCCAGTTAGGACAGGCTTGTGTTACTTTGGAAATGCTTGATCTTTCATCGAACAAACTCACCGGTGAGCTTCCTCTTACTTTTGTTTCATGTTCAAACTTGCGGAGCCTAAACCTCGGCAACAATATGCTCACCGGAGATTTCCTTAGTTCGGTGGTTAGTAAACTCGGTAAACTTGAGTATCTGTATGTGCCTTTTAACAACATCACTGGTCGAGTGCCACTTTCTTTGATAAATAGTAGTCAGCTTAGTGTCCTTGACCTGAGTTCTAACCGATTTACTGGGAGGATCCCTTCTGAGTTTTGCTCGTTTTCGACTCTACAAAGGATGTTTCTGGCTAATAATTTTCTCTCGGGAACGGTACCGAAAGAGCTCGGTAAATGCAAGAGCTTGAGGAGCATTGATCTTAGTTTCAACAGCCTTACCGGTCCCATCCCGTCAGAAGTTTGGACGCTGCCTAATCTGTCTGACTTGGTTATGTGGGCAAACAACCTTTCCGGCGAAATCCCTGAAGGTATCTGTGTCAATGGGGGAAACCTGGAAACCCTTATCTTGAACAACAATCTCATCACTGGACGAATACCACAGTCCATTTCTCACTGCACTAATATGATATGGGTATCTCTTTCTAACAACAGGCTTACTGGAGAAATTCCCGCTGGAATAGGGAATCTGTCTAATCTTGCTATTCTACAATTAGGTAACAACTCGCTCACAGGGTACGTCCCTCGTGAGATTGGCAAGTGTTGGAGCCTGATATGGTTTGATTTAAACAGCAATAACTTGACAGGACTTATACCATCTGAGCTGGCAGACCAAGCTGCTCATGTAATGCCCGGACGGGTTTCGGGTAAGCAATTTGCGTTTGTGAGAAATGAAGGCGGGACAGATTGCAGGGGCGCAGGAGGACTAGTTGAGTTTGAGGGAATCCGAAAAGCCAGGCTGGAAAATTTTCCAATGGTACATTCTTGTCCGTCCACTAGAATATACTCAGGCATGACCATGTACACTTTCTCTAGCAATGGCAGCATGATCTATCTTGATGTTTCCTATAATCTTTTAACCGGCCCCATTCCTGAAAGTTTAGGTTCGTTAAGTTATCTACAAGTTTTGAACTTGGGTCACAACAATCTAACCGGCAGTATCCCAGAGACTTTTGGAAGCCTTAAAGTTATTGGAGTTATGGATCTTTCTCACAATTGTCTTCAAGGAAACCTCCCGGGTGCGTTAGGGTCTCTTTCGTTCCTTAGCGATCTTGATGTGTCTAACAACAACCTAACAGGTTCTATTCCTTCGGGTGGTCAGCTGACCACTTTTCCAGCAGCAAGATATCAAAACAACTCTGGTCTTTGTGGGGTACCTCTTGTTCCTTGCAGCGCTAGAATCCCACCAAAAAATTCTCCCACTGAAGTGAAAAACCAGTCTGTGGCAGCGGGGGTGGTTATTGGTATTACTTTTTTTATCTTGTGCATCCTTGGACTAACAATAGCATTTTATCGACTGAAATGTTTTCAACAGAAAGATAAATACATTGAAAGCCTTCCGACTTCAGGTAGCAGTAGTTGGAAACTTTCTACCGTTCCTGAGCCTCTTAGCATCAATGTCGCCACCTTTGAGAAACCACTAAGGAAACTCACGTTCGGGCATTTGCTTGAAGCTACTAATGGTTTCAGTTCTGACAGCTTAATAGGGTCAGGAGGTTTTGGTGAGGTTTACAAGGCGCAACTGAAAGACGGATGTGTCGTTGCCATCAAGAAGCTGATCTATGTGACGGGTCAGGGAGACAGAGAGTTCATGGCTGAGATGGAAACAATAGGCAAAATCAAACACCGAAACCTCGTTCCGTTGTTAGGTTACTGTAAAGTCGGAGAAGAGAGGCTTCTCGTGTACGAGTACATGAAATGGGGGAGTCTGGAGAGTGTTCTTCACGAAGGAACAAAAATAGAGTGGGCTGCAAGAAAAAAGATTGCTATAGGGTCAGCAAGAGGACTTGCCTTCCTTCACCATAGCTGCATACCTCACATCATCCACCGCGACATGAAGTCTAGCAACGTCCTTCTAGACGAAAACTTTGAAGCTCGAGTCTCCGATTTTGGGATGGCCAGATTAGTAAATGCTCTTGATACTCATCTTAGTGTAAGCACACTTGCAGGAACGCCCGGTTATGTCCCACCTGAGTATTATCAAAGTTTCCGGTGCACAACTAAAGGGGATGTATACAGTTACGGTGTGGTACTACTCGAGCTTCTATCAGGAAAGAAACCAATAGATCCTTCCGCTTTTGGGGATGATAATAACCTCGTTGGATGGGCAAAGCAGCTTAATAGGGAGAAGAGAAATAACGAGATACTCGATCCTGAGCTGATGATGGAGAAGGACAAAAGCGGTGAGGTTGAGTTATACAATTACCTAAGGGTTGCATTTCAGTGCATAGATGACAGGCCCTTCAGGCGACCTACTATGGTACAAGTAATGGCCATGTTTAAAGAGCTTCAAGGTGATACGGATAATGACAGCCTTGATAGTTGTTTCTCATTGAAGGAAACCGTTACTGAAGAATCGCGAGAAAAAGAACATAACTCAGATTGTAAATAATAGACGACTGATTGAGACAGAGTAGTCGAAAGAGAACAGGAGGGGTTTTGTCGTCATGAGAGTGGAAACTTGTTGTTACTTTCCTGTCATATTTTTGGTGTTGTTAATCACAAGAATCATGTTGTTAGGAAGCTTTATATTAAAAAGTTGTAAGAGGGATATGTAAAGTTTTAGTGAAGGGATATTACAATTGTCTCTCTTATAACTATGTCAAAGTTTACTGTCATAATTCTGTTGTATAGAACTGTTGGGTGACATGATACTTCTAAAAGTTTACTATCAAAGGTTGTTGAATTGTTCGTTATGTTATATTAGTAGTTAGGATCTACTATATAAGAGATCTTCTACAAAGAACAACAAGATACCATATCAGTAAAACTATCTCTTTCTTTTCTCTCCTTCTCTTTACTTTTAGTTTTTCAATATTTAAAAACTTCTACATGGTATCATAGCAGGTTGTTGCTCAAACACCTTCTAATTCTTGAATGTAAATGAAAAATGAGATGTTTTGATAAATTTAAGTTCTATATTGTGGGAGCTGGCCTCTTTACGGGATTACAATAGCATTGTACCCTGCTTTCTGTTATGAAAAGCCTCCTAAAATTAGATGGGATTTATGGTTTGTACAAAGGATTTGGTACATTCATAACATGTGCAGTTCGTGTAAGGATCATATTGGTGGGTGGTGGGTTTTCTTTGATTTGGAGATATCGATTCGTGGACAGCTTGGATGCCAAAAAAAAACGTCAGGAAAACTGGCCGGAAACTATAAAAGATGGAGAAATTGAGAGGAGGATGGAGCAAGCTTGTTCCTTGGTGTTGCACTGATGCGAAGATTGCTTTTGATTTTACTGCCTTTGCTTTTTTGATATGCTGTTTTTGGATCAACTTTCTTGGTAACATCAAAAAACTCTACTAATTATTTTCGAAAATTTTAATTTATTTGTTCCTTATAAATATATACGGGAAGAAGATTTGACACCGAATTATTGGTATTTTTATGCAATGATATTCTTGCAATATCTGAATATCAAGAAACGACTTGGATTTGGTCGTTTTCGATAAATATAAGCGCTTTTGTGTGCTTATTTTATTTTGTTTCGGATGATATATCTGAAATTGAACTACTACAATTGCTTGCAGTGATGATGAGGTGTGTACAAGTTACATATTTTTTGAGCAAGTGAAATTGCAACTTGTTTTGAGGCGATAATGGACTTCGCCTTGTTAATTAAGGAAATAAAGATGTTAGGGAATGCAAAAAAGATTGTTCTTGAACCCAAGAACTAGAATATTGCAAGGAAAATAATTTCTTGTTTGACGAAAAAATATATGATGGCTTATCTTGATAACTCTGCAGGTTTTGTGAGATATGGTTATAAGTGCATGAAGACTATTGTATCAGGAACTTGGTATCCATATACTTCCCTGTTTCTAATTTTATGGAGTCGAGAAGCCCTTGGTCGTGTATGCAGCTTTAGTTGTACCAATGATACAGCTGATTTGACAGATCAAGTGGGAGGAGTTGCTCCAGAATCCATAGATAGGATTGAAAAACTATATGGATGCTCAGTACTATCAGATTAAAGTGTAGTATAAGGCTGAAACTGTTGCTGCGCTGAAGGAACATATTGCTTCTATTACTGGTGTAGTATCAGAAGAACAATGTTTAATATTCAGGGAAAAGGTCTTGAATGATAATCCGTCTCTATCAGATTACCATGTGCAACTAGAATTTAGAATTTAAAACGGAATAACATAATGCGAAATGACAAGTACGAGCTGGTTTCTCCTTTAAATACAAAGAACAAAGTTACCAAACTTTGGCAGGATGGTAATTTTAACTTGATTGTAGATAGACATACAATACTTCTTGTGGGTGTCCTAAATGCTCATGAATTTTGGCAGGAACAGTTTGTTGTTTTTCATCATAAGTGCAAAATCTACTTTCCTTGGTGTAAGACTATATGAGGCATTTATGAATGCATTTCGATAAGAAAATCTACTTCGGAAGGGAAATTGATGACGCGACTTAAATAAAAGAAGAAACAACGATAGATGAAACCCTAATTCAAGAGTAACATGATGAAACCCTAATTTAATGGTAACAAAAATTGAAATTTTCAGAGATAAAAATATATTATTCCAAAAATTTAAAATAACTCAAGGCATATGAGGCTTTATATAAGAGCTTCTCAAAACCCTAAATTATAATACAAGGAAATAAATTAAATATTTTAAAATAAAATAAAATAAAATCTTAATATAATTAGATTTGATTTAAATACATAAGATATTTGAATAAAATAAAATAAAATTAAAATGTTTTTGTTTGGACTTTCTGGGCTACATCAGAAATCAACAACTTGAATTTCCATTTGGATCGTTTGAAGCCTTACAAGCTTCATAAAAAGAGTTCAAACTCATAGATGTGTTGTTGGAGCTCACAATGTTAATCATGGCTATTTATTGAGTTTTATTCGTCTGATTTTTCTTTTTTGGTCCTTATTGTCCAAGACGAGCCTTCACCATAGTTTTAGGTCTCGTCTTAAAGAGGGGATGTTGAATTGTTTGTTATATTAATAATTAGGAGTAGTTAGGATCTACAATATAAGAGACCTTCAACTAAAAACAACAAGATACAACATCAATAAAACTATCTCTTTCTTTTCTCTCCTTCTTCTCTTTACTTTTAGTTTTTCAATATTCAAAAACTTCTACTAAGGGTTACATTTCTCTATCTACTTGAGTTAATACCACAACAAAGCTTAAACTTAGCTATATAAATGCCAAATTTGCTATCGGGAGTTATTGATGATTTTTTATATTCCAAATTTGAATATTTTATCGCTAATCGGTTGGCGAAATTTACTATAGAATGGTGATTTGTGGTCAAAAGTTTATTTCTTGGCAAAATCTAGTTAAAATTTCGTCACTTTTTTTGACAAATTTATATGAACCGTTTCAAAACTTAATTAATAAAAATAGTGGAGTTTTGTAAAAAGGAAACTTTTGATTTAAAAAAAAAAAGTTATAGTGATTTTTAATGTTTAATTTTTAAATCATTTTTTAATCTATTAATTTTCTTTAAATATTTAATAAAAAAAATGTTTGTAGAGGGATTCAACCTTACGCCAAATGAAGATGACTTGTTCTAACCCGATTATCTTTTTTTGGTACTATTTGCTCTAGATATAACTAAACATAAAAGGAATTCTAGTTATATCTAAAAGAGTTAAAATGGCTTCAGAACTTAACCATAAAATATCAAATTGTAGTCGACCTGGTTTGCAATTTAACATTTTTTGAAACTGAAGCCGTTTTTGATTACGATAAAAGCGATTTCAAACCAAACCGATTTACGTGCTTTTATAGATTATTATCGTATTTTGAATTGAGTAATATTATGAAACTAACGAATTATTATATAAAATAATTTTTTAGTAGGAAAATATTTTTAAAAATATTCAAAATCAAATTTTACTCTCATATAATATTTAAAATTCTAATAATAAAATTTTAATATTCATTCTTTTAAATACTTTTTATTAAATATTTAATTTTTTAATAATATCTTAAGTATTCACATTTTATAGCATGACAAACATGAGTTTTGTCCAATGTGATCCAATTTGATCGGGTTTTATCCAATCCGAACAAAAAAAAGAGAGACCGGATATGAGTTTATAAATTATAACCTTTAAGTGAGTCGGATCGGGTTCGGAGTTCTAAATTGTCCAACCAGATCCGCCTTGAAAATTAATATATATATATATATATAATAATATACTGTAAATAAAATAAAAATAATATATACAGAAATTATATTATATATTTAAAATAAAATAAATAATATTAAAATTGATGTGGGCAGATCGAGCCGGGTTGATTAGTGGACATAAACGGACGGGTTCAGGTTTGGAAACATTTTGCTCGTAGTAGATCGGGCCAAGTTCAATTGTTAAAAAAAACAAGCCCGAATATCCGACCTATAGACGATCCATTGCCATCTCTAGCGTTTCATCCCCAGACACGTAACCAGTTCTTATTCTTGAACGAAAGCTTATATTTTTTATTTTTTATTTTTATATTTTGAAAGTTAAGCTAGAAATATTATATCCGAGAGTACCATTGGCTTTATTTTTTTTACAAACAAAACTAGATCTATTGATGATTTTTTTTAAAACATTTTCCAGTAACATGCAAGACTAGACATAACCAAACATGCGGGACTAAACATAAATAAACATGCGAGACCAGATATAAAAAATATGTGAGATCACATGTATAAAAAATATGCGAGATTAGGTATAAAAAATATGCGAGAGGACGTAATAAATCATACGTTACCAGACATTATAAACATGCGAGACAAGGTAGAATAAATAATTGTTTTTTGAAGTAAAACAAAACTAAATTCATTGATGATTTTTTTCTAGTCATATCGAGTAACTCCAGTCTCGCATCTTTATCATTAAGTAGTACATGTCTCTCATGTTTTTTTATGTATGGTCTCACATGTTTGGTTATGCTTGGTATTGTATGTTTATTTATGATTGGTCTCGAATGTTTGGTTATGACTAGCCTTGAATGTTTGGTTATGTCTGATCTCATCTTCCTGATGAAAAGAGAATTCTAAAAAAAATCAATAAATATAATTAGTATATCTAGTTTTGTTCGCCTTAAAATAAACAAAACCAATGATATTTTCAAACTTCTTTTCCGAACTATAATTTGAAAAATACAAATTAAAAAAAATACAAAAAACATGACTGGCTATTTTTCACCATGACCCAAATATATTAACGATATACCATTTTTAGGAATTAAATTACAATAAAATAGTTGAATTACTATTTACTGATACCTTCTCTTTTTAGTTCTTTTTACAAAAGTTCTTTCATTGCAACTTTTTTTATTAAAAGTCTGTTTGTATCTTTCTTTACCATTTTTTTGTATAAAAAACTATAAATTATATACAAATAAAAACATTTACATGGACAATCCGGTGGAAGGTAACCAGAAACAATGAAAACAATATCCACCAAAACAGGGGTGTATAGTCTTAACCAAAGAAAAACGATACAAGCAGATTGCAAAGAGAAATTAAATAGACAAGTTTATCTTGGATCCGAAGAAACGATATATGAGGTCGGAAATGATGCGGTGGGTTATAGCGGAACTAAGAGATTGAGTGGTCTTGAAGATTCGTGCATTCCTTTCAATCCAAATGTGGTATATGACAGAGCAAAAATTGATCCATCAAATATGACCGATGCTAGTATCTGAGGGGGTCCAGGAGCTTGCTTCCGTAAGCCAGAAACACCAAGTGGAGGGAGATGATTTGATGTTAAATTTTCTTATGATGGTTTCTTAAATATTTTCAATTGATAAGGATGCGCTCTAAATTTTCAGTATTGTTTTGGCATAGGAGGATAATCGAATCCCCAGTCAATGAGCTTATCCCGGGTGGATAGCTTATTATGGATAGTCATCTAGGTGATTAATGAGTGACGCATAACGTTGTATTTGTTCCAAATGAGGGAGGCCCAAGAAACCTTGCTCTTGGTGGGTCTAATGACATGGTACGTGCTGCTGATAGTGAGACAAAGGTGACTCTCATTGGGGATCCAGAGGAAAGTGTCGTTATCTTCCGAGATTGGGGGGGGGGGGGGGGGGGCGTTGATGACGTCTCTAATTTCAGCAAGGAAAGGTTGAAGATGCCGACGCCCTACGCTGGCTACGGTAGGCCAAGCCTACCGACCATCTTGCTGAAGGTCAGAGACACGGGATATGTTTTGCATGCGAGCGATGTTGACGATGCTAGCCCCATAACGGTCCAAAATGAAGGCTGTGAAGAGCCACATGTCATACAATATGGAGGTGGAAGATCCATTTCCAACTAGAACTTTGTAAAGGCCAGCAGCTTAACTGCGAAGATTGAAGATTTTCCGCAAGCCCCAACTCGCCTAAGAGGGAGGAGGAAGTGTCCAAATATATTTATCCTTGATCTTCTCAACGTTAGTCCATTTAGTCCAGATAGAATTCTGGTTCCTAGTAAGGATGGACCAAAAATATTTTAGAGCGACCATCTGATTCCAAATTTTGAGTTTGGGGATCCCAAAGCCGCCCTCATTTGCAGGCTTCTTTACCATTTTAGTTCCTCTTGTGTAAATAATTATGGACCACATCTATACTTATTAAAAAAAATGAACTTTGTATTAAATTTCATTTTAGATAAACTAATGTTTAGTGCTGAATAAAAACATTTTTTCAAATACTCTAGCTAATTTACTAAGGTGGAAAAGTCTCCAAATTTGATCTATAAAGCCAAATTTGATCCAGTCATTGGCGCCCGATCAAATTTTAGATTGACCTATAATAGATTGGGATGACGATTTTTTATTGTTATTTTAAATGAATTTTTCGTATTTATGATTGTTTTTAATTTTTTAAATTTATAAATAGATATTTGGTTTGTTTGATTAGGATATCAATTTTTTTTCAACTTTTTTTTCATTACTTTATAGCTTTCTCTTGTTATTTTTAATTACCTTCATGGATCTTTTAGGAAAATACAAGTTTTACCAATCAAAATACGGTTTCACTAACCAATCTCAAAACTCAAATATCCAACCACTGTACCCAACTTCGACGTCCAAAAAATCCTCAAATAATGAGTGAAATCCTAATATCGGCTTTGTATGGCATGCCTCCTAATTTTCCCATAGAAAATCCTAACAACCAACCTTATAAGTTTTTGGATATCCATATATGCCTAGAAATAGTTACGTTTTCGGTCCTATGAACTACCCAAACACTTATAACAATGATATACCATAATTTTCTACCCAAATATCACTTGGTGGAAGTTGTACTAGTTTTTAAAAATTTCTACAAAAGTACTACTTATTTTATTGGAAATCGTGAATGTTACCCACCAATAGCAAATCCCTCCAAAATGTTACTAGCCAATAATAAGTCGCTCCAATATTAAATCCCGCCAAAATGGTCCCCCAAGCGGAAAACCCATACCGTCTCCTCGCAGTCGTAAAGAAGTATCTAAAAGGTACATTTATCTAAAAAAAACGAACCAATGTATCGTGTGTCCGACCTCCCATCGGAAATTGGAAATGAGGTGTATAATTTATTTCATTTGAAATTAATTTATTTTTTTGAAAAAAGATATGCTACGTTACATGGAGGAACAAATCAATGAAAAAGAGGAAGCACTCAGGAGTTTAACGCAATAAAAGTTGTTAAAACAGTCTAACATTGTGGTTGGTTTAATAAACAACAATATAAGGTCGTGGTTGGTTTTAATATTTACACTATATTTCTCACGAGCTTTTGATTTGACAAGACCAATCTATGACAAGATAAGACTCATTATTACTTGTTTCTACCATCCACTTGCGATGATTTCAATTTATTTAATGAAAAAACTTTGAATCAAGAGATAACAAAATAAGGTTGTGGTTGGTTTGAATATTTACACCATATTTCCCACTAACGTTTGATTTGACAATACCATTTTCTGATAAGGTAAGATTCCTTCTTACATGTCCCCACCCTCCACTAGCTAAAAATTAAATGTAATTGATAAGTAAATAATGTTAGAATCCAGAGAAAACTTATTATAAAAAAGTTATTGCACATCATACGAAAATCACCAAACATATATTTTATTTATATCTTCTTCTTCCTATCTTATTATTCTATATTATACTCATTTAATGTCATCAAAATATTCTTTCGCAGAAGAACAATTGAGGATGTGCAAAACAAATGAGATTTGGTAGAAGACAACTTCAATAGGGAACAACAAATTCTGGAAGAGCTACAACGCCTAGAAAATAATCCTCATACAAGAATAGCTATCATGGAAGATCATCCTCTTACCTATGAGAGGATAATGTCTGTCTATTTTGACGAATCATCGTATACACTAAAAAAAAAATTTAGAAAAAGATTTTATATAAAGAGGTCCTTATGCCTCTGAATGGCAATAAACTTACCGAATTACAACTACTTTTTTACTAAAAGAGTAATAATATAAGTACTTGTGGCTTGTCAAGTATCATGAAGTGCACAACGGTTATGCGCATGCTTGTCTATGAAAATGCAGTGGATGCTTGTTATGAATATATTATCATTGGAGTTACAACTGCAAGTGACACAATTAGAAATTTTTACGAGGGTCTAATTGTCTTGTATGAAGATGAATACTTAATACGTTTTAATGTGGCCGATTTGGAGAGGTTACTACAAGTTGGTGAGAACCGGGGTTTTCAAGAAACGTTTGGAATTATCGATTGCATGCACTAGATATGGAAAAATTATCCTAAGGTGTTGGAGGAGAAATTGTAAAATAGACATAACAGAAAAGTAATAGTTATCCTTGAGGTAGTGGTTTCGCGGGACTTGTGGATTTGGCATGCTTTTTTTTGGGATGCCTAGTGTTTTAAACGAAATAAATTACTAGATAGATCTCTAGTGTTTGATGATATTGAGTTTGGTCTCGCCTCTGATGGTGTCAATAATTTTTGTTGGGTATTTACGTAATATTATAAAAAAGAATTAAGTTCTATGTAAATGATTGAGAGATAATTGAGTCGATTAAACTAAATTTTCAAGAGATAGTCTAACATTAGAAATAGAGTTAACTGATGGAAATATTTTCTTCACCTTCCACCATCATCACCACCACAAATTTAATATTCAGTGACATCTTTTCCGGTTTGCATGTTCAGTGCTAGAACTGATTTAACCGACTGGTTTTGTTTATCTAAAAAAGACGAGGAGAAGAAGAGAGCAAGGTTGATTGCTAGATTACCAGGCATCCGAAATGAAATTTTTTATATGTCAAACAATTGACTATTGAGGTGTCTATCCATACAATAGGCAAGGTATCACACCAGAAACTTATTCTACTGTCCAATTGTTTACTTCAAAAAATTCATTCCTCAAGACCAAAGCAGTCTCAATGAGCTACTAGTCGTAAACGCTCATCTATATTTAAAGCTATGGGTTCTGATACAGAGGAGAAATAACTTCAAAACTCAACTAGACCTTCTAAAGTTCACAGAAACCCACCTTCCAAATATAAAGAACTAACCCAACAGACTCAACCTTCCCTCGATTCTCAATCACAACAGCAAAGTAGGGAAAACATTAATGCTTCTCTTCGGACAAAACGTTAATGTTTATAATCCGAGAGAGTTGATAGATGTAGATGAAAATATGAATGAAGAATCTCCTTTAGAAACATCTGGTTAATATGAGGGTCAAATGCAACAAATGTGGCAAGGCTAAAACTATTAAAACAGAGGCGAAAGTGCTTCCCCCCATCATTGGTTGGACGGGTTGGGACCAATTTTCAAAACTTTAGCCTTAAGTACCTTTTGGCTCTTGAAAAGATCCCTTATACATATTCCCAAGACAATGAATTAAACACTCTACGTGAGAAGTGTGGATTTTTTAAGGAGGTGAAAGTTCAGTTACCCGACAAGGTAAAACTCAAATCACTCATTTATTTGCCATTATTTAGATTTGTAACTTACTCTGAATTTTTATTTGCAGCAATACTGAAGTCTCATCTGTATTATTTAGAGGATCCTAAGGTCGTGTTTAAGAAACTGCACCAATGGGCTGGGGAGAATTGGTATAACGCCTTCCACAAATGTTTTATTCCCAATTATTTAGTCGAGAGTCACCTTTGGAGGACCAATTCTAAACGAAATCTATCTTTGGAACAATTGACTACCCCTCATGGTCTGGCGGATATCCTCAACAAGATTGAAACCACATATGGAAATGTGTTTTTCATCGATGACAACTAGATCCCCCAACCATCGGGTAAAGGAGGGTAAGGCTGTCAAGCAAGGTTCCAAAAAGGACATTGTTGGTGTTGAAGCTATAGAGCAGCCCAATGAATCTTTTCTAGATGCACTTGCTGCTAATGTTGAAGAGGGTAATACAACCGTAAATGTTCTTATCTTGAAGAAGAAGACACAAAAAGCAAACATAATAATGAGAAAAGAGAAAGAAAAAAAGAAGAAAACAATTACGAGTTCAAAGATTATCCTTGTTTAAATCGCATTTATTATCCCTTCAGTAAACAAACCAACTTCTCATTTGGATCCAACAACATATATTTATATAAGCTTATAATGAAGATAATCTGATCGGACCTATAGACATGATAAATTTTGAAGCTTTTGAGAAAGACTTCCCTAAAATAATTGAAAACTTCATAGACGTAACCCATAAAGATGTGCCTTTTCAACTAATAGAGAAACAAACCACACCTGGATATGTTGGTGCTAAATTAGAGAAGGAGGTTAAGGCACACAAAAAATCGCTTCACTTGATGAAGAATGCGAACATTACAAAAATACATTCGAAGAAGAAAACTCGTGTTGATGGTTTAGCAAATGAGGCTAAAGTGGTTAGTGAAGATATTTTGAAACTAAAAGTTTCTCATGAAGAGTTGCAGTAATCCAAATCCAGGGAGAATCAGAGGTTGAAAGACCAACAAGCTAGCGACAAGGATGCCAAAGATATTTTTTAGAAGGATGTAAAAGAATAAGATGCCTTTGCTAAAAAATACGAAGGCGAACGAACCACTATTAAAGCTCAAGCTATGAAAGACAAATAAGATTAAGTGGATGCATATGCTAACCAAATCGTAGAATCCTTGTCTAAAAGGGATGATTCGATTAAGTCCAACATGATACTATATTTTCACAAGGCATTCCCAACCATGAACCTCAGAGCTTTGTGGGAGTTAGTGCAAAAGGAATTATGACCTAATGATATGACCTAATAAATTCTTATTTTTATTTTTGTTATTGTTGTGTGTAATTCATTAGCATATGTAAGACACTTTATTGTACTCCACTCAGAGTTTGGTAGGTCACTGGTTAATCTAAGGCATTTTTGTTTTTGATATATTATATATGGGTTGCCATTGTTTTGTTCCCTTCAAATTTCTTCTTATCGAATTTTATCCATTCAAATTTTATCTCATTTGAAGGTAGTCTGTTCGAAGGTAAACAAATTATTTGATCTAACCATTCGAAAGTAATCCATTTAAAGGTAAACAAATTATTTAATCTAATCATTCGAAGGTAATCCATTCAAATGTAAAACAAATATTTGATCTAACCATTCGAAGGTGAACAAATTATTTAATCCAACCACTCGAAGGTAATCCATTTGAAGGTGAACAAATGATTTAATATATCCATTCGAAGGAGAATAAATTATTTTCGGATTACCACCCCTTAAAACATGACCATAAAGGCAAAATGTGATAGACTGCAAGTAGTTCGAACACCTCATTAAAGCCTTTCCGAGCCAGCAGGGTATGAAAGAGTATGCCCTCAAATATCTACATAAGTGAAAAACATAATATATATTTTTATAGTTACTCAAGATAAAGTCTTAAGTGTTCGATGTTCCATGGGTGTCTCGGATGGTTTCCTTCTTGATTCATCAGCTGATAAGTTCCAGGTTTGACATTTTCATTTACCGAATACGAATCCTCCCAATTAGGTGCACACTTTCTAAATCTTTTGTATTTGGTATGTAATAAATACTTTTTAAAAAACCATATCTCCTATTTTAAATTCTCTTCTTCGAATTCAAGATGCATACATGCTCCTCATCAAAGTTTGATAATGAACAACTCTCAAATACGATATGATTATCCTTTTCTCAATCAAATCTAATTCAACTCTTTTAGTTGCAGTTCAGGGGGTAGTATTACTGTATTACTTTCAATTCAGATAGGATGATAGATTTAATCAATATTACTGTGTTCATCCCATAAACCAAAGCAAAAATGGATTCTTGAGTTGCAGTTCATGGGGTAGTACGATAAGCCTATAATAATTCTTGTAAATAATTTTGCCACTTACGAGCCGCCCCATCTAGATTTTTCTTTAAACCCGTCAGGAAGATCCTGTTGATAATCTCCACGTACCCATTAGCTTGAGGATGAAAAGATGAAGAGAAACAACGTCGAATTCCTCTTCAATTACAAAAAAATTTCATGTCTTTATTTTTGAATTGAGAGCCATTAACCGTTATAATACTTTTATTAATCCAAAATCTATAACATATATTAGAGAGGATAAATTTTATGAATTATTTGGATGTAGTACTGGATGTGGCACATGCTCATACTCCATATATATGAAGAAAGCTGATGTTTCCCATAATACATGTAAATACTTTACAAAATGCTCTTTTCTAGCTTTGGATTGGCCATGAGTCTCATGCACGAGGAGTTGCGAATTACTTATAAAGTGAAATTTTTTGGTACCATAAATATGAGAAATTCTTAGCCATACTATTGCCGCCTTATACTCCGCTTCATTATTTGATGCTTTAAAACCAAAGTTTATTGATTGGTACATTGAATCTCCGAAATGAGATAATAAATAAATTCCTGCCTATAGTCCAACATGTTTGACCCCACATATGTTCAAACCACCCATTATTTCATAGACTTTTCGATAGTGGATTCAATATATGGTCATTCCAAATGGAATTCACCTAAAAAATACGCTACAATTTGTGGCTTAATTGCAGTTCGATGAGAAAAATCAATATCATAATCTCCCAATTCAACTAACCACTTGGTCATTTAACCCGACACATCTGGCCTTTGCAGAAATTATTTAAGTGGGAAAAAGGTTCAAATAGTATTAAAATATGCTTGAAAATAAGGTCTCATTTTTATGGTTGCTATTTCAAGGGCCAAAGCCAACTTTTCCAATTTCAATTTTTTTTTTCAGCATCCAACAGAATTTTGCTAATATAGTGAATAGGACGAGTGCAACAATCAACTTCCCGAACCAAAACTATACTCACTACATAATCAGATACCACTAAGTAAATGTACAACCTATCACTCGTCAGTGGCTTGTTTAATATTTATGGTGATGATAAATTCTCTTTAATTTTAGCAAAATCCTCAACTTAATCCGAAGACTCAAACTCCTTAGCATTCCTTAAAACTTGGAAAAAGGGAACATACTTATCCGAAGACTTTGATATAAATCTGTTCAACGGAGCTAGTCTTCCGGTCAATATTTGAATCTCTTTGGTGGATCTAGAAGAGGCTATAGCAAGTAATGCATTCAATTGCATTGGGTCAACTTGAATACCCGATTCACTTGTAACAGGCCAAGTATACCCGTTACATCATCAACACACCAAATAAACATATACAAATTCTTAGATAAGAAAAACAAAAATTACTCCCTCACTTTTGATGGTAGTTTGGCTACAATTCTAACACATTTTTATATGGAAAAGTGTACAACTCAACATCTCTGTCCGGGATAACCACACTATGAGTCTCTCTTATATAATCCATTTTCCTTGATTCCGAAGATGACTCTAGTAATTGCTATTCCTTATTGGATACCATATTTTTTAATGATTTTGGGGCAAAAATAGTGATGTAATATTCTTTAGCTATTTTTGGCTACTTCGAACAACTCCAACCTGCCCCCAACTACATATTTTAAACATTGGTGAACCGTTGATGTAGCAACATACATCCTTGGTAACTAAGATCTACCAAAGATAGCATTGTAAAGACTTGGGTCATTAAGCACCATAAAAAAAGTACTTTAACTATTGTTTTAAATGGTCATTTTTTAGGATAATCTTACTTTCAAAATCCCCAACCACATCAGCAAAGCTCCCCGTAAACCCTACAATGATTCTATTTGACCGAAGAATGACCGATGGGTTTTTTACTTATTTATAGGTGGATAAGAACAAAACATTAGCTGAGCTGCCTGTATCGATAAAAAAACTTGAAATTTTTATCCCCTCAACTGCAGTCCTAATCACCACAACACCCTCATGTGTCCCAATAATATATTTATGATCATCCTAATCAAATACAATAAATGATATCGAATTCTGATAAATATGGGTAAACATTTTCCCTTCTATCTGGGTGGTCAAGCTAACTATATGCCTCTTCCGAGAACTAATAGAGGGGGTTGATATAGGAACCCCACAAAAATAGACAACGAGAAATTGACTCAATCCGAACATCTTTTTTTTCTTTCAAACTCACTTATCATCATAATTTGACCTCAATCTGGACCAGGGTCCAAATACTCCAAATCCTCATAAAACTTATTATATTGTTAGGTAATTACCATAATGTTTTCTTATTTAGGTGCCGCTTCTATGGCTTCCCTTCTAATAGCAATTTGTGCTACTATTAGTGGCAATGATCTATTTCCCAATTGTGCAGTGACAAAAGTGGTCAGTTTTCCATTTTCGATCAAGTTTGAATTTATTAATTAAAGCAATAAAATCTTTGGTATCATGCCCCATATCATTGTGGTACCTACAAAATCAGATCTTCTAATTTCCTTGGGAGTTTGACTAGGCGGTGGCCTTTGGAAATGTACAAAGTTATTTGATTTGTCATAAATGGTTGAAATATTTTTATTTAATTTTTAAAGTAATTTGGTCAAACCCATTGATTTCCCTAATTTCTATTGTTGTTCCTGGGAGTATTGGCTAGCCTTAGCTCGATAAATTTTTTGTCTGGAATCCTTTGGATGATAATTAGCTATTGTTTGCTGTTGAGAGGTAAAAAGAGCTATTCCTTGGTTGACTATGCAAATTCAATCTCTTCGTTTCGTCCACTGTAATTTGTTTTACAACTTATGATAATATACCTTCCCAAGTTATTGATTTTTCAACTAACAATATCATCTAACTCCCCTGCAAATAAACATAACCTAAAAACAGCTATAACTACTCGTTCAAAGAAATCTTGCAAACCAATTTTAGTTTCCACAAAACGTTTGATATAGTCTTTCAGGATTTCGCCAGTGAATTATCGACTATGGATTATTGCATCTCTATTTCCTTCAAACTATTTATTTCCGACAAACTATCTTCAGAAAGTCATCCAGAACATGTCAAAATTCTTGATCGATGCCTGCATAAGTTGATTTTACCATTATACGGCACTGTCCTTGAAGGTTCGGGAAAAAGCCTTGCATAATAACTTATCGTTGATGAGAGTATAAATGACAAAAGAGAACAATGTTGGATCTTGGATCTGATGTGACTAAGGCTCAATATTCTAGAGAGAGAAAGTAGAAAGAGAATATCATATTCAATTGTCCCACCTACCAAGAATAATGAGTCTCCTTTTATAGTGGGGAAAGGTGGACCCATTTATGTCCTTGGTGGTCTTGTTTTATTTCTCCTTTGGTCCTTTATAAAACACTTTGTTTATAAATCACCCTCTAATAAACAATAAATACTATAACATGCATATTAATCTCCTTCTATTTACAATTGACTCCTTTTTATTAATATTGTCGAATTGCTCCCTTATCAGTAGCCCCAGTCTTCAAGAGCATCGGGAATGAAGACTTGTAAAAGAATCAGCTTGGAGCGTGTCTGTCCCTTAGCCTCTGGTATCGATGGATTGGTATACCTCAGCCCAACCTTTCCTAGAAACTGATGACCGACCCTCCATATTTTTCATTATTAGATCGGTCGCGTCTAATCCCGATGCCGTTATAAGTCATTTTGGGTCTGCGTCTGATCTTTCTTAGTTGTTTCTACATGGGCCTTGACCAACAATCAGGTTTTGAAAAATAAGTCGGGTAGATGTGGCCTATCTAACGCCTCTGCCTGAGCTAGCTAGTACATGCCTACTGTGCTAGTCTGACTAATGGCTACACGTGTCATCCAAGTACTCGAAGCGTGCTTGTTTGCACAGTTTTCCACAAGGCCTTTTCATCTTCCCGTAGCTTTCCGTCGTTTGGGCTCCCCCGTACATGAAACGGTTAGGTGGGGATGTCTATAAATACCCCATAAACACAAGTTGCTCTCAGAAGCGTCCTAGAGAGAGAAAGTGCTATCCGAACCATTACAAAAACCAAGAAAAAGGAACCCGTGATCGGATTTGAAGATTGGGCCAGTATTGGTGACCGCGCTGAAGAATATCGAGCAGCAGGACTGATTTGGAGTTCTAACTCAAAGCCTTTTACACCCGTTCTGCTCCCTCACGATCCCGTACTACCTGAACCGGTCCCGACTGAGTCCTTAGTTATATCGGTCTCATCGAACGCGAGTACCCCTGAAAACACCGTTATCCCCTCAAGCAACAGTTCTCTACCTTCCCCTGCTAATCAAGTCAATCACCCGAAGCCTTCGTTGGTGAATTCCTATACCACTCAGACTCTTTTTCCTCCCCGAAGTCGAGGCAAAGCTAAATTCCTTTCTATGGGTGACTCTCCAACCTCTACTTCGCCCGAGAAGGAAAACTTCCCTGAAATGATCCAACTTACTCGCGACATTAAGGGGTACCGGACCGGCACCAATACTGCGTGTACTTTCCTGGGCCTTAACCGACAAGCACAACTCGCCCAGACCGGAAGTCGTTATAGTGTCGCAGATCCTCCTGCTCAGTCGTCCGATCCTCCTGTGGCTAGCCCCCTAGATCAGATGCAGTCCCGGTAGATAATATCGAAGAGCCGGAAACGGATGCTTTGGCTGCTGATGAAGGTATTGCCATTGTTAGCGGCGAAGCTACTCCTCGCGAAGAGCCTCTTCCCGCAAGATCGAGGCAGTCATTACCACTAACTACCATCGCTGGTTGCCCGGGGACGATGCCATTTCCCTTTTCGAGGGCAAGTATCTCTATTTTTCGGCTGCTGAGCAGGAATAGCTTCTGATCCGGTGGGGTATCCCGGAGTGCATCAACGTCCGATTTCCCGTGACCGGGGAGATGCCGGTGTATTTTCGGTTACGGGAAATCATGATCTTCACCGAAATTTTCAACTAGGGTCTCAGGTTTCCTCTGGACCCTGAGATAGCTCTATACTTTCAGACCCTCAACATCTGCCTCTTACAGCTGACGCCCAACATGTGGTATACGCTGATGTCGTGCATCATGGCTTTGCGCTTATCGGGTCGGGTCATGCCAATGGACCAGTACATAGCCATGTCCGGGCTCTCGAAATCCCCCAAGTCTCCCTTCTTCTATTCTTCCTTGGCCAACACCTGGAAGATCGTGAACGACTTTCTCGAGGGTGATAAGGGTTGGAAGCATCGGTTCGTTTTTCTCAGTGGCTGCTGGGAAAACGGCCGTCCATACAGCAAGGAGAATCTAAGGCGATTGCTGCGGACTTGGGTTCCTAATGGTACACGGGTTATTTATTTATTTATTTACTGACCGACCCTTTCTGCAGTGTCGAAGGAATTTATCCAAGGGTTGAAGAAAGACCATTTCAAGCCTAGTAAAGTGACCTTCCAGCTTTTAAAGGACTATGCAAGGAAGCATTGGGGTTGGGCGTTCCATCGCGCTTTTAAGGATACGAACCTGATCATGAGCAACCTCTGGCGGTGCTCGTCAGATCCACTAACAATTGAGGAGCTGCGCCATCCCCCAAGCTTGGTGAACTTGGCTGCGAAGACAAACGCGCCCGACGCGCACTTGTTTCTTCCGAAGCGCAACAAGGCTCCCAGAAAGCGTCCTAAGTCGGATGGAGAAGCTGAGCATGCTGATGCCGAGGCTGAAGGAGGCGTTTCGGAAGGGCAACAAGGGGAAACCGCCGGGGTGGATGGTGAAACCCACCAGTCCGAGGAGCTGGTCAAAAAGCGGAAGGGTAAGGCTGAAGCAGACGACGCTCAAAACACTAAGTTAAAGCGTGTGAAGAAGGAAAATCGAGCTACCGCTGCATCTGTGTCTGCTGATAATGCCACAGTCCCGGGGCTGTTTGAGCAATTCGGGGGGGGCTAAAGGTACGACTTTGACCAACCCCAGAGCGGTGTTTCCCGATTAAGCGAGGCCTGTAAAAGCATCGAAAGATGCCGTGACGTCCTCAAGCGGTACTAAGGTGTCGGTACCGTCCGTATCGGGGAGCCCTCACACATTCCCTCTTTGGATCACGGACGGGCTGTCCCCTGTCTCTGTACAATATGATTGTGCCCTTGGCGATAAAGGAACGGCGGGCATCGGAGCTAAGCCAGAAGCTAGGGAACGTGGAGGGGAAGGTTGCCGCTCTCGAAGAGGAAGTGAAGAAGGGGAAAGAGGCTCAGACGCTGTTAAAGGAGAAGCTGGAGACGGCCAAAAATACCTTGGACCTTGTTAAAACAGGTCGGGATAATAGCACTGTCAAACTGGGTAAGGAAATCTCTGACCTGAAGGCTGCTAATGCCCTTTTTGCCGACCAATGCCAAAGATGGATGGAGAAGGAAACGGATGAGGCCAAAGCTGCTTATATGCTGACCTTTCATCACCGCTTCCCCGAGCTGCCCCTTGGATCAATGTAGCTGGACGTTCCTGAGGCCGACCGCCCTGAGGGCGTAGTTTGTGAGGATGATGAGACGGACGACACCAGAACGGATTCTGAGGGAAAGGATGCTTGACCTCTGAGGTTTTTTATTTTAAGTTTTGTAATTGCTGGGTCGGTAGAACCCTTTTGGCGAACTATGTCTGTAACCGTTGTTTTGCAAATTAACATCCGCTATCTCGATATTATGTTTCTTGGTCGATTGAAAATTTCTCATAAGGTCGGGAAATATGGTATGTGGATCATTTTAATTACTGAAAAACCGTTTAAGGTTCTGTTGATCAATTTAAGTTGAAAAATCCGCCCATAGGTCGGGTAATATGATATGTAGATCAGTTTAATCACTGAAAAATCGGTTAAGGTTCTGTTGATCAATTTAAATTGAAAAATCCACCCATAGGGTCGGGTAATATGATATGTAGATCAATTTAATTACTGAAAAACCGGTTAAGGTTCTGTTGATCAATTTAAATTGAAAAATCCGCCCATAGGGTCGGGTAATATGATATGTAGATCAGTTTAATTACTGAAAAACCGTTTAAGGTTCTGTTGATCAATTTAAATTAAAAAATCCGTCCATGGGGTCGGGTAATATGATATGTAGATCAGTTTAATCACTGAAAAACCGGTTAAGGTTCTGTTGATAAATTTAATTTGAAAAATCTGTCCATAGGGTCGGGTAATATGATATGTAGATCAATTTAATTACTGAAAAACCGTTTAAGGTTTTGTTGATCAATTTAAATTAGTCTTAAGGTGTCCGTCAGCTCGTCAGCTAGCAGACTTCTTTTTAATAGTTCAGAGATATAAAGGCAAAATTTTGAATTAAAAAAGGGTCGGTTGCCATGGATGCCTAATTAAAACCTTCTCGCGCCACCGAGTTACGAAAGAGTACATCCCCGACCAAAGGGTCTTTACAGAAACGATTACAAAAATCAACAAAATTACTCCAACTATAGTTTTAAGTGTTCGATGTTCCACGGGAGTCTCAGTAAGCACCCGCTCGTGTCCTGTAAGAGGCATGTTCCGCTCTTGACTCGTTCTACTACTGTATACGGTCCCTCCCAGTTCAGGGCTAGCTTGCCGAGGCTCTTATCTTTATTGTGCAGGAAAACTCTCTGTAAGACCTTATCCCGGACTTTGAACTCTCGCCGACGTACTTTGGACGCATACCGGCTTCTCATTAAGGTCTGATAGTGTAAAGAATTTAGATGAGCTCGACTAGTTTTTTCTTTTATCATGTCTAGAGCTAATCATCTGGCGTTGTCGTTTTCACTGTCCATGTAAGTACCAACCCTAAAGGAAGGAACAATCGATTCTGCTGGGGTGACGACATCCATTCCATAAACTAAGGCATAAGGTGACTCTTTGGTCGCCGTTTGAGGCGTGGTTCGGTACGACCATAACACTTCTTGTAAGTAGTCCGGCCACTTGCCGGATTTTTCTTCCAAATTATTTTTGAGCCCGTCCAAAATGGTTCGGTTTGTAACCTCAACTTGCCCGTTCGCTTGGGGATGGAAAGGGGCGGAAAAATATTGCTTAATCCTATGGGTCGTACAAAAAGATTTCAACTCATGGCTATCGAACTGGGGTCCGTTATCCATGGTGAGCTTCTGAGGTACCCCGAACCTACGGCAGATGTTCGACCAAATGAATCTGATGACGTCCTTGGTCTTGGTAGCCGATAATGGTTCGACCTCTACCCATTTGGAAAAGTAATCCACAGCTACCACTATCGTTTGTCTTCCACCGGATGCCATTGGTAATGGTCCCACGAGATCAATTCCCCATTGGTCGAAAGGTAAGCTTTCCGATATGAATTCCAAAGGGGCCGCGGGAATGTTTATCGCATGCGCAAATCTTTGACATGTGTCACATGTTTTCACTATCTGTTGAGCATTAGTCGTAACCATCGGCCAATAGAACCCGGCAAGGAAAATTCTCCTGATCAATGCTTTGTATCCACAGTGAGTCGTGCCCTCTCCGTCGTGTAGTTCAGATACTATTATCTGTGACTCATTTACTCCCAAACACCGCAGTAAAGGCCGCCTAAACGACTTTTTGTTTAAAACGTCCCCCAATAAAACGTAGCCTCAGGATTTGTTTCGTATCTTTCGAGCTGATAGACTATCGTCTGGTAGTATTCCTTCGCCTAGGAGGGAAATAATATCCCTTCGCCAATCAGAAATAGTTACCGAGGATACTTGACAAGCCATTTCTAGTCGGTTATCGAGCTCTTTCCTCCGTATGATTGATGGGTTTTCCTGTTCAGTCACCCAGGGGTAACCGTTTGAACATGAAGCCGATGTTAGAGAGTTGGCTACCATATTTTTGGTCCCCGGGACATGCTCATATGTCACCTTGGAAAAATACGCGGCTAACACTCGTAGTGCTGCTAAGTACTGAACCAGATGCTCTTTCCTAGCTTCCGATGCTCCCGAGGCTTGATTGATTAAAAGTTGAGAATCACTGATAAGGCGCACATGCGTAGCTCCACATACCTGTGCTAGTCGCAAACCGGCCAGGGCAGCTTCGTATTCGGCTTCGTTGTTCGAGGTTTGGAAACCAAATCGGATTGCCTGATGCATACTTATGCCCGTTGGAGTAACTATCTGCACGCCTACGCCGCACCCATTGATGTTGGACCCACCATCGGTTTGGATAATCCACTCATCTGGTTCGACAGCGTCATGCGATGTGTCTTGGTCTGGGCGATCGGAATGGAATTATACTATAAAATCAGCCAGAGCTTGGCCTTTGATGGCTGCTCGTGGCTCAAAGTTGATATCAAAATCGCCTAACTCAACTGACCATTTGGACATTCTTCCCGACATGTCCGGTCGCTGAAGTATGTACTTTAGTGGAAACGAGGTTCGGACGATAATGGGGTGTGCCTGGAAATACGGTCACATCTTTCGCGCTGAGGTTACCAAAACTAGAGCCATTTTTTCCAACTTCAAGTACCGTGTCTCCGCGTCCAGTAAGCTTTTGCTTACAAAGTATACCGCTTTAGGGACCTCCCCCAATTCGCTGATCAGAGCCGCACTTACTGCAAAATCCGAAACCGCTATATAAAGAAAAAGAGTTTCCCCCGTCAGGGGCTTTGTTAAGAGGTTCGGGGAGGATACATAAGCTTTGACCCCTGAAAAGGCTGCGTCACAGGCCGGTGTCCAAGCAAAATTCTTCGCGTTTCTCAAAACCTGAAAAAACGGAGCGCATTTGTCAGACGAACGAGAGATAAATCGATTCAAGGCCGCAAGACGCCCAGTTAATATCTGGACTTCTTTAATATTCTTAGGTGCCGTCATATCGGTCAGAGCCTGTAGTTGAGTAAGGTCTGCCTCGATTCTTTTCTCACTGACAAAGAATCCCAGGAACTTGCCCGACCTTACCCCAAAGGAATATTTCTCCGGGTTTAGTTTGAGATTTATTCCCCTCAGATTATCAAAGGTTTCCCTTAAATCAGCGTGATGGCCTTCGTCCGTGCCACTCTTTACTAACATGTCATCGATGTAAACCTCCATATTTCTTCCTATCTGGCAGTCGGAGATCTTGTTAACGAACCTTTGATAGGTTGCTCCCGCGTTTTTTAACCCGAACGATATAACCTTGTAGCAGTACAAGCCTCGACCGGTAATAAATGTTGTGCTTTCTTGATCTGCTGTATGGAATTTGATTTGGTTGTAGCCCGCGTATTCGTCATCTTCAATATTCATCATGAAATTTTCTTGAATTGTTGAAAGTGTTTATACGAATATTTACTCCCATCGATTTTCTCTATTTTTGAAATATCAAATCGTCTGCCCAAATAACCGGACATAGGCGTCTGCCTCCAATTATGCCCTTGGCTAAACTAATGGTCCTTATTTAATGTAGAAAATATACCCGGTTCGCATTGAATAGAAAACTGATCACTCGTATAATGGTTAATGCTATGATTTCTTGATCTTTTTATTTTTTTCATGGTGCTATATCCACTTTTTATTCTTTTTATGCTTTCTTTTATCCGAAGAGTCTTGTTTGCTTGACTTATAATGTCGATTTGAACATCTCTTCGAATGATGTTTATCACGATGATTCTTTATCTTCTTATGATGGTAATCATAACTTGAAGAGGATGAGGATGCCTCAGACCGTAACATTAAAACTTGACTACACTTTGAAGAACTAGAACAATTCTCGCTTCTACGTTTCTTTTTTATGATGGGTTTTGTGAGATCGATCGTTCTAGTATTTTTTCAGACTATTGGGAACATCATGATTTACTGTTATTTCATTCACACCCTTTTGACCATCAAATTTTTGAATTTCTGGTTGAACTTTACTTAGAAGGTTCATTTCAGTTTCTCTTTGGGACCTCAACGACTCAATTTCCCTCGTAGCTGATCTCGCTCATCTTTCATAATTAACCGTTTTTGGTTTTCATCATTCGT
Source organism: Limnanthes douglasii subsp. nivea (assembly GCA_036936605.1). Lineage (NCBI taxonomy): Eukaryota > Viridiplantae > Streptophyta > Magnoliopsida > Brassicales > Limnanthaceae > Limnanthes > Limnanthes douglasii. The sequence continues at coordinate 97,090,220 of JAUPFV010000001.1, forward strand.
ATGCAGTATCGGGCCATACTCTTTTTCGACCCTAACTCCATCATATTATAGGGCATGATCTATTTGCATATCTTGATTCATACTTCAGATTTCTCCGAAAGAGAATTCTTGCACTCTAATTTTGGATCTTATTTTCTAGGCATCTTTATAATTCTCCCATTGTGATCACCAATATGATGATGTCAATAATTTTGATTGGGTATTTACATAATAAGATAAAAAATAATTAAGTTTTAGGTAGATAATAAAGAGATAATTGAGCTACTTAAACTAAAGTTTAGAAAACAAGAGTTTGACATTAGAAATATATTTTCCATCCTCTATTAGATGCCCTTAAAAGACTATTTATAGGTAAAGTTTTAGCTTTAATGGGCCGAACCGAATCTGAGCCTATATTCAAACATAATCCAAGCCCATGTCAATCCTAAGCCCATAAAATAAATATAAAATAAAATAAAATAATTAACAAATAAAGTTGGTTTGGTTTATTTTGGGCAGGGGGTAGTTTGGTAAAGTGTTTCAGGAAGCTTAAAGTGTTTAGTGTTTAGTGTTCAGAGTAGTGAGATAATTAAGTAGTATGCTTGTATTAAATGTTGATCACCCTCATTAATGACAGTGGTTGTGGTATTTATACTCTTAATTAATGACCCATGAGCTTATGGGTCAAGTTATGAAATCGGGTCAAGTTTAAGGACCCATTAGTCTTTTAAGTAGATTAACAAATAACTTAGTCAAAAAGTGTTTTACTTTTGTCCTGTCCGGATTTTTTAGTGGCGTGTCATTGTCCGAATTACCCTTCTCCGGATTATGCAGTGGGTTGTGGCTGAAGTTTCTGAACTCATCAAAAGTAAGTAAATTAATGGATTATATTAATATATATAGTACACATCAGTGAAATCAAGAATTTGTCTGATGTGCCTGTCAAGCATTTATGCCCTCTTAAGCTCCAATAGTGAACTACAATGTCGGTGACAATCAATACAATATAGGTTACTATCTTGCAAACAAAATTTATCCTCAATATCCACCGTCGTCAATTTAATTCAAATTCCTTAAGACAATGAAGCTAAATTGTTTGCCAAAAGACAATAGTCATGCATGGAGGATATGCAATGTGCATTTGGAGTTTTGAAGGAACGATTCACAATTATTCATTGTCTAAGATTGATGTGGGATCTAAAAGATTTAGGTAAGATAATGATGACATGTATTATTTTACATAACGTGATATTTGATGATAAACGACATCCATATTCACGAAGTTAGGATAATAACAATTTCGAACCGTTGAGAAGTGCTAGACCGGGCTCATCGTTCACTGTCCAACCTGAAATGCATCCTCAGTTACATACGCATGTCCAAGGTTGAACTAGAGTCAGACTACGTGATAGGGAAAAAACATATACAATTAAAGAATGATCTTGTCAAATTTTTCTGGAACAAGTTCAGGACAACCTTCGGTTGAATTTCTCTACGTCACCAATGTTTAATATTTTTCTTATGTGTTTGCCATAATCTATGTACTTTTATATTTTTATTTGTTTTCAATTGCTTATGTATCTTTTCTTTCCAAGTGATCAATAATATTGTGTGTGTTATTTTAATAAAACGCTAATTATTGATTCTATTAAAAAGCTGAGTTGTTCGTAAATTGAACCAAAATTAGTTTTATAATTTATTTTAATGAAGTACTATAATACATGCTAATGTAAAAAATATGTCTTTGGTTGCTAAATAAATCTGACTGTGTAAAAAAAATAGAGTTGCAAAAATACATGCAAATGTGTTGTGAAAATAATAAGATAATAGTTATGAAAATAAGACTTCTACTGTTAAATAAGTCTCATTGTGTGAAAAAACAAAATGCAAACTTGTTTTGTGAAATAAATGTTAATTAATTGAAAAAATATGTGTGTAATTTGGATGTGAAACAACTAACTTTTTATAGTTGAGAATATATATATTTGTGGTGATTTTTTTAGAATGTATTGTGAAATTACGTGCATTTTGGTTGCAAATTAAGTCTGAAAAAGAAACTGTTGTTTAATTGTGATATTAAGAACAATTTGGTTTTGATTTTTTTTTCCAAACATATGATTAATAGATTTCATTTTGTTTGTCTTTAAAAAGTAAAAGTATATATATTTTTGAATTTTTTAAGTTAGGGTACGAAAGATATGAAGTTTTGAAAGTTAAAAATAACAAATGAGAAAATTAATTTTAGTCTTTTGTCAAATGTTGTATGTGTCGCGTGTATATTATGTTAGGATATTGCTAGAAGAATGTAGATTTTGTATTACTTAATTTTCGGATGGTTATAAGTAATTCCAAAATTGATTAGATAGTTATCGGTTTTTTAAAAGGTTCGTGAGCGAACTCTATCAAACCGATTTCGGATGAGTTATTGAATTTGGTAACGATAGTTATTTAAACACGTTTTTTTAATTATTAAAAATTGAAACCAATAAAATCAAACCGAATCGGAATGATTCGAACCGTTTTATTGATTTTTCTATCTGTTTTTTTAAAGGGTAATGAACTTGAATCAATTTTTTTATCAATTCATCCTAAATTATTAGTTTTTTTTTATTTGGTGGACTCCAACCCGAAACCAAATCGATAAACACCCGAACTATAATTATTTTGTATGGATCTTTTGCGATAACTTAAAATACATTATTATCGATTTTAAATATAGTTTTGGAAATATACATTAAATTCGGGGACATTTTCTAATACGAAATAAAGTAAAACGAGTGATAGAGAGTAAACTTCAGAATATATATATATATATATATATATATATATATATATATATATATATAAATGTAATAAATTTTTGTTATTAATTTACTGGGTTATGAAGTTTGCGGTGATTTTGATATAAGACATCGCTTGTTATTTTAGCCATCCTCTTGAAAGTTGTTGGAATATCCCGCTCTTGTTCTTTTATGATAATTAATCTTTGATGGCATGTCCTTATGCTATAATCACCGCAATCTTCGCCTTGTCCTACGGATGACGTATTTTCCATCTTTAGTTTATTCACGCATAAACAAATGTTCCTTCAAAGAGTAAGGATTACGATTTATCCTTTTACTGATTTTTTTATTGTCATATAATTCGATTTAATAATAATACAATTTATTATTTTATTTACTGGATCACATGAAATAAAAAAAAGGAAAAAAATATATTACGAAAACCAAAAACCAAAGTTTATAATAACAAAAATATATTACGAAAACCAAAAACCAACCGAGTTGGTTGAGTATGGTGTGCTTGTGATCAAAGGTCATGAGTTCGAGTCCTCTATATACGCTTTCTCGGCTGAGCCTGTCACTTTGTGTGGTTTACCTTCTGGCGTTGGTTTGCAGGCTATCGCGTCAGACTGAGGGTTTACCCTGTGCGCACTCATTGCACTCTGAATAGCGGCTGCGGGTTCCCTCCGAAAAAAATAAAAATAAAAATAATAATTACATTCATCGTTATTGTGATATTGTTGAGAATATGAATATCACGTATTCCGCTTCTATACATAAATATGAATAACTAATGTACACATTAGTATGTTATTGTCCATTTTAGGTGTTTTGGATTTGAAGGTAAGGTCCGCAAAGTTTTTTTTCCACTTCCAAAAGGTCTCATACTAGTTGGGCTATGTTCTTTACTTATATATGGAAGTAGAACGCGATACCCATATTCTCAATAAATAATATCAGAGCTCTAGGTCAGACGGAACGCTATGTGGGTGAAATTCTCGCTTGTCGAACATGATGAACTAGCATCCATGCTCAATGTGAATGATCTGCTCTATAGATCACTAGTGTGACCTATTGTGGAGTGAATGTGGCTAATCAAGTGATGTGACTTGATTTAAATGTATCAAGACGGTGGTACTTGATTGGAGTGACGCTAAGGAAAAATGCAGTGTGGTGATTGAAGTTCGTTTGGTTTATTTTGGATTGGGGGTAGTTTGGTAAAGTATTTTAGTAAGTTTGGGGTGTTTTGTGTTTAGTGTGAGGAGTAGTGAGATAATTAAGAAGTCTACTTGTATTAAATGTTGATCACCCTCATTAATGAGAGTGGTTGAGCTATTTATACTTTAAATAATGACCCATGGGCTTACCGGGTCAAGTTGTCAAACAGGGTCGAGTTTAAAGGTCCATTAGTTTTTAAGTAGATTAGCAAATAACTTAGTCAAAAGTTGTTTACATTTGTCCTGTTCGGATTTATAGTGGTGTGCTATGGTCCAAATTACCCCTGTTCAATTAGTGGGTAGGTTGTGTCTGCAAGATCCAAACTCATCAGTAGCCTATTTTTTAGGCCTTGCAAAGTATCTTTGGAAGGGTTAAAAAATTTACTAAGTCAATATTAATTGCGTCTGATCTGCTTGCGTTGTCCAAACTGAAAAAACCTTTCTCTCACAAACAACTCAGTTCGAATTGCATTAGGACTGGTTTTTCTTTCGAGAATTCTAAGAGTTTTTTCATAAATCGTGGGACACGTGTCAATATATGGTTTGACCTCCCAACCGTTATTTTTCCTAGATCGCCGCACCCACTAGGTCTAGAAAGTTACCAAGGTTTTGTTTTTTCACACGTTGCGCAACCCTTAATCATTGCAAAAAACTCTGTTCAACTTCTCCTTGGTAACTATTTCTTTTTATCGTTATATATATATCTTTTTACTATTCCATTGTCTTTCACACTCAATATTTTCTTAGAGAGAAAATCATCTTCATCTTCAAACTATTCTTGAGAGATTATATGTTCACAGCCAGAAATGCTTTAGTTAAAGGTGGCTGGTTGAATTTATCGGAGTTGGAAAGAGAAAGGAAAATAGAGAGAGAAAACCATATCACCACTGGTCTCCCCGTTTCTCCAGGCGAGAAAAATAGTCAGCCAAACCAGGACGCCGATCAGGGGTCATCTTCCTCAAGAAACCCTACACCCAAAAAGCTCTCACTTAGACCAAACCTTTCACCCTTCCCTTATGGTTCTTCCGTACAAGAATCTCAACACCCTGTTTCTAAGGAAAAAGGAGTTTCAAGCATCAGAAAACCCTCACCATTCATAGCAATGGGTTCTGACACAGAAAAGTCATCGGAGAAGATAACTCCTCGTCGAACAACTCACCAAACCAAAACTCAGTCCACACCATCTACTTCAAAACCCTCCGGATCGGAGGTAGCTAAAGCGGCTCCGCAGGCCAATCCCTCCGGATCACAACCTTTACCAGATATCAGGCTCTCAGAGGTAACAAGTGCACAACCATCAGAACAACTTCCGATGAAGGCAACATAGCAACTTTCCTCAAAGATAACTGAAAAACCTTCCATAGTGATGGAAGAGAGTATGTAGGACAGCATCGAAGAGGCCCCTTTTGAGATTGAAGCATCTGGTCAGACAGAGGATGCTGCCTCAGACAATAAAGGTGAAAGTAAAGTGAAAATTTGCATGACTCATACAGACTCTCTTCCAGAGTGCTTAGAGGGTAAAGTAGGCCCTTGTTTTAAACATGTCAGCATTAAGTATCTGCTGGCTTTGCAAAATATCAACTATGTCTACACTCACACTGCTGAGTTAGGTCGAATCCAAACTATATAAGGGATTCTGGAGTATGTTAAAGTGAGGATAACAATTACTCCGGAGACCCCCATGGACTGCAAATTGAATGAGGTGGTGGTATACACCGAAGTGCTGAACTGGGGACTCCGCTTCCCTTTAGACCCATAAATTGTCAAGTACTTCCATTTGGTCAAACTTTGTCCCAGTCAGCTAAGCCCCGGCGTCTGGTACACACTCCTTGCTTGTATTATGGCATCTAGACTGTCAAAGATCCCTCTCCCATCAAATTCCCTTCTACCACTACAACATGGGATTGATTTCAAGGTTGTGGACCATGTTAGAGTCCAAAAAACCTTGGAGGACAATATGGGAGAATGGTAGGAAGATAAAAGCCAAAACAAACCCTAGCATGCTAACTAGCAGGTGGAAAAGCACTGGTAAGCTTCTCCATCTTTCTTTTTTTAACTTCTTGAACTACAAATTTTCTTATTCTGACTAATTTGTAATTTCTCTTTAGTTCTACCGAAGGAGTTCACCAGACACTTGGAAGAAGGGCAAAAGACTTGTGAAAAGCTCAAAGCATGGGCTTCAGAAAACTGGGGGAATGCCTTCCACAATTGCTTCAAGTCGGACAATTTTGTGAGGTCTCACCTGTGGAACACCACATGACGGAGAGACGTTTCATGGGAAGAGCTAACTAACCCTCCTACTGCTGATGTGATTTTGAGAAGGACAGAAGCCAAAGATGCCAAGCTGTTCTTGCCTTCCAGGGCTAAGGCTCCCAGCAAAGTGAAGAACAAGAAGAGGAAGACTACAACAGATCTGGCTCAAACAGCTACAGAAAGGACTGGTTCGGGGAACTAGGGCGGTATTGATGTGGATTTTCCCAAGGTAGTCGAGGTCGAGATAGTGAGAGAAGTTGGAGAGTCGAAGAACCACCAAGGCCTCCTAGGGAGTGCAAGGCCAACAACGATGAAAAAGCTACCAAGAAGAAGAAGGTCACCTTGGGGGAATAAATAATCCTTCGCCCTTCAGAAATCTCACCACCAGCTCATGCCGACCCTATTCTGCAAGAGGAAATCCCCACAGACCTTCAGTCTGGACAGATTGATGGTGGAGGGAACGATGAAGTGGACCTTTCTGCCCTTCAAGACATTGGTCTGTACTTTAATGACTTTGAGAAAGATGATTTTGCAGGCCTTTATCGTCCCTCCAGTTCCTCCAACATGGTGACTTACAATGGGAAATATTTTTCCATATCCGGAGAGCAGGATACCTTAATTCATGCTCTCCTTGGTTACATTCGGCCAGTACTCGATCTAGAGAGGCAGGTAAAGAATCAAGCCAGAATTACCAACTCTCTCACTTCTAATAAACAATCTTTGTCAGACAGTCTTCTAAGTACCCAACAAAGCATAGAATTGTTGAAGAAAGAAAATAAGGATTTGGAAACCAAGCTAGCCGCATCGGAAGCAGCCAAAACTGAGCTCCAAACTAAACACTCCAACGTGGAGAATTCTTCTTCACAAAAAACTCAAAGCTTTAGAGGAGCAGCTGAAGACTAAAGATGGTGCTATACAAACCCTAACCAACAAGAAGACTACGTTGGAAGGCACTGTTTGAGAGATGACCAAGGAAAATGAGGCCCTGAAGAGTCAGCAAGAGCAAGCTATCAAAGCAGGTATTGAAGAATATACCAATGGAGTGGTAGACTCCTTAGAAAAAAGAGACGATGGGATCAAATCCGACATGGTGCTGTTGTTCGATGAGACTTTTCGTAAGAGGACCCTTGGTCCCTTATGGAAATATGTGAAGTACAAAGACCTCCCATTTCATACTATGGCAGATGGAGACAAGCAAAACTATTCTAGTGGAATTGATTCCACTGATGATGATGAAGGTACGGGTGAGAGTTCAAGTAATAAACTCAAAATTTCCAAAAAAGGTGGCGGTGAAGGAACATTCGAATGAAACAAGCCCTAAGGTTTTTATCATGTATTTTTCTCAGTTTTTTGAACAATCAAAGTCCTTGGATGGCCAAGGCACATTTTGTATTACTATTCGGTTGAAGTCCAAATAAGTCATTCGAACAACCAAAGTCCTTGGGTGGCCAAGGCATGTTTTGTATTATTGTTCGGTTTAAGTCCGTACATGTTTAATTTACCCAATTTCCTTTTTGTTTAATACTTTACTTTAAATCTTTCATGGTTGATGTTTAAGTAGCCCATATAGTTTCAGAAGTATTGAATTGAAAGTGTTTAATATCTTCAATGACATATATTTAATAGTCATGACAAACCACCAAGCTTATTCGATCTACTAGAGATCCGAGGTATTAAATAAGTGATTTATATTTGAATTGAAGTAAAAATCACATCGAATTTTTGAAGAAGGAATTAGGTATTATTGAAGAGAAAACCGGTCACCTCGTTAAAACCTCCCCGCACCACCAGGGTTGGAAATAGTATGCCCCTAATATTTATATTGATATCTAACAAGTAAATATTTACATAAAAAGTTTACTCTAAATATAACCTGAGATGCTCAATATTCCATGGGTGCTTAAAAGCTCTCCCTTCTTTGTCTTGAAGCCTATATGTCCCAGGTTTGAGCTTCTCACGGACCTCATTGAGGCCTTCCCAGTTTGGAGCCAACTTACCGAACTGCTTCTCCTTGGTATGTAAGAATACTTTCCTTAATACCTTATCCCCTGGTTGAAAATCTCTTCTTTTGACCTTGGAGGAAAACCTACTCCTCATCAAACCTTGATAGTGCGATGTTCTTAAGTGTGCTTTAACCTTTCTTTCTTCTACTAAGTCCAGTTGATTCTTAATTGCTATCTCATTAGCCTGTTGGGAATAGCTATAGACTCTGTATGATGGTAAGGTAGCTTCTATGGGGGTAATTGAATCCATCCCATACACCAAGGCAAAAGAAGACTCTTGTGTAACAGCCCGATGAGTAGTTCGGTAGGCCCACAATACTTCTTGTAAATAGCTTTGCCACTTCACGACAATACCTTCTAAATTCTTTTTTAATCCAGACAAAATGGTCATGTTTGCAACTTCAAATTGGTCGTTTGCTTGTGGATAGAAAGGAGAAGAAAAACAATGCTGAACGCCTATCTTTGTTATCAAACTGTGACCTATTGTCTGTAGTAATCTTTTGAGGGACTCCAAATCTGCAACATATATTAGATAAGATAAATTTAATGACAGCCTTGGATGCCATAGGTAGAGGTCCAACTAAATTCATCCCCCATCTGGCAAAAGGTATTGGCTTAGAAATAGACTCCATAGGTACTGCTGGCACATGAATTTCATTCCCATACCTTTGACATGGATCACATTTCTTCACCATTTCTTTAGCATCTGCCATTATGGATGGCCAACAGTATATCTAGCTAATAAGACTCTTCGGGTTAGTGCCCTGTACCCACAATGTGCTGAGCCCTCCCCATCATGTAGTTCAGACAAAACAACTTGGGATTCTTCAAACCCCAAAAAACGTAGGAGAGGTCTACTGAAATATTTCTTATAGATAATTCCCCTTATCATAAAAAAACCACGTGCCTTGTATTTAATCTTTTTTGCCACAGCTTTGTCCGAAGGCAAAGCCATATCAGAAATATATTAAAGGAGGGTATATCTCCAGTCTTTAGGTTGAATCACATGTATGCTCATACTTTTCCCATCTTCTTTGTTTTGACTTAGCTGTATGGATGAGCACTCTTGTATGCGAATCCAATGGTAGGACTTAGAATATACTATAGTTGCTAGAGAGTCTGCGAGTGTATTCTTCGATATGGGAATATGCTTATAACAAACACTTTTGAAGTCTGCTGCCACTTCTTTCAAAATGAGTAAGTACTTGATCAGTTGTTCTTTCTTGGCCTCAGACTGACCTTAAGCATGATGGATGAGCAATTGAGAGTCACTCATTAACCGAAATCTCTTAGCTCCACACAGGAGAGCCAGTTTAAGACCAGTTATGGCTCCTTCATATTCAGACTCATTGTTAGAAGCCCTGAACCCAAAGCATATAGCTTGATACATTTGATCACCATACAGAGAGGTTAAGAAAACTCATTCTCCACAACCCATAGTGCTTGATCCACCATCAATTTGGATAACCCATTATTTCTTGAACTTATCTTCTGATGTGTGCTTAGAGCTTCTATCTGTATGGAATTCCACCAAGAAATCAACCACTGATTGAGCTTTAATTGTTGTGCGGGGGAAAAATTAATGTCGTAATCGCTCAATTCCACTGAGCACTTGGTCATCCTGCTTGATATATCTGAATTTTGGAGAACATTCTTTAATGGGAAAGACGTCCGAACAATAATAGAATAAGATTGGAAATCTGGTCTCATCTTTCTTGCTGCAATCACTAGGGCTAGTGCTAGCTTTTCTAACTTTAAATACCTTCTTTCAGCATCCAACAAACTCGAGGATAATTATCCACTTCTCTTACCAAGACAACACTTATAGCACATTCTTATACAACCAGGTACACATAAAGCTTTTCTCCTTGAATGGGCTTGAAAAGAGTCTTTGGTGAGGATAAGTGTTTCTTTATCTCAACGAAGGCTTGGTTACACCGTGGGGACTAGTTGAAGTTTTTAGCATTCTTCAACGTTTGAAAGAACGAAGCACATTTGTCCGAAGACCTTTAAATGAATCTTTTTAAAGCAGCCAACCTTCCGGTGAGTCTTGGAACTTCTTTAATATTTCGAGGATGATCCATTTCTAATAGCACATTAAGCTGATCCGAATCAGGCTGGATACCCTTCTCACTTATTATGTAACCCAAAAACGTTCCAGATCGGACCCTAAATACACATTTCTCTGGATTCAATTTCAAATTCACATCAACTAAATTAGCAAACGTTTCTTGAAGATCAATTATGTGCAAATATTCTTCCATACTTTTAACCATCATGTCATCTATGTACACTTCCATATTTCTGCCAATTTGAGTAGCAAAAGTTTTGTTCACCAACCTTGATAAGTAGCCCCAACATTATTTAACCCAAAAGGCATCACATTGTAGCAATGGAGACCTCTGTCTGTTATAAAGGTAGTGCGATCTTGATCTTTTGGATCCACCTGTATCTAATTATACCCAGAGAAGGCATCCATGAAGGACAACAACTTGTTTCCAGATGTAGAATGTACCAACTGATCTATCCGAGGGACATGATAGAGATCCTTAGGGAAAGCTCTGTCAAGGTCAGTGAAATCAATGCATATACGCCATTTCCCGTTCTTTTTCTTGACTAACACTAGATTGGCAGTCCATAAAGGATATTTGGATTCCTTAATGTATCCCATCTTGGTCAACCGATCAACCTCTTGAACTATCAAATCTGTTTTTTCTTTAGAAAAAGCTTTTCTTTTCTGTTAGAACAGGTGCAACATCACTCCAGATGGATAAATTGTATGAAATAATGCTTACCGGTACTCCGGTTACATCACTATTGCACCAAGAAAATATATGCTGACTGTTTAGCAAAAAAGATAACAACTTCTTTTTTAACTCTGGTGCCATCTTGGAACCAATCTTGACATTCTTACCCTATGCAAGGGAGTGAGTTTCAATTTCTTTAATGACTATTATAACACTGGGAGCCTCTCTGGGGTCATCAATCTCATTTTCCCCAGCAGAAGGCTCTAGTAACTGCTAATCTTCATTAATCCGAACTGCCCCCAGAGTCTTAGGAGCAAGAGCTGTTGCATAACACTCTCTGGCTATCTTTTGACTACTTCGGACAACACCTACTTGTCCTTGAACTGCATACTTTAAACACTGATGGACTGTTGAGGCCACATCATGCATTCTGGAAATCCAAGACCTCCCCAAAATTGCATTATATAATGTGGGGCAGTCTACCACAACAAATAGCACCCTCACCATCTTTTTAAAAGGCCCCTTGCCCAACAACACTTCTTCTTCAAATTCCCCAATTACATCCGCAGAGCTCCTTGTGAAGCCCACAATAGTTCTGTTCGAGTGTTGAATAACAGACAGATTCCTCATCTGTTTGTAGGAACTTAAGAATAGGATGTTTTCCGAACTGCCTGCATCGATCAAAATTTGGCGTATATCGTTTCCATCTATAAAAGCTCCTATAACCACTGCATCTTCGTGAGGCCCAACAATATTCCTCAAATAATCTTGATCAAATACTATAAATGGGAATAGGGACTGACACTGATGGGAAGACATTCCCCTTTCTAATCGAGTAGCCAGACTGTGGACATGTCGCTTCTTTGGGGAAGGGGTATGTGCAGTTACAATATTCCCTCCAAAGATAGTTAATGACTCCAAGAAATTGATCAGTCCAGACACCGTCTTGGTTTGTTCTGTTATTACTCCTACCTTATTCTGAGTTGGATCAGGATCCAGATACTCAGAGTCCACGTCAAACCTTTCAAGAATGACCATTGCCCCTTCTTGAGCCGATGTTCCCGGATTGTTTGTGGGACCTGTCCGAAGAGCATTGTCAGGTCTGTTTCCAATTCTTCATTTAACATACGCTACCAGTTTTCCTCTCTCTATCAGGTTATGAACTTCCTACTTTAATGCTATGCAGTCTTGAGTGTTATGACCTATATCGTTGTGATACTGGTAAAAACAAGTATTTCGGCTTTCTCTGTGAGACTGTAATGTCGTCGACTTTCGAAAATTGACTTCCTCCTTGGTCTTGGCATAGATTGTGGCTAAATTTTCCCTTAACTCTGCAAACCACTCAGACTGAACCCAAGGACCCCTTTTACCTCTTGATTGTTGGCTATGGGTCTGGTTCTGGTTGGATAAGTTTGTTTAGACCGGTTGGACCCTTATCCGGTCTCCTTACCCTTGTAACCGGACTAGTTAGTGGCTGGAGGAGCTGTTATGGTGGACCTAACTTGACGATGCACCCTAGTTTTCTTTTTTTCCTCCACATTAATCTGCTTTCCCACTTGATTTAACAAGCCACCCCAGGTCATAGCTTTCTTCCTGGTTACAGAATCAGCTAGGTTCCCAGGATTCAACCCCTGTCTCAGAGAAGCAATTGCTACCTGCTCAAAGCAATCTGTTAATCCGTTCTTTGTATTCACAAACCGACTTATGTAGTCTTTTAAAGATTCGTTCGGCTCTTGGGCACAATGGATAATGGTATCCCTATTACCATTCACTTCTTTACTTCCAACGAATTGTCTTTGGAAGGCAACCCAGAATATATTAAAATTTCTAATACACCCTTGAGGTAAGCTATTATACCATTTAAGAACACTCCCCATAAAAGTTTGGGAGAAGGCTCTGCACAAGAGTTTGTCATCGTCATCAAAATTCTATATGAAGTTCTTGAATTGCTCCAGATGGCTGTCTGGATCTCGACTTCCATCATACTTTTCCATTTTGGAACTATCAAATCTTTAAAATAGATTTTCGGACAATATTTTTGCAGACAAAGGTGACTGCCTCCAGTTTTTACTATAACTAAAGACTGTATCTTGATTAGGTTTTGCAAAAATACCTGGTTCGTCCTGAAAAGCAAAAGGATTTATCAGAAATTGATCAGCATGCCTGTGAGATGACCTTTTGCCCAGATGCCTTTTAAGCCTACCATGCCTATCCCTCTTTCTTGAGTACTTTTTGACTAACTTCATCTTTTTTCTAGATCTGCCCTCATCACTGCTTGATGACAAAGATTCCTTAAGCTCAGCCTCATTCGAAGAACTACTGGAGGACTCAGACTCTGAACTTTCAACAGGCTTGGACTGATGTGTCTTCTTATAGCTAGGATGGGTCTTTTTTGAACTAAGATGAGTCTTTAGCGATGACTCATTCTCCCCAGGATTATGTGGAGTACATTGCTCGTTTGGATCCATCCGAAATGTTTTTCTTATTGGGTTTTAATGTAAAATTCAGGCACCTTCTTGCTCCCACTGTGGTCGCCAATTTGGTTTGGTTTATTTTGGGCCAGGGGTAGTTTGGTAAAGTGTTTAATAAGTTTGGGATGTTTTGTGTTTAATGTGAGGAGTAGTGAGATAATTAAGCAGCCTGCTTGTATTAAATGTTGATCACCCTCATTAATGAGAGTGGTTGGGGTATCTCTACTTTAATTAATGACCCATGGGCTTACCGGGTCAAGTTGTGAAACCAGGTCGAGTTTAAAGACGCACTTGTTTTTAAGTAGATTAGCAAATAGCTTAGTCAAAAGTTATTTACATTTGTCCTGTTTGGATTTATAGTGGTGTGCTATGGTCCGAATTACCCCTGTTCGGATTAGTGGGTAGGTTGTGTCTGCAAGATCCGAACTCATTAGAATCAGAAGTAAACAGATAGATCCGCTGTAAAGCTCTATAGCACAAGCGAAACCTTGTAGTAACCCGACGATTGAGAGAATATTATAGTGATACTTTCTTCCAAATGATGATTTGTTAGGGTGCGACCAAAGTCCGACATCCCTCATCGGTTAAAAATGGTAAATATAAATGGTATAAGATGGGACATGTTAGAAGTGAACCAAAAACAAAGCCGTGCAATCAAATTGCATGTATTCAGACTGCAGTTTCATAATAATGGAAAAAACTAATTAAACTTAGGATAAATTGTAGAGAGATAATCGAGCCCCTTTTAGTCCTTGAGGAATATTTAAAAGACTTAAGCTTGGAACCTCTTCGAACTAAACTATGCAAATATTTAGAAGTTCAGATTAGACCACTAATACTTAACACTTTTCACCAGTTCTCGCTGGTCCGAACATACCTCGGAAGGATAGGTTGATTATTTATGCAGTCAGTTCAAATGTAGTTATTTATGTACTTTATAGATAGTTGTTTGTAATTCTAAGCTTGAGCACGTGTCATATAAACATTTAGCCCACGACCTACCCTCTGAATAGTGAAGTATGCTAATTGTTTTTTTTAAATAGTTCCACTTCTCTAAGAAAGTAACCGTTGAGGGAAACCTTTCAACTTCCCCAAACCTGCATTCATTGGGCATGTGAAATTATCAGTTAGGGGTAGCCTACAATCTTCTATAAATACGTCTGCCCATTCTCAGTATAACTTTACTCTTTAGTAAACTCTAGTGATAGTGAGAGAAGCTTAACGTTTCTACGACCGAAATCAATTGTTTTTATTCTAGTAACTAGCGTAAAATTCTTCTCCGACAACCATATAAACCTTTTATTTTAAGTTGTTAGTTTCATGCTATCAACGCCTTAACTGATTGGTTGTGCCTATCGAATAAAGCCGAAGCACAGAGAGAAGCCAGAAGGGCTAATGGGCTCCCAAAAATTAAAGGTCCAAAAGTTATTAGTCAAACCTTGATTATGGAGGTAAATATACCTACAACAGGCACTCTATTATGTTTGATCCTCCATCCATTTATGCACAATATCCACCTGAGAAAGTTGAGGATCTTAAGCTAGTCTAGTCCCAAGGAAATACTAGCATAAAATTCTAGTCATGCTTGATTGTTATGTGGGGGTTTGGATATCGAACACATGTCACATGTGAAGAAATTCAAAACCGCTTTATTAAAAAGAAAAACACACCATTGATTCTCCTGTTATGAAGGCCCAAACCAAACATAATTCAGCAACCATTAAAGTCCTCTCAGAGACCTTAGTTGATGTCCATCAAGCGACACAAATGGAGGGGTCACAAAGTAGACTACGATCCTCCTTAGGAATTCCAATGCAGTTAGTAGATTAGACAAATGAGCATATTGTTTTTGATGACGCTGATAAAGAAGCATAAATCCCCAAGGAAGATGAGGGTGAAGGAAATGCTTCAGAGGTCAATGGAAGCATAAAAAGGCATGCATTAGATTTACCCCATTTGGTAACAGAATATGTTAGGTCCTATTTCCAAAATGTAAGTAATAAGTACTTGATTTCTCTTCATGAAATCTCATGTAATTATTATTCACAAAAAGAGGTTGGCAATCTTTGGGTTATACGGGAATCCCAGAAGAGGTGGAGATAAGGTTACCAAAACTAGAACAAATGTGAACACCTTTTGACTAAGTTATTTGCTAATCTACTTAAAAACTAATGGATCCTTTAACTCGGTAAGCCCATGGGTCATTAATTAAGAGTATAAATATCCCAACCGCTCTCATTAATGAGGGTGATCAACATTTAATACAAGCAGGCTGCTTAATATTTCACTACTCTCTACACTAAACCCAAAACACTTAAAACTTCCCAAAACACTTTACCAAACTACCCCCTGTCCAAAATAAACCAAATTGGCGACCACAGTGGGAGCACGAGGGTGCCTGAATTTTACATTCATAACCATTAGAAAGAATCAGTTCGGATGGATCCGAACGAGCAGGGAACTCCACCACCCGTGGTGGAAACGGTTCGGGAAAACAAGGAATACACCATTGAAGAGTGAGACACGTTGAGAGCAGACATGGAGACGTTAAGGGCCACAAAATAAGCAGAAAAGGGTATAAGGGAGAAGTCAGGGGTGTCAGCTATTCATCATACTAACAACCCTCGGGAGAATGATCCATCATTAAAGACTTATGTGAGTTCGAAAAAGACCCATGTTAGCTCTAAGAAGACTCATCGGTCTAAGCTTGTTGAAAGTTCAGATACCGAGTCCTCCAACAGTTCTTCGAACAAGACTGAGCTTGAGGAGTCTTTGGCATCAAGTAGTGATGAAGGGAGGTCAAGGAAAAAATGAAACTAATTAAGAAATATTCAAGAAAGAGGTATATGCATGGGAGGCTGAAAAGGCATCTGGGTAAAGGGTCATCTCACAGTCACAAACATGCTGATCAATTGCTGATAGATCCTTTTGCTTTTCATACTGAACCAAGTATTTTCACAACACCTAATGAAGACACATTCTTCAGTTGTAATAGGAATTGGAGATAATTACCTTTGTCTGCCAAGATACCGTCCAAAAACCTAACGAAAAGGTTTGACAACTCCAAAATGGAGAAGTGTGATAGAAATAAGGATCCAGACAACCATCTGGAGCAACTCAAGAAATTTATGATGAATTTTGATGATGATGATGACAAAAGTTTGTGCAAATCCTTCTCCCAAACTTTTACGGGAAGTTCTCTTAAGTGGGACAACAGCTTACCCTAGGGGTGTATCAGAAATTTTGATACATTATGGGTTGCCTTCCGAAGGCAATTTGTTGGAAGTAAAGAGGTGGAGGGCAATGAAGATACCATTATTTATTATGCCCAAGAACCAAATGAGTCCTTAAAGGACTACATAAGTCGGTTCATAAATACAAAGAACGGGTTAGTATATTGTTTCGAACATGTGGCAATTGCTTCTCTAAGACAAGGGTTGAACCTTGGGAATCTGGCCGATTCAGTGACCAGGAAGAAAGCCATGACCTGGGGAGGCCTATTGAATTAAGTGGGAAAAAAATTAATGTGGAAGAAGCCAAGAAAACTAGGGTGCACTGTCAAGTGAGGTTCACCACAATAACTCAGAACCAGGCCGAATATAAGGCTAAGGAGACCAGACAAGGGTCAAACCGGGCTAAACAAACTCAGTCCAACCATAATCAGTCTCAGAGCCAGCAGTCAAGAAATAAAAGAGGCCCTTGGGTTCAACCGGAGTGGTTTGCAGAGTTGAAAGAGAATATGGCCACAATACATGACAAGACCAAAGAAGAAGTCCATTTCCAGAAACCAGCAGTACTGCAGGCTCCCAGAGAAAGTCGGAATACTTGTTTTTGCCAGTATCATAATGATATAGGCCATAACACGCAAGAATGTATAGCGTTGAAGCAAGAAGTGTAGAAACTTATTGAAAGGGGCAAGCTGGGAGCTTATGTTAAAAGGAGAAGTGGAAACAGGTCTGGCAATGCTCCTCAGACGGGCTCTAAAAATAATGCGGGAACATCTGCTCAAGAAGGGGCAATGGTGATCCTTGAAAGATTTGATGTTGATTCAGAGTACCTGGATCCTGATCCAACTCAGAATAAAGTGGGGGTCATAACTGAACAAACTAGGACGGTGCCCGGACTCATTAATTTCTTTGAGTCACTTATCATTTTTGGAGGGGATACTGTGACATCACCCACTCCTTCATCAAGAAAGAGGCATGTATATAGTCTGGCCACTCAGTTGGAATGGGGAATGTCTTCTCATCAGTACCAAACCCCTTTTCCATTCATATTTTTTGATGAGGATGATTTGAGAAATATTGGTGGGCCTCATGAAGATGCGGTGGTGATAGAAGCATCTAACGGGGGCAATGATATTCGCTGGATTTTGATAGACACATGCAGTTAAGAAAATATCCTTTTTCTAAGCTCATACAAGTAGATGAAGAATCCAGCCGTTATTCAACACTCAAACATAACCATTGTGGGCTTCACAGGAAGCTCTGCGGATGTAATTGGTGAATTTGAGGAAGAAGTGTTGTTGGGAAATGAGCCCTTTAAAAAAATGGTAAGAGTTCTATTCGTTGTGGTAGATTGCCCCACATCCTACAATGTAATTTTTGGGAGGTCTTGGCTTCCCAGAATGCATGTTGTGGCCTCAACGGTCCATCAGTGTTTAAAGTATGCAGTTAGAGGGCAAGTAGGTGTTGTCCGAAGTAGTCAGAAGATAGCCATGAAGTGCTATGCCACTGCTCTTACTCCTAAAATTTTGGGAGCGGTTCGAATAAATGAAGATTAGCAGTTACTGGAGCCTTCTGAGGGAGAAGGTGAGATTGATTACCCCAGAGAGGCTCCTAGTGTTTTAATACCAGTTGAAAATATTGAAACCCACTCCGCTGGAGAGGGTAGAAGTATCAAGATTGGCTCCAAGATGACGCCAAAGTTGAAAAAGAAATTGTTGTCCTTTTTATTGAACAATCAGCATGTCTTTGCTTGGTACAATGGTGATGTAACCAGAGTACCTGCAAACGTTATCTCATACAAGTTGTCAATTCAGAGTGATGTTGCACCAGTTTTATAGAAAGGAGAGTTTTCTCTAAGTAGAAAGCTGATGTAATAGTCCAAGAAGTTGATCGGCTTACCAAGATGGGACACATAAAGGAATCCCAGTATCCTTTATAGACTGCCAATCCAGTGTTAGTTATAGAAAAATAACGGTAAATGGCGTATGTGTATTGATTTTACTGACCTCAACAGAGCTTGCCTAAAAGATCTTTATCCAGTCCCCCGGATAGATCAGTAGGTGGACTTAACGTCTGGAAACAAGTTACTGTCCTTCATGGATTCTTTCTCTGGGTACAACCAGATACAGGTGGATCCGAAATACCAAGATCATACTACATTCATAACAGATAGAGGTCTCCATTGCTACAAGGTGATACCTTTTGGGTTAAAAAATGTTGGGGTTACTTATCAGAGGTTGGTGAACAAAACATTCGCTAGTCAGATTGGCAGAAATATGGAGGTATACATAGATGACATGATGGTTAAAAGCTTGGAGGAGAATTTCCACATAATTGACCTTCAGGAAACATTTGCTAATCTGACAGTTGTGAATTTGAAATTAAATCCAGAAAAATGTGTCTTTGGAGATCGATCCGGAAAGTTTTTGGGTTATGTGATAAGTGAGAAAGGGATACAACCCGATCCAGATCAGCTTAATGCCCTATTGGAAATGGATCCTCCTCGGAATATTAAAGAAGTCTAGAGGATCACTGGGAGGTTGCCTGCCTTGAATTATTTTATTTCAAGGTCTTCGGACAAGTGTGCTCCATTTTCCAAACCTTGAAGAATGCTAAATATTTTAATTATTCTCAGCAGTGTAGCCAAGATTTTGTTGAAATAAAGAAACACTTATCCTCACCAAATACTCTTTTAAGCCTATTAAAGGATAAACACTCTATGTATACTTGGCTGTATCAGAATGTGCTATAAGTGCAGTATTGGTAAGAGAAGTGGATACCTATCCTCGTCCAGTGTACTATATCAGCAAACTTTTGGTACATGCTGAGAAGAGGTACTTAAAACTTGAAAAATTGGCACTAGCCTTAGTGATTGCAGCAAGAAAGATCAGGCCGTATTTTCAATCGCATTCCATCGTTGTTCGAATATCTTTACCATTGAAGAATGTTCTTCAAAAACCAGACATATCAAGCAGAATGACCAAGTGGTCAGTAGAGTTGGGTGATTACAACATTGATTTTGCCCCACAGACGGCTATTAAAGCTCAATCAGTGGCTGATTTCCTTGTAGAATTCCATTCAGACATGAACTCCAAACAAACTTCAAAAAGAAAACCAAGAAAGAGTGGGTAGTCCGAACTGATGGTGGTTCAAGCACCATAGGGGTGTGGAGCTGGAATTTGCCTAACCTCTCCATATGGTGATAAAATGTATCAGGCTATATGCTTTGGATTCAGGGCCTCTAACAATGAGTCAGAATATGAAGCAGCTATAGCTTCTCTTAAATTGGCTTTCGTATGTGGGGCTCAAAGAGTTCGGTTAATGAGTGACTCTCAGCTTCTTATCCATCACGGTCAAGGTCAGTCTAAGGCTAAGAAGGTAAAACTGATCAAATACTTACTCATCCTGAAAGAGGTGGCAGCCAACTTCAAATGTGTTTGTTATGAGCATATTCCTAGGTCAGAGAATACACTGGCAAATTCTTTGGAAACCATAGCATATTCTGAGTCTTACCCTTGGATTCACATACAAGAGTGCCCATCCATACAACCAAGTCAAAACAAGGAAGAAGAGGAAAGCTTGAGCATACAGGCGATTCAACCTAAATATTGGAGGTTTTCCCTTCTTCAATATATTTCTGATGGAGTTTTTCCTCCGGATAAAGCTATGGCAAGAAAAATTAAACATATGGCTCGTGGTTTTTTTTATCATTAGGGGAGTTCTTTATAAAAAATATTTCAGTAGACCTCTCCTACGTTGTTTGGGGGTTGAAGAATCTCAAGTCTTTTTATCCGAACTACACGATGGAGAAGGATCAACACATTATGGGTACAAGGCACTAACCGTGAGAGTGTTGTTGGCTGGATACTATTGGCCATCCATAATGGCAGATGCTAAATAAATGGTAAAGAAGTGTGATCCATGTCAAAGGCATGTCAATGAAATTCATGTGTCAGCAGTACCTATGAAGTCTATTTTTGAGCCAATACTTTTTACTCGTTGGGGATTAGATTTAGTTGGA
Organism: Limnanthes douglasii subsp. nivea; assembly: GCA_036936605.1. Taxonomy (NCBI): domain Eukaryota; kingdom Viridiplantae; phylum Streptophyta; class Magnoliopsida; order Brassicales; family Limnanthaceae; genus Limnanthes; species Limnanthes douglasii. The sequence continues at coordinate 97,110,921 of JAUPFV010000001.1, forward strand.
CCTCTGCCTATGGCGTCCGGGGGGTGCAGAACTATTATAGTTGCTATTGATTACTTTTTAAAATGAATAGAGGCAGATCTTTTGGCAGGAACCACTTTGAAGGCTCTCATTAAATTTATCTTATCCAATATATGTTGCAGATTTGGGATTCCTCAAAAGATTACCACAGACAATGGGCCACAGTTTGATAACAATGATATGGAGAATTTTTGTGCTTCTAGAGGTGTTCAGCATTGTTTTTCTTCTCCTTTCCATTCACAAGAAAATGGTCAGGTTAAAGTTGTCAACAAGACTATTTTTCCCGGATAAAAAAAAAATCTAGAAGGAGCTGTCGGGAAGTGGCCAATCAATCTGCAAGAAGTGTTGTGGGCATATCGAACTACTCCGTGGGCGCTACACAATAATCCCCTTTTGCTTTTGTGTATGAGATGGATGCAATTACCCCTCATAGAAGCTACCCCATCATCATATAGGATCCATAACTATTCCGAACAAGCTAATGAAATAACAATTAGGAATCAGTTGGACTTAATAGAAGAAAGAAGGGTTAAAGCTCACTTAAGAACAGTTCACTGATTTTCTTCCAAGGTCAAGATAATATATTTTCAACCAGGAGATAAGGTGTTAAGAAAAGTTTTCTTACACACCAAGGAGAAGCAGTTTGGTAAGCTGGCCTCGAACTGGGAAGGCCCCTATGAGGTCTCTGAAAAACTTAAGCCTGGAACATATAGGCTTTAGGACAAAGAAGGAAGAGTTTTGAAGCACCCATGGAATATTGAACATCTCAGGTTATATTTAGAATAAAATATGTGTGTAAATATTTACTTGTTAGATATCAATGTAAATATTTGAGGGATTACTCTTTCCTAGGCTGGTAGCGCAGGGAGGTTTTAATGAGGTGTCTGGTTTTTTATATAATAATATGTGATGCCTTCTTAAAACATTCGGAGTGGTTTTACTATAATTCAATTCAAGTACAAATCACTTGTTCAACACCTTGGATCTTTAGTAAATCGGACAAACCTAGTTAAGTGATGACTTTTAAATACATGCCATCGGATATATTAGACAGTCTCACTATAATACTTTTGAAATGCTAAGGGCTACTTAAACATTAGCCATCAAAAATTTAAAGGAAAGAAAGTATTACATAAAAGAAAGTTTGATAAATTAAACCTATTCCGACTTGAACCGAACAGGAAAACAAAACATGCCTTGGCCATCCAACGACTTTAGGTATTTAAAAAACTTATTCGGACTCTAACCGAATAACATTATAAAATATGCCTTGGCCATCCAAGGAATTTAACTGTTCAGAAAGATAAAAAATAATATAAGACCTTAGGGTTTGTTCCCTTCGGACTTTCCTTCATCACCATTACCTTTTTTAGGACTTTTGAGTTCTGCACTCGAACTCTCACAAGTTCCTTCTTCATCATTAGTAGTGGAATCTATTCCACTGGAGTAGTTGTGCTTGTCGCCATCTGCCAAGGTGTGAAATGGGAGGTCTTCGTATTCCACATATTTCTATAAGGGACCAAGGGTCCTTTTCGGAAAAGTCTCAAGGAAGAGAAACACCATGTCAGACTTGACTCCATCATCTCTTTTCTCTAACGAATAAATCACTTCATTGGTATATTTATCAATACCTGTTTGGATAGCTTGCTCATGCTGGCTCTTTAAATCTTCCTTCTCCTTGATCATCTCTGCAACAGAGTTTTCAGCTTAGCCTTCTCATCAGATAAGGTTTGAATGGCACCATCATTGGTTTGCACTTCCTCTTTCAGCATTGTAAAGTCTTTTTCTAAGTTAGAATACTTAGTCTGGAGCTTAGTCCTGGCTGCCTCCGATGTGGCTAACTTAGTTGCTGAGTTCTCCTTGTCCTTCTTTAATGCCTCCATCTCTTTCTTCAGTTCCTCTATGCATTGGTTAGCGTTTAAGAGGTTGATTGACAGAGATTACTTGTCAGAGGTGAGAGAGTTGATGAGATTGGTCTGGCTTTTCACCTGCCTTTCCAGATCAAGTATGGGCCAGATATGACCTAGGAGGGAGTGGCTCCTGCTCTCCAGAAACAGAGAAAGATTTACCATTAAAGGTCACCATATTGGCAGAGCTGGAGAGGCGGTAGGGGCCTGCGAAATCATCCTTCTCAGAATCATTGAAGTACAAATCAATGTCTTAAAGGGAACTAATGTCCACTTCTTCATTCCCTCCCCCGGTAATATCTCCTGAATGAAAATCTGTTGGGATTTTCTCTTGCAAGGTAGGATCAACAGAGGCTGGTGGAGATTGGATTTCCGAAAAGCGAAGAATTATTTCTACCATGGTGACCTTCTTCTTCTTAACATCCTTCTCATCGCTGCTGGCCCTCAGTTTTTTGTCCTTCTTAGGAGGCTTTGGTGGGTTCTGCGACTCTCTAGCCTCCCTTACTGTTTCAACCTCTACTACTTTAAGTAGGACAACATTAATTCCTCATGGGTTCCCCGAACCAGTACTCTCTATGGCTGCTTGAACCAACTCTATTGCAGCTTTCTTCTTCTTGTTATTCATCTTGATGGGAGCCATTTCTCTGGAAGGTAAGAACAATTTTCCATCCTTGGCCTTAGTTATTTTGAGAATTACACCAGGAGGAGGAAGGGTAGTTAGATCTTCCCATGTGAGGTCTCTCCGGCCTATGGTGTACCATAGATGGGACCTCACAAGATTACTCGATGTGAAGCAACTGTGAAAGGAATTCCCCCAATGCTCCGCAACCTATGCATTGAGTTTTGCACAGGTTTTTTCCCCTCCACAACTTTGAAGTTGTTCCCCATATTGTGATGGTAGAATAGAATCTGATGATTCTTGCACAAACTTGCCACAACAACAAACTGCTCCATCGGAAGTGGGATTTTTGACAAACTTGATGCCACGATGCAAGCAAGGAGAGAGTACCAAGCATTGGGGCTTAGCTGACTAGGGCAGAGTTTGACTAAGTGAAAGTACCTGACGATTTTTGTGTCCAATGGGAACCAGAGTTCCCAGTTTAGCACTTCGGTGAAAATTACCACCTCATTAAGCTTGCAGTCCATGAGGGTCTCCGGAGTGATAGTTATCCTTACCTTTACTGACTCTGTAATCCTTGATTTTGTCCAAATTCGGCCCAAATCGGCAGTATGGGTGTAGATGTAATTTATGTTTTGTAGGGCCAACAAGTATTTGACACTGATATGTTTGAAGCAAAGGCCAACTTTTCCCTCTAAGCACTCCGGAAGCGAGTCCAAATGAGTAATGCAAACTTTCACCTTAATTTTTCCCTTCTTATCGGAAGCAACATCCCCTGTTTGACGTGATGCCTCAGTTTCGAAGGGGGCCTCTCTATACTATCTTCCATTATCTCTTCCATCATCGTGGAAGGTTTATCAATTGCCTTAAAAGAAGGGAGGTTAGTTTCCGGAACCAAAGGCTGTTCGGATGGTTGAGCACTTGTCGTCTCTGAAGGTCTGGTGTCCGGTAGAGGTTGGGATCCGGAGGGCTTGGCCATTGGAGCTGCTTTAGATACCTCCGATCCGGAGGGTTTTGGTAGTGAAGGTGTGGAGTGGGTTTTGGTTTGGCGGGTCGTCCGACGAGGGGTTATCTTCTCCCGAGAGCATCAGAACCTATAGCAATAAAGGGAGAAGGTTTTCTAATACTTGAAACTGCTTTTTCCTTAGGTACAGAAGGTTGGGACTCTTGAACAGAAGAACTAGAAGGAAATGGTGAAAGGTTTGGTTTGAATGAGAACTGTCTGGGCCAGGGTTCTTGGAAGAGGAGGACCCTTGATCGGCGACCTAGGTTGGTTGACTGGATTACTCACTTGGAGAAACTAGGAGACCGGTAGCGATACGATTCTCTCTTTCTACTTTTTTCACTCTTTCTAGCTCTTATAAATTTAACCAGCCGCCTTTTACTAGTGCGTTTCTGGCTGTGAACATAAAACCTCTCAAGAACAAGTTGAAGGTAAGGATGCAAATCTCTCTAAAACGGCTTTGAGTGTGGAAGACAATGAAATAGTGAAAGATAATTTATATAACTGGTAAAAAAGTAACAGTTACCTAGGAGAAGTTGAAAAGGGTTTTGCAATGATTAAAGAATGCGCAAACGTGTGAAGAATCAAATGCCTAGGTAACTTTCTAGACTTAGTGGGTGCACCGGTTTAGGAAAAATAACGGTTGGTAGGTCGAACCAAATATTGACACGTGTCCCACGATCCAAGAAGAAAACTTTTAGAATTCTGGAAAGAGAAACCAGTTCTGACAAACTTCGAAGTGAGTTGATATTGAAAGTAAACTTCCTGGTACATACCGCATTGGCAGATCGGATAAAGTTGATACTGGCTTAGTGGATTTTTAACCCTACCAAAGATATTTGGCAAGGCCTAAAAAATGGGCTACTGATGAGTTCAGAAACTTTAGACACAACCCATTGCATAATCCGGACAGGGGTAATTTTAACAATGACACTAAAAAATTCGGACAAGACAAAAGTAAAACACCTTTTGACTAAGCTATTTGCTAATCTACTTAAAAGACTAATGGGTCCTTAAACTTGACCCGGTTCCATAACTTGACCCATAAGCCCATGAGTCATTAATTAAGAGTATAAATACCCCAACCACTCTCATTAATGAGGGAGATCAACATTTAATACAAGCAGACTGGCTTAATTGTCTCACTACTCTCCACACCAAACACAAAACAAAAAACACTTTAAACTTCCCAAAACACTTTACCAAACTACCTTCTGCCCAAAATAAACCAAACCAATGTATTATGACATTAAAGTTGTCTAAAATAAAAATATCGATGAAGTAATTTGTAGCTATCACCGGGTTATCCAAGAACCCTCAGATGCACTTCTATTTTATCACTCTATGGAATTAGTACAAAGTATGGAGTGAGTTATTGGAGGCAGACAAAGTATGAAATTTTTAGTTTTTCTTCATAAGAGGCTGCACTGAGAATAACAAGAAAATCATTCTGAAAATCAATCCAAGCAACATACCGAGGTCTTAGCGCAACAATGGTAATTGTTCCTTATTTATGTTATTACTTTTTCAGTTGGAGTTGTCCTGCAATACTCTTCTTATTTTTCATTCCTTTTGAAGCTATATTAAAGTCTCATCAGTAACACACTTGAATACCTAGTTTGGAATAACTTATGGCATACCCAGTCGGAGCTCAACTTATAATGGAGGAATTCAAAATTTCTCCGCGAGCATCGGTAATTATCAACTGAATAGAAGCTACCGATAGAAAGGTATATCTTCCAACTAGGAAGAGAGCTCCGAGATACAAAGTGGAAAATGATGATGCCGGTGGCTCGAGCACATAAAAAATAATTGTTGGGATTGTAGAGTTTTGTCGATCCGATGAACCGTTGACAAAAATTGCGGATGTTGATGTAAGCAAAAAATCTGAAGAACCTCCGATCTTGAAAATGAATAAAAAATCGATTGTATTAAAGGATCATATGAAGGAGGGATAGAGTAGTGAAAAGATGACGATGAAGAAGAAAAAAATACAAAGATGGGCTTGGAGCTACTACCTGTTGCATATCAAAGGACCATTCCTCCAACATTGGATTATCATTATTCTTCTTTTCAAGAAGTAAATGAAAGAACAAGTGAAGTTTATATCCCGGTAGGAAGTCAGAAAGATCTAGGTACTGTAAAATTGAAGGAAAAATTTCCAACTTCAGATGATTCTGGTGAAGCTCCACCATTTAGATCGAGAGTGGGGACAACCTTGCATCTGATATGCTTAAATTTATCAGGCCGATTTCCGAACTTGAAAGGGAGGTAGCTAGGCAGAAGGATACCATTATCTCTCTTCAAATAAAATTTAATCTTCATAAGATTCCGAAGATGAGATGAATCATGCAGACAATCGGGAAAGACGAGTCAAAATGATGAAGAGGAGCTTAAAAAGAAAAAAAATTACTCATGAAGCTGAGATTGCTGAGCTAAATGCCTCTTGGTCAGAAGAAGCTCAGAAATTCAAAAAGGAGGAAAAAGAGCACAACAATCTAGTAAATATCATACATATTAAGGTCAACAAACATGAAAGATTTAGCAGCTTTCACGGAATAGACCACCAAGGGCCGAAAAGATACGGTCGACGCGTACGCTAAAAAGTGCATAAGCTCCTCTATAAACAAGACACTAAGACTAAGTCCGATCTAGTTCTTGGCTTTTATAAAAATGTTCATGGATTATTATCTTGGACATTTTTAGGACTGGTACCCAAGGAAATCGGCCTGCTGGCCTCTCATTATCAGATGAGCTAGAAATCATATTAAATACGGAGGATGAAGATAGTTACTTTAAAAGTGAAGATAATGACTCTGAATGTGAGATCTCCAAGGAGGAACAGCAAGCAGAGAGTTCTAAGGACAAAATAAACAATGGCTAGGCTGACGAGAATAAATCCGAAGATAGTGGAATTTTTTTCTTTTCACATATTTGTTTATTTGTATTGTCATTTTTTTTTGTGAGCCCTTGGTATGGCCAAGACATTTGGTAATCACACTTAGATTTTCATTGTATTTTGATAAGTTCTTGGCATGGTCGAGGTATTTTGTAACCAGTCGGATTTTATGAATGAATTGTTTCTTTTTTAATCATCGTCTTCGTCTTTAAATAAATTAATTACTCACCGAATAACATAATGAGATTCTTCTAAGGCAACGGTAATCAACCCCAAATGCGCACCAAACCAAACTTCAAAACAGACTATCATTCCTTCAAATATGATCAATTTGACGAACTAATATTGGAACCTTTAAACTTGACCAACTAATGTTGGAACCTTTTAATTTTGACCAATTAATATTGGAACCTTTTAATTTTGACTAACTAATGTTAGAACATTTACACTTGACAAACTAATGTTCGAACCTTTACCCTGTGACCGACTAATGTTGAAATCTTTTAATTGTTTCAAAAAATATATGAATCACTCAACATAAAGATAAGAATATAAAAGGTAAAGTGATTTATAAAAGTGAAGTTATCCGGACACCTCACTAACATCTCCCCGCACCACCAGGGTGTGAAAGAGCGTATGTACGAATATTTACATCATAAAAATAGAAAATATATCGGGTTTTTCTTACAATTATTTGAGATAAAGTCATAATTTCTCAATACTCATCTTGATCTGCCAGTCGATAAGTTTCAGGCTAAAACCCTTTCAATAACCAAATAAGGCAATTCCAATTTGGTGCTAACTTATATAGTTTTTTTTATCTTTAGTGTGTAAGAAGAGATTTTTTAAAACTCTGTCCCCCAATTTGAACTCTCTCTTTCAAACCCAAGATTTATATCGGCTTCTCATCAAATTCTGATAATGAAGAAATCTTAAATATGCCCTTGTTCTTTTTTCTTTAATTAAATCTAGCTCAACTCTTCGACTCATATCATTACCCTATTCAGAGTAGTTTGTTATTTAGAAAAATGAGAGTGTAGGTTTAGCTGGTCTTACTTTATTCATCCCATAAACAAATACAAATAGATATTCTTGAGTTGTTGTTGTTCAGGGTGTATTTCGGTAAGCCCATAATACTTTTTATAAATAATATAGCCATTTTCTGGCTGCCCCCTCTAAATTTGTTCTTAAGCCATCGCAGATGGTTCCGTTTGTTATCTCTACTTTCTCGTTAGCGTAAGGATGAAACTGTGACAAAAAACAATGCTGAATTCTCCTAAAGGAAACAAATGCTTTAATGTCATTTTTTCAAATTGAGAGTCAGTGTCTATTGTAATAGTTATTCGGATTTTAAACCTGCAACATATATTAGATATGATAAACTTTGATAATTTCAAAGATTTCTTAGTCTGGATATCCGTTATAACAATGTTCGTATGGAGTTATTTGTCACAGTAATGTTCGTATGAGAGTATTCTAGGGACAAAAACAATATAACTAGAGAGAGAGAATAATATAATAATAAGGTAATGATTGATTAATGATTAGCCCTATTCCAAAAAGTGGCGATGCTTTATATAGTAAAAATATTAACTTTATAATTTACATATTTACTCTCTCTTATGTGATACTTTACACCCCACCACTTTACTAATATTAACCATGAGTATTAATTATTACAAAATCCCCCCCCTTTTACATTACATGTTTGTTGGGTTTATACTAACTATTTTATTACAATTAATTAACTCATATATTTAACTAAATTTACTTATCATTCCCAATTTTTTCTCCCCTTATTAGTAGCCTCCTAGTCATTGTGAAGATACTTGAGCAAGGACTAGCTCACAAAAACAGGTTTTCCTCTCTTGTGTGTCTCCTCGGACAATTCTTATACAAGCATCTGTTCAGATTTTTCTTCTAAAAGAGTCTCCTCAAACTCATGACCTCACTAAAGGCAGTAATTAATTCACATTGTTGCGTTATTTGTTTTAGTCCACATATTAAGGCGATTCTGACAAGTGGCGCGCATGTTGCGTCCCATTTATGTGTCAGAATAATTTTAGACTGGTGATGTTTTTGACCCATGTGCTAATTATTTCCTGACACAAACATGCACGTATATTTCAAACCATGGTAGATTAGCTACAACCTAAAAGATTCTTCATCTTTTTTAGGCACCCATTATCTAAGAAAACCCTTTCACTTGTTTGGGCCTTTGTAACCATTAGAAGCCCACATTTATTTTCATAAATAGTTGAATTCGTTCAAAATTTCAAAGTAATTTGTTTTCACCATTTCTCCAGATATAAAGAGAGCATATGTTAAGAGAGAGAAACAAATTTCTTCACTAAACATTTTCTTCCATCTTTTATGCCTAGAAAACCCAAAGGTCTTGGGAGATATAATATTTTTGAGTGGTTCAACATCGCATATAGGACTGTAGATAGAATAACCGCTGGCATAGAAGTGGAGCCTCGATCCTTGCAAATTTTTCAAACAACATATTACAGCCAGTGACCTCCTATAAAGAAACATTCTAAGGCAGAATGAAATTCAGGTACCAACAACCCATCCGGTCCTCCTATTATTCAACTCCTCAGTCATACTTGTCTGAGGCTCGACAAGCGTGACCTCAATCTTTCTAAAAAAATTCAGCTAGGCTTCTGTATTTATGTTGATGGACAATACGTGTCAGGTGTCTAAAAAAACTAAAAACAATTGTAAAAAAAGGAATAAATCTCTGGAGACGCCTTCCAAAAGGACCACAAAGATAAAACTTTCATCCTCTGTTCCAACTCTCCAGAACACCCCTCAAGGTACTCTTCATACAAAACCCAAAGTCACTCCTTAAAAATCTTCATCAATGTCTGTACGAGCAAAAAAAAACTATTGCTCCTTCCCTCGAATACATTCCAGAGGTGCGAGAGAGGCGCCTAATTGGCGAATTGGTCGATAATCAAGAAAATGACATAGTTCATGTTGATGCTCAACCTATCAGAGTTGTCCCCGCACTAACTCCTTCAGTCGGACCTTCCATACCAATACAAGAATCTTCTCCCTCTGAAACTGGGACAAGTTCTCTTGTGACTAAGGGAAATTACCAAAGATGAAGAAGAAGGGTAACATTGAATTACTTTCAAACCTGGTGGCCATTTCGGGAAACAATCTACGGGGAGTTGAAGCCGATCATCTCTTGGCGCTATATAGAATCAAGTACATATATTTCCAACCATTTGAAGAAGTCAAACTGAGAGTCCGATGGGAAATTTTAGATTACATAAAAATTCGATTTCCTAAGTTTGAAGACACATTTTTGTCTATTTGGGACCATAAATTGATTGTCTACCCGAAAATCTTGAATTAGGGTCTTAGATTTCCCCTAGAACCTACCCTGGTGAAGTACTTTGACTTGATAAAGTTGTGTCCTACACAAGCCGACCACAATATGTGGTTCACACTGATGTCCTGTATTATGGCTTCTCGACTCTCGGAGATCGTTTTTCCAATGGAGTAGATTGTTGGGCTGAGAGGTGTTGCTAAGAATTGTCATTTTACCTTCTATCCATTGACACTTGGAAGAAAATAAAAGATAGTAGATCTTTTAGAGGATGACAAGAAGTGGAAACAGAGATTCTTCTTCATCTTCAAATTATAAGAGAGGGGCTTTAAGAACTCTACTAATATGCCCATCAACTCACCTTGAAATGGACCAGTCGTGGTATTAATTTCCATTCTTGCTTTACTTATTCAGTTTATCTGCTATACTAAATGTTTCTTTGGGGGCAGCAAGGACCAAGTTAAAATAGCTAGTCGGATTTTTGCGCAACTGAGTTATTGAATCAAAAGTTCTTGGTCCCATCGATTTCATAGATGTTTCACCCCCCTGAATCTAGCCAAGAGCCGTATTTGGAGGGCCGATATGACTAAGTAAAAGTCTATAAAAGAACTCATGGTACATTCAACCTAAAATGAATTATTTAAGCGATTGGAATGTTTGGACAACCTAGTTTTTCTCCTCACTATGGCTATGAACCCAAGTCATCGGGATCCCAAAAAAAATGTGGTAGAAGAAGAGGATGTTGATGTTTGTTTTGAGGATGATGTAGATGAGAGAAATATGGTTGTGGTAGATTTGAGACTTGCCAGAAAGGATGGTGCGAGAAGGTCACCGAAAAGATACACTACCAAAGATAAAGGCAAGAAAAAGATTGTTGACGAAGAAGGGGATGATAATATCACATCTCCGAGCTTGTCTGCTCCTAAAAAGGTAGTCATTGTTGATTTAGACTCTGCTAAAGAGTCTGTTTCTCAAATGAGGTAGGCAGATGATAAACCAACCGACCAAAGAAGCATAAAAGAAATTCGTGGGAATGCTACAAACGTTTCCCCTGCTTCGACTTACTTTGATATTTATGAGAATGATTTTGTAGTAAACGAACATAATAGATTGCTTTACGTTGCTTCTCTTCTTGAAATAAAATCCAATCAAAAGGATTGCTACAAAAAAGAATTTACCCAAAAGAGAGCTGATGTGAAGAACTTGGAAGGAGAAGTTGCTCTTGAGAAGAAGATTACCACAGAGTGTTTGGAAAACATTGAGGCACTGGAAGCTCAATTGAAGAAATAAAAAGTATAATTTGATGAAGAACAAGAGAGGTTCATCACTAAAGATACTGATCAAAATACCTTTATTAATGGCATCTTTGATTTTTGTGCCCAAACCAAAACATACTTTGAGAATGATGTCAAAGAGATTGAAAAAAGTAATGCTCAGAAATAATCTCTTAGGAACGATACCGAAAAATAAAAAAACATTTTTCTTAAAGAGTGTACTGCTGACTGTGTCTCTCGTTTGAAAGAGATGGATGCGAGGACGGAATCTGCTTTAATAGTAAAAATTCATGAACGTTTTCCTACGTTGAAGTTGGGAAGTATTTGAGAGCGCGTCTCAGAAGCATCGTTCGGAAGGGGTTTCTTTAGTAGATGAAGAATCATCCAGTGACTGTGAAGAGTCAAACAATTCATGCTCAAGGAGTTCATCGGAAGATAGTGAAGAAAGTACCCCCTCAGAGTAGGATTGGGGCATTTTACTTACGTTTATTTTCACCGTTTTTTGTAAACCTTATGAACTAATTATGCTATAGGTATATTCCACATATTCTCGTGAGGTATTTTGTACTAATACTTAATAGAAATGTTCTTCGGTTATATGTAAACTATTTTTATTTGAAAACGTTATTAACGATTAACTTTTATGATAAAAGACCTCCAAACTTCTTCACAAAACATTTTTCTATCAAAACATGGTTATCCCTCAATTTTTATAAAAGATCTCTAAACTTCTCCACCAAACGTTTTCATATCAAAATATTGTTATCCCTAAACTTTTATATAAGATCTCCAAACTTCTCCACTACACGTTTTCATATCAAAACATTTTTATCCCTCAATTTTATTATACGTGACCTCCTCGGTTTAAAAGATAAAAACTGTTAACCAACATTTATTGGAAGACTCTTTTAGTCCAAAAGATAAAAATTATACACCAATATCTGTTGGAAGAACCTTTCAGTCTAACAGATAAAAATTATAGACCAACGACCCTTCCTTTCCAAAAGATAAAAATTATAGACCAACATGTGTTGGAAGACCCTTCCGGTCCAAAAGATAAAAATTATAGACCAACATATATTGGAAGACCCTTCCGGTCTAAAATATAAAAATTATAGACCAACATCTGTTGAAAGACTATTTTAGTCAAAAAAAAATGTAGACAAACATCTGTTGGAAGACCCTTCCGGTCCAACATATAAAAATTGTGCAAATTGTTTTAATATGGAAAATAAATATTATGTATAAGTCGGCTATGAGGGAACCTCATTAAAACCTTCATGCACCACCAAAAGTATGCCACCGATGCGTACATAAATTTTCAAAAATATCTAAAAACTTTTACATTCATTCCAAATACAATTTGGGATGCTTAATATTCCACGGTTGATGAAGATCTCTTCCTTTTTTATCTTTGATTCGCTACGTACCTGACTTTACCTTCTTTGTGACCATGTATGGACCCTTCCAATTAGGTCCTAGCTTGCCAATCAGTTTTTTCTTTTGTGTGAAGAAATACTTTTCTTATACCTTGTCATCTACTTTGAATTCCCGTATTCTAACTTTGGAAGCATACCGACTCCTCATCAAAGTTTGATAGTGTAAAGAATTCAATTGTTCTATTCTTCTCTTTTATTCTATTAAATCTAGCTTTATGCACTTTCCCATATCGTTGGCTTCTTTGAAATATTCACTAAATCGATATGAAGGGAAGATAACTTCGGATGGCACAACAACATCCATTCCATAGACAAGTGCAAACAAAGATTCTTGGGTGGCTGCTCGAGGAGTAGTTTTGTATGCCCACACGACTTCTTGTAAATAATCCAACCATTTCACAGCCTTGCTTTCCAATTTATTTCTCAATCCATCAAGAATTATACGATTAGTGACCTCGCGTTGGCCGTTTTCTTATGGATGGAAAGGTGTCGAGAAGCATTGTTGTATTCATTTAGCAGAACAAATCCTTCATCTCCTTATTGTGAAACTGTGGCTCATTATCCATCGCCAATTTTCTTGGAACCCCAAAGCTACAAAAAATATTAAAAAAAGTGAACCTGATCACGTCCTTAGCTTTTGTTCCTGCCAATGGTTCAGCTTCCATCCACTTAGAGAAATATTATACCACGACAATTATTGTTTGTCGTCCTCCTGATGCCATTGGTAATGGTCCGACCAGATCAATGCCCCATCGGTCAAAAGGTAATAACTTCAATATTGATTCGAGAGGCACTTTGGTACATGAATTGTATTAGAAAATCTTTGGCAAGTATCACACTTTTGAACTAACTCTTTGGAATTTGAGGAAATTGTAGGCCAGTAATACCCTGCCAGAAAAACTCTTCGTATCAAATTTTCTTCATTTACCTTCATATTGAACTGTTTGGAATGAAATTCGAGTAGGAAGTCTACTAAAGCTTGTGCTTTGATTACAGTCGTAGGTTTAAATTCAATTTTACAACTCCTCATTCAACCGAAGACTTGGTCATTCTTCATTATACATCAGGCCTTTATAACATATTTTAATGGAAAATATGTTCGTACAATGATATAATGAGCCTGACAATAAGGCCTCATTTTCAGAGAAGCAGCTACTAGTGCGAGGGCCAACGTTTCTAAAATTAAATGACATTTATAAGCATCCAAAATAGTTTTACTAACGTAATACAATGGTCTTGGGAAATTACCTTCTTATCTAATCAAAACAACACTTAAAACATAATCTGACACCACTACATAAACATATAATTTTTCCCTCGGGTTTGGCTTTGTCAAAATTTATGGCGAAGAGAAGTATTCTTAGATTCGATAAAAAGCTTTAGAACATTCTTGAGTCCAGTTAAAAAAATTTGCTTGTCTCAACACTTGGAAAAATATATATAAATCTATTCAGAGCTGACAATCTCTCTATCATAATTTGTTCTTCATAAATCGTTTGAGGTGGTTCCATAGTTCTCAAAGCATTTAACTGTACAAGATCAGCTTTTATTCCGTGTTGTCTGATTATGTACCCTCGAAACGTTCCGGATCGCACTCCGAATGTACACTTTTATGGATTTGATTTCAAGTTTATCTTTGTCAAGTTAGCGAAAGTTTCTTCTAGATCTACAAAGTGGTCCTCATCTTTTGAAAGTTTTACTAACATTTCATCGATATACACTTCCAAATTTCTCTTAATCTGAGTCTCAAAAGCTTTGCTTACTAAGCACTGATAAGTTGCTCCGGCATTTTTCAACCCAAAAGGAATAACCTTATAGTAGTGTAAACTTCTTCCAGTGATGAATGTGGTGCTCTCCTAATCCTTTGGATCCATTTGGATTTGATTGTATCTTGCATATGCATCCATAAATGAGAGTAGTCGGTTCCCCAAAGTAGAATTCACTAGCTGATCTATTCGTGGAGCCGATAAGGGATCTTTTCGATAAACTCTATTTAGATAAGTGAAATCCACACATATCATTCATTTACCATTCTTATTTTTCACCAAAACCAGATTAGCAATCCATGAAGGATATTGTGACTCTCGTATATGCCCAACCTTGGTTAAACGATCTATTTCAGCCATGATAGCCTCATAATTTTTCTTGGGAAAAAGATCTCCTTTTCTGGATGATCAGACGCACATTGCTTCAAGCAGCTAATATATGACAAATGATATTCGCAGGAAGCCCTGTCATATAATGTCTACACCATGCAAACATATGTAACGTTTTTTTATAGGAACATAATTAGTTTCTCCCTCACCGCAGGAGATAATTTGGTGCAAATGTTTAAACTTTTTCCCTGGGAAAAAACATGATCCTCAAAACTTGCATCTGGGATCATAAACTCAGGGGTCTCCTTCAGATCATCTACGCGATCGAACCCCATGGGAGACCCCAATAATTGAAATGATTTTTTTAAATTGTCCCTCTTAATTTTATTTGGGCCAGAGCCGTTCGATAATATTCTCTTTCCATCTTTTGACTGCTTCTTACTGTTTCAACATTTTTTCCCACGATATATTTCAAATATTGGTGAATAGTTGATGCTACATCATGAATTCCAGATAGCCAAGACCTTCCAAAAATTGCATTGTAAGACGTTGGAGCATCTACCACAATAAACAAAACAGTCACTACCTTGTTAAATGGTCCCCGACCTAATTCAATTCTTCCCTCAAATTTTAATACCACTTCAACCGTTACCCGCGTAAACCCTACAATCGTCTGATCTGACCAAAGAATTACTGGAGGATTCACTATCTTTTTATAATTAGTCATGAACATAATGTTAGCAGGACTGTCAGTGTCAATCAAAATTCTTTGTATCTCGTCCCCAAAAAAATATGCTACAATAACTATCGCATCCTCAAGTGGACCAACAACATCCCTCATATCATCATCTTCAAAAGAAAGTATTGGAGATGGATTTCTGTACAAGTGGGGTGAAACACCCACCTCTAACTCAGTTGCTAAGCTGACAATATGTCTCTTTCGAGAATAATTCGATGTCCGTGCAACAATATCCTCTCCAAATATTGTTAATGATTCAAAGAAATTACATAGTTCACTAACCTTTTCTCTTACAACTGGTTCTTCCACCATCAAAATGATGTTCATATCTAGCTTCTAACCACTTAGAGAAATTATCAAAAACCACGATAAAGGTCTCACTACCTCCGGATTCCATAGGTAAGGTCCAACCAGGTCCATCCCCCATTTTTCGAAATGCAAGGACTCAAATATTGACTTAAGTGGTATTGTTGGTATATAAATGGTATTTGCTAATCGTTGGCAGAGATCTCACCGTTAGACTAAGTCTTTGGCATCTGCCATAATGGAAGGACGATAATACACAGGCAACAAAACCCTTCTTGTTAATGTTTTATAGCCATGATGGACAGATCCCTCCTCATCGTGCAATTCAGATAACATCATCTGCGATTCATTAGTTCCTTGGAACCGTACGTATGGTCGACTTAAAGGATTTATTATATAGTATACCTTTGAGAACCGTGAAAATATATGCTTTGAACCTTAGTTTTTCTTCCAATGCTTTAGTAACTGGAAGAATCCATTTACTTATAAATTCCGTAATCCCATACTTCCAATCTTTCTCTAGGCTGGTTGAAATTTGAAATGCTTATTCGGTATCTAATTATTGATTACAAATCATTGTTATCAAAGGGTTCTCTTGGAACAGTATCCATCTATATCCTTTGGTATATGGAATAGTAGCCAAGGAATCAACCATTGAATTTTTGGCCCGACGAACGTGTTTGTAATCGATGTATTCAAAGAAGGTTGCAGTCTCTTTCAATTTTCTAAGTATTTTACCAAGTGATAATTTCTTGCTTTGGATTGACCCGAGACATGATTAATAAGAAGTTATGAATCACTTATCAGATGAATCTTTCTTGTAATACAAAATTTTGCAAACCTTAGCCCTGTCAAGTCTGCCTCATACTCCGCCGCGTTATTTGAGGCTTTGAAACAAAAGCATATTTCTTGGTATATTGAATCTTCGGAGTGGGATTCCAAATGAACCCATACCCTGCAACCCAAAATTCTTTTGTGTCAGGTTTTCCAAAATGAGGGCCATTATCTATTGTAATAGTTCTTGGAATTTGGAACCTCCAATATATATTAGATATGATAAGCTTAATAATATTTTTTAATGTAGTTCCGAATAAAGGCTTTGCTTCCATTCACTTAAAAAAATTATCAACAACCACGATAAAGGTCTCACGACCTCTAGATTCCATTTGGTAAGGTCCAACCAGGTCCATCCCCCGTTTGTCGAAATGAAAGGCCTCATATATTGACTTAAATGGTATCACTGGTATATTTATTATATTTGCAAATCATTATCAGAGATACCACCGTTGGACTAATTCTTTGGTATCTGCCATAATAGAAAGCCAATAATACACAAGCAACAAAACCCTTAATGTTAATATTTGATAGCCACAATGGACAAATCCCTCCCGGTCGTGCAATTCAGATAACAACATCTACGATTAATTAGTTTCTTGGAACCAAACTAATAATCAACTTAAAAATTTATTATATAGTATATCCTCAATGACCGTGAAAACATGTGCTTTGAACCTTAGTTTTTTCTCCAATTTTTTGTCAACTGGAAGAGTCGATTTACTTATAAATTATGTAATCTCATATCTCAAATCTTTCTCTAAGGTGGTTAAAATTTGAAATGCCTCTTCAATGTCTAACTTTTGCTTAAAAATAATTGTTATCAAAGGGTGCTATTGGACAAGTATCCATGTATATAATTTGGTATATAGAATAGTAGCCAAGGAATCAACCTTTGAATTTTTGGCCCCGACGAACGGGTTCATAATTGATATGTTCAAAGAAGGTTGCACTCTATTTCAATGCTTTTAGATA
Source organism: Limnanthes douglasii subsp. nivea (assembly GCA_036936605.1). NCBI lineage: Eukaryota > Viridiplantae > Streptophyta > Magnoliopsida > Brassicales > Limnanthaceae > Limnanthes > Limnanthes douglasii. The sequence goes on from JAUPFV010000001.1 coordinate 97,128,370, forward strand.
TTTACCAAGTGATATTTTCTTGCTTTGGATTAACCCAAGGCATGATTAATAAAAAAATTATGAATCACTTATCATACAAAGTTTTCTTGTACTACTAAATTTTGGAAGCCTTAGCCATGCCAAGTCAGCCTCGTACTCCGCCGCGTTATTTAAGGCTCTGAAACCAAAGCATATTGCTTCGTATATTGAATCTCCGCAGTACTAAATGAACCCCTACTCTAAAGCCCAAAATTCTTGATCTCTCATTAGTTCAGACTATCCAGTCATATAGAGGCTTATCAATAATTGGTCGAGGCTCTGATTGCTCATAATGAAATTCAACTAGAAAGTTTGCACAATATTGTGCTTTAATTGTTGTTTTAGGAGCGAATTCGATGTCATAATCTCCTAATCACGCTGACCATTTAGTTATCTGACTCGATACATCTGTTTTTTATAACACATTATTAAATGGAAAAGAAGTTCGAACAGTAAAGGAATGGGTCTAGAAATATGACCTCAATTTTTGCGGTAACACTACTAGAGCCAAATCTAATTTTCTCAGTTTTAAGTATCATTTTCCAGAGTCTAACAAGATTTTATTTACATAGTAGACTAGCCACGGATAACCACCAACTTTTCTGATCAAAATCACACTTACTATATAATCTGATATGAATATGTAGATGAATGTATTTTCTCCCACAACTAGTTTGGTTAAAAAAATCGGAGAGGATATGTGTTCTTTTATTTTAGTAAAGGTTTTGTCACACTTTGGAGTCCAAATAAATTTGTTTTCCTTCCTTCATATTTGAAAAAAGGGTGGACCCTTATCCGAATACCTTGATATAATTCTGTTTAACGCGACTAACCTTCTCGTTAAAATTTATACCTCTTTAATGGACCTTAGAGAATCTATGATGATCAAAGCATTTAATTGTACTAGATAAGCTTGAATACTTTTTACTTACTATGTAACCCATGAATTTTCCAGATCGAACACAGAATGTACATTTTTTTTGGGTTTAACTTTAAGTTAATTTCTTTTAGATTAAAAAAAGTTTCTTCCAGATCGGAGAAATGATCCTCCTCTCTTATGTTGTTTTCTAACATATCATCAATTTAGACTTCAACGTTTCTTCCAATTTGGCTATCGAAAGCTTTATTTACCAAACACTGAGAATTAACCATAACAATCTTTAAACCAAACGACATCACTTAGTAGTAATGGAGCCTATACGAGTTATGAATTTAGTGTTATCTTGGTTGCTCAGATCCATCTGTATATGGTTATATCCCATAAAATTATCCAGAAAAAATATAAGAGTATATTACTTGAAGTCAAGTCTATTAATTGGTCAATTTTATAATTAAATATGTAAAATCGACACACATGCGCCAATTCCCACTTTTTTCTCGACGAGTACCAGGTTTAATATCCATAATGCATATTTAAACTCTCGAGTGTCCCTATATTTGTTACTCTATCTACCTATATCACAATCACTTCAGTCTTTTTTGTAGACAAAGCTCTTCGTTTTGGGATAACAGAGTGTATGTTGGATAATATAGTAAGTTTATGACAAATAATACTCGGAGGGACCCCTGTTATATCCTTGGTACACTAAGTAAACATTTGTACATTCTTTTCCAAGAAAGATATCAATTGTTCCCTTATGATTGGAAATACTGAGCTCCAATCTTCAATTGTTTCCATTTGGAAAGTTGTATACTTCGACATCCTTATTAGGTATTACCAAACTATGGGCCTCTATCGAATTATCTACATCATATGTATCCAAAGTGGACACCAATAATTGCTATTATTTATTTATTTATTTATTTCAGCACTTTGGATTGTCTTAGAAGCCAAAGAAGTAACGTAGTATTCTCTAGCCACTATCTAGTTGCTACAAACAACTATTACTTGACCCCCAATTATATATTTTAAGAATTGATGTACAATTGATGCAACAACATGCATCCTTGATAACCATGATCTGCGGAAAAGAGTATTGTATAAGGTCAGACAATCTATCACTAGAAACAGTACTCTTACAGTTTACTTGTAAGTGGACATGAACAAAATGTTTGTTGAAATCCCCGTGTCAATCATGATCCTTAGGATTTGGGTTCCCTCAATAGTCGCTCCGATTACCATAACATTCTCATGTGTTCCATGAATATCTCTCAGATCATCACAATCAAACATGATAAAGGACATCAGATCTTAGTATAGATGGATAGACATTTTTTCTTCTAATTGAGTAGCCCAACTTAAGACGCTAATACTGTATCCCCATAAAAAATAGCCATTGATTCAAAAAAATTACACAAATCTTTAATATTTTCTTCCTTATTAGGTTCATAGATCACCATAGCACTAGTTCTGTTAGGAACAACGTCAAGATACTCAGAATCCATACCAACCTCATTGTAGGGTCCGATTACAATAATTGCATTTGCCCGTTTGAGGTCACTTTTATTGACTCTCTTCAAACTATTGCTTAATTGCCAACTGGAGCTTGCGACCGAGCCTTTGTTTGTGCTTGACAAAAATGGTAAGTTTTCCATTCTCAATTAAGTTTTGGATTTCTTGCTTCAAAGTAATGTAATCCCCTCTATCATGATCCATATTATTGCGATACTTATAAAACCGACTATTTCAAATTTCCCTCAAACTTTAGGTTGGAAATGGTTTTCTAAACTGAACAAAATTCATTATATTATCGAAGATAATAGCTACACTCTCCGTTAACTCATCATAGTTATCTGGTTGCACCAAATACTGTGATCTGGATCTAACTACTAACCTTGTGGATGTTGATATACCCTAGGTTGAGTCAGATTTTGATTTGTGTCTTTTGGACGAAAATTAGTGTTTGTCTCATGCGTGACAGACTGATATTCGTTAAACTGATATGCATGATAGACGTGATGTGTTACACTACGTGACATGACAGAGGCGTGATAATTAAGAAACTTAGTATATTAAATATAGAGATAGAATATCTACAAGAGTAGTTGGATAGTAAAAGTTTTTTTAAATATCCTAAGAGTCTAAACAAGGCTATATATAGACTTTGGGACTAATGGTCTTACATGGTCCATATACCCTATTTGTTGGGTAACACAAGACCATATAACCCATGCCTATTATTACATAAAACATATTTAATTATTACACTTTATTACATCAACATCATAGAGTAAACTTTGGTTTAATAACTTATTGGTTTGAATTGTTTTTGAGAGAATTTGGTCTTTATCAATAACAAATGTTTTTTTATTAAAAGACTTGTTATGCTGAAATTAAAAAATGATAAGTCAGTTTCATAATATCTCAGTGATTTCCTCGATATTGTTGACAAGTTGACTACTATAAATATTGCTAATAAAAACCAGAAGGTGTTTTATCTTTGAAATTTATCAAAGAAAACATGTTCAACGAAAAGATTAGAAAAAAAGAGATGAAAATTGATAATTCACAAGCTTTTATTGCTGAGAATAGAGGAAGAGGCAAGAATAGAGGTTCTAAATTTCTTGGTAACTCAAAGAGAAGATCCAAGTCCAAATATGGGAAAGAGATAAGGATATGCAACTATTTTGGCAAGCCTAGTCATATACAAAAGTATTGTTATCGATGGAAGAAAGAAAAATGTAACAAGTTAGATTCACAAAATTAATTTGATGATAAAAATAATGCATCTTTTGCTTCTATAGGTAATGATGATACATCATTGATTTGTGTTATCAGTTGTAGGTACTGGTGCTTCATATCAGCGTGTTCCTAATACAGAATGTTTTTTTAACTACAAAAGTGGCAATTTTGAAATGTCATTGTCGGGTTGAGTAATATTTGTGTGAATACTTACGTTGTAACATACTTACACAAAAAGATGTGCGCCATATTCATGATCTACGTCTGAATTTGTTGTCTGCAAATATCCTTAATCAAGAAGTTTTCCGTCACACATTTGGTGATGGTAAGTGGAAAATCTCCAAAGATTCGATGGTAGTTTCTTGAGGTGATTTGTGTTACTCTATATATAAGACAGATATGGGTATATGCTATGAGGAGCTGAATGCAATTGAGGAAAATAATTCTACTAATTCCTCGCATCGAAGACTATGATGCATGAGTGACAAGAAGATGAAAACTTTGGATATTAAGTCACCCATTCATGTTGATATATCTATTAGTATTAAAAACTGTGACCACTGTTTGATAGGAAAGACACATAGAGGCTTATTTTCTAAGAAGTCCACTAGAAAACAAGAAAACCGGAATTACTATACTCCAATATTTATGAGGTCTTTTGGAAGTGGACAAAACAAAAGTTATGAAAACCTTCAGATTTGAAGCAGACAATATCATACTAGTGCGAAGACCAAGTTATTCGCACTTATATATGAAAGCGGAAGATAAGATATCCATAGCGGAAGATAAGATATCCATATTCCCAACATATATTACATATTGCAATACAATTGAATATTATATAAAAATGAATTATCTCTTCTTTTATATATATATATATATATATATATATATAATAATCAGAAACAATAAATATAAAATAAACTTTTAGTTTTTTCATGTATTACATTATTAGAAATAGTAAGAAAAATATACATTTTTACTTATTTTTTAGTCTAATTATTAGAATATTATTCAAAATATTTTAATTTTAATTTATTAAAATAATATCACAAAAAATAGTTTTGAATTATAACAACCACGTTGTTTTGGACTAAATGTACATAGTTCGAACTAAATGTAAAAAGCTCCAAGAATTGGTTACTCTGTTCTTGCTTAAGAACAAAGTCTATTTTTTAAATTTTTCTTCAATTCTTTCTCTGCTTCTTTCAATTGAATGATGACTACTTCTAATCTTCGTTCTTCTGATGAATTTCCTTTACTAAGGAATGCTGAACAACTTCAACAATCCCAAGAGTCTCATGGTCTTGATCCTAAGCAGAGTAATGGTGAATCTAAATTTCATGATGAGGGTTGTAACGTTATTTTGAATCCAATATTTGAGGAGAAAAGTAAAAGCAGAGTTGATGGAGCAAGGAAGAGTTCGTATGCTGATACGTTAAAAAACAAGAATGTGGATTTTGAGCATTCTGTGATCTCTGTTTCTGTTAATAATGATATTCCTGTTATTGTATTCGATGCTGGTGATAAGGATAAACTTATGAAACTTTCTAAGCACACTCTTATTGGAAAATTTGCATCAGGAAAACCTACTATGGAAAGTTTCAGAAGTTTCTTGGCTAAGTTTAAATTTTCAGGAAGTTACAATGTCTCTGTCTGGGATTTTAGACATGTGTTTGTCGAGTTCAGTAATGTTGATGATTTTATGCGTTTATGGTCAAGGAATGTGTGGATTCTGGGCAATAAGACGATGAGATTGTTGAAATGGACACCAGACTTTGATCCTAGTCTGGAATGTCCATTTTCTCCCGTCTGGGTTTCTTTGCCTAGTTTGCCTGAGTTTTTGTTTAACAGAGCCACGATTAGTGAAATAGCCAAGATATTGGGTACGCCTTTCCATCGGTTAATAGAGCTAGGCAGAATTGCTGTAGATTTTGGGTGGAAATTGATGTTTCTAAACCTTTAATTCATAAAGTTCAATTAAAGTTTGGAGATGAGGACAGTTATTCGATTGATCTTGTTTATGATAATATTCCTTTATATTGTCATCACTGTGCTCATATTGGTCACTCTAAGGATAAATGTAAGAAGCAGTTGGTTGAGGAGAAGGTTCAATCTGTTGGTCAGGAGGTTGAGCACGCTCTTAAAGATTCTTGTGAATTAGATCGTGTCTCATGTTCTAAACGGGATGGAAATCTTCAGAATCATGATCTGCTCTATGAAGACACTTGTGATCAAGTTGTTCTTTCTGTTGAAGAGAAGCCTTCTGGTAGGATGATAAAGTCTATTATAGTTGACAAGGATGATGATAGTCCTAGTCATGTGGATTTGGATGATAGCTGTTCTTTTCAAATGGTTAAAGAAGTAGAGTTTAGTGATTCTGTAGCTCCTGTGATTGAAGAGGAGATGATTGATGCATTAAGAACATTAGAAAGAAGGAATATGTTCGAGGTTTTGAGTACTGATGTACATATTTCTCCTAAAAAGGATGGCAGTCTGCCATGTTCTCCAGTTAAGGATAAGTATGAGAAAGCAAAAAATAAAAGACAAGATCCACATAAAGTAAAAAAGGTTCCTAACATTTGGTCTTCTAAGGGCCCAGTTTCTTCTAAGTTATTGAAGCTCAAAAGAGCCCACAAGTTTGCTCCTGATTAATGACTATAACTCTGATTAACTGGAATGCAAGAGGTTTGGCAAGTAAGGAAACGTTGCAGAGATTAAAGTCTTTGGTCATTTCTGAAAATGCCAGCTTTGTTGCAATTCAGGAGCCTTTGATAAAGGCTGATGTTATGAGTAAGGTTTCTATGAAGTTGAAGTTGAAAGGGTACATGTGTAATGTGAGCAATAAGATTTGGGTATTTTGGCATCAGGATTTTAAGGTGGAGAGTGTTTTTTATTCTGAACAGCTTCTTCATCTTAAGGTGAGTCACTCTTCTGTGAATAAGTGGTTTTATGTGTCTGTGGTTTATGCTAAGTGTAGAAGAGATAGAAGGGTTGAGCTTTGGGATTCTATAAGAGGTTTTGATGCTGCTTCTAATATGTGGATAATGCTTGGAGATTTTAACGTTATTTCTGGTCTTCATGAACAATTGGCTTGTACTACTGTTAATCAAAGAGGGATGGATGAATTTAACAATCTTATTTTGGACTGTGCTTTGATTGATGCTGGGTTTTCTGGATCTCCTTTTACTTGGTCTAATGGTCGGAATGGGAGAAGGTTGGATCGTGTTCTGTATACTTCTGCTTGGCTTGAGTTTTTTGACTGTACAGCTGTTTCTCATTTGGCTAGATGCTGTTCTGATCACTGTCCATTAGTTATTAAGCTGTCATCTAGTAGTCAAAATGTTAAGGCTTCGTTTAAGTTACAGAACATGTGGTTAACTCATCCTGGTTTTATGAATATGGTTAATGATACTTGGTCTGTTAGTATTGGTGAAAGTGTGGGGAATCCTGTAATGGTTTATTGGCTTAAGCAGCAGAGACTTAAAAGTGCTTTGAAGGCTTGGAATAGAGAGGTTTTTGGGAATGTTTTTGATGCTATTAAGCATTCAGAAGCTGCTATCATTGACAGGGAGAATAAGTTTCAAATGGATTCTTCTGAGGTGAATAGAGATGCTTTGAAGGAGGTCAGGTTAAATCACTTGATCCTTCTTGATAGAGAAGAAATATTTTGGAAACAAAAGGCTCATGCCTCTTGGTTGAAGGATGGTGATAGGAATACAGCTGCTTATTATGGTTTTGTGAAGAAGAGAATTAGGAGGAACAGGATTGATAGGATTAAAATTGATAATGACTGGCTTTCTTCTAAAGAGGATATTGGTAGATCTGCTGTAGATTTTTATACATCTCTTCTTGCTCCTTCTATTGAGTTAGATTCTGATACTCTTTCAATGGGGGTGGTCCCTTTGTTAGTTACTGAGGAAGAGAATTGTGCTATTTCTTGTACTCCTGATTCTGATGAAATCTATGAGGTCATTAAGTCCTTAAACTCTGATTCTGCTGCTGGTCCTGATGGATTCAATGGCGAATTTTATAAGAAATGTTGGAAGATTATTGGAGATGATCTTTGTACTGCTATTAAGGGTTTCTTTAATGGTTTTAATCTTCCTAAGGGGGTGAAAGCTACTACAATCTGCCTTATTCCTAAGCTTGATAATCCTAGTAAGTGGACTGATTTTCGACCTATAAGTCTAACTACGCTGTTCTCTAGGATTGTTGGAAAGATTATCAATAACAGGCTAGCTAGAATTCTCCCAAAGCTCATATCAAAGGAACAAGGTGGGTTTGTGAAAGGTAGAAGCATCCAGGATTCTATTTTGTTGGCTCAGGAAATGTGCTTTGATATCAATGGTAATAGAAGTGTGGGTAATGTGATTTTCAAGACTGATATGACCAAAGCTTTTGATAAGCTTAGTCATAAGTTTTTGTTTGATATTTTGAAGCTCTTTGGATTTAGTTCTGCTGTTTCTGCTTTGATTAAGAGTTGTATCTCCAATGTTCATTCTTCTGTCTTGGTTAATGGTGAGTTAAATGGTTATTTTGCAAATTCTCATGGCCTTAGACAAGGGGATCCCCTATCCCCTAGTCTGTTTATTCTTGCTGAAGAATATTTGTTAAGGAGTACTAAAATTCTTTCAGAAAGGAATCCTTTGTTCAGATATAAGACCAGAAGCAGAATGAATGTGGCTTGTTTAGCCTTTGCTGATGATTTTATGCTTTTTGCCAATGGAAATGCTGATACTATGAAGGCTTTTAAGGATGTTATTGATCACTATCAGAGGGTTTCAGGTCAAGAAATCAATAGTACAAAGTCAAAGCTGATTGTTTCTAATAAAATGAATCATCATCAGATTTCTATTATTGAAGACATTTGGAATGTTAAGCATACATTTTTACCTTTTAAGTATCTGGGTTCTATCATTTCTATTAAATCTAGAGTTTCTTACTTTGAGGATTTGATATACAAAGTTAGGGAAAGAATAATGGACTGGGACAAGCTTCATCTGTCCTTTGCTGGCCGGCTTCTCTTGATTCAGGTTATCCTTCTTGCTTTTCCAACTTATTATCTGCAACACATCATGCTGCCTGTCAGTATTATAAACAGGTTAGAGGTTCTCTTCAACAAGTTCCTGTGGGGAACAAAAGAGGATAAAAGAAGTATAATTTGGGCTAGCTGGTGGAAGCTTTGCAAGCCCTATATTGAAGGGGGTCTAAATATAAATACTCTTAATGACATGCAGCAAATGTTTTCAATGAAGTTGTGGTATGTTTTTAGAATGCAGGATTCCTTATGGGCTAATTACATGTTGTCTGTCTATTGTCATGATGGGATTCATCCAGTTTTGGCTGTTTCTCCTAGTAAGAAATCAAGATCGTGGAATAGAATCATCAATGCTAGAGAGTTAGCTGAAGGTTTTATTTTTTGGCTACCTGGTCAGGGGAATATTAACTTTTGGTATGACAGATGGTGTTCTGAAAATGCTTTTATTAAAGTGGGAACAAATGATGAAAGAAGATTGCTTTGGAGTTCTGGTAATAACATGGTTAAAGACTACTGGTTTAATGGAAATTGGGACTTACAGAAGCTCAGAGCTACTGTCACTTCTACTGAGATCTCTAAAATAGTGAAGATTAGGCTATCTGATGCAAATGATGCTATTAAGTGGTCTCTTTCCAAAGATGGGAACTTTAATGCTAAAGAAACTTTGAGGCATATAAGAGTCAAGGGTAGTGTTTCTGCTATTTACGCTAAGACTTGGAATGGGGTCTCTCCTAAAAAATGCTCTTTTCTATTATGGAGAGCCCTGCATGGTTGGCTTCCTACAGATGAAGCTATGCAAAAGAGAAGAATTCATCTGGCCTCAAGATGCATTCAATGTAATAATAGTGTTGAAAGCACTAACCACATTATGGTGCAATGTACTGAATCCTGGGCTGTCTGGTCTCATTTCAGTCAGATCTTCAAAGTGAATGTTCAGCCTCACATGACTCTGGCTCACGTAGTGATGAAGTGGTATTGGACTTCCAAGAAAGCTTGTGATATTTTTTCTATTTTACCTGCAATAATAGGTTGGTGTGTGTGGTCAGGCCGAAATAAGAAGAAGCATAATAAGGAACCTTCAAACTCGATGTTGGTTATTAAGCATGTTATTTACATTCTAAATGGATTAGATCAGGCGAATATCTTAACTAAGAAGCATTGGGGTTTTTACAGTAAAGAGGCATTGAATCTAGGCTGTGTAAATCAATTTAAGACTCCTAACAAGCCATTGTTCTTAAGATGGAAAAGCCCTAAACATGGTAGATATAAATTGAATGTCGATGGATCCTGTACCTCAAATCATGAGTCTTCTGGTGGTGCTGTAATCAGAGATAGCATGGGTCGGATTGTTGGTGGTACTAGTAAGCTTTATGGTAAAGGATCCCCTTTGATTGCTGAATGCCGAGCTCTGCTTGATGGTTTGGTGCTGTGTAGTAGTCTGGGGCTGCTTCAAGTCGATATAGAGATTGACTCGATGATTTTGTTGAATCTTCTTGTTTATGGTTCTTCGACCTGGTATCTTGCTCCATTACTGAGCTGCTGCAGAAGATTGATTAGGTCTCAAATGGTCTTCAAGCACATTTTTCGTGAGCAGAATCTTGCAGCCGACTGGGTGGCCAAGGAAGCATTGAAGCTTTGTGCTGATTTTGAATTTACTGATTTGAATGTGCCTTCGAAATTGAAGGCTATAGCATTGTTAGAAAGTATAAGTCTAGGGTATTTGAGATTGGGGATTTAGGGTTTTTGCTCTAATTTCTTTGGGAAGAAGATGAAGCTCATCTCCCGCGTTCTTTTAGAATTTTTGTAAAATTGCTATCAAAACTCTGTAACTTTTCTCATTTCAATGAAAGTCCTTTATAAAAAAAAAAACCACGTTGTTTTGGACTATTGAAATCCGTCGAAAATCAGTCCTTGATTCGATAATCTTATCCAACCGTTAATGATCCAAGATTTAGGTACAAACGGATTATCAATCCAAACCTATAAAATCGGTAATAACTCGGTATATATATAAATATGTTATATTTAAATGTAAATATAAATTTAACTAAAACAATCAATGTCATTATATAAAAGATGTACCCTATATTATAAGGAAGTGGAGCTTGAGAAAAATATCAAATTCTAAATGCTGTTTAGATTCCCGAAGTCCCATGACTACGACAATTCGTGTTTTTTCTTTATTATCGCTATGGTATTTTAGGTTTTTTTTTTTTGGTGAAAGTATTTTAGGTTTATAGGATAGCTGTTCTGATACTATCGAATACTATCCAACTCCAACGCTTGTTTGTAAAAGATAGAAAACTTTGTAATTCAATAGTTCCAAATGACACCATATGACAAATGTGAGGATATTTTTTTATAGTTCTTTTTGAAGTTTGTTAACGACATGTAACTTTTAAAAAATAAATGAGAAGTGAAAATTGAAAACTTAAAAATTCAGATTCACATAACAATAACAAGTTGATTCAACTTCATCGCTGTTCCTTTTGTTCATGGATTTACAGGTTAGTAAACTAAATGATAGGTGTCAACAATTTGCCATAAAATTTTAAAGACTATGCAGTTTATGGGTAATTTTATTGTCCCAAGCTCATAAAAGTATGCCATTCTTTGCGAGTTTGTTTAAAATTATCGTCGAATGAAATTCAAAAATTGTTTAAAGTTATCGTTCAACGAAATTATTACGACCATGTATGAGATTTCAAGATTTTAAAGTATATCATGGCTGAAATTATATCACTACATTGCATCCCAACATTAGCTACCCAAGGTTTTGGGTACTCGTTATATATAGGTATGAGTGCTTGGTAAAAACTATTACTTCATTCCACATCATTACGGTAAAAAAAACGGTAATATATATATAGAACTGCGTTAGTGACAAGTTTGGTATTCGTCTAAAATTTGAATCTCAGTTTTTAATAGTCTCAGTTTTTAATAGTCTTGATTTGATTGTTATTAACAGTTCGAGTATGTTCGGTAGTTTATCCGTTTGAGTTCAAGTCTTTTTAATCAACACTCGATCCATACTAGTCATAGTAAATATGTGGCATCGTGACAAACTTGTGGCATATGTGACATCGTGACAAACTTGTGGAGGTGTCAAACTTGTGGAGGTGTCAAACTTGTGGCATATGTGACATCATGACATGCATGACGGCATGACATGCATGCATGAGACCTGTCGCGACGTGACACGGATGACACCGTGATACATGTCAAATAAAAGACAATGGATGAACAGTAGCTTGAGTAGAACCATGACTCAGCTATGTGCCTAGTAGCTTATTTCTTGGGCCTGAAGGCTCATATGGATAATCCGATTATACGGTTCGACCCACAAGACCCATGAGTCAAGGAAAAACACTATAAATACCCCAACCAACCTCATTAAGAGGGTTGGACTTCTTCGAAAAACATTAAATATAAACACACACCTCATTTCTCTTACAACCCCTTATAAAAATAATTAAGATCCACCAGTTATAGTCTTTCCTCTATTTACCCTGAACCAAATTGCACCATTATTAAATTAGCGACCACATTGGGAGATAAATGTACTTGAATAGCTCTATTAAAAATCTTACCTATAATACAAAGTTCAGAAATCCTTGGGATATGGATCTCAATATGCAATAGGTGTTGCCTGAGGAAAATGAAAAAAAGAGAGAGGAAAATGAGTGATACCGAGGAAAGTCCGTTCATGCAAGATGAGCGTGATCAACCGAGGGCCGAAATTAAAGCTTTGAGGGCCCAAAGGCAGGCTGAGGTATCGTTGAAAGACAAGTTTGATGCAGGAAAAATATCTACAGATGAGCCTACAAACAATAACAAACAAGGGGAAAATGATCTGTCCCCAAAAGCTCAAACTAATCCTAAAAAGAGACATTGAGCCAAACAAGTAAATAGTACATTAGAATCTTCTGATAAAACTGATACTGCTTCTGACTCTGATGGGTCTTTCTCATCTAGTAGTGAGCAGGGCCGTCATAAAAAGAAAATAAGATTAACTAAAAAACATTCCAGGAAAAGAGATAGGAAGGGAAAAAAAATAAGTATCAGGGAAAGAAAAAGGGAACGACAGATCACTGTATTGATCATCTACTGAGTGATCAGTTTGCTACCATATCCAAACCATGTATATTTTCCACTCCTCATGAAGATATAGTCTTGAGTCGTAGCCATAATTGGAGGAAATCACCCATATCCTAAAAAATTCTCTCCGAACATATGCCCATGAGGTTTGATAGTTCCAAGATGGAGAAGTATGATGGGAGTAAAGACCCTGATAATCATCTTCAGAAATTCAAGAATTTTATGATGAATTTTGATGATGATGATAAAATTTTATGCCGGAGATTCTCACAAACTGTCTAAGGAAGTGCTTTGAAGTGGTATAATAGTTTGCCACATGGATCAATAAAGAACTTTGATTTGTTCTGGATGGAATTTTGGAGACAATTTGTGGGGAGTAAAGAGCTTAAAGGGAACGATGACATTATCATCTATTATTCCAAGAATCAAATAAATATTTGAAGGAATACATTAGTCGTTTACATAGAACGGATTAGCCAATTGTTTTGAGCAAGTGGCAATTGCTTCACTGAGGCAAGGTTTGAATTCGGGTCAATTAGTTGATGCAGTTAGTCGGAAAAAAGCGATGACATGGGGCGGACTGTTAAATCAGGTCGAGAAACAGATTACAGTGGAAGAGACTAAGAAGTCTAGAGTATCGTCCCAAAATAAGTCTGCTCCAACAACACCAATCCCACAAGCTAGCACTCAATCTCAATACATGCCTAAAGATTCAGGACAAGGGTCACACCGGCGAAGAAAAAATAAATCAAGTCAACCCCAACAGTTTAAACCCAAGAGAGGTCTATGGGTTCAACCTGAGTTGTTTGCCCAACTAAGGGAGAGTGTGGCAACCATTAGTGATAAAACAAGGAATGTTGTGCACTTTAGAAAACCGGCGCCAATTCAGTCTCTTAGAGAGATCCAAAACACTCGTTATTGTAAGTACCACAATGATGTGAGTCATGATACCCACGACTGCATTGCACTAAAATAAGAAGTGCAAAATTTAATTAAGAAAGGGAAGTTATGAGCTTTTGTTAAAAAAACAACAAGGAGGGAATAGGCCAGATAACATCCAATCTAATATAAACACAGTCCGAGCTGCATCCCCAACCGGCCAAGGAAAAATTATAGGAGTATCTAAAAAAGAAGATGCAATGGTAATTATAGAAATATTTGATGTGGATTCAAAGTATCTAGATCCTGATCCTGATCCAGATTGGAACCAAGTTGGAGTAATAACAATAAAAGGTTTCTACAGTATCCGAATTGCGTAACGTTTTTAAATCCCTTACTATTTTTGTGGAAGATACTATGACGACACCATCAAACTGTTCAAGGAAAGACATGCAAATGGCCTAACAACTTAGATAGAGGGAATTATGTCTACTTATCTTTATCAAATCCATGCTCCATCCATTTTCTTTGACGAATATGATTTAAGAGACATTGATGGGGCACATGAAGATGTTATGGTAATAAGGGCATCTATTGAAGGCAATGATATATGAAAGATTTTAATTGATACTAGAAGTTTGGAAAACATATTGTTCCTATTAGCTTATAAGAAGATGACATATCCCTCAGTTATCCAGCGTTCGAACATGACCGTAGTGGGGTTTACTGGAAGTAGGGATGATGAAATTGGGGAATTAGAAGAAGAGGTCTTATTGGAAAAAGGGTCATTCAAGAAGCTGGTAAGAGTATTATTTGTGGTAGTTGATTGTTCGACATCCTACAAAACTATATTTCGTAGGTATTGGCTATCCAGGATGCATCCAGTACCTTCCAATGTCCATCAATGTTTGAAATATGGTGTGGGAGGGCAAGTAGGCGAAGTAGCCAAAAAATAGTCCGTGAATGTCATGTCTCTACTCTTGCTTTAAAATCAATAGAAGTAGTGAAAATTAACAAAGAATAGCAGTCAGTGGAGCTTTTTACCAATCAAAATAAGATAGATGATCCGAGGGAGGATCCTAGTGCAGTAATCCCAGTGGAAGAAGTAGAAATTCATTACTTGGTAGAAGGCAAAAGTGTCCGCGTTGGATCCAAACTTTCTTTAGAGGTAAAGGAAAAATTGAATTCTTTTTTATCTAATAATTTACACGTTTTTTCATGGTATAATGAGGATAGAACTGTAGTACCAGCTACAATGATTAGTCATAGATTTTTTAATCGAATTTGATGTTGGGCCAGTGGTGCAAAGAATAAGATCTTTTTCAAAAGAAAACTCTGAAGCGATTGTCCAGGAAGTAGATCGGTTGACCAAGATGAGGCATATCAAAGAGTCTCAATACCCCATTTAGACAACTAATCCTGTTTTGGCCAAGAAAAATAATGGAAAAGATGTGTGTGTATTAACTTCACAGACCTCAATAGAGCTTTCCCTAAAGATCATTTCCCAGTGTCCCGGATAGATCAGCTTGTGGACTCTAAATCAGGGAACAACTTGTTGTCTTTCACGTATGCTTTCTCTGGGTATAATAAAATAAAAATGGATCTTGATGGTCAAGACCATACCACATTCATCACTGATGTAGGACAACATTGTTACAAGGTAATGCCTTTTGGGTTGAAGAATGCAGGGACCACTTACCATCGTTTGGTGAATAAGGTTTTTGCTAATCAGATTAGAAGAAATATAATAGTCTATATTGATAATATGATGGTCAAGATTCCTATAGAAGAGAATCATATCTCTGATCTTCAGGAAACTTTCTCCAACTTAGAAGCCATCAATCTGAAATTAAATTCGGAGAAGTGCACTTTTGGTGTCCGACCAGGTAAAGTTTTGGGCTATATAATAAGTGAGAAAAATATTCAAGCTGACCCAAAGGTTAAGTGGGAGAAGTGAATTTTTAGCTATGGATCCACCTCGGAATACTAAAGAAGTCCAAAGGTTAAGTGGGAGATTAGCAGCTTTAAACCGATTCATTTCGAGACCATCATACAAATGTGGTCAATTTTTCCAAGTCTTGAGAAATGCAAAAGATTTCGATTGGTCTCCTAATTGTGATCAAGTTTTCCTTGAAATTAAGAGTTATTTATCTTCACCCAAGACATTGTCCAAACCTGTTGATGAAGAAAGAATCTATATGTACTTGGTTGTATCGGAGTATGCTGTAAGTGCTAACTAGTAGGAGAAGTTGATAATTATCCACGTCCGGTTTACTACATAAGCAAGAGTTTGTTAGAAGTTGAGAATAAGTATTTAAAATTGGAAAATTTGGCTTTGACATTGGTGAGAGCTGCTAGAAAGACGAGGCCCTACTTTCAAGCACATTTAATCACACTTCAAATGTCTTTTCCCCTAAAGAATGTGCTACAAAAGGCCGACATATCGGGAAGAATGACTAAGTGGACAGTTGAACTTGGAGATTATGACATTGATTTTTGCGCCTCAAATAGAAATCAAAGCTCAAGTCGTGACTAATTTCATAGTAGAATTCCACTCTAAACGGCCTCGTGAAGAAGTATAAGTTACTAAGTTTAAAAAAGAATGGGTAGTCCGAACGGATAGTGAGTCTACTACGATGGGTTGTGGAAATGGAATTCGCTTAACTTCTCCTTATGGTGATACCTTATACCAAGCTATATGTTTTGGCTTCAGAGCATCTAACAATGAGTCGTAATATAAAGCAGCTATATATGGTTTAAAGTTAGCTCATATATGTGAGGCTAAAAGAGTCCAACTAATAAGTGATTCCCAATTATTTATTCATCAGGCTCAAGGGCAATCTGAATCCAGGAAAGAACACTTTATAAAATATTACAAGTGCTGAGGAAAGTCACCATTGGTTTTAAAAGCGTCAGATATGAGCATGTCCCTAGATCGAAAAATAACCAGGCAGATTCCCTAGCCACTATAGCCTACTTCGAAGTATATCCTTGGATTCTTAAGCAAGAATGTCCTTCTATAGATACAAATACAGAAGGTATAATTGAAGTTGGAGAAAATTTTCATATATATAATACACCCTCTAAAGACTGGAGGACTGAAATCCCAGAGTTTATTACTCACGGAGTTTTGCGTCTGGATAAGGCTTTGACTAAATATGTGAAGTATAAGGCTCATGGTTTCCTGATCTTGAGGGGGGGGGTACTTTATTAGAAGTCTTTCAGCAGACCTCTACTATGATGGCTCATATTAAATGAGTCCCATAGTGTTCTATCAGAATTGCATGATGGAGAAGGATCAACACATTATGGTTATAAGGTTTTAAGTAGATTAGTCTTACTAACAGATGTTATTGGCCTACCATCATGGAAGATGCTAAAAATCTGGTAAAGAGATGTGATCCTTGTCAAAGGTATGGAAATTCCATTCATGTGCCTACAGTCCCTATGGAATCAATATCTGAACCTATACCATTAGATAGATGGGGAATTGATCTGATTGGGCCACTCCCCATGGATTGAGGGGGTTATCGTACTATAACTGTGACAATAGACTACTTCTCTAAATGGATAGAGGCTGCACCTTTGTCAGGGACAACTTCCAAGGAAATCATTAAATTTATTCTCTCCAATATATGCTGCCGATTTGGAATTCCAAAACGCACCACTACAGATAATGGACCTCAATTTGATAACAAAGACATGAATGATTTTTATACGTTAAGATGAATTCACCATTGTTTTTCTTTTCTATTTCATCCTCAAGCCAATGGGTAAGTTAAAGTAGCAAATCAGAAAATTCTACCAGGTTTAAAGAAAAATTAGAAGAAGTTGCTGGAAAATAGCCCAGTTACTTACAAGAAGTACTATGGGCATACCGAACTACTCCAGATATAGCCACATAAGAGTCTCTATTTTCTTTAGTGTATGGGATGGATGCAATTACACCTATACAAGCAACTCTCCCTTTCTTCAGAGTTCAAAATTATTCCGAAAGTGAGAATGAGATAGCTATGAGGGCTCAGTTGGATTTGGCTGAAGAAAAGAGGGTGAAGACATATTTAAGACCTGCACACTACCAAGGGTTGATGAGGAGCAGGTTTGCCTCTAAGGTAAGTATTGAGAAAAGTCTTCCTACACACCAAGGAAAAACGGTTTGGAAAATTAGCTCCGAATTGGGAAGGACCATACATCGTATGTGAAAGAGTTAAACAAGAAACATACAAACTCAAAGATAAATAAGGTAATTTGTTGAGGCATCCTTGGAATGTTGAGCATCTGAGGTTATACGTTAAGTAATCATATCTTGTAAATATTTCATTTCCTTTATTTCAATGTAAATATATGGGGGCATACTCTTTCCTACCTTGGTGGCGCGGGGAGGTTTTAATGAGGTGTTCAAATTTAAATTAATATATTCTTTTTTTCCTTTCTTAAGAAAATTGTTATTTTGAGTGGACCAGAGGTATTAAAGACTTGTTAAAAACCTGGTGGATTAAAGGCTTATTAAACAATTGTAGCCCTCGAATAGATCACATTTAGATCAGAAGTATTAAAGACTCAGTAAACACCTCGTGGATTAAATGATTATTAAACACTTGTTTCCCTCAAATGAATTACCTTTGAGGGGATTAGATGTGCTAAAAACTGATCAAACACCTGATAAATTAAATGATTATTGAACACGTGTTGTTTTTAAATAAATGATCTATGTATGGATCAGACAAATGTAAGATTGATTAAGTGTTTATTTTTATAGAGAAAATATCTTTTATACTCAGATATTAATGGAAGTATAGAAGAAGAAAAAATAAAAAGATTAAGTGAAATTTGAAGTAGCATGAAATACGAGTAGGATCATACAAGAAGACGATCTACATTACAAAATGCCATCTAAAACACAAGGACTTGTACGATTAGAGTTTTAAAAAATCTAATATGAAAACAACAAAATACCTTGTATGGTCCAATGATTTCAGTTCAGAATACCATTACAGTAAAAATAGTTAACCTCAAGGCTCGTTCCCTTTAGTTTTCTTCTCAACATTACATTTTTCCTTCTCCTCTCTATCATCAATTGAGCCCTCCTCATCCTTATCATCATATTTGGAATCATCCGAAGTCATGTTGTATTTGTCACTTTATGCTAAAGTATTAAAGGGAACTTCTCCATCCGACACGAACTCCCGCAGTTTCTCAAGAGACCGTTTGGGAAATATTTCGTGGAACAGAAGGACCATATCAACTATAATATATTCTTCAATTTATTCCATTGACTTCAACACCACCTCAGTATATTCATTCTTGGAAGCAGCTATATCTTGGGCCCTTTGTGTCATTCAAAGAGGTGATTTCATCATCTCTTTTCATGAGAAAATCTTGTAATTCATTCTTTTCTTTGGACAATTTTTCATTGGTAGCCTTTTCCTTGACCAGTGCGTCCTTCAAGTTTTTAACTTCTTGGGAAGTAGAGTTTGTAGTTCGGTATAACTGGTTTATGTCTTTTCTCGATCGTCATTAGCTTGTTTCAGTTCAACACTCACATATATGAGCTAACTTTAACTTGTCATTAGCTTGTTTCAGTTCAACACTCGGTATAACTGGTTTAGGTCTCTCTCAACCTTTTTCTGTTCGGATGTGAGAGAGACCTTCAGGCCTTGTTTGTCAATTTGAAGGGAAGTGATATCTTTTGTTCGATCTTTAACTTGTCTTTCTAAGTCAACTATGGGCCTCATGTAGCCTAAGACTACGTATCCCAAGGTGTCATGCTCTTCGGATACTTCAAAATATTCACCATCATAAATCATTTTATTGGCTATCTTGGTTAATTGGGGGAAGGTTCGGTCAAAGTCATCTTTGTCAATTTCACTAAAGTACAAGTTCCCTGTATCATCTAGGTTAACCTCACCTTCAGCAGGAGGTTGGTCAGCAGTAGGGAACATTAGAGAAGAATGATCATCATTAACCTCTTCTTTAGTAGGAACTTCAGTAGGAAGGATGGGAGGAATAATCTCGGGTCAGAGTATGATCTCCGAACCAATGGCCACTTTCTTCTTCTTTTCTTCCCTGTCATCACTACCTTCATGGCGTCACTTGAGACCTTTTTTCTTATTTTTTATTTTTGGAGAAAGTTGTGGCCTTTTAGCCTCACCAACTGTTACTGCCACAACCTCCAATAATGCAATATTAATCTCTCCTAGAAATCTCGAACTACCCGCATCGGGAAGTCCTTGAGAGGAGTCTCCACCTTTCTTTTCTTCATCTTTTTCATTTTATCGAGATGACTAGAAGCCTTATTCCTAGCTGGTAAGAAGAGCTAACCATCTTTTTCTTCATTCCGTTTGAAAATTTCAACAACTTCAGGAGGACTGGTAAATTGTTCCCACGGAAGCTCCCTAGTGAGATTGTTCTCCATAGATGGGCCCTTACCATGTTAGGTGCAGTGAAACAATTGTGGAAACCAGTTTCCTAATTTTTGTTGGCCCATTGATTCAGTTTTGCAAAAATGGTCTGGTCCTCTTCCTACTGTTCTGAGAACATCTAGGAAAATACTGAAAGAAAAATCCAAAGTACTAGTTAATGTCAACATTATCTGATATAGAAATCGATATCAATACATATTGAAAATAATCATTAAATTTTTACTTGAGGTTTTCTAGTATCTGGTTAGCAGGCTTGGATTCTCTTTGTTTATGAATTTCCTACCATTCTCTCAAGCACCACTGATGTAGATGAATCGACTCCTCCAAGGGATATATATGATGGTTTCGACATAAGCCGATGACAATTGCAAACTGTCTAATAGGCATTGGGATCTTGGAAAGCCTTAAAGCAATGATGCTGGCTAATAAGGTATAAAAGCATTGGGGTTAAATGACTCGAACATAGCTTTACTAGGTGAAAGTATTTAACTATCTCTAGGTCCAAAGAGAATCGAAGGCCCCAGTTGAGCACTTCGGTGTATAGCAGTAGCTCCCCGATTTCACTGTCCATCACAGTCTCATCAGGGATAGGAATTCTTATCTTGATGGACTCCGGAAAACCCAACTTTTTCCTTATCATATCCAACTCAGCAGTGTGGGTTACACATAAAAAATTCTTTGAAGTGCAAGCAAGACTTGACACTGAACTTTGAGAGGTTGGGCCCCACTCGCCCAACAAGGAACTCCAGAAGCGGTTCAGCATCAAGGTTTGCCACTACATTTTTCTTTTCCCGAACTGTGCTAGTGTCCCAAGTATGGCCGGAGGTCTCTAATGGAGTGTCTGGCCCACTGTCTTTCATCATCTCCTCCATTATTTATGGCTCCTGATCAGATGACTTATGGCTAGTATATTCTTTCTTAATATGAGAATTTTTAATGCGAGAAGTCAATAGGTTTGGATCCAAAACTGGCAATATTGGAGATTTTATCCTTCAACGACTTTCTTTGGGCTCTGTTGCCTCTTTGACAGGTGGAGTTGCAGTTTTGGATTTAGATAGCCTAGTAACCCTTCGAGGTGGCTCTCTCTAATATTTGAACCCATAGAAATGAAAATGGAGGGAGTTTTGCGACTGGTAACAACTCTAGCTCTGGGAAAAAAGGTTTTAGTTTAGTTGAACTGGTGGTTCTGGTTGGTGATGGTGGTTCGGGTTGCTCTGGTGGTTCGAGAATTATTAAAGATGAAGCACAAAAAAATTTCTTGGAAAATATTGTTGGTATGTAAGAAGATGAACTTATGTCTGGTTCCGATACCTCTTCAATGATCAATCCCCCAAGAGAGGCAGGTAGTCCGACCGCGATTCTAGTCTCTCTTTTCTCTTTGTCTAACTCAGACAAGTTGAGCCAGCCTCCTTTGATTAAGGCAGTTCTTGCCGCGAACATAAAATCTTGGGAAATATTAAAGGAGTTGAACTCTTATGAGATTTCCACGTTTCTCTCTCTAGATTTAAGATTTTAATTTTTTTTCTTACTCTAAAAAAATAAACAGTAAAAGTCATACTTATATACTAAAGGAGTCTACTTGAGTGTTTCACCTAGGAGAAGTGAATCGACTAAGTAATAATTTAAGTCTATTAACTATAGCCCCATTAATTTTGGAAGTTTAGCTACAAGTCCTTAGGAATATACGGCTAGTAGGTTCAATTGGAAGCTGACACGTGTAACAGAAGACTAATAATAAAGTATGGACCTTTGAGCTGATCGGTAGACCTTTTCAAATTGACTTCGAATACATATCAAATATTATTCAATACGATTAGCTCTCCCAAAGGTTTTTTTAAAAAGTTAAAGGGGCTATATGATGAGTTCAGATATTGCTGGAAGCAAATCTTCTAGTAATTCTGATAATAACCAAAGGACATTTCAGACAGATCAGATAAAAGATAATGGAAGAACAGTAAATTGAGTGGAACCATGACTCAGCTATGTGCCTAGTAGCTCATTTCTTGGTTTTGGGAGCTCATATGGATAACCCGATTATACGGTTCGACCCATACGACCCATGGGTCAGGGAAAAACACTATAAATACCCCAACCAACCTCATTAAAAGGGTAAGACTTTTTCCAAAAATATTAAATATAAACACACACCTCTTTTCTCTCACAACCCCTTCTAAAAAATTAAGATCCACCAGCTATAATTATTCCCCTTTTTACCCTGAACCAAATTTTACCATCACCACGCACGATATATTGTCACGAGAAAACATGACGTGACTCAGTGATACGGCTATCACGGTCACGGTAGATATAACACATGACACATGGAAAACACGGGACACGATATACACGACAAGATTATTATCACGGTAGACACTGACGAGTCCGGATTTATTCATGACCACTCAGTGAGAAAACCGGAGAGGGTTAATTCGGAAAATAAATGCCCACTGAACTATCCGGACATGACAAAAGTATTAAAACCCTAAACACCTTTTGACTAAGCTAGGTGCTAATCTACTTAAGAACTAATGGGTCTATAAACTCGACCCGGTTTCACAACTTGACCCAAAAGCCCATAGGTCCATAATTAAGGGTATAAATACCCAACCATTTTCATTAATGAGGGTAATGAAAATTTAATACAACCACAGCTTAAATCTCTCACTACAAAATACCAAAACATTTAATAACTTTGAAACTCTCCAAAACACTTGAAAAAAGTATCCTCAGATTAAAATAAACCACATCAAATTGGCGACCACAGTGGGAGGAGAAGGTGCCTGAATCTAGCATTCAAAACCAGCAAGAAAAACCAGTGCGGATGAATCCACACAAGCAAGTAGTGCCACCACCTTTGATAGAAGTGGTGGGAGAGAATGATGAGTACACGCTCGAAAAATGAGATAGGCTGAAAGCTGAAATAGAAGCATTGAGGGCCACTAAAAAGGCAGAGATGGGTTTAAAGGAAAAGTCGAAAGTGTCAGCCATTCACCATACTGACAACCCAAGGGAGAATGACCCATCAGCAAAGACTCACTTGAGTACAAAAAAGACCCATGTCTGTTCCAAAAACTCTCACCGGTCCAAGCCGGTGGAGAGCTCAGAGTCTGAGTCCTCTAGTAGCTCCTCGAATGAGAATAGGCTTGATGAATCCTTGTCATTCAGCAATGATGAGGGGAGATCCAAGAAGAAACAAAAGTTGATCAAAAAATATTCAAGAAAGAGGGATAGGCATGGGAGATTAAAGAGGCATCTGGGAAAAAGGTTGTCTCACAACCACAACCATAGTCATATGCATATGGATCAGCTGCTGATGGTTCCCTTTGCTTTCCATGATGAGCCAGGTATTTTTACAACGCCTAATGAAGATACCATTTTTAGTTGTGGACGGACTTGGAGGCAATCACCATTGTCATCTAAGATACTGTCTGGAAACCTTCCTAAGAGGTTTGACAGTATTAAGATGGAGAAGCGTGATGGGAGCAAAGATCCGGACAACCATCTGGAACAATTTAAAAAATTTGTGATGAATTTTGATGATGATGATAAACTTCTTTGTAGAGCCTTCTCTCAATCTTTTACGGGAAGTGTTTTGAAATGGTACAATAGTTTACCACAGTGTTGTATCAGAAATTTTGACACGTTTTGGGTGGCCTTCTCAAGGCAGTTTGTAAGGAGTAAGGAGGTGAGGGGAAATGGAGACACTATTATCCATTGTGCCCAAGAGCCGGTTCGTCAACACAAAAAATGGGTTAGATGATTTCTCTGAGCAGGTAGCAATAGATTCTTTGAGGCAAGGATTAAACCCTGGGAATCTGGCCGATTTGGTAACCATAAAAAAGGCCATGACTTGGGGAGGTTTGCTAAACCAGATATGGAATAAAATCAATGTAGATGAAACAAAAAAGACTAGGGTACACAGGCAGGTGAGATCTGCCCCAGCTGCACCAAACCAGAACCAGTCCGGATACAAGGCCAAAGAAGTCGGACAGGGGCCCAACAGGGCCAAACAGACTCAATCTCACCCAGCTCCAGCTCAGAGCCAACAATGCAGAAATAAATGAGGACCTTGGGTCCAACTGGAGTGGTTTGCTGAATTGAAAGAAAATATGGCAACCATCTATGACAAAACAAAAGATGAAGTACATTTCAGGAAGCCGGGAGCGCTTCAATCTCTTAGGGAAAGTCGCAATACTTGTTTTTGCCAATATCATCATGATATTGGCCATAACACCGAGGATTGCATCGCTTTGAAAAAAGAGGTGCATAATCTAATTGAAAGGGGAAATTTGGGAGCTTATGTCAAGTGGATAAGTGGAAACAGACCTGACAATGCTCACCGGACCGGCCCAACGAACAATGCAGGAACATCTGCTTCAGACGGGGGCATGGTAATCATTGAAAGATTTGATGTATAATCAGAGTATTTGGATCCTAATCCAACCCGAAATAAAGTGGGGGTTATAACAGAACATACCAAGACAGTGTCTGGGGTCATAAGCTTTTTTGAGTCACTCACTATATTTGGGGGGGGGGGGGACACTATGACTGCACCGACTCCTTCTTCAACGAAGAGGCATGTTCAAACTCTAGCTACTCAGTTAGAAGGAGGCATGTCCTCCTATCAATCCCAAATTCCTTTTCCCATTCATTTTTTTGGATGAAGATGACCTAAGAGACATAATTGGTCCTCATAAGGATGTTGTGGTGATAGGAGCATCGATTGGGGGCAATGACATCAGGAGAATTTTGATTGACACTGGCAGCTCGGCCAATATTCTCTTTTTAAGTTCCTATAAACAGATGAAGAATCCAGCAGTGATTCAGCGTTCGAACAAATCCATTGTGGGCTTCACAGGGAGCTTTGCGGATGTAATCGAAGAGTTTGAGGAGGAGGTGTTGTTGGGCAAAAGCCCTTTCAAGAAGATGGTCAGGGTACTTTTCGTTGTGGTAGATTGCCCCACGTGTTATAATGCGATCTTTAGGAGATCCTGACTCTCCAAGATGCATGTTCTGGCTTCAACAGTTCACCAATGTTTAAATTATGGAGTTCAAGGACAAGTGGGAGTTGTCCGGAGTAGCAAAAAAATAGCAAGAGAATGTTATGCAACTGCACTTTCCCCTAAAACTCTTGGGGCAGTCCGGATAAACCAAGATTAGCAGTTGTTGAGGCCCTCTGAGAGTGAGGGTGAAATTGATGGCCCTAGAGAGACCCTTGGTGTTTTGATACCAATTGAATAAGTTGAAACCCACTCTCTGGCTGAAGGAATGAGTGTTAAAATTGGCTTTAAGATGGCACCAGAATTGAATAAAAAATTGTTGTCCTTTTTGGCAGAACACCAACATGTTTTTGCTTGGTGCAATGCTGATGTGACCGGAGTACCTGCGAATGTTATATCACAACAGCTATCCATCCGAAGCGATGTTGCGCCTGTTGTGCAAAGAAGGAGAGCTTTCTCTAAGGAGAATGTTGATGTTATAGTTCAAGAGGTTGACCAACTTACCAAGATGGGGCACATAAAGGAGTCTCAATATCCTTTATGGACAGCCAATCCAGTGTTAGTACGGCAAAATAATGGGAAATGGCGTATGTGTATCGACTTCACTGACCTCAACAGAGCTTTCCCAAAAGATCTCTATCCAGTCCCCCGGATAGATCAGTTGGTAGACTCCACATCTGGGAACAAGTTATTGTCCTTCATGGATGCCTTCTCCGGTTATAACCAGATACAGGTGGATCCAAAGGACCAGGAACACACTACTTTTGTTATAGATAGGGGCCTCCATTGTTACAAGGTGATGCCTTTTGGATTGAAAAATGTTGGGGCTACCTATTAGAGGTTGGTGAATAAAGCATTTGCTGATCAGATTGGGAGAAATATGGAAGTATATATTGATGATATGATGGTAAAAAGCTTGGAAGAAGAGTTGCACCTAGCTGATATTCAAGAAACTTTTGCCAAATTTGCAAAGGTTAATTTAAAATTGAATCCAGAAAAATGTGTCTTTGGGGTGGAATACAGGAAACTTTGGGGTATGTCATAAGTGAGAAAGGGATACAGCCTGATCTAGACCAGCTTGATGCCTTATTAAAAATGGATCATCCTCGGAATGTTAAAGAAGTACAAAGGTTGACAGGAAGGTTGGTTGCATTAAATCGTTTTATTTCAAGCTCTTCGGACAAGTGTGCCCCGTTTTTTCAGACTTTAAAGGGTGCTAAATACTTTAACTGGTCTCCACAGTGCGACCAGAACCCTTTTTAAACCTGTTGACGGAGAGACACTGTACATATACTTAGCTGTGTCTGAATGTGCTATAAGGGCGGTGCTGGTGAGAGATGTGTATAATTATCCTCGTCCAGTGTACTACATCAGCAAAAGTCTGATGGATGCTGAAAAAAGGTACCTAAAGCTTGAGAAACTGGCAATAGCCTTGGTGATTGCTGCCAGAAAAATGAGGCCATCTTTTCAATCTCATTCTATAATCGTTCAGACGTCTTTTCCTTTGAAAAATGTTCTTTAGAAGGAAGACATATCAAGCAGGATGATCAAATGGTCAGTAGATTGGGTGATTATGATATTGATTTCACCCCCGAACTGCAATCAAAGCTCAATCTGTCGCCGATTTTCTGGTTGAGTTCCATTCGGACAGAAGTACGAAGCAAGTTGCAAATGAGAAAACTAAGAAGGTATGGGTTGTCCGAACAGATGGTGGATCAAGTACCATGGGTTGTGGTGCTGGGATATGTTTAACATCTCCGTATGGCGATAAGTTATACCAGGCTATATGGTTTTATTTTAAGGCTTCTAACAATGAGTCCGAGTATGAGGCTGCTATAGCTGGTTTGAAGCTAGCTTTTCCGTGTGGCGCTAAAAGGGTCAGGTTAATGAGTGATTCTCAGCTTCTTATCCCTCATGCCCAAGGTCAATCTGAAGCCGAAAAGGAGAAGTTGATCAAATACTTGTTTATCCTTAAAGAAGTGGCAGCTAACTTCAAAAATGTTAGCTATGAGCATATACCTAGGCCGGAGAACACACTAGCTGACTCTTCGGCAACCATAGCATACTCTGAGTCCTATCCATGGATTCATGTGCAAGAATGTCCATCCATACAACCCAATCAGAGCAAGGAAGAGGAGGAAAGTTTAAGTATACAAGTGGTTCAACCCAAAGACTGGAGATATCCCTTTCTTCAATACATCTCTGATGGAATTTTGCCTCTGGAGAAAGCTGTGGCAAGAAAAATGAAGTATAAGGCTCGTGGTTTTTTAATCATAAGAGATGTGTTTTATAAGAAGTCGTTTAGTAGACCTCTTCTGCGTTGTTTGGGGGTTGAAGAGTCCCAAATTTTGTTATCCGAACTACAAGATGGAGAAGGAACAGCACACTGTGGCTATAGAGCTTTAACCCGGAGGGTTTGTTGGATGGATACCATTGGCCGTCCATAATGATAGATGTCAAGGAGTTGGTAAAGAAATGTGACCCATTCCAAAGATATGGTAATAAAATTCATATCCCAGTTGTTCCTCTGGAATCGATTTCTGAGCCGTTGCCTTTTGCTCGTTGGGGGCTGGATTTAGTAGGGCCTCTACCAATGGCGTCCTAAGGGTGCATGACTATTATTGTAGCTATTGATTATTTTTTAAAATGGATAGAAGCGGCCCCACTGGCAGGAACTACCTCGAAAGTTGTTATAAAATTTATCTGATCTAACTTTTGTTGCACATTTGGGGTTCCACAAAAGATAACCACATATAATGGGCCACAATTCGATAACAAGGATATGGAGAAATTCTGTGCCTCCTGGGGCATTCAGCATTGTTTTTCCTCTCCTTTCCACCCACAAGCAAATGGTCAAGTTGAAGTGGCAAACAAGACCATACTGTCTGGTTTAAAAAAGAATTTAGAAGGGGCTGCAGGAAAATGGCCAAGCTATTTACAAGAAGTGTTATGGGCATACCAGACTACTCCTGGAGTTGCTACTCAAGAATATCCTTTTGCTTTGGCATACGGGATGGATTCATTTTCCCCTATAGAGGAAAATCTTCCATTATACAGAGTCCACAATTATTCTGAACATACTAATGAAGTGGCCATCAGAAGTCAGTTAGACTTGATAGAAGAAAAAAGAGGTAAGGCTCATCTTAGAACCACCCATTATCAAGGCTTGATGTGGAGCATATTTAGTTCCAAAATCAAAAGAAGGGATTTTCGGTCAGAGGATAAAGTATTGAGAAAGGTTTTCTTGCATACTAAGGAGAAGTAGTTTGGAAAACTAGCTCAGAACTGGGAAGGGCTTTATGAGGTCTCCAAAAAACTCAACCCTGAGACCTATAGGCTTCAAGACAAAGATGGAAGAATCTTAAAACACCCTTGGAACATTGAACACCTCCGGTTATATCTGGAATGAAAGTTATGTAAATATTTACTTGTTTAAAGTCCATGTAAATATTAGGGGGCATACTCTTTCCTACCCTGGTGGGGCAAGGAGGTTTTAGTAAGGTGTCCGGGTTTTTCAATAAAATTTGATACCTTTTTAAAATATTCGGAGTGATTTGATTACAATTTATTTAAAAGTCTTCTAAGGATCTTTGGAAAATCGGATTAACTTGGTTGAATGATGACCATTAAACACATGTCATCGGAGATTTTAAACACTCTTATCTTAAATACTTGTAAATAAATAAGGGATTTTTAAACATTGGCCATTTAATTTAAGTAAATATGAAACAGAGAAAAAATTTAGCAAAGTAAATCTGTCCGATTAAAAACCGAATGATAATATTAGAACATAAAATATGTCTTGGCCATCCAAGGAATTTAGTTTAAACAAGGGTTAACCGGACTCAAACCGGGCATAGTTACAAAAATGCCTTGGCCATCCAAGGACTTTAGTATTTCACAAAGTTAAGAAAAATAAGTAAGAAAAGATAGTTAAAACCTCAGTGCTTATTCCCTTCGGGTGTTCATGCATCGTCTTTTTTCTTGGGATCTTTGGGTTCACAAGTTGAACTCTCTCCAGTTTCTTCTTCCTCATCAATGGTAGAGTCAATCCCACTAGAATAATTCTTCTTATCACCATCTGCCAGTGTGTGGAAAGGAATGTCCTCATACTCCACGAATTCCCACAAGGGACCAAGTGTTCTCCTCGAAAAAGTCTCGTGAAAGAGAAGTAGGATGTCAGACTTTACTTCAGCATACCTTTTTTCTAATTAATCTATCACCTCGTTGCTGAACTTATCTATGTTGGTCTGAATCCTCTTTTCCTGCTCCTTCACCAAGTCTTCCTTCTCCTTGGTTGCCTTGGACATAACCTCTTCAAGGGAAATCTTGTCACTGGACAGACTTTGGATGACATCGTCTTTAGTCTTCATATCTCCCTTCAAGGTGGAAAGATCTTTTTCCAAACCGGAGCACTTAGTTTAGAGCTCGGTGTTAGCCGTCTCCGAAGTGACCAACTTGGTTGCCAGATCCTTTTTCTCCTTCTTCAACCCCTCAAGCTTCTTCTTCAGTGCCTCAATGCTCAGGTCGGCATTGAGGAGGTAAGTTGACAAAGTCTTCTTGTCTGTGTTGAGGGTGTTGATGAGGGAAAACTGATTTTTTACTTGTCTTTCCAAGTTAAGTACTGGCTGTATATGGCCCAGGAGAGAGTGGGTCACCACATCGTGTTCTCCGGAGACAGTAAGGGACTTACCATTGAAAGTCACCATATTGGAGGAGGTGGGAGGAAGGTAAGGGCCATCAAAATCATCTTTCTCGAAATCGTTGAAATAAAGACCAATATTTTAGAGGCCACTGATGTCTACTCCATCAATATCCCCTCCGGTACCTTCCCCGGATTGTAGATCGAAGGGAATCTGCTCTGCTAAGGTGGGATCAGTTGGGTCTGATGGAGGTAGAGGCTCCGAAGGGCGAAGGATTACTTCTTCCCCCAAGGTGACCTTCTTTTTCTTCTTACCAGTCCTCTCATCGTTGCTTGCTCCCCTTTCTCGGTCCTTTTTAGGAAGCCTTGGTGGGTTTTGAGGTTCACCTGCCTCCTTAATAGTCTCATCCTCAACTACTTTGAGCAAAGTAGCGCCAATCCCTCCTTGGGTCTGCCCTCCTTGATTGACGGGACCAGTCTCCTCTGCAGTACCCCGAACTGCCTCTGCTGCTGCCTTCTTTTTCTTGCCCTTCCCTTTCATTTTGCTTGGGGCTTTGGCTTTGGAGGGCAAGGCCAATTTTCCATCCTTATCTTTTGTTCTTTTAAGTATGACAGCTGGAAGAGGTGGTGTAGTCAGTTCCTCCCAGGTGAGATCTCTATGACCCGTGGTATTCTACAAGTAGGATCTCACATGTGGCCTGCCCCTCCTCCGAGTAGCCGGTGAACTCCTTCGGAAATACTGACATCAGAAAGTGGGTAATTCAAGGGTGGAATTTTGGTAAATATTAGAAAGAAAAAAAGACAAATAAAACTGAATACTTATTTGTGCTCTTCCACCTGCTGGTGAGCATGTTGGGGTTGACATTGGCCTTAACCTTTCTCTCATTTACCCTTGTCCCATTGATGAATAGGAACTGGGTCTTCCAGTTTTTCTCTGACTCCAGCAAGTCATCCACAACTTTGAAGTTGTCCCCCATGTTGTAGTGGTTGAATGGGATATGATGGTTTTTGCACAGGCTGGCCACTGCAACAAATTCCTCCAAGGGGAGAGGAATGTCGGACAACCTTGATGCCATTATACAGGTAAAGAGAGTATACCAAGCATTTGGACTCAGTTGGCTTGGACAAAGTTTGATCAGGTGAAAATACTTGACGATTTCAGGATCCAAGGGGAATCTGAGCCCCCAGTTTAATAGCTCAGTATAAATGACGATCTCGTTGAGCTTGCAGTCCATCAGAGTTTCGGGTGTGACTGGTATTCTCACCTTCACTGTTCTAAGATCTCCCACTTGGTCCGGCTCCGGCCTAGCTCAGCGTTGTGAGTATAGACATAATTGATGTTCTGCATGGCCAGCACATTCTTCACATTGACCTTCTGAAAGAAAGGTCCCAGCTTGCCCTCCAAGCTCTTTGGTAGCTCCGGATGAGCCATTCCCACCTTTACCTTGCCCTTCTCTTTTTTGTCAGAGGATGCGTCCTCAGTTTGTCCAGAGGCTTCAGTCTCAAAGGGGGTCTCTTCGATGCTATCTTCCATTACTTCTTCCATCATTGTTGAAGGTTTGTCAGTTGTTGAGGATGGAAGAGTGTCAGCTTGTGGATCAGTGGTCTGTCCGGATGGATGAGCACCAGTTTTTTCTAGAGGTCTGGTGTCCGGTTGGGGCTCAGCTCCGGAGGACTTTGATTGAGAAATTATTTTAGTTGCCTATGATCCGGAGGGCTTGTCTCCTGGGGCTCTTATAAATATCTCTGATCTGGAGGCTTTATCTTTGGATACAAACTTAGAGGCCCCCATTTCAGAGGAGTTTGGTTGCGAGCCAGTTTTTTGGCCTTTTACCAAGCGTGTTGTCCGACGAGGGTTGGTTTTCTCTGAGGAATTTTCAATGTTAGATCCCATTGCGATAAATAGAGAAGGTTTCCTTACACTTGATACCGCTTTCTCTTGAGCAGTAGAAGGTTGAGACTCCTGAACCGAGGAGCCTGACGGGATTGGCAAGAGGTTTGGCTTGAATAAACGTTTAGGTTTTGCGCTTTTTGTAGAAGACGATCCTTGATCAGCTTCTAAGGATGGTGTATGAGACTTATTGCTTGGAGAGACTAGAAGACCAGCAACAATGCGTCTCTCTCGTTCGACTTTTTTTGCTTTCTCTAGTTCCGAAAGATTCAACCAACCGTCTTTCACAAGAGCGTTTCTCGCTGTGAACATAAAACTATCCAAGAGAGGTTTTGAAAGAAAAGGTGAAAAGCTCTGAGAAAAGAAATTGTGAAGTGGTGAACATGGTGAAATAAAAAGAAAGTAATTTATATATTAGTAAGGCAAAAAGCTACTGATACCTAGGAGAAGAAAAAAATATTTAGGTAATGATTGAAAACGGCGCTGACGTAAGAAGTATTAAATGCATGAGTTACTTTTCAGACTTAGTGGGAGCGTCGTTCTAGGGAGAAAATGGTTGGAAGGACGAATCAAAATGCGACACGTGTCCCACGATCCAAAGAAAAACTATTAGAATTCTTAGAAGAAATCAGTTCGGATAAACATCGAACCAAACACATAAACAGGCCGAAAAATGTTGTTACCGGCTAAATGAGTCCTGCCAAAGACCTTTGACAAGGCCTAAAAAATGGGCTACCGATGAGTCTGGATTTATTCACTGCCACTCACTGAGAAAACCTGACAGGGGTAATTCGGACAATAAATGTCCACTGAACTAACCGGACAGGACAAAGGTATTAAAACCCTAAACACCTTTTGACTAAGCTATGTGGTAATCAACTTAAAAACTAATGGGTCTTTCAACTCGATCCGGTTTCACAACTTGACCCAAAAGCCCACGGGTCCATAATTAAGGGTATAAATACCCAACCACTTTCATTAATGAGGATAATGAACATTTAATACAACTAGGCAACTTAAATCTCTCACTACAAAACATCCAAGCATTTAATACCTTTGAAACTCTCCAAAACATTTGACAAAATTACCCTCAGATTAAAATAAACCACATCACACACATCTATATATATTATATAAGTTATTAATATAGTTTTATTATTATACTTTTATTATTAATATGATTTAACTAAATGTGTACTGATTGTTATTTGTTATACATTTGAATTAATATGATTTATATATATATATTAGTTTTGTAATAAATATACGGAAGATGCGATACCATATTCCCATCCAATATTAGATACTGAAATTCAATTGGATATTATATAAAAAAGTTATTATTAGGGGTGGCAATGTTGGTCCGAACCGGCTCAAACCGGTCCGGCCCGGTTCAATCCGGTCGGGTTTTGTTCAGCCCAAACATTTAATGAGGCGGGTACGGATAAACGAATTGTGACCCGTATGCGGGTCGGGTCGGGTATGAATTTTTAATTTGTCCAACCCGACCCGGCCCGCAAATATAAACTAGTATAAAAAATAAAAAATGTATTAAAAATAATTAAAAATTTGTCAAATATAATTAAAATAAATATACTTACTAATTACTAGAAGACTGATATTTATATGTATACCAATAATATACGGAGTAATTATTATTTTACTTTTATAGTCAATAATATATTTATTAATTATATTCTTTTTCCATAAACTAATTCCATAAATTATAAATATATTTCTTGAGATCTTTGTATATATAAATATTCCAAATCATAATTTCTAACTTTTCAACTTCTTTAGATGTTTTTCTCTTCTGCTATTGTGTTTTAGGTATGTCGGTTTAAAAATTTATGTCTTAAACTTTTGTTTTAAATTAAAAATAAAGTCAAATTTCAGCAGTCAGACAAGATTGGTCAACCCGAATAGTAAAAGTAATGTTTGCGGGCCGGGTCGGGTTGATCCGCGGACATAAACGGAACGGGCTCGGATTCGAAAATATTAAACCCATTGCGGGTCGGGTCGGATTTGGATTCAAGTAAAAAAGAACGGACCTAAGCGGGTCGGCCCGAACCCGGTCTGAACCGGGCCCATTGCCATCCCTAGTTATTATATTTTCTTGAATATATATACATAATAATTTGAAATAATAAATATAAAGTAAATTTTTAGTTTTTTAGTGTATTATATTATTAAAAAAAGTTCGAAAAAATATATATTTTTACTTTTTTAAATTTAATTATTAGAATATTGTTTAGAACACTTGAATTTTTATTTATTAAAATAAATAGAAAATAGTTTTGAATTATAACAAGTATGACGGTTATTGGATAATCATATCCGTCCAAAATCGATCCATTAATCAGTCAGAGATAGAAACGTTAATGATCCAAGATTTAGGTTCAGACCGATCACCAATCCGGACCTGTAAAACCGGCAATAACTCGGTAAATATAAATATAAGTTGTACCTAAATAGTAAGTATAAATTTAACTAAAATAACCAATGTCAATGTATAAAATATGTAGGTTTCTCGGCTGAGCCTGTCACCTTGTGTGGTTTACCTTCTGGCGTTGGTTTGCAGGCTATCGCGTCAGACTGAGGGTTTACCCTATGCGCACTCATTGCACTCTGAGTAGCGGCTGCGGGTTCCCTCCGAAAAAAAAAAAAAAATATGTACCTTATTGTATTCTGAGTAACCGTTGTGGGTTCTCTCCGAAAAAAGAAAAAAAAGATCTACCTTATGTCTCTAAGGGGATAACTGAGTTGGTTGAGTGAGGTATGTTTGTGACCAAAGGTCATGAGTTCGAGTCCCTCTACATACGCTTTCTCGGTTGAGTCTGTCATCTTGTATGGTTTACCTTCTGGTGTTGGTTTTACACTATGCGTACTCATTGCACTCTTAGTAGCGGCTGCGGGTCTGAAAAAAAACGAATTAATGGTGTTTAGAATCCTGAAGTTCCATAACTACTACAATTTGTGTTTTGTTATTATCTTTATGGTATTTTATGTTTAGAGAATAACTATTTCGATACTATCCAATTAGAGAATTCTAAAAAAAAGTCGAAATTACTCTCTGAAATCGCACAAAATAAAAAATTAAAATTATACTGAGGTTATTATTTTTGACAATTTATCCCTTCACGAAAAATTTAAATAGAAAAAATTACTAAGTGAAATTACCATAATTTCGATTTTCTAAAACATTTTCTCTACACTTTCTTTAAAAAAATTCAACCATAGTTTACAATAACCTAAACTAAACTATTTTTTTTATTTAAACTAATCTAATAAAATTTTCTAACATAATTTTGTTCTCTTCTACCTAAAGTAAAGTAATGTTTTAGTAAATTAAAGAAAGGTCCATGCTAGAAATAATACAGATTTTGATAGATCTCTCACTCTACCCCCTTCTTTTTTCAAACTGAAAGTTGAAATTCCCAAATTAACCTTTCTCCCTCTAGATTACTACATTCATGTCATTTACTCTCAAAATCAACTCAAACTCCAAAATCTATCTATTATTACCCTAAATCCACAAACCTTCTATCAACATTTACTACCCTAAACCCATTCAACCCAAAAAGTTACATTTTTTTATCCAAACCCATAAAATCCACCACAAAAAATTTAGAATCGGAGTATCTATGGACAATGATGAAATGAGCGTCTCTCTGGAAGACTTACTAGACGAGGAGGAAGCTTACCGAATGAAGGTAAGAAGCAAAAACCTGATTTTCGATTTTTGGCATGGTCGCACGAACATCGTGCAACGAACAGCTTCGTCATCGCACGAACGTGCGACCATATAGCCGTAGCCGTCGCATGTGACCACGATAGAGACATGTCTCGTGCGACAGCACTGAAGACATGTCTCGTGCGACTGAACTATTATGGAAACTTATAGTTTCTAATTATATATTTTGTAGGAGGAACCTGCACAGCCTCCATTTATGGATGCCAACTAGTGTAGAATATTCAAAACTGATAGGTTACTTACTAAAGACGATTTGGATGCTTTTCTGGACATTGAATCGAAGAATATTTAGTTTTTCACAATTACAAAGCTCTACGATAGCGGGAAATGAGGAAGGACTCCTAGGTTAGAGTACGTTTGCGAGTGGTACGGTATATTCGTATCAAAAGCGAAGCCGTAAACTTTAAGAAAGCGGAAGACATCGACGAAGAAATGTAATTGTCCGTTTGCGCTAAAAGGTCATCCGATCGACGTACTAGCCATGAAATGGCGTTTGGAGGTGATAAACGATACACATAATCACAAACCCTACGTTCGCCTAGACGGTCATTCCCGCGCTTGTAAGCTAAAACGGGATGAAGAGGAACTAGTTCGTAGTTTGTCTTACCTCGGTTCGTGTCCTTGGGAGATATATAGTGGTTTGAAGTACCAATATCCCGAGAACTTTTCGAACATGCGTGCAATCTACAATTTCCAGAAAAAACATCGGGATGTTGAGCACGGGGGACAAACACAAATGCAATATTTGTTGACAAAATTGAAGGAGAATGGATACTCCACTTAGAAGCGTTAGAAAGACGATTCAAAGGTGATCACTGATTTTGTTTTGCACATCCTACTAGCATAGACTTATTACGTACATTCCCGAATGTGCTATTCATGGATTGTACGTACAAGACGAGTAGGTATAAGATGCTGTTATTAGCGATTCTTGGTTTAACGTCGATTTCCATTACATTTACCATTGCGTATGTATTTTGGAGCGGAGAGAAGATTGGAAAATACGTATGGGCTTTGGAAACTCTTCTTGGTTTGATGATGGATAGCATGTGCGCATTTCCGAGCGTCATTGTTACCGATCGAGAGTTAGCTCTCATGCGAGCAATGGACGATATTTTTCCGGGCACACACCACTTGTTATGCACGTGGCACATTAGTAAGAACATTCTTGGGGCGGTTCGAAAGATATAGCACGATGATGCGGTATCGAAACAATTTGTTGAGTTTTACGGCTACGTTGCGGGGCGGTCCGAATGAGATGTTCACCTCCCAACCGAAGTGTTTTGCGTATGTTATGGACACGTGGATAACGAAATATGGTGACAAGTTCTTGCATACCGAATGAACAAGATTAAACATTATGACCAAACAACTACAAATAGGCTTGTCCTTTTATCCATAATTTTGTACTTGTACTATATAGGGCGGAGGGTGCTCACTCGTCCCTAAAAGAATACATTGGGACGAATCAATACAAGTTTGAGCTATTTTGGGAAACATTTCACAACTTATTAACGAAGCAACATGCGGGGATCGTCGAATCATTTGAGCGAAGTAAGTTTAGAATAATTCATGGTTTTGATGGTGTTTTGGCCCCAAATCTTAAAGGTCATGTGTCACATGCGGGTCTAAAGATATTGATGCTTGCTATTGTACGTGCGAGAAATATAGGAGTAAATCGGGTAACATGTGGAGGAGGTTTCCTTAGGAAAACACATGGTTTACCTTGTGCATGTGAAATTGCGTTTATAGCTAGAGATGGTAGGTGCATCACTTTAGAAGATATGGATGTCTTTTGGAAAAGGTTAGATATTGTTCATAGAGATCCTAGCTCTCGTGAAGAAGAATTGCAAAAAAAAACTTTCCATAATTAACAACTCTATTCATAGTCTCTGCCCCGACCAACAAAACCACATTATCAATAGGGTAATGCAAATTTTGAGGCCCGAGACAAATCATATTCAAGATCCTAAAGAAGCGGTTAGAGCTAAGGGTAGGCCAAAGGGAGGCGTTGATAAATCGACTAAACGGAACCCTAGTTCGTGGGAATATCCCATTGAAACAATCGCTAGTGCTAGTACTCCGGCTAACTCGATAGGTAGTACACCCGTTAACACATTAGGGAGCACGATCGCATCCAATATGGTTCCTATCGTACCACCCAAACCTCCATTAGCAAAAAATAAAGTTGGAAGGCCTAAGCAAATTGTTAAGGATGGGAAGTTAACATTATATCCGGATTGCATCCTGACATTTCTACACACTTACATTTTAAAGTTAGTTGACGTTCTTCCGGACGTACAATGCGGATATCGTTCCGTAGCGCATTCAATATACAATAACAAAGATATATGGGAGGATGTTAGAAGCGAGTTGTTGAAGGAGTTACGTGACAACCATACATCTTGGTTGGATGTATATGGTTCGCCGAAGGTGTTTAACGATTTGGAACATAGGTTAGATTACTTCAAGCCCAACCCTAGTAGCCACTATTGGATGACATTTCCGGACATTGGACTAGTCATCGCGATAAGGTATTAATGCATGATATACTATATATCGTAAGCAGCCTCGTTAACGTATATACTAATCCGTGGAAGGCCACCCGTGAACAATTCAACGATGATAGAAGTTGGGATTGCTTTCATACATGGATGTCACTTTGTTAATGTAAATATATTTCGTTTCCTATCCCAATTTCTTACTCTATCATTAAAAAATGCATTCATTTATTCTTTTTTCTTGCAGATTACTACTACATCCAATGGACCATTGCCTCCATTATACCCTTCTTGGGGTGCTTACACAACCAAAGAAGCGAATCAATGGGTGTATCCCTACTACCGTTGGTTCAACAAATTTACACAAATAATGCTTGCTAGGAAAATCAAGTTGAACGAAAAACCACATGTAATGGATTTGACTAGAGACGATGTTTGAAATGTTTTTCTACAACATTTTAAGTTATTTTGCCTAACGTTTGATGTGATTTTGTATAATAGTTGATGTAATTTTCTATGATGTTAGTTTCTTGTTCAAATACTAGCCTTTGCGAGTATTTTTTTTTTATTTAAAAGAGTCGCCATGATAACAAATTACACATGTCGCATGCGATGGTTTTTGGGCCCGCTCTCATGCGATACAACGCCAATATATTGGCTCTGTTTTCAGACAGGGGGATTGCGTCGCATGGCCTAAATGCGATGGTCGTTAGGACCGGTCTCATGTGATGCAAGGCGAATATATTGGCTCTGTTTTTCAGAGAGAGGGCTTGCGTCGCATGGCCTAAATGCGACGATATTTAGGCCCAGTCTCATGCTCAATCGTCGAACTCATATCCCAAGTTGTCGTCAGAATCAATCCCCTCCTCCCTTTCCGTAATCCTATCTTGAAGATACGCTACCATATCCCTAGTGATGTAGTCTACTACCGTCATGTTCCAGACTACGGACGCTTATTGCTTAATTTTATATGGCAAAAACAACACATAATCCATCGGTTTGCAAAAAGGTACCTCTGCTTGATTTGTTCACGGTTGCGCACGACTAGACCTCCAGTTCCTAAATGGCCGTAGCTGTAGTAGTACATCTTATAAAGGACTCGCTTAAAAAACGCAGCGCTAATATCTTCGCCCATCTCTCGGCGGGCAAGCTTCACCACCTCAAGCAAATGGTAGTCTTCATGAGGAGTAAACTCCATTTGTTAAACTGTTTATGTTTCACGAGTGTTTCAGAATGTTAGATAGTTCTCATGTTGATGCTGTTTTGAGTCCCTTTTTGTAGGGGGTTTTAGGGCGAGAGTTTTTAATAAAGTGGAGTTTTTTGTTTTTTCAGAATCAACGGGAGTTTTCAATTTTTGAGAATGAGCGGGACTTTCTAATTTTTTAGAATGAGCAGGACTTTTTAATTTTTGAGAATGAGCTGGACTTTTCAATTTTTGAGAATGAGCGGGATTTTTTAATTTTTACGAATGAGCGGGACTTTTTTGTTAGTGAGAATTGACAGGAATTTTTAATAATGGCGTGACCCTATCTATCTACATCGTCATATTCACTTTACATATGTCACGTTTTCATTCGTCTAACTGGATTACGCTATCTGAAAACGAAATTGTCTATAAATAGATATTGTATTCACATTAAATGATAAATTAGTTGATTAATTAAGCAAAAAATGTGTCTATGAATTGAGTTGGAACAATATCTAATGAGGGCATAAGTTGAAGTTGGTAACACGAACATGCTAGAAGGGGGTAAAAGGGACTTAGAGGCATTGCTATGCTAGATGTACTTCCTATACAGAAGGGATGATGTTCAACCGCCTAGAATTTCAAGATGTGTTGATATGGTGAAAGCTAGGTGGTCAGTCCTAGTCACATTCCGTCAACATCCAATTTCTGGCCTGACCGAATCGGAACATCGTGTTGCGTGTAACCGGTTCAACTGCCAAGTCACAGACTCTATAACAGAGGAGCAGTCGGATCAGGTCCGTTCTGACATTATCGACATCCGCTTAGAGGAAATGCGTGATTACCAGGATGAGAAAGAAGAAATGAGGTTGATGAAATGGAACTAGTCTGATAGGTAAACTATGATTTGAGTATGTGTTTGACTGTGAGTTTCAATTTATGTTTGAGTGTGAGTTTCATTTTGTTATTGAGTGTGTGTTTCAGTTTAAGTTTGAGTGTGTGTTTCAATTAGTGTTTTAGTATAAGTTTCAGTTTGTGTTTGAGTGTGTGTTTCAGTTTATGTATGTTGACGTTTGTGTTCCATTTTATGTATGAGATTCTGTTTCAGTTTATGTTGACGTTTTTGTTTTATTTAACACCTTATATTTTGAATTTTTTTATACTATGAGATACTTTTATTAGCTAGCTTGTTCAGATAAAATTGGGAATGAGGTGTGAAAACAAAAAAATAAATACAATAAAATGAATAAAAGCAGCCTCGGGTGCGTGGGATGCGTAGGGTGCCGCCTCGGGTGCGTGGGATGCATCGTCCTCATACTATGAATATGATCCCTCAGGTGCCTCCCCCCGCTCCACCCCCTTCATATCCTCTGGTAACTCCGGTGCATCTGCATCGTCAACGTAAGAAAGGTCTCATGCGAGCAATGAACGATATTTTTCCGGGCACACACCACTTGTTATGCACGTGGCACATTAGTCAAAACATTCTTGGGGCGGTTCGAAAGATATAGCACGATGATGCGGTATCGAAACAATTTGTTGAGTTTTACGGCTACGTTGCGGGGTGGTCCGAAGGAGATGTTCACCTCCCATCCGAAGTGTTTTGCGTATGTTATGGACGCGTGGATAACGAATTATGGTGACAAGTTTCTTGCATACCAAATGAACAAGATTAAACATTATGGCCAAACAACTACAAATAGGCTTGTCCTTTTATCCATAATTTTGTACTTGTACTATGTAGGGCGGAGGGTGCTCCCTCGTCCCTAAAAAAAATACATTGGGACGAATCAATACAAGTTTGAGTTATTTTGGGAAACATTTCACAACTTATTAACGAAGCAACATGCGGGTATCGTCGAATCATTTGAGCGAAGTAAGTTTAGAATAATTCCCGGTTTTGATGGTGTTTTGGCCCCAAATCTTAAAGGTCATGTGTCACATGCAGGTCTAAAGATATTGATGCTTGCTATTGTATGTGCTAGAAATATAGGAGTAGATCGGGTAGCATGTGGAGGATGTTTCCATAGGAAAACACATGGTTTACCTTGTACATGTGAAATTGCGTTTATAGCTAGAGATGGTAGGTGCATCACTTTAGAAGATATGGATGTCTTTTGGAAAATGTTAGATATTGTTCATAGAGATCCTAGCTCTCGTGAAGAAGAATTGCAAAAAAAAACTTTCCATAATTAACAACTCTATTCATAGTTTCTGCCCCGACCAACAAAACCACATTATCAATAGGGTAATGCAAATTTTGAGGCCCGAGACAAATCATATTCAAGATCCTATAGAAGCGGTTAGAGCTAAGGGTAGGCCAAAGGGAGGCGTTGATAAATCGACTAAACGGAACCCTAGTTCGTGGGAATATCTCATTGAACAAACCGCTAGTGCTAGTACTCCGGCTAACTCGATAGGTAGTACACCCGTTAACATGTTAGGGAGCACGATCGCATCCATCATGGTTCCCATCGTACCACCCAAACCTCCATTAGCAAAAAATAAAGTTGGAAGGCCTAAGAAAATTGTTAAGGATGGGAAGTTAACATTATATCCGGATTGCATCCTGACATTTCTACACACTTACATTTTAAAGTTAGTTGACGTTCTTCCGGACGTACAATGCGGATATCGTTCCGTAGCGCATTCAATATACAATAACAAAGATATATGGGAGGATGTTAGACGCGAGTTGTTGAAAGAGTTACGTGACAACCATACATCTTGGTTGGATGTATATGGTTCGCCGAAGGTGTTTAACGATTTGGAACATAGGTTAGATTACTTCAAGCCCAACCCTAGTAGCCACTATTGGATGACATTTCCGGACATTGGACTAGTCATCGCGATAAGGTATTAATACATGATATACTATATATCGTAAGCAGCCTCGTTAACATATATACCAATCCGTGGAAGGCCACCCGTCAACAATTCAACGATGATAGAAGTTGGGATTGCTTTCGTACATGGATGTCACTTTGTTAATGTAAATATATTTCGTTTCCTATCCCAATTTCTTACTCTATCATTAAAAATGCATTCATTTATTCTTTTTTCTTGCAGATTACTACTCCATCCAATGGACCATTGCCTCCATTATACCCTTGTTGGGGTGCTTACACAACCGAAAAAGCAAATCAATGGGTGCATCCCTACTACCGTCGGTTCAACAAATTTACACAAATAATGCTTGCTAGGAAAATTAAGTTGAACGAAAAACCACATTTAATGGATTTGACTAGAGACGACGTTTGAATTGCTTTTGTACAACATTTTAAGTTATTTTGCCTAACGTTTGATATGATTTTGTATTATAGTTGATGTAATTTTCTATGATGTTAGTTTTTTGTTCAAATACTAGCCTTTGCAAGTATTTTGTTTATTTAAAAGAGTCACCATGATAACAAATTACACATGTCGCATGCGATGGTTTTTGGGCCCGCTCTCATGCGATGCAAGGCCAATATATTGGCTCTGTTTTCAAACAGAGGGATTGCGTCGCATGGCCTAAATGCGATGGTCGTTGGGACCGGTCTCATGCGATGCAAGGCCAATATATTGGCTCCGTTTTTCAGAGAGAGGGCTTGCGTCGCATGACCTAAATGCGACGATATTTAGGCCCAGTCTCATGCGACGCAAGGCCAATATATTGGCTCTGTTTTTCAGACAGAGGGCTTGCGTCACATGGCCTAAATGCGATGGTCTTTGGGCCCGGTCTCATGCGACGCAAGGACAATATATTGGCTCTGTTTTTAAAACAGAGGGCTTGCATCGCATGGCCCAAATGCGATGGTCTTTGCAACTGGTCGCATGCGACGCAAGTTCTAATATATTATGGCCTAAATAACGCATTTTGATACAATTATTGGAGTAAAAGAACATTAAAAAGAGGAAATTTTAATTTTAGAGTTCAATAGTACACCAAACAAGACACTTGAAGGAAATACATAAAGACGAAAACAACAAGTTAACACCTTAACTTAAACAATCATAAGAAAATAATTAAACTACGACATGCTAACAACCAAAATGCTCAATTGTCGAAGTCATATCCCAAGTTGTCGTCAGAATCAATCCCCTCCTCCCTTTCCGTAATCCTATCTTGAAGATACGCTACCATATCCCTAGTGATGTAGTCTACTACCGTCATGTTCCAGACTACGGACACTTCTTGCTTAATTTTAA
This sequence comes from Limnanthes douglasii subsp. nivea, assembly GCA_036936605.1. Lineage (NCBI taxonomy): Eukaryota > Viridiplantae > Streptophyta > Magnoliopsida > Brassicales > Limnanthaceae > Limnanthes > Limnanthes douglasii. The sequence goes on from JAUPFV010000001.1 coordinate 97,171,615, forward strand.
ATGGCAAAAACTTCACACAATCCATTGGTTTGCAAAAAAGGTACCTCTGCTTGATTTGTTCACGGTTGCGCACGACTAGACCTCCAGTTCCTAAATGGCCGTAGCTGTAGTAGTACATCTTACAAAGGACTCGCTCAAAAAACGCATCGCTAATATCTTCGCCCATCTCTTGGCGGGCAAGCTTCACCACCTCAAGCAAATGGTAGTCTTCATGAGGATTAAACTCCATTTGTTAAACTGTTTATGTTTCATGAGTGTTTCAGAATGTTAGATAGTTCTCATGTTGATGCTGTTTTGAGTCCCTTTTTATAGGGGTTTTAGGGTGAGAGTTTTTAATAAAGTGGAGTTTTTTATTTTTCAGAATCAGCGGGAGTTTTCAATTTTTGAGAATGAGCGGGACTTTCCAATTTTTTAGAATGAGCAGGACTTTTTAATTTTTGAGAATGAGCGGGACTTTTCAATTTTTGAGAATGAGCGGGATTTTTTAATTTTTGAGAATGAGCGGGACTTTTTTGTTAGTGAGAATTGACATGAATTTTTAATAATGGCCTGACCCTATCTATCTACATCGTCATATTCACTTTACATGTGTCACGTTTTCATTCGTCTAACTGGATTACGCTATCTGAAAACGAAATTGTCTATAAATAGATATTGTATTCATATTAAATGATAAATTAGTTGATTAATTAAGCAAAAAATGTGTCCATGAATTGAGTTGGAACAATATCTAATGAGGGCATAAGTTGAAGTTGGTAACACGAACATGCTAGAAGGGGGTAAAAGGGACTTAGAGGCATTGCTATGCCAGATGTACTTCCTATACAGAAGGGATGACGTTCAACCGCCTAGAATTTCAAGATGTGTTGATATGGTGAAAGCTAGGTGGTCAGTCCTAGTCACATTCCGTCAACATCTAATTTATGGCCTGACCGAATTGGAACATCGTGTTGCGTGTAACCGGTTCAACTGCCAAGTCACAAACTCTATAACAGAGGAGCTGCTGGATCAGGTCCGTTCTGACATTATCGATATCCTCTTAGAGGAAATGCGTGATTACAAGGATGAGAAAGAAGAAATGAGGTTGATGAAATGGAACTAGTCTGATAGATAAACTATGATTTGAGTATGTGTTTGACTGTGAGTTTGAATTTATGTTTGAGTGTGAGTTTCATTTTGTTATTGAGTGTGTGTTTCAGTTTAAGTATGAGTGTGTGTTTCAATTAGTGTTTTAGTATAAGTTTCAGTTTGTGTTTGAGTGTGTGTTTCAGTTTATGTATGTTGACGTTTGTGTTCCATTTTATGTATGAGATTGTGTTTCAGTTTATGTTGACGTTTGTGTTTTATTTAACACCTTATATTTTGAATTTTTTTTATACTATGACATACTTTTATTAGCAAGCTTGTTCAGATAAAATTGGGAATGAGGTGTGAAAACAAAAAAATAAATACAATAAAATGAATAAAAGAAGCCTCGGGTGTGTGGGATGCGTAGGGTGCCGCCTCGGGTGCGTGAGGTGCATCGTCCTCATAATATGAATGTGATCCCTCAGGTGCCTCCCCCCGCTCCACCCCCTTCATATCCTCTGGTAACTCCGGTGCATCTGCATCGTCAACGTAAGAAAGGTCAGGTTCCTGCAAAGAAGAACCTGCCCCTGTGCTACCGGGAACAGTAAGAATGTCATCGTCATTTCGATGACGACGGAGACGTTGTTTCGTCCGCGTACCAGGAGTTTGTCCCTCAATGGGACCTGCTTTTACATGCTCGGGCGAAACTCTAGCTTCTGCTGCCTCACGCGCTAAACGCGCTTCGCGTGCTCTCTGTTGTCCCTTCTTAAACGGATTTTTGACTGTGCTCTTGGTCCAATCCATCTTGTAAAAACAACATAAAGTAATATGTATTAGTGAAACAAGACAAAAAAGTAGTTTGTAAGTGTAAATCGTCGCATGAGACAACTTAAGCTGTGTGTCGCATGAGACAGCTTAAGTTGCCTGTCGCATGAGACGGGGTGTGTATTATTGTCGCATGAGAAGGAAATACACACCCTGTCTCATGTGACGAGGTGTTATCTTGGTCGCACGATCGTGCGACCAACAACAGCAAAAACCCAAATCCCAAAACCCACCAAAGCAGCCTCATTTCACTAAAAATCAACAAAACAACACCTAAAATCATGCAAAAATCAAACTTTAGAAATCGAAACCTAAAAACCTAATTTTCAACAGAGATGTTGAGTTCGCTTAACGTCACCAAAGATCAAGCAATCCATCTCCCCGTCTTGTGGGGCCTGAACGCAGATGTATCCCTTTGCACTAATGGTATGCACCTAAATATCTATAGGTATACCTAAGTCCAATATACATAGACCAAACTTTATCGTTTTTTTTACAGTTACTTTATCTTTTGTTACAACTACTTCAGTAAACAACTCAACCACCAACGGTCCAATCAAGACAAATAAAGCCAAGCCTATCACTTCTTTCAGCTTCATTCGTACTTCTATTGCTTTAATTTTGTTTCTTATAAGTTTACTATCTGTATTTTGCTCATCTTTCCTATATCTCTACAATAATAAATATAAATTCTTTACCAATCTAGATTGGGACTCAATTAAACTATAAAATGGAGGTACATCTTTAAACATGATTTTCATCTTTATATTTCTTAAGCACACACTAACTGATGTACACTATAAAATCCCAAAAATATATAAAGAGAAGTTTTTCACACAGTTGGTTATATAGATCGTGAATATGATCATCCCACATATCTGATGATCTGTATCAAAAGCTTCCGGTCCATGGTCTGTATTAAAACCATCCAGTACATTGATGTATCAAAAGCTTCAAGTTCAGCTTCAAATGATCTTCAAAGGATCTTCTATTTGAATTGAAGTATTATTCTCGTAACTTTTAAGTATCATTCTCGTACCTTTTAACCAAGATATCTATATGGATTATCTTGTTGGATAAAATTATGAACAACTCCTCTTACCAAAGATATCTGTCTGGATTATCTTGTTGGATAAAATTATGAATAAAACATGTCATAGCGGAAAGATACATCCATCCGCCAGACGTGTAGCGAAAAATGAAGCATTACGCCATCCTATTGGCGGATGGATGCATTATTTCTCGATTGGAATGAAGACGAACACTATGTTGAGGCCATTCCATGGTGGAATCGAGCAAAATTTGAGTTTTACAAAATTTTATATTTTCAAAAAAATAGAAAGGTATAAATTAAGTTACTTTTTTTGCGTCAATGTTAGTTTGGAGATGAAAAGATTTTGCATCCATTTCGGTTATAGTTTTGATATTTTGAAAGGTTGGAGAAAAAAAGGTTAATGGTAAGTTGTGGGTTTTGAATTGTTTAGGTTTTGGTTAGTTTTGAGAGGCGTAATGTTAGATTTGTGTTTTGCAACTTCATCTAGTAAATAATGACATAAAATGTAATTTGTTATGGTGGCGACCAAAGTGTGTCACATCCCACATCGGTTAGACATGTGAATGATTAGTGGTATATAAGTAAGAACATAACTCAAATAGTGAACCAAACGCAAAATCGTGAGGGAGACATGGGAATGATTAATGGTATATAAGTAAGAACATACCTCAACTAGTGAACCAAATGCAAAGCCGGGAGGGCCTTCGGGTGCCAAAGCGGACAATATCATACTAGTGTTGAGATTGGTTGTGTTCTTACTTATATACAGAGGCGGAATGTGCGGACAGGACCCGCATATTCCCAACACAATTAAATAGATTTTTAAGGATTTTTGAGGTTTTTTTACCGAATGACAACTTTGTAAATACCAAAAATCGAAAACATACGACTTCACAGAGTAGTTTCAGCTTTTTTTTACCAATTCCCCCAATATTATCCAACTTTTGTTTGTAAAAGAATAAAAACTTTGTAACTCTATAATTCCAAAAGACCCCATATGACAATGTGATGATATTGTTTTTATAGATTTCTTAAAGTTTGTTAATGACATGTACCATTTCAAAAAAGAAATGAGAACTGAAAAGAGCAAACTTAAGTATTCAGATTCACATAACAAGTTGATTAAACTAATCACTGATTTGTTCCCCATGCATTTATAGGTTGGTAAACTAAAAAAAAGAATGACAAAAATATATCCCCCAATATACGACTTCACAGAGTAGTTTCAGCTTCTTTTTACCCGTTCCCCTAATATTATCCAACTCCAACTTTTGTTTGTAAAAGAATGAAAACTTTGTAACTCTATAGTTCCAAAACACCCTATATGACAATGCGATGATATTTTGCTTATAGATTTCTTGAAGTTGGTTAACGACATGTACTATTTGAAAAAAGAAATGAGAACTGAAAAGAGCAAACTTAAGTATACAGATTCACATAACAAGTTGATTAAACTAATCACAAATTTTTTTCCCATGTATTTACAGGTTGGTAAACTAAAAAAATGACAAAAATATATCCCAAACTAGATATACAGTAATAACTTCTTTGATAGGTGTTAAATATTTTCCATAAAATTTCAAAGTCTATGCGGTCTAGAATGGTAATCTTACTGTCTCGAGCTCATAAAAGTATGTTTGTATTTTTTAATTTTATCATTCAACAAAACTTTAGTAATTTTGTCAGTTTGTTTAAAATTATTGACGAATCGAATTCAATGATTGTTTAATGTTATCTTCCAATGAAATTATTACGAGTATGTATAAGATTTCAAGACTCTAGAGTATATTATGACTCAAGTCATATCAGTGCATTAGATCCCAAACAACAGCTACGAAAGATGTTTTGCATACTCATTATATATAGATACACATGTTTGGTTAAAATTATTAGTTTATTCCACATCTTCAATGAAAAAAGAACGGTTAAAACAAATATTTATCAACAGATATGTGGTTTATCGTACAAATAATAAGTTTAATATTTTATTTCAAAACTGACCGAACTAGACGGTGTAAGTGATATCGTTGGTCTTGGTCTATAATTTGAATCTGATTTTTTTTAACGGTCTCGATTTGATTGTTATTAATAATTTGGGGCTGTTAGATAGCATACCAGCCACAGTTGAATTGATTTTTCAATTTTTTTAATCCAAACTGGATTGATATTAGTCTTAGTAGTTATATGTTTTTTATTTCAAAATTGATTGAACTGTACTGTGTAAGTGATAGGGTTGGTCTTGGTCAATAAATTGAATATATTATGGCATAAATAACGCAGTTTATACAATTGTTGGAGCAAAAGAACATTAAAAATGAGAAATTTTAATTTTAGAGTTCAGCACACCAAACAAGACACTTGAAGGAAATACATAAAGACCAAAACAACAAGTTCACACCTTAACTTAAACAATCATAAGAAAATAATTAAACTACGACATGCTAACAACCAAAATGCTCAATCGTCGAAGTCATATCCCAAGTTGTCGTCAGAATTAATCCCCTCATCCCTTTCTGTAATCCTATCTTGAAGATACACTACCATATCCCTAGTGATGTAGTCTACCACCGTCATGTTCCAGACGACGGCCGCTTCTTGCTCAATCTTATATGGCAAAAATAACACACGATCCATCAGTTTGCAAAAAAAGGTACCTCTGCTTGATTTCTTCACGGTTGCGCACGACTAGACCTCTAGTTCCTAAATGGCCGTAGCTGTAGTACATCTTACAAAGGACTCGCTCAAAAAACGCATCGCTAGTATCTTCCCCCATCTCTCGGCGGGCAAGCTTCACCGCCTCAAGAAAATGGTAGTCTTCATGAGGAGTAAACTCCATTTGTTAAACTGTTTATGTTTGATGAGTGTTTCAGAATGTTAGATAGTTCTCATGTTGATGCTGTTTTGAGTCCCTTTTTATAGGGGGTTTTAGGGGGAGAATTTTTAATAAAGTGGAGTTTTTGATTTTTCAGAATCAGTGGGAGTTTTCAATTTTTGAGAATGAGCGGGACTTTCGAATTTTTTAGAATGAGCGGGACTTTTTAATTTTTGAGAATGAGCGAGAATTTTCAATTTTTGAGAATGAGCGGGATTTTTCAATTTTTGAGAATGAGCGGGAATTTTTTGTTAGTGAGAATTGGCAGGAATTTTTAATAATGGTCTGACCCTATCTATCTACATCGTCATATTCACTTTACACGTGTCACGTTTTCATTCGTCTAAGTGGATTACGTTATCTGAAAACGAAATTATCTATAAATAGATATTGTATTCACATTAAATAATAAATTATTTGATTAATTAAAGCAAAAAATGTGTCCATGGAATGAGTTGGAAGATCAATATCTAATGAGGGCATCAGTTGAAGTTGGTAATACGAACATGCTAGAAGGGGGTAAAAGGTACTTAAAGGCATTGTTATGCTAGATGTACTTCCTATACGGAAGGGATGATGTTCAACCGCCTAGAATATCAAGACGTGTTGATGAGGTGAAAGCTAGGTGGTTAGTCCTAGTCACATCCCGTCAATATCCAGTTTCTGTCCTGACCGAATTGGAACATCGTGTTGCGTGTAATCGGTTCAATTGCCAAGTCACAAACTCTATAACAGAGGAACTACTGGATCAGGTCCGTTCTGACATTATCGATATCCGCTTAGAGGAAATGCGTGATTACCAGGATGAGAAAGAAGAAATGAGGTTGATGAAATGGAACTGGCCTGATAGATAAACTATGATTTGAGTATGTGTTTGACTGTGAGTTTGAATTTATGTTTGAGTGTGAGTTTCATTTTGTTATTGAGTGCGTGTTTAAGTTTAAGTTTGAGTGTGTGTTTCAATTAGTGTTTTAGTATAAGTTTCAGTTTGTGTTTGAGTGTGTGTTTCAGTTTATGTATGTTGACGTTTGTGTTCCATTTTATGTATGAGATTGTGTTTCAGTTTATGTTGACGTTTGTGTTTTATTTAACACCTTATATTTTGAATTTTTTTTATACTATGACATACTTTTATTAGCTATCTTGTTCAGATAAAATTGGGAATGAGGTGTGAAAACAAAAAAATAAATACAATACAATGAATAAAAGCAGCCTCTGGTGCGTGGGATGCGCGGGGGGGGCCGCCTCGGGTGTGTGGGATGCGTGGGGTGCCGCCTCGGGTGCGTGGGATGCGTGGGGTGCCGCCTCGGGTGCGTGGGGTGCATCGTCCTCATACTATGAATGTGATCACTCAGGTGCCTCCCCCCGCTCCACCCCCTTCATATCCTCTGGTAACTCCGGTGCATCTGCATCGTCAACGTAAGAAAGGTCAGGTGCCTGCGAAGAAGAACCTGCCCCTGTGCTACCGGCAGCAGTAGGAATGTCATCGTCATTTCGATGACGATGGAGACGTTGTTTCGTCCGCATACCAGGAGTTTGTCCCTCAATGGGACATGCCTCTACATGCTGGGGCGAAACTCTAGCTTCTGCTGCCTCATGCGCCAAACACGCTTCGCGTGCTCTCTGTTGTCTCTTCTTAAACGGATTTTTGACTGTGCTCTTGGTCCACCCCATCCTGTAAAAACGACATAAAGTAATATGTATTAGTGAAGTAAAGACAAAAAAGTAGTTTGTAAGTGTAATTCGTCGCATGAGACAACTTAAGCTGTGTGTCACATGAGACAGCTTAAGTTGTCTGTCGCATGAGACGGGGTGTGTATTGCTGTCGCATGAGAAGGAAATACACACCATGTCTCATGCGACGAGGTGTTTTCTTGGTCGCACGATCGTGCGACCAACAACAACAAAAAACCAAATCCCGAAACCCATAAAAGCAGCCTCATTTTACTAAAAATCAAACACAGAAACATAGATCCTAGCAAAACTAACAGGAATACAACACTAATCTAACAAAACAACACCTAAAATCATGCAAAAATCAAACTTTTGAAATCGAAACCTAATAACCTAATTTTCAACAGAGATGTTGAGTTCGCTTAACGTCACCAAAGATCAAGCTATCCATCTCACCGTCTTGTGAGGCCTGAACGCATATGTATCCCTTTGCACTAATGGTATGCACCTAAATATCTATAGGTATACCTAAATCCAATATACATAGACCAAACTTTATCGCTTTTTTACAGTTACTTCAAAAAAAAATTCTTATAAGTTTACTATCTATATTTTGCTCATCTTTCTTGTATCTCTACAATAATAAATATAAATTTATTACCAATCTAGATTGAGACTCAATTAAACTATAAAATGGAGGTACATATTTAAACATGATTTTCATCTTTATATTTTTTAAGCACACACTAACAGATGTACATTATAAAATCCCAAATATATATATATATATATATATATATATATATATATATATATATATATAAAGAGAAGTGTTTCACACAGTTGGTTATATAGATCGTGAATATGATCATCCCACATATCTAATGATCTGTATCAAAAGCTTCCGGTCCATGGTCTGTATTAAAACCATCAAGTCCATTGATGTATCAAAAGCTTCAAGTTCAGCTCCAAATGATCTTCAAAGGATCTTCTATTTGAATTGAAGTATTATTCTCGTAACTTTTAAGTATCATTCTTGTACCTTTTAACCAAGATATCTATATGGATTATCTTGTTGGATAAAATTATGAACAACTTCTCTTACCAAAGGTATCTATCTGGATTTTCTTGTTGGATAAAATTATAAATAACACATGTAGCATCATGTCATAGCGGAAAGATGCATCCATCCGCCAGACATGTAGCCAAAAATGAAGCATTATGCCATCCTATTGGCGGATGGATGCATCATTCCTCGACTGGAATGACGACGAACATTATGTTGATGCCATTCCATGGTGGAATCAAGCAAAATTTGAGTTTTACAAAATTTTATATTTTCGAAAAAATAGAAAGGTAGAAATTAAGTTACTTTTTTTGGCGTCCATGTTAGTTTGGAGATGAAAAGATTTTGCATCCATTTCGGTTATAGTTTTGATATTTTGAAAGGTTGAAGAAAAAAAGGTTAATGGTAAGTTGTGGGTTTTGAATTGTTTAGGTTTTTGTTAGTTTGGAGAGGCGAAATGTTAGATTTGTGTTTTGCAACTTCATCTAGTAAATAATGACATGAAATGTAATTTGTTATGATGGAGACCAAAGTGTGTCACAACCCACATCGGTTAGACATGGGAATGATTAGTGGTATATAAGTAAGAACATACCTCAACTAGTGGACCAAATGCAAAGCCGTGAGGACCTTCGGGTGCCAAAGCGGATAATATCATACTAGTGTTGAGATCAGTTGTGTTCTTACTTATATACGGAGGCGGAATATGCGGACCAGACCCCCATATTCCCAACATGTGGTATCAGAGCATCAGGCCCAGACGGTACGCGATGATGGTGAAATTCTCGGAGGTCGAACATGAAGAAGTTAAACATCATGCTCAATGTCCCATATTCCCAACATGTGGTATCAGAGCGTCAGGCCCAGACGGAACGCGATGATGGTGAAATTCTCGGAGGTCGAACATGAAGAAGTTAGACATCATGCTCAATGTGATATGTTCTAAAGATCCTAGTTCGGAGTGCCCGTGGCTCATCAAACGGTGGTACTTGATTGGAGTGGATAGTGAAGCTATGGAACAAGACAGAATGGTCTAATAGGGGGTCAGCTGTAACATCCGCAGTGCCTCTATGAACATGTAGTCTTCCAACCAGATTAGAGTGAGCGGATGAAAGTCAATTGAGAGGAGGCTAAGGTGGTACTTTGTTCGAGAGGAGGATTTGTTATGGTGGCGACCAAAGTGTGTCACATCCCACATAGGTTACACATGGGAATGATTAGTGGTATATAAGTAAGAACATATCTTAACTAGTATGAGGCCTTTTGGTAGTGGACCAAATGCAAAGCCGTGAGGGCCTTCGGGTACCAATGCGGACAATATCATACTAGTGTTGAGATATGTTGTGTTCTTACTTATATACGGAGGCGGAATGTGCGGACATGACCCGCATATTCCCAACACAATTAAATAGAGTTTTAATGATTTTTGAGGTTTTTTACCGAATGACAACTTTGTAAATACCAAAAAACGAAAACATACGACTTCACAGAGTAGTTTCAGCTTCTTTTTACCAATTCCCCCAATATTATCCAACTCCAACTTTTGTTTGTAAAAGAATAAAAACTTTGTAACTCTATAATTCCAAAATACCCCATATGACAATGTGATTATATTTTGCTTATATATTATTTGAAGTTTGTTAACGACATGTACCATTTGAAAAAAGAAATGAGAACTGAAAAGAGAAAACTTAAGTATTCAGATTCACATAACAAGTTGATTAAACTAATCACTGATTTTTTCCCCATGTATTTACAGGTTGGTAAACTAAAAAAAAGAATGAAAAAAATATATCCCCCAATATTCGACTTCACAGAGTAGTTTCAGCTTCTTTTTACCAATTCACCCAATATTATCCAACTCCAACTTTTGTTTGTAAAAGAATGAAAACTTTGTAACTCTATAGTTCCAAAAGACCCCATATGACAATGTGATGATATTTTTCTTATAGATTTCTTGAAATTTGTTAACGACATGTACTATTTGAAAAAAGAAATGAGAACTGAAAAGAGCAAACTTAAGTATTCAGATTCACATAACAAGTTGATTAAACTAATCGCTGATTTTTTTCCCATGTATTTACAGGTTGTTAAACTAAAAAAAAATGACAAAAATATATCCCGAACTAGATATACAGTAATAACTTATTTAATAGGTGTTAAATATTTTCCATAAAATTTCAAAGACTATGCGGTCTAGAATGGTAATCTTATTGTCTCGAGCTCATAAAAGTATGTTTGTATTTTTTAATTTTATCATTCAACAAAACTTTAGTAATTTTGTCAGTTTGTTTAAAATTATCGACGAATCGAATTCAATGATTTTTTAATGTTATCTTCCAATGAAATTATTACGACTATGTATAAGATTTCAAAACTCGAGAGTATATTATGACTGAAGTCATATCAGTTCATTAGATCCCAAACAACCGCTACCAAAGATTTTTTGCATACTCATTATATATAGATACGCGTGTTTCGTTAAAATTATTAGTTTATTCCACATCTTCACTAAAAAAACTGCTAAAACAAATATTTATCAACAGATATGTGGTTTATGGTACAAATAATAAGTTTAATATTTTATTTCAAAACTGACCGAACTAGACTGTGTAAATGATATCGTTCGTCTTGGTCTATAGTTTGAATCTGATTTTTTTTAACGGTCTCGATTTGATTGTTATTAATAATTTGGGTTTGTTTGATAGCTTACCAGCCACGGTTCAATTGATTTTTAAATTTTTTTAATCCAAACTGGATCGATATTAGTCTTAGTAGTTATATGTTTTTTATTTCAAAATTGATTGAACTGTACTGTATGAGTTATAGGGTTGGTCTTGGTCAATAATTTGAATAAAATTTTTTAACGGTCTCCATTTGATTGTTATTAATAATTTGGGTATGTTTGATAGCTTACCAGTCAGGGTTCAATTTTTTTAATCTAAACTGGATTGATATTAGTCTTAGTAGTTATAAAGATATAGTATGACGGTTTAGCACACGTTAATGCATGACACCGTTACCACCTGACATATGGCGTGGCACACGAGACACATTGACACATGTCATGATAGCACACGTAACGGCGTGACACGTGTGACGATATGATATAGATCAGTGCGTGACACACGTGTAATATACGTGACATACTTGACACCGGTTGTGATATGATACGCGTGACGCCGTGATATAGGTCACGACGTGTCTAGATGTGGCAATTGTGAGAATTCATCCCGTCCCACGACACATTTAGCAGGTTTTGGCATTGCATGACATGGAAATTTACATTTTATGTGTTAGCATGTTTCTAATTCTGAATGATGTGACGTTACGTTTGTCACATGTTACACTATCATGCGTAACACGGTTATGTATGACGAATGTGATGCATTAAATTACATAACGTGATAAATATATCATAACTAGATGTGTCAAACGAGACGTGACACAACAGGATTCGGAGTGTTCACGTCAGTCTGTGTCGATACACACGACATGTTGTCACGATAGAACATAAGAGAACACTACCCACGACATGTTGTCACGATAGAACATAAGATAACACTACATAACACGTCAGTCTGTGTCGATACACACGACATGTTGTCACGATAGAACATAAGAGAACACTACCCACGACATGTTGTCACGATAGAACATAAGATAACACTACATGACTCACTGATACGACTGTCAAGATCGCGGCAGACACAACGCACGCACGACAAACACGAGATATAGTACACCACCAACATAACAAAATTATTATCACGCCAAACATTTCAGTATATTATATAAATTATTAATATAGTTTATTATTATATTTTGATTATTAATATCATTTAATTAAATGTATGCTAATTGTTATTTATTATATATTTTAATTAATACAATTTATATAATATATTAGTTTTGTGACAAATATACAAAAGTAGAAGATGCGATACCAACATGTTTAACAAATATCACATATTGTAATTGAATATATATTATGTAAAAATAAATTATCTATTCTCGTATATAGTATTCTCGTATATAGTGTGACATAATAATTGGAAACAATAAATATAAAAAGTAAATTTTTAGTTTTTTATGTATTATATTATTAAAAAGTATCAAAATATATATTTTTACTTATTTTTTTACTCTAATTATTATCATATTATTCAACATACTTGAATTTTTATTTATTAATATAATACCATGAAAAATAGTTTTTGATTATAATGCTATTGGATTATCGCATTCGTCCAAAATCGGTACATAAAATCTGTTAGAGACCGACTCGATAATCTTATCGAACTTTTAATGATTTAAGATTTAGGTTTAGACGGAATACCGATCCGGATATATAAAACTGGTAATAACTCGATAAATATATAAATATAAGTTATACTAGACGTAAGTATAAATGTAACTAAAGACAGATGTCAGAATATAAAAGATGTACCTTATAAAATTATGAAGTAGAGTTTGAGAGAAAAAATCCAACCCTAGATATAGTTTAGAATCCTGAAATCCCATAAGCTACTACAACTCGTATTTTGTCTTTATTATCGTATTTTATGTTTAGAGGATAGTTATTCTCATAATATCCATTATTATCCAACTCCAACCTTTGTTTGTATAAGAATGCAAAATTTGTTAGCCCCCAAGGGGGTAGTCGAGTTGGTTGAGTATGGCATTTTTATGACCAAAAGGTTATGAGTTCGAGTCCCTCTATATACGCTTTCTCGGCTGAGCCTGTCACCTTGTGTGGTTTACCTTCTGGCGTTGGTTTGCAGGCTATCGCGTCAGACTGAGGGTTTACCCTGTGCGCACTCATTGCACTCTGAGTAGCGGCTGCGGGTTCCCTCTAAAAAGAAAAAAAAAAGAATGCAAAATTTGTGCCCCTAAGGGGTAGCCGAGGTGGTTGAGTATGGCATTCTTATGACCAAAAGGTCATGAGTTCGAGTCCCTCTACATACGCTTTCTCGGCTGAGCCTGTCACCTTGTGTGGTTTACCTTCTGGCGTTGGTTTGCAGGCTATCGCGTCAGACTGAGGGTTTACCCTGTGCGCACTCATTGCACCATGAGTAGCGGCTGCGGGTTCCCTCCGAAAAAAAAAAGAATGCAAAATTTGTAACTCTATAGTTCCAAATTGTACCATATCACTGATAATGAATTAGAATGTTGAATGTCAAAATGTAATAAATGAAACCTTAAATAATAAGTTACATAGTTGTATGAGAAATCTAGGATTTTATATAAAGTTAAAAAACTAGTATGCAATTAGACTATTTGTATAACAAAATCTATTACGGGTAAATCTTGGTGTCTCTATATAAACGTCAGGGCTAAACATTATAAAAGATTCTGATTTTTTTGTTTGAACTGCTGGCAAATCTTTACTTTCTCTCTCTAAACTTTGCTTATCTCTCTTAGATCAAAATTAATCCACACCATATTTGCGACCAGAGTAGGAGGATTTTAATTGGTACCTTGATTTTCTTTTTTAAAAACCATAAGCGATTACTTTTCTTGTTTCGTTTTTATTGTTCTTGTTCGATTATCTGAAGCTATTTGGATCGATAATGGAGCCAAGGAATGAAAATGATCCACTGGTTCGAAAAGCAGTTGAAACACTAAATCTTGACTTGCAAGGAGGGGTGTAAAAAAGATGAGTTAGTTCCAGCTCAACAGGCTCAGTCAGATATTGAAATGCGAATGAACCAATTGTTAGATAAAATCACAACTTTAATTGAAAAGTATGATCAAAGATATCAGAATATTCAATCGACTAGGTTAAAATCTGAGGTGAGACAGATAGTAGATAAAAATGATATTGATAGCTAGTCCGATCGTTCTTGCACAGCTCGTCAGGTTCAAAGTGAACATAAAAAAACACACTTTGAAGGTAACAAATATCGTTATACTCCACAAAAAGAGAAAAAGAATAAGCAAAGATATGTTATGTCCAGTAACGAAGAGTTACATAGTTCATTATCTGAGTACAAGAGGTACCGGGGGTCTTCGAAAAAGAAAAGAAGCCGACCTCAAAAATCACGAAGAGAATTAAAAAAAAAAGAGAATTTAACATGATGTTTGAGGGAAGCAGAGTGGTGTGAAGGGAACACATCAAATCAGTATACATAAATGAATGATCAAAACTTGGATGTTGTTATGGGAACTGGAAATGATAATCATTATGTGAAAGAAGTCAATGGAAGAAATTCTCCTTTGACAGTTGAGATAAGATCCATCCCTCTTCCGAATCGGTTTGATATCTCGCATATTGAAAAGTTCGATGGGATGCAAGATAATGATGACCACATCAAACAATTTAAAAATTACATGATGAATTTCGAGGACGATGATAGGTTGGTGTGCAGAGCTTTCTCTCAAACATTCAAAGGAACAACTTTGAAGTGTTACAATAATATTATGAAGGGATCCATTTCCAATTTCAGAGAATTTTTATACAGCTTTCCGAAGATAATTTGTGGGAAGTAAAGAGATGCGGGAAAATAGAGACATAATTATACAATGTAAACAAGTAGTGGGAGAAAATGTGAAGGACTACACTAAGTGATTTGTGTTAACCAAAGCTGCTTTGGATAATTGTGAGGAATTGATAGCAATGATAACATTTTGACAAGGCTTGTTACTAGGATATTTAGCAAATGAGACAACGGAAAAAAGAGCTTTGACTTTTGGAGCATTGATGGCTCAGGTGGAAGATCAAATTAAAGTAGAAGAGTCTACTAGAGTTCGAGGAGTAGTTGGGTCTACTGAAAATAGTTCAGGGAAAGTGGCAAGTAATCAGAGGCATTCTTCGAACTCAGTCCAACCATTTTTCCGAGGAACAACAACAATTTTCCTCCTCGAACTGGAGGGTACCCAACTCAAACTACGGGGTATCAATTTCGGAGACTAAAGCCAAATTAGTAGATAAGGCCATAGTATAATGCTAATTTGACTGAAAACGTTGTAGCAATCTACGAAATACTAAAGGGTATGTGAGTTTTGAAAAACCTGCTTCGATAAATAGACCAAAGGAAGATCATAATAACACGTTTTGTAAATATCACAATGACATAGGACATGATATGCATACTGCATTGCATTGAAACATGAGGTGCAAACTCTGATTAAAAAGGGTAAGCTGTTAGCCTTTGTTAAAGGGCAGAACAATGTATCAAAAGCTTCTGTTGCATCGACTTCGTAGGTGAAGAATCCAAATTCACAGGAAGAAAATCTAATGATTTTGGAATCTAAGATTGATGATTTTGATATTGCATCGAAATATTTAGATACAAATCTGGATCGACTGATTCTGATGGAAGTGGATGAGCCAGTAAAACAAGGCCGAGTTTGAAGTCTATGTGAGTACTTTGATTCATTGAGAATCTTTAGAAGATACACTATGACTGACAATACCGATAGTTCTAAAAAGAGGCATGTAGTGAGCTTAGCTACTCAGATAGAATGAGGGATGTCTACCCATTTGTATGGTAAGAGATATGTTTATTTTATTCTTTTTTATGAAGATTATTTGAGAGGCACTGCAGATGCTCATGAAGATGCGGTGGTTATTGGAGCAGAGGTAGCTAGTATTGAAATTCAACGTATGTTAATAGATACAGGGAGCTCTGCAAATGTTCTTTTAAAATCAACATATGATCAAATATGTAATCCTCCTTGGATTTCCCAACAAGACCGTACTATAATTGGGTTCACCAGAGTGACGACTCAGGTAATTGAGGAATTTGATAGGGAGATGTGTATGTGAAAAGGACTTTTTAAAAAGAAAGTTCATATATTATTCATGGTGGTGGCTTGCCCGACCAGCTATAATGCTATTTTCAGGAGATCTTGGCTTTCGAGGATGTATGCAGTTGTATCTACAACCCACCAGTTCTTGAAGTATGTTATTGAAGATGGCATGGGGTCGTCCAAAATGATCAGAATGTTGCTAGAGAATCTTATGTCATAACTCTTTAAATTCGAGGGTCAAGTAGTGGTGATAAAGTGGTTGATTAACAACCAGGGGAGTTGACATCAGATGTTGAGGAAGGGGTTGATGGTCCGACGGAAACCCTGGGTTCTTTAACAATAAGTGAAAATATATAAGAGTATGATTTTCCCGAAGAAAAAAATACTTAGAATAGGATCCTTAGTGACCCCAGATTTACGTCATCAAGTGTTGTAATTTTTGTTTCACAATTTGGATATTTTCACTTTTAAAACAAAAGATGTGGTATGAGTTCCAATAGAGGTGATATGTCATAGACTAGCAATTAATTTGAAGGTTAAACCTGTTATACAAAAGAGTCGTGCTTTCTCTTCTGAGAAAGCAGAAGCTATTGTTACTGAAGTGGATCATTTGTCAAGGTCTAAGGGAGTCACAATATCCCTTATCGACAGCAAACCCAGTGGTGGTTAAAAAGAAGAATAAGAAATGGAGGATGTGCATCCACTTCGAAAATCTAAATCGAGCTTTTCCTGAAGATCCATTCAAGTTCCTCGAATAGACCAATTGATTGATTCCACTTGGAGAAATATAATTTTATCTTTTATGGATGCCTTTGCAAGGTATAATCAAATTCAAATGGATCCAAATGATCAATAGAGGAACACCTTTATTACGGACCGAAGCTTGCATTGTTACAAGGTTATGCCTTTTGTGTTAAAGAATGCTGGAGTAACATATCAGAGGTTAATGAATAAAGCTTCCGCTTCGCAAATTGGAAGAAACATGGAGGTGTATATTGATGACATGTTGGTCTAGATTCTTGCAGATGAAACACACTTGGAAGATTTAAAGAAGAATTTTTTAAATATAAGAGCTATCACATCAAAGTTAAATCCTGAGAAGTGCACTTTTGGAGTTCGATCAGGAAAATTCTTGGGGTATGTTATTAGTGAGAAGGGGATAGAAGCTCATCCAGAGCAGCTTAAGGATTTGGTATCAATAACATCGCCTCGAAATATAAAAAAATGCAGGTTTTAATAAGAAGGTTAGCTGCTCTTAACAGATTGATTCTAGGTTTTCTGATAAATATTTTCCTTTTTTCCAAGTATTAAAAAGACCAAAGGAATTTGAGGAGACCTCAGAATGTGAAGCATAATTTTCAAGTATTAAAGAATTATTGTCATCACCAGAAATACTTTCCAAACCTCGAATTGGAGAGCAACGTTTTTTGTACATTGCGATGCTAGGTTTTGCGGTAAGTGAAGATTAAGAACTTTTGATGCCGGTGTATTATGTTAGTAAGAGTTTTGTGGCAACATATAAAATATATTTGAAGCTTGAAAAATTGGCCTTGGCTCTAGTGGTGGCTGTCAGGAAGATGCACCTTTATTTTCAAGCTCACATTGTTGTGGTTCGAACTTTGTTCCCATTGAAAAATGTTCTGCAATGCCCTGACATTTCTGGAAGAATTACCAAATGGTCAGTACAACTGGGAGATTTTGACATCATTTTTGCGCCTCGAACGGCTATCAAGGCTCAAACTTTAGCTGATTGTATTGTTAAGTTTCATTCAAGTAAATCAGATGAAGAGAAAGACACAAGGAGGTCTTATCAAAGAGTTCGATGTGGGTGGTTCGAACTGATGGAGGTTCTAGCATTTTAGGATGAAATGCAAGAGTTTAACTGATTGCTCCATATGGGGATGCAATGTTTCAAGCCATTAAATTTAGTTTTCATGCATTGAATAATGAAGCTGAATATAAAGCTGTATTGGCTGGTTTAAGGTTTGCGCATTTGTGGGGAAATTTCAGTTCATTTGGGAATAAATTCCTAATTTATAGCAAATCAAGTGATTGGAATTTCTGAACCTAAAAAGAACAATTTGATTTTATATCTTCGTGAACTTCGAAATTTGACTCTTCTGTTTGAACAAGTAATTGTAGAATATATATCAGCTGAGAAGACAATACAGTTGCTGATTCTTTGGATACTGTGGTGTACACTGAAGAATATCCTTAGATTTTACTACAGAAGAGTCCTTCAATTTTAATCAGGTAAGAGCAATGCAAGTATTCATAAGAAGTTTTTGTAACACCAGATGTAATTCGAAATAATTGGAGGAGTGATATCCATAACTTCTTGTTAAGATAGACACTACCCCAATATGTGCAATTTGCTAAGAAATTGAAGTATAAAGCTAATGGGTATGTTGTATTAGACGGGGTTTTATAAAAAAATTCTTTGAGTAGGACATTATTGCGTTGTTTGAATAAACAAGAGTCTCAATAAATTTTATAAGAATTACATGATGGAAAGGGTTCAAACACTATGGGTTTAAGACATTGACACGTCTGGTTTTGTTGGCAAGATATTATTGGTCTTCGATTGTGAATGATGCTAAGAATTTAGTTCGAGGATGTGATACTTGTCAATGATTTGAAAATTCTATTCACAAACCTGCAGTTCCACTCATGTCTATTACCGAAGCCATCATTTTTTACAAATGGGGAATAGACTTAGTAGGACCATTGCCTATGGCATCTGAGGATGCCAAATGATTATTGTGGTGGTGGACTATTTTTCGAAGTGAGCAGAAGCCGAAGTATTGTCTGGAACAAAATTCAAGGTTGTTAATAAGTTCATTGTGAACAATATTTATTGGCGCTCTAGGTACCTCGAAAAATCACAACAGATAACGATCATCAATTTAACAATAGAGAAATGACTTCTTTTTGTTCTTCGAGGGGAATTACACAGTGTTTTTCTACACTTTTGCATCCCCAATCAAATGGTCAGGTGGAGGTAACGAATATATCAATTTTAGAAGATCTAAAGAATAATTTGACATGGGCTGCAGGAAAATGGCCTAACTATTTGCGATATGTGTTATGGTTTATCGAACAACTCCTACAGCGGCTACTAAAGAAACTTCTTTTTCCTTGGTGTATGGTATGGATGTTATTAGTCCTCTAGAATCCATGTTTATTTCTTATAGAGTACTTCAATATTTCGAGGACCTGAATGATGAAGCAAAAAGAGAAGATTTGGACCCGATCGAGGAAAAAAGAGTTATAGCACATTTGAATATGATTCATTATCAAACTCTGATGAGAAGTAGGTATAATCCGAAGGTAAAAATGAGAGATTTCAAAGTTGGTCTAAAGTTTTAAGAAAAGTATTCCTCCATACAAACGATGATCCCTTTGAAAAGATAGTCCTGAATTGGAAATGACCCTATATGGTTGTGGAAAGAATAAAATTGGGTTTTTATCGCCTTTGTGATGAGTAAGGGAGGTGCTATGTAAACATTTGTGTTATTAATAAAAGTTTTTTTTGGATAATGGTTGTTTAATTATAATTATTTACAATATTTTGGTAACTAGTTAAAGACTAATCATCTTTGAAGTTGACCAAGAGTAATTATTCCGAAGTGTTGTATGTTATTGTCAACAGTTTTCGAAGAAATAACCATATTTGAAGTGTTACGTCCTTTAAACGCACTATATTATTCGAAGTGCTACCTTCTTTAAATGCATTATATTATTCGAAGTGCTATGTTATTTAAACACACTATATTATTCAAAGTGCATCTTAATATTTCGAGGTAAACACGCCTTGTTCTTATAACATTATAAATGCAAATATAGTGAAAGCACGAAAGAAACAAAATACTTTTGCATTAATAATAATTCGATGGTACAAAAAAATCGATTCACCCTATAACAATTGGATAACAAGTACAAACAAGCAAAAAAATGATAGCAAATTTATTTGTCTTCAGAGTTTTCTTCGAATGATTCCCCTTGTTCAGAAGTTGTTTCCTCCGACTCCTCTTCTTCGGATGAAGAGCTCGGTATAGGGTCAAAAGCTTCACTAGGAATATTTTCAAAAAGAATCAGCTCCCAGAAGTTTGAAAGGTCAACTTTTGGAAATAAGGCATGAATTTCGCAAAGAAGGTTAACATTTTTTTGCTCATTGGCATTCTTAATGGCTGCAAGCATGTCCTTCGAACATTCACGTTTAGCAACCTCCATAGCAAGTTTTTTCTCTTCCTCGAACTGAGTCTTAAGAGCATCCATACTTTCTGTCAGTTTTTTATTTTTATCACCACTCTTGTTTAGTGAAAGTTGAAGGATGAAGTATCTTTATTTCTCCTTGGATAATTCTTGAGCATGTTTGGATTTAATTTCTTCTATCTCATTTTTGTGAGAACTATTGAGCTCTTCTACCTTTTTATTGGAAGGCAACACTTCTTGAATGATCTTCTTTGCCATGTTCTGTGGTGCTATCTTTATGTGCTCTTGTTTTTCTTCGAAGCAGCAATTTTCTTTCTTTTTTGGGAAGGCTCAACATCTTATCCTTCTTCAATAGTGGGAAGTATTTTTTTATGTTGCCTTCATATTTTCTTTTGTTTGCATCGTCAAAACTTCTAAAGGGCTAGCACCAAATGTGCTAGCTGTTTTTTTATTATTTTTTCCGTTATTTTTTTAAGGAAGATGACTATCTGACGTGTTTCGAATTGGAAGAAGCACCTTACCATCAGGTGCCACTAATCTCTTCACAACTAGTTTTGGGTTCAGAACCTCCATCAGATTTTTAAAGTCAGCAGCCAGTGTGATTCACCACAAGTGGCTATTGATGAAGTTGATAGGCAGAAAAACTAAATGGAACCCATTGCCCCACTCTTTTTCTGCCCTAGTTGATAACTGGATAAAAATATCATTGGCATCTTTTTTACGTATCTTATATCGCCTAGGAATTTATGGATACATTTAAAAAATAAGCAAAAGATAAAACTAAAATAATTAAAGCTACAATAAAAAATAGACAAAGCAAAAGATCTTACTGTTACTCCTCCAGACGATGTTAAGTCTTGAAGAATTCTCCTGGAATATTTCCTTCCCGTTTATTTCCAAAATTTTCCAGCCTCGAGCAAGTCTTCAATGATCTTGAGGTCATCATCCAAAGTGTGATAGTAGAAGGGAAAAACTGGTCCCTTCAAAAGTTTAGTCATGACAATAAAATCTCGAATTGATAGGGGAATTTTGGAAAGTTTGGAGGCCATGATTATAGAAAGGAGGGTAACTATTGGTTGGGAGTGGCTTGTGTAGGACAGAGATCTAGGAGTTCAAAGTAATCCACTATCATTGGATCTAACGGAAACCAAAGACCATATTTGATGATCTCTGGGTAGACCCCCAACTCATCATTTCCACAATCAAGTGAAGTGTCTCATTTTTTTGGAAGCCAAAGAACAATGTTATATGGAATTCCCCATTCCTTTTTTAGAGAAGCAACCGAGGACTCTGGATCATAGATATATGACACATTGTTTAGTGCAAATATATATTATGGATTGAGTGGTTTTAGGTTTTCACCTATTTACGCAGCTAATTCTTCGGAAAGCTCAACATGAGCTTTTTTTCCTTCTCCTCTGTGTTTTTTTCTTTGAAATATCCTTAACCATTTCACTATGAGTTTCTTTAGAAGCGTCATCTAGCTTCAGAGCCAGCTTCTTCCTTGGATGCCTCATTTATAAGTTGATGTGGGTTGGCATTCGAGGTTGGCTCTCTATCATTGTTTATTGAGGGATTTTATAGAGACTTTGTAGTTGTCTCAATGAATTCCCTCAGGGGAGGAGAAGAGGATGTAGGATTCAAAGTATGGTCGGCATCGTCTCCGATAGTTATAAAGGTTTTTCTTTTAAGGGTTTGAGGAAGGTAAGTTTTTGAACGAACTGGAAGGGTTTCTTTGCGCAGTTTTCAAGGGGATTCAAAGCTAAATGGGGAATGTGTTTCCTCTAATATCCTTGAAGTAAATGTAGTTTAGCTTATTTTGCGATTGATTTGATGATTGGAATTTGCAGAAGAGATTCGAGGTGATGATCCAGCTAAAGATGGTGAAATTCGAGGTGTTTTTAGTGTTTGAGTTTTTGATGATTGACTTTTTTCTAGAAAAGATGAATTGGAAAATGCAAAAGAAGTTTGGTTCGGATTGAAGTTACCCAACTGTATTATATCAGTGAAAACCGAGGGGAATTGCTTATTAATCTAGCTGCTTTGTATTCATCTGCCCTTTCACTTATGCAGAAGTAGTCGTATGCTCCAAAATAAGTTTTCTGTTTATCTGGCGAGGATGAAATTCTGGGTTTTTTTCCTCTTGGATTTTTGAGTTTTGGATGCTTTCTCATAAACAAAATTAAAGAATTGGTGGTGGATTAGTGTTTTCCGGTGAAGGTAGCTTAGAGATTGAAAACTCAGATGAAGGTAGCCAAGAAATATCACGAACAACTAGACTCTCTCTCTTTCGAAAAACTCATTTTGTTTCACAAAATGAGGAAAAAAGAGTTATTTATAGAAAAGATTAAGGGAGAGGGAAATAGAAGAGGTGGAGAAGGTGATTACGCAGAATTCCAAACGGTTGCGTAAAGAAAATCTTGACACTTTCCAGATTAAAGACCTAGTGTCAGACCCAGTTACTAGGGTATCATCACCCCTTTGATTTTTTTGCTTCGAACGATTATGACCGTTAGAGAAAAAAGTTACCATATGAAGATATTTTAAGCGTCAACAAGAAGTTGCTTTAATTCGAGGACAATACTCTTTGTCAAAGATTTGGTAGCATTTGACCCAAAGCAGTTCGAACATGGCTGAAGAGGTTTTTTATCCACTAATAAAGATTTTGTATGACAATTAGTTCTCATTCATTGTCTTTCATAAGAATTAAGGGGGCTACTTATAAAGAAATAGAATTTTGAAGGTCAAAATGTAATAAATGAAACCTTGTATAATAAGTTACATAGTTGTGGGAGAAATTTAGGGCTTTATATAAAGTTAAATGACTAATATGCAATTGGACCTTTTACATAACAAATTCTGTTACGCCTAATTCTTCGTGCCTCTATATAAAGGCGAGGGCTAAATATAATAAAGGATTTTGTTTTTTTGTTGAAGTGCTCGTAACTTTTTACTTTATCTCTCTAAACTTTACTTCTCTACTTCTCTCTCTTAAATCGAAATTAGTCCACACCAATGACAATGTGAGTATAGTTCTCTTATAGTTTTCTTGAAGTTTGTTAACGACATGTACTTTTTTCAAAAGAAAGTGCAAACTGAAAATAACAAACTTTAGTATTCAGATTCACATAACAAGTTGATTTGACTTTATTACTGGTTTCTTTGTTCATGTATTTGCAGTTTGGTAAACTAAAAGATAGAATGGCACAATATATCCCGAGCTAGAGGTACATTACTAACTTTTCTTATATGTATCAACTCTTTACCATAAATTTTCCAAGACTATGGAGTTTAAGGTGTTAATCTTACTATCTGGAGCTTATAAAATTATGTTTATATTTTTTAATCTTATCATTCAACAAAACTTTAGTATTTTCGTCAGTTTGTTTAAAATTACCATCCAATAGAATTCAATGATTGTTTAAAGTTATCGTCCAATGGAATTATTACTACTAGGTATGCGATTTCAAGACTCTAAAGTATATCATGACTACCTTGTATCCCAAGGATAGCTACCAAAGATTCCATAACCACTAGTAATTCTCAAAATAAAAAATTCTTATCTTATCTCATATTGTAAAAGAGGAATTTTTTTTACATAGATACAAATGCTTAGTTAAAATTATTACTTTATTCCACATCTTAAATGGAAAAAAGAGTGAGTATATTTTTTTAGTCTGACAAATAATAAGTTTAATGTTTTATTTAGAAACTAACTGGGCCGGACCGTGTTAGTGATATGGTTGGTCTTGGTTTAAATTTTACATCTGATTTTTTACCAATCTCTATTTGATTGTTATTAACGATCTGGGTCAATTTGATAGCTCATCAGTCTGGATTTAATTTTTTTAATCCAAACTGTTTTGATATTAGTTCTAATAATTATAAACATCTACACACGTGACACGATTTATGCCGTGACACCATTACACGCGTCATGCCGTAACACACGTGTGGCATAGGTGACAGTACCATGACCCATGATATGAAATGGATAACTGCGTGACATGCATGATAAAGGTTGCAATGTAATTAACCTATAATTCCGATCGTAGATCCAAATTGTTTATATCTATAAAAAAAAAATTTAGTATTAACGTATAAGTTCAAAACAAATTATTTAATATAAAAATATCCTTAATTTATATAAAAACCAACTTTTAAGATTATGGTTTTTTTTTAAAATCAAAATCTTATGCTTGGCCCTCATTGTTGTCAAAACCGGCATGATAAATCAAAATACAAATTCCGACCGATGTTTTACTTCATCAACATCATCCGCGTAACATAATCCGTCCCCATAGATGTTGTTTGGATGTTTATAGGTTTCCTTTGTTCATTACAATATTGGGGAAATCGAACCAAAACTTAACTATTTGTGAATTGAATTTTCTAATATATATATAGTATAGGTTTTGTTTTGGCAACGTTCTCTTACTTTATACATTTAGTTTGTTATATTTAATCTTCATATTACTTTAATACCATCAGATTTATCATATATTCTCTTTATTTGTTTTCGTGATTGATTGATTGATATATATATATATATAATAAATATAGAATTTTTTTTGCTTTATTAAATTTTCGTCTCACTTGATATCAATTACACCTTTTGATTATCGGAGTTGATTATTAATAAGGGTTCTTGGTTTTATTGAGTTTGATTAACTGTTTTTTTTTTCACAAGATTTGTTATTGGTTTTTTATGTTTTTTTTTCCAATATGTATTTGGATTAGCTGTTTGAAAATTTAAGATAAAAGTAATGATTTCATAAATATTTTTTAGTATTTGTAGTTATCTTGAACTGATGTTTGAGTGATTTTGGCCTTGTAAATTGGTTGTCGTACTTTACAGGATTTTATGTTAAATGTCTCACTTTTAAAGTTAACAAAGAGTTTGGATCAGATCATATGAAATCTCAGCCAGCTAACAATCACCTCAACTCATCTAGTTGCATCAAACAATCACTTGCACGCCCAAACCAATTGTGCACGCCAAGGCCACAACTTATCATTCCTACATTAGATAGATAGATATGACAAAAAAATCAAATATCTAGTGTCAAACTTAGGTATAGTTGACATGAAATAGTTTCAACTGTGACAATCAACATTATTTAGGATTAATTTGGTTGGCTTAAAAAAAAGAAAAAACTCGTAATTTTTTTGTAATGACTTGTTTAGTAAATTCACTTGAGAAGAGATTTTGGCATCTGTTTATTAGAGTTTTAGATAGAATATATCTCTTTAAATGAGGAGATTGGTGACGTTGGTGATGAAGCGAGCAGTAAGAATTAAACTCTTTACATCATGCTTTACATTGTTGTTAAAGTCTACAGCGTTATTTTCACCTAGATCATGATGTCGAAGCTGAAGAAAGTAAAAGAATTGTATTGCATGAGAGACATTATCATTTTTAAGGGTGGTAAGAAATAGTATCAATTAACTTTTCATTGAAAACTCTGTCCTATCTCTGGAATTCTTCCAAATTTTTATAATTGATGTCATTATTCTGCAAAAACATATATTATACTAATTTCAACATTCAAACTTCATCTTCATTCCTTAGGGCTTGATTTTGGAGCCCTAAGGATGTCTACCACCTCTTCTAACATGCATATTAGAGAAAATCAAACGTAAGCAGCACAAGGCTACCAAGGGAAACATGAGAGGGATAAATAGGTTAAATAACGCTTCGATTCGAAAATTGACACCATACAACGCCTAAGCGAGAGAGTTGAGGAAATGGTCAAACATGATACTCATCAAGAATCTGGGGAGGCCGCGGGTACCGGTAGGAACAAAATTCGTGCCATATACGCAAATGTACTGCCGAAAACAAGAGCAAGAAGCTAGGAAAGAAAAGGGTCTTGGACTCCAACCAGGATAATTTGTTTAGCAATAGGGCACTTTGTGATGACAAATGTCTAAAGGCAACGCATTACAATCAATTAAGGCCCACTATGGTTGCTTACGTTATTAGGAGTCTCCTTTCATCAAAAGCATTATGGAAAGAAAGCTCCCCCAAAAATTTGATCTGCACAAGATGGATCTGTATGACGGATCAGGGTAACCCGAGCACCACCTGGAACAGTTTAGGAACATGATGATGGATTTCAATCCATATAATGTATTTCTTTGTAAATATTTGTCTCTGACATAGTAGGAAAACGCCCTCGACTGGTTCAACAACGTACAAAAAGGATCAATTAAGAACTTTAAAGGCTTATGAATCACTTTCATAAGTTGCTTCATTGGGAACAAGGAGTACAAATGTGAGGGTGATACTATCATAAACCTGTACCAGTGAAGGGGCAAAATATTGAATAGTTATGTACAAAGGTTTATCTGAGAAATGAACTTCTTTTTGTCCTGCACCAAGCCGGTGGCAGTATCAGCTTTCAAAAGGGGATTGAATCGCGATGGGGCCCTCTTCATAGACCTCATCAGGTTCCCAATAAAAATACTAGGAGATATCATTGCCGGTAAGACTAGTTTATTCGAATGGATGACTCCAAGAAGGGAGACACCATGCCCACCTCTCACCAGAAGCTTCAAGAGCTTAAACCATTAAGCAAGGATAAAAGATGTTATGAGGAAGCACCCTGGTCAGATTCGTCCCAACCTCAAAAAAATCGGCCGTACCTGTCCTATTATGATAATACTACCATAAAGTTAACACCTATGACCGAGAAAATAGTTACTATCTATATGAAAACAAAAAAAAGAGCCAAATACCAGCCGTTCATGGGGTATGTTGTCAGTACCAAATATGAGATCCCCTCAATATTTTTGCGCGTACCATAATGACCATGGTCATCTGACTGACGAATGTTGGAAATTTAAAGAAGAAGTTTAGAGGTTGATTGCCAATGATGAACTTGTTCAGTTTATCAAACATATAAAAAGCACGATATTATAGGACTCAGAAGTTTGTGTCACGGTTAGCGAGATACCTGACAAATCTAAAGAGAAATGGTTTTGCACTATTTTTTAGAGAGACACCCTCTCAGGGGCTGATCTAGCAGTGCATAAACGACACGAGAAGAATCTGGACATCCATTTAGTGGGTATCATTACCCCTCCCCCCCCCCCCCATGAAGACACCATAACTATTAATGCCAACATCTTAGGGTAATGGTTACTATAGTACTTAGAGACAATGGTAGCTTGGCTAATGTTATTTTAAAAGCAAGGTAGGAGAAAATACATGGGGTCGTCAAGAAAAAAAACATATAATTGGTTTGTTATGAGGGCAAGTCGACTAAATACGTCGAAGAGATCGAGATCCCAGTTACAATTAAGCACAATAATACCAATAAAGTGGTCCAAACCTTGTTTATGATCATTGAAGCCCCGTGTTTTTATCATGCTATAATAGGACGACTGTGGCTACACAGCTCGAAGCCACTTCATGCTTGTCCAGTCAATGCATCAAGTACCCCGTCGCAACCTAGGGGGAATAATAAGAGGAAATCCTCGAACTTCAAGACAATAATATGCCATAACACTCGACCCATCTAAACGCCTGAATAAAAATTAACATGATCAGGGGTCTATGACCATTGTAGACATATAAAACATCCAAATTTAAAGGTAGAAAACCTTATAGAGAATGAAAGGAGAACGACCCCGTAAGAGGAAAAATCGATGTAACATTGGAAGAAGGCAAGGTCGTATGAATAGAAAATAAGCTAAACCAAATATTTAAAGATAATTTAATATTATTATTATAGAAAAACAAATACATATTTGAAGGAATGCTAAAAAGATAATATGTGTTGATGTAAAGGTCATCTCTATCCACTAGTCGTTAACAATAATGTCCTTCTGATAAGTTAGAGACGACGAACTTTCTCCTTGGAAAAGTCAGAGGAGATATTTAAAGATGTGGATAAACTAATTAAGTTGGGGCACATTAGGCAGGCCCAATAATCAACGTAGATAGAAAACCCAGTCTTAGTGAAAAAGAAACACTGCAGTGGCGTATATGTGTTGACTTTACCAATCTTGACCGAGCATGTCCAAGTGACGTCTTTTCCCTCCCGTAAATTGATTAGTTGGTCGGTGATGCCTCTGGAAATGAGTTTTTATCATTCATGGATGCATACTCTGGATACAACCAAATGTCTATTAATCCTACGAATACGGAGCATACGATATTCAAAACTGAGCGAGGCCTACACTGTTATAAGGTTATGTCATTCGAATTAAAAAAATACGGGTTCGACGTACCAAAGGTTAATCAATAAAATAATTGAGGGTCAACTCGGCTAACATATAAAAGCATACATCAATGATATGATCATCAAAAGCGACTCGGGGGAGCGGAAATTTGAAGTCCTGGGGAAAGCCTTTGAAACACTGCTAAGTTATCACTCAAACTTAACCCATTTTAAGTGTTCTTTTGGTGTGTGTTGTGGGATTTTTTTAGATTTTATTATCTGTAAAAAATAATAGGGGCCGACCCCTCCGATTTGAAGGTAATATTGACAATCAAACCCTCACAAAACATCAAGGAAGTGCATCGGTTAATGGGACAACTAGCCGTCGTCTCCCGGTTCATCTCTAGAGTATCAGCTAAAAGTCTACAATTATTCAAAGTGTTAAAAGGAGCTAAAGAATTCCATTAAATAAAAAAAAGTAAAACATTGTTCCAATCGTTAGAAGTCCACTTGACGTCGCCAAAAGTGCTAACGACACCCGACCCCGAATAATCTCTTTATATATACCTCTCGGTTTTGAGCTATGCAATAAGCGACATGCTAGTACCGAAAAATAACAGGGTTATTATTTCAGCAAAACTTTATTGGATGTCGAGACCAGGTACCTAAAATTAGAAAAAATAGACCTCGGTTTAATAGTCATGGCCATAAAAATACGCCCAAATATTTAGAGTCATACTATTGTCTTGTGCACTCTGTTCCTATTGCATAACGTACTTAAAAAATTGGACATTTCGGTTAGATTAACCAGATGGACATCTAAGTAGGGAGCTTACGACATAGATTACAAGCCAAGAACAACAATAAAGGTTCAGATGGTGGCTGACTTTGTTAATGATTTTATATGATGCCGAAGATCGAAGTAGAGGATGACAATACCCGGTGGATAGTTGAGGAAGACGGAGCCTCAAATGCAACCGGGGGACGCTGAAATTATATTGAGGACATATTTCAAAAAAAAGGTTCGACAGACGATAAACTTTGCATTCAAAACAACCAATAATGCGGCGGAGTATGAAACAATATTTCCAGGTCTGAATTTATCCCATATATGTGGAGCTAAACAATTGTTAGTTCGCTCGAATTTGCAGTTGGTAATTGATCAAGCCACATGAACCTTCGAGGCCAACCAAAAAAGTAGCTAGGGTTCCTCGAAACCTTAAAATAATGGGAAATGAAGTTTTATCACGACTAATACGAGCATATACCTTGATCAGACAATTCAATTGCGAATTCACTCGCCAAAGAAGGAACCCAAGCAGATAATCCAATCGTCCTCAGCCAATACACCCAAACAATGGTAGCAAATACATAAATTGGAAACACATTCCATTACGAAAACTATCGATTTAAGGGATGAGTCAGTCACATATCTCCAATATCAAACCCTCCCAATTGAAAAAGTAAATGCAAGGTTATTACTGGTTCGTGCAATAAAATATACACTTTTAGATAATATGTTTTGTATAACAAGTGCAACCCGACCACTATTGTATTGTGTCAACAAAGATGAAGCAGAAATAATTATGACCAACATGCACGAAAGAGAGGTTGGTTACCATTGCAGATATAATTATTTTATATTATTATCGATTTCAGGGCTCTTCATGTGTCTTATAGGATTTGGAAGATAATATTTAATTTTATCTCATAATTATTATATATTTTATAAAATTTTATAAGATTTACTTTTTATTTTATGAAAAATAATAAATATATGAGAGGGTATTTGGTGCCAAAGAATCGATATCGGATTTATAAACAATCCTTTGACCTACAACACAATAAAGAGAATTATAGTTTTTGATATATTACTACATGGTTCTACTGTGGTGTCCCAACCCAGTCTGACTTGGCATCCAGGTAGGAGTTTCAGAGATCCAGTCTTGCCAACCAAATGCGATTTGAGGCATATTGAGATTATGGGTTACGAAGATCTAGATGTCTTTGGTATAGCTACAACCCGTGAAGATGTGGTTTGTGGATTTAGGGATGGTTGTACACATGATACATAAGGAGCAGGTCGCGTAGCCCCATACAATAAGTTTGTCTTTTGTGATTAACTTGCATTAGATGGCAAGCCAGGTGATGAATGAATGTCTCGGGTTTTTATATTTGTTACAAATAAGAGCGGACCAGACCACATGGGCGAAGAGAGAGCTGATGGCTTTGTATGTGCTACTGATAGTGAAGCAACCATTGGAGTTATTGGGAGTCTAGAAGAATTTATCCCCAACATTGGATGGTAATGGGTATTGATTTATTGCGTCTCTAATATCAGCTAAGTATTGAATGTGAATTATTCGACCAAGGCGAATATAAGTTAGCCAGTTTAATTCTCGGTTACCGATAATGTCTGAGACCATGCTTTTTCAGTGGAGCGGGCATGTCTAATGATGCTTGGACCATAGCAGTCACAAGAGATGTTGGGAAGAGCCATAGGTTATACCAGATGGATGTGGACTCTTCGTTCTGACCTTGAGAATCTTTCTCCAACTCCAACTTAGCGAGGCATTGATAGGGAGGTTCCAAATATTTTTATCTTTGAGTCTCTCTCTGATGATCCACTGAGTCCAGATTGAAGTCGGGTTTTTAGTCAATATGGACCATAGGTTTTTTAGGGTGGCCGCCCGAATCTAGTATTTTAGGTCAAGAATCCCAAGGTTTCCCGCCTCCAATGGCAAAGTGAACTTATCTCAAGATACTTTTGTACCTGTAATTTATAATTTCGGGCCTGACTTGAGAAATCTTATGAAGAGAATGGAAATATCCTTAAGAACCTTAGCTGGAAGGATGAGAACTGAAGCCTAATATACCTGACTCGCGACAAGGACAGATTTGATCAGTTGGAGTCTTCCAACGTAGGAAAGGTGTTTTACTAGTCCAAGCGTTTATTATGTTCCTGATATTCTGGAAGAGAGGTCTACGATCGTTGTAAGTGAGCCTTGATGAGATGAGGGGTACGAAAAGATATTTTATTGGGAGATCCCCATCGGAGAAGCCTAATGTTGAAATGATTTCATGTTTGACCTCATCAAGGTGTCGGAAGGAAAAACCTAGCTCTTGAGGGAGTTGAATTTTAGACTGGAAACGCAATCAAATTCATCGAGACCATCTTTAATGATCTCAACTAAGGATTTGTTAGCATGATAAATGATCATAAGATCATCAACAAAGCAAAGGTTGACGATCTTTTGTTTGCGGAACTTCCAATGGAATCCAAATTATATATTGTTTCCTTTCTCTTTAAGGATTGTTGAGAGTACCTGCATGACAATCACAAACAAGTAAAGGGAGATAGGGTCACCTTATCGCAGTTTTTTCTTACCTTTAAAGGCCGAAGTGTAGTTCCCATTGATGCTTATGGTGTACGTGGAGGATGAATGCATTGGATGATCCAACTAATCATTTTGATGGGGCAGTCCATAGAAAATAGGGTATCAAGCACTAATCGCCATCTGATGTTGTCGAAAGCTTTCATGAGATCAATCTTAAGAGCACATCTAGGACCTTTTTATTTGTTTTGTACCCATGGAGCAGCTCTTGGGAAATAAAGATGTTATCTGTAATATTTCTTCCCGGGACAAAGGCGGTCTGGGTGGAGTCGATTAGCCTCAGGAGTGAGTCATTGATTTTACTGACCAGAATATTTGAAATCACTTTATAAATTATGTTGCATCAATAAATTGGACCAAAATCTGTTAAGGAGGCAATAAAGTTAGTTTTTGGGATGAGCGCGATTATTGTCTTGTTCCAATTTGGGTCTATTTTTTCCAACTCTAATAAATGATAAATAGCATGACAGAGATCATGATTGATAGTAGACTAGTAATTTTTGAAAAAATTGGCGTTGAACCCATCGGGGGCCTAGGGCCTTATCACTTTCAACAGAAAAAGGGCTTTCTTGATTTTCGCATTGCCGATCGGTTTTATCAAGGTGAATTGAGCTTATAAAGACACCTTAGAGGTGATAAGGCTTCTAAATCTATCCAAGCCAGGATAGTTTGGAGGGCTTGGCGAGCCCAAAGAGTTAGAGAAATAAGTTTTGAATACAATGTCAATCTTTCTCGGATAGGAGACGAATTTTCCATATGAGTCATTGATAGTAATGATCTTATTCCCGACTCTCCGCACTTTGATGCTATTATGAAAGAATTTAGAGTTGTGATCTCAAATTTTTAGCCACGTGTCCGTACATTTTTTCTTAAGAAAGGATTCTTCAGCTCTGTTCAATGAGATGAAGTTATTGTAAGCTAGAATCTCATTTTTAATAAGGTTGGGGGTATAATGGCAAGAGGCAAGTTGAAATTGATCTTGTTGAAGCTCCATTTTAGCTTTATCAAACCGGTCACTGATATTACTGAAATTTATCTTGTTCAGATCAGATAGAGGGATTTGGAGTCTAAGAAGCTTATGGCTTAAGGATTCCATGGGATCACCCGTGTAGGGTAATCTCCAATTATCCGAGATAATGAGTGATAACTAGGGTGGTATTGCCATATATGAAAATATTTGAATGGATTGGCAATAATTTTCCGTAGGGGTTAAGTAGAGTGTAATGAGGGTGTGGTCTGAAGTGCGAGGGATGTAAAAATAGGAAAAGGAATGTGGGAAAAAAATCATCCCAATGGTTGTTAACCAGGGCGCAATTGAGTTTTAAGGAGATCGGGTTGTCACTTTGCTTGTTGGTCCAAGTATATTAAATACCAGAATAGCAAAGGTCAATATGACCGCTTTCATTGCGACAAACATTGTAGTCTCTCATGGAATTGATCCAAAGGTATGTTCGACAAATTTTTTTGTTTGGGTGACGGATAACATTAAAGTCACCCAAAGCTACCCAGAGGTAATAATTTATATTTCTTACATTACAAGTAATATCATGAGATAGAAGTGGTTATTTCTAGTGGTTTACGATATCTTACAATCAATAAATTGGGGTGATATCTTTAGTGTTTCAATCTTGAAAACACTAGGGTTTTAGGAAATCCAAACTCTCCCGTACCGATGAGACTCGTGGTTGGTTTTATAGTGTCAATATGGGAACATTGTTCTCATTATACTATATACATTGCAAGAACTAACTTTGGTCACAAGCAAGCAAATTATAGTAATACTATTTGATAAAACGTTGTCACGCACATAAATTTATCTAATGGGGTTGTTAAGACCCCAAACATTCCATGATGGAATGATCATATATAGAGTTTTACTACGATAACAATGAAACTATTTATTTAACTATGGATCCTCACATTATTCGTATATGTGGTCTTGACTTTGATACCCGAAACTGGAGCTCTTGGTTGCGACGGAGGTGAGGTGACTTTGAAAGTTGAATGTTCATTCGTGAGAGAATCTGGATCGATTTGGCCAACATCATTCTCATGTCTGATTCTTTCATTCATTCCTACTTTCTCCACACAGAGCGTGAGACTGTCATAACTTGCTGGGAGAAGGTTATCGCTATCCTTGGAGGTCACTAAGGTAAAGTTATTATTGTCTTGAAATGATCTTTCCTTTGGCGTATTGGAGAAATATTGGAGACTGAGGGTTTCGCCATGTCATGGAAGTTGGCTGTGATATACCCAAAGGTTTTCCATTTACCGAAATATGAGGGAAGCCCTTGATACTTGATATGTAAGTTGTACATTTTTCCAAGATAGTTTATGCTAATCGTACCTACGAATATATCTGTTCCACTTATGATAATGTAGATTATGGCGAAACTTAGCCTAGTTTTGTTTATTGTGTGGGTGTTCACATAGGTTGGAGTACCCAAGAAACTACGCAAGATGTTGAGCCCTTTTTCAGTTCATAATTCATGAGGTAGGTCATGGAACTTTACCCAGACCAGAATGAATTGTAGCACCTATTTTCTTGAGTTGTTCATAGACTCCTATCGCTTCATGAAAATCGAGCGATTGTTGCAAAACCCTGGGGACATTTCAAGAATCTGGGTAGCATTATCAGCCGACAAAAACTTGAATAAAAACTTCCCTAGGGAGGTTTGCATGCATTATAAAAGACCTTAGGAACCCTAGGTTCTTGATGCAAGAATTTGGACATAGTATGGGGCTCATCACTTTTTTAAAAAGTACTTAAATAAGAATTTTTACCACTCTGTATGGTCGTCAGCCAATATCTTTGACGAAAAGACCGGAATAACGTTATCAAACTGGAAGGAGGGGACTTTTTCCACGCTCATGCTTGAACGGATATCTTGGTGAGGGCAACCATCTGAGCCCATGTTTGGTTAAAATACTATTGGTTCTGGGGTCCTCTATGGGTATGAGGTCGAATATTCACCATGATCACTGTTATGGAATGGTTTGGGTGTTTTTATGAAGTTCTAAGTCTGGTGGCGCGGACCTGGCTTGTTGGGTATCAACAAACACGAGGTCTAGAGATGGCATCACCTATATTGTTCTTCCCCGGGAAGCTTTCACAATGGCTTACTAGGGCCATTCCCAATGAGAGCATATGACTTACAGTAGATTGGTTATGGGGTTGGGATGTGGGTGCTGGTGGATGATGGATGATGGATTTGGGTAGGTTGAAAAGTGGTTGGATGAGTATTTGCGGAAGTATGAATAATGGTGGACTCATTTTGTAGATGTATATTGTAGTCTGGAGGATGGTTTGTTCAGATGGGGTGAAGATACTCGGTGAGGTTTTACGGTTTTGTGAGAGGGATGGTTTGTTGGGCTGGAAAATATATTTATCCATGATGCTTTCGTAGTGGTCCATGGAAGATCGGATGTGCCTAGAACTGGGTTATTTAATGTGCATGGCATGACTGCATGCAACGCTTGGGGAAGGGGCTAAACAGGTAAGGCTTGTATGCATGCTAGACACCGGTCTCAAAGAAGACAAACAGAATAGCTCAAGGGGCTCAATCGGAGGTATCACTTGAAGATAGGGATGGATTTAGGCCTGGAATCGAAGAAGTACCTAAAGCATGCATAGAGGATCTACCAAAGGAGTCCGGGGAGAACATGCTTGTAGAGATTGTGTGCTTATTACAGTTATGTTCTCCTCTCAAAAGTTTGGCATTACCGGCATAGATGGTTTTTAACTAGTCAAACTTGGGGGAAAACGGATTGTTTTGTACTCCGAGTGGTTCTCATACTCGTCCATGTCCATAGGAATGTTTGTGATTGACGGCGGGAAGACAATAGAAGTGGAGTGTCTCCATGATCATGGGCCACCGTGATGGCCTTACTAGTTGAATTGGTTAGATGACTGGAATGTTGAAGAGTATTCATCACAGGAGGACCTGCATGGGACATCAAATAAAGGCCATGCAAATGAGAGAGGCCACTGGAGCTTGTAGGGTGGACCTTAGTGGGAGAGTTTGGGGGAGGGGTGACAATCGAAAGGGAAAGTGAAGTACCACAAGAGCTGTCTGGTAGGAAAAGGGAGACCGTCGCTAATAATTCCTTTAGTTTGGGTTTGTCCTTGAAACTCTGAGTAATTTTCCTACCACTGGGTTTCTTACCCGAGTATCTTTTCTCTTTTGGTTTGTTACTATTACATGTTTTGACCATATTTAAACTAGATGAACAGAAGAGTGAATAGGTTTTCGAGATGATGAAGTGAGGAGGCTGAGAAGGGTTGATGTGGTTTGTTAATGGTGAGGTGATATGGTGATTGCGGAGGTTGAAAAACCGATATACGGGGAGGAGATGGTGGCTATAGGTTATCATAACCTGGCAGCAACAATTAAAGAATACTGGATACTTTACGTAGTAGATCTCTTTAACAAATGGAAGGAGAGGGAAACCTGACTCACTAATTTGGTTATTGGTGGAGAGCACTTATTGGCTCAGGGGAAAATAAGTTTCTTTGTCGGGAAGCGCACTTGTAAGGGACAATGAGTTTCTTTGAGGACTCATGGAGTCGCGAAAAAAAACCATTGGGATTTATGGGTCAGCTCGTGAAAGGCACGCCCAATCCTAAGTGAGTGAAAAAACATTTCCATTTTCCCAAACACCAGATAAGGGGGTCATTTCAAAGAAAGCTGGTAGTTGGGGGTTCTTTAGAGAGAATTTATTGGTCCTCGAAGAGTTAATGAGACTAGTATCCAGATACAAGTGGCCTGATGGGTGAGATTTAGACATGGTCGCACTAGTCAGAAGCCATGAGTGGTTATGGCTCTTTGGACTCCTCTTCCTGAAAAAACAGAGTTTCAATGAGGGAGGCAATGCATGTTTTAATTCTCTTAGATTTAAACAAATAAAGTTTGCATGAACCGATGCCCAAAACTAAAAATAGGATAGCAATTTGAACGTATTTATTTAGACTAACAACCTTATTAATAAAAAAAAACCATTACAGATCTCTGGGTTTTTCTTCCTCAAGAACATAAAATTTATGATGAAGCTCATGGTTTGTGCCCAAATAGACTGTTGCTCATAAGTAAAATCAAGATGTTCAAATTATTAATCTTGATTTGAAGGACAACATTATAAACTCTTTAATTACAGATGTTTATCATGTTTCGAAGCTTTAGTCTAAATGCAATATATATATATATATATATATATATATATATAATTTTAAGAACCGATGCCCATACTAAAAATAGGATAGCAATTTGAACATATTTATTTAGACTAACAACCTTATTAATAAAACAAAACCATTACAGATCTCTGGTTTTTTCTTCCTCAAGAACATAGACTCTATGATGAAGCTCATGATTTGTGCCCAGATAGACTGTTGCTCATAAGTAAAATCAAGATGTTCAAATTATTAATCTCGATGTGAAGGACAACATTATAAACTCTTTAATTACATAGATTTATCATGTTTAGAAGCTTTAGTCTAAATGCAATATATATATATATATATATATATATATATATATATATATATATATATATATATATATACATATATCATGGTTGCATTGTGAAAGGCGGTTCGAATCTCGACCGAAAAATGTCTCCTATTATGGCCGAATTTTACGCTTTCCTCGATGGTTTGCTGCTCTGTAATAAGATGGGCATTTATAAAGTTGAAATCGAAGTTGATTCTTTGCAGTTAGTTAATATGTTAGCTCATGGAAAGTACACTCGTTGCTTAAATAAGATTCTTATTTGCTGCAGAAATCTTATATCTTCTTATATGAATCTCTCTCACATTTCAAAGATCCAAAACCGAGCAGCTGAGTGACTTGCTAGATGGACCTTGAAATGCAAAATGAGATCTGATTTCAATAACTTGAATGCTCATTTCCCCTTAAAGGCGATTACTAAATTAGAAAGCTGCAATTTAGGATACTTTTATGCTTGAGCAATGCTTTATCTTATTGGTTACTCTTATTGGCTCCATCTAACTATATGACAGCTAGCTTTAGTTTGACAGCAAGATTCAGGTCTTGGGTTTGAGGATCTGGTGCAAGGAAAGATTTTTTTGTTGGTTGATTTCTCCATCGTGAAGAAGGAATGCTTTGTTTGAAGATTGCTCCATTTTCGGAATGTGTAAGCTAAGATATTATCTTCTTGGTTCTCCTTAAGCCTCCATCTAACTATTTTGCAGCAAGCTTTAGGTTGACAGCAACCCGCGTATTTTTTTATTTCAAGTATTCTTAGAAAGCGGAGTTTGAAAAACCGGTTCAAGGAAGGATTTGAAGATTTCTCCAACTTCTGGAAGAAGCTGCGGGTGATTCGAGCGAGGATTGATTTGTTTGAAGAATTCCAGGAAGCGAATACGGGTGATTCGATTCTCAACATCGTGCTGATAAATTTTGGAGAGGAAGGCTTGGTTGAAATCCTCTCTTATTTTTCTCTTCTCTTTCTGTTTATTAGAGTGGAAGTTGAATTTTTTTATTTCTTTTAGGATACAATGTAATTTTCAAATAACTCTATTTCTTTTAGGCCTTATTAGTGATCCTTCTGGTATACTTTAGCCATTAATTGGTTAATTATTTTAATAAAATAGAATGATTACTTTAAAAAACATATTAAATATATAAATATAAATAGACATATACAAATGTGTTTCAAAATATTAATAATAATATATAAAGTAAAAAAACAAATAAAAAACCAACCGGTAATAAAAAGTTTAGAAATAAAAACTGTGAACGAATTAAAATTAAATAAAAAATTAAATTATATGTTATACATAGAGAAGATAAATTATGGTTATATATATAAAGTTATATATATGATTGATAAATACAACGAGACAGATAACAGTTGATCATCATATCAAATAATTTGAAATGAGATGTTATGGTTTATTCACGATAAAAAACGCCGCAAAGAGCTTTCTCAATGATCATCCACTATAATGGTTTAATGTAGTTCGATTAGTTGTTACAAGTTCAATTCACATTTTCGAGTCATTATATATCAATTTATAAAAAGCGAGATAATATGGAAAGATAAGGATTACATCATCCATTCTAAGCAGAAATCTAACAAAATTATGTGATTATATAAAAAAAGTTTGTGAAAATAAAGAATATCTTAGAAAAATATCTTGATCTTATGGCATGTGTTGCCTATAAAAAATTCCGACCTCTTGGCCAAAGATATTATAAAGTGAAAAGTTTTGACATTCCTTCAACTCGTATCCTAGGTTAAGCAGTAAATTAAGGTTGAAGATATCATGTGTGTGAAGTTCGGGAAGGAAAAATGAGTATACATTGTATCATCTAACTTATGTGTAACATAAGTCCTTTTATGTTTCTCCAATCCAAACAGATAAGTATATTACCAAATTGTCACACTAACGACCCTCGTACCATAACTGGAATAGCTTAAACAAATACCCATAAGTGGTTTAGATTATTAACAAATCATTTGTTCGAACACCAATTACTAAACTCACTGACTGTATAGAAACCATATAGGATCGAGATAAAGATATGGTCCTTTTGTTAAAGCTAAAATTGATGTGGAGCCTCGAGAACAAATAAATTTTAAATTAATTTTTCAAGTACCATAATGATAACGATCATAACACAAGAGAATGATTTTTTGCATGGTAAACTACTGTGACTCATTAATAACAGTAAGCTTCTTGGATATATAAATAAGTTGAGCGTTTCTACCTGCTACTTAATTTAGAACAACTAATCGACTCCAACAAATCAACCACCGACATTCAGAGTCCGGCACTAACAAGCAATACCTGACGATATGTCACATGAGTGATACAAAATTTGACCACCTATTAATCATGTAACAAATATTTGGATCTCGATCCATATAGACATGTAGTATGAGCCATTACATGAGGGAACACCCTTGCCGGAATTACCATTTTTCCAGAAAATGTCATATTACTTATCTTGAGGTATAAAAAATAAACCAAACTTTATCCCACCTTTATAAAAATCCTTACTCTTCTATCAACTTTGACAATGAGAATTTTACGGATAGTATATCGCCATGAAGATGCATTAATCATCATATTCATGGATAGAACATTTTATTGGAGAGTAGAAGTTAAGATTATTTTTTTTCTGATTTTTAAAAGAACCTCAAATCTACGTCATCTTGTAATTACCGGTGAATAGTAAGACATTTTTTATTTGAATTTATCTTGCATTGTCTTTCTGTTGATCCTCCAATGGCTCAACTTTCATATCGAACAATGGTCAGAGAACAGACATCTCTTGTATCATTTTCTTCTTGTACCCCACTACAATATAAAAAAACAATAAAGATCTTATACAACAAAAGATAAATAAACAACTTTAATAACTTTGTACATAAACCTCAAATCATATTTTTTGAATTGTTAGGTCAATAACAGGAACATCGACTCTAGGGTTTGGTCACAAAGTGATGCCATCACATGGGATATGATTTATCTTATCATCACGGGGTTAAGAAAGTTAGTGTATGTTTAGTTTTTACAAATCCTAATTCCAAACAACTGTCCAGGGGGAGTCTTTTTTAATTATATATTTTAATGTTATTATCATCGCAGGAGAGGTGTTTGAGCATCATTTTTTACAATAGAGAAATGGACGACCTGCCACAAGTGTTTTTGACTCACAATATTGGTTATGTAACCCTTTTTTCCTCATATTCTAACCACCATATTCTTTACATTTTTGTAAATATTTTTTACATTTTTATCGTAAGTGTTTTCGAGCCACAGTACTGGTTCTCCATATCTTGTTGTTGCTTTAGAGCGTATACTTTATTTGGTGCATTTAAATCTTGGACGTTTCTTAGAGCCTTTATTACAAAAATGATAGTAATCTTTGTTTTCTCTTCAACTATAACTGGTTATGGAATAATTAGTCCTTTTTGAATGACAACTCCTTTTAACAAGGAATGATATATATATATATATATATATATATGCTTATTAGATTCATGTCCCAACTATTTCTTATTCTTGAATAACACGAGAAGTAGCAGTTTTCATCAATATACCATTCCTCATATGAAGCCTTACCACGACGACCCTTTACCTTGAAACCTAATAACCTAT
The DNA here is from genome assembly GCA_036936605.1 of Limnanthes douglasii subsp. nivea. Classification (NCBI taxonomy): domain Eukaryota; kingdom Viridiplantae; phylum Streptophyta; class Magnoliopsida; order Brassicales; family Limnanthaceae; genus Limnanthes; species Limnanthes douglasii. The sequence goes on from JAUPFV010000001.1 coordinate 97,212,837, forward strand.
ATAGCTAAATGTTTAGGGAAAATAGAATAAAATAGACTTAGTTTCTCCGAATTTATTTGAGAGACAACAATAAACTCTTGCATATAAATTTTTTTTGTGTAGTTCTTCACCATTAAATATTATTAACAACCTCTAGCTATTCAAGACTAATTATTTGTGACGCATACTAGATAATTAAAATAATTTCAGTATTATAGTATGCAATGGGAGACGGACCCATGAGTCGAGAAACACTGTGAATATATATATATATATATATATATATTTTGTAACTGAAACAGTCTGCATGAGTTTCCTCTTCTATGGGAAGTCTAATAATAACGTATTCTAATGGGTTCCTATGTGCTCATAGGCGATATAATTGATATTGGTTAAAAATCTCATACTCAGTCAAAATCTTCTTCATCATTGAATCATTTTTGGAATCTTTATAAATTCCTCGGAGGCAATAAGTTATACTGCAACAAAACTTTCCCTGATATAAGGTCATTAAAGATTACCAAAAACAAAATTCGGGCCCTCTTAAACCATAATAAAATAACATTAGGGATAATATCATGAGATGAATAAGGAAATAAACTCACAAGATTGGTTAATATAACAAATGAGATGCGCATGCACCAACAACCAGTGATTAAACTCCCTCAACCGAAACAATATAAAAATCCACTTCTTTAGATTATTTACAAATCAATATTTCATTATCCAAATTTCCGGAATCCAAATGCATACTTTAATTATGAAACGTTTTTATCAAAATTGAAATTTATATACATATCAAATATTTTTCACTAAGGAGGATAAAAGAGGCATGAGAAATATGTCAAAATACACCTAAAGTTGGCATTTATAGTGAAATACAAATTTTTTATAGCCATTTAATCAAATATGTGCAACCTAAGCAACATTAACACACATGGAACATATATCAGTACATACTGTGTTTTACCGTCGTTTGCGTATGAATTCTTCTCATTTTCTAAAGTCTAATCGTTACACGCACACCCCCTTATAATCTCTCGTAGTTTATATTTTTCTTCTCATTTTCTAAAGTCTAATTGTTACCCAATCAAATATGATTTTCATTTTAGAAAAAACATATAATTTACACAAATAATCTTCGACTTACTTTTGTAATATTTTTTATTGGTAAAATTGAATTTATTTTTCCAATGGCAGTTTTGGATGACAAAATATTTTTTTTAAAGGCAAAAGTAGGGTGAGTACCAAACTAAACTCTTTGTAGTCTCGAATGTTTGGTTTGTTATAATTGAGCTCAACATAAGGCACAAACATCAAGGTATTAATATCATCTCAAATAAAAAGAATCACAAAATCGTTCGCTAAAATTAAAAATAATAAATAATAAATCATATATTATTTCAAAACAGGCCTTGAAATATCAACCTATCATTCTTATCAATCCAACATTCATGGACTCTATTACATGAAAACCTTAGATAAATTTAATTAGAGTCGGGAAAGATAAAATGTACACAAGATAAGAACAAGGTAAATTACATTGCTCTCAAATGAGGTAGTTCAGTTATGCGAAGGTTGTTAAGCATAGTTTTGTACTTCTCACTCGCTTCATTCGTATAGCCTAAAGGATTATTGATACATGTAAAATAGGTAAATTAAACAATAAAAGAAAACATCAATCAATGGTAATAAATAGTATAAATTAACTTTTCATTGAAAACTCTGTCCTATCTCTAGAATTCTTCCAAATTTTTATAATTGATGCCATTATTCTGCAAAAACAAATATTATACTAATTTCAACATTCAAACTTTATCTTTGTTCCTTAAGGATTGATTTTGGAAACCTAAGGATGTCTTCCACCTCTTCTAACATTCATATTATGGAAACTTAGGTAGAGGAAATTAAACTTAAGCAGCACAAAGCTATCCAGGGATACATGAGAGGGATACATAGGCTAAAGAACGCTTCGATGCGATCATTGTTACCATACAACATTTGAGCGAGAGATTCATTTTGAGGAAGTGGTCAAACATGATACTTATCAAGAATTTGGGGAGACCGAGGGCACCGGTAAGAACAAAATTCGTGCCATATACGCAAACGTACTGGCAAAAAAGAGAGCAAGAAGCTAGTGAAGAAAAGGGTATTGGACTCCAACTGTGATGATTTGTTTAGAAATGTGGAACTTTGTGATTACAAATTTCTAAAGGCAGCGCATTACAATCAATTAAGGCCCACTATGGCTGCTTAAGTTATTAAGAGTCTCCCTTCATCAAAAGAATTATGGAAAGAAAGCACCCCCATAAATTTGATTTGCACAAGATGGATCTGTATGATGGATCGGGGGACCCCGAGCACCACTTGGAACAGTTTACAAACATGATGATGGATTTCAATCCATAGAATGTATTTATTTGTAAAGATTTATCTGTGACATAGTAGGAAAATTCCCTCGGCTGGTTCAACAACCTCCAAAAATGATTAATTAAAGACTTTAAAAGCTTATGAATCACTTTCAAAATTGCTTTGTTAGGAACAAGGAGTACAAACATGAGGGCGATACTATCATAGACATGTATCAGTGAAGGGAGGAAATATTAAACAGTTATGTACAAAGGTTTATCCGAGAAATGAACTTCTTTTTGTCCTGCACCAAGCCGGTGGCAGTATCAGCTTTCAAAAGGGGATTAAATCGCGATGGGGCCCTCTTCATAGACCTCATCAGGTTCCCAATGAAAATACTAGGAGATATCATTGCCGGTAAGACTAATTTATTCGAATGGATGACTCCAATAAGGGAGACACCATGCTCACCTCTCACCAGAAGCTTCAAGAGCTTAAACCATTAAGTGGGGATAAAAGATGTTATGAGGAAGCACCCTGGTCAGATTCGTCCCAACCTCAAAACAATCGGTCGTACCTGTCCTATTATGATAATACTACCATAAAGTTAACACCTATGACCAAGAAAATAGTTACTATCTATGAGAAAACAAAAAAAAGACCCAAATACCAGCCGCTTAGGGGTATGTTGTCAGTACCGAATATGAGATCCCCTCAATATTTTTGCGCGTACCATAATGACCATGGTCATCTGACTGACGAATGTTGGCAATTTAAAGAAGAAGTTTAGAGGTTGATTGCCAATGATGAACTTGTTCAGTTTGTCAAACAAATAAAGAGCATGGTATTATAGGACTCAGATGTTTGCGTCACGGTTAGCGAGGCACCTGAAAAATCTAAAGAGAAGAAACAATGGTTGTGCACTATTTTTGAGAGAGACACCCTCTCAGGGGCTGATCTAGCAGCGCATAAACGACACGAGAAAAATCTGGACATCCATTTAGTGGGTATCATTACCCCTCCCCCCCTATGAAGACACCATAACTATTAATGCCAACATCTTAGGGTAATGGTTACTATAGTACTTAGAGACAATGGTAGCTTGGCTAATGTTATTTTTAAAGCAAGCTAGGAGAAAATACTTGGGGTCGTCAAGAAAAAAACAGACAATTGGTTTGTTATGAGGGTAAGTCGACTAAATGCGTCGAAGAGATCGATATCCCAGTTACAATTAAGCACAATAATACCAATAAAGTGGTCCAAACCTTGTTTATGATCATTGAAGCCCCGTGTTTTTATCATGCCATAATGGGACGACTGTGGCTAAACAGCTCGAAGACACTGAATGCTTGTCCAGTCAATGCATCAAGTACCCCGTCGCAACCTAGGGGGAATAATAAGAGGAAATCATCGAAATACAAGACAATAATATGCCATAACACTCGACCCATCTAAACGCCTGAATAAAAATTAACATGATCAGGGGTCTAGGACCATTGCGGACATATAAAACATCCAAATTTAAAGGTAGATAACCCTATAGAGAATGAAAGGAGAATGACCCCATAAGAGGAAAAATCAATGTAACATTGGAAGAAGGCAAGGTTGTATGAATAGACAATAAGCTAAACCAAATATTTAAAGATAATTTAATATTATTATTATTGGAAAAACAAATACATATTTGAAGGAATGCTAAAAAGATGATATGTGTTGATCCAAAGGTCATCTGCATCCACTAGTCGTTAACAATAATGTCCTCCTGATAAGTCAGAGACGACGAACTTTCTCCTTTGAAAAGTCATAGGATATATTTAAAGATGTGGATAAACTAATTAAGTTGGGGCACATTAGGTGGGCCCAATATCCAACGTAGATAGAAAACCCAGTCTTAGTGAAAAAGAAACACTGCAGTGGCGTATATGTGTTGACTTTACCAATCTTGACCGAGCATGTCTAAGTGACGTCTTTTCCCTCCCGTAAATTGATTAGTTGGTCGGTGCTGCATCTGGAAATGAGTTTTTATCATTCATGGATGCATACTCTGGATACAACCAGATGTCTATTAATCCTACGAATACGGAGCATACGACATTCAAAACTGAGCGAGACCTACACTGTTATAAGGTTATGTCATTCGAATTAAAAAAATACGGGTTCGACGTACCAAAGGTTAATAAATAAAATACCCGAGGGTCAACTCGGCTAACATATAGAAGCATACATCGATGATATGATCATCAAAAGCGACTCGGGGGAGCAGAAATTTGAAGTCCTCGGGAAAGCCATTGAAACACTGCTGAGTTATCACTCAAACTTAACCCATTTTAAGTGTTCTTTTGGTGTGTGTTGTGGGAGTTTTTTAGGTTTTATTATCAGTAAAAAAATAATAGAGGCCGACCCCTCCGATTTTAAGGTAATATTGAGATTCAAACCCTCACAAAACATCAAGGAAGTGCATCGGTTAATGGGACACCTAACCGTCGTCTCCCGGTTCATCTCTAGAGTATCAACTAAAAGTCTACAATTATTCAAAGTGTTAAAGGAGCTAAAGAATTCCGTTAAATAAACAAATGTAAAACATTGTTCCAATCATTAAAAGTCCACTTGACGTCACCAGAAGTGCTAACGACCCCCGACCCCGAACAATCTCTTTATATATACCTATCGGTTTTGAGCTATGCAATAAGTGACATGCTAGTACCGGAAATAACAGGGTTATTATTTCAGCAAAATTTTATTGGATGTCGAGACCAGGTACCTGAAATTAGAAAAAAATAGCCCTCGGTTTAATAGTCATGGCCATAAAAATACGCCCAAATATTTAGAGTCATACTATTGTCTTGTGCACTCTGTTCCTATTGCATAACGTACTTAAAAAATCGGATATTTTGGTACGATTAACCAGATGGACATCTAAGTAGCGAGCTTACGACATAGATTACAAGCCAAGAACAACAATAACGGTTCAGATGGTGGCTCACTTTGTTAATGATTTTATATGATGTCGAAGATCGAAGTAGAGGATGACAATCCCCGGTGGATAGTTGAGGCAGACGGGGCCTCAAATGCAACCGGGGGACGCTGAAATTATATTGAGGACATATTTCAAGGAAAAAGTTCGACAGACGATAAACTTTGCATTCAAAACAACCAATAATGCGGCGGAGTATGAAACAGCATTTGCATGTCTAAAATTATCCCATATATGTGGAGCTAAACAATTGTTAGTTCGCTCGAATTCACAGTTGGTAATTGATCAAGCCACATGAACCTTCGAGACCAAACAAAAAAGCAGCCAGGGTTCCTCGAAACCTTAAAATAATGGGAAATCAAGTTTTATCACGACTAATACGAGCAGATACCTCGATCTGACAATTCAATTGCGAATTCACTCGCCAAAGAAGCAACCCAAGCAGATAATCCAATCGTCCTCACCCAATACACCCCAACAATGGTAGCAAATACATAAATTGGAACACATGCCATTACGAAAAATATCGATTTAAGGGATGAGTAAGTCATATATCTCCAATATCAAACCCTCGCAATTGATAAAGTAAATGCAAGGTCATTACTGGTTCGTGCAATAAAATATACACTTTTAGATAATATGTTTTGCATAACAAGTGCAACCCGACCACTATTGTATTGTGTAAACAAAGATGAAGCAGAAATAATTATGACCAGCATGCACGAAAGAGAGGTTGGTTCCCATTGCGGATATCGAAGTATAATAATAAGATTCATACTAGTATTATTTTATTGGCCTAAACTTGTTATGAACGTGGAAAACCTGGTGCAGAAATGCCATCATTGCCAACAATTCGCAAATAAGTGACACTAAATCAAACAAGTCACTAAGCATTGTACCTGCACCATGCCCCTTCGATAAATGAGGATAAATTTAGTGCGACCCCTTCTAGTGGCTACAGGAAAACAAAAAAAATATCATTATGACAGTTGATTACTCCACAAAATGGGTGGAAGCCAAAGCGTTGTCCAAAACTAGAGCGCATGAGAATTATGATATCATCCAAAATCCAATTATTTCTCAATTTGGAATCCCATGAATCCTTATGATCAATAATGGACCACATTTCCATAATGTAGAAATGATAATATTCTACCAAAGGCATGAAATCAACCATTATTTTTTACACCGCACTACCCGCAAGATAATAGTCAGGTCGAGCTCACAAACAGAATTATCCTGGCAGGGACAAAGAAAAAACTAGAGAACTCAAAGGGAAAATGGCTACACAAATTAGCATAGATGTTATAGGCATACGAAACTACACATTGATAGACAACCTGAGATACCCCTTTCTCATTGGTATATGGAATGGAAGTTGTGGTACCTTCAGAAATAATAATCCCAAGCCATCCAGTAACCAATTATTTGGAAGAGGTAAGCGACCAAAAGCGACAATCATCAATTAACCTAATTGAAGAAAGAAATGATCAGGTCAGGGTTCGATCTGAGCATTACAGAAGATTAATGAGAAGCAGGTTCAATTCCAAGTTAAAACCTCTAAGCTTCAAAATAGGTGACTTAGTGTTGAAAAAGATCTTCGAATGAGAACAAGACAAGAACGCGGGAAAGCTGGCCCATGATTGGGATAGTCCGTAGAAAGTAATTTCCAAAAGACATCACAAGGCATACATACTGGAATACTTGGATGAGAGTGCATTAAAACATCCATGAAATATTAAACATTTGCTAATATCTCGCCAAATGCTACTTAAGAGAGGATATGCATTCTTTTCCCTTTTGGTGGAGCTTAAGTGTTTTTAAAGATGCACATTATAAGATAAAGTTATTAATGAAGTCACATTTTTTCCAAGATTTTTTTATTACGTTATTTGATAAAATAGTAGCAAGTATAAATCTTTATAATCGATAACGACAGTTACAAAAAGAGAGGGAGAAGTTCGCCATTAACATATAAGCGAAATGGCATGAATGGGTTACGCTTAATTGGCTACGCAATAGGTTGTATTGAGTCCTGACAAAAAAGAGTCAATTAAAGAAAAATAGTTTGAAAACCAAGCCTTGAAGGCTATGCTAGGTAAATAATGAGCCCAAGCTGCATAGCTTAGAAAAGTGAACTGACTCAAATGCTAACTCTCTAAAGACCATGTTATGGGCCACGCTGAGCCTAGGCGGTTGAAGCCCTTAAAGTGAACTAGCTTATAAGTTAGGACTTTATGGCCATGGAAAAAACAACTATATGCTCAATATAATAGAGATTACCAAACATAAATAAAGTCACCATTCACGCACCCCCGTCATCTCCAAATGTATAACAAATAGCTTTTAAACAGTTGTATAAGTAATTGTACTATACATAGTATACAAATTCTAGTTATACATAATATAACAAAATTCAAGTCTAAAGAAAGATATATTTACGGTATAAATCAGGTACCCTCCTCACCAGAAGCATCTTCATTGGCGAGCCTTTTCTCCTTCAAAACAAAATCCGAGCTAACCTCAGTTTCAACTGTCACACCCTCAACATCACCTGACCCCCCATCAGAGACAAGGCAACCTCACCAGTTTGGTTAACTTTCATAGTCATCTTCTCGACATCCTATTATTCTTCTTTGTCATATGTTATCCATGACCTCCTGTCCTCCGGTACGAGCCCTACAAATTTCCTCAACTACAAGTCAGGATGCATCATCCCTAAATCGATAGTTGTATCTTTTCAAACTTAACAAGTATTTTTGAGTGGTCTCCAACGAATCCCTCTATCCATCAACATATATATTGGTAACATAATCCCCCTAATGCTTCTGAACATGCTCCAGCTCTGACCGTAATCGAGATAGCTCTGCTCGAAGAATAGAACTCTCCAACCCAACTTTACAGCTTACAATGATGGGCATTTCAACCTTAACGATCAACCCAGCATTCTGTGAGATTAGTTCTGTGGATTTTTTTTGTGAAAGTTTCATTATGTGCCACTAGTTCTGCAACCTTATTCTTTAAGCTATCCCTTTCAGATGTATGGAAAGCTAACCGATCTAAAAACAATTATGAGGGCAGGAACCATATAAAGACAAATATTTTATAAAATATTATTCAGTTTTGTTTAATTTTCTTGTTGTGGCATCGTTTCAAAAATTAATCCATGATTATGCCTTCCGCATTTAAGTTTCAAATATCAAAGGTTATCACAGACCGAATAAGCTCTAATTGTAAAAAAATTATCAAATTTTTGTGTCGTCAAACTGCTCTTGGCATTAAGTAGTATATTGCATAAAATAACAATCGATTTTAAAACATCATATCATAATCAATTATTATTTCGAGAGTTTAATAGACACTATTGATTTGAATATGGTGTCTCGAAAGTAGTTTATTTTTCTGTTTTAGAAAACTTAATTAATTCTTGAATAGTGTTTCGGGAACGGTTATTATATTATTTTTTTAAATACGATTGATTCTGAATCATTTGAGATTTTTGTTTTATAAAAAACAATTTATTCTAAAATCATATCTTGAAATCGAGATTGAGTATTACGAAAATCATAAAATTCAGGTTCAGTTTTTCTTAATATATTCATTTTAAAAGTTGAAAACACGAGAGATATATCTTGTTAATGGTTTATTCGACACTCTTCATTTTTCGATAGTTTCTTTTCAATCCACTAATTTGTTTTAGGTAAATATTGGTTTTTAAATTTAACATGTTAAAATATAGATTAGATAAAATAATCGAAATAATCAAAATGCAGATAAAATAATATCAATTTCAAATTAGGAAAACTAATCACAAGCATGCAAGTATCCCTGCTCAAGCTAAAAGAGGATGCGTGGTTGAAACAATTTAAATAATCTAGTAATTGACTTTTAAAAGTTGGAAACAATTTAAATAATCTAGTAATTTAGTTTTAAAAGTTGGAAACATTAACGTCAGTCTGGGTTAGGCTTGATGGTCCATAGATAACGTAATTCTGTTTCCGACCATAGGATCGACTCCCCATGACAACGACAAAAAGCTTGAAGGAAGTTTCAAAATGGTATTATAATAATAATAATATCACTAAAAAAGAGGTATTATAAAATACCTTTATTTTTGTACTTTTAAAAAAAAAAATCTATCTAATTTTGTAATACCTTTTCTAATTGAATTACATGTAAAAGTAATATCTATTCTATTAATTATTTTATACTGATTTCGTAATAGGGAAAGAAAATATTTAATTAAAAAATTGTCTAATTTTGCAATACCTTTTCTAATTAAATTAGATGTAAAACCTTTTCTAATTGAATTACATGTAAAAGTAATATCTATTCTATTAATTATTTTATACTACTAGTGATTTCGTAATAGGGAAAGAATATATTTAATTAAAAAATTGTCTAATTTTGTAATACCTTTTCTAATTAATTAGATGTAAAAGTAATATCTATTCTATTAATTATTTTATACTACTAGTGATTTCGTAATAGGGAAGAAAATATTTAATTTTATCTCATTAATTATTATATATTTTAAATACTACTAGTGATTTCGTAATAGGGAAAGAAAATATTTAATTAAAAAATTGTCTAATTTTGCAATACCTTTTCTAATTAAATTAGATGTAAAACCTTTTCTAATTGAATTACATGTAAAAGTAATATCTATTCTATTAATTATTTTATACTACTAGTGATTTCGTAATAGGGAAAGAAAATATTTAATTAAAAAATTGTCTAATTTTGTAATACCTTTTCTAATTAAATTAGATGTAAAAGTAATATCTATTCTATTAATTATTTTATACTACTAGTGATTTCGTAATAGGGAAGAAAATATTTAATTTTATCTCATTAATTATTATATATTTTATAAGATTTTTTTTTTAAAATAATAAATATATGAGAAGGTATTTGGTGCCAGAGAATCGATATTAGAAGTTGTAGACAATCTTTTATAAAAATAATAAATACAGATAAAATAAAATAAATTTCAAATTAGAAAAACTAATCACAAGCATACACGCTTCCCTTCTCAAGCTAAAACCGGATGTATCGTTACAAACCTTTTCCCAAACATTTTTTTAAGCAAGTAGAAGATTTTATTACGAAATTGAGAGGACTACAAAGTTTAGAACCAAATTGAAAGATACACAGAAAATTGAGGGACGAAAATTCAAAAACAAAACAAAGGTGCCCTACTTCATCTTCAACCTCATACCAGCTTCGACAAACTCAAGAAATATAACCTAAGCCAAGACTTTCCAGTAACACTATCGAACGAAGCTCGTCAGAGGGAGTAACAAACTGAAGATTCTTCTTCGAATTCATCACAACTTTAGCAATCCAGTCAGCACACTGGTTTTGGAGGCGAGAAACATGCTGAATCGTCATCTTAGAGTGGATTAACGATCTGCAAATCTCCATTGAATCAAACAGGTACCAAGCCTCCTTTATTTTAGCTAATAGATTGATAAGAACCAAGTTATCCGATTCAATATCCACATCAGTCCATTGATTTTGCTTACATATAATCAGGCCTTCAATTAAAGCACGAATTTCAGCAAAAAGCGGATTTAACTTGCCAAGAAGAGAACCACAGCCCAGGAGAACATCGCCCTCAGAGTTACGAACCAAGATCCTAGTGCTGGATTCCCCAAACTTATTGCACGATCCATCCACGTTGAGCTTCATTCTCCCCGGATTCGGAGCAATCCACCTTAGGTAACTAGGGATTTTACGATTGTTGATCACATAATTACACCCTAGGGAAACACCAGCATAAAAAGCTTTAGTCCAATGCTTATAAGTAATTACATTAGCTAAATCCATACTTTTAATTATGTGAATAACCCTGGCTATAGCCTTCTGAACATTATCTGGAGAATCATCAAACTTTGATAAGTTTCTGTTTCTCCAGATAACCCAGCAAATCACTTGAGGAATAATGTGAGTAACATGACATTTAGCCTTAGAAAAACAAAACCAGGTATGCAAGACATGAGATAAGACCATATGCCTTCTAATATCAATCTTAAAAATGCTACTGAAATAGTTCCAAAGAGGCCAAGAAAAACTACAACTGACGAAGAGATGGTTTTTCTCTTCACAGTTGTAGCAGAACTGACACTTAGAAACCGTGGTAACATGTCTTCTCATAAGGATGCTATCAAGAGGAATGTAGCCTTTGATAAGCTTCCAATACAGAAAAGAGTACTTTTTAGGAATAGAATGATTCCAGATTCGAGAAAACAGACCAGACTTAGCATCAGTATGTCTGATACATATCCAAGTAGAATTAAGATCAAACTCTTTGCTAGTTGAAAGCTTCCAAATGATTTTGTCAGGCTTATTAGAGTCGATTTTATAATTAGATATATGATAAATTCTATCCGAAGGTAAGATATTGTGAAGAACACTATAATCCCAGTTATCATTTTTCCAAAAAGAGCACACACTAGCACTTATAAACCAACTAAAAGAGTTAGGATCACTTATCAAATGAGGACTATCATGGCAGTCTTCAAGCTAGAAGTCTATAAACCCCTGACCCAGCCTCAATTTGATGTTTTTGTCAGCAGAGTCTTTAATTGCAGAAAGCCTCTTCCAAACAATTAAATTTGTGATTTTTCAGTTAACTTTAAGAGCATGGGAGTCTTTACAATAGATCATGTGCATCAGAGATGCCCATAAGCTATTATTCTTCTTGAAAATGTACCACAGTTTATAAGAGAAAGCAGTATGAACATCATATAGACTCTTGATGTTAAGGCCACCCTCAGCATGAGCCTTACAGAGCTGACTCCAACTAGCCCAATGAATAGTCTTAATATTATAGTTAGACCTCCACAGAAACTTATTAAAGTAACCCTCAAGCTTCTTTATAATGTTATTAGGAACAAGGGAATTTTGCATCCAATAGTAAACAATAGGCATTAACACAGAATTAATTTAGGTTAACCTGCCTCCAAAAGATAAGTTTTTAAGATCCCAACCCACAATTCTATCCTGAATCTTATCAAGAAGAGACTGAAAAAACTTCCCTTTATTGTTACTTGCAATGGTTATCCCCAAATAGTTGAATGGCAAGTTTTCAGAATTGAATCCAGCTTGAATTTTGATATTGTTTGGAGTTCCTTGATTAACTCTTCTTGAAATGATAACCTTAGTTTTATCTTTGTTAACAGATTGGCCAGAGACAAGATGGTACTTATCAAACAGGCTGCTAAGCAAAGCAATGGAGCCAGCCTTACAGTTTGTAAAGATCAAAACATCATCTGCAAAAGCTAAACAAGGCACCAGGAAGTTAGATCTAGATGCATATTGAATAGACTTATTATTTTCAAAGAGCTTGTAAATTCCTCTAAGCAAGACATCCTCAGCAAGGATAAAAAGGCTTGGAGACAGAGGGTCTCCTTGCCTTATACCCTTGTTTTGCTTAAAGTAACCATAGATAGAACCATTAATAAGCAAAGAGATATGAACATTTGTAATCATTTTATTAATTAAATCAATACATTGATCAGTAAATCCAAAACATTTGAGAACTCTAAGAATGAAAGCATGGGAAAGCTTATCAAAAGCTTTAGACATATCTAACTGAATAATAACATTGCCAGTTTTAGGTTTCCTATCAATATCATGAACCAATTCTTTAGTAATTAAGATATTGTCATGGATCAATCTCCCTTTGACAAAAGCACCCTGCATCTTGGAGATAATGTTAGGCAGAATATTATATAATCTAGAGTTTATAAGATTGGAAAATATTCTATTAAAAATGGAACAAAGACTTATCGGTCTAAAAACTTTCCAATCAGTTGTATTTGCACTCTTTGGAACAAGCCAAAGACCAGTTGCAAACACACCCCCAGGAATGTCATTGCCTGAAAGATAGTAGTTTAGAGCATTGCACAAATATTTATTTATAATAGACCAACAAAATTTGAAGAAAAAGATGTTAAAGCCATCCAGCCCAGCAGCACTATCAGTCTTCATTTTGGCAATTACACTCCAAACTTCATCTTTATTAGTTTTCTTGATGATGGAATCACTATCATCTTTATTAACCACATTAGGAATACTGCTAAAGATCTCATCCTGGGTATCCTTGAAAGTGTTGATCCACTTCTCATTAGCCAAAGTTCTATCCAAACTTTTCCACCGAGTCCCCCTATTCCAAGTGTACCTCGAACCAATGTAGCAAATGTCTTCAAGATTACAGAGCCTGATAGTCTCATTAAAGTCATTTGCACTATTATGATCAAAATTCGAACAACCAATCTGATCCTTCAAACACGTAATGGCATTGAAGTCTCCAGTAATGATTCAACGAGCATCAACAGAAGCAAACGTTTTCATCTAATTCCAGGGATCTATTCTAAGCACTCTTTGACTCTTAGCATAAACCACCGAAAAATTAAACAACGTGTTACAATTAGGATAAGAAACTGACATGTTAACCAAATGATCATGATCATTAAGAATGTCAATCTCAATATCATCCTTCCAAAAGATCCAGACCTTATTGGAATAGTTAGAAAAAGAATTCTTGAAGCCAAGAACATCAGACGCACCACTCAACTTGATAGGATCAGCCATAGGCTCTTGAATTGATAAAATCTTAGAATTATTATCTTTGATAATAGAAAGGAGACTCCTCAAAGTAGGCTTATTATTCAGGCCTCTAGCATTCCAATTAGTGATCTTTATCATTGTCAGATAAAGATTTATGTTTCGATTTTCCTCCTTTCATAAATAGAGAATTGATGGTGAGCTTCTTAGTTTTACTTTTCTTCAATTGAGATTTAATCTTCCCACTGATGATAGAATCAAAGTCATTGTTTGAAAGGTGATTTCTTGGGGAGTTATCATAGCTTGCTATATTTCCAATCATATCATTCACTTCAGACTGGAGATTGCTTTGAGAAAAATCTTGTTCAATTCTATGCAAGGCTTCAATCACTTCTATATTATTTTCTACATTATTGTTTTGACTACTTTCAACAGCACTCGAATCTTTCACCTGAGGATCATGATCCTTAACACTTATGACAGACCTCAACTTTCTTCTATATACTTTACAAAAGGATTGAGAGTTACTAGAGTTAACATTTGAAGTTCTTGGCCCACGAAGAGATTCTTCTTCCTCAATAGCAATTCTATTCTTAACTTTATCAGTTTCAACCCTTCAAACTTTCTTGCTAGAATATTTAACGCTTTCTTCACAATTTTCTTCACAATTTTCGATCTTTTTATCTTCCTTAACAGATTGAAGTTTCTTTTTGCACTCCTCATCTTTATGACCAAGATGGAAACAAGTATTACAATATGGAGGCACATTCTTGTAACTAATGTTGATCCAACACCCCCCATTCGATCCAAAACCAGCCCAAAGTCTATATTTGAGAGGCATTGAAACATCGAGTTCAACATGAGCGTAACAGGCGTTCATGAGAACTTTGTTTTTAGGGATTATAACCCTGTAAGTAGTTCCAATTGAAGAAGCCAGACTTTGTATAATAGATCTATTATACATAAACTCAGGGACCCTCTCCAAACGAACCCAAACCAGAGCTTATGAACACTCATACTTCTTATTGAATTCAGAATCCCAGCGAATAATTCTCATTGATTTCCCTTCAATATTCCAAACATATTTAGACCATATACTACTCACATCTTCTTAAACTGAAACTCAATAAAAATGTGCCTTGAATCGAAGCTAGAAAACTTATAAGCATCTTTGAATTTAAAGTTCTGAAGAAAAACTTCAAGAACAGATTTACGTGGGATTCCATCTTTGAACTTGCAAATAATAGTTGTTGAAGAATTTTCGAGCAGAAAATCCTAAACGCCATTCAAATATTGAATGGAATAATGATCAGCAGATTGTTTATAGAACTCAGGTTTAAGATCATGAAGATGATTAGAAGAGAGAGAAAACTGCTTAACATTTTCAACAAACGTTTCCCTTGGCTTGGTAGCTTCACCCTCATTAAGAAGAGAATGAAACTCTTCAGTGGACTTAAGGTTAATTGGGTTTGAATCCATGGCTAGATTCAAGGAGCCAGAAGAAGATAATCACCAGAGAAACCAAAAAACCCTTTCGTGGGAGAGAAACCACATTTTCTTTTCTAATTGGACATATCAATTATGCATTTTTCTCTTCCCAAACAATTTAAATAATCTAGTAATTTAGTTTTTTTAAGCGAAAGAAAATATATATTACTAAATTGAAATTTGTTACCACCGAAAGAGTCTCTATTAGAGAACAGAGAGAAGGCAGGGGTTAAATTGGAAAAATCAAATCTTAAGTAATTTAGTTTTCAAAATTGTAAACCTTAATGTCAGCCTGGATTCGACTTGATGGTCGAGAGATAATATGATTCTCACCAAGATCATAGGATCGACCCTCCATAACAACGACAAAAAAAGGAAGAGAAGAGGTGCAAATGGTATTATAATAATAATAATAATAATAATAATAATAATAATAATAATAATAATAATAATAATAATAATAATAATAATAATAATAAAAATAGAGGTATTATAAAATAGGGAAATTGTACCAAAGGTACCTACTCAACTATTTTATTGTCATCTAATACCCAAGGTTTGATCAATTGTCACTTAATACCCAACTCAACTACCTAATTGTCACATAGTACCTAACTTTATTTGTAACCAAAATTTATCTTTCCTTCTCTTTCCTACTTTTTCTTTAATTTTATTTTTAAAAGATCCGTATCTTTCGAACCGGAGCTCGAAAAAAATAAATGAAAGTACCATCACTTTTGTTTTTTAAAAATGAACAAAACTAGATCCATTGATGATTTTTTTTGATTTTTTTAAAAAATAAAATTTCACTAGTTGCAAGAATCGTTCAGAAATTGCAAGCAATTCGCATCTTGAGAATTGTACTAGTTTTTTTTTCTATACCAGTTTTTTTTTTATCGTTCAGAAATCCTAAGAGTTGCAAGCAATTCGCATCTTATCATGAGAATCGTTTAGAAATTTGCAAGCAATTCGCATCTTATCATGAGAATCGTTCAGAAATTGCAAGCAATTCGC
This sequence comes from Limnanthes douglasii subsp. nivea, assembly GCA_036936605.1. Classification (NCBI taxonomy): domain Eukaryota; kingdom Viridiplantae; phylum Streptophyta; class Magnoliopsida; order Brassicales; family Limnanthaceae; genus Limnanthes; species Limnanthes douglasii. The sequence continues at coordinate 97,229,215 of JAUPFV010000001.1, forward strand.
ATCTTATCATGAGAATCGTTCAGAAATTGCAAGCAATTTGCATCTTATCCTGAGAATCGTTCAGAATTTGCAAGCAATTCGCATCCTGAGAATTTGCAAGCAATTCGCATCTTGAGAATTGTACCATTTTTTTTATCGTTCAGAAATCTTGAGAGTTGCAAGCAATTCGCATCTTATCATGAGAATCGTTCAGAATTTTGCAAGAAATTCACATCTTATCATGAGAATCGTTCAGAAATTGCAAGCAATTCGCATCTTATCATGAGTATCGTTCAGAAATTGCAAGCAATTCGCATCTTATCATGAGAATCGTTCAGAAATTGCAAGCAATTCGCATCCTGAGAATTTGCAAGCAATTCGCATCTTGAGAATTGTACCAGTTTTTTTTTTTTTTTTTTTACCAGCGCGCGCTTATATTTGGTCGGGGGTATTTTTGTTCAAATTTCAGTTCGAGGTACCAAGTTACACTATCCAAAAAACGGGTACCGCCGGGTAATAACATAGTTGAGAAGGTATTTACCGGTACTTTTCTCTATAAAATACCTTATTTTACAAAAATAATTATCTAATTTTTATTATATTTGAAATAATATCTTTTCTAATTAAATTACATGTAAAAGTAATACACTCTATTAATTATTTTATATTATTATCGATTTCAGAGCTCTTCATGGGTCTTATAGGATTTGGAAGATAATATTTAATTTTATCTCATCAATTATTATATATTTTATAAAATTTTATAAGATTTGTTTTTTATGAAAAATAATAAATATATGAGAGGGTATTTGGTGCCAAAGAATCGATATCGGATTTGTAAACAATCTTTTGACCTACGGCGCAATAGAGAGAATTATAGTTTTTGATATATTACTACATGGTTCTACTGTGGTGTCCCAACCCAGTCTGACTTGGCATCCAGGTAGGAGTTTCAGAGATCCAGTCTTGCAAACCAAATGCGGTTGGAGGCATATTGAGATTGTGGGTAACGAAGATCCATATGTCTTTGGTATAGCTACAACCCATAAAGATGTGGTTTGTGGAATGTTTGTACACATGATACATAAGGAGCAGGTCGCGTAGCCCCATACAATAAGTTTGTCTTTTGTGATTAACTTGCCTTAGATGGTGAGCCAGGTGATGAATGAATGTCTCGGGTTATTATATTTGTTCCAAATAAGAGCGGACCAAACCACATGGGCGCAGAGAGAGCTGATGGATTTGTATGTGCTACTGATGGTGAAATGACCATTGAAGTTATTGGGAGTCCAGAAGAATTCATCCCCGACATTGGATGGTAATGGGTATTGATTTATTGCGTCTCTAATATCAGCTAAGTGTTGAATGTGAATTATTCGACCAGGGCGAATATAAGTTAGCCAGTTTAATTCTTGGTTACCGATGATAATGTGACCATGCTTTTTCAGTGGAGCGGGCATGTCTAATGATGCTTGGACCATAGCGGTCACAAGAGATGTTGGGAAGAGCCATAGGTTATACCAGATGGATGTGGACTCTCCGTTACCAATTTTAACTCTATAGAGTGATCCGACTATGGTTCCGACCTTGAGAATCTTTCTCCAACTCCAACTTAGCGAGGCATTGATAGGGAGGTTCCAAATATTTTTATCTTTGAGTCTCTCCCTGATGATCCACTGAGTCCAGATTGAAGTCGGGTTTTTAGTCAATATGGACCATAAGTTTTTTAGGGTGGCCGCCCGAATCTAGTATTTTAGGTCAAGAATCCCAAGGTTGCCCGCCTCCAATGGCAAAGTGAACTTATCTCAAGCTACTTTTGTACCTGTAATTTATAATTTTGGGCCTGACTTGAGAAATCTTATGAAGAGAATGGAAATATCCTTAAGAACCTTAGCTGGAAGGATGAGAACTGAAGCCTAATATACCTGACTCGCGAAAAGGACAAATTTGATCAGTTGGAGTCTTACAACGTAGGAAAGGTGTTTTACTAGTCCAAGCGTTTATTATGTTCCTGATATTCTGGAAGAGAGGTCTACGATCGTTGTAAGTGAGCCTTGATGAGATGAGGGGTACGAAAATAAATTTTATTGGGAGAGCCCCATCAGAGAAGCCTAATGTTGAAATGATTTCATGTTTGACCTCATCAAGGTGCCAAAAAGAAAAACCTAGCTCTTGAGGGAGTTGAATTTTAGACTGGAAATGCAATCAAATTCATCGAGACCATCTTTGATGATCTCGACTAAGGATTTGTAAGCATAATAAATGATCATAAGATCATCAACAAAGCAAAGGTTGACGATCTTTTGTTTGCGGCACTTCCAATGGAATCCAAATTGTATATTGTTTCCTTTCTCTTTAAGGATTGTTGAGAGTACCTGCATGAAAATCACAAACAAGTAAAGGGAGATAAGGTCACCTTATCGCAGTTCTTTCTTGCCTTTAAAGGCCGAGGTGTAGTTCCCATTGATGCTTATGGTGTACATGTGGGATGAATGTATTGGATGATCCAACTAATCATTTTGATGGGGCAGTCCATAACAAATAGGGTATCAAGCACTAATCGCCATCTGATGTTGTCGAAAGCTTTCATGAGATCAATCTTAAGAGCACATCTAGGACCTTTTTATTTGTTTTGTACCCATGGAGCAGCTCTTGGGAAATAAAGATGTTATATGTAATATTTCTTCTCGGGACAAAGGCGGTCTGGGTGGAGTCGTTTACCCTTGGGAGTGACTCCTTGATTTTACTGACCAAAATCTTGGAAATCACTTTATAAATTATGTTGCAACAATAAATTGGACCGAAATCCGTTAGGGTTGCAATAAAGTTAGTTTTTGGGATGAGCGCGATTATTGTCTTGTTCCAATTTGGGTCTATTTTTTCCAACTCGAATAAATGATAAAGAGCATGACAGAGATCATGATTGATAGTAGACTAGTAATTTTTGAAAAAATTGGCGTTGAACCCATCGGGGGCCTAGGGCCTTATCACTTTCAATAGAAAAAGGGCTTTCTTGATTTTCGCATTGCTGATCGGTTTTATCAAGGTGAATTGAGCTTATAAAGACACCTTAGAGGTGATAAGGCTTCTAAATCTATCCAGGCCAGGATAATTTGGAGGGCTTGGCGAGCCCAAAGAGTTAGAGAAATAAGTTTTGAATACAATGTCAATCTTTCTCGGATGGGAGACGGATTTTCCATATGAGTCATTGATAGTAATGATCTTATTCCTGACTCTCTGCACTTTGATGCTATTATGAAAGAATTTAGAGTTGTGATCTCTAAGTTTTAGCCACGTGTCCGTACATTTTTTCTTAAGAAAGGATTCTTCAGCTCTGCTAAGTGAGATGAAGTTATTGTAAGCTATAATCTCATTTTTAATAAGGTTGGAGGTATAATGGCAAGAGGCAAGTTGAAATTGAGATTGGTGAAGCTCCATTTTAGCTTTATCAAACCGGTCACTGATATTACTGAAATTTATCTTGTTCATATCAGATAGAGGGATTTGGAGTCTAAGAATCTTATGGCTTAAGGATTCCATGTGATCACCCGTGTAGGGTAAGCTCCAATTATCTGAGATAATGAGTGATAACTAGGGTGGTATTGCCATATATGATAACTAGAGTGTAATGAGGGTGTGGTCCAAAGTGCGAGAGATGTCAAAATAGGAAAAAGAATGTGGGAAAAAAATCATCCCAAAGGTTGTTAACCAGGGCGCAATCGAGTTTTGAGGAGATCGGGTTGTCACTTTGCTTGTTGGTCCAAGTATATTAAAAACCAGAACAACAAAGGTTAATGTGACCGCTTTCATCGCAGCAAGCATTGTAGTCTCTCATGGAATTGATTCAAAGGTATGTTCGACCAATTTTTTTGTTTGGGTGACGGATAACATTAAAGTCACCCAAAGCTACCCAGAGGTAATCATTTATATTTCTTACAATACAAGTAATATCGTGAGATATAAGTGGTTATTTCTAGTGGTTTACGATATCTTACAATCAATAAGTTGGGGCAATATCTTTAGTGTTTCAATCTTGAAAACACTAGAGTTTTAGGCAATCCAAACTCTCCCGTACCGATGAGACTCGTGGTTGGTTTTATAGTGTAAATATAGGAACATTGTTCTCATTATACTATATACATTGTCATAACTAACTTTGGTCACAAGTAAGCAAATTATAGTAATACTATTTGATAAAACGTAGTCACGCACATAAATTTATCTAATGGGGTTGTTAAGACCCCAAACATTCCATGATGGAATGATCATATATAGAGTTTTACTACGATAACAATGAAACAATTTATTTAACTATGAATCCTCACATTATTCGTATATGTGGTCCTGACATTGATACCCGAAACTGGAGCTCTTGGCTGTGACGGAGGTGAGGTGACTTTGAAAGTTGAATGTTCATTCCTAAGATAATCTGGATCGATTTGGCCAACATGATTGCTCATGTCTGATTCTTTCATTCATTCCTACTTTCTCCACACAAAGCCTGATACTGTCATAACTTGCTGGGAGAAGGTTATCGCTATCATTGGAGGTCACTAAGGTAAAGTTATTATTGTCTTGAAATGATCTTTCCTTTGGCGCATTGGAGAAATATTGGAGACTGAGGGTTTCTCCCTTTCATGGAAGTTGGCTGTGATATACCCAAAGGTTTGCCATTTACCGCAATATGATGGAAGCCCTTGATACTTGATCTGTAAGTTGTATATTTTTCCAATATAGTTTATGCTAATCGTACCTACGAATATATCTGGGTAACATTATTAGCCGACGAAAACTTGAATAAAAACTTTCCTGACGAGATTTGCATGCATTATAAAAGACCTTAGGAACCCTAGGTTCTTGATGCAAGAATTTAGACATAGTATGGGGCTCTTCACTTTTTTAAAAAGTACTCAAATAAGAATTTTTACCACTCTGTATGGTCGTCAGCATCTTTGACGAGAAGATCGGAATACCGTTATCAAACTGGAAGGAGGGGACTTTTTCCACGCTCATGCTTGAACAGATATCTTGGTGAGGGCAACCATCTGAGCCCATGTTTAATTAAAAGACTGTTGGTTCTGGGGTCCTCTATAGGTATGAGGTCGAATATTCACCATGATCATTGTTATGGAATGGTTTGAGTATTTTTATTAAATTCTGAGTCTAGTGGCGCGGACCTGGCTTGTTGGGTATCAACGAACACGAGGTCTAGATGGCATCACCTATATTGTTCTTTCCCGGGAAGCTTTTACAATGGCGTACTAGGGCCATTCCCAATAAGAGCATATGACTTATAGTAGATTGGTTATGGGGTTGGGATGTGGGTGCTGGTGGATGATGGATTTGGGTAGGTTGAAATGTGGTTGGATGAGTATTTGCGGAAGTGTGAATAATGGTGGACTCATTTTGTAGATGTATATTTTAGTCTGGAGGATGGTTTGTTCAGATTGGGTGAGGATACTCGGTGAGGTTTTACGGTTTTGTGAGAGAGACGGTTTGCTGGGCTGGAAAATATATTTATCCATGATGCTTTCGTAGTTGTCCATGGAAGATCGGATGTGCCTGGAACTGGGTTATTTAATGTGCATGGCATGACTGCATGCAAGGGTTGGGGAAGGGGCTAAACAGTTAGGCCTTGTATGCATGCTAGACACCGGTCTCAAAGAAGACAAACAGAATAGCTCAAGGGGCTCAACCAGAGATATTACTTGAAGATAAGGATGGATTTAGGCCTGGAATCGAAGAAGTACCTAAAGCATGCATATAGGATCTACCAAAGGAGTCTGGGGAGAACATGCTTGTAGATATTGTGTGCTTATTACAGTTATGTTCTCCTCTTAAAAGTTTGACATTACCGGCATAGATGGTTTTTAACTAGTCAAAGTTGGGGGAAGACGGATTGTTTTGTACTCTGAGTGGTTCTCATCCTCGTCCATGTCCATAGGCATGTTTGTGATTGACGGCGGGAAGAAAATAGAAGTGGAGTGTCTCCATGATCATGGGCCACCGTGATGGCCTTACTAGTTGAATTGGTTAGATGACTGGAATGTTGAAGAGTATTCATCACAGGAGGATGACCTGCATGAGATATCAAATGAAGGCCATGCAAATGAGAGAGGCCACTGGAGCTTGTAGGGTGGACCTTAGTGGGAGAGTTTGGGGGGGGGGTGACCATCGAAAGGGAAAGTGAAGTGCTACAAGAGCTGTCTAGTAGGAAAAGAGAGGTCGTCGCTAATAATTCCTTTAGGTTGGGTTTGTCTTTGAATCTCTGAGTAATTTTCCTACCACTGGGTTTCTTACCCGAGTATCTTTTCTCTTTCGGTTTGTTACTATTACATATTTTGACCATATTTAAACTAGATGAACAGAAGAGTGAATGGGTTATCGAGATGAGGAAGTGAGGAGGCTGAGAAGGGTTGATGTGGTTTGTTAATGGTGAGGTGATATGGTGATTGCGGAGGTTGAAAAACCGATATACGGGGAGGAGATGGTGGCTATAGGTTATGATAACCTAGAAGCAACAATTAAAGCATGTTGGATACTTTATGTAGTAGATCTCTTTAACAAATGGAAGGAGAGGGAAACCTGACTCACTAATTTGCTTATTGGTGGAGAGCACTTATTGGCTCAGGGGACAATGAGTTTCTTTGTGGGGAAGCGCACTTGTAAGGGACAATGAGTTTCTTTGAGGACTCATGGAGCCGCGAAAAAAACCATTGGGATTTATGGGTCAACTAGTGAAAGGCATGCCCAATCCTAAGTGAGTGAAAAACATTTCCATTTTCCCAAACACCAGATAAGGGGGTCATTTCAAAGAAAGCTGGTAGTTGGGGGTTCTTTAGAGAGAATTTATTGGTCCTCGAAGAGTTAATGAGACTAGTCTCCAAATACAAGTGGCCTCATGTTTAGAAGCTTTAGTCTAAATGCAATATATATATATATATATATATATATATATATATATATATAAAGTTTTAAGAACCGATGCCCAAAACTAAAAATAGGATAGCAATTTGAACATATTTATTTAGACTAACAAACTTATTAATAATAAAAACCATTACGGATCTCTGGTTTTTTCTTCCTCAAGAATATAGACTCTATGATGAAGCTCATGGTTTGTGCCCAGATAGATTGTTTCTCATAAGTAAAATCAAGATGTTCAAATTATTAATCCCGATTTGAAGGACAACATTATAAACTCTTTAATTACAGAGGTTTATTATATTTAGAAGCTTTAGTCTAAATGCAAAAAATATAATTATATATATATATATATACATATACATGTATGTAGATAAAGTTAGACTTATGGGATAACCCTTTCATATCCATCGTCATTAAGAATGTGAACCTCTGATAAAACACGGGACCTAGGTTTTGATGTCCCTTCGAATGCCAACCTATATTGAGCATGCATTTGTTGCATGCTTTCATCTGTTTTTTTTTCTGTAGGTTTCATTACAAGCTTTACATAAGAGAGCTAGATTTTGTTCTGGTTTCTGGAAGTCGTAATCTCAGCAGTTTACTTCTGTTCATTGACATTATAGGGTAAAAGAGGGATGGTGATCTCTAATCTCCTTTCCCTAGTAGTTCGAAATAAATTTGTTGACAAGATGAAACTGAGTGAGCTTTGCACCAGGTCACTTGCATCCATTCGAGAAATGGATCTTGTTGAAGGATTTGGAACATGTTTTTATGTATTTTATGCCTTAATGATAAGAACTAAAAGATGAAATTTCTCGTCATCAACAAGCATAAAATCGTGTGAGGGTTTTCTAAAATCAATTGCTGAAATCAGGTTTTTTTTGAAGAATTTAAAAAACAATTTGAAAAGAAGGATGGTTTGTAGAGAGAGTTTCTCTTATTAGATTTGGTTTTCTTTTATTCACAATAAATTTTATAAATTTTGAAATCTTACAAGATCCAGTAGAAACTGAAATAAAATATAATATGGTTGCTAGTTTTGTCGGCGAAATTACAGAGAACGCAAGTATGGGAAGTACTAATACCCCAAGTCATAAGCTTATCGCGGGTGGTTAGCTTTTCATGGATGGCAAGTTAGAGGATAAAATAATTATGAGAAATATTAAATTTATCTCATACTAACGCCACCCATCCAGCATAAGAGACGAACAGACGGGTGATATTGTAGGTGTCCTTCATCGTGAATTTTGTTAAATTCATCCTTAAAAGTCCAATAGTGGATGTCATCGAAGAGGACGTTTCTGTGAGGAAGAGAGAGAATGACGTTACAGATTCTCAACCTGATCATAAGATCAATTCTCCATGATAACAACAAGAGGAAGGAGGTAATCTTATTATTATAATAATACCACTAAAAAGAGGTATTATAAAATACTAATTTTAAAAAAACAATTATCGTAGTTTTATTATATTTCGAAGTTAATATAAAAAAATTAACTTTATAATACCTTGCTTAATTAGATTCTAGTAAAAATGATATTTAACTTTACCCTATCAATAATTTTATACCATTAGTAATTTTAAGGTTTTTATGAGATTTGGAAGATAATATTTAATTTTACCTCATCATGAATTATATATTTTAAATATTTTATAAGATCTGGTTTCTTTTTATTCAAAAAAATCTTGGAACTTGTGAAATCCCATAGATTCTGGAGGAAACTACAATTAAAAAGAATATGATTGATAGTTTTGGCGACGAAATTGCAGAGAACTCATGTAGAGGAAGTATTAATACCACAAGTCTGAAGCTTATCGTGGGTGGTTAGTTTGACATGGATGTAAAGACAAAGGATAAAATAATGATGAATAATACTGAATTTATGCCATACTAACCCGGTCCATCCGACATAGGGGACGAGCGAACGTATGACATTGTCGATGTCCTTGATCGTGAATTTTGGAAAATACATCCTTATCAGTCCAGTAGTGGATGTCGTCGAGGAGGATGCTTGCGGGAGAAATGGAGAGAATGATGTTGCAGATTCACAACCTGATCACAAGATCGATTCTCCATGACAACAACAAGATGAAGAAGGAAATAATAATAATATTCATAAAAAGAGGTATTATAAATAACTTATTTTTTAAAAATAATTTCTAGGTTTTATTATATTCCGAAGTTAATATAAAAAAATAATTTTGTAATTTCTTGCATAATTAGATTCGAGTAAAAGTGATATTTAATTTTACCCTATCAATTATTTTATATTATTAGTGATTTTAAGGGTTTTATGAGATGTGGAAGATAATATTTAATTTTACCTCATCAATTATTAAATATTTTATAGGTTTTATAATATTTGGTTTCTTTTTATTTACAATAAAGCTTGGAACTTGTGAACTCCCACATGTTTCAAGAGAAACTACAATCAAAGAGAATATGATTGATAGTTTCGTCGGTAAAATTGCAGAGAACGTAGGTAGGAGAAATATTAATACACCAAATCAGAAGCTTATCACGGGTGGTTAGCTTACCATGAATGAAAAGTCAAAGGATACAAGAATGATGAAGAATATTAAACTTATGCCTTATTAACCCTATCCATCCGACATAGGGGACATGTGAACGAATGACATTGTAGGTGTCCTTGATCGCAATTTTAGAAAATCCATCTATATCAGTCAAGTAATAGATATCGTCGAGGAGGACGCTGGCGGGAGGAAAGGAGAGAATGACGTTGCAGATTCTCAACGTGATCATAAGGTCAATTCTTCATGATAACGACAAGATGAAGACGCAAAAATAGATATGGTCGTTTAACAACAAAAACAATAATAATAATAATAATAATAATAATAATAATATCACTAAAAAGTGGTATTATAAATACCTTATTTTAAAAAAACAATTGTCCAAGTTTTATTATATTCTGAAGTTAATGTAAAAAACATTAATTTTGTAATCCATTGCATAATTAGATTCCAATAAAATTGATATTTAATTTTACCCTATCAATTAGTTTATACTATTAGTGATTTTAGGGGTTTTATGAGATTTGGAAGATGCTATTTAATTTTACCTTATCACTTATTTTATATTTTAAAGGTTTTATAATATTGGGTTTCGTTTTATTCATAATAAAGCTTGGAACTTGTGAAATCCCACAGGTTCCAGTAGAAACTATAATCAAAGAGAATATGATTGATAGTTTCATCCGCAAAATCGCACAGAATGCAAGTAAGTGAAGTATTAATACCCCAAGTCAGAAGCTCATCGCAGTTGGTTAGCTTGCCATTAATGGCAAGTCAGAGGATAAAATAATGATTAGGAATATTAAATTTATGTCATACTAACCCCACTTATCCGACAAAGAGGACCGGTGAACAAATGGAATTATAAGTGTCTTTAATCGTGAATTTTTGGAAATCAACCCTTAGCAGTCCAATAGTGGATTTCATTGAGGATGAATCTTGCGGAAGGAAGGGAGAGAATGATGTTGTGGATTTCTAAAGTATTGTTTATATTTATCGGACTTGCAGACCTCTTGTTAGAGGGCCAAATCCGACATCCATCAGAGGATTTATGAGGAATATTTCTACTAGCGACAAAATCCAATTGCAAATTTTAAATGAGGTAAGGGAATTAATCTTTCATTTTATTGGCTAAAAGTTTAGAGATGATTTTATAGATAACATTGCATAAAGTAATAGGTATGAAATCGACAGCCACATTGGGAGAATTATTATTAGGGATGAGAGCGATATAAGTGGAGTTCCAAGAGGAATCAAGAACTTCATACTCAAAGAATTCAAAGAGCAGGGGGTCAATGTTCCAAGAGACATTGAAAAAACTAGAATTAAAGCTGTCAGGCCTAAAAGATTTATTATTGTCGATACTGAATAAGGCAGACTTAATTTCTTTGTGATATATATAAATGAAATATATAATGTTAAAATATTAATAATTTATTTAATTCCTTAATTTGTTTATGTAAATAGATGATAAATTGAAAAACTCAACAAATACTAATACTAAAGAGACGCAATTGATAAAAATATTTGTTAAACTATTAGAACAAATTAATAAACAAAAAATATTTGTCATCAAATGATAAGCTAATAAGAAGATTTAAGATATTTTGACTAAAAACATTTATAGGTATATATGAACCTACGGAAGCCAAACAATGGATTTGGTAATTAGAATATATTTTTGAAGTAACGAATTGTTCAGATGTAAAGAAACTTGTTTTGCAGTATTTACATAAGTAAGAAAGCTAAAACTTTGTAGAACTCAATGAAGGTAAGGTGATAGGGTAAATACACTATTTTGGGAGGATTTTAAGGACAAAAATTGAGACACTATTTTAAGAAAAAAAAGAAAAAAAGAAAAAAAAATCGAAGATAATCAAATCTTAGAGTATTTCAATATTCCAAAGACCTGAATGATGAAGCAAAAAGAGCAGATTTGGACCCGATCGAGGAAAAAAGATTTAGAGCACATTTGAATATGATTCATTATCAAATTCTGATGTGAAGCATATATAATTCGAAGATAAAAAGGAGGGATTTCAAAGTTGGTATAAAGTTTTAAGAAAAGTATTCCTCCATACAAAGGATGAGCGCCTCAGAAAGATGGTCCCAAATTGGGAAGGGTCCTATATGGTTGTGGAAAGAATGAAACCGGGTTCTTATCGCCTTTGTGATGAGTAAGAGAGGTGCTATGTAAATATTCGATGTTATAAATAAAATTCTTTTTTGGATAATGGTTTTTTAATTATAATTATTTAAATTATTTTGGTAACTAATCAAAGACTAATCATACTTGAAGTTTACCAAGAGTAATTATTCCGAAGTGTTGTACGTTATTGTCAACACGTTTCGAAGAAATAACCATATTTGAAGTGTTACGTACTTTAAACGCACTATATTATTCGAAGTGCTACGATTTTTAAATGCACTATATTATTCGAAGTGTTACGTTCTTTAAACACACTATATTATTCGAAGTGCTACGTCCTTTAAACACACTATATTATTCGAAGTTCTACGTCTTTTACACGCACCTTAATATTTCGAGGTAAACATTCCTTGTTCTTATAAAATTATAAATGCAAACATAGTGAAAGCACGAAAGAAACAAAATAGTTTTGCATTAATAATAATCCAATGGTACACAAAATTGAGTCATCCTATAATAATTAGATGACAATTACAAACAAACAAAAAGAATATAGTAAAGTTATTTGTCTTCGGAGTTTTCTTCGGAGGATTCCCCTTGTTCAGAAGTTGTTTCCTATGACTCCGTTTCTTTGGATAAAGAGCTAGGTACAGGGTCAAAAGCTTCACTAGGGTGATTTTCAAAGAGAATCATCTTCCAAAAGTTTGAAAGGTCAACTTTTGGAAATAAGGCATGAATTTCGCAAATAAAGTTAAGAGTTTTTTGCTCATCGGAATTCTTAATGGCCGCAAGCATGTCCTTCGAACATTCATTTTCAGCAACGTCCACAACAAGTTTTTTCTTTTCCTCGAACTGAGTCTTAAGAGCATCCATGCTTTCTGTCAGTTTTTTATTTTCATCATCACTCTTGTTTAGTGAAAGTTAAAGGATGTAGTACTTTTATTTATCCTTAGATAATTCTTCAGCATGTTTGGATTTGAGTTCTTCTATCTCATTTTTGTGAGAAGTTTTGACCTCTTCTACCTTTTTATTATGCACAGATCTGAGATGATTTTTTAGATGAATGATTCCTCTAATGAATTCTAATCTGCCAGCTTGGAATCCGTAGAATTGATCCTCTAAAAAACCACCGAATATTTCCCTCATTCTCTTCTCAGCAGTAGTAATTTTATTTTGGCGAATCATTTCCTTCGCCATAAATTATAAGTGGCTTCGGGGAGATTCTACTTTTTGGCACAACTTTTTTCCTGCAACGCCAATGTTGGTAAATGGTTGGAGGAAAATTACAACTTCTTCGGATGACTCTTCCAGAAGGTATGAGTACTGGATTGGTGTAGGGCATACAAGTGGAGGTAAACTGTGGCAAAGAGATCTCTGACTCAGTTACTTCGGGAAAAGTACTAGCAGAGCTTTCACCAAAGTGCTGTAGTTGGTCTTAGATCTCTTGGATGTATGAATCTGCATCTCTGTCGAGCTCATGAGACTGATCGATGTTTATAAATATATCTAAATCAAACTGATCATCTCCTCGGTCATTATTTGCTGCAGTCTATCCTTGCTGATTACCTCTTTAATCAATGTATGTTGCAACTTCTCCTTGCTGATTTTCCAACACTATGACTTTATCAGCATCAGAATGTGACACTTCTTGAAGGGTATTCTTTTCCATCTCTAGTGGTGGTATCTTTATGTGCTATTCTTTTTCTTCGAAGAAGCATTTTTCTTAATTTTTGGAAAAGCTTAAAATTATCTCCTTCTTTAATAGTGGGCATGATTTTTTATGTTTCCTTTATCTTTTCTTTTGTTCGCGTCGTCAAAACTTCTGGAGGGCTAGCACCAAATATGCTACCTATTTTTTATTCTATTTTCTTTTAGTTTTTTAAGGAAGATGACTATCTGAACTGTTTCGAATTGGAAGAAGCACCTTACCATCAGGTGCCACTAATCTCTTCACAACTAGTTTTGGGTTTAGAACCTCCATCAGATTTTCAAAAAAGTCAACACCCAGTATGATTCACCACAAGTGGCTATTGATGAAGTTGATAGGTACAAAAACTAAGTGGAACCCATTGCCCCACTCTTTTTCTAACCAAGTTGATAACTGGACAACAATGTCCTTAACGTCTTTTTTATGTATCTTATACCGCATAGAAATTTATGGATACATTTAAAAATAAGCAAAAGATAAAACGAAAATAATTAAAGCAATAATAAAAAATAGATAAAGCAAAAGATCTTACTATTACTCCTCCAGAAGAGGTTAAGTCTTGAAGGATTCTTCTCGAATATCTTCTTCCCGTTCTCTCAGACCTCGGAAATTAAGACAAATTTTTGTTTCCAAAATTTTTCAGCCTTGAGCAAGTCGTCAACGATCTTTAGGTCATCATCCAAAGTGAGATAGTAGAAGGGAAAAATTGGTCCCTTCAAAATTTTAGTCAGGGCAATAAAATCTCGAATGGATAGGGGAATTTGGGCAAGTTTGGAGGCCATGATTATAGAAAGGAGTGTGAACTATTGGTTGGGAGTGGCTTGTGTAGGATAGAGGTCTATGAGTTCGAAATACTCCACTATCATTATATATAAGAGAAACCTAAGACCCCAGTTGATGATCTCTAGGTAGACACTCATCATTTTCACAATCAAGTGAAGTCTCTCCTTTTTTTCTGAAGTCGAAGCACAATGTTATATGGCATTACCTATTGCTTTTTAGAGAGGAATCCTGAGAATCTGGATCATATATATATGGAATTTTTTTTAGTGCCAATATATATTCTGGATTGAGTGGTTTTAGGTTGTCACCTATTGAAGCACCTACTTCTTGGGCAAGCTCAACATGAGATTTTTTTCCTTCTCCTTGGTGCTTTTGTCTTTTGAACTTCCTTAACCGTTTCACTATCAGTTTCGTTAGAAGCATCGTCTTCAGTATCATCTTCAACGTTCGATTGGGTAGCCTCGGAGTCAGCTTCTTCCTCGGATGCCTCATCTATAAGTCAATGTGGGTTGGCATTCGAGGTTGGCTCTTTATTATTGTTTATTGATGGAGTTTTTAGAGATTCTATAGGTGTCTCAACAACTTCCCTCGGGGGAGAAGAAGAGTATGTAGGATTCAAAGTATGGTCGGCATCGTCTTCGATAGTTATAAAGGTTTTTCTTTTAAGGGTTTGAGGAAGGTAAGTTTTTGAACGAACTGGAAGAGTTTCCTTGTGCAGATTTCGAGGGGATTCACAACTAAACGGAGAATGTGTTTCCTCTGATCTCCTGAAGTAAATGTAGTTTAGGTTAATTTGTGATTGATTCCAGGAGTGGAATTTGCAGAAGAGATTCGAGGTGATGATCTAGCTAGACATGGTGAACTTCGAGGTGTTTTTGGTGTTTGAGTTTTTTATCATTAATTTTCTTATGGAAAAGATAAATTTGAAAATGCAGGAGAGGTTTGGTTCGGATCGAAGTAGGGGTGTTGCTTATTAATCTAGCTGCTCTGTATTCATCTGCCCTTTCACTTATGCAGAAGTAGTCGTATGCTCCAAAGTAACTTTTCTATTTATCTGGGAAAGATGAATTTCTAGGTTTTTTTCCTCTTGGCTTTTTGAGTTTTGGATGCTTTCTCATAAACGAAATTGAAGAATAGGTGGGGGATTAGTGTTTTCCGGTAAAGGTAACTTAGAGATTGAAGACTAAAATGAAGGTAGCCAAGAAATATCAAGAACAAAATGAGGCAAAAAGAGGTATTTATAGAAATAATTAAGGGAGAAGGAAATGGAAGAGGTGAATAAGGTGATTACGCGGAATTCTAAATGGTTGTGTAAAGGAAAGCTTGAAACCTACCACATGACAGGCCTAGTTCCTAGGGTATCATCACCCCTTTGATTTTTGCTTCAAACGATTATGATTGTTAGAGAAAAAAGTTACCATATGAAGATATTCAAAGCGTCAAATAGAATTTGCTTTGATTCGAGCACAATACTCTTTATCAAGGATTTGGTGGAATTTGACCCAAAGTAGTTCGAACATGGCTGAAGGGGTTTTTTATGCACTAATAAAGATTTCTGATGATAATTAGTTCTCATTCATTGTCTTTCAAAAAAACTAAGGGGCTACTAATAAGGAAATATAATGTTAATGGTTAAAATGTAATAAATGAAACATTGTGTAATAAGTTACATAGTTGTGAGAGAGATTTAGGGCTTTATGTAAAGTTAAATGACTAATATGTAATTATACCTTTTGCATAACAAATTATGTTACGCCTAATTATTGGTGCCTCTAAAGGTCATGGCTAAACATAATAAAAGATTCTGATTTTTTTGGTTGAACTGCTGGCAACTCTTTACTTTCTCTATCTAAACTTTATTTCTCTACTTCTCTCTCTTAAATCAAAATTAATCCACACCAATGACAATGTGAGTATAGTTCTCTTATAGTTTTCTTGAAGTTTGCTAACGACATGTACTTTTTGCAAAAGGAAGTGCAAACTGAAAATAGCAAACTTTAGTATTCAGATTCATATAACAAGTTTATTTAGCTTTATCACTGGTTTCTTTGTTCATGTATTTGCAGGTTGGTAAACTAAAGGATAGAATTGCACAAATATATCCGGAGCCTGAGGTACATTACTAACGTTTTTTATATGTGTCAAATATTTACCATAAATTTTCAAAGACTATGCAGTTTAAGGTGTTTATCTTACTGTCCGGAGCTTATAAAGAAGTATGTTTATATTTTTTTAATCTTATCATTCACCAAAACTCCAGTATTTTTGCCAGTTTGTTTAAACTTAACATCCAATGGAATTCAAAGGTTGTTTAAATTTATCGTCAAATGGAATTATTATTACTAGGTATGCGATTTCAAGAGTCTAAAGTATATCATGATTGAAATCATATCAGTACATTGCATCCCATTGACAGCTACCAAAGATTCCATAACCACTAGTAATTCTCAAAATAAAAAATTATCTCACATTGTAAAAGAGGAATTTTCTTTTGCATACTCGTTATGTATATAAATAGGAGTGCTTAGTTAAAATTATTACGTTATTCCACATCTTAAATATAAAAAAAGCAATTAAAACAAATATCTATAAATATATATATATATATATATAGTTTATCTCACGAATAATAAGTTTAATATTTTATTTTAAACTAACTAGACCAGACTGTGTTAATAATTTGGTTGGTCTTGATTTAAAATTTGAATCTGAGTTATTAACAATCTTTATTTGATTGTTATTAATGATCCGGGTCCGTTTGATAGCTCACCGGTACGGATTTAAATATTTTTAATCCAAACTGGTTTGATATTAGTCCTAGTAATGACAACCGTCTAGCGTGACACACTTGACACGACTCATGCTGTGAGATGCGTGACATCATTACAGGTGAGGCATAGGTGATAGTACCCATGACTCATGAGATGAAACGCGTAACAAAGTATTTATATCTAAAAATGATGTAGTATTAACCTATAAGTCCAAAATAGATTATTTAATATAAAAATACCCTTAATTTATATAAAACCAACTTTTAAGATTATAGTTTTTATTTTTTTTTAAAAGAAATTGCCTCAAATCAAAATCTTATGCTCGACCCTCGTTGTTGTCAAAACTGGAAATATTTTACATCATCGACGTAACATAACGCGTCCATGTAGATCTTATTTTGATGTTAGATAAGTTTCCTCTGTTCTTTATTACAATATTGGGGAAATTGAACTAAAACTTAACTATTCTGTGATGGAAATGAATTGGAACAGTCTCATCTCAACTCTGAGGTTGTTTTTGGAAACATTCTCTTACTTTATACACTAATTTTATTCATTTAGTATGTTATCTTTAATCTTTAGATTACTTTAATACCATCAGATTTATCATATATCTTTTTGATTTTGTTTCGTGATTGATTGATATATATAGTAAATATAGAATTTTTTTAGCTTTATTAAATTTTTGTCTCACTCGATACCAAGTACACCTTTTGATTATCAGAGTTGATTATTAATATGGGTTCCTGGATTTATTGAGTTTGATTCACTGTTTTTTTCCACATGATATGTTATTGGTCTTTTATATATTTTTTTCAATATGTACTTCGATTAGATGTTTGAAAATTTAAGATAAAAGTAATGATTTTATAAATATTTTTTAGTATTCGTAGTTATCTTGAACTGATGTTTGAGTGATTTTGGCCTTGTAAATTGAGTGACGTACTTTACAGGATTTTATGTTAAATGTATAACTTGTAAAATTAAAAGAGTTTGGACCAGATTATATGAAATCTCAGCCAACTAATAATCACCCAACTCACCCACTTGCACCAAACAATAAGTTTCACGCCAAAACCAATTGTGCAAACCAAGGCCACAACTTATCATTTATGCATTAGATAGATATGGCAAAAAAATCAAATATCTAGTGTCAAACTTAGGTATAGTTGACATGAAACAGTTTCAAATGTAACAATAAACATTATTTAAGATTAACTTAGTTGGCTTAAAAAAGAAAAAGAAGAAACTCGTAAGTTTTTGTAGAGACTTGTTTAGTAAATTCACTTAAGAAGAGATTTTGACATTTGTTTTTTGGAATTCTAGATAGAATCTATCTCGTTAAATATGAGATTGGTGATGTTGGTGAAGATGCAAGAAGTAAGAATTAAACCCTTTACATCATGCTTTACATTTTTATCAAAGTCTAAAAAATTATTTCCACCTAGATCACGTTGTCGAAGCTGAAGAAAGTAAAAGAATCGTATTGCATGAGAGACATTATCGGTGGTAAAGAAGTATTGTGATTATACGTATGAGGAGGTATAATATCTTTTTTCTTGTTTGTTAGATTTTGTTTAGTGTTTTCTCATTTTTTTAATAGTTTGTTTGGGCATGTTATGTTGGACTCAGCTTTTTGGTATGGTCTTTAATATTATACGATAGAATAACCCACAGATTGTATGAGATAGAAGATGTATTGTTATGATACTTCCTCAAGTTCTTCACGAAGATACAAAGAAAACAGTATTTGTCAACTTTATGACTACGTCTATTTTCCATCTTAATTTTCATTACCTAGTTTATGCCTTAATGGAAAATATTGTTTTGTTGTATAATTTGTTATTTGTCTAATTATTAGCAAGGTTTTACCATACTAAGAGAAACTTTTATTGTTTGTGTATAAAAAAAAGACTCAAATTTATATTTTCGTATACTATGAATAATAAGGTTGGTGATTCAAAATTTAAAACCTTGAAGAAGTAAATGTGGATTCTACCTGATCTGGTAATACTAGGTGTTTCCTCCTCTTGTCCATATAACTAAACTAATTGGTTGTTTGGACTTTAATATATATTGTCAAATACAATATACCTTGGGGTGATTAGTGGCTACAAGATTCAAAACAAAAGGATTGGAGTCTAATATATTAAAAAGCAGGCCTTAACGTTTTTCTTATTCATCGCATAAAGTAAGTGGTTTTTATTTATAGTTTATTTGAAAAATATTAAAAAACTAATTATCTTTTTTATTGATTAAGAAAATCACTAACACTCATTCAAACTAAATTATACAAAAATAATCATTTTTACATTCAATTTATAAAGTACGTACCTAAATAATTGGATGTTTATATATATATATTGGAACCCATACAATAAAATGTAAAATAATAAATCCAAATGTATTACCTTTTTATTCATATTTAAAAATCTCATAAAACAAATTAAGATCCAAAAACCCACTTTTATTATTTAAAAATAAAGTAAAAAAAAAAAAATTATTACTATAAATACAACAACATCTAACTAATATAAAAATACTAATATAACCAAAAGTAAGTTAAAAATCGAATATATTATATTCATGTCTTCCTTTTAGAAAGCAAATACTAAACATATCTTGAATTTTATTTGAATATTCTAATTTAAAAGTATGATAAAAGATTTTGTAAAATTGGAAAACAACCTTGAATGGTAATAATACCAATCAAGTAGATAAAAAAATAATGTTTTGCTTATAAGATGTTTTTTACATTATCTATTATAAAAAATCCTAAAATAAAAAGGAAATTTTATAGTATTTATACCATAATGATCTACGTTGAGGCAAACGGGGGTGGCGATCCTCTATTTTATAAGGTAGATCCTCGAGTGATGGTGATGAAACTGACTAATAACCTTTTTTGTTGTTTTTTTTAACTTGGGCTTGTTTCTTTCGATATTCGTAAACATAACAAATTTTGATGAGCTAAATGAACACCCAACGAGTTCGTCATCAATAAATATTGATGCTGACAATCACCATGAAGCAATGTTGAATTATTTTCTTTGATAAAGCTAACGATGTAAAAGCTTTCATAACTCGCATGTACAATTTTCTCTTAATTTGTTGAAACTCTTGATTTTCTTTTAAATGTTCCCGGATTCTACTTGTAGAACTTGACTTTTTAAAGAAAATATAAAAAAAATGACGTGTTCATTAGATATAAGGTAAAAACAAAATGAGAAAGAAAGATACTTATGTTGTTTATTTTAGTTTTCCAGTCATTGTTCATTGTACAACGTGTTATTTAGGATTTATGTCTAATGTTTTACCAACGTTTTACAAAGATAAAATGTTTATTCGTATTTGTTGATGTTTAAACAAAATGTCCCCTTCTAATTTCAGTATTGAATAGATCATTGTATGTTTTATATGTCAAAGATATAAGGCCTAGGCCCATTAGCCCATATAGTTTATCTATGAATAAGAGCTTTATACACGAAGTAATTGGTATACTTTCTAAATAATAAATCCTTGATCGTCTTTTGGTTTCTCTAGTTGTCTTTCTTTGTTTTACCTTATCTAAATGGTATCAGATCGTAGGTTTAGTTCTTAAAGTTTACGTGTCTTCTGTTGTGCCGACGGACAGTTGTTTTTGCTATCCGGCGGAAGAAAAAAAGTGATTTTTTTTTTGTTTTCGGATCTGGTGTGCCCAACCACAATCAACAGACCTGATCAATAGGTAAACGGTGTCTATTTATTCTCAATTTTGGACAGTGGGTTCAAGACATCTAATCATTTAATTTGACTGGTTGGATTATGATTTGGTGCTACGGTTCGGGAAAAATCGCTACTGGAGCAATGCAGAGTTTTATGGGTTCAAGACATCTAATCATTCAATTTTGTTTTTATTTTAATTGGAAATTATATTTGAATTTGGATTTGGTATTTGGATTTCGTATTAAATTTAGTTTTGGATTTGGATTTGGTATTTAAATTAGACATTCAGATTTCGTTTGGATTTTATTTGGGTATTTGGCGTTGAGATTTCATTTGGATTTTCGTTTGACGTTTGGACTTCGAATCATTGTTATTTGGTTTTTAGATTTTGTTTGACATTTTGATTATGTCTGAAGTTTTCTTAGATCGGCGTATGTCGTTCTGATCCATTTTGATTCGTTTTGATTTGTTTGGTGTTTAGATTTCGTTCTTCATTTGGATTTGAATTTGGTATAGATTTAGTTTGGACTATTCTGGATTTGTTTGTCTTTGTTTTGCTTCGTTTGGATTCGTTTGGCTTTTGTTTGGAATCGTTTGGTGTTTAGATTTCGTTTGGATTAGTTTGGAGTTTGGAGATTGGTGTTTGCAGTTTGAAGAAAGGAGAATGAAGAATGAAGATTGAATCTTAGAGTTTGGATATTGGACTTTGGATATTGGAGTTTGGAGACTGGAGATTAGAGACTGAAGTTTGAAGATTGGAGTTTAGAGATTAGAGATTGCGTTTGAAGATTGGAGTTTGGAGATTGGAGATTGGAGTTTGATTTCGGGTTTTGACGTTTTGATTTTGATTTTGACGTCTTGTTTTGATTTTGGCTTTCGATTATGGTTTTGAAGTTTGATGTTTTGTTTTTACTACAATTTTGGTTTTTATTTTGTATAAGAAACTCACAATGCAAGAATAAGCATTGCGAGTTTGAGAGAGAGTGTTAGAGATATAAGGCCTAGACCTCCATATAATTTTTCTATAAATAATAGTTTTATATTATGTAATTGGTACACGTTATAAATAATAAACCATAACCGTCTTTTTGTTTCTCAGTCGTCTTTCTTTGTTTTACATTTTTCTAATTATAAACTTTATCATGAACTTTTATCGCTAAAAGGAAGAGCTATTTGGATTTCTGATTGAGTTTTTTACTATCACATTATTATAAAATTTTCAATAAAATAGTTATATGAATTTTTTTGTATATCATCAGCATGAACCATCTTGGTCGCATGCATTATTTGATGAGATGGTGGACTCCTACCGGAAAGAGTTTCCAGCTGATAGGTCAAACATCATAAGATCCTCAAAAGACATTGAGCTAACTAAAGAATAAAAAATTGTCACTAAAGCTGAAGGCGGGAGAGAGAGCCAAAGTGAATGATGTCCGGATAACTTAAGAGCGGAAAGCAAGAATGTAAGCTTACATACCGAAGGCAATAGAGAGAGCTGCAATAGCTCAGGCACGCGCATCGGGCAGTACGTACAGTGCATTAGCAAACTACCAGTGGCAAAAGCTAGAAGCATCTCTTGATCATGAACATTTAGATCATCAAAATATATTCCCCCAGCCCCTCACCTCGATGCTGCATGGATCATTAACACAAGAAGTTTAATCACTTAAACGCATTGATTAAATTACTACCACTTTCTACAGCAAACCATGGAAAAATCTCCACTAGTCAGCCACTATGTATTTAAAAAGGTTTCAATATCACATCAGGTACAAGAAATTGAGCGCCTTGTCAAACCGATCAATATAAAACTATAATCAGCAAACTTAGTATGATAGAGTATATATTTCTCACGCATATATCATACCTGTTGAAGCATCAGTCTCGAAATATCGATAATTAAAATGCAATGTTGGGGAAAAAGGGTTCTTTGGATGTAACACCTGACAAAAGAAAGGGGGATTAGTTCTTTCGTAAGGTAGAAATAGAATGGAATTTAATTGATTTAAACTGGAATTTGACTTGCTGAGTTGATACCAGTTGCAGAAAAGGGCACAGGTCCGGGTTTGTGGTCGGAGGGAGCAGCAACTTTGGCAGCTCTGTAGGTTTCCATAGGCATAATAACATAAACGCCGGAGATATTAATGTCGCCCTTGCCATCATGTAGAACCGGACTGATGCCACCACCACCGCCAGGTCTTGACCAGAGGTCCTCCTTGAACGTGTGTCCTCCCTCGACTGTTTTTTACCTAAAAGGAGGAGATCGAAGAGCAAAAATGGAAAAGATAGGGCGGTTGGGTTGGATTTTCTCTTATAGCTTAAGATGGACTGGTTCTGACTTCATACGAGAGAAGGGAAAAATAATATTTTGCACTAGAGATTGGATCTATTTGGTAATTTGAATCCTTCTCGGTAGCATTAAGTCAGTTTCCATGCTTCTATCAGGTACATCAACCATATAATCGTAAGCTTTGATCATTCTAACTCTCTGAAAGATAAACATTGGCTTAATGGCACATTGCTAAAGAGTTGGGCTGCATTTGTTCTATTAATGATATGGAAAATCCTATTTATATGGAATGACATTCGCCCAAAGAGAATTCATCAAGCTCAACTGTGATGCGTGTCATTCCAATAGTGACTCTTCTGGTGGTTTTTTGATTCGTGATCAGAATGGTTGCATTGTGAAAGGTGGTTCAAATCTCTACGGAAAAATGTCTTCTATTATGGCCGAAATTTACGCTTTTCTCGATGGTTTGCTTTCCTCGATGGTTTGCTGCTCTGCAATAAGATGGGTATTAATAAAGTTGAAATCGAAGTTGATTCTTTGCAGTTAGTTAATATGTTAGCTCATGGAAAGTACACTCGTTGCTTAAAAACGATTCTTATTTGCTGTAGAAATCTTATATCTTCTTACATGACTCTCTCTCACATTTCAAAGATCCAAAACCGATATGACTTGCTAGATGGAACTTGAAATGCAAAATGAGATCTGATTTCAATAACTTGAATGCTCATTTCCCCTTAAAGGCGAAAGCTGCAATTTAGGATACTTTTATGCTTGAGCTATGCTTTATCTTATTGGTTACTCTTATTGGCTCCATCTAACTATATGACAGCTAGCTTTAGTTTGACAGCAAGATTCAGGTCTTGAGTTTGAGGATCTGGTGCAAGGAAATATTTTTTTGTTGGTTGATTTCTCCATCGTGAAGAAGGAATACTTTGTTTGAAGATTGCTCCATTTTCGGAATGTGTAAGCTAAGATATTATCTTTTTGGTTCTCCTTAAGTCTCCATCTTTTTGGTTCTCCTTAAGTCATTACAGGTTCGTGCAATAAAATATACACTTTTAGATAATATGTTGTACATGAAAAGTGCAACCCGACCATTGTTGCATTGTGTCAACAAAGATGAAGCAGAAATAATTATGACCGACATGCACGAAAGAGAGGTTGGTGCCATTGCGGATATCAAAGTATAATAAGAAGATTCCTACTAGCATTATTTTATTAGCCTAAACTTGCTACGAACGTGGAAGTCCTGGTTCAGAAATGCCATCATTGCGAACAATTCGCAAACAAGTGGCATTAAACCAAACAAGCCACTAAGCATTGTACCTGCACCATCCCCTTCGATAAATGGGGGATAAATTTAGTTCCACCCCTTCCAGTGGCTATAGGAAAACAAAAAATTATCATTATGACAATTGATTACTTCACAAAATGCATGGAAGCCAAGGCGCTAGCCAAAACTAGAGCGCGTGAGATTTGTGATATCATCCAAAATCAAATTATTTCTCAATTTGGAATCTCATGAATCCTTATGATCGATAATGGATCACATTTCTAGAATGTAATAATTATAGTATTCTGCCAAAGATATGAAATCAACCATTATTTTTCTACTCCGTACTACCCGCAAGATAATCATCAGGTCGAGGTCACAAACAGAATTATCCTGGCCGGGACAAAGCAAAAACTAGATAACTCAAAAGGAAAATGTTTACACAAATTAGCATAGATGTTATGGGCATACCAAACCGCATATTGATCGACAACCTGAGATACCCTAATGGAAGTTGTGGTACCTCCAGAAATAATAATCCCAAGCCATCGAGTAACCAATTATTTGGAAGAGGTAAGCGACCAAAAATGACAATCATCAATTGACCGAATTGAAGAAAGAAAGGATCAGGTCATGGTTCGATTTGAGCATTACAGAAGTTCAATGAGAAGCAGGTTCAATTCCAAGCTAAAACTTCAAAGCTTCAAAATAGGTGACTTAGTGTTGAAAAAGATATTCGAATGATAACAAGACAAGAACGCAGGAAAGCTGGCCCCTGATTGGGATGGTCCGTACAAAGTAATTTCTAAAAGACATCACAAGGCATACATACTAGAATACTTGGATGAGAGTGCATTAAAACATCCATGGAATATTAATCATTTGATAATGTATCGCCAAATGCTACTTAAAAGAGGATGTGCATTCTTTTCCCTTTTAGTGGAGTTTAAGGGTTTTTAAAGATGCAAATTATAAGCTAAAGTTATTAATGAAGTCACCTTTTTGCCAAGATTTTTTTATTACTTTAATTTGATAAAGTAGTAGCAAGTATAAATCTTCATAATCTTTAACGAGAGTTACAAGAAGAGAGGGGGGAAGTTCTCCATTAACATATAAGTGAAAAGGAATAAATGGGTTACGCTTAATTGGCTACGCAATAGGCCGTACTAAGCCCTGACAAAAAAGAGTCAATTAAAGCAAACTAGTTTGAAAACTAAGCCTTAAAGGCTATGCTAGGTAAATAATGAGCCCAAGTTGCATAGCTTAGAAAAGTGAACTGACTCTAATGCCAACTTTCTAAAGAGCATGCTATGGGTCACGCTGAGCCTAGGCTGTTGAAGCCTACAAAGTGAACTAGCTTATAATCTAGGCCTTTATGGCCATGCAAAAAACAACAATATGATTAATAAATAATAGAGATTATCAAACATAAATAAAGTCACCATTCACCCACCCCATCATCTCCAAATGCATAACAAATAGCTTTTAAACAGTTGTATAAGTAATTGTACGATGCATAGTACGAAACGTTTAGCTATGCATAAACAAAATTCAAGTCTAAAGAAAGATATATTTACGAAATAAATCAGGTATCCTCCTCACAGAATCATCTTCATTGGCGAGCCTTTTCTCCTTCAAAACAAAATTCGAGCGACCCTCAGTTTCAAGTGTCACACCTTCAACATCACCTCACCCCCCATGAGAGACAAGGCAACCTCACCAGTTTGGTTTACTTTTGCAGTCATCTTCTCGACGTCATATTCTTTTTCTTCATCATATGTTATCCATGGCCTCTTGTCCTCCGGTACGAGCCCTCTAAATTTTCCCAACTACAAGTCAGGATGCATCATCCACAACTCGATAGTTGTACCTTTTCAAACTTAACAAGTATTTTTTAGTGGTCCCCAACGAATCCTTCTACCCATCAACATATGGATTGGTAACATAATCCCCCCCCCCAATGCTTCTCAACATGCTACAGCTCTGACCTTAATGGAGATAGCTCTGCTCGAAGAATAGAAGTCTCCAACCAAGCTTTTCAGCTTACAATGATTGACATATCAACCTTAACGACAACCCAGTATTATGTGAGATTAGTTTTGTGGATTTTTTGGTGAGAGTTTCATTATGTGCCACTAGTTTTGCAACCTTCTACTTTAAGTTATCCCTTTGAGATGTATGGAAAGCTAACAAATCTAAA
Organism: Limnanthes douglasii subsp. nivea; assembly: GCA_036936605.1. Taxonomy (NCBI): domain Eukaryota; kingdom Viridiplantae; phylum Streptophyta; class Magnoliopsida; order Brassicales; family Limnanthaceae; genus Limnanthes; species Limnanthes douglasii. The sequence goes on from JAUPFV010000001.1 coordinate 97,255,535, forward strand.
GACAATTATAAGGGCGGAAACCATTTAAAGACAATTATTTTATAAAATATTATTCAGTTTTGTTTAGTTTTCTTGTTGTGGCATCCTTTCAAAAATTATGCCTTCCACATTTAAGTTTCAAATATCAAAGGTTATCACAGACTGAATAAGCTCTTATTTTAAAAAGGTTGTCACATTTTTGTGTCGTCAAACTGCTTTTGGCATTAAGTAGTATATTGCATAAAATAACAATCGATTTTGAAACATCATATCATAATCCGTCTTTATTTCGAAAGTTAAAGAGACACAATTGATTTGAAAATGGTGTCTCGAAAGTATTTTATTTTTCTGTTTTAGAAAATTTAATTAATTCTTGAATGGTGTCTCGGGAACGGTTGTTATATTATTATTTTTAAATACGATTGATTCTTAATCATTTGAGGTCTTTGTTTTAAAAAAAAAAATTTATTCTAAGATCATATCTTGAAATCGTGATTGAGTATTGCGAAAATCATAAAATTTAGGTTCAGTTTTTCTTAATACATTCATTTTAAAAATCGAAAACACGATAGATATATCTTATTAGTTGTTTATTCGACACTCTTATTCTTTGATAATTTCCTCTCAATCTACTAATTTGTTTTAGGTAAATATTGGTTTTTGATTTTAACATGTTAAAATATAGACTTTATAAAATAAATTTTAAACTTTTATAATTGCAGTATTAAAAAATTTGAATATCCAATAACATAATGATTTGGTAAATTAAATATAAATAATAAATACAGAAAATAAAATAAATTTAAATTAAAAAACTAATCCCAAACACGAGGTATCCCTTTTGAAGCCAAAATCGGATATATCCGACCAAATTTCGATATAAAAATAATAAATATAGATAAAATAAAATAAATTTTAAATTAGAAAAACTAATCACAAGTATACAAGTAATTTTTTAAAACCGGATGTATCGTTCCAAACCCTTTCCCAAACAATTTAAATAATCTAGTAATTTACTTTTAAAAGTTGGAAACCTTAACGTCAATCTGGGATACGCTTGATGGTCGAGATATAACATAATTCTCCTTCCGACCATATGATCGACTCCCCATGACAACGACATAATGGACAAAGAAGAGGAATGGAATGGAATGGTATTATAATAATAATAATAATAATATAAAATACCTTTTTGTAATTAAATTACATGTAAAAAGTAATATAGATTCTATTAATTATTTACAATCTTTTGACCTACTGCCTGAAAGAGAGTGAAACGCAGCAGAAGCCATAAGAGGGATAAAACCCTAATTTTTTTATTTAATCAAAACAATTCCCCTAACAATGAATAGAAGATAGGTTTATATAGAGTTCAAGCAAAACCCTAAAACTAAAAATATGAAAATTACAAAAATAGCATAAAGTATTAAAATTGTAAAAAAAGAGGATAGATGAGCCCGAATGCCTAAAAAAGCCCATAGCTCACGAGCAAAGCTCGTGACTTGCGTTCGTGACGTCGTTTCCTTCGAAACAAGGTGCTGTGGGTCAAAATTTGACACCAGAGCTCCAAACTGTCAATTCACCGGACTGTCTGCATCACTGCCGAATAGAGAGAATTATAGTTTTTGAAAAGTTGTTTCTTTCCCTCCAGATATGATATATTACTACACAGAAGGTGGTTAACTATGGTGTCCCAACCCAGTCTGACTTGACATCCAGGTAGGAGCTTCAGAGATCCAATCTTGCCAACCAGATGCGGTAGGAGGCATATTGAGATTGTGGGTTACGAAATTCCAGATGTGTTTGGTATAGCTACAACCTGTGAAGATGTGGTTTGTGGATTCAGATTTGTTTGTACACATGACACGTAAAGGCCAGGTAAAGTAGCCTCATACAATAAGTTGGTCTCTTGTGGTTAGCTTTCCTGGGATGGCGAGCGAGGTGATGAATGAATGTCTCGGCTTATTATATTTGTTCCAAATAAGAGTGGACCAGACCACTTGGGCGAAGGGAGGGTTGATGGCTTTGTATGTGCTACTGATGGTGAAGCGGTCATTAGAGTTGTTGGGAGTCCAGAAGAATTCATCCCCGACATTGGATGGTAATGGATATTGATTTATTGCGTCTGTAATATCAGCTAAGTGTTGAATATTAATTTATTTGACCAGGACGAATAGAAGTTAGCCAGTTCAATTCCCCGTTACCGATAATGTCTGAGACCATGCTTTTTCTGTAGAGCGGGCATGTCTAATGATGCTTGGACCATAGCGGTCACAAGAGATGTGGGAAGAGTCATAGGTTATACTAGATGGATATGGAGTCTTTGTTACCAATATTAACTCTATAGAGTGATCGGACTATGGTTCTGAGCTTGAGAATCTTCCTCTGGCTCCAACTTAGCGAGGCATTGACAGGGAGGTTCCAAATATTTAAATCTTTGTGTTTCTTCCTGATGATCCACTGAGTCCAGATTGAAGCCAGATTTTTAGTCAATGTGGACCATAAGTTTTTTAGGGTGGCCGCTCGAATCTAGTTTTTTAGATCAAGAATCCCAAGGTCGCCCGCCTCCAATGGTAAGGTGAACTTATCTCAGGCTACTTTTGCACTCGTAATTTTTAATTTTGGGCCTGACCTGGGAAATCTTATGAAGAGAATGGAAATATCCTTAAGAACCTTAGCTGGAAGGATGAAAATTGAAGCCTAATATACCTGACTCGCGAAAAGGATGGATTCGATGAGTTGGAGTCTTCCAGCGTGGGAAAGGTGTTTTACTGTCGAGGCGTTGATTATCTTCGTGACATTCTGGAAGAGAGGTCTACAATCTTTGTAGGTGAGCCTTGATGAGATGAGGGGTACGACAAGATATTTTATTGGGGGAGCCCTATCGGAGAAGCCTAATGTTGAAATGATTTCATGTTTGAACTCATCTAACGTGCCGGAAAGAAAAACCTAGCTCTTGAGGGGGTTAAATTTTAGACTAGAAACACAATCAAATTCATCAAGACCATCTTTGATGATCTCAACTAAGGATTTGTTAGTACGACAATGATCACGAGATCATCAACAAAGAAAAGATTGACGATCTTTTGTTTGCGGCACTTCCAATGGAATCCAAATTGTATATTTTTTCCTTTCTCTTTAAGGATGCTTGAGAGTACCTGCATGACAATCACAAACAATTAAAGGGAAATAGAGTACCTGCATTGATGCTTATGGTGTACGTGGGGGATGAAATGCATTGGATGATCCAGCTAATCATTTTGATGGGGAAGTCCATAACAAACAGGGCTTCAAACACTAATCTCCATCTGATGTTTTCGAAAGCTTTTATGAGATTAATCTTAAGAGCACATCTATTACCTTTTTATTTGTTTTGTACCCATAGAGGAGCTCTTGGGAAAGAAGGATGTTATCCTTAATATTTCTTCCCGGGACAAAGGCGGTCTGGGTGGATTCGATTAGCCTCGAGAGTGAGTCCTCGATTTTACTCACCAGAATCTTGGAAATCACTTTATAAATTATGTTGCAGCAATAAATTGGACAGATATCTGATGGGGAGGCAATAAATTTATTTTTTAGGATGAGCGCGATTATTGTCTTGTTCCAATTTGGGTTTATTTTTTCCACCTCGAAAAAATTAATAAATAGCATGGCAGAGATCGTGATTGATAGTAGACTAGTTATTTTTGAAAAATTTGGTATTTAAGCCATCGGGCCCTAGGGCCTTATCACTTTCAATAGAAAAAAGGGCTTTCTTGATTTTTGCATTGCGGTTCGCCTTTATCAAGGTGGATTGAGCTTATAAAGACACCTTAAAGGTGATAAGGCTTCCAAATCTGTCTAGTCCAGGATAGTTTAGAGGGTTTGGCGAGCCCAAAGAGTTAGAGAAATATGTTTTGAATACAATATCAAACTTTCCACGGATGGGAGACGGAGTTTCCATATGAGTCATTGATAGTAATGATCTTATTCCTGACTCTCCGCACTGTGATGCTATTATGGAAGAATTTAGAGTTGTGAACCCTAAGTTTTAGCCACGTGTCCCTGGATTTTTGCTTAAGAAAGGATTCTTCAGCTCTACTCAGTGAGATGAAGTTTTTAAAATCTAGAATATCATCTTTAATAAGGTTGGGGTTAGAATGGCAAGAGGCAAGTTAAAATTGAGTTTGGTGAAGCTCCATTTTAGCTTTATCAAACCGGTCACTGATATTATTGAAATTTATCTTGTTCAGATCAGATAGAGGGATCCGGAGTCTGAGAATCTTATGGCTTAAGGATTCCATGGGATCACCCGTGTAGGTAAGCTCCAATTATCCAAGATAATAAGTGATAACTAGGGTGGTATTATCGTATATTAAAATATTTGAACGGCTTGGCAGTAATTTTCCTTGGTTTGGTTAAGTGGAGTGTAATGGGGGTGTGTTCTAAAGTGCGAGGGATGTCAAAATGGGCAAAGGAATGTGGGAAAAATCATCCCAAGGGTTGTTAACCAGTACGCAATCGAGTTTTGAGGAGATCGGGTTGTCACTTGGCTTGTTGGTGCAAGTATATTAGAAACTAGAATTGCAAAGGTCAATGTGACCGCTTTCATCGCAGCAAGCATTGAAGGCTCTCATGGAATTGGTCCAAAGGTATGTTCGGCCAATTTTTTTGTTTGGGTGACGTATAACATTAAACTCACCCAAAGCTACCCGGGTAATCATTCATATTTCTTACAATACAAGTAATATCGTGAGAGAGAAGTGGTTATTTCTAGTGGTTTATGATATCTTACAATCAATAAGTTGGGGCGATATCTTTAGTGTTTCAATCTTGAAAACACTATGGTTTTAGGAAATCCAAACTCTCCCATAGGGATAGGATTCTTGGTTGGTTTTATAGTGTCAATATGTGAACATTTTTCTCATTATACTATATACGTTTTCAGAACTAACTTTGGTCACAAGTAAGAAAATTATAGTAATGCAATTTGATAAAACATAGTCACGCGCATCAATTTATCTAATGGGGTTGTTAAGACCCCGAACATTCTATGATGGAATTATCATCTATGGAGTTGTATTACAATAACAAAGAAACTATTGAATTAACTATGGATCCTCACATCATTTGTATATGTGGTCCTGATATTGATACCCAAAATTGGAGCTCTTGGCTGCGACGAATGTGGGGTAACTTTAAAAGTTGAATGTTCATTCCCGAGAGAATCTGGATCGATTTGGCCAGCATCATTGCTCATGTCTGATTCTCGCATTCATTCCTACTTTCTCCACACAGTGCCTGAGACGGTCATAACTTGCTGGGAGAAGGTTATCGCTATCAATGGAGGTCACTAAGGTAAATCTATTATTGTCTTGAAAGGATCTTTTCTGTGGCGCATTGGAGCAAGATTGGAGACTGAGGGTTTCTCCATGTCATGGAAGTTGGTTGTGATATACCCAAAGGTTTGGCATTTACCGCAAGATGATGGGACCGTTGATACGTGATCTGTAAGTTGTACATTTTCCCAAGATTGTTTATGTTAATCGTACCTAAGAATATATCTGTTGCACTCGTGATGATGCAGATTATGGCCAAGCTTAACCTAGTTTTGTTTATTGTGTGGGTGTCCACATAGGTTGGAGTACCCAAAACATTGCCCAAGATGTTAAGCCCTTTTCAGTCCATAACTCATGAGGTAGGTCATGGAAATTTACCCAGATCGGAATGGATTGTAGCGCCTATTTTCTTGAGTTGTCCATAGGCTCCCATCGCTCATGAAAATCGAGCGGTTGTTACAAAAGGATGGGGACATTTCAAGAATATGGGTAGCATTATCAGCCGACGAAAACTTGACGAAAAACTTTCCTAACGAGGTTGGCATGCATTATAAAAGACCTTGGGAACCCTATGTCCTCGACGCAAGAATTTGGACATAGTATGGGGCTCTTTACTTTTTTAAAAAGTACTCAGATAAGCATTTTTACCACTCTGTATGGTCGTCAGCCAAGACCTTTGGCGGGAAGACTGGAATGCCGTTATCAATCTGGAATGAGGGGAATTTTTCCATGCTTATTCTTGAATGGATATCTTGGTGAGGGGAAACCATCTGAGCCATGGTTGGTTCAGAAACTGTTGGTTATGGGGTCCTCTATGGGTATAAGGTGGAATATTCGCCAAGGATACTGGGGTACTGGTCACCATGCTCACTGTTATGGAATGGTTTGGGTGTTTTTATGGAGTTCTGAGTCTGGTGGCGCGAACCTGGCTTGCTGGGTATCAAAGATCACGAGGTCTAGAGATGGCATCACCTCTACTAACTTTGCCCGGGAAGTTTTCACGATGGTTTACTAGGGCCATTCCCAGTGAGAGCATCTGACTTATAGTAGATTGGTTATGGGGTTGGGATATGGGTGTTGGTGGATGATGGATTTGGGTAGGTTGAAATGTGGTTGGATGAGTATTTGCGGAAGTGTGGATAATGGTGGACTCATTTTGTAGATGTATGGTGGTTGTAGTCTGGCTGATGGTTTGTTCATATGGAGTTAGGATACTCGGTGATGTTTTAGGGTTTTGTGAGAAAGATGGTTTGTTGGGCTAGAAAATATATTTATCCATGATTCTTTCATAGTGGGCCATGGAAGATAGGATGTACATGGAACTGGGTTATGTAATGTGCATGGCATGACTGCATGCAAGGCTTGGGGAAGGGGCTAAACATGTAGGGGTTGTATGTATGCTAGACACCAGTCTCAAAGAATACAAATGGAATAGCTCAAGGGGCTCAACCGGAGGTATCACTTGAAGAGAGGGATAGCTTTATTCCTGGGATCAAAGAATTACCTGAAGCTTGTATAGAGGATCTACCAGAGGAGTCCGGGGAGAACATGCTTGTAGAGATTGTGTGCTTATTATAGTTATGTTCTCCTCTCAAAAGGTTGGCATTACCGGCACAGATGGCTTTTAACCAGTCAAACTTTGAGGACGATATATTATTTTGTACTCGGAGTGGTTCTTATCCTCGTAGATGTCCATACGCATGTTTGTGATTGACGACGGGAAGACAATAGAAGTGGAGTGTCTCCATGATCATGGGCCACCGTGATGGCCTTACTAGTTAGACTGGTTAGATGAGTGGAATCTCGAGAAATATTTATCATTGGAGGAGGACCTACATAAGACATCAAAGGAAGGTCATGCAAATGAGAGAAGCCACTGGAGCTTGTAGAGTGGACCTTAGTGGGAGATTTTGGGGGGTGGCCATCGAAAGGGAAAGTGAGGTGCCACAAGAGTTGTCTGGTAGGAAAAGGGATATCATCGCTAACAATTCCTTTGGTCTGGGTTTCTTACTCGAGTATCGTTTCTCTTTTGGTTTGTTATTATTACATGTTTTGACCATATTTAAACTAGATGAACAGAAGAGAGGATGGGTTTTTTATATGAGGAAGTGAGGAGGGTGAGAGGGGTTTATGTGGTTTGTTAATGGTGAGGTGATATGGTGATTGCGGAGGTTGAAAAACTGATATACGGGGAGAAGATGGTGGCTATAGGTTATGATAACCTGGCAGCAACAATCAGCTCGTGAAAGAAACGCCCAATCCTAAGTGAGTGAAAAACATTTCCATTTTCCCAAACACCGGATAAGGGTTCTGATAAGGAAATATATTCTTTAAGGACCTAAATGTAATTAGTAAGGACTTAATTGATAAGTTCTACAAATATAGAGTAAAATTAAGCTTTATAAGAAATATAGGGACTAAACTGTAAATATTCCTTTATGTAACCGCTCTTGTAACTGATTCACCTGGCCTATTTAAAGAGGCTGAGGAGGTTGATGACACCTATGAAATATTCAGAGGAGAAAGACAATATTCACTTCTGAAAAATCTCTCTGTTAATTCTAAGTAGATATTCTCTATTTTCTGAAGCATTTCGTTCGAGTTTTTTCGTTTTCTGGAGTTTTTTGTTTATATTTTTGCTGACCGGAGATGAATTCGGAGGAAGGAGATAATCCACTTGTTCGGAAAGCTTTGGAGACGTTGAAATCTGATCTGCAAGAGAAAGAGGAAGGTAAGTCAATTCCAATTCAATCAAACCAATTCGATTTCGAAGGAAAAATGAATGAGATGATAAGGAAAGTTGCAGTGCTTGATGAATTTGTTAAAAAGAAGCAAAATAATAATGATGCTAGACTTAGATCTAAAATAGCAAGAGGTGATCAAGATGATCAGTCGGATCCGTCAAATGACGACGGCGACGCTCGGTATGCACAGCGTAAAATACATTTTGAGCGAAAAAAAGAGCATAGTGGAATAAAAAGAAAAGAAAAGTTGCAGAAGAGACAGTATGTGGACTCTAGTGATGAAGAGGATTTTGAAAATTCGGAGTCAGATGAAACACCGAGATACGAGCATTCTCGAGGCCATTCTAGAGGAGGAGAGCATGAATTAAGGCCAGCTACTTCTCTCAGACATTCAAAGGAACTGCATTGAAATGGTATAACAAGATTCCTAAGGAGTCTATTGCAAATTTTAGAGACTTCTACACAGCTTTTCGAAGACAGTTTGTGGGAAGCAAAGAAATGAGAGCTAATGTAGATACAATAATACAATGTAAGCAAGTTGTGGGAGAAAAGCTGAAGGATTATACCAAGAGATTTGTGTCGACAAAAGCGGGATTAGATGACTGTGAGGAATTGGTAGCAATGGCGGCGTTTCGACAAGGATTGTTGCCTGGAGATTTAGCCGATGAGACAACGAGGCGTAGAGCATTAACGTTTGGGGCTCTCATGGCCCAGGTTGAAGACCAGATCAAGGTCGAAGAGTCCACTCGAGTTCGAGGAGGAAATGTTGCTGCTCAGAAAGGGAATGCTCAGGGGGGGAATAACCAAGCAAAAACTTCGAATAACAGCTCGTCAAGGGCGAGGGGCAATCAAAATGTTACTTACCGAGGAGGTTCGAGTTCATATCAAGGGGGTGCTAATCATCACAACTTTAGTAATCAATACCAGTTCAAACCAAGATCTAATGTATGGGTGAAACCAGAATACTATGCAGATTTGACTGAAAGTGTGGCATCGATATATGAAAAAAGCAAGGGAACAGTAAATTTTAGAAAGCCAGCAGCGATTAATAGACCAAGAGAGGAGCGCAATAACAATTTCTGCAGGTATCATGAAGATATTGGGCATGATACAAATGATTGTATTGCTTTGAAGAAGGAGATGCAGGTTCTGATAGAAAATGGAAAGTTGCTGGAGTATGTCAAAAAGAATGCTAAAGTTGTAACTCAAAAAATTGGTAATCCTAATTCTAAGCAGGAAACTGTACTGATGATTTTATATGCTGCAGGTGATGAGTTTGATGTGGCTTCGGAATATGTCGACCCAGACCCTAGTCGATTGTTGTTGATGTCAGTGGATGAGCCGAGGCGTGAGGGATGTGTTCAAGATTTGTGTGCCTTCTTTGAGTCACTGACAATATTTGGGGGAGATTCAATGACTAACAACACTAGTAATTCGAGGAAGAGGCATATAGTGAATTTAACGCGTCAAATTGAGGGAGGAGCATCGGCACACCTAAACAACAAGAAGGATGTCCCATTTATAATTTTCGATGGGGATGATTTGAGAGGAATTACTGGGCCACATGAAGATGCAGTGGTCATAGGAGCAGAAGTATGTGGGGTGGAGATTCGACGAGTGCTGATTGATACTGGGAGCTCTGCTAATGTGTTGTTCAAATCAACATATGATAGACTAACTGCTCCACCTCGAATAGAAAGGTCAAAGAGAACTATCATTGGGTTTACTGGCGCAACAGCAAATGTGATAGGGGAGTTCGAAGGTGAGATTTCTTTGGGAAAGGGGCCTTTCAAAAAGAAAGTACAAGTACTTTTTATGGTGGTAGATTGTCCATCGAGCTACAACGCTATTTTTGGAAGGTCATGGCTGGCTAAAATGTATGCTATAGTTTCTACGGTTCATCAATGTTTGAAGTATGTGATCGGGGATCGAGTCGGCGTAGTTCGAAGTGATCAAAAGGTAGCAAGAGAGTGTTACGCTGCTGCGTTTAGACTACGTGGCAAAAGTACTGATGATCCGATGGAGAATTAGCAGTTTGGGGGGTTGTCTTCTGGTGGTACAGATGAGGGAATTGATGATCCGAGGTCAACCCCGAGTTCTGTGGTGGTAAGTGAAGAAATAGAAGAATATGTTTTCGACAATGGCAGAGTACTTCGAATTGGGACTTTACTGTCTTTATCAATGCGAGAAAGATTGTTGAATTTTTTGTCTAAGAATTTGGATGTATTTGCTTGGAGGTCCGGGGATGTAGTAGGGGTCCCAAGTGATATCATATATCATAGCTTGGCAGTGGATCCGAAGATCAAGCCGATAATTCAAAAAAAGAGAGCTTTTTCGTTGGAAAAATCCGAGGCCATAGTTGCTGAGGTGGATAGATTGTATAAGATAAGGCATATCAGGGAGTCCAATTATCCGAGGTGGACGGCTAAACCTGTGGTGGTGAAAAAGAAGAGCGGAAAATGGAGAATGTGTGTAGACTTCACAGATTTAAACAGGGCCTGCCCAAAAGATCCTTTTCCAGTGCCTCGAATTGACCAGTTAGTGGATTCTACTTCTGGAAATAAAATTTTAACATTCATGGATTCATTTTCGGGGTATAATCAGATTCGAATAAATCCAGAGGATGAAGATAGCACAACTTTTATTACTGATCGAGGTTTACACTGTTATAGAGTGATGCCGTTTGGATTGAAGAATGCTGGGTCTACATATCAAAGGTTGATGAATAAGGCGTTTGCTTCACAAATAGGGAGGAATATCGAAGTGTACATCGATGATATGCTTGTTAAGAGCAAAAGTGATGATGAACACATTGATGATTTAGAAGAGACGTTTTTGAATCTCAGAGCCATACAATTGAAGTTGAACCTAGAGAAATGTACGTTTGGAGTCCGATCTGGTAAGTTTCTGGGGTATGTGATTAGTGAAAGAGGAATTGAAGTGGATCCAGAACAATTGAAGGATCTGATATCAATGTCATCACCTCGGAATATCAAAGAAGTGCAGATGTTAACGGGCAGGTTAGCAGCTTTAAACAGATTCATTTCTCGATTTTCAGATAAGTGCTTGCCTTTTTTCCAGGTGCTGCGTCGACCTAATAATTTTGAGTGGACTTCGGATTGTGAAGAAGCTTTTGTTAAGATAAAAAAATCTTTTGTCCACTCCTGAAATATTATCAAAGCCTCGGGAAGGTGAGCAACTGTTTTTGTATATAGCTGTATCGGATTATGCAGTGAGTGCAGTTTTGATTAGTGAAGATTCAAGAATTTCGAAGCCCGTCTACTATGTTAGTAAAAGTTTGGTTGATGCCGAAAAACGTTATTTGAAGCTCGAAAAATTGGCATTGTGCATAGTGGTGGCAGCGAGAAAAATGCGTCCTTATTTCCAGGCACATACGATTGTGGTTCGAACTTCCTATCCATTGAAAAATGTATTGCAAAAGCCAGATATCTCAGGAAGGATGACTAAGTGGTCTGTAGAATTAGGAGATTTCGACGTATTATTCTCTCCTCGAACAGCTATCAAAGCTCAAGCCTTAGCAGACTTCTTGGTTGAGTTTCATTCGAGTAGACCCGAAGAGAAAGAAGGTGAAAAAGTGAACACGAATCCGACGTGGACAGTACGAACAGATGGAGGATCTAGTAACAAAGGGTCGAGTGCATGAGTTGAATTGGTGGCACCAACAGGAGAATTTATGTTTCAAGCTATAAAATTTGGATTTCATGCTTCGAATAATGAAGCTGAATATGAAGCGGTGCTAGCAGGATTGCGGTTAGCAAAGATTTGTGGAGCAATATCTGTGCGCTTAGAAACAGATTCACAGTTGGTAGTTAACCATGTTAAAGGGGTGTCAGAGGCCAAAAAGGATCGTTTGGTTTTGTACTTGCAAGAGCTACGAGGTATGATGGCACAGTTTGAAAATGTCGAGGTGAAGCATATTCGAAGAGGTAGCAACACAATGGCTGATTCTTTAGCAACAATGGCTTACTCTGAAGAATATCCATGGATCGTGACACAACCACTGCCTTCGATTACATCAAACTCTGAGCAGTGTGAATTTGTTGAAGAGGTAACAAATGATTCGACGAGCATTCGAAGAGATTGGAGAACTGACTTATTAAACTTTCTTACAAAGGGAATACTACCTCTTGATAAACAGTCGCTCAAGAGAATAAGGAATAAAGTTCTTGGTTATGAAGTGTTGGATGGGATATTGTATAAGAGGTCAGTGTCGAGGCCCTTATTAAGATGTCTGAACAAGCATGAATCTCAAAACATTCTATCTGAATTACACGATGGAGACGGATCAGCTCATTGTGGATTCAAAGCTTTAACGCGTAGAGTGTTGTTGGCAGGGTATTATTGGCCTACCATATTGCAGGATGCCAAGATTTTAGTTCGAAGCTGTGATACTTGTCAGAGATATGCACATTTAATACATAAACCAGCAGTACCCCTGATGACAATTTCTGAGGCGGTTCCTTTCGATAGGTGGGGGATTGATTTAGTAGGACCATTACCTATGGCTTCAGGTGGAAGACAGATGATTATTGTTGCAGTTGATTATTTTTCGAAATGGGCAGAAGTAGAACCTTTAGCTGGAACAAAAGCTAAGGATGTAATCAAGTTTATTCTAAGTAACATCTGCTACCGTTTTGGAGTTCCTCGAAAAATAACAACGGACAACGGTCCTCAATTTAATAACAAGGAAATGGATTCTTTTTGCTCTTCGAAAGGAATACAACAATGCTTTTCTACTCCTTTTCACCCCCAAGCAAATGGGCAGGTGGAAGTTACAAATAGATCTATTTTGGAGGGTTTAAGGAAAAATTTGGCGGGAGCAGCAGGGAAATGGCCAAACTATCTTCAAGAAGTGTTGTGGGCATATCGAATAACCCCTAGAGAAGCCACAAAAGAGACCCCTTTTTCTCTAGTTTATGGGATGGATGCTGTGTGTCCTGCTGAATCTACATTGCCTTCCTACAGGTTATTGCAATATTCCGAAGCAGATAATGACGAAGCTAGAAGGTTTGAACTTGATTTGTTAGAGGAAAAGAGGGTCAAAACGCATTTGAATATGGTTCATTATCAAACCTTAATGAGAAGTAGGTACGATGCTAAAGTGAAGAAGAGAGAGTTTAAGGTTGGTGATAAAGTGTTGCGAAAAGTATTTCTTCATACTAAGGACAAGCACCTCGGAAAATTGGCTCCAAATTGGGAGGGTCCTTATGAAGTCAAAATGAAGGTCAAGCCAGGTTCCTACAGGTTGTCTGATCGCGAGGGGAGGATGCTCAAGCACCCTTGGAATATAGAGCACTTGAAATTGTACTGTGAGTAAAATCAAACTTCGAATTTTTGTAAAACAGACATACTCTTTCCTTATCTGTTGGCCCAGAAAGGTTTTAACGAGGTGTCTGGTTAATATTGAATTTTTTAATAAAATTTCTTTTGGCCATTGGTTGTTTAGTATGATGGGTGATTTATTATTTTGGTGACTTGGCAAAGACTGATCATCTTTGAAAGTTGACCAAGAGTAATTTTTCGAAGCAATAGCTTTGAAGAAACAACCAAATTTTCGAGGTGCCACGTCTTATGAGTGCATCTAATTTTCGAGGTGCCACGTCTTATGAGTGCATCTAATTTTCGAGGTGCCACGTCTTATGAGTGCATCTAGTTTTCGAGGTGCCACGTCTTATGAGTGCATCTAATTTTCAAGGTGCTACGCTTTATAAGTGCATCTGATTTTCGAGGTGACATACTTTATAAGTGCACCAGAGATTTGAAGTATTAAGAACGTTGCTTGTCTCATTGGATAAAGGTGAGGCTTACAAAAAAAGACAAACTACTTAATTAAAACACACAAAAAACAACCACGACATATGTAAACTATTGATTAATCATCCTCTTCTTCCGATGACCCGTCAGAAGCGTCACTTTCTTCTGAAGAGCTTGATGGTACTTCGAATGCCTCTTTTGGACGATCTTTCTCTGGGACTTGCTTCCAAAATTCTGTTAAGTTTAGCTTTGGGTAGGCAGCATGGATTTCTCGAAGAAGATTATTAGCTGTATCGATTTCAGCCTTTTTGATACCATTAAGCATTACAGAACCAACAGCAACTTCGGATTTCTTGACGGCAGCTTTCTTTTCTTCTTCGAATCCTGTTCGAAGCGTAGTCAATTGAGTTTGGCAATTATCCAATTTTTCTTGAATTTCTTTAACAAGTTTCTCAGCATCGGTAGATTTTTTCTTTTCCACAGAAATAACAGTAGAATGTTGAGATTTTAGATTTTCAAGAGCCAGTCGATGAGAAGCCTCCACAGCTTTGATTTCTTCTTTATGCTCCTTAAGAAGCTTTCCTTTCTCAGCTTCGAAATTTTGAAGTGCTTCATTTTTCGAAGCCTTTTCAGACTCTGTTTCTTTTTTGCTCTTGATTAATTCTTGTGCAAGAAGCTCCAATTGTGTATGTGAATTGTTTACTTCTTCACACAATTTTTTAGCTGCAGCACCTAAGTTAACAAAAGGTTGAAGAATTGAAGTTACCTCATCGGATCTGTCTGGATTGGGCAAGTTTGATGGGTGATGACGGACATAAACAATTACGTTAGATGTTGAAACCATGACAGTCCCAGTAGAAGTTGATGGAATGGTGTTGGTAGGCTGAGAGCCTTCACCAGTGAATGCAAAATCCCCGCTTAAATTGAGATTTTCGAGGTTAAAGTAATCGTCTTCTTGGCTATCTCCTAGTGCCAGTCCCCCTTGAAGATTTTCTTCAATAAAAGTTTTCCCATGCACCTCGGAAGGCAGTACCTCTTCGAGAATGTCAGCCTCGTTCTTTTTCTTTGGAGTAGTAGACTTGCTCTTTTTATTTTTTGGAGAATTGTCTTCTTTCTTTTTCTTTTTCTGAACAGGTTCATCCTCTTCATATATTGGGGAAAGTTGAGGTGCCGCCATTTTTCGTTTCCCTGCACGCTTCGAAGTTTTGGAAGGGTTAGCCTTGCTTGTGTTGGCTTTTTTGAGGGTTAGCTTTCCCTTCTTCTTCAGTGGCAGGTGACTGTCACTTTGATTCCTAGTGGGAAGGTAGGTTTTCCCATCTGGTGCGAGTATTCTTTGGACCGCTATGATGGGATCTGGGGGGGACATCGGATCTTCAGGGAAGTCAGATCCCAAGGTTATGCGCCACAGATGGCTGTTGACGAAGTTGATTGGTTGAAAGGCTGAGTGAAAGCCATTTCCCCAAGCTTTCTCTGCCCATTCAGCCATTTCCTTGAAGATGTCTTTTGCAGCTTTTCTACGACTTTTAAATCTCCTCGGAATTTCTGTGAAAAGAGTAAATAGTTAGATAAATAGACTTCGTTAATTTAATTAAGCGTGATAAGTAATTCACTTACTGCTATCTCTCCAGGTGAGAGTAAGTTTTGAGGGGTTGTCATCGGAAATCTCTTTCCCATTTTCCCAAGCTCCTGATAAAAAGACAAAATTTTGTTTCCAAAATTTATCAGCTTCGAGGAGTTCATCGATAATCTTCAGATCATCCTCCAGTGTTAGGTAGTAGAATGGTAAGACTGGCCCATTTGAGATCTTGGTCAGTGAGATGAAGTCTTCAATTTCGAGGGGGATGCCTCCTAGCCTCGACACCATAATGGCGGAGAATAAAGTGAATAGTTGGTTTGGGGTAACCTGTGTTGGGCACAACTTGAGAATTTCGAAGTACCTTACAATCATTGGATCGAGGGGAAATCGAAGTCCCCAGTTGAAGAGCTCAGGGTAGACTACCAGTTCGTCATTCTGACAGCTCAGAGGTGTTTCTCCTTCTACTGGTAGTCGAAGAGTCATGTTATCTGTTAATCCCCATAGTCTTTTGAGTTCCTCTTTCTCTGATTCAAGGTAGTAAGTATAGGATACATTCTTTAGGGCAAAAATGTAACGAGGAGAAAGTGATTGAATATTTTCTTGAACCAAAGCAGCAACATCTTCGGGGAGTGTAATGAGAGGTTTCTTTCCTCGAATTTTCTTCGGAGGGATCACCCCGTTAGCCTCGGATTCCTCTTCGGCATCAGATTCAGTAGCTTCAGAATCATTTTCTTTGTTGTTGGCCTCGTCGGTGGCTTCATCGGGACGACTTCGGATTTGAGTCTCAGTTTGAGTCACAAGAATTGGTTGACTACTCTCTGGTGTAGTGTCAAACACTTCTTGTGGGGGAGGAGAAGAGGTTTCAGCATCGTCACCCATTGCTAGAAAGGTTGATTTTTTGCTAGGCCTAACTTTAACTGCTTCGGATTGAAGGATAGGTGATTTGGGTTGAGGTTTTTTAGTTGCTTCGAATTGTAGGATAGGTGATTTGGGTTGTAGTTTTTTAGAAGTTGGCGGTTTGTCAGAAGTGACAGCTTTAGATTTTCGATTTGGTCTTAATGATGGGGAAATGGGTCGATTTCGAGGAGGAGAAGGTTGTTGATTAGATTCTGGATTTGAAGCTAGGGGTGAAGATGAAGTAGCAAGGTTGGGATCGAAATTATCGTATTTGAAGGTGGTAGAGGAAAAGTGAGGACCGTTGTAGATCAACCCAGCTGCTCTGTATTCTTCAGCTCTCTCTCCAATACAAAGATAATCGTAGGCACCAAATACTTGATTGCTAGAACCAGGGAAGAGAGGTTTCTTTGCTTTTCTTGGTTTTCTGGGTTTAGATTTTTTGTATTTGGGATATCTTCTCATACAATAGGTATTGATCTGAGAAGTTGTTTTAATGGCTGAACAAGGTGGAGTTTAAGAAGAACAGGATGAAGATGGCTTGAAGGTTGATGAAGAACAGGATGAAGATGGTCTAGAAGTGATTTATCTAAAAAGTTCTCAGTGAATGAAAAGCTGGGTATTTATAGTTAAAAGAAATGACGTTGAGAATTTGAAGAGGCAAAACCAGTGAGTTGCTCTCATTGGGTGGAATGTGAAACGTAGAGGAAACGTGCAGTGTCATAGACCTATCAAGAAGGGTCTAGTCAGTCTATCAAGTAGGGATCAGAAAATTCGAAGCATCAGCAAAATTATGTCTCTAGTAACAATATTCGAAGTAAAGGCAAGGTTGCATTTCAAGTTGGCAGGTTCGAAGTGATTGGGAAACTTGTTTGCACTTATTCTTAAATTCGAAGAGAAGTTGCAAGTCATTGGGCTTAATCATAATGAAGAGACGAAATGAAGGAAGTTGTATTTACTTGGAGTAAAGTTCGAAGAGCGAATAGTTCTTATAAATTGTCTGTATAAGAACTAGGGGGGCTAGTGATAAGGAAATATATTCTTTAAGGACCTAAATGTAATTAGTAAGGACTTAATTGATAAGCTCTACAAATATAGAGTAAAATTAAGCTTTATAAGAAATATAGGGACTAAACTATAAATATTCCTTTATGTAACTGCTCTTGTAACTGATTCACCTGGCCTATTTAAAGAGGCTGAGGAGGTTGATGACACCTATGAAATATTCAGAGGAGAAAGACAATATTCACTTCTAAAAAATCTCTGTGTTAATTCTAAGTAGATATTCTCTATTTTCTCTAGCTATTTTATGTTCATACCAAATTGGCGCTAGAAGGAGGGGGACGAAGATACCTTGATCGATAGATCAAAAATCGAGTCTCGGGCCGGATTCGGGTTCAGAAATTGTAACTCGTAACCGGGTCGGGCCGGGTCCGGGTTTCAAATTTGTCCGGCCTGTTCTGGCCCGAAAATTAATATATATATATATATAATATTTCTATATATAATAAAAAATAAATTAAAAAATAAATTAATATATTTAAAATAAATTAAAAAATATTTAAAAAAAATATTAAAATTAATGTCTGCGGGTCGGGCCGGATTGACTGGCGGACATTGCGGACGGGCTCGGGTTTTAAAATATGAGCCCGCGAGCGGGTCGGGCTGGGTTCGGGCTCAACTGTCAAAAAAGCGGGCTAAGGTGGGTTGGCCCGAACCCGGCCCGCGGATGGCCAATTGCCATCCCTAATTATATATATACATGTATTGTAGATAGAGTTAGACTTTCGGGATAGCCCTTTCATATCCATCGTCATAAAGAATGTGAACCTCTGGTGAAACACGAGACCTGGGTTTTGATGTCCCTTCGAATGCCAACCTAGATTTAGTGTGCATTTGTTGCATGCTTTCGTCTGTTTGGTTTTTTCTAGAGGTCTCATTACAAGATTTAAATATGAGAGCCGGATTTTGTTCTCGTTTCTGGAAGTCGTAATCTCAGCGGTGGACTTCTGTTCATTGACCTTATAGGGGGAAAGAGGGATGGTGATCTCTAATCTCCTTTCCCTAGTCGTTTTACTAGTAATTCGAAATAAATTTGTTGACAAGATGAAACTGACTGAGTTTTGCACCAGGTAACTTACATCCATTCGAGAAATGGATTTTGTTGAAAGCTTTGGAACATGTTTTTGTGAATTTTATGCCTTAATGATAAGAATTTGAAAGATGAAAGTGATCCTCATCAACAAGCATAGAATCTTGTGATGAAGGTTTTCCAAAAATCAATTGATGAAATCAATTTTTTTAAAGAATTTCAATTTTTTTAAAAGAATGATAGTTTGTAGAGAGAGTTTATCTTATTAGATTTGATTTCTTTTTATTCACAATAAAGTTTGGAAATTTTGAAATCCTACAGGTTTCGGTAGAAACTACAATAAAATAAAATATGGTTGTAGTTTCGTCGACGAAATTATAGAGAACGCAAGTAGGAAAAGTACTAATACCCCAAGTCATAAGCTTATTGTGGGTGTTTAGCTTGCCATGGATGGCAAGTCAGAGGATAAGATAATTATGATAAATATTAAATTTATGTCATACTAACGTCATCCATCCGGCATAAGGGGCGGTCAAACGGATGATATTGTAGGTGTCCTTGATCGTGAATTTTATGAAATCCATCCTTAAGAGTTTAATAGTGGAGGTCATCGAAGAGGACGCTTCCGGAAGGAAAGGAGACAATGATGTTACAAATTCTCAATCTGATCATAAGATCAATTCTCTATGATAACGACAAGAGGAAAAAGGTAATCCTATTATAATAATAATACCACTAAAAAGTGGTATTATAAAATACCTTATTTTAAAAAAATTATCGAAGTTTTTATTGTATTTCGAAGTTAATATAAAAAAATTAACTTTATAATACCTTTCGTTATTAGATTCCAGTAAAAATGATATTTAACTTTATCCTATCAATAATTTTATACCATTAGTAATTCTAAGGGTTTTATGATATTTGGAAGATAATAATTAATTTTACCTCATCAATAATAATCTATTTTAAATATTTTATAAGATTTGGTTTCCGTTTATTCACAATAAATCTTGGAACTTGTGAAATCTCATAGGCTCTGGAGTAGTGGTGGCAATGTTGCCCCCAAGGGGTAGCCGAGTTGGTTGAGTATGGCATGCTTGTGACCAAAGGTCATGAGTTCGAGTCCCTCTACATACGCTTTCTCGGCTGAGCCTGTCACTTTGTGTGGTTTACCTTCTGGCGTTGGTTTGCAGGCTATCGCGTTAGAATTAGGGTTTACCCTGTGCGCACTCATTGCACTCTGAGTAGCGGCTGCGGGTTCCCTCCGAAAAAAAAAAGAAAAAAAAATGGGTGGCAATGTTGGTCCGAACCAGTTCAAACTGGCCCGATCCGGCCTAATCCGGTCGGGCTTTGTCCAGCCCGAACATTTAACGGGGCGGGTACGGATATACGAATTGTGATCCGTAGTCGGGTCGGGTCGGGTATGGATTTATAATTTGTCCAACCCAACCCGGCCCGCAAATATAAACTAGTATAAAAAATAAAAAATGTGTTAAAAATAATTGTAAATTTGTAAAATATAACTAAAATAAATATATTTACTAATTACTAGAAGACTGACATGTATATGTATACCAATAATATATCGTATTTGAATAATAATTATTTTACTTTTATAGTCAATAATATATTTATTAATTATATTCTTTTTCCATAAACTAATTCCATAAATTATAAATATATTTTTTCAGATCTTTGCATATATATATATATATACTACAAATCCTAATTTCTAACTTTTCAAGTTTTTTAGATGGTTTTCTCTTCTGCTATTGTGTTTTAGGTACGTTAGTTTAAAAATTTATGTCTTAAAAACCTTAACAGGTTTGGTCAAACCGAATAGTAAAAACAATGTTTGCGGGCCGAGTCAGACTGACCCGCGGACATAAACGGGACGGGCTCGGGTTTTAAAATATTAAACCCGTTGCGGGTCGGGCCGGGTTTGGGTTCGAGTAAAAAATAACGGTCCTAAGTGGGTCGGCCCGAACCCGGCCCATTGCCATCCCTACTCTGGAGGAAACTACAATAAAAAAGAATATGATTGATAATTCCGGCGACAAAATTGCAGAGAACTCATGTAGCGGATGTATTAATACCCCAAGTCAGAAGCTTATCGCGAATGGTTAGTTTCACATAGATGGAAAGACAAAGGATAAAATAATGATGAATAATATTAAATTTATGTCAGACTCACCTGGTCGATCCGACATAGAGGACGAGCGAACGTGTCGCCTTGTAGATGTCATTGATCGTAAATTTTGGAAAATACATCCTTATCAGTCTAGTAGTGGATTTTATCGAAGATGACGCTTGCGGGAGAAAGGGAGAGAATGTTGTTTCAGATTCTTAATGTGATCATAAAAACGATTCTCCATGACAACGACAAGATGACGAAGGAAAAAGAAATATGGTCGTATAATAATAATAATTAAATAATAATATCCATAAAAAGAGGTATTATAAATAACTTATTTTAAAAAAAAAATTGCTAGGTTTTATTATATTCCGAGGTTAATATAAAAAAATAACTTTGTAATTTCTTGCATAGATTCGAGTAAAAGTGATATTTAATTTTACCCTATTAATTATTTTACATTATTAGTGATTTTAAGGGTTTTATGAAATTTGGAAGATAATATTTAATTTTACCTCATCAATTATTTTATATTTTATATTTTATAACGTTTTATATTATTTAGTTTCTTTTTATTCACAATAAAGCTTGGAACTTGTGAACTTCCACATGTTCCAGGAGAAACTACAATCAAAGAGAATATGATTGATAGTTTCATCGGTGAAATTGCAGAGAACGTAGGTGGGGGAAATATTAATACAACAAGCCAGAGGCTTATCACGGGTGGTTAGCTTACCGTGAATGGCAAGTCAGATGATACAAGAATGATGAAGATTATTAAATTTATGTCATATTAACCCTATCCATCTAACACAGGAGACGGGTGAATGAATAGCATTGTAAGTGTCCTTGATCGTGAATTTTGGGAAATCCATCTGTATCAGTTCAGTAGCGGATGTCATCGAGGAGGACACTTGCAGGAGGAAATGAGAGAATGACGTTGAATATTTTCAACCTGATCACAAGGTCGATTCTCCATGAAAACGACAAGATGAAGAAGGAAAAAGAAATATGGTCGTGTAACATTAACAACAACAACAATAATAATAATAATAATAATAATATCACTACAAAAAGGTATTATAAATACCTTATTTAAAAACATTATCTGATTTTTATTATAATCCGTAGTTAATATAAAAAAATTAACTTTGTAATCCATTGCATAATTAAATTCCAGTAAAATTGATATTTAATTTTACATATCAATTATTTTATATTATTAGTGATTTTAAGGGTTTTATGAGATTTGGAAGATGTTATTTAATTTTACCTCATCAATTATTTTATATTTTAAAGGTTTTATAATATTGGGTTTTGTTTTATTTATAATAAAACTTGGAACTTGTGAAATCCCACAGGTTCCAGTAGAAACTACAATCAAAGAGAATATGATTGATAGTTTCGTCCGCGAAATCGCAGAGAACGCAAGTAAGTGAAGTAATAATACCCCAAGTCAGAAGCTTATCGCAGTTGGTTAGCTTGCCATTAATGGCAAGTCAGGGGATAAAAGAATGATTAGGAATATTAAATTTATGTCATACTAACCCCACTTATCCGACACAGAGGACTGGTGAACAAATGGAATTGTAAGTGTCCTTAATCGTGAATTTTTGGAAATCAACCCTTAGTAGTCCAATAGTGGATTTCATCGAGGATGAATTTTGCGGAAGGAAGAGAGAGAATGATGTTGTGGACTTCCAGAATATTGTTTATATTTATCGGACTTGCGGATCTCTCTTTAGAGGGCCATATAAGAAAACCCATCAGAGATAAAGTCTGAGACTTTAAGGTTTTTACCCAAACTTGAATCAGAGATGATATTCTCCCCGTAGTGATATACAAATGAGGTAGTAAGAAACAATGGATCAAACTAAAATGAGGCATTATTACCGTTACCGATTATTACCCTGAAAAAATTACTAGCAAGAGGCCTAAGGGATATAAGTTTCCTCCAAGTCCATGAGGGTGAGGAGCCAGGGTTGATGGCCCATAAATTATTATTTTAATTTTTTCATTTTTAATCCAATCACACCAGATTGAGTTAGAATTATTATTAATAATGGACCATAGATGTTTACGGATGACCGTCTGATTCCAAGTTTTTAGATCCACAATCCCAAGGATGCCATCCAACATGGGCATAGTAATAGGAGATCATGCCACTTTAGCCCCCCAATATTTTCATCTCATGGCCGGACCAAAGGAAGCGACAGAGGTTTTGGGAGATATCTTTGAGAATTCTTGAATGGAAGATAAAATAGAAGACTAGTAAACTTGTCCAACAAAGATGACAGGGATTAATGAGCTGAAGATGACCAGCATAAGAAAGGTATTTAGAGGTTCAAGAGCCAATACGAAAGATAACTTTCTGAGGAAGGGGTCGACAATCAGTATGTGATAATCGGCTAGTGAGCTCAGGAACTCCCGTGTATTTGACTGAGAAAGAGCCAATTTTAAACCCTAAGAGTTTTTGGGATGAAATAAATAGAGGTGTAGTTCCAAGAAAGGTCCTTTTTTTTTACTGAAAGAAATGAAGAACACCATTGTAAATATCGTAACCCACAATGGTTAAGAAAAAGGATAAAAATCTGAATAGGTAAGAGGACCAATGAGAAGAGGAACACCCAGATATTTAACAGAAATGGTACCTTCCTTGTACTCTCATTTATAGATGAGCTCATTATGAAGATGAAGGTTGATTATAAAGAGAAATATTTGAATTTTTACGCGATTGACTTTGAGACATGATAAAGAAAATAAATTATTGAGGTCATATTTGATAAGATGAAGGGAATTGACGTCACCATGACTTGAAAATCGTAAGATCATATGCGAAGTAGATGTTAGTGATTTTGAGTTTTTGATATTTCCAGTGAAATCTTAAATTCCTATCATTATTTTTTTTCCTTTAGGATACTCGAAAGAACTTACATAACTCGTACGAAGAGAAAATGAGATAGCATACTATAAATAGGCAAGGAAATACATTGAATGATCCAATTGATAATCTTTTTGAGGAAATTTATCTCAAAAAGAATGTCGAGAATGAGGTGTCAACGGACATTATCAAAGGATTTCATTAGGTCGATTTGAGGGCGACCCTTTTGCCTCTACAATTGGTATGATAACCCCGCAATGTTTTTTAAGAAATGAGGATGTTATTAAGAATATTTCTACCAGTAACGAAATCATATTTCAAATTTTAAATGTGGTAAGGGAATTAATCTTTGATTCTATTGGCTAAAATTTTAGAGATGATTTTATAGACAACATTGCATAAAGTAATAGGTATGAAATCGGCAGCCACAGTAGGAGAATCATTTTTGGGGATGAGAGCGATATAAGTGGAGTTCCAAGAGGAATCAAGAACTTCATACTCAAATAATTCAAAGGGAAAGGGGTCAATCTTCCAAGAATCATTGAAGAAACTATAATTAAAGTCGTCAGACCCAAACAATTTATTACTGTCGATACTAATAGGCAGACTTAATTTCTTCGCGATATATATTTCATTTATATATATATATATATATATATAAATGAAATATATATTGTTAAAATATTAATAATTTATTTCATTCTTTATTTTATTTTATGTAAACTGAAATTAAGTTGAAAAAACTCAACAAATACTAATATTAAAGAGACATAATTGATAGAAATATTTGTTAACCAATTAAAACAAATTAATATACAAAAAATATTTGTTATCAAATGATAAACTAATAAGCAAATTTAAGATATTTTGACTAAAAATATTTATAGGTATATATGAACCTATGAAAGCCAAACAATGGATTTGGTATAACATTTATATAAGTAAAAAAACTAAAAATTTGTGGAACTCAGTGAAGGTGAGGTGAGAGGATAAATACACTATCTTGGGAGGATATTAAGGACAAATTGAGACACTATTTTAACAAAAAAAAATAGAAAACAATTGAAGAAATAAAAGGAAAAAATCGAAGATAATCAAATCTTAGAGTACTTCAATATTCCGAGGACCTGAATGATAAAGCAAAAAATTAGATTTAGACCCAATCGAGGAAAAAACGGTAGAGCACATTTGAATATGATTCATTATCAAACTCTATTGAGAAACATGTATAATTTGAAGATAAAAATGAGGGATTCCAAAGTTGGTAAAAAGTTTTAAGAAAAGTATTCCTCCATACAAAGGATGAGCGCCTCGGAAAGATGGTCCCGAATTTGGAAGGGCCCTATATGGTTGTGGAAAGAATGAAACCGGGTTCTTATCGCCTTTGTGATGAGTAAGGGAGGTGCTATGTAAATATTCGATGTTATAAATAAAAGTCTTTTTTGGATAATGATTGTTTAATTATAATTATTTAAATTATTTTGGTAACTAGTCGAAGACTAATCATCTTTGAAGTTGACCAAGAGTAATTATTCCGAAGTGTTGTACGTTATTGTCAACACTTTTCGAAGAAATAATCATATTTGAAGTGTTACGTCCTTTAAACGCACTATATTATTCAAAGTGCTACGATTTTTAAATGCACTACATTATTTGAAGTGTTACGTTCTTTAAACACACTATATTATTCGAAGTGCTACGTCCTTTAAACACACTATATTATTCGAAGTTCTACGTCCTTTACATGCGCCCTAATATTTCGAGGTAAACATGCCTTGTTCTTATAAAATTATAAATGCAAACATAGTGAAAGCACGAAAGAAAAAAAATATTTTTGCATTAATAATAATCCGACGGTAAACAAAATTGACTCATCCTATAATAATTAGATGACGAGTATAAACAAACAAAAAGAATATAGTAAAGGTATTTGTCTTTGGAGTTTTCTTCGGAGGATTCCCCTAGTTCAGAAGTTGTTTCCTATGACTCTGTTTCTTTGGATAAAGAGCTATGTACATGGTCAAAAGCTTCACTAGGGCGATTTTCAAAGGGAATCAGCTCCCAGAAGTTTGAAAGGTAAACTTTTGGAATAAGGCATGAATTTCGTGAAGAAAGTTAAGAGTTGTTTGCTCATCGGCATTCTTAATGGCCGCAAGCATGTCCTTCGAACATTCATGTTCAGCAGCCTCCAGAACAAGTTTTTTCTTTTCCTGGAACTGAGTCTTAAGAGCATCCATGCTTTCTGTAAGTTTTTTATTTTCATCATTACTCTTGTTTAGTGAAAGTTGAAGGATGGAGTACATTTATTTCTCCCTAGATAATCCTTAAGCATGTTTGGATTTGAGTTCTTCTATCTCATTTTTGTGAGAAGTTTTGACCTCTTCTACTTTTTTATTATGCACGAATCTGAGATGATTTATGAGGTGAATGATTCCTCAAAGGAATTCTAATCTGCCAGTTTGGAATCCGTGAAATTGATCCTCTAAAAAACCACCGAAGATTTCCCTCATTCTCTTCTCAGCAGTAGTGATTTTATTTTCGCGAATCATTTCCTTCGCCATAAATTCTAAGTGGCTTCGGGCATATTCTACTTTTTGGCACAACTTTTTTGTTGTAACGCCAGTGTTGGTAAATGGTTGGAGGGTATAAGAGCGGAGGTAAACGGTGGAAAAGAGACCTCTGACTCAGTTATTTCGGGAAAAGTACAAGCAGGCCTTTCATTAAAGTGTTGTAGTTGGTCTTGGATCCTTTGGATATTTGAATCTGCATCTCTGTCTAGCTCCTGAGACTGATCGGTGTTTATAAAGATATCAGGATCAAACTGATCATCTCCTCGGTCATTATTTGTTGCAGTCTCTCCTTGTTGATTGCCTCTTTAATCTGTGTCTGTTGTAACTTCTCTTTGTTGATTTTCCAACACTATGATTTCATCAGGATCGGAAGGTGACACTTCTTGAAGGATTTTATTTTCCATCTTCTATGGTGGTATCTTTATGGGCTCTTCTTTTTCTTCGAATCAACAATTTTATTTCTTTTTCGGAAGGCTCAACCTCATCTCCTTCTTCAATAGTGGGAATGATTTTTTATGTTGCCTTCCTCTTTGCTTTTGTTCGTGTCGTCGAAACTTTTGAAGGGCTACCACCAGATGTGCTAGCTGCTTTTTTATTCTTTTTTCCTTTAGTTTTTTAGGGAAGATGACTATCTGACCTATTCCGAATTGGAAGAAGCACTTTACCACCTCGTGCCACTAATCTCTTTACAACTACTTTTGGGTTCGGAACCTGCATCGGATTTTCAAGAAAGTCATCACCCAATGTAATTCACCACAAGTGGCTATTGATGAAGTTGATAGGCAGAAAAAATAAGTGCAACCCATTGCCCCACTCTTTTTATGCCCAAGTTGACAACTGGACAAAAATGTCCTTAGCATCTTTTTTATGTATCTTATACCGCCTAGGAATTTATGGTTAGATTTAAAAAATAAGCAAAAGATAAAACTAAAATAATTAAAGCAACAATAAAAAATGGACGAAGCAAAGGATTTTACTATTAATCCTCCAGACGAGGTTAAGTCTTGAAGGATTCTTCTCGAATATCTCCTTCCTGTTCTCTCAGACCCTGGAAATGAAGACAGAATTTTGTTTCCAAAATTTTTCAGCCTCAAGCAAGTCGTCAACAATCTTGAGATCATCATCGAAAGTGAGATTGTAGAAGGGAAAAACTGGTCCCTTCGAAAGTTTAGTCAGAGCAATAAAATCTTGAATGGATAAGGGAATTTGGGCAAGTTTGGAGGCTATGATTATAGAAAGGAGTGTGAACTATTGGTTGGGAGTGGCTTGTGCAGGACAGAGGTTTAGGAGTTCGAAATACTACAATATCATTGGATCTAACGGAAAGCTAAGACCCCAGTTGATGATCTCTGGGTAGACACTCATCATTTTCACAATCAAGTGAAGTTTCTCCTTCTTTCGGAAGCCGAAGCACATTGTTATATGACATTACCTATTGCTTTTTAGAGAGGCAGCCTGGGACTCTGGATCGTAGATATATGGAAAAAAATTTAGTGCCAATATATATTCTGGATTTAGTGGCTTTAGGTTCTCACCTATTGAAGCAGCTAGTTCTTCGGCAAGCTCAACATGAGCTTTTTTTCCCTTCTCCTCGATGCTTTTGTCTTTAAAACACCCTTAACCGTTTCACTATCTGTTTCTTTAGAAGCATCGTCTTCAGTATCATCTTCAACGTTCGATTGGGTAGCCTCGGAGTCAGCTTCTACTTCGGATGCCTCATTTATAAGTCAATGTGGGTTGGCATTCAAGGTTGGTTATTTATCATTGTTTATTGAGGGATTTTGTAGAGACTCTATAGTTGTTTCAACAACTTCCCTCAGGATAGGAGAAGAGGATGTAGGATTCAAAGTATGGTTTGCATCATCTCTGATAGTTATAAAGGTTTTTCTTTTAAGGGTTTGGGGAAGGTAAGTTTTTGAATGAACTGGAAGGGTTTTCCTGCGCAGTTGTCGTGGGGATTCAGAGCTAAGTGGAGAATCTGTTTTCTCTAATCTCCTTGAAATAAATGTAGTTTAGGTTACTTTGCGATTGATTCGAGGAGTGGAATTTTCATAAGGGATTCGAGGTGATGATCTAGCTAGAGATGGTGAAATTCGAGGTGTTTTTGGTGTTTGAGTTTTTATTCATTGACTTTCTTCTGAAAAAGATGAATTTGAAAATACAAGAGAAGTTCGGTTCGGATCGAAGTTACCCTAATGTATTGTATCAGTTAAAAAACGAGAGGCGTTGCTTATTAATCCAGCTGCTCTGTATTCATCTACCCTTTCTCTTATGCAGAAGTAGTCGTATGCTCCAAAGTAATGTTTCCATCTATCTAGGAAAGATGAATTTCTGGGTTCTTTTCCTCTTGGATTTTTGAGTTTTGGATGCTTTCTCATAAACAAAATAAAGAATAAATGGTGAAGTAGTGTTTTTTGGTGAAGGTAGCTTAGAGATTGAAGATTCAGATGAAGGTAACCAATAAATATTAGGAACAAACAGATTCTCTCTCTCTCTCTCTCTAAAAATATGTTATGAAACAAAATGTGGCAAAAAGAGGTATTTATAAAAAGGATTATGGGAGAGGGAAATGGAAGAGGTGGAGAAGGTGATTACGCAGAATTCCAAACGGTTGCGTAAAGGAAAGCTTGACACCTATCACATGACATGCCTAGTGTCAGACCGAGTTCCTAGGGTATCATCACCCCTTTGATTTTTTTCTTCGGACGATTATGACCGTTAGAGAAAAAAGTTACCATATGAAGATATTCAAAGCGTCAATAATAAGTTGTTTTGATTCAAGGACAATACGCTTTGCCAAGGATTTGGTGGAATTTGACCAAAAGCAGTTTAAACATGACTGAAGGGGTTTTTTATCCACTAATAAATATTTTTGATGACAATTAGTTCTAATTCATTGTCTTTCATAAAACTTAAGGGGTCTAATGATAAGGAAATATAATGTTGAAGGTCAAAATATAATAAATGAAACCTTGTTTAATAAGTTACATAGTTGTGGGAGAGATTTAGGGCTTTATGTAAAGTTAAATGACTAATATGCAATTATACCTTTTGCATAACAAATTATGTTACACCTAATTCTTTGTGCCTCTATATAAAGGCTATGGCTAAACATAATAAAGGATTCTGATTTTCTTGGTTGAACTGCTGGCAACTCTTTACTTTCTCTCTCTAAACTTTACTTATTTACTTCTCTCTTAAATCGAAATTAATCCACACCAATAACAATGTGAGTATAGTTCCCTTATAGTTTTCCTGAATTTTGTTAACGACATGTACTTTTTACAAAAGGAAGTGCAAACTAACAAACTTTAGTATTCAAATTCACATAACAATTTGATTTAGCTTTATCAGTGGTTTCTTTGTTCATGTATTTGCAGGTTGGTAAACTAAAGGATACAATGGCAGAAATAAATCCCGAGCCAGAGGTACATTACTAACAATTTTTTATATATGTGAACTCTTTACCATAAATTTTCAAAGACTATGAAGTTTAGGGTGTTAATCTTACTAGCTGGGGCTTATAAAAGTATGTTCATATTTTTTTAATCTTATCATTTAACAAAACTTTAGTATTTTCGCTAGTTTGTTTAAAATTCACATCCAATGGAATTCAAATGTTGTTTAAATTTATCGTTCAATAGAATTATTACTACTATGTATGTGATTTCAAGAGTCTAAAGTATATCATAACCACTTGTAATTCTCAAAATAAAAAATGGTTATCTTATCTCACATTGTAAAAGAGGAATTTTCTTTTGTATACTTGTTATATATATATAGATAGGAGTGCTTAGTTAAAATTATTAATTTATTCCACATCTTAAATTGAAAAAAGGACGACTAAAACAAATATCCATAAATATATATGGTTTATCTGACAAATAATAAGTTTAATATTTTATTTTAGACTAACTAGACCAGACCATGTTAATGATATGGTTGGTCTTGGTTAAAAATTTGAATCTGAATTTTTCAACAATCTTTATTTGATTGTTATTAATGATACGGATCTGTTGATAGCTCACCGGTACAGGTTTAAATATTTTTAATCCAAACTGGTTTGATATTAATCCTAGTAATTATAAACGTCTAGTGTGATCGCGTGACACGATTT
This sequence comes from Limnanthes douglasii subsp. nivea, assembly GCA_036936605.1. Classification (NCBI taxonomy): domain Eukaryota; kingdom Viridiplantae; phylum Streptophyta; class Magnoliopsida; order Brassicales; family Limnanthaceae; genus Limnanthes; species Limnanthes douglasii. The sequence goes on from JAUPFV010000001.1 coordinate 97,285,615, forward strand.
ATACCGTGACACACGTGACATCATTTATACCGTGACACACGTGACATCATTACACGTGTGACATAGGTGATAGTACTCAGGATATGAAATGCTTATATCTACCAAAAAAATGTAGTATTAACCTATAAGTCTAAAATGGTTTTTATTCTTTTTGAAAAGAAATTTCCTCAAATTAAAATCTTATACTTGGCCCTTATTGTTGTCAAAACCGGCATTGAAAAATCAAAATACAAATTCCGATCAATGTTTTACTTCATGAACATCATATGCGTGACATAACCCGTCCTTATAGATGTTATTTTGATGTTAGATAGGTTTTTTATGTTGTTTATTACAATATTGGGGAAATTGAACCAAAAATTAACTATTTTGTGATAGAAATTAATTAGAAGAGTCTTATCTCAACTCCGAGGTTATTTTCTCTCTAAATTACTTTAATTGTAAAATGAAGTTTCTAATAAATATATATATATATATATATATATATATATATATATATATATATATTTCTTGTTTTGACAACGTTCTCTTACTTTATACACTTAGTTTATACATTTAGTTTGTTATCTTTAATCTTCGGATTACTTTAAAACCATCAGATTTATCATATATCTCCTTGATTTGGTGTCGTGATTGATTTATATATATATATATATAGTAAATATAGAATTTTTTTTATCTTTATTTAATTTTTGTCTCACTTAATATCAAGTATCGGAGTTGATTATTAATATGGGTTCTTGGATTTATTGAGTTTGATTCACTATTTGTTTCCACATAATTTGTTATTGGTTTTTTATGTCCATTTTTTCAATATGTACTTGGATTAGATGTTTGAAAATTTAAGATAAAAGTAATGATTTCATAATCATTTTTTAGTATTTGTAGTTATCTTGAACTGATGTTTGAGTGATTTTGACCTTGTAAATTGGGTGACGTACTTTACAGGATTTCATGTTAAATGTCTCACTTTTAAAGTTAACAAAGCGTTTGGACCAGATCATATGAAATCTCAGCCAGCTAACAATCACCCCAACTCACCCACTTGCACCAAAAAATCAGTTGCACGCCAAAACCAATTGTGCACGCCAAGGCCACAACTTATCATTCCTGCGTTAGATAGATAGATATGACAAAAGAATCAAATATCTAATGTCAAACTTATGTATAGTTAAAATGAAACGGTTTCAACTGTGACAATCAACATTATTTAAGATTAATTTGGTTGGCTTAACAAAAGAAAAAGAATAAACTCGTAAGTTTTTGCAGAGACTTGTTTAGTAAATTCACTTAAGAAGAGATTTTGGCATTTGTTTTTTGGAATTCTAGTTAGAATCTATCTCGTTAATGAGGAGATTGGTGATGTTGTTGAAGATTCAAGCGGTAATAATGAAACTCTTTACATCATGCTTTACATTGTTGTCAAAATCTAAACAGTTATTTTCACCTAGATCACACTGTCGAAGCTAAAGAAAGTAAAAGAATCGTATTGCATGAGAGACATTATCGGTGGTAAGGAAGTATTGGTATGGTTTTTAATAGTTTGTTTGCATATGTTATGTTGTACTCAGCGTATTGGTATGGTTTTTAATATTCTACGAGAGAATAACCCACAGCTTGTATGACATAGAAGATGTATTGTTATGATACTTTCTCTAAGTTCTTCATGAGGGTACAAAGGAAACAGTATTTGTCAACTTTATGACTACGTCTATTTTCCATCTTAATTTTCATTACCTAGTGTATGCCTTTATGGAAAATATTGTTTTGTTGTATAATTTGTTATTTGTCTAATTATTAGCAAGGTTTTACCATAATAAGATAAAATGTTATTATCCATGTATAAAAAAAGGCTCAAATTTATATTTTCATATACTATGAATAATAAGTTTGGTGATTCAAAATTTAAAACCTTGAAAAAATAAATGTGGATGCTATCAAATCTGGTACTACTAGGTGTTTCATCCTCTTGTCCATATAACCTAAACTAACTGGTTGTTTGGACATTAATATATATTTTCAAACACAGTATATGTTAGGGTGATTAGTGGCTACTAAAGAATCAAAACAAAAGGGTTGGAGTCTAATATATTAAAAAGCAAGCTTTAACGTTTTTTTTTTCATTTATCGCATAAACTATGTGGTTTTATTTATAGTTTATTTGAAAAATATTAAAAAAATAATTATCACAACCCTTTTTTATTGATTAAGAAAATCAGTAAAAATTATTGAAACTAAATTATACAAAAATAATCATTTTTACATTCAATTTATAAGGACGTTTTATATATATATATATATATATATATTGGAACCGATACAATAAAAAGTAAAATAATAAATCCAAATATATTACATTTTTGTTCACATTTAAAAATCTCATAAAACAAATTAAGATCCAAACCCACCTTTATTATTCAAAAATAAAATAAAAATAAAAATTTTTACTATTATAAATACAGTATCTAACTAATATAAAATTACTAATATAACTAAATTTAAATTAAAAATCGAATATACTATATTCATGTCTTTTAAAAGTAGAACGCCTTTTAAAAAAGAAAGTACTACAAATATCTTAACTTTTATTTGAATATTCTAATTTAAAAGTATGACAAAAGATTTTTTAAAATTGAAAAACAACCCTGAGTGGTAATAATATCAATCAAGTAGATAAAAAAGGTAATGTTTTGCTTATAAGATTTTTTTTAGAGTATCTATTATAAAAAAATGTTAAAATAAAAAAAAAATTCATAATATTTATACCATAATGATCTACTTTGAGGTAAACGTGGCCGGGACCCTCTTTTCTATTAACTTTTTTATGTATATATTTTTGAATTTGAGCATGTTTTTTTCGAAATTCGTAAACATAACAAATTTTGATGAACTAAGTGAACAACCAACGAGTTTGTCATCAATAAATATTGATGTTGACAATCACGGTGAAGAAATGTTGAATGATTTTATTTGATAAAGCTACCGATGTAAAAGCTTTCATAATTCGCATGTACAATTGCCTCTCAATTTGTTGAAACTCGTGATTTTTTTTCTAATATTCGCAGATTCTATTTGTAGAACTTGATTATTAAAAAAAATATAAAAAAATAACGTGTTCATTAGATATAAGGTAAAAACAAAATGAAAAGAAAGATACTTATGTTGTTTATTTTAGTTTTCAAGTCTACTGTACAAGTGTTAATTAGGATTTGTGTCTAATTTTTTACCAACCTTTTACCAACATAAAATGTTTTTTCATATTTTTTAATGTTTAAACTAAATGTCCCTTTCTAATTCCAGTATTGAATAGATCATTGTATGTTTTATATGTTAGAGATATAAAGCCTAGGCCCATTAGCCCATATAGTTTGTCCATAAATAAGAGCTATATACGCTAAGTAATTTGTATACTTTCTAAATAATAAATCATAGTCGTCTTTTTGTTTCTCTAGTCGTTTTTCTTTGTTTTACCTTTTTTTACATGGTATCAGAGTGTAAGTTTAGATCTTAAAGTTTACGTGTCTTCCATTGTGCTGGCGGACAGTTGTTTTAGCTATCTGCCGAAAGAAAAAAAAGTGAAAATTTCTAGTTTTCAGATCTGATGGGCGCAACAGTGGGTTCGAGACATCTAATCCTTTAATCTGACCTGTTGGATTATGATTTGGTGCTACAGTTCGGGGGAAATTTCTACTGAAACAATGCAAATTTTTGTTGGTAAAATCGTAGATTCAATTTTGATTTTGATTGGAAATTAGATTTGAATTTGGATTTAATATTGATTTTAGTTTTCGATTTGGATTTGGTATTTGAATTTTACACTCAGATTTCGTTTGGATTTTATTTGGGTATTTGGCGTTGAGATTTCATTTGGATTTTATTTGACGTTTGGACTATATCTAATGTTTGCTTAGATCAAAGTTTTTCATTTTTGTGTTTAGATTTTGTTTGACATTTGGATTATGTCTTAAGTTTTCTTAGATCGGCGTATGTCGTTTTGATTCGTTTTGATTTGTTTGGTGTTTAGATTTCGTTCTTCGTTTGGATTTGAATTTAGTATGGAATTGTTTGGACTATTCTAGATTTGTTTGTCTTTGTTTGGCTTCGTGTGGATTCGTTTGGCTTTATTTGGCTTCGTTTGGTGTTTAGATTTCGTTTGGATTAGTTTGGAGTTTGGTGTTTGGATTTTGAAGAATGGAGAATAGAGAATGGAGAATGGAGATTGGAGTTTAGAATTTGGATATTGGAGTTTGGAGACTGGAGATCATAGACTAGATATTAGAGACTGGAGTTTGAAGATTGGAGTTTGGAGATTAGAGATTGAGTTTGAAGATTGGAGTTTGGAGATTTGAAAATGTAGTTTGGAGATTGGAGTTCGATTTTGGGTTTTGACGTTTCGATTTCGATTTTGGCGTTTTGTTTTGATTTTGGCTTTCGATTATGGTTTTGAAGTTTGGTGTTTTGTTTTTACTACAATTTTGGTTTTTATTTTGTGTAACAAACTCACAATGCAAGAGTAAACATTGCGAGTTTGAGAGAGGGTGTTAGAGATATAAGGCCTTGGCTCTCATATAGTTTGTCTATAAATAATAGCTTTATACTACGTAATTGGTACACGTTCTTAATAATAAACCATAGTCGTATTCTTGTTTCTCTAGTCATCTTTTTTTGTTTTACATTTTTCTTATTATAAACTTTATGTTATTAAATTACCTATTTATCACAAAATGGCTCAAGTACAGAACATATGTGAAGGAAAGATTGAAATGAACACAAGATTTAACGTGGTTCGAGAATTGTCTAAGTCCACGGGCACCACTAGAGAAAAGAGTTTCACTATGATAGAAAAGGTCACAGGTTTCAGATTGTGTTTTGTGTAGCCCTAGTAATCTATTTATATGGAATAAATAGACTTACTAGATAATGGTCCTAATGGGCTTGTATACACCAGACCAAAGATGACATTACCCATTTTAGCTTTAGTGTCAATGACATAAAACTGTACCATCGAACACGGTACACAGTCAAGACACAATGACACTATGAGAGACACAAAATTGTACCGCCGAACACGGTACACTCTCAAGGCACTATTCGACTCATTCACAAAAAATATTCCCCTTTAGGCGAACATCCTTTCTTCACTATCAACAAAGAAACTTCTCTTATTCTGACTCACCAAATGCCCCTAAGGCATTCACTCTATACTGCGAACACTGATCCAGTTTAGGCACTCCCTAAACTTTCAAACTGATACTGGCTTGGTCATTATATCTGCTGGATTATCGTGTGTAGACACTTTCTTCACATCAACAATTCTCTTTGATATTATATCACGAATAAAATGATACCTGACATCTATGTGCTTTGTACGCTCATGGTACATCTGGTTCCATGTAAGGTGTATGGCATTTTAACTGTCACAAAACACTTTTGTAGTAGTCCTATCCAAGCCCAAATATGCCACCAAACCTTGCAACCATATTGCCACTTTAACTGCTTTTGTTACCACCATGTACTCTGCCTCTATTGTAGACAAAGCTACAGTAGCTTGCAACTGTGCTTTCCAACTGATTGCACTCCCAACTAGAGTAAATACATATCCTGTCAGAGATCTTCTTTCATCCATATCACCTGCAAAATCAGAATAAACAAAACTAACCAATAATCTTGCAACATCATTCAACAATTCACAAATATCGGTCTTGTTAAAAGTTAAGCCAACGTTCACAGTATTCTTAAGATACCAAAGTATCAATTTCACTGCCTGCCAGTGTTCTTTCCGAAGACATCCCATGTACCTGCTAACTACACTAAACACATGTGAAATATCAGGACGTGTGCATACCATAGCATACATGATACTACCAACTGCACTTGCATATGGAACCTTCGACATTTGTTCCAACTCAGCATCGTCCTTGGCCGCTCCTATTGCAGACAACTTGAAATGAGTAGCAAACGGAATGCTAACTACTTTAGCATCAAACATGTTGAATCGTTGTAATACTTTATCAATATAGCTTCGTTGAGACAAGTGTAATGATACTACACTTCTGTTCCCGATAATCTCCATACCAAGAATTTTCTTTGCTCAACCTAGATCCTTCATCTCAAACTCGGCACTAAGCTGCTTCTTTATCTGCACAATATGTGACATACTACAACCATCAATAAGCAGATCATCCATATACAACAAGTAAACATAAGAATCATCTAACATATTTTGATAATACACACAACTATCATATGGACTCCTCGTGAACCCTTTTGACACCATGAATGTATCACAACGTTTGTACCATTGCCTAGGTGAGTGTTTCAAACCATACAATGAATTTTTCAACAGATAAACTTTGTCCTCCAAATTATGTTCGATAAATCCCTATGGTTGTCTCATGTAGATTTGCTCCTCCAATTCACTATGTAGAAACACAGTCTTCACATCCAACTGCTCAAGCTCTAAATCTTGTAAAACTACTATGACTAACAAAAATCCAATCGAACTATGCTTCACCACTAGAGAAAACACTTCGTTGAAGTCGATTCCTTCCCTTTGAGTAAAACCATTAGCAACCAGTCTTGCCTTGAATCGAGATGCCTCAACCTTTAGATTACCTTCCTTTTTCTTGAACACCCATTTACTGCCTACTATCTTTTGTCCTTTAGGCAAGTCAACAAGCTTCCATGTTTGATTCTTATGAAAAGATTCAATCTCTTCCCCCATAGCACCAATCCATCGATCTTCCTTTGAACTCACTATAGCTTCTCTATAGCTACTAGGTTCTTGCATCTCAACTTCTTCTGCAACTGACAGAGCATATGCAACTAGATTCGCATACCTTTTTGGAATTCTAATATCTCTTCTTTCTCTACCAAATGTTATGCTATAAGGTTGTTGTTCTGGTTCGGGCACATCATGATAATTATCATCCGATGTTGATGCTTGACCTCTTAATTCTGGATCCACCTCATAACCACTTGAATTATTGGATCTGCTAGGAACTGATTATACTTCAAGCTCCACCTGTTTACTCACAACCGATCATGATTCAACCATTTCTTCTACTTCCTTATGACTGTCTATCAAAGAAAACTCATTAAAAGTAATGTCCCTATTGATGAGAAAACCTGGATACTTTAGAGAGGTACACCATAACTTATATCCTTGCACTTCAGTAGCATATCCTAGAAATATGCACCCATTTGCCCTCGGCTCAAGCTTACCATCTCTCACATGAGCCTACGCAGGACAACCGAACACCCTCAAAAGTTCATAATCAGCCGACGATCCAGACCAAATCTCAAAAGGAGTTTTACAATCAATAGTCGTTGATGGAGATCAATTCACCAAGTAACATGTTGTATAGATAGCTTCAGCAAAAAAAAATCTTTTCCCCCACTGGAATGCGAGAGCATACTTCGTGTCTTGTCACAAAGCGTTCTGTTTATTTTTTCTGCGACTCCATTCTGTTGTGGTGTTGTAGAACAAGTGCGATTACACATTATTCCCTCAGCTTCGCAAAACTCGTTGAACTCGCGGTTGTAATATTCTAACCCATTATTTGTCCTAAAACGTTTAATTTTCTTTATATTTGCTTCTCAATCATCGTCTTCCATTTGACAAACGTTGAATATGCCTCATATTTCGTTTTCAGAAAGTACACCCACACCATCCTTGAATAATCATCAATCAAACTCATGTAGTATCTGGCTCCGCTCTTCGATGGAATTCTGTTTGGACCCCAAAGATCTGAGTGAATGTAGCCCAATGTCCCTTTAGTCATCTTACAGCCAATTTGCTGAATTTGACTCTAGTTTATTTACCAAACACACAAAATCCCAATGATTCTGCTTTATACCCTTTCAACAAATCTCTTTTTCCCAAAACAGCTAATCATCTGTCACTCATGTGACCAAGATGCCAATGCTACAACTTATTTTGATCCTTCTTACTTTAGCTATTACTCCCTAATGATGCTAGTGCAGCATCACCCATAACGACACTCCCCTGGAGAATGTAAAGACCCTTCTGCAAACTACCTTTCATGCATACCATTGAGCCTTTTTTCTTTTTTATTACACCGTCTTTTGCATGGTACTTGTAACCCCAAGAGTCTAGAGTACCAAGAGAAATCAGGTTTCTCTTTAACCTAGGAACATGCCAGGACGTCAAGATTCTAACAACCCCGTCAAACATTCTCATTCTGACGTTACCAATACCACCAACAGTCAACGAATGATTATTCCTTAAATAGATAGTTCCTTGCATTGGCTTGTAAGTATCGAACCATTTCTTGAACTGACACATGTGATATGTAGCGCCAGTATCGAGTACCCAAGAGTTTTGCCCAAAGTCTGAACTCATGGACAATACATCTCCTCTACCACTATTTTCACTATCGTCGGAATTGTTCACACCTTCAACAATGTTTGCTGCATTTTCCTTTTGATTTCCCTTCTTATCATTCAGTTTCGGACAATCTCTCCTATAATGACCATGTTCACCGCATTCATAATAGTTTGAGTGCTTTACCTTTGACTTGGACCTTTAGTTCTTTCTTCTTAAAGAACTCACTTTGCTTTTAGATCTTTCCCTAGTCATAAGACCTTCCCCGTCAGCCTTATTATCTGGCTGCAACTGTCTCATCTCCTTTGATTTCAGTGCCCCTTTGACATCTGCTAGCGATAACTTATCCTTACCATACATAATGGTATCTACGAAGTTTTCATAGGGAGCTGGTAATGATCTCAATACAAACAAAGCTTGATCCTCATCCTCAATATTGATATCTATGCTCTCCAAGTCCATTATAATTGATTTAAAATTATCTAAGTTCGTTATGGACATACCTTCTTTCAATATGAAATCATACAAACGCTTCTTCAAGTATAATCGGGTTACTACTGATTTTTCTGAGTAAAGATCTCCTAGCTTCTTTCATGCGCAGGCAGTAGTCTTCTCACCACTAATCTTGCGAAGCACATTGTCTTTCACAGTCATTAAAATCTAGCACAAAGCCCTTTCTTGAAGAATCTTGCTTCTCCTCTTCTCTCATCTCGTCTGGTAACTTATTCTCCACAGCTTTCCACAGCCCTTGCAGTGCCAATGAATATTTCAGTTTAATCTTCTACAACGCTAAGCTGGGTCCTCCATCAAATTTTTCAATCATGTATTTTGTTGTTGTAGACGCCATTGTGAAACCCTAATTCCAAAAGCCCTAATCTTACCATGTGGCTCTGATACCAATTCTGTTATTAAATTACTATGCAATTATCACAAAATGGCTCAAGCACAGAACATATGCGAAGGACATGTTGAAATGAACACAGGATTTAACGTAGTTCGACAATTGTCTACGTCCACAAGCGCCGCCAGAGAAAAGATTTTCACTATGATAGAAAAGGTTACAGATTTCAGATTGTGTTTTGTGTAACCCTAGTAATCTATTTATATAGAATAAATAGACTTACTAGATAATGGTCCTAATGAGCTCGTATACATCAGACCAAAGATGACATTACCCATTTTAGCTTCACTGTCAATAACGCAAAATTGTACCGCCGTACACGGTACACAGTCAAGGCATAATGACGCTATGAGAGACATAAAACTGTATCGCCGAACACGGTACACTCTCAAGGCACTATTCGACTCATTCACAACACTTTATCATGAACTTTTATCGCTAAAAGGAAGAGTTATTTATATTTCTAATGGAGTTTTTTTCTATGACATTATTATAAATTTTACAATAAAATAGTTATATGGATTTTTTTTTGTATATCATCAACATGAACCATCTTGGCCGCATGCATTGTTTGATGAAGCATCTTGGTCGCATACATTGTTTGATGAGATGGTGGACTCCTCTTGGAAGGAGTTTCCAGCTTATAGGTCAAACATCTCAAGATCCTCATAAAACATTGAGCTCACTAAAGAATAAAAAATTGTCATTGAAGCTGAAGCTGAAGGCGGGAGAGAGAGCCAAAGCGAATGATGTCCGGATAACTTAAGAGCGGAAAGCAAGAATGTAAGTTTACAAACCGGAAAGTAATAGAGAGAGCTGCAATAGCTTAGGCACGCGCATCGGGCCTAATGGAATAATAGATGCTGCTATTTTGCTTTGTTTGTTCGAGTGAGAATACCTTTTGAATGTTTTGAGAAAAAAATGTAAAATAAATAATTTTAGGTTTCTTGTAATACATCTAATATATAATGTTAATTGTATGATAAATTCGGATAATATGATTACTATGAATCCTTTTATTATTAGTTATTTATGTTACTATTAATCTTGTCACTATTATTCATGTTATTATTATTCACGTTAAGAACATGATTAATCCTATTCATATAGTTTTTTAATTGATATAACCATAACCGTTTATAGAAATTCAAAAAGAGATCAATTAAAACGCAAAAAATATTAGTTAATATACACTACGAGAAATAACATAATTATTCATGTTATACCACTAAAAATTAAATATGACTATTTTCGTTAGGTTGTCATTAATTATAAAAATATTTATATTAAAATTATAAAAAAAAAACTAATATAAACGAACATAAACAATAATGAAATAATAATAGGATTAAAAATAAAAATAAACTAAAAAAATAACATGGACAATATCAACCTGATTAATTGTAATCTTAATATTCAAAATAGATTTTTATTAACCCAACAATGTCAAATGTCTACAACAATGTCTGACATATACTGTATCCCATATATGCTGTTTACAGATAAACTTGCATATGAAAGCCTCCTAAATCAAGTAAGCATGCAAACTGTAGAATACAAAGCAAGCTATTTGAAGCTATTTGAACGAGTGTGCATCATTTCAATTCACGCCCAACAATATTTATTTCCTCTCAGAAATTTTACATTCGATTTTACAGTTATAAAATCTATTCTCACAAATTATACTAATAAGAATTCTGTTAGCGTGGGATCATCAAAATTCCAAATTCTACTTCGGTTAAAATGAGAAGGATCAATGATATATAAATAAGAACATCTTAATCAGTAAGCCAAAAACAAAAGCTAAACAATTAGTATATACATTAGATTTAATAAGTTTAAAGGATAAGTTTGTTACCAAGTTGAACTCCGGTCTTTGTGCTCATCTAAGTCATGCCCTTTTTTTTCTCCATTATTGACATATAACCAGGAATCACAAGACTTGTGTATTCTGTTAAAGTAATAAATAAATATCGTGAGCTATCACATCTTCCAAGGTAAAGAACTCAGGTAAATGTCTGGCAGTACGTCACTACAAGAATTTTTGCTATAGGCAATGAAAAATATTTATTGCAGAAAAGAATTATTTGTTGTTAAAAGCTTTTACCAACGAAAAAACGGTTCCAAAAGATTTGCTGCAATAGGTTGGACGCTTAAAGTTCTTAGAAACGAAAAATATACTTATCGTTGTAAAAAACATGAATTTGCAATAATTTATTTTTTTTGTTGTAGAAAATATATAATTGCAATAACTTTATTTTTCGCTGTAAAAAAGAGTAATTGCAATAATTTTAGTTTTCGCTATAAAAAATGTGTAATTGCAATATTTTTAGTTTTCGCTGTAAAACATGTGTATCTACAATAATTTTATTTATCGCTGTAAAAAACATTTAGTTGCAATAATTTTATTTTTTGCTGTAAAATATTTGCAATTACAATAAATTTATTTTTCGTTGTTTAAAGTGTGTAATTACAATAAAAAAATAGTTGTTGTAAAAATCCATAATTATATATTTAGCAACAAAAAGTTTTTTTGTTAAATATAAGTTTATGCAACTAACATTGTTTTTGTAAAATATAACCTTATACAAAAAAAATTAATATTTTTATTTTATTTTTATAATAAATTTAAATATATAATTGATTATATAGAATATTAATTTTTTTTAATAAATTTAATATCTTTAATTAATAAAATAAATATTAAATTTTATAGATCAAAATAACTGATTTTTGTTTCTAATGCCAAATTTAAATTATTAACTGTTAAACATATATTGAACAATAAAAATACATTACATATATAAACAAGTAATACTACTGTCTTTACAAAAGATTAAAGTCACTAAATTCAAAATTCAACCTAGCTAATAAAACACAAATCTAACACATTACAAATCCGACAAGCCACTAGCATTGGCTTTCAAAATAGAGCTAATTCTCTCTACTAATTTACTTTCACATTCAGCAATAAACTTTTCTTGTTCTATCTTTTGAAGTGCTATGACATTTTCTAGTATGTTCACTTTGTCTCTTAAATGCATAACCTCTCCGATATTTGAATTAGTAGTAGACGGAGAACTACTTAACCGAGAATAAGACCACCAAGGCCAGGAATAACTCTACCGGGTTTCGTACCAATCGAGTCCTTGAGAATATTTATTGAAACGCCCGGATCTGGTTCTGATAAAGGAACATCGGGATCACTCTGAGATGCTTCTATATCCGTAAGTATGGTCTCCATCATCCCTTCCATTTTGTTCTAACAAAAATTTAAAAACTAAGACAGTTATAACATGATTCATATAAGCTTATTTACCTTAATAATGAAACAGTACAAGCATAATAAAAAGAATAGAAAAGAGAGAAAAACAACAATTATAATAACTACAAGGTATTAGGCATAAGGTATTAGACATAGGTATTAACCAAACCACAATACACAAACATAATTCCATATTAAAAATCCTAACACATAAATAGTTGCAATTAACTAAAGACCATGACCTCTTATTAAAAAATTAAACCAGAACTATATGAACATATCATAACATAAACTGTACAGACATGCATACATATATATTGCAAAGCGGAACAGTTAAGAGTTTAAAAGAAAAAGGAGAATAGTTTCATAACATAAACTGTACAAACATGCATACATATTATAGAGGAAGCATGCATTTCAAAATTTATAGCAAAATTGTGATGCTTAAGTTAAAAAAATAGAATCTTTGAGATGGTTATTAACAAAGTAATAATTTTAAGATACACTTACAAAGTATTCTTGGGCAAGAGGTTGATTCGAACGCACGTAAAGATCTTTGAAATTTTCAACTTCGGGAAATTTTGATCCTGCTGCTCTTCTTTTGGCAATTCGATAAGTAAGAGGAGTCGGTCCAGAGTGGTGATATATCTTTCTCTTGCTGCAATTTACTTTATTGATATCCGACCTATGCTGCAAAACTCAGTAAACATAAAAGGGTTGTAAACAACGAATTAATAAATACACATTAGAAGATAAAACAATTAAAGAAGTGTTACTTACTAACCTCCAAATTCTTATTGTTAAACTTAATTAGGTATCCCAAATATGAAATAGTTACAAGTATTAAAGATAATTTATGTGAAAGCCAAATTAATAGAACTAAAAACAAGGCTCAACAATCAATTTTAAAAAAAATATTACCTTAAATTTGTCAGAGTTGAAATGCTCGCAGAGATATATCCACTGGTCGTGCTTTTTTTCACCAAGCATCTCAATAGGTGGCTATTGCATCCTCCTTATCTTTCCACAATTTTTAGTGTGCATGAAGCATGCATTTCCAATCAGCATATCGTGATCTGAAATAGCGGTCAATGCTATTTGCAGTATCACTATGCTGAAAATTAATAACAAAGGTATCCTACAAAAAAACATCAAATATCATATAGTTAGCTAACTCAAAAATTATTTCAAAAGCAGTCAAATCTTCCAACAAATGATACGGACTGACTAGAAACGGATAATATCATGTGTACAGACAATCAATCTCGTATCGCCAATTCTTTTTTACAGCTCTCAAATAAGATGAGCATTTTCTGGATCAGTAATGGCAGCATATAAGGAACACTACAAACAGTTCCTGTATTCGGCTAAATGTAACACTTGCATAACTTCTGCTTTGTAATCCTCCCTTAGATAGCAAGACTATACCGGAACTCGTTTGCCTCGGTACCGGTCGAAAATTGAGCTGATAAATGGTTGTTGGAAAATCCAACCAAGAATGGGTATCCTTTGTATAAGCACCGACAACGTTGGCCAGAAGTCACTGAAGAGTACAATAAACCCAGATGTCTCTAGTATCATCCCAAACACAGGCCACCCAATTACAACAAAGAAGAAGCCAGTTCCAAAAGAAATAGTTCCCTTGAAATTCTGACGTTTCATCATAAACTGAACGGTGGACTTGAGACCTATAGTTAGACTAACCCTAGAGAAGAAGAGGATATTTCCCATGGCAAGTAATCCTTTGTCAAAGAAGAACATTATTCCAAGAATCGTAAAAAATATGCCAAATCCAGTCAATCCCAGCCCCATTTTTTTTCGGGTCATTCATTTCCCAGGAAACCATATTGAATGTGAAGGGCACTGATTGTTTACCAACTATATCTGGGAGAGATAAAGATCGATTGGATCTTCTGAAAAAAGAGGGAAATCGTGACGGAATTTTATTCTTCTCCTCGCTAACTCAAAAATTATATTCGTTACATAATATGTAACGAATCCATTCTCAAATATCTTAACTAACATTTAAACTAAAGGTTGTTAACAAAATTAGAATAGAACTAGTCAGTTTTCTAAGTCGATTTAAGATTTAAAGACCACCCAAAAAACTAAAAGCTGTTAACAATTAAAAAAATACAGAAATCATATATTTTAACATACTTGTAGCGTCTGAAAATAAAGTTAAATCCAAAACCATTTGTTACCTGAAGCAGCTCGTACATTGACATCTTCGTATCTTCTGGAATTTCTTTCCATGACGGTGCCATCATTGGACATCTTGTTCGGACTATGACCCCAATTACATGAGATATGTCATAGTCTAATTCTTGCGTTGCCGCTCCTTTATGAATCTCGGAATACTTGTATTCGACACGTGATTCTGGATCTTGGACGATTCTTGATAATCTGAGGGCACGATATTTTCCACGCTTTTTTTTGCCTCTGTAAGTGAATCGACAGGTCCACTATATGCAGATAAAGCTTTGCGACGCGCACTAAAGACCCGTTGTTCTTCAGGAAAAACCAATCCCTCTGACGCAGGAGTCTCAGGACCGGTGCCAGATCCGGACCCAGCATCCATGACCCGATCAGAGTTTGTAGGAAATGGTAGTCTCATTGGTAAAACTCCTGATAAATATCAAATTAATTCAACTATATTCTGTTAACTCAAAATTATCACAAAAGTATTCGTACATTACTAATCGCAGTCATTATGTAATAATCAAGCAATATTCAAAACTTCTCATAGGAAATTCACTTTAGTACAAAGGAAAGCTAGAATATTTCAATAACTGTTCTTTCACAAAATTTGAATAAAGCTAAACAGATATGAACTTACTGATATATATAACATTATGCTATTCTATTGCAAGTCAAGTTACAGACTACCATATGACCTATTCAGCCTACTGATATGGAGACCATCATATAAACCTACTGTTATGAACCTGAATCTACCGTTATGAACCTGAATCTACTGATATAAATGTACTAATATGAACCTACTTATATAAATCTACTGATATGAACCTCAACCTACAAATATGAACCTAATGGTATGAGGACTATAGTAAGGATGCACTAATGTTTCTAAAATTAGGACCGGATTTGATAGACTCTTTGTCTCACCCAAAGTTGACTCATCTCGAAATCTGCCATACTAACAAGCTACAACACTACCAAAAAACAAAGTTGCTTGCAAAACATAAAGATGAACGAAAATTTTCACACAGAAAAGCTTATTCCCTTGAGAAATCTGTTGTAACTCTGTCAGACCAAAAATTAAATAATGTTTTTGTCTTCTAATCCTTCTGAAGTTGGAAACTGTGAACAACTAAAAAACTTAATCTTTTTACTTGGAATTTATTGCATTTTCTGGAAATTGAAACAGAGCACAAATGTTGATACTGGTTATCAGAGTAGGTGCTGAGCCCAACTTACAGTCACATAATAAGATTAAAATAGAACTTATGAGAAGGTACACTCAGACACAAGAAATCTATAGGGATTCAAATTACCAAAATCACACCTAACATTATTTTTCACAAGAAAGCAAATAAGGTTTGGATTTGTCTCACTTACTAGAGAGAATTGATGTCGTCGATCTGCAGCAAAATGCTCACTTTTCTATTAGGTTCTCTTTCTCCAACTAGGAATCAACAAAAAATGCTCACTTTCTATTAGGTTCTCCAGCTATGAATCCTTCTCTCTCTTCATTGAAACTCGGCTGTTATAGTAAATTGGGAGGAGAAAGTTAAGGAACAAAAATTGGGCGAAAAGGGGGAAAATGAAGAAATGAGGTTTACGAGAGGATGGGTTTCTAAAAGATGGGTAGATAAAAGGATGGGTAGATAAAAAGACCACGTTTTCAGTATTTAATGAAAACAGAAACTAATTTCAATGGTTAGCGCAATTTTGAGCACACAATTTCAATGTATAATAAGAAAAGCGAGGGAAATAAATTATACTATCAGGACTGAAATTTCTTTTCTTTTCTAATAAAATTGGATTACTATAGCTCATTCTTTTATTAATTAAAAATTTCTTTGTTTAAAAGTGAAGATATTAATTTAATACCAATTTTAGAAATATTTTTTCTAAATTATAATTATTTTTTTGCAATATTTGTTTTACAAAATATCAAATTTTTTTAATCAATCTAATAATTCTATATTGCGTTAAGTGATAATTACTATATCATATAAAAGTATTATTCAAATTTTTTATTCCAAACTCTAAAAGTATATAAATAATTTTGTTTTTAATCTTTTCCATTCGTTATTTAAAATTTCTTCAAAATTTCAAAATATCTTTAAAATAAAACTTAATATAAATTATTGAGCTTACCACTTTTATTTTGAATTTATATGAAAACTTAAAGATTATTGATTATATCTTATTCAATATAGTCTGTGTATTTAATTAATGGCTTAGACTAGTGTTAATTTTATTTATCAAAATCAACCTTAATATCAATTTTATATAAAAACGCTAGTAAGATCTTAAATAACTCGTTACAATAATAATAGTAATAATGTTATCAGCATTATAAAATAAAATAAAATATATATTTTTTTTAAATACATAAAGGAAAAATTATGTTATTGCGCTGATTTTTTTTTAATTATAAATTTTGTAATTAAAACTAATTTACTAATTTTATTTAAAAAAAAAATATGATTCTCACATAAATATATGATTAATAATTTTGACAAATTAATGTTTATTTTCGATGAACTAATAAATATTTTTTAAGATTAATTTAAAAGTCAGTCTATTTAATTGATCTTGAAATTTTAAAAGATTGTTTTGGTTTCAAAATACAACTAAGTTGTTATTTTTTATATTAAAACCATCATCATTTAAAAACTAAATTATTCCGAACAATATATTAAGTGGACCCAAATTCAAGTGTTTTTATATTCTTATCGAGTTTCACATTTTCCATCCCAATTTTTCAAGAACAAATATTTTAGTAGAAAATTTTGAGTAAACAAATCTCTCATTTCTTCTCCAAACAACAAAGATACCTCCCAAATGAAAATATAAGTTATTTTATGTTTTATGGTTTGATTTGTCTTTTTAGTTTTGTATTGATTTTTGCTAGCTTTTCATTAGTTAAATCTAGGGTTTTAATCGAGTTCAGAATAATATATTAGTTTGCATGTGCTTGATTTTTGTTAGAACGTTTTTCCTGTTATGATTTATAAGTTTTAAATAGAAGTTTTGTCGAAGCACGGGTTGTTATGTTTCACCTGGTCTTTGTCGCTTTTAGTGTTTCTAACATACGATGGTAGAGTAAAGGCCATACAATTGCAGTGACATGTATTTTTCCTCATGATTTGGCTTATGTTTTAAATACATCTTAAATATTTGTTGTTGTTTGTTTTAGTAAACATATACAAACTGTAAATTTTAATGGAATATTTTTGGAGAAAGAAAGAAAAAATATGGGAGAGAACAAAAGTGTTTTTTTTTTAATTTTATTTTTCTTCATCTTTTTGTTTAGTACATCTCCTATATATATTAGTATAAATATATTCTGTTTTAAATGACAGAATAATATATTTTACCAATATAATAATCTTTAAAATATAAAATCAAATCTAAACATATTTTTCCTAAATTGAATAATATATTATCAATTAAATAATATATTCTCAATTGAATAATATTTTCAACTGAATAATATATTCTTAATTGAATAATATATATTATTCAAAAATTAAAATATTTTAACTAAATTAATTAATTAATATTTTCAAGCTTAATTAATTATTGTCCTAATATTTTAGTAGAAAATTTTGAGTAAACAAATCTATCATTTCTTCTCCAAACAACAAAGATACCTCCCAAATGAAAATATAAGTTATTTTATGTTTTATGGTTTGATTTGTCTTTTTAGTTTTGTATTGATTTTTGCTAGCTTTTCATTAGTTAAATCTAGGGTTTTAATCGAGTTCAGAATAATATATTAGTTTGCATGTGCTTGATTTTTGTTAGAACGTTTTTCCTGTTATGATTTATAAGTTTTTTTAGAAGTTTTGTCGAAGCACGGGTTGTTATGTTTCACCTGGTCTTTGTCGCTTTTAGTGTTTCTAACATACGATGGTAGAGTAAAGGCCATACAATTGCAGTGACATGTATTTTTCCTCATGATTTGGCTTATGTTTTAAATACATCTTA
Source organism: Limnanthes douglasii subsp. nivea (assembly GCA_036936605.1). Lineage (NCBI taxonomy): Eukaryota > Viridiplantae > Streptophyta > Magnoliopsida > Brassicales > Limnanthaceae > Limnanthes > Limnanthes douglasii. Next base: position 97,304,314 of record JAUPFV010000001.1, read on the forward strand.
AATATTTGTTGTTGTTTGTTTTAGTAAACAGATACAAACGAGACAAGGTCAAAATCCTGAAACGACGATGTTCGGACGAAGAAGGCGGGAAAAAATCTTCACAGACAGGGCATACCAAATAAATCAGAATTGGTTCACATTATGTCGAAGCAAGCCAGCATTCCCAGTATACGCAGTGGTTGTTGCGGTGTAGCAAGTTTGATTTCGTTACACCAAGTTTGATGTCGTTAGAAAACTAATTATGGGTGGTGATGACGAAGGACCACTAAAGATAAAGAATCACCGAAATCAGTTTGGATTTAATACTTGATTCATGATACGCATTTAACAAATTGATTCTTTGTTCGGATTTAACATGACTTGTGATTCACATTTAACATATGATTCTCAATTTAGATACAAAAAATAATATGGAATTCACTTGTTATTCATATTTAACCATTAATTCTGAACTCATATTTAATAAATGAATCGTGATTCTCGTTAATTATGAGTTCATATTTAGCAAATGATTAATAGTCATATTCGACATGCATATGATTTTTAATTGTCATTTTACCCATGATTCTCAATTTGTAATTAACTTAATATTCTCAGTTTGAATTTCATACAGACTTCATTACTCATGCGCGATTCTCAATTCGTATATAACCCTTGATTATCAGTTTGGATTTAACACTTAATTCGTGATTCGTATTTAACAAATGATACTTAGATTGGATTTAACACATCACTTGTGATTCATGTTTAACCTATGATTTTTAATATAGATATAACGAATGATCTTTATTCGCTTTTAACCCGTGATTTGTTATTCATATTTAACCATTGATTCTCAATTAGGATTTAAAAGATGATTTGTAGTTCTTAATAAAAAAATTAGTTCGAATTTAATAAATGATTCTCAAATTTAACATATAATTTTTAATTCACATTTGACCCATGATTCCTAGTTTGCATTTAACTCATGATTCTCAAATTAAATTTCATACACGATTCTAAAGTCATACGTGATTCTCAGTTCATATATAATCCTTGTATCTGTTTGGATCTAACACTTGATTCGTGATTTGCATTTAATAAATGATAGTCTGATCAGACTGAACCCGTGATTCTCTGTTTGGATTTAACACATGATTTGTGATTCGTATTTAACAAATGATTCTCAATTTTGATATAACAAATGATTTGTCTTTCCCCTTGATTTGTAATTCATATTTAACAATTGATTTTCAATTCAGATTTAATATATGATTCGTGATTCGCCTTTAACAAATAATTCTTAATCAAGATTTAACATATAATTCTCTCTTCAGATTTAACACATGATTTTCAATTCGTATTTTTCCAATGATTCTCAGTTTGTAATTAACTCATGATTCTCATATTGAATTTCATACGATTCATTGTTAATACATGATTCTTAATTCGTATATAACCTTGATTTTTTTGTTCTGATTTTAAACATGACTTATGATTCATATTTAACCTATGATTCTCAATTTAGATCTAACAAATGATTATTAATTTGAGTTTAACTCGTGATTTCTGATTCATATTTAGCCATTAATTCTCAACTTAGAAATAATAAATGGTTCGTGGATTCGTGTTTAACAAATAATTTTCATTTTGGATTTAAAAAATAATTCTTAGTTCACATTTAACATATAGTTTTCATTTCATATTTGATCCATGATTCTCAATTCACATTTAATTCATCGTTCTCAGTTTGAATTTCATACACGATTCATCGTTCATACATGATTCTTAGTTCATATATATATCCTGATTCTTATTTTAGATTTAACAGTTGATTTAATAAATGATACTCGGATTATATTTAACATTTAATTCTCTGTTCGGATTTAAGCTTTGATTCGAATTTAACAAATGATACTCGTATCAAATTTAACCTTGATCGTTTTGGATTTAACACATGACTTGTGATTCCCATTTAACCTATGATTATCATACTATTTATAACAAATTGTATGTTATTCGTGTTAAACTAGTGCTTTATGATTCGTATTTAACCCTTGATTCTGAATTCAGGTTTAATAAATAATTCACGATTCGAGTTTAACAAATAATTATCGGTTCAGATTAAACACATAGTTCTCAATTTAAATTTAACATATGATTTTTAATTCGCAATTGACCCATGATCCCGAGTTCACAATTAACTCATGATTCTCAGTTTAAATTTCATACACGATTTACTATTCTTATATAACTTTTGATTCTCAGTTTGGATTTAACACTTTATTCATGATTCGCATTTAACAAATGATACTTAGATTGGATTTAACACATCACTTGTGATTCATGTTTAACCTATGATTTTTAATATAGATATAGCGAATGATCTTTATTCGCTTTTAACCCGTGATTTGTTATTCATATTTAACCATTGATTCTCAATTAGGATTTAAAAGATGATTTGTGGTTCTTAATAAAAAAAAATTAGTTCGAATTTAATAAATGATTCTCAAATTTAACACATAATTTTTATTTCACATTTGACCCATGATTCCTAGTTTGCATTTAACTCATGATTCTCAAATTAAATTTCATACACGATTCTAAAGTCATACGTGATTCTCAGTTCATATATAATCCTTGTATCTCAGTTTGGATCTAACACTTGATTCGTGATTTGCATTTAATAAATGATAGTCTGATCAGACTGAACCCGTGATTCTCTGTTTGGATTTAACACATGATTTGTGATTCGTATTTAACAAATGATTCTCAAATTTTATATAACAAATGATTTGTCTTTCCCCTTGATTTGTAATTCATATTTAACAATTGATTTTCAATTCAGATTTAATAAATGATTCGTGATTCGCCTTTAACAAATAATTCTTAATCAAGATATAACATATAATTCTCTCTTCAGATTTAACACATGATTTTCAATTCGTATTTTTCCAATGATTCTCAGTTTGTAATTAACTCATGATTCTCATATTGAATTTCATACACGATTCATTGTTAATACATTATTCTTAATTCGTATATAACCTTGATATTTTTGTTCTGATTTTAAACATGACTTATGATTCATATTTAACCTATGTTTCTCAATTTAGATCTAACAAATGATTATTAATTTGAGTTTAACTCGTGATTTCTGATTCATATTTAGCCATTAATTCTCAACTTAGAAATAATAAATGGTTCGTGGATTCGTGTTTAACAAATAATTTTCATTTTGGATTTAAAAAATAATTCTCAGTTCACATTTAACATATAGTTTTCATTTCATATTTGATCCATGATTCTCAATTCACATTTAATTCATGGTTCTCAGTTTGAATTTCATACACGATTGATCGTTCATAAATGATTCTTAGTTCATATATATATATATATATATATATCCTGATTCTTATTTTAGATTTAACAGATGATTCGTGATTCACATTTAATAAATGATACTCGGATTATATTTAAAATTTAATTCTCTGTTCGGATTTAAGCTTTGATTCTCTACTCGGATTTAACCTATGATTTCTCAACTTAAATATAACAAATGATCTATGACTTACGTTTAACTATGATTCATATTCAATCATCGATTCTCAATTTGGATTTGATAAATGATTCGTGATTCACGTTTAACCAATAATTCTCATTTCAGATTTAACACATGATTTTCAGTTCATATTAACACATGATTTCCAATTCACACTGGCCAATTGTTCTTAGTTCATAAATAACCAATGACTCTCAGTTTGAATTTCAATTTTGATTTAAGACTTGATTTGTGATTCAAATTTAACAAATGATACTCGTATCAAATTTAACCTTTGATTCTATGTTTAGATTTAACATATAAATTGTAATTCGCATTTAATATATGATTGGTTAGTTTAGATATAACAAATGCTCTATCATTCTTATCTAACCCGGGATTTGTGATACATATTTAACTCTTGATTATCAATTCAGATTTAACACTTCTTTCATTCAAATTTAACATATGATTTATTATTTATATTTAACACATGATTCAAGATTCACATTTAACCTAATATTTCTAATTCAGATTTATTAAATGATTCAAAGTTCATCTCCAACCCATTATTTAGAACTAACATATGATTATTAGTTCAAATTTAGCCTTTGATTCCAAGTTCGGATTTAATATATTATTTGTGTTTCACATTCTACTATTTGAGAAGGAAATAGAATTTTGAGGACTAAATGTTAAGGAATAAAACTTGTTATGACAAATTGTATAATTAGAGGAAATAATTAAAGCTTTACGTTTTAATAAGGGACTGATGTGCAATTAAACCCATTTTTGTAAGCGTTTTAGTTAAAGTTACGTCTTTTCTACTCTATATAAAGGTCAAGGTTGATCTAATCATACTCTCTGACTTTTGAGATAAATCACTCTTGTTACTTTACTTTCTCTCTCTAAAATCTATTTATCTCTCTACATTCTTTACTTCTCTCAATCTTACATAGTGAATCCAGATGATAACTCACGAAATTGGTGACTCCACTGGGATTGATCATTGATTATATCCTAGATTACTTGTTCAAATTTTCTTTTTCTTCCATTTCAAATCTTTGAAAACAATTTCAAACTTGAAGATGAATCCAAGAAGTGAGAACGATTCTTTAGTTCGAGCAGTTATTGAAACGTTGAAAAAATATTTACAATTGGCTAATGATAGACAAGAAGAGTCCATGAGAGGAGTGTTAGGTGCGACCAAAAAATCCCACTATTGTGGAGATCGGAGTATTCTTATTTATATACTAAGGCGGAATATACGGACCCAATATTCCCTACAAATGGTATCAGAGCACCAGGCCCAGACGGAATGCGATGTGCTGGGTTGTGATGTGGGTGAAATTCTGCGAACATCATACCAGAAGCCAGGAGCCATACTCAAGGTGAATGATCTGCTGGATAGATGGAGCGCCACGGCTCATCAAGCAGGTAGCTTGATAAAGGAGCAGCGCAGATTTATCTAAGGATGGAGTGCCTGATAGCTCATCAAGCAGGTGGCTTGATCAAGGAGCGGCATAGTGTCATCTCATAGTGAGCAGATAGATCCGCCCTAAAGCTCTAAAGTGCAGGTTTCTCTTCACCTGAGTAGAGTAGGCGGATGGAAATCAATTGAGAGGAGGCCAGAGTGGTACTTTGTTCGAGAGGAGGATTGTTAAGTGCGACCAAAAAGTCCCACATCCCACATCCCACATCGGTTAAACATGGGAAGAAAGATCAGTATATAAGTTAAGAATACATCTCCATTAGTGTGAGGCCTTTTGGAAGTGGACCAAAAGCAAAGCCGTGCGGGCCAGTGGGCCCAAAGCGGACAATATCACACTATTGTGGAGATCGGAGTATTCTTACTTATATACTAAGGCGGAATATACGGACCCAATATTCCCTACAAGAAGAAATTGGCTAAGATTTTGTCCAAAAAAGATTTGAGTAATCACTTAAAGTTTTATCATAATTACAGGATGGAGAAGGTTTAGCACATTGCGGGTTCAAGGCATTGACTCGTCGAGTTTTGCTGGCAGGGTATTAATGGCCTTTGATTATGGACGATGCAAGAAACAAGGTTGGAAGGTTGTGTAAAATGCGTTGCTCCAATCTTTTTCAGCCCATGTTGCAAGTTTGATGAAAGTCTTTCTTGCATCTTTCCAATGAAGCTTGTAACGCCTTGAAATTTTTGCACAAAACACAAAATTTGATAAGAACTAAGGAGAAAATCAGTTGGAGGTATAATTCAAGGTAATATAATAAAAGGACTTACGATTACTCCTTCAGACGAGGTTCAACTTTGATGGTCTGGATTCATAAATTTCTTTATCATTCTCTTAAGATCTTGAGACGAAGATAAATTTTTGTTTCCAAAATTTGTCTGCCTCTAACAAGTCATCGATAATATTCAAATCATCATCCAGTGTTAGATTGTAAAATGGAAGTATGGGTCCCTTCGAAAATTTGGCCAAGGAAATGAAGTCTGGATGCAGATCGGATTTAACATATGATTCTCACTTTGTATTTAATAATTGATTATTAGTCCATATTCAATACATGGTTCTCAGTTTAGATTCAATAAATGATTCATGGTTCATTTCTAACGAATAATTCACATGATTCTTAGTATATATATATATATATACATAAAAAATATATAAAGATTATGATTTTATATTTAAAGAATTTTTGTTGTAACTTTATTTATGTTTTAACCAATTGTAGTGGATAATGACAAGAGATATAACAAAATAATATTTATTTGCCATTTTTTAAATGGTGAAAACGTCTAAACAACAATTAGTGAGCTAATAAAATTAAGAAGAGATCTAACAATTATAGATCTTTCAAAAAGATGTTGAGGTATAATATAACCCTAAATAAAATTTTCAATATATTTAATCCTTACAAAATATAAACCTTATTCAGAAAGATCTTCATTTTCTAGCTCATCCTTATCTTCAGAGTTGCTATCATATGTATCTTCATCATTCGAATCAGAAGAATTATCAAGCAGCTCCTGATTAAGTTGGTGAAATGGTAGATTATAATGAGAAAAATCAACAATTAATTCAGTAATTGGAATAGAAACATTGGGAACATCATTAAGCACAAAAGGCTCCATAATATTAGTGTTGTCTTTAAATCCATCTGGCATCAATACGGATGTAGACGAATCTTCTTGGTATGCAACTGGATCTGTCTCATTGTCGCTAGGACTGCCATTTTCTTGAATAGGTAATTCCCATATGTTTTGATGATGCATATTTTGAACGATCATCCAATCATCACCTAATTTGGAGTCTGGTATATAAAAAACTTGTTTTGCCAAGATAGCAAGAATATATCGATCATCTTCACAAATTCGTGTACTCGTGTTAACTGATATGAATCCTTGATCCTCTTTTATCTTTGTATCATACCAGTCACATTCAAATAAATGTGATGTTTTAAAATCTTTGTAGACAAGACTAGTTACACTTTGTAACTTGCCATAAAATTTTACTTCATTCGATTCAACATCACTAATTACCATAACACCACTATTTTGAGTTGTTCTTCTATCATCTCGCTCTGCAATTAAAAATTTAATAGCACCATTCAAAATACACCCGCTAGCCATCTGAGAACGAATTGGACCTCTAGCAAGGGCATACAGATCATCATTGTAGTATGCACTATTTTTCAAGCGAAGTGATTGAACCTATAAAAATTTAAAAAATTTATTAAAAGTATTCAATTTCACTCATATAGTATTTTTTAGTTATATGAGGGATACTTACATGAGTAAAAAACCAATCAGGAAACATTTCATAATGTTTTTTCATAAAATCAGTTGGGTACTTCCGCATCATTTCATTCTTATGACCCGATAACAAGTCTCTGATTTCATCACAATTCTGAAGAACACACCAATGAGCTTTCATTAATTGAGCCTCATCAAGAATTACTGTAGTTGGATGAATGCCAAAAGGCTTTGCAGCATCAGAAAATACCAAAAGAGAACCACGATTATCATTTCTAGGTATCTCAATACTTTCACATTCTGAAGCATTAATATACATCTCACAATATGTAAGAGACTCATTAGAAATATATACTTCCGCAATGGATCCTTCCGGTCTTGCTCTATTTGCTACGTAATTTTTATATTTCCCAAGTAATCTGTATAAAATTGACAATATTAGCAAAATAAAATATGAATAAAATTTATTCATAGTTCAAAATATGTGTTATTTATTTACCTCTCAATCGGATACATCCATCGAAACTGCACTGGCCCAGCTAACAATGCCTCGTCTGCTAAATGTATCATAAGATGTGGCATTATATCAAAAAATGACGGTGGTAAAATTCTTTCTAATCTACAAAGAATGATAATTATATCATCTTTTAGTTTTTGTACATCTTCTTTTTTCAATTCTTTCGCGCAAAGTTGGGAAAAAAATCGTGACAATGCTACAATAGTCTCAACAATATCTCTTCCCAAATAAGGCCGAATACCAACTGGAAAAATTCGTTGTAGTAATACATGACAGTCATGACTTTTTAATCCTGAAAGTTTCCCATCAGTCATCTTCACACATCTAGATATATTCGCGGCGTAACCATTGGGATACCGAATCGTTTTTAACCAATTAAGAAATTCTTTCTTAGGATTTGGTTTTAATGTATACGACGGATGTCTTTTAACCCATTTGTCTCCTACTTTAGTCAGCCATAATTTTTTTCGTATATTCATCCGTTCTAGATCTTGACGAGATTTAAACGTGTCTTTGGTTTTCCCTTCAATATTAAGCACTGTCCCAACAATATTATCACAGACATTTTTTTCTATATGCATTACATCGAGATTGTGTCTAATCTTTAATTTTGACCAATACTCAAGCTCAAACAAAATACTTTTACTTGTCCAGTTCATATGGGAAGTTGGCCTTGGAGTTTTTCTTTGTTTGTTACTTTGGTGATTACCAATTTGACCAAAATCCAGTTGATTTATATACTCAAATATCTCATCACCTGACCAAATTCTTGGTCTAACATTTCTCTCTTCTTCACCATTAAATTTTATTTTATCTCCACGTCATTCATGTGAATCATGTAACCATCGACGATGACCCATATAACAAACTTTACCACCGTGCCATCCTGAAGTAACATCATTGAGACAAACTGGACATGCTTGATAACCTTTAGTAGAACATGATGATAACATTCCATATGCGGGAAAATCACTTATTGTCCACATGAGAGCTGCTTTCATGGTAAATAATTTGTTCGTAGATTTATCATAAGTTGATACTCCATTCTCCCATAAGTCTTTAAGTTCATCAATCAAAGGTCGAAGATATACTCCAAGGTCTTTACCAGGTGATTGTGGTCCTGGAATCAATAAAGTCATCATAGTGAATTCTTTTTTCATACACATCCATGGAGGTAAGTCACCAAGACTACTGGCCATGTGCTATGCGATGTGCTTTGATTTCCAAATGGATTAAATCCATTTGTTGCAAGTCCTAGCCTTACATTACGAGATTCTATTGCAAATCTAGGATAAGTCATATCAAAAGTCTTCCATGCTTCACCATCTGCTGGATGTCTTAAAATTCTATCAGAAACACGTTTTTCTTTGTGCCATCTCATTTGTTTAGCTGTATGCCTTGACATGTACAAACGCATCAATCTTGGATTTAATGGAAAATATCACAAAATCTTATTCGGAACTCTTTTCTTATTTCTGCCTTGAGATACATGCTTATATCGTGGTCTCATGCACACCGGACATTCTTCTAAATCTTTATTTTCCTTGTAAAATAAACAACAATTATGCTGGCATGCATGAATTTTTTCATATCCCATCCTGATATCTTTTAACATTTTGCGCGCTTTATAATGGTTGTCTGGTAGTAGGTTTCCTTCAGGGAGCATTTTTTTGAATAATCCTATAAAATAGTCAAAACAATTGTTTGACATTTTATAAGTAACTTTTCCATGTAACAACTTTACAACCGCCGTAAGAACTGAAAATTCTTCATGACCATGATATAGTTTTTGTTCTGCATGGTTTAATAGTCTTTCGTACTTGTTTCCATCATCATCATTGTACATTGGAAAATCAAGATCTTCTTCCATTTGGTTGTCTACGCCATCTTCTGTTCTAGCATCAAACGTTGATTGATATGGATACACGTCATTTATCATATCCATTGTTGCCTCATTCAAATTGAAGTTTTCGACATTCTCATATGTATGATTCAAATACGACGAGGTAGAAGAATTATCAAATGTTTCACCATAATGAATCCATTGTGTATACCCACAGGTCATCCCATTTGTTGCCAAGTGAGATTCAACAACTTCAAAATAGTGCTCAACGTAGTTGTTACACTTTTTACATGGACACCAAATTTTGTTGTTATTAATAACGACATTTTGTTTTGCAAATGTAATAAACTCGATTATCCCGTCCACGTATGCATCATTAGATTTGTTTGAAATATCTATCCAACTTTTATCCATAGTATTCCTGAAAAAATAAATAATATGAAACAAAAATTAATATCCATACTATTCCTGAAAAAATAAATAATATGGAACAAAAATTAAAACGTACATATAAGTGTTTTTATTTTTTTTATGTTTAATATTAATATATTAATAATATAGTTTTAATAGTATAAACATTAAAACTTATATTAGATATAGTCTTTTAAAACAATATATTAATGATTTAATTTTGATAATATTATCATTTCAATATATATATATATATATATATATATATATATTTAATTTTCATAATATGAATATTTTAAATTTTATTATTTATATGTTTTTTAAAATTAAATATTTTTAAAATATCTATAAAATATATTATAGCATATATCTAGGATGCGAAAATACTTTTAACTAAATATGTGTAGATAAATTTAGAATATATTTTGTTGTGTACATTTAAAAATAAATAAATCAACTGAATATTTCAAATATGTTTAAATATATTTGAAGAGATACTTTAGCATTTTCAAAATATTTTAGTATATAAAGAGGAGGATCGAATATTTTTAATACTAAATTAAAAATATATAGTTAACTTTTTTTGAACAAATCTATATTTAATTTAAATATTTGAAATTATTGTAAAAAATACTTTAGAATATAAGAGGAGAAGAAAATATTTTGTATTTGATATTTTTAATATTAATAGAAGATATTTTAGTATATATATATATATATTTGTAAAAATATCTTTTAAATCCAATAATTTAAATATATTTTTAACATCTTTAAGATATATTTTAGCATTGGTGAAAATTTTTAATTCAATATTTCAAATAAATAATTTATATACCTTAAAGTATATTTTAGCATATAATTGGAGAAAAATATTCTAAACTAATACTCTAAATGTTGCGGTTAAATATATATGTATATTTAATAAACATAAATAAGAGCTTTTCAAAAAATATATGTTGAATTAATTTTTTAAACAATTTTAACTTCTCTACCATATATTTTAGTATATATATAGCACCAGCATATTTATTATCAGCAGCTTTAATATTTTTAAAATAAGAGAAGAACACTAACCTCAACTTGTTGGTAGTATAATTTAAACACTAACCCAAACTAATTTAGTTGAAAAAGATTACGAGAATATACTATCAATATGTTTTCTTCGGAACTTGGAATTGTGGATTTCGTGATGGGTGATGTGAAACTGATCGTGGAATTGAGGATTTGAAGTGATGGGTGATGTCAAAGTGATCTAACCTTTTAATTTATAATGGTTGGTAGATCTAGTTGGTTAGGAAAATAAGGAGCCAAAATAGAAGATAGATCTAATTTGGTAAGAGATTGAATAAAAATAAAAGATAGAGTTAAATAATTAGAAAAAAATAAATTAGCTAGTTGGTTAGAAAAATAACGATTGAAAATAAAAGATAGAATTTGTTAGAAGATTGAATAAAAATAAAAATAAAAATAAAAATAAAAAATAGAGTTAAATGGTTAGAAAGATAAGAGTAAAAAGGTTAAACAAATAAAGTTAGACCCCAAAATTTCTCCCGAAAAGTATAGAAAGAGCCTAAAATAAAGGCTAAAACTCATAATATCTTTAAGCTTTAGTTCTAATTAAAATTCACAATCTGAGTTCTTCTTCCATAATTAAAATTCACAATCTCAGTTCTTCCTCCATAATTAAAATTCACAATTGGAGGATTTTGTTCTACTTCTACTCTAATCTATCTGACACCGGCTCAGGTAAGTGTTTTTGGGATTTTTTTAGTTATGTTTCACTTTTTACAAATCAAAAAGTGTAAAGTCTAATCTGTGTTAAATTTTTTATGGTCTGTTCTTGTTTGAATAGCTATAAAATCTGTGTAATTGCAAGTAATCATGGATGTTAGCGTGGATTTGCTTGTTTTTTTGGGGAAGTCGGGAACTTTGTCTCTTGATTCACCTAGTTTCTCTTATATTTGATTAATAGCTCTGCTTTGTTAGATCAATTGATTAAGAAGTTCATTGTAATAATTGATTCATTTCAATCTTTTAGATTCGTTCATCTTCGGTACCTATTAGCTGGATATCGAGTTTGGAGTGTTTTTAATTCCAGTAGCTTTTAGAGATAAACTATTAAGTTTTGATAGATTTGTCATCTAAGTTTGTTTCAGCTGTGATTGTGTATAGAAAGATAATGTGGTATCGTTAATTCCTCTTTTAGGTCATTAGGAGGATCATAAAAACTCCTTTGTGATGGAGTTAGCTTTTCTGGTGAACTATGAAAGTTAGAGTTCTATTATCAGTCTTTGCTTAGCAGCAACCTGCAGGCAAAATAAATTAGGAAAGACAAACACAAATCTCTTAAAATATAGGGATGTTAATTTTTATCATTGCTCCCCAACAATGATTTAAAGTAAACCTATTGCTAGATATTTCAAAATTTGATTTTGTATGATAAACCTAAATTCAAATCTGGTTTTGTTAGGAAGCCAAAGGGTTCAGAATTGCTAGCAACTGTTTTTAAAAAATGATGTGTTGAGACATGTGACGTCTATGTTGTATGTAAGGAACAAAATCTGTGCCTCGTTGAATTGATAGTTTGTATCTTGGTGGTAGGTTGGGCATTTGGAATTCCATAAGATAACATAATCATGCACATATCTAATAAAGAGTCATTCGATCCTTCTTTATTTCAGAAAACCCCGCTAGATTTTCAGATTTTTTCATAGAAGGATGTACACAAGTTCTTAAGGATCAGTGTCTGAATCAGCTAATGCATTTGAGAAATTCACAAAAACCAAGCATTTGGGAGTTACTTTACTCTCACAATATACCTCTTCAGTTTTTCATACTTAGGCATCTGCCTCTTTATCAATAGAGACTATCGTTCACGTAAAAAGGAACCCAACAAGCTATGATAACAACATTAAGAGCACTGCCTTCCAGCAGTTCAAGTCAATATATCCGGCAGTTGTCCATTAGGTACATTCCTTTTTACTGTTTAATTGTGACTTCTCGTTAGTCTCGAAATGAAGGTTGAGTTATAATCTTGACTGCCTCTTTTCAGTTAGATGTACAGGCTGCAATAGTACGTTAAGGATCTAGTTTTAAAACACAGTTCTCGTGTATGGAAATTATTGTGAAGAGCTTGTCAGCATGCAAACCCAGAAATAGTTTATGCATCTTCCATACTAGGTCCAGCTAGGACAATCCTGAAGATCTTAAAAAAGAATAGTTCAAGTCTTTCTTACTGCAAAATCTTGGTTGAATCACTAGTTTTTCCAATTATCTTTTATTAAACCAGGTCGGAAGCAAATTAAATGAAATTTGACATGCAGTTTCATTCTCTTTTGGCCAATTTTATACTGTGTTTGGTGTCTTGGTTACAGGTGCAATTACCTTTTTCTTCTCAATTCCAATAAGAAGAAGTTAGCGTGGTTTCTGCCCTTGAAAGAGTGAAGTTGCTGAGAAAAGTATACCGAATAGAGAGTAAGGCGTGTGATTGTCATGAAAAAAGTTCAAGAGGCGAAAGCTCTGCGAGCTGCAGAATTTTGTGACGGATAGCTGAACTTATTGCCCTTGGGGATGAGCTACTGGTTCTTTCTCTCAAAGTAATCTAATTGGTGAAGGAGTGTTTGGAAAAATCTATAAATGTAGAGGAGTTTTTAAGGAGGTAATTTGTTTATATTTAGTGATGGCTAACAAACAGATAGTTATAGTTTGGTTATGGCTCAACCAGAAGAGAGTTAGGCTCAATCTAATGATTTTTTAGCTTAAGCTCAAACTTTAACATAGACTTGAAATAATTATTTTTTTGGATATAACATTTCGATATGACTCACAAGTATTTCATCAACCTTACTTACATTCATACTCGTGATATTTTCGTAACAGGTTGATATTGTCCCCAACACGGGAATTGGCATCTCAAACAGAGAAGGTTATACTGGCCATTAGGAATTATATTAGCATACAAGCACACGCTTGTGTTGGAGGCAAAAGTGTTGGAGAAGACATTAGAAAGCTGGAAAACGGTGTCCACATAGTCTCAGGAACTCCTGGCAGGGTCTGTGATATGATAAAGAGAAGGAGCTTACGTACGAGAGCTATCAAGCTCTTGATTCTTGATGAATCGGATGAGATGTTGAGCCGAGGATTTAAGGATCAGATCTATGATGTTTACAGATATCTTCCACCTGATCTTCAGGTCGTCCTAATTTCTGCTACTCTTCCTCATGAAATCTTGGAGATTACAAGCAAGTTTATGACAGACCCTGTGAGGATCCTTGTGAAGCGTGATGAGTTAACTCTGGAGGGAATCAAGCAATTTTTTGTCGTTGTTGAGCGGGAGGAGTGGAAATTTGACACTTTGTGTGATCTGTATGACATTGTTACTATCACTTTAGCTGTTATCTTCTGAAACACAAAGAGAAAGGTGGACTGGCTAAGTGAGAAGATGAAAAGCAACAATTTCACAGTCTCATCAATGCATGTAGACATGCCTCAGAAGGAGAGAGATGCTATTATGGCACAGTTTAGATCAGGTGAAAGCCGTGTTCTGATCACCACTGATGTATGGGCCCGAGGGCTAGATGTTCAACAGGTTTCTCTAGTTATCAACTATGATCTTCCAAACAACCGTGAGCTTTACATTCACAGGATCGGTCGTTCTGGCCGTTTTGGACGCAAGAGTGTTGCCATCAATTTCGTGAAGAGTGATGACATCAAAATTCTTCGAGACATCGAACAGTACTACAGTACTCATATCGAACTCAGATCGATGAGATGCCGATGAACGTTCTGATTTGATTTGAGAAAAGAGCACTGTTTAAAGTTGTGTGCGACATGTCTCTGGTGTAATGTGTTTTTCTGAAGCTGTGAGGATTTATTGTGATGGTTCTGCAATGGCACTGAACATATTAGGATAGTTTGTTGATTTTGCATATGATACTCCCCTCCTACTAGCGTTGATACCTATTTATTTCCAGCCGTACCAAGTTCTTTTCGATTGGTTTTGTATTTCACATTAATTTGGATATCAAGGATCTTGCAAAGCTTCTGTTAGTGAATACTAAGTTCCATTTCATTTTGGCTGGTTTGTATTTCACATGAATTTGGGATATAAAAAAAAACTATACTACAAGATACCAAATTTAACAAAGTTGCAAACCAAACAAGATAATTAATTTGCAATTCAATTCGAGTCAAGAATAAGCTTCTTCATATCCATCCCTTGTTTTGTTTGGCCGAAACCCTGACTTCGGTTGAATTGCATCCATTCCCCGCCTCATCAAAAGCAGGCGTCAAGGAGGCAGCAACAACACAGAGCAGCTAAACATCCTTCAAGCATTCCAGAGCTCTTTTACTGTTGAGGAGGAGGCTGAGCATACTGAGGAGCATAAGGAGGAGGGTATCCCTGAGGTGGATAACCCTGTTGCGATTTATTTATTTAATTTATAAATTTTCTAAAAAACAAGATACAACTTCAAACAAATTATAGCATAAAATTAGTTTTAAATAGATGAATAATATTATTTTAATTTAAAATATTACCATAAAAATATTTAATACCAATAATAAAAGACAAAATATTATAAATATATATACTTACACATATTTTGACTCAATTTTTATATATATATATATTTTGAAACAACCAAAACCGCTGCCACTTAGACTTTAAAATAAAAGAACTCCCTCAAATAAAATATTAAAATAAATAATATTTTATCCTATTAAATTTAACACAATTTAATATTGAATTTAATGTTTCAAAATAAAAATATTTATTTTAAATAAAATTTAAAATAAATAATTTTAGAATTAATGGGTTGAGATCCAACGAGAGAGAAAGGGTTGAACTGTACCACGTTTCAGATCCAATAATAATTTTAGTTGTTAATTCGATAAGTGTTTTACAAAAAGTAATTAGTCATTGTAAATAACTAGTATTTTAACAACAATTTTTTCTTTTATTTGCAACAAATATATTTTATTGTTATTTCCACTATGTTATTGGCAACCATATATTTGCTGCATATTTATTCTACAACAAATAATTAGAGTCATTGTAAGAAATTAGCTCTTTAGCAATAATTTTTTTGTTGCCAATAATTTTTTTAATATTCTGCAACGAATATTTATTTTCGTTCTAAATTGTTATTTTTTGCAATAATTTTTTTTGGTTGCAAACAATATCGTTGCATATAACAAAAATTCTTGTAGTCAAACAGGGGCGGATTTATTATGGGGCTAAGGGAGGCGCGGCTCAAGGAAGATTAGTATTGGGGAAATTTTTATTTTCGGAATTTTTAAAAAAGTTATGTTTAAAATATTTGATCAATGGTCAAACGGTGTCGGTTTTTGCTGAAATTTGGACAGCATGTTTAGGACATATAAAGCTTCAATATGTCTGGTTGGATTGCTATTTGATGCTACGGTTCGGGAGAAATCACTTTTGGAATAGTGGAGTAGTTTTTGTAATATTATTCATTTTTGTTTTTTTTGTTAGTTTATTATGTTTAAAATTGTTGGTGGGTTGTAGATTTTTATTATATTGAATTTGATATACTTTTACCTTCAACTTATCCTAATAGTAGAAGTGTTTTTGGTGGAATCTTCATAAGTCTCGTGGTCTTTTACTCTTCACAACGAAGTGGTCTTTTCATATAAATGTTTTGGTTGTTGATTTATTCTACCGTTGATTATTTTTCAGTGATTAGGTTTGTGGTTTTCTTTTGTTAATAAATCGGTTGTTTTATTATTTGGTTGGTTTTTTTGAAGTTAATCTCGCGTGTGGTTGATATACTATTATTTGGGTCTAATAGTTGGTATTAGAGCTCCATACCCAGACGAAAACGTGATATGGATGAAATTCTTGGATGTCAAAGATGATGAACCATCAGTCATGCTCAACAAACGGAGTGACTTTATTAGATTGTATAAAGATAGTGTGACTTGATTAATTGAAGTGACACTAAGAAACTTCTAAGATGCTCTAATAAGAGTGAACAAATATATCCATTGTAAAACTTTATGACTTAGATATGAATCATGAAACAACCTAATTAGAGGGAGCATTAGGTAAGTCAACTGAGGGGAGATAAAAGTGGTAGAATTTGTTATGTGCGACCAAATTTCCACGTCGGAAGGTATGAGAAGGATCAATGACAAATAAGTAAGAACATATCTCAACTAGTATGAAGCCTTTTGATTTTATACATAAATGCTATAACTGGTAGTAACTCATATATAAACTTAAAATTATTTAGACATATGCCCCATAAATCAAATATATAATTATTTTTTATATATTTAATTTCAATAAATATAAATGATTTTCTTAATCAATAAAAATGTCAGGATTAATGTTTTTTAATATTTCCAGACAAATTATTAAAAAATCAATTAAAAGTACGAGGGGAATGACATGTCTAGTTTATGTAATACTTCAACCCCTCCCGATCTTGATTCCTGGTCCCGCCACTGCATACAGAAACATCTCTTGCTCATGAACATTTAGATCATCAAAATATATTCCCCCAACCCCTCACCTAGATGCTGCATCTGCATGGATCATTAACACAAGGAGTTTAACTACTTAAACGCATTGATTTAATTACTACCACTTTCTACAGAAAACCATGGAAAAATCTCCACTAGTAAACCACTATGTATTTAAAAAGGTTTCAATATACATCAGGAACACGAAATTGAGCGTCTTGTCAAACCGATCAATATAAAACTATAATCAGCAAACTTACTATGATAGAGTATATATTTCTCAAGCCACTTATTGAAGCATCAGTCTCAAAATATCGATAATTAAAATGCAATGTTGGGAAAAAGGGTTCTTTGGATGTAACACCTGAAAATAGAAAGAGAATTAGTTCTTTCGTAAGGTAGAAATAAAATCGAATTGAATCGATTTAAATTGGAATTTGACGTGCTGAGTTGATACCAGTTGCAGAAAAGGGCACAGGTCCGGGTTTGTGGTCGGAGGGAGCAGCAACTTTGGCAGCTCTGTAGGCTTCCATAGGCATAATACCATAAACGCCGGAGATATTAATGTCGCCCTTCTCCCAAACGTTGGCATCATGTAGAACCCTACTGATGCCACCACCACCGCCAGGTCTTGACCAGAGGTCCTCCATGAACTGTGTCCTCCCTCCACTGCTTTTTACCTAAAAGGAAAAGATCGAAGAGCAAAAATGGAAAAGATAGGGCATCTGGTTTGGATTTTCTCTTATAGCTTAAGATGGACAGGTTCACTTCTAATACGAGAGAAGGGCAAAAAAAATATTTTTCACTAGAGATTGGATCTATTTGGTAATTAGAATCCTTGTCGGTAGCATTAAGTCAATACGACGGGACAGACAACTCTGGTTCATCGTATCATATATTTGAAATGATAGGTTATGGTTTTAACCATGATAAACGCTTCAAAGAGCATTTTCAATCATCATCCAATATAATATTTTAATGTAGTTCGATTAGTTGTTACAAGTTCAATTCACATTTTCGAGTTATTATATATCAATTTATAAAAAGTGAGCTAAGATGGAAAGATAAGGATTACATCATCCATTCTAAGGAGAAATCTAACAAAATTATGTGATTATATAAAAAAAGTTTGTGAAAATAAAAAACATTCTAGAAAAATATCGTGATCTCATGGCATATGTCGCCTATAGGAATTTTTGACCTCTTGACCAAAGATATTATATAGTGCAAAGTTTTGACCTTCCTTCAACTCGTATCCTTGATTAAATAGTAAATCAAGGTTGAAGATATCATGTGTGAAGTTCGGGAAGGAAAAATGAGTATACATTGTATTATCTAATTTATGTGTAACATAAAAATTTATATGTTGCTTCGATCCAAAGAGATAAGCATATTACAAAACTCTCACACTAACGACCCTCATACCAGAACTCAAATAGCATAAACAACTACCCATAAGTGGTTTAGATTATTAACAAATCATTTGTTCGAACACCAATATACTAAACTCAGTGAGTGTATAGAAACCATATAGGATCGGGACAAAGATATGGTCCATTTTTAAAGCTAAAATTGATATGGATACCCGAGTACAAATAAATTGAAACTAATTTTGCAAGTACCATAATGATAACGGTCATAACACAAGAGAATGAATTTTTTGCTGGTGAAATACATGCCTCATAAATAACAGTAAGCTTATTGGATATATAAATAAGTTGAGCGTCTCCGCCTGCTACTTAATTTAGAACAACTCAACGACTCCGACAAATCAGCTACCGACATTCAGAGTCCGGCTCTAACAAGTAACTCCCCAAGATGTGGCACATGAGTGGTACAAAATTTGACCACCTATTAATCATGTAACAAACATTTGGATCTCGATCCATATAGACATGTAGTATGGGCCATCATATGATGGAACACCTTTGCCGGAATTACCATTTTTTCCAAAAATGCCAACTTATCTTGAGGTATAAAAAATAAACCAAACTTTAGCCCACCTTTATAAAAATCCTTACCCTTTCATCAACTTCGACGATGACAATTTGAAGGACAGTATATCTCCATGAAGATGCATTAATCATCATTCTCATGGATATAATATTTTATTAGAGAGTAAACGTTAAGATATTTTTTTTCTGTTTTTTGAAAGAATCTCAAATCTACGTCATCTTGTAATTGCCGGTGAAAGGTAAGACATTTTTTATTTGAATTTATCTTGCATTGTCTTTCTTTTAATCCTCCAATGGCTCAACTTTCATATCAAACAATGGTTAGAGAACAGATATCTCTTGTATAATTTCCTTCTTGTACCCCGACTACAATATAAAAAACAATAAAGATCTTATACAACAAAAGATAAATAAACTACTTTAATAACTTTGTACATAAACCTGAAATCATATTTTTTGAATGGTTAGGTCAATAACAGGAACATCGACTCTATGTTTTGGTCACGAAGTGATGCCATCACATGGGATACGATTTATTTTATCATCACAGGGTTAAGCAAGTTAGTGTATGTTTAGTTTTTACAAATCCTAATGCCAAGAAATATTTGAGCGGAAGTCTTTTTTAATTATATTTTTTAATGTTATTATCATCGCAGGGTAGGTGCTTGAGCATCATTTTTTACAATAAAGAAATGGACGACTTACCACAAGTGCTTTCGACTTACTATACTGGTTCTAGCCCTTTTTTCTCATATACTGACCACCATATTCTTTTCATTTTTGTAAATATATTTTACATTTTTATCATAAGTGATTTCGAGCCACCGTACTAGTTCTCAATATCTTGGTTTTGCTTCAGAGCATATACTTTATTCGGTGCATTTAAGTCTTGGACGTTTCTTAGGGCCTTAATTTCGGAAATGATAGTAATCTTTGTTTTCTCTTCAACTATAACTGCTTATGAAATAATTATGCATTTTTGAATGACAACTCCTTTTAAGGGGGAATGATATTTATATGCTTATTAGATTAATGACCCAACTATTTCTTATTCATGAATAACTCGAGAAGTAGCAGTTTCCCTCATTATACCATTCCCCATATGAATCCTTACCACGAAGACCCTTAACCTTGAAAGGTAATAACCTATGTAGCTAAATTCTTAGGGGTAAGTAGAATATAATAAGATTTATTGTATATATTCACACAAAATCTCGCCCAAATATTAGATTTTTTCCCTATCTCTGTATGATCAGTAAAATAACAAGGATGATATAGGATAAATATAATTAGATCGTACAATTATATAACAAGCTGATACAAAAAATATCGAAGCGTAAATACCTACTTATCATCGAAAAAATTGTGGTAGGGTTACGTACCAAATGACTTTTCCCATCTCTGAATCTCCGATCACAAAGATAAACCTTTGTTTCCAATTTTTCTTTGGATTTTGAGAGATTTTTTTTTCAACTTTTTAAGGACTGGTAACCGATAAATAATAAAATAGACTTAGTTTCTCCGAATTTATTTAAGAAAAAACAATAAACTCTTGCGTATAAAAAATTTATTTTGTGTAGTTCTTTGCCATGATCGATATTACTAACAGCCTCTAGCAATTCAAAACTAATTAGTTGTGACACATACCAGATAATTAAAATAATTTCAGTAGTATAGTATGCAATGGGCGACGGACCCATGAGTCAAGAAACACTGTGAAAATAATTTTTGCATTAGTCTTATCTTCTACGGGAAGTCTAATAATAACCTATTCCAATAGGTTCCACTGTGCTCATAGGCGATGTAATTGATCGTGTTTAAATATCAAATACTCACTCAAAATATACTTCATCATTAAATCATTTTCGGAATCATTATCAATTCCTCGGAGGCAACAAGTTATATTGCAACAAAATTTTCCCTGATAGAAGGTCATTAAAGATTACCAAAAACAAGATTCGGCCCCTCTTAAACCATAACAAGATAACATTAGGGTTAATATCATAAGATAAATAAGCAAATAGACTCACAAGATTGGTTAATATAACAAGTGAGATGGGCATTGCACCAACAACCAGTGATTGAACTCCTGCAATGGGAACAGTATAAAAATCCACTTTCTTAGATTATTTACAAATCAATCTTTCTTTATCCAAATTTTCGGAATCCAAATGCACAATTTAATCATGAAACGTATTTATCAAAGGTGAAATTTATATATATATCAAATATTTTTCACTAAGGAGGATAAAAGAGGCATGAGAAATATGTCAAAATACACATAAAATTGGCATTTATAGCGAAATATAAATTTTTATAGCCATTTAATCGAATATGTGCATCTTAAGCAACACTAACGCACATGAAACATATATCTGTACATATTATGTTTTATCGTCGTTTGCGTATGCAATCTTCTCCTTTTTTAAATTCTAATCGTTACACGCACGCCCCTTTATAATTTCTCCTGTAGTTTATACTTTTCTTTTAAAATTTTATTTATCACTAATAAAACTCTTTATGTTTTCAGTTTGAAGTACTATGGAGGTTACCCAACTCGGTAAATTATCAAATATGTTTCATTTCAGAAAAAACATATAAGTTACACAAATAATCTTGTACTTACTTTTGGAATATTTTTTATTGGTAAAATTGAGTTTTATTTTTCCAAGGGTAGTTTTGGATGACAAAAGATTTTTAACGAGGCTAAAGTAGGGTGAGTATCAAACTAAGCTCTTTGTAGTCTTCAAGGTTTGGTTAGTTATAATTGAGCTCAACATAAGACACAAATATCAAGGTATTAATATCATCTCAAATAAAAAGAATCATAAAATTGTTCGCTAAAATTAAAAAATAATAAATCAAAAATCATATGTTATTTCAAAACACACCTTGAAATATCAGCCTATCATTCTCATCAATCCAATATTCACGGACTCTATTACATGGAAACCTTAGACAAATTAAATTAGACTCGGGAAAGATAAAATATACACAAGATAACAACAAACTAAATCACATTGCTCTCAAAGGAGGTAGTTCGGTTATGCGACGATTGTTAAACATAGTTTTGTACTTCTCACTCGCTTCATTCGTAAAGACTAAGGAATTATTGATAAAGGCCAAATAGGTAAATTAAACAATAAAAGAAAAAAATCAATCAGTGGTAAGAAATAGTATCAATTAACTTTTCATTGAAAACTCTATCTTATCTCTAAAATCTTCCAAATTTTTATAATTGATGCCATTATTCTGCAAAAACAAATAGTATACTAATTTCAACATTCAAACTTCATCTTCATTCCTTAGGGATTGATTTTGGAAACCTAAGTATGTCTTTTGCTCCTTCTAACATGCATATTCTAGAAACTCGGGTATAGGAAATCAAACGTAAGCAGCACAAGGCTACCTGAAGGAAACGTGAGAGGGATAAAGAGGCTAAACAACACTTAGATGCGATCATTGATACCCTACAACGTCTGAGTGAGAGAGTTATTTTGAGGAAGCAAACAAAATACTCATCAAGAATCCGGGGAGACAAAGGGCACCGGTAGGAACAAAAGTTGTGTCATATACGCAAACGTACTGGCAAAAACAAGAGCAAGAAGCTGGGGAATACAAAGGGTCTTGGACTCTAACGGGATGATTTGTTTATCAATGAGGCACTTTGTGATGACAAATGTCTAGAGGAAACGCATTACAATCAATTAAGGCCAACTATGGTTGCTTACGTTATTAGGAGTCTCCCTTTGTTAAAAGCATTATGGAAAGAAAGCTCCCCCAGAAATTTGATCTGCACAAGATGGATCTGTATGACGGATCGGGGGACCTCAAGCACCACCTGGAACAATTTAGGAACATGATGATGGATTTCAATCCATAAAATGTATTTTTTTGTAGAGATTTGTCTGTGACATAGTAGGGTAACGCCCACGACTAGTTCAACAGCCTCCAAAAAGGATCAATCAAGGACTTTAAAGGCTTATGAATCACTTTCATAAGTTGTTTCGTTGGGAACAAGGAGAACAAACGTGAGGGAGATACTATAAAAGACATGTACCAGTGAAGGGGAAAAATATTGAAGAGTTATGTACAAAGGTTTGTTCGAGAAATGAACATTTTTTTGTCCTGCGTCAAGCTGGTGGCAGTAATATATTTCAAAAGGGGATTGAACCGCGATGGGGCCCTCTTCATAGACCTTATCAGGTTCCCATTAAAAATAATAGAAGATATCATTTCCCTGTAAGATTAGTTTATTCGAATGGATGATTCCAAGAAGGGAGACACCATGCCTGCCTCTCACCAGAAGCTTCAAGAACTTAAACCATCAAACGGGGACAAAAGATGTTATGAGGAAGCACCCTAATCAGATTTTCCCCAACCTTAAAAAAATCGACCGTGCCTATCCTACTATGATAATACTACCATTAAGTTAACACCTTTAACCGAGAAAATAGTTACTATCTATAAGAAAACAAAAGGAAGATCCAAATACCAGTCGTCCAAAGGTATGTTGTCAGTACCGTATATGAGATCCCCTTACTATTTCTGCGCGTATTATAATGACCATGGTCATCTGACTGATGAATGTTGGCAATTTAAGGAAGACTTTTAGAGGTTGATTGACAACGATGAACTTGTTCAGTTTTTCAAACAAAGAAAGAGCGCAGTAGTATAGGACTCAGATGTTCGCGTCACGGTTAGCGAGACACCTGGAAAATCCAAGAGAATAAATAATGGTTATGCACTATTTTTTAGGAAGACACCCTCTCGGGGGCTGATCCAGCAGTGCATACACGAAATAAGAAGAATCTGGATATCCATTTAGTGGGGTAGCTCTTCATATCATAATTTTTGGGAGCCAGTCGCGGACCTTACATTCAACGGTGATGATTTGAGGGTATAATTAACCCCCCCCCCACCCATGAAGATACCATAACTATTAAAGCCAACATCTTGGGGTAATGGTTACTAGAGTACTTGAAGACAATGGTAGATCGACTAATGATATTTTTAAAGCAAGTTAGGAGAAAATACTTGAGTACCTTCGTTGAAGGAAAAAACATAAAATTGGTTTGTTACGAGGGAAAGACGACTAAATGCGTCGGATAGGTCGAGATCCTAGTTATAATTCATCACAACAATACCAATAAAGTGGTCCAAACCTTGTTTATGATCATTAAATCCCCGTGTTCTTATCATGCCATAAAAGGACGATTGTGGCTACACAGCTCGAAGCCACTACATGCTTGTTTAGTCAATGCATCAAGTACCCCGTCGCAACCTAAGGGGAATAATCAGAGGAAATCATCAAACTGCAAGACAATGGTATGACATAACACTCGACCCATCTAAATGCCCCAATAACAATTAACCTGATCAGGGTTCTAGGACCATTGCAGACATATAGGACATCCAAATTTAGAGGTAGATGACCCTATAGAGGATGAAAGGAGGGAGGACCCCATAAGAGGAAAAATCGATGTAACATTGGAAGAAGGCAAGGTTGTACGAATAGACAACAAGCTAAACCAAATATTTAAAGATAATCTAATATTATTATTGTAGAAAAATAAAGACGTATTTGAAGAAATGCTAAAAAGGTGATATGCGTTAATCCAAAGGTCATCTGCATTCATTAGTCGTTAACAATAATATCCTCATGATAAAACAAAAACGATGAACTTTCTCCTCAGAAAAGTTAGAGGCGATATTTAAAGATGTGGATAAACTAATTAAGTTGGGGAACATTAGGCAATCCCATTATCTGACGTAGATAGCAAACCCAGTCTTAGTGAAAAAGAAACACTGCAGTGGCGTATATGTGTTGACTTTACTGATCTTGACCGAGCATGTCTAAGTGATGTCTTTACCCTCCCGTAAATTGATTAGTTGGTCGGTGTTTCCTTTGGAAATGAGTTTTTATCATTCATGGATGTATACTCTGGATACAACCAGATACCTATTAAGCTCACAAACAAGGAGCATACAACATTCCAAACTGAGCGATGCCTACACTGTTATAAAGTTATGTCAATCGGATTAAAAAAAATACGGGTTTGACGTACCAAAGGTTAATCAATAAAATATTTGAAGGTTAACTCAGATAACATATGGAAGCCTACATCGATGATATGATCATAAAAAACAACTCGAGGGAGCGACAATATGAAGTCTTGGGGAAAATCTATGAAACACTGCGAAGTTATCATTCAAACCTAACCCATTTTAAGTGTTCTTTTGGTGTGCGTAGTGGAAATGTTTTAGGTTTTATTGTCAGTAAAAATGATAGAGGCAGACCCCTCCCAATTGAAGGTAATATTGATAATCGAACCCTCACAAAGCATCAAGGAAGTGCATCGGTTAATGGGACACCTAACCGCCCTCTCACAGTTCATCTTTAGAGTATCAGATAAAAGTCAACAATTATTTAAAGTGTTAAAATGAGCTAAAAATTCCATTAAACTAATGAATGTAACACATTGTTCCAATCATTAAAAGTTCACTTGACGTCTTCAGAAGTGCTAACGAAACCCGACCTCGAACAATATCTTTATATGTACCTCTCGATGTTGAGCTATGAAATAAGCAACATACTAGTACGGGAAATAACATGGTTACTATTTCAGAAAAATTTCAGTGGATGTCGAGACCAGGTACCTGAAATTAGAAAAAATAGCCCTCGGTTTAATAGTCATGGCATAACGTACTATGTTCCTATTGCATAACGTACTTCAAAAAACGGATATTTTGGTAAGATTAACGAGATGACCAGTTAAGTAGGGAGCTTACGACATAGGTTACAAGCCAAGAACAACAATAAAGGGTGAGGTGATGGCTGACTTCGTTAATGAGTTTATATGATGCGGAGGATCGAAGCAGAGGATGAAAATCCCCGGGGGATAGTTGAGGCAGACGAGGCCTCAAATGCAACTGGGGGCGGTGGAATTATATTGAGGACATATTTCAAGGAAAAAATTTGGAAGACGATAAACTTTGCATTCAAAACAACCAATAACGCGGCGGAGTATGAAACAACATTAGCAGGTCTAAATTATCCCCCATATGTGAAGCTAAACAGTTGTTAGTTCGCTCAAATTCGCAGTTGGTAATCGATCAAGCCACATGAACCTTCGAGGCCAAGCAAGAAAGTAGTCAGGGTTCCTCGAAACCTTAAAATAATGGGAAAGCAAGTTTTATCACATTCAATACGAGCATATACCTCGATCTAACAATTCAATTGTGGATTCATTCGCCAAAGTAGCAACCCAAGCAGATAATCCAATCGTCCTCACCCAAGACACCCCGACAATGGTAGCAAATACATAAATTGGAAACACGTGCCATTACTAAAACTATCAATTGGAGGGATGAGTAAGTCACATATCTCCAAAATCAAGCCCTCCCAACTGACAGAGTAGATGCAAGGTCATTACAAGCTTGTGCAATAAAGTATACAATGTTAGATAATATGTTATACATGAAAAGTACAACCCGACCACCATTGTATTGTGTCAACAAAGATGAAGCAGAAATAATTATGACTGATATGCAAGAAAGAGAGGTTGTTGCCCATTGAGGATATCGAAGTATAATAAGAAAATTCCTACTAGCATTACTTTATTGGCCTAAACTTGCTAAGAACATGGAAGCCCTGGTGCAGAAATGCCATCATTGCCAACAATTCCCCAAATAAGTGACACTAAACCAAACAAGCCAATAAGCATTGTACATGAACCATGCTCCTTCGATAAATTGGGGGATGAATTTAGTTCGACCTTCCAGTGGCTATAGGAAAACAAAAAAATTATCATTATGACAGTTGATTACTTCAAAATGGGAGCAAGCCAAGGCGCTAGCCAAAACTAGAGCGCATGAGATTTGTTATATCATCCAAAATCATATTCTTTCTCAATTTAGAATGCCATGAATCCTTATGATCGACAATAGATCGCATTTCTAGAATGTAATAATAAGACTATTCTGCCAAATGCATAAAATCAACCATTATTTTTCTACACCGTACTACCCGCAAGCTAACAGTCAGGTCGAGGTCACAAACAGAATTATCCTGTCAGGGATAAATAAAAAACTAGATAACTCAAAGGGAAAATGGCTAGACAAATTAGCATATATGTTATAGGTATATCAGACTACACATTGATCGACAACCTGAGATACCCATTTCTCCTTGATATACGGAATGGAAGTTATGGTACCTTCATAAATAATAATCTCTAAGCCATCGAGTAACCAATTATTTGGAAGAGGTAAGCGACCAAGAGAGACAATCATCAATTGACCTAATTGAAGAAAGAAATGATCAGGTTAGGGTTTGATATGAGCATTACAGAAGTTTAATGAGAAGGTGGTTCAATTCCAAGCTAAACCCTCGAAGCTTCAAAATAGGTAACTTAGTGTTGAAAAAGATCTTTGAACGAGAACAAGACAAGAACGTAGGAAAGTTGGCCCCTGATTGGGATTCTTACAAAGTAATTTCCAAAAAACATCACATGGCATACATACTGGAATACTTGGATGATAGTACATTAAAACATCCATAGAATATTAATCATTTGATAATATATCGCCAATTGCTACTTAAGAGCGGATGTGCATTCTTTTCCCTTTTGCTGGCGCTTAAGGGTTTTTAAAGATGAACATTATAAGCCAAAGTTATTAATGAAGTCACCTTTTTGCCAAGATTTTTTATTACTTTAATATGATAAAATAGTAGCAAGTATAAATCTCCAAAATTGATAACGAGAGTTACAAAAATAGATGGAGGAAGTTCGTCGTTAACATATAAGCGAAATGGAATAAATGGGTTACGCTTAATTGGCTATGCAATATGGCGTATTGAGCCCTGAGAAAAAGACTCAATTAAAGCAAACTAGTTTACAAACCAAGCCTTGAAGGCTATGCTAGTGCAATAATGAGCCCAAGCTGCATAGCTCAGAAAAGTAAACTGACTCAAATTTGAACTCTCTAAAGACCATGCTATGTGCCACGCTGAACCTATGCTCTTGAACCCACAACGTGAACTAGCTTATAAGCTAGGCCTTTATGGCCATGCAAAAAGTAACAATATGCTTAATAACTAATATAGATTATCAAACATAAATAAAGTCACCATTCACCCACCCCTATTATCTCGAAATGCATAACAAATAGCTTTTAAACGGTTGTATAAATAATTATACGATGCATAAAAAAGTACAAAAAGTATGGCTATGCATAATACAACAAAATTCAAGTCTAAAAAAAGATATGTTTACGAAATAAATCAAATACCCTCCTCATCAGAAGCATCTTCATTGGCGAGCCTTTTTACTTTCAAAACAAAATCTGAGCGGCCCTCAGTTTCATCTGTCACAGCCTCAACATCACCTGACCCTCCATTAGAGACAAGACAACATCACCAGTTTGGTTAACTTTCGCAGTCACCTTCTTGACGTCCTATTCTTCTTCATCATCATATGCTATCCATGGCCTCTCGTCATCCGGTACGAGCCCTCTAAATTTCTCTAACTATAAGTTAGGATGCATCATCCACAACTCGATAATTGTATCTTTTCAAACTTAACAAGTATTTTTGAGTGGTCCCTAACGAATCCTTCTACCCATCAACATATGGCTTGGTAACTCAATCCCTCCCAATGCTTTTCAACATGCTCCAGCTCTAACCTTAATCAAGATAGATCTGCTCGAAGAATAGAAGTCTTCAACCAAATATTACAGCTTACAATGATGGACACTTCAACCTCAACGATCAATCCAACATTCTGGGAGATTAGTTCTGTGGATTTCTTAGTGAGAGTTTCATTATGTGCCACTAGTTCTGCAACCTTCTTCTTTAAGATATCCCTTTCAGATGTATAGAAATCTAACCAATCACTCAGACCTACCTTCTCTTTTATCAACTTCTCGCAACAAAGCTTGGAAGTACCATAAGCTCGTTTATAGCGCGACAACTTGACATTAACGGATTTATCGAAACCAAATAATAATGGTTCCAGTTTGAAATCTTCCACAGCCTTAACAGTGACATAAGTCATCTTCTGGTACGGCAACACCATTGAATTATGGTGAATTTGCAATAAGTATTCATCGAAAAAAGGTAAAATAATTACGAGAAAAAAATTTAAAGTCACCAACAAATAATAAGTTGGTCCAAAAACTACCTTTTCATGCAGCTCCAGTTGACATTGTTAAATATCTTTCGTAGACATGTTATTGTAGTACGCCATCTCTGGACATTGTTTCAGTTTATGAAACATAAGAAACGAGAGCTTTGGTATGCTAAGTGATAGAGGTTGTTCGCTCAACTCAGACATTGGAGGTTTTTTCATAATCGAGGGGTCCAAGGGTGGAATTAAGCTTACATATTAAAAAAATCATATTTCTAGAATTGTGACCATCCTTTTTCCCATCATCAACAAGAAACGGGGCTAATGGGTAGGGATTGGAGTTATTAGCATGAGGGGTCTCTGAAATAATGCGACAATGGTTTATAGAATCAAGTGGATAAGTATACTCTTCAATAACAGTGTTCGAGCCACCTCCTCCGTCGTCTTTTCAAAATACGAGACTTTCATGAATAAAGAGAGGGGTAATGCTCACCACCATTACCATATTGTCCAAACCCATGTAACGATGGCCCTCGTCCTCTCATTGCTCGCTCTTGATTGAGGATTTGTTCTTCCTTAACACCCTCTTCTTTTTAACAAACCCACCGTTAGAAAGTCAACTCGGACATGTCCCTTCGTCATTTTTTTTCCAGGACGATAGCATCATGTAATCACTAGAGACCATCTGATCTAATGCGGTCGCAGTACTTGTATTATCAGAAGGGCATGTAGTGCTACGAAAACAGGCCACCATATTATTATTTTTGGGTTTGGAATCCACCGCATCAGTGTCCATACAAAATCGTTTCTTGGATACTGGGGCTTCAGGTACCTCCTCACAGTCCTTTCTAACACTTCTTGGGGGGAGTTCTAACCCAAAACTTGTCAGATTCTCTTCTTATACCCGCTTAGGAAATATTGACCATACGTCATCACTAGTGACCAACTCTCTGGTGGCAGTGAGAGTAACATCCACATCTTGTGACATTGTGATTTTTGGTATAGCCCACAAACCAAATAAGATGTAATTAACATAAGTAAACAAACGAGGGTACTCAAGCTGCCACTCTGGGTATGCAACAGCTGAATTAAAAACTCTAAGGGATTTACTTCACGCTCATCATAAATTTTCTTCCAAAGTTCTTGATATTTTCCCGAGTTTGTACTTTCTACAAAGCAAACATCATGAAATCAACAAATCGTGAAAGAAACAATACTAGCTAAAATGAATAACAAACTCAAGGCTTACATGTATTAATCCATATATGTTATAACTTAAAATTGTTTTTTCCAACGAGATGTTCTCAATTCTCCAAAACAAAAATAAATGAATGCTTCAAGTGTTTATAAGAGTCAATAAGGTTAACAATTTTATACCCGCTACGGGTATATATATAGTAGTATAGGGTTTTCAATAACTTGTAAACGTCAATTCTAGCTAAAAAATCTACTAGGCTGATCTCGATGTTCAACAATTTAAAATTCATTAAAACGCCAAACAGTAAATGCCAATTGTTAGCTATTAACTACGTGAGATATTCTAAAATATCTAAATAATTCATTAATCAAACCAAGTAGATGTAATCGAAGTCCCTAATCGAATAAAGTTGTATAAACTCAAGTTTCCCTCTCCCGAGCATGATGAGCATGTTCACCATGCTTCACAAGTCTGCTCTCTATTGCATCCGAAAAATCGTAGACTATCCTAAGTCTACAATGCCCTTTTGGGCTCAGGTATATACAGGGGGAAAATGACCAAAATAACTATCCAAAAATCCTATATCTTCCAGTTTGTCCACCGAATGAAGACCTCAGATATAATTTGTAGTAGCTTTCATATTTTTCAAAGCTCTCATGCGATGTATTTGTAAGGAAAAATAAAGAAGTTAATGTCAAAAGATGGGAAACCCATAACAAAAGATTTAAGGTTTTCATGCAAGAGGTCGGGGTATCTAAAGGTTACTACAATATTATTAATCAAAATAAAAATGAAGTTAGATACAAAAACAAAACATAAAGGAAAACATTTTGATGTTTACCTTGATACTAGTTCTGAAAATGAGAAGAGGGGGAACAAAGAACAATTACGAGTAAGAAATTATTCTCTCTCAAAAAATGATTTGAAACAATAACAAAAATCGCACAAATAGGTCTATTGCAATTTATACTCTTGTTGATAAAGAAAGAAAATAAGAGGTTGATAGAACAAATGCACCTAAACATGGATTATGGGTTGAAAAGAAATGAAAGGGTGTGCCAATCAAACAACAGAGAAGATATGAAGTGTCATTTCAATTAACCATGCAACTAGTGATTGCTTTTGTCAGACATAGGTACACGATTTGTGATACGTGGCAGATGATGGCTGACATCGACAAATGCATGCTAGACGTTACGAATTAAAGGCGATACTTGTATAACGCACGTGGCCGTTACAAGGATAAAAATCAAACTAATGCCTCGTCCGGTGTAATATTGTACTCCTTTTTAAAGACGAACCCTTTACGTAGTTTGCCTTTAAAAAGACTAATCAGAGTCTTGATAAGGCATAACCTCTCCACCAGTTTATATCATTCGGCCAGGACGAGATATCCACGTTTGCTTATAACCTCTCCACCAGTTTATATCATTCGACCAGGACGAGATATTCACGTTTATAAAGCAAAAATAGAGTGGTATCGGTTGATAACTTGTAGCCTTTGACGGATAAGGAATCACCCCCCTTAAATCGAATTACGCCCGTCAACTTGAAATAAGGAGCCATCCGTCATACAACAGAGCTAGAGGGGTTTTGTTAAACCAAACACAAATTCTAATTACGTACGTGTAAATTCAGTGCTATATCGTGAGAAATATCCAGGGTCGCCAACCGAGAATACTAGACGGCGAACAATTATTATTCGAACGAGGTCGCTAATATTGGTATTTGGGAAGCATAAAGAACGTTAGAATAAAGCAATAGACCAACGACTTAGCACAACATGGAGTCGAGAAGTTATTAGAAGATTGTGAGATAATGTATATAGATATATTGTGTATAAAGCAATGCAAACCCAAAAATAATGTAAGATTTTTCCGATTAGAGCAATAAGAGAACCACATGTTTATTCTTCATATATTCACAACAATTCATTATCACTGTCACTAAATTCTATCACCAGTAACTTCTACATATGATTTTGAGAATGATTTATTGTCTTAGTTTTGTTGCATGAACTGGTTCTTCACTGTCACTGTAAGTTTTGTCTTATTAATAAATAGAATTTGGTTAAAGATTCGATTGTTTTTTAAGACTAATAACCGGTCTTCACTAAAATGTTTTTGGAATTTTTTAGATTAATGAATGGATCCGAGTCTATTTTATTTTGTTCGTGGTTTAGAGATAATTGGCTATGATTTAAGACTTTAAAAACAACGTAAGATATGCTTATTTAGAATTAATTAAGATTGAAAATTGTGATTGAGAAGGTGGCACGATATGCTTATTTATCAACTCCGATCATCATTATTAAAAATCGAAAGGAGAGGATTATCAACTCCGATCATCATTATTAAAAATCGAAAGGTGTTGAAATTGATATCGGACAGTCGTAGAGCATGTTTAACGATTTATGAAGATTTGAGTTCCTGCAAAAGAGTTTTTTTTTTAATTATAATTTTTTTATACTACCTGGGTGATTACATAATTAAAAGATGGTTAAAAAAATAGGTTTAATGTTTATTTTATAGAATTTGAATTAAAATTAATTTGTGTGACTATTTTAGATATTCAGAATACTTTTTTTAAGACTTTAAATAATAACAGTATGCGATAAATTATATTGTCGTATTACATCTATATTTTAAAAATAAGTGATATGTATTGAGTAAAACATAAGTTGCTGTAATAAACAAAAATTGAGTTATAAATGAATGGTATGAACTTATATTTAGCCATATCTAGTGCCCTATATGCATATTTGACTCATGTATAAACATTTATTACAATACCAAAATTAAGCCCATTTTTAAAAATGGATAAAAGCTTGAAGGTCGTTTTGGGTTTATTGGATAATCTTAAATAAAATTTACTATTAATTTCAAGATTCGAATTTTTTTAACCTAATTCTATTTATTAATAATATACGTTAGTTCAATTATCGATCGAATCTATTACATCGTATCCAATTTTAAAAATAATTTTATATATGGTTTTTCCAAACGGATATTTGGTTTAAAATAAAATAATGGCATAAGTCCGATACTGTTAATTTATTGATATGCAGTGAATTTATTGATAAATTAACTTCGAAACCATAAACCGAAAAATTTATTCGATCTAATCTAGAAACCGAAGAAAATAATTTAATGTAAGAAATTTTAATTATATAAATTATATAAAATTAAAATCTATAATTTTTAATTATATGTGTAATCCAAATTTTATATATATTAGTTATGGAAATAAATCGATGATTAAATTAAAATTTTATAAAATATAAAATATAAATAAGTTACCTTTTCCAGATCATATCTTTAATTATGTACTATTTTATACCCTTGACAACAAAATACTACACATTTCTACTTCATAATTTAATTTTCTTACCAAATTAACCCAAGAGTCTAAAATTAAGACAAAATTATGAGCTACCTAAAAGCTCTCCATAAACAAATCACTAAATTAAGAAGGAAATAAATTAGTTTTGCAAAATTTCGAAAAAAGAATAAAATATTAAAGAGCACGAGAAACACACGAGATCGAGAACTTGAAACGGCCTACAAATATTGAGAGAGACTGATTGAAAGGGGCCTGGTGCAGCAGGAACAACAACAGTCAAATCAAAACTCAATCAAATGCGTAAGCTTTCTTTTTGAACAGCTCTCTCTTTGTCTTTCTCTTTTCTCTGCTTTTGTCTGTCTTCGATAAAGATTCCATCTTTTTCATTTCCGGTCCACACACCACAACACCATTCCTGATTCCACAATCAATCAATTACTCCTTTTTTGAAACAAAATCTATATTAATCTCACGTTATAGTAATTTTATTCCCCTTTTTTGTATTCTTCTTCTAATCAGACATTGTTTCGATTCGCGTTCATCAGAAGACACATAAGAGGACATAGACAGAGAGACAGAGACATAGCAGGTTCGTTTGTTTGTTTTGTCCTTTTTATTGGTTTATACCCAGAGAAAAAAAAACAGTGCTTGTTTTTTAATACCCATGTTGGGGTTTGGTATGAATTTTGATTGAATTATGCAGAGAGTTAATCGGTAATTCGATCGGAGATCGGTGCTTTTGTTGCTGGTTGGTGTTCTTCTCTATCACCTTTGCTCTTCAATCGATCAGGTGATTGTTTTTTAATTGTTTCTACATTTTATATTTGCTATTGTCTTGTATTATGTATGTTTTTTATTCATTTCTGTTTGGTGATTTCAAGGAGCTGTTTGATAATGTTTTGACTTGTGTGTGTTTGAATTTCAGAGGACTCTAATTGTTTATGTTTAGATCTCTCTGACTTTGTGAGTTAATAAAAAATCAATGTCTTTGATTTTGACATCTGACACAGATTCTGTATACATGTAAGATTAGTATTTTAAGTATACTTGCAATGTCCTGGTTTTGTTTTTAAATCCTTTCTAAAGGTTTGCTGTGATCTTTTCTACTTCCCATGATGCAATTTATCAATGTTTTTTGCATTTGTTATAATGGCATTCGATTGTGATTTAGCTACTGTCTTTGATCCATTCTTTTAATCTGTAGAGTTTGTGTATCTCTTATCATGTGAAGTTGTAATCCTCCCAAAATCTTATACGAAGATTTTGTTTGTCTTCTTGGGATTAATTAGCTTTTGATCTCTAGGGTTTATCTCTAGGGTTTATCATCGCAAACTTCTTTTATCTGGTTTTTCGTTTTATGCTGATGCCTGAATCTATTTGGTTTGTATGCTGCGTGTATACATTTGGTGTGCCCTTTTAGGCGCGCTTGTAACTAACTATTTGATTTCTCTACTTATAGCTATTTTCTGTGCTGTATTTTTTCAGTTTGTTATCTGTTGGTCCGCGCGCGTCTAGTTGGTGTGTTGTTTTTTGCGCGGGTGAGTGACTCATCTGTTTGGTTTGTTATCTATTTGTCCGCGTGTGTCTAGTTGTTATGTCGTTTTATGCGCGGGTATATATTCAGTTTGTTAGCTATTGGTCCACGTGTGTCGAGTCGCTGTGTTGTTATATGTGCGGGTATCTATTCGGTTTGTCATTTTATGAAAAAACTTAAATGTTCCGGGACTAAATTGCGCGGGTATCTATTCTGTTTGTCGTTGAAAAAACTTAATGTTCCCGGACTACATTGCGCGGGTATCTATTCTGTTTGTCGTTGAAAAAACTTAATGTTCCCGGACTACATTGCGCGGGTATCTATTCGGTTTGTTGTTTATGAAAAAACTTAATGTTCCCGGACTACATTGCGCGGGTATCTATTCGGCTTCATGTTTATGAAAAAACTTAAGGTTCCCGGACTAAATTGCGCGGGTATCTATTCTGTTTGTCATTTTATAAAAAAACTTAATGTTCCTGGAGTAAATGAATTTTCGGTTGTATTATTAATATACACCGCACGCTTAACTACTTTCTTTGTTGTATTTTCTATAAATGTGAATGTGTTTTTTGCTGCACGGTTTGGGGTACATAAAAGAATAGAAAATCTATCGAAGATTTCCCAGTTAAGCATTGAAGTTGCATCTGGCCGATCAAGAGAAAGAAAGTAGCCGAAAATCTTGTATGCTTGCATTTTGATTCTGTTTTTTGGGTTTGGGACTTTTGAATGACAAACTCTCAACCAACCATTGATTTGATTGCAATGTTAATCGAATTTTTGCTTTCATATGTTTTGATATTCAGTCTAGAATCTACGTCCATCTTGCTCCCTCACTTTCTGTAATAAATTTAGGATGCTCAATGATCCGTTCTGTTATCTCCTTGGTCAGGAATTTATTTATGTCCAGATATGATGGAATTGGTGCTG
Organism: Limnanthes douglasii subsp. nivea; assembly: GCA_036936605.1. Lineage (NCBI taxonomy): Eukaryota > Viridiplantae > Streptophyta > Magnoliopsida > Brassicales > Limnanthaceae > Limnanthes > Limnanthes douglasii. The sequence continues at coordinate 97,340,915 of JAUPFV010000001.1, forward strand.
GAGCCTTCTCTGGAGCTATGGTAGGTGAAAATTTGGGTTTAAAATCCGTTCCCGAATCTGAAAGTGCTGGAGAAAATGATTTGGCACAGGATGTTGACCAGTCATTTCAAGGTTTCATTTCTGAGAAAAAATCTGGTTCTCATGCTGGTGGTCTTGGTGAAAGGATCGCTGCAAGAGGTGGCTTTAATCCTGTGAGGCTAAATACAGAGAACATCAGGCCTGCTGGATTTTCAGTCAATCCTGAGATCACCTCCCCATACTTGACCATACCACCCGGTTTAAGCCCAACAACACTGCTAGAATCTCCGGTTTTTCTTACAAATTCATTGGTAAATTTTCTTCACTATATGATGTGCATAATAACTTTACTTTACTAGCACCTGAAAAAATTCCGAAACTTTTTTTTCTTCAAATAATCAACAGTTAGTCCATTAGCTACTCTCAGTGGAACATTGGGAATGTTAACCTGCCGTTACAATGGTTAGAAATAAGTATGCAAGTATTAGACCAGCAGGTTGTTTGATGGCATTTAGGCTTATAAGCAACAAAAAAAATTGTTTGGCCTAGCATTTAATTTTTTACAGCTAGCTTCTTCCATGTTGACTTTCAGGAGCGTTTGCTTGTTATCATGCAAGTTTTGTTTTAAAAGAGGAACGTCCCATTGCTTTGATTTCAACAGCTGCATTTATGCTAGGCTTAAAAGTGTGATAGTCATTCATTCATAGGGGTATTTTAAGTTTCATGTGGTGCTATCGGCTGCGAAAGAAGTAGCTAGGACTTGTCACATCGACTCTGAATTTTCATCACTGCAGGTTCAACCATCTCCAACTACTGGAAAATTCTCCTTTCTTCAAAATGGCAATAGTAGTGCATTGACGACAGAGGCCCATGACAAAATTAGAGATAACTTCTTCGAAGACATTGATATGCCGTCATTTTCATTCACACCTGATACAAAACTAGGTTCCTCATCCATTGAGGGTGAATCAAGCAAAGTAAGTAAATTTATTCAGGATAGTACTGTACAAAGTCAAGCTACATTCATGTTACTAGTCACAATGCATGATGATTCTTGCCGGTCCAGTACCTGAGGTTTAGATGGTTGTCTGTTGAACATTGGTGTTTTGGATTTTAGGGTTATAGACAAAAAATATAGGTTCAACAAACAACCATCTAAACCTCCTGTACTAAGCTTATTTGTTTGGTCTAGTTTCGGGTTAAAAAAAACTAGATTTGTGAGTTTTTTGGCTTGGAATAAGATAAAAATGCTTTAAGATATAGCATCTCTAATTTTTTATATTCTATGTTAATCTCCACGACCTGCTTATCTTTGTGTACCTTTATTTTTTCAACTCTCATTTTGCTCCTCGTGGCATCGTTTTGACTGTGAAAGTTGTTCTTTTATCATGCACCAAACAGCTTAGTTTCAGCTATCTTTTCAGCCATGCACCCAAGAAAGCCCTTAAGAGTACGTTACAGTTACACAAGTGAATGGGAGTATTAGGTAAACAATTCGGGTCATTAGGACTTCAAGTCGTGGCAGTCCCCGTTGTATATGTAATTGATAGATATATTATCCCTCCTCTCAATAAATAAAAACCTTCTAAGCATGTATATGGTTATTGTAGAGTAATGTACGACACTCTGCAATGATAGAGAAAGTAGGATCGACTCTAGTTTTGGCCGAAGCGATTTATATAAGAGCTGAGACTAATATATACTGTAACCCTATTGAGGGTACGACTTTGAACCTTGCAAGCATATATATAGTTATTGTAGAGTAATGTCCGACACTCCACGATGATAGAGAAATAGCACTGAAGTTAGTTTTGGCCAAAGCTATTTATGTCGAGACTGGTATATACTGTAACCCTGTTGAGGATATGACTTTGAAACGGATAATTTTAGACAGGTTATAAGGATGTATATGTATTGTCTGAAGAGTAGGCGGTTTAGTAGATACTTTCATTAATATTTTTTCTACATTTGTGCAGATAACTACAGCTACTTGTCCTCAGCAATCATTCCCTGTTGATGTTTCAGCTGCGAATCAGGAAGGAGTCAAAGGCTCTCAGGCAGATCACTCGAGATTATCAGCTGAACAAGATCTTAGAAATTACATCGAGCAATCTAACAAAAGAGTAAATGATACTCTTGGTGCTGGTGAGGAGGTGTCTCCATCTTCTGATGAACTGCAAGATGAAGATCAAAGAGGCAGTGGAGTTGCGATTGTACCATCAGAAGATGGTTACAACTGGAGAAAATATGGACAGAAACAAGTAAGAGGCAGTGAGTATCCCCGCAGTTACTACAAATGCACTAATCTGAATTGTCAGGTTAAGAAGAAGGTGGAACGGTCTAATGAAGGGCACATTACAGAGATTATATACAAAGGAGCACACAACCATCCAAAACCTCCGTCACCTACTCGTCGTTTGACCAATGGATCATCATCTAGCCAAGCCCCTGACATGCAACTAGTGGTCGCTGAACAACCTAACCCGCATACTGCTCCTGATGGTCGCATGAACAACGGATCATCACCTATTCAAGCCCCTGATATGCAAGTTGTGGTAGTTGAACAATCTAGCCCATATAATGGTACTGATTGTGATGATAGAGTTTGGGCAAAAATCCAAAATTGGGGGATGGAGAATGTGGAGGTGACATCATCAGCGTCTACGGGCCATGAATTTGGCCACCAGTCTTCTTCTATGCAGTGTCAGAACGGCTCTCAGGTAGATCCAAATGAGATTCAGGATATTTCGTCAGCCTTCACTGCCTACGACGCGGAAAACGATCAGGCTGCTGCAGCAGCAGCTGAAGAAGAATCGGAGTCTAAAAGACGGTTAGAGCTAGATTTCTTCCATAATTCTAGTCTAGTCTAGTCCAGGGCTTTTTTATCATATTGCTGTTATATTTCAGGAGACATGAAGTTTTTCCGACAGAGACCAGTGGAGCCAGCAGAACTATTCGTGAGCCTAGAGTCATGGTACAAACAACTAGCGATGTAGATATTCTTGATGACGGATATCGCTGGCGTAAGTATGGCCAGAAAGTGGTGAAAGGGAATCCAAATCCGAGGTATGTCTTTTTCTTCACTTGAATAACATTAGTAGAAGTAAAACTAAAAACGTCAACCCTGTTTGATTTGATAATGGTACAGGAGCTACTATAAATGCACAAGTGCAGGCTGCATGGTGAGGAAGCATGTAGAGAGGGCATCACATGACCTTGCATCGGTAATCACAACTTATGAAGGAAAGCACAATCACGATGTACCAGCTCCGCGTAACAGCAGCCACAACAACAATGGTGTAATGCCTCAGGCCCACCAGCATGACCCTAACAACAACATGGGTGGGTACAATATGCATGCTCCATATCCTCAATATGGGCATCAACTTGGAATTTCTCATGGATATCATTATCCGATGAATCAACCAAACATGGGCAATCCATCAACTGTACCAGTTCATAATCCATATATTGTACAGCAACAGCAATATCCAGTGAATGTGAATGTGAATGGCTTCAGTATGCAGCCGCAGATGGCACAGCAACCTGGTCTCAACATGTCAAGTAATTCTTCTACAGTATACCAGCAGGTGATGGGTGGTGGTAGGATGCCCCTTGGAAGGCATATGTAAAACTTTCCCACCCTTTTCCTTATATAGAGGGGAAATATAGAATATGGTTCTTTCCTTGTTCAGCTGAGGATAGAAATAACCAAAACTTCAGTTTATAATGATGAACCACACACAGCTTTATGGGTTGGCTTGGATGTTTACATTGGATTTTTGGAAAATTGGCTTCAACTCTCTCATATTACAGTTTCTTTTTGGTTCCTGTTGCTTTTCATGCTCCCAAAATTTATGAAATCTAGGTGCAGCTTTTAGTAGCTGGTTTCAAAAAATATGCTGCCTTTCGTCCTATGAAAAATGTTTTATGTTTTGAGAAATTTTGTTTTTTATGTTATATTTTATAAATATAAAAGAAAAGTTTGTAAATTGTAGTTACAAATCCTGATTAGTTAACAGATCTTTTTCAAAACACCATTAAAATTACATTTATATCAAACTGTTACTAAATAATTGTTTTATACAATTATGATTTAAAAATCTTTTGAAATAAGCCATTAATTTCAATAAATAAACTAACAAATTTTATATTATAAATGCAATAGATCGGAATTTACTATTCACTAATTCAATTTCAACTAAATGTAATTTTATTAATTTTTTTTCATAAATTAATAGTGGTGTTTAATCTATTTAAAAATAGTGTTGGTAATATTTATAATTTTTTGGATGTAGTTTTAAAAATATAAAAAAAATAAAACAAGTAAATTATAAAATAACACTGGAACTAGTTTTTTAATATATTGTTTTAGAAAAAAAAATGTTATTTTTTGTTAGATCTTTAAGCAATCCAAAAATATTTTACACCAGCATTTTAGATGATTATTTTATCTTTCCTATTAGATAAAAACCGATATTACCGCTAAAATTCGATTTGGTAATAAACTTGTTTGACAAAAAAAACACATTAATATTTTTAAATTGTTATTTTATTGGTGAGAAGCTGCACAATATACAAAATAAATTTTAGTGGTAATATTAAAAGAGAAGATCACCGTGATTGTCTTCGTAGATTTGAGGACTATCCCGTACGCGATGGATTATGATTTTTTTATGTGAAAAGTATAATCATATATCTATTTTAATGATGTTTTGTGGTGAAAAAATTATATGAAAAAAAAATCGTTAAGAAAAATATTTTAGGTGAGGTCCTTCCTCAAGATATATTAGGCACATTGAGAGATGTTAATCTCGTGCATAATTTTTTTTATACGTGATTAAATACCATACATAAAAAAATACGATTAACCACATGTATTTTATATTAGAAATGATGAATATGAAAAACTACATCAAATGATAAAGGATGAGAAAAGATGGGGTCTCAAATTATCACATTTTTATCTTTCTTCCATCCGACATTCGTCGATCTTCTAAAGATATTCTCACAGTTTTTTATTATGGATAGTACGTACAAGACGACGAGGTATAAAATTTCTTTGTTTGAAATTCATTGTGATAAGTAAAAAATCATAAATGTTTACATTGAATTTTTTTTATGGATGCATAATTTTTTTACAACACTTCGACAATGGATTGACTTAGATTACTGATCGAAGCCGATGAATGCACATCACATAATATTTTGCTGACGGATATAAGACTTTTATTGATGGACAAAATCGAAAAGATATCTGCAAACGTGACACATTTGTTATGTAAATAACATATAAGCAAATGTATTATAACAACACGAGAAAATTATTCGAGGATGACCAAATATTGACGAGTTTTTTTTTATATTTTTGGAATGTGATCATTTGACGAAAAATACGAGTTGCAGTGAAACAATACAAAAATAAAGAAGGTGTTTATGTCATATCAAAAGGACATAAAGTGCGCTAAAAAATATTTGTTCAAATATTACAACAAATATTCATTAATTCATAAACTAACATGGTCAAGCACTATAGAAACCCGAAAACAAATCGGTAAACTCAAAATGTATATTAAAGTAAGAATATTGAACTAACATAGTTAATTTTTGTACGATGAATATAATTTTAAATCAAATAATGTGGATGTTATGCTCTATATTCAATAAGTAAATGTTAAGTATAAAAGATACTAAATATATGATATAATTAATTATTAGATGAATAGTCATAAATTAAAGAATATTTGAATATAGTGAATTATACGAAGATTGATACTAATGACCGGAAGATATATGGGTGTGGGGTAGCAGTAGGAGGTATGGTTTGAGAGCTCTCACGAATATTCGAAGCTCTTTGCTCTTGGTTTTGAAGGCGCCACCTGTAAATTTTGGATTGTCAGAACTGTCTCCTTTTAGGGAGATATACGGTTGTGATATTTGGTGAAGTGTTGATGTCTTTGAAAAATCTATCGCGATGAATTGAATTTTTCTAGGAGGTTGTTTCTTTTTATACTTCTGAATTTATTCGAGGGGTTTGTTTTCGATTAATTTGAGGAGATTGGGTTTTATGGGAAGATTCTTCTGGGATTTTTCGAGGAGGTATTTTTTTTTGCAATGCGAAGAGGTGGTTGTGAACATGTGAGGGCTAAATCAAGAGGATTTTGGTTTCCAAGAGAACGACTCCGATAAGGATTGAGGGCCCCGAAAAACGTAGTATGAATGAATAGTTTGGGAGAATTGTCGACCCCCCATGCTGCTCGGTATTCAAAATCCCTGTAAGAGATTCTAGAATAATCGTAGATGCCAAATATGGGTTTTTTTTGTTGGGATTTGGTTTTTTCATAAACCAATGTGATAACAGTTCTTTAACCAAAACATAAACATTATAAGTGTAAAAATCTCTGTGAGAGATTCTTGAGAAATTTTGTTTTTCATGTTATATTTTATAAATATAAAAAATAAATTTGTAAACTGTAGTTACAAATCCTGATCAGTTAACAGATCTTTTTCAAAACACCATCAAAATTATATTTATACCAAATCTGTTAAACTGTCATGCAACTACGAATATAACTAAATAATTGTTTTATACAATTATAATTTAAAAATCTTTTGAAATAAGCCATCAATTTCAATAAATAAACTAACAAATTTTATATTATAAATGTAAGAGATCAGGATTTACTATTCACTAATTCCATTTCAACTAAATGTAATTTTCTTTCATAAATTAATAGTGGTGTTTAATCTATTTAAAAATAGTGTTGGTAATGTTTTTAATTAAAATTATTACTGGTAATATTTATAATTTTTTGGATGTAGTTTTAAAAATATAAAAAAATAAAATTTAAAATAACACTGGAACTAGTTTTTTTAATATATGGTTTTAGAAAAAAAATGTTATTTTTTGTTACATCTTTAAGTAAACCAAAAATATTTTACACCAATATTTTAGATGATTAATTTTATCATTCCTATTAGATAAAAACCGATATTACCGCTAAAATTCGATTCGGTAATAAACTTGTTTGACAACAAAAAACACATTAATATTTTTAAAATTTTATTTTACTGGTGAGAAGCTGCACAATATGCAAAATAAATTTTAGGGGTAATATTAAGAGAGAAGATCAACGTGATTGTCTTCTTAGATTTAAGGACTATCCCGTACGCGATGGACTATTCTTTTTTTATGTGAAAAGTATAATCATATATCTATTTTTAATGATATTTTGTGGTGAAAACATTATATGAAAAAAAATTGTTAAGAAAAATATTTTAGGTGAGGTCCTTCCTCAAGATATATTAGGCACATTGAGAGGTGTTAAAAAACAAAAGTGACGGTACTTTCATTTTTTTTTCGAGCTTCGGTTCGAAAGATACGGATCTTTTGAAAATAAAATAAAAAAAAAAGTAGGAAAGAGAAATTTTGGTTACGTGGTTGTTCATGAATGGTGAGGGTAGTTAGGGTATTAAAATAAAGTTAGGTACTATGTGGTAATTAGGTAGTTGAGTTGGGTATTAAGTGACAATTGATCAAACCTTGGGTACTAGATGACAATAAAATAGTTGAGTAGGTACCTTAGGGATAATTTCCCTTATTTTTATCTCTTTTATAGTGTCCATTGAATATATTATCTAATTTTGATTAGAATAATCAAATATTATATTAATATTAAACAAAATCTATATAATATAAATTAGTTTATTAGATTACGGAAGATTTTAGATAGGTATGTTAATGAAATATTTAGTCTTTTATAAGACGATCCAAGTTATTGATAACCACTTGAATTTTAAAGTTTAAAAAAAAACCACATGTAACATAAATTTCTTTTTAAACATTGGTTATTATTAACCTTTAAAACTTCATATTTTTAAATCTTTAACTTCAAAAATAAATAAAAAACACACATGTTTTCATTTTTCAAAAACGAACAAAACGAAATGCATAAGTGATATGTTTGGAGAATATTTTTTTCAAGGTCAAATTCGTAACCAAATTGTTTATAATTTCGTAACTAAACTAAAATTGCTTTTCCAAAACAAAATTACATGTAATTACATTACTGAACAAAAATTTATTTATTCAAACTTATTTCCCAACCAAATTGCACGTAATTCCACAACTCAATTTTTTAAACGTTTTTCAGTACAAAAATTCATATATTTTTGTAACTACAAAAAACTTAGTTGTTTCACACCCAATTGATACTTATTTTTCAGAAAAAACAAGTTTGTACTGCTAAATATAAGATCAAGTACAACCATTTTTCTCTATGGGTAACTGCAATTGAACCATAGCCCGCGTGTATAAATCTATTTTTTCAACATCCATAAAAATTAATGCGATACAAAAAGTGTTCTTTGTTTACGTAACACAAACAATTTGGACCAATGATATCTTATATCTCGATTTCTTGTATGTACTATCCATAAGTACACAAAAAAATGTCTTTCAAATGATTACATGTCGGGTGTGCCAAAAATAATTTGTGATTACTTGCGACGTATCATTTCTCATTCTATGTCATTCGATGTAGTTTTCTCCATCATCTTACCTAATAAAAACTAAAGTTGTGGCCTACCGCATTTCCCTAACATATGGTGCTTCACCTAACGTTATAAATATTACACAAGTTTGACACATTATCACGATTAACATTCTTTAACCCATGTAAAATATTCTGAGGGCAGGAACCATCTAAAAATAATTATTTTATATAATATTATTTAGTTTTGATTAATTTTCTTGTTGTGGAATCGTTTATGCCTTCTACATTTAAGTTTCAAATATCAAAGGTCATGACAAACCGAATAAGCTCTAATTTTAAAAAGGTTGTCACATTTTTGTGTCATCAAACTGCTCTTGGCATTAAGTGTAGTATATTGCATAAAATAACTTATTTCGACAGTTTAAGAGACACAATTGATTTAAATATAATGTCTCGAAAGAAATTTATTTTTCTGTTTTAGAAAACTTATTTAATTCTTGAATGGTGTCGCGGAAACGGTTGTTATATTATTATTTTTAAATACAATTGATTCTGAATCATTTGAGATTTTTGTTTTTGAAAAAACAATCTATTCTAAGATCATATCTTGAAATCGAGATTTGGTATTATGAAAAACATAGAATTCAGGTTCAGTTTTTCTTTATATTTTAATTTTAGAAGTCGAAAACATGATAGATATTTCTTGTTAATTGTTTATTTGACACTCTTCATTTTGTATAGTTTCTTTTCCATGCATTAATTTATTTTAGGTAAATACTGGTTTTTGAAATTCATACGTTAAGATATAGATTAGATAGAATAAATTTAAATCTTATAATCGTAGTATAAAAAAATTTGACTATCCAATAACATGATTTGAAAAATTAAATTAATAAAATAACAAATACAGATAAAATAAAATAAATTTTAAATTAAAAACTAATCCCAACAACGAGGAACACCTTCCGAAGCGAAAATCGGATATATCCGACCAAATTTCGATATAAAAATAATAAATGTAAATAAAATAAGATCAATTTCAAATTTCGAATTAAAAAAATTAATCGCAAGCATGCAAGTGTCCCTTCTCAAGTTAACAAACAATTTAAATAATCTAGAATTTAGTCTTAAAAGTTGGAAACCTTAACGTCAGTGTCGACTCCCCATGACAACGATAAAATGCTGAAAGAAGAAGAAGAGGACAGAAATGTTATAATAATAATAATAATATCACTAAAAAAAGAGGTAATACCTTCTTTTTTACAAAAATAATTGTCTAATTTTGTAATACCTTCCGTAATTTACAACCTTCCGTAATTATGTAAAATAATTGTCTAATTTTTTAATACCTTCCTTAATTATGTAAAAGTAATATCTATTCTGTTAATTATTTTATACTACTAGTGGTTTGGTAGGGAAGATAATGTTTAATTTTATCTTATTAATTATTATAAATTTTAAATATTTTATAAGATTTGTTTTTGTATAAAAAATAATAAATATATGAGAGAGTATTTGGTGTCAGAGAATCGATATCAGAAGTTGTAGACAATTGTTTAACCTACGTCCGATTAGAGATTGAAAAGTTGTTCATTTCCCTCGAGATATGATATATTACTACACAAATGTGGTTCTACTGTGGTGTCCCAACCCAGTCTGATTTGACATCCATGTAGGAGCTTCAGAGATCCAGTCTTGCCAACCAGATGTAGTAGGAGGCATATTAAGATTGTGGGTTACGAAGTTTCAGACGTGTTTGGTATAGCTACAACCCATGAAGATGTGATTTGTGGATTCAGGTTTGTTTGTACACACGACACATAAGGGGCAGGTCGCGTAGCCCCAGACAATAAGTTTATCTCTTGTGGTTAGCTTTCCTAGGATGGCGAGCCAAGTGATGAATGAATGTCTCGGGTTATTATATTTGTTCCAAATAAGAGCGGACCAGACCACCTGGGTGAAAGGAGGGCTGATGGCTTTGTATGTGCTACTGATGGTGAAACAGCCATTGGAGTTATTGGGAGTCCAAAAGAATTCATCCCCGACATTATATGGTAATGGGTATTGATATATTGCGTCTCTAATATCAGTTAAGTTACTGATAATGTTTGAGACCATGTTTTTTCAGTGGAGCAGGCATGTCTAATGATGTTTGGACCATAGCGGTCCACAAGAAATGTGGGGAAGAGCCATAGGTTATACCAGACGGATGCGGACTCTCCGTTACCAATTTTAACTATATAGAGTGATCCGACTATGTTTGTGAGCTTGAGAATCTTCCTCCAGCTCCAACTTAGAGAGACATTGACGTGGAGGTTCCAAATATATTTATCTTTGAGTCTCTCCGTGATGATCCACTGAGTCCAGATTGAAGTCGTGTTTTTAGTCAATATGGACCATACCTTTTTTAGGGTGGCCGCCCGAATCTAGTTTTATAGGTCAAGAATCCCAAGGCCGTCCACCTCCAATGGCAAGTTGAACTTATCTTAAGCTACTTTTGCACCCGTAATTTTTAATTTCGGGCCTGACCTGAGAAATCTTATGAAAAAAGAATGGAAATATCCTTAAGAACCTTAGCTGGAAGGATGAAAACTGAAGCCCAATATACTTGACTCTTAAAAAGGACAGATTTGAAAAGTTGGACTCTTCTAGCGTAGGAAAGGTGTTTTACTGTCCATGCGTTGATTATGTTCGTGACATTCCAGAAGAGAGGTCTACAATCGTTGTAGGTGATCCTTGATGAGATGAGGGGTACGAAAAGATATTTTATTGGGAGAGATCCATCCGAGAAGCCTAATGTTGAAATGATTTCCTGTTTGACTTCATCCAAGATGCCGGAAAAAAAACCTAGCTCTTGCGGGGGTTGAACTTTAGGCTGGAAACCCAATCAAATTCATCGATACCATCTATGATGATCTCGACTAAGGATTTGTTAGCACGACAAATGATCATGAGATCATCAACAAAGCAAAGGTTGTCGATCTTTTGTTTGCGGCACTTCCAATGGAATCCAAATTGTATATTGTTTCATTTTTCTTTTAGGATGTCTGAGATTACCTGCATGACAATCACAAACAAGTAAAGGGAGATATGATCACCTCATAGCAGTTATTTCTTACCTTTAAAGGCCGAAGTGTAGTTGCCATTGATGCTTATGGTGTACGTGGGGGATGAAATGCATTGGATGACCCAGCTAATCATTTTGATGGGGAAGTCCATAGGAAATAGGACATCAAGCACTAATCTCCATCTGATGTTGTCGAAAGATTTCATTGATTTGTTGAATAACATAAGTAATAGAAGTAAAACTAAAAACGTCAACCCTGTTTGATTTGATAATGGTACATGAGCTACTATAAATGCACAAGTGCAGGCTGCATGGTGAGGAAACATGTAGAGAGGGCATCACATGACCTTGCATCGGTAATCACAACATATGAAGGAAAGCAGAATCACGATGTACCAGCTCCGCGTAACAGCAGCCACAACAACAATGGTGTAATGCCTCAGGCCTACCAGCATGACCCTAACAACAACATGGGTGGGTACAATATGCATGCTCCATATCCTCAATATGGGCATCAACTTGGAATTTCTCATGGATATCATTATCCGATGAATCAACCAAACATGGGAAATCCATCAACTGTACCAGTTCATAATCCATATATTGTACAGCAACAACAATATCCAGTGAATGTGAATGGCTTCGGTATGCAGTCGCAGATGGCACAGCAACCTGGTCCCAACATGTCAAGTAATTCTTCTACAGTATACCAGCAGGTGATGGGTGGTGGTAGGATGCCCTTTGGAAGGCATATGTAAAACTTTCCCACCATTTTCCTTATATAGAGGGGAAATATAGAATATGGTTCTTTCCTTGTTCAGGTGAGGATAGAAATAACCAAAACTTCAGTTTATAATGATGAACCACACACAGCTTTATGGGTTGGCTTGGATGTTTACATTGGATTTTTGGAAAATTGGCTTCAACTCTCTCATATTACAGTTTCTTTTTGGTTCCTGTTGCTTTTCATGCTCCAAAATTTATGAAATTTAGGTGCAGCTTTTAGTAGTTGGTTTCAAAAAATATGCTGCCTTTCGTCCTATGAAAAATGTTTTATGTTTTGAGAAATTTTGTTTTTCGTGTTATATTTTATAGATATAAAAAAAATGTTTGTAAACTGTAGTTACAAATCCTGATCAGTTAACCGATCTTTTTCAAAACACCATTAAAATTACATTTATATCAAATCTGTTAAACTGTCATGAAATGCAACTACGAATATAACTAAATAATCATTTTATACAATTATAATTTAATTTTTTTTTGCAATAAGCCATCAATTTCAATAAATAAACTAACAAATTTTATATTATAAATGTAAGAGATCGAGATTTACTATTCACTAATTCCATTTCAACTAAATGTAATTTTATTAATTTCTTTCATAAATTAATAGTGGTGTTTAATCTATTTAAAAATAGTGTTGGTAATATTTTTAATTAAAATTTTTACTGGTAATATTTATAATTTTTTGGATGTAGTTTTAAAAATATAAAAAAAATAAAATTTAAAATAACACTGGAACTAGTTTTTTTTAATATATGGTTTTAAAAAAAAATGTTATTTTTTGTTAGATCTTTAAGCAATCCAAAAATATTTTACACCAGTATTTTAGATGATTAATTTTATCATTCCTATTAGATAAAAACCGATATTACAGCTAAAATTCGATTCGGTAATAAACTTGCTTGACAACAAAAAACACATTAATATTTTTAAATTTTTATTTTATTGGTGAGAAGCTGCACAATATGCAAAATAAATTTTAGGGGTAATATTAAGAGAGAAGATCAACGTGATTTAAGGACTATCCCGTACGCGATGGACTATGCTTTTTTTTTATGTGAAAAGTATAATCATATATCTATTTTTAATGATGTTTTGTGGTGAAAAAATTATATGAAAAAAAATCGTTAAGAAAAATATTTTAGGTGAGGTCTTTCCTCAAGATATATTAGGCACATTGAGAGATGTTAAAAAACAAAAGTGACGGTACTTTCATTTATTTTTTTCGAGCTTCGGTACGAAAGATACGGATCTTTTAAAAATAAAATAAAAAAGTAGGAAAGAGAAATTTTGGTTACGTGGTTGTTCATGAATGGTGAGGGTAGTTAGGGTATTAAAATAAAGTTAGGTACTATGTGGTAATTAGGTAGTTGAGTTGGGTATTAAGTGACAATTGATCAAACCTTGGGTACTAGATGACAATAAAATAGTTGAGTAGGTACCTTAGGGATAATTTCCCTTATTTTTATCTCTTTTATAGTGCCCATTGAATATATTATCTAATTTTGATTAGAATAATCAAATATTATATTAATATTAAACAAAATCTATATAATATAAATTAGTTTATTAGATTACGGAAGATTTTCGATAGGTATGTTAATGAAATATTTAGTCTTTTATAAGACGATCCAAGTTATTGATAACCACTTGAATTTTAAAGTTTACCAAAAACCACATGTAACATAAATTTGTTTTTAAACATTTAACCTTTAAAACTTCATATTTTTAAATCTTTAACTTCAAAAAATAAATAAAAACACACATGTTTCCATTTTTCAAAAACGAACAAAACGAAATCCATAAGTGATATGTTTGGAGAATATTTTTTTCAACGTCAAATTCGTAACCAAATTGTTTATAATTTCGTAACTAAACTACAATTGCTTTTCCAAAACAAAATTACATATAATTACGTTACTGAACAAAAATTTCTTTATTCAAACTTATTTCCCAACCAAATTGCACGTAATTCTACAACTCAATTTTTTAAACGTTTTTCAGAACAAAAATTCATATATTTTTGTAACTACAAAAAACTTAGTTGTTTCACACCCAATTGATACTTATTTTTCAGAAAAAACAAGTTTGTACTGCTAAATATAAGGCCAAGTACAACCATTTTTCTCTATGGGTAACTGCAATTGAACCATAGCCCGCGTGTATAAATCTATTTTTTCAACATCCATAAAAATTAATGCGATACAAAAAGTGTTCTTTGTTTACGTAACACAAACAATTTGGACCAATGATATCTTATATCTCGATTTCTTGTATGTACTATCCATAAGTACACAAAAAAATGTCTTTCAAATGATTACATGTCGGGTGTGCCAAAAATAATTTGTGATTACTTGCGACGTATCATTTCTCATTCTATGTCATTCGATGTAGTTTTCTCCGTCATCTTACCTAATAAAAACTAAAGTTGTGGCCTACCGCATTTTCCTAACATATGGTGCTTCACCTAACGTTATAAATATTACACAAGTTTGACACATTATCACGATTAACATTCTTTAACCCATGTAAAATATTCTGAGGGCAGGAACCATCTAAAAACAATTATTTTATATAATATTATTTAGTTTTGTTTAATTTTCTTGTTGTGGCATCGTTTCAAAAATTAATCCATGATTATGCCTTCTACATTTAAGTTTCAAATATCAAAGGTCATGACAAACCGAATAAGCTCTAATTTTAAAAAGGTTGTCACATTTTTGTGTGATCAAACTGCTCTTGGCATTAAGTGTAGTATATTACATAAAATAACTTATTTCGACAGTTTAAGAGACACAATTGATTTAAATATAATGTCTCGAAAGAAATTTATTTTTCTGTTTTAGAAAACTTATTTAATTCTTGAATGGTGTCGCGGAAACGGTTGTTATATTATTATTTTTAAATACAATTGATTCTGAATCATTTGAGTTTTTTGTTTTTGAAAAAACAATCTATTCTAAGATCATATCTTGAAATCGAGATTTGGTATTACGAAAAACATAGAATTCAGGTTCAGTTTTTCTTTATATTTTAATTTTAGAAGTCGAAAACATGATAGATATTTCTTGCTAATTGTTTATTTGACACTCTTCATTTTGTATAGTTTCTTTTCCATGCATTAATTTATTTTAGCTAAATACTGGTTTTTGAAATTCACACGTTAAAATATAGATTGGATAGAATAAATTTAAATCTTATAATCGTAGTATAAAAGAATTTGACTATCCAATAACATGATTTGAAAAATTAAATTAATAAAATAACAAATACAGATAAAATAAAATAAATTTTAAATTAAAAACTAATCCCAACAACGAGGAACACCTTCCGAAGCGAAAACCGGATATATCCGACCAAATTTCGATATAAAAATAATAAATGTAAATAAAATAAGATCAATTTCAAATTTCAAATTTCGAATTAAAAAAATTAATTGCAAGCATGCAAGTGTCCCTTCTCAAGTTAACAAACAATTTAAATAATCTAGAATTTAGTCTTAAAAGTTGGAAACCTTAACGTCAGCTTGGGTTAGGCTTGATGGTCGAGAGATAGCATAATTCTCACATTGACCATAGGATCGACTCCCCATGACAACGACAAAATGCTGAAAGAAGAGGAAGAGGAAGGAAATGTTATTATAATAATAATATCACTAAAAAAAGAGGTTTTTTTACAAAAATAATTGTCTAATTTTGTAATACCTTCACCTTCCGTAATTATGTAAAAGTAATATCTATTATATTAATTATTTTATACTACTAGTGGTTTCGCACGGAAGATAATGTTTAATTTTATCTCATTAATTATTATATATTTTAAATATTTTATAAGATTTGTTTTTGTATAAAAAATAATAAATATATGAGAGAGTATTTGGTGTCAGAGAATCGATATCAGAAATTGTAGACAATTGTTTAACCTACGTCCGAATAGAGATTGAAAAGTTGTTCATTTCCCTCGAGATATGATATATTACTACACAAAATGTGGTCTTACTGTGGTGTCCCAACCCAGTCTGATTTGACATCCAGATAGGAGCTTCAGAGATCCAGTCTTGCCAACCAGATGTGGTAGGAGGAATATTAAGATTGTGGGTTACGAAGTTTCAGACGTGTTTGGTATAGCTACAACCCATGAAGATGTGGTTTGTGGATTCAGGTTTGTTTGTACACACGACACATAAGGGGCAGGTCGCGTAGCCCCAGACAGTAAGTTTATCTCTTGTGGTTAGCTTTCCTAGGATGGCGAGCCATGTGATGAATGAATGTATCGGGTTATTATATTTGTTCCAAATAAGAGCGGATCAGACCACCTGGATGAAAGGAGGGCTGATGGCTTTGTATGTGCTACTGATGGTGAAAAAGCCATTGGAGTTATTGGGAGTCCAAAAGAATTCATCCCCGACATTATATGGTAATGGGTATTGATATATTGCGTCTCTAATATCAGTTAAGTTACTGATAATGTTTGAGACCATGTTTTTTCAGTGGAGCAGGCATGTCTAATGATGTTTGGACCATAGCGGTCCACAAAAAATGTGGGGAAGAGCCATAGGTTATACCAGATGGATGCGGATTCTCCGTTACCAATTTTAACTATATAGAGTGATCCGACTATGTTTGTGAGCTTGAGAATCTTCCTCCAGCTCCAACTTAGCGAGGCATTGACGTGGAGGTTCCAAATATATTTATCTTTGAGTCTCTCCGTGATGATCCACTGAGTCCAGATTGAAGTCGTGTTTTTAGTCAATATGGACCATACCTTTTTTAGGGTGGCCGCCCGAATCTAGTTTTATAGGTCAAGAATCCCAAGGCCGTCCACCTCCAATGGCAAGTTGAACTTATCTTAAGCTACTTTTGCACCCGTAATTTTTAATTTCGGGCATGACCTGAGAAATCTTATGAAGAGAATGGAAATATCCTTAAGAACCTTAGCTGGAAGGATGAAAACTGAAGCCCAATATACTTGACTCTTAAAAAGGACAGATTTGAAAAGTTGGACTCTTCTAGCGTAGGAAAGGTGTTTTACTGTCCATGCGTTGATTATGTTCGTGACATTCCAGAAGAGAGGTCTACAATCGTTGTAGGTGATCCTTGATGAGATGAGGGGTACGAAATGATATTTTATTGGGAGAGATCCATCGGAAAAGCCTAATGTTGAAATGATTTCCTGTTTGACTTCATCCAAGATGCCGGAAAAAAAACCTAGCTCTTGCGGGGGGTGAACTTTAGCCTGGAAACGCAATCAAATTCATCGAGACCATCTATGATGATCTCGACTGAGGATTTGTTAGCACGACAAATGATCATGAGATCATCAACAAAGCAAAGGTTGTCGATCTTTTGTTTGCGGCACTTCCAATGGAATTCATATTGTATATTGTTTCATTTTTCTTTTAGGATGTTTGAGATTACCTGCATGACAATCACAAACAAGTAAAGGGAGATATGATCACCTTATCGCAGTTATTTCTTACGTTTAAAGGCTGAAGTGTAGTTGCCATTGATGCTTATGGTGTACGTGGGGGATGAAATGCATTGGATGACCCAGCTAATCATTTTGATGGGAAAGTCCATAGAAAATAGGACATCAAGCACTAATCTCCATCTGATGTTGTCGAAAGCTTTCATTGATTTGTTGAATAACATAAGTAGTAGAAGTAAAACAAAAAACGTCAACCCTGTTTGATTTGATAATGGTACATGAGCTACTATAAAGTCACAAGTGCAGGCTGCATGGGGAGGAAGCATGTAGAGAGGGCATCACATGACCTTGCATCGGTAATCACAACATATGAAGGAAAGCACAATCACGATGTACCAGCTCCGCGTAACAGCAGCCACAACAACAATGGTGTAATGCCTCAGGCCCACCAGCATGACCCTAACAACAACATGGGTGGGTACAATATGCATGCTCTATATCCTCAATATGGGCATCAACTTGGAATTTCTCATGGATATCATTATCCGATGAATCAACCAAACATGGGAAATCCATCAACTGTACCAGTTCATAATCCATATATTGTAAACAGCAATATCAGTGAATGTGAATGTGAATGGCTTCAGTATGCAGCCGCATATGGCACAACAACCTAGTCTCAACATGTCAAGTAATTCTTCTACAATATACCAGCAGGTGATCAGTGGTGGTAGGATGCCCCTTGGAAGGCATATGTAAAACTTTCCCACCCTTTTCCTTATATAGAGGGGAAATATAGAATATGGTTCTTTCCTTGTTCAGCTGAGGATAGAAATAACCAAAACTTCAGTTTATAATGATGAACCACAGACAACTTTATGAGTTGGTTTGGATGTTTACATTGGATTTTTGGAAAATTGGCTTAACTCTCTCATATTACAGTTTCTTTTTGGTTCGTGTTGCTTTTCATGCTCCCAAAATATATGTAATCTAGGTGCAGCTTTTAGTAGTTGGTTTCAAAAAATATGCTGCCTTTCGTCCTATGAAAAATGTTTTATGTTTTGAGGAATTTTGTTTTTCATGTTATATTTTATAAATATAAAAAAAAGTTTGTAAACTGTAGTTACAAATCCTGATCAGTTAACAGATCTTTTTCAAAACACCAATAAAATTACATTTATATCAAATCTGTTAAACTGTCATGCAACTATGAATATAACTAAATAATTGTTTTCTACAATAATAATTTAAAAATCTTTTGAAATAAGCCATCGATTTCAATAAATAAACTAACAAATTTTATATTATAAATGCAATAGATCGGGATTTACTATTCACTAATTCAATTTCAACTAAATGTAATTTTATTAATTTTCTTTCATAAATTAATAGTGGTGTTTAATCTATTTAAAAATAGTGTTGGTAATATTTTTAATTAAAAATATTACTGGTAATATTTATAATTTTTTGGATGTAGTTTAAAAAAAAACAAGTAATTTATAAAACAACACTGGAACTAGTTTTTTAATATATGGTTTTAGAAAAAAATGTTATTTTTTGTTAGATCTTTAAGCAATCCAAAAATATTTTACACCAGTATTTTAGATGATTATTTTATCTTTCCTATTAGATAAAAACCGATATTACCGCTAAAATTCGATTTGGTAATAAACTTGTCTCACAACAAAAAACACATTAATATTTTTAAATTGTTATTTTATTGGGGAGAAGCTGCACAATATACAAAATAAATTTTAGTGGTAATACTAAGAGAGAAGATCACTGTGATTGTCTTCGTAGATTTAAGGACTATCCCGTACGCGATGGATTATGATTTTTTTATGTGAAAAGTATAATCATATATCTATTTTAATGATGTTTTGTGGTGAAAAAATTATATGAAAAAAAAATCGTTAAGAAAAATATTTTAGGTGAGGTCCTTCCTCAAGATATATTAGGCACATTGAGAGATGTTAATCTCGTGCATACTTTTTTTTATACGTGATTAAATACCATACATAAAAAAAATACGATTAACCACATGTATTTTATATTCAAAAGGATGAATGTGAAAAACTACATCAAATGATAAAGGA
Source organism: Limnanthes douglasii subsp. nivea (assembly GCA_036936605.1). Lineage (NCBI taxonomy): Eukaryota > Viridiplantae > Streptophyta > Magnoliopsida > Brassicales > Limnanthaceae > Limnanthes > Limnanthes douglasii. Next base: position 97,360,804 of record JAUPFV010000001.1, read on the forward strand.
TGAGAAAAGATGGGGTCTCAAATTATCACATTTTTATCTTTCTTCCATCCGACATTCGTCGATCTTCTAAAGATATTCTCACAGTTTTTTATTATGGATAGTACGTACAAGACGACGAGGTATAAAATTTCTTTGTTTGAAATTCATTGTGATAAGTAAAAAATCATAAATGTTTACATTGAATTTTTTTTATGGATGCATAATTTTTTTACAACACTTCGACAATGGATTGACTTAGATTACTGATCGAAGCCGATGAATGCACATCACCTAATATTTTGCTGACGGATATAAGACTTTTATTGATGGACAAAATCGAAAAGATATCTGCAAACGTGACACATTTGTTATGTAAGTAACATATAAGCAAATGTATTATAACAACACGAGAAAATTATTCGAGGATGACCAAATATTGACGAGTTTTTTTTATATTTTTGGAATGTGATCATTTGACGAAAAATACGAGTTGCAGTGAAACAATACAAAAATATAGAAGGTGTTTATGTCATATCAAAAGGACATAAAGTGCGCTAAAATATGGGTTTTTTTGTTGGGATTTGGTTTTTTCATAAACCCCTGTGAGATATGGGCCCCGAAAACGTAGTATGAATGTATAGCTTGGGAGAATTGTCGACCCCCCATGCTGCTCGGTATTCAAAATCCCTGTGAGAGATTCTAGAGTAATCGTAGATGCCAAATATGGGTTTTTTTTGTTGGGATTTGGTTTTTTCATAAACCAATGTGATAACAGTTCTTTAACCAAAACATAAACATGATAAGTGTAAATATAGAAAAACTTGAATGTGGTTGAAGACGGATGAACACAGTGATGGTAGCGGAGGAGTAAAATTTCTTAGGTGATTTTCATCATCTATCTCTAGAAGTTATATGTGATAGGAAAAATGAGTGTGAAGAAGTTTTTTATAGAAGAAATGGTGAAAAAGGGTTTGGGATTTTCAAAAAAGTGAGTTGAAAGGTCGACGAGTGCCCATCACGTGAGATATGAGTCGACTGATAACGTTTGCCTAGTAAAAAATAGGTCGATACATATAAAGTGTCAGGATCAAGTAGCACACACATTTAGAGACTTCTGTAATATTCTGTTCTATTCTATAGGTTATAAATAATAAGCTACTTCAGAATTCCTATAGCTAACTGGTCTTATGTGATATTTTGAAGCAAAGAAAGATGAAGATTTTATTTGAATTATCATATTCTAGAGTTAGTCCTTCTTCAGAAATCTTCACAATGGCCAATGGGCTACTGATAATAATATAAATAATTCATGAATATAGTTAAAAATATGTATTTAATACATAATGCAAATATTAGAGCATGATGGTGCAATTTATCATAATATGTAACCAAATCTGTTATTTACGCCCCTTGTCTACAAATAAAGAAAGGATATTAGAAATAAATGGTCTTGACACTTTGACTAAAAAATATCATTCTCTTTCTAAGTACCTTGAAATAGTTTCTCTCTCTACTTTCTCTTTCTACATTTACTCTAGACATTCAATCTTTACTCCAAAGATTTTATACTGAACAAGTGGTACTTGTACAAAGCCTGTATAAGGGAGGGAAGTCAATGAAAATTCGTCCTCGAAGAATGATAAGGTGCAAACCAAGGATATCATTATTATCAGGTCATGCCTTTTGGTTTAAAGAATGCTAAGGTAACATAACAAAGATTAGTAAAAGTCGTTTTGCTTCTCAAATTAGAAGGAATATGGAGGTATATATTAAAGACATGTTAGTTAAAATCCAATCAGATGACGAACATTTATGAGATTTGAAAGAAACGTTTTGAATCTTAGAGCTATTCAATTGAAGTTAAACCCTAAAAAGTGTACTTTTGGTGTCTAGTCAGGAAAATTCTTGGGATACATTATAAGTGAAAAAGGAATAGAATCCGATCCTGACCAATTAAAATATTTGATAGCGATGACTCATCCTGAAAAACTAAAGAGGTGCAGATTTAGACGGGTAGGTTGGCTGCTCTATTTAGATTTATCTCTCAATTTTCTAACAAATGTGCTCCTTTTTTTCCAACTGTTGAGGCAGCCAAAATAATTCACTTGGACACAAGAATATGACGTGGAATTTTCAAAGATTAAAGAACATTTGTCATCACAAGAAATTTGTCCAAGCCTTAGATATGGGAACAATTATTTTTGTATGTTGTTGTGCCGATTTTTACCACCAATGTTGTGTTAATAAGGGAGGAAGGTGGATCTGCTCGACTATTTTATTATATGAGGAAAATTATATTAGTATCAGAAAATAGATACTTAAGGCTTGAGAAGTTGGGTTTGGCCTTAGTAGTAGCTGGTAGAAAAATGCACCCCTATTTTCAGGCTCATACCATTATTGTCTGAACTTCTTTTCCATTAAAATGTGTTACAATGACTAGATCTCTGACAGGATGACTAAATGGTCAGTTGAGTTAAGATATTTTGACATAAAAGTTTTCCCTAGAACATCTATGAAGGCTCAAGATCTAGCGGATTTTTTGGTTGAGTTTCATTCGAGCCATTCCAATGAGGATAGTGGCAGGGATTTGTTACCAACAGATTCAATATGGGTGGTTCGAACTGATGGAGACTTTAATATTTTTGGATCAAGTGCGGAGTATAATGTTTGGTAACTTCTGGAGAAACTATGTATCAGGCCATTGGGTTCAAATTTAGTGCGTCAAATAATAAAGCAGGATATAAGGATGCCTTAACTGGTTTAAGGCTTGTTGTATTTGTGGGGCAAATAAAATTTGTTTGGAAACAAATTCATAGTTGGTAGCGAATCACATGTCAGGGGTATCAAAAGCAAAAAAAGACCATCTTTTTGTTTAAATATCTGTGAGCTTTGATGATTAACTCTTTTGGCTGCGAGGTGATTGTTGAGCACGTTAATCGAGGGGAAAATACAGTTGCAAATTCTTTGGCAACTGTTGCATATACATAGGAGTATCCATGGATATCATTACAAGAAAGTATGTCAATATTGACAAAGTCAGAATAATGCAAATATTCTAACGAAGTGTTTGTCACTACAGAAAAAGATTAGGAGATTGGAGGTTTGATTTTATAGAATTTTTACTTAAAAGGACACAACCTTCTGGCACAAAGTTAGCTCAAAGTATGAGATTTAGAGCTCATGGATATACGCCTTCAATAATAAATGAAGCTAACAATTTAGTACGAAGCTATGATACTTGTCGATAATTGGAAAATCTTATTCATAAACCGACAATACCATTAATTTCAATTTCCGAAGCGTTTACTTTTTATAAATGGGTTTAGATTTAGTGGGACCTTTTTTTATGTCTTCGGGAGGACGACAAACGATTATAGTGGCAATAGATTAGTTTTCAGGGACGAGAGCTAAAGATGTAATCAAATTCATTATGTCTAATATTTGTTGTTGATTTGGGGTTCCTTGAAAGATTACTATGGACAATAGACCTCAGTTTAATAACAGACATATGCCTTCTTTTTGGTAATTCGAGTGGAATTATACAATGTTTTTCAAAACCGTTTCATCCTCAAGAAAATGGTCAGTTGGAAGTTACTAACATTGATGAGGCAATATTCTATATAGAATATCGGGATAAAAATACAATTTATTTGTAATTTAATTAGGCTTTACTGTTGTATATTTATTATTTATACTCTCTAAAGAATATAAATAAATAAATAAATAGAAACATTTATGTAATAAATAGAAATAATTAGAGGAAACTAAATGTCACATGCCACTCCTATAATTAGGAGTCGAACTTCATAGGTAAAGGATCATATTATATATGATAATACAATCACACAATTTTCTCTTTTCTCTCTATATTAGGAGTCGAACTTCAAATTCGTAAACAAACATTTAGTCAAGATATCATTGATAAACATTAATAATAAATAGTGTATTATATATAATTGGCATTAGCTAAAGTAAAGTGTAAAAACATAGATATATTTTTAAATAATATTTTATTCAACGACATATACTTTAAAGGTTTCAGCTAGGCATGGGCATTTTAATCGGAATCGAAAGAACCGAACTGAACCGAACCGAACCGAAAGAACCGAACCGAAGTATATTTGGTTCCTTCGTAATAACCGAATGGTTCCAGTTTTTAATTACCCACGGTTCTCGGTTCCGAACCGAACCGAACCGAAGAACCGTGGGTAACCCGTTACGAACCGAACCTATTTATTAACCCTAAATTTAAAATTATTTGAAAAGATATTTTCTTTCCCAAAATTAGATTCTCTTAAATCTATATTCTATCATTGACCTCTAATTATGTTCTCTTTAATAAATGACAATATATATATTTCAAAATGTCGACATATTTACGAACAACTATGCGTATAGACAAAATAAAAAAATATCAACCTTTATATAATCTAATAAACTTGATATTATCTCTAATTTTTCTTTATCTTACTAACATTATCTTTTGATATATTAATTTTGGATCTTTCTTATATTTAGTATTATTTTTTCTTACGATCTAACGGTTATGTCACAATGTCCTTAAAGCTTATATGCGATGTATAGACTTCTGCAACCATGACATAGTTGTTTACTTGAACATAAATGAAATTTCATTTGTTTCTACTTTCTAAAATAAAAGAAAGGGGAATGCTTAAAAAGAAAGAGGTCTTTTTTACGAGGTACAACTAGAAATTCCTATTTATTTTTTACTGAATCGACCATAGATCAATCCCCTTTTCATTTGGGAGTATTGAATACACCCACAATTCTGAGCTTCATGTTACTCCTCCCAAGAGGCATGTCAGATTCGGGCCAACGAAGCCACAAAGGACTATCTCAATTTTTTTTCTGCCGATAAGCTCCAATTGCATCATAAGAATGACTAAAAAAGGATTCTTTCTTATCATTATTATCGTAAATTAGTATATTTTTATAGTTTTTTAGATTATATGCATCAGCATAAGACTACCGCTTTTAGATGATGCAACCCTTTGTTCTTTTTTTCGTGCGAAATGGATTCTTTTCTATTTGAAAACCTTCTTCCTTCCACCAATGCTTCCTCCAACATCCTTGCACCATCTTCAACTCTTCTCGGGATGTGGAGTTTTTCGAGAAAAGGTCCCATCCTTCAATATCATGATTGGGTCGACCAGGCCAGATCATGAGTAAATAGAAAATCGAAAACGTACATAGCAGTTCCAGCTGAAATACTTGGAATAATTCTACCACTTCTACTAGGAAACACAATTTTATAGTTTTAATTTTTAAAAAGATTTTTATATCTGCTGATATTATAGAGCTTTTAAAGTATCCAAAAATACCCGATTGGAACCGAGTTAAATACCCATACCGAACCGAACTAAGAAGAACTGAACCGAACCGAATTTTATTCGGTTCCTAAATGGGTACTTGTTTTGAAAAACCGAAAGAACCGAAAACCGAAAGAACCGAACCGAACGGAACCGAAGAACCGAACCACCTCCAAAATTTTGACCAATTTTGAAGCTTACCATAAATACCTTTTAATTCCCGTTGGTTGAGCCGGCGATGGAAGCTCCCGTCGGATAAATATAGATGGCCCGGCGGGTGAAAATGTCTCAACCAATGGGTGAACAAACGGATCAGAAGTAAAACGGTAAAAATAAAAAAACACTCAAATTTTGTAAGGGTTAACATTTTTTGGGCCCATTATAACCAAAACCTACTTTTTTAAAAATCCTAATGTTAAGAAGGTTAAATATATTTATTAATATATTATATAATAACTTTAACGATTCATATTGATATTTCACTTATAGATATTTATTAGTCTTAATGATATATTATTTATTAATATTTAAAGTTGTATTTTTAAAATTAAATTCCATATAATTACATTTTTTTTACATTTTATGGTGAAATGCGGAGTCTTATTGACCCGCTATTGTCACTGAACTGAATCCACCGAAGCTACCGATTCATGAACCACCAGCTTTAGGCAAAGATATAATAAATTCGGGCAGCAATACTTTCAAGAAAGATGGAGTCGCAGGAGCTCCGTCCGCTACCACCTCTCACTAGTCTATTGTCGCCTGCATGTTAGCCAAGGTACACTACCACCTCTCACTAGTCTGTTGTCGCCTGCATTTTAGCCAAGGTCCCCTGCATCCTAGACGAGGTGGCCTGCTTCCTAGCCGAGGTTTCCTAGTCGAGGTGTCCTGCTTCCTAGCCGGGGTCTCCTAGCGGAGGTGGCCTACTTCCCAGCCGAGGTCGTCTGCTTCCGAGGTCTCCTGCTTCTTAGCCGACCTCGCCTCCTTCCTAGTCGAGGTTGTCTGCTTCCTGGCCGAGGTCTCCTGCTTCTTAGCCAAGCTCGCTTCCTTTCTTGCCGAGGTCACCTCTTTCCTAGCCGAACCGAGGGTTCGACTGCTTCCTGCAACACCTCTTTCAAAATCGCCGCCTCTCCACGACCGCAGTCTGGGAGGGACCGCACTACGCCGATAGCAACACTTCTCCCACACGAAATCAGTGAAGAGAGTGTTTCCAAGAGTGAATCACCCACAACGGTCTTATTGCTTTTAGAGAAGTCGGGTTGACCCTTTCGTCTTAACACAATCAATAAGAGCTTCAAAAATCTAGGATTTTTTCAGCAACCTCTCCCCATTCCAAAAATCCGCTCAGCTAAGGCGTAAATCTTCCTCGATAAAACTAAGTTTTTTAAATTGTGTGAATCAGATGTATGCGTATATGTTATGCCTGGTGTAAATAATCGTATGTATAGTATAATGTATGACCTTGTGTTCTACTGTGTTCGTATAATATGTTTAGACACATCCGTGTTTGTAGATTTAACTATTATATAGTGGAGAATAATTACGTGTTTGATGTGTTTGTCTGGGTCCTATCACATAATAATACTTGCGCTATATACGCAATGTAGTACATATAGAAACACATAAGTGTAAGTCATGCGCTATATTAAAAACACTATGTAATGTACGTCAGTTTTTATTCCCATTCAGTATTATGTGCAATGTATAGCATTTTCTGTGTTATGTGTTTGTAGTTACATACGTATAGTAAATTCTAAAGGAGGATGCCGACTAGCAATAAACTGAGGACACGAGGTTAAAGACAGAGAACAAGGGCCAACACCTGTGAAGATTTATCAAGCGGAGGTAGCAATCAAATGCAGGTTCCTTGTTTGCGATTTCTCTTATGGGCAAAACAGCTCTGCAGGTAGCAATCAAATACAACACCGTTATTCAGAGCCACCCTCGGCATTTCCTCAAAAGGCAAACCAGCTCCTCAGGACCCAAACGAGCTCATAAACAACCCGAAACACCAAGAACCAAACCGATTATATCTCTCCGACCAGTGAAAATCTGCCAGTCTCCATTCTCTCTTATGTACAGGTGGTAGAAGCAGTCAAAGAGGGTGGCTGAGAGAAAATCAAAGCAATAAATGCCCAAGTATAATGCTTCTGGAACAACTAATCTTGCTCCAACTAGGCGTAAAGAAACGGAAACGTCAAAAACTACAACCTCAAGGAAAAGGAAGTGTTCAAAGGTACCTGATGGAAGTTCCGGGCCTCCCAAAATCTCAACGTTGTTAGAATGACAAGTACCAGATCGACCACCGAAGAACAGTGTGGTCCGCCCAAACCACAAGCAACAAAGGTTCGTACCAGCGAAAATTTCCGGCTGAAGTACCAGCGAAGTCACCATCAAGAAACACAGCAGCCCCGCCGCCGAACCACCCACCAGGGCAGAATAACACGATTCAAGGTGCCCACCGACCCTTCTCCTTCTCCACGAACCTATTCCGGTCACTGCGATTCTGTCTGTTAGTATCATAATCAACGGCCTCCTCCTCCAATCAAAACCTTCAATATTGGTGTCTCCGGTGGCACCTACAGTCCCCAATATCGAACAACTGCACGCCAGGCGGCCCATAAGCTCCGACCGATTCATCATCATCAGAAGGTCATACTCGCCACTAAAAATAACTTACAATCCATCAAAATGATATTACAGTCAACAGTGTGACCTCTCTTCTGTTCCACTGGATTCATCACCACCGGACAATCATTAGCCACCTCCTCCCACGAAAGCCTTTTATCTCCATCTTTATCTTCTACTAGTTTTGCATTGCAAAGTTTGTCACTTGTTCCACTGGTGGAGCTGGATCTTGTCGGAGGCTTAACATTCGGGAGGGATTTTAAGTGCTTCCTGAATATCCTTAGCAAAACTGATCGATGCCCTCCACGGCAACACCACTGTCGTCTCACGAACTCAAGCAGCGAGTGTCCTGTCTTAACAAATTCTCCGATAGCCGCGATATTGTTGCCGTCGCCACTGTGAACTCAGTCCATCGCCAGAGTTCTCCATGGGAGGAGTGCGACCGGGCTGATCTACCATGAACATCCGCCAACAAATCTATGCCGTCCGGGATGCTCCTCCACCTGCAAGTTTATGTTTTTCGAGAGAGGTCAAACTCAGGGTCGCAATAACAAATCTAAGTGATGATAGACTAACGAGCCACGTGAGCACGAATTCGCTGCATGGAGTCGCTAGCTCTCGAAGCCAGAGACTGAGTTGCACCAACAACAGGATTTGAAGTGGCTGCCATAAAAATAGGAGGCGGCTGGTCTCCTCTGCCAACTACTTGTTATCAGTCACAGAAAAGATGAGGATATGCTTTTAATCAAAGATGGATTTCGTGAAGGTGGTCATCTCTCTTGCTCCCAGACTCACCAAACGGCAGACCATGCTTCCACGCCCAGATAAGCCGCACTGGAGGACGATGTTGTCCCGGTCATTTCAAATAACTAAGATATTTGTGATGGAGTCGGATGTCTGCGGGAATTTCATATCAGCATCAAAGCAGCGGGGCGAACATCACTAGGAGTCTGTTATTATTTTTCATTTCTTGCAGGCAAAAGATAAGCCAACGAGAAATGTGAAGAAGAAGACAGCCGTACCCCATCCCTGAAAACATCAACGAACAGGGAACATCCCCAACGATATCAATGAGCCCCACGCAACACCATGGCTATCAGATTGCAAAAAGAAATCGGACAAAGAATCTTCTGTAGAATGATCGGCGAATCGATCAGAGACCTATCGCTGGAACGCTTCCATCCACGTTTCCTGATTCACCGGCATATCGCCCCCATCTATGCATGCAGCTAGGGCTGAGCCATCCTTTTTTGAGGCTAGATGGCCAACATATCGCCCCCGGCAGCCAACTCACCACCACCTCCGATGTCGAAAACTTCCGTGATTTCCCGGAAGAGATCATCGGCTTGGAAATCGTTGAACGATTATCGATCCCTCCGTTTCGGGGACGCCGACGAAAAATCACCCATCGGAACCGTTCGGCCAAATTAAAATCGTTCCCAGACGCGAAGACGTGGGTTTTAATATCACCAACCAGTTCGTCTTCTCCAAACTTCATCAGAACTGGGTCCCGGCAAAGCAAAGCTAAGTATTCTACATCCGTTTTTTACTTACAAACTTCTTATTTTGTTAATGACGATGAAAATATGTAAATGATAATGCGAGAGTGAGCACACAGTGCTGAACAAATAAAAAATATATTATCATATACACTTTGTTGTAGCCAATATGTTCTGCATGCATATGCATGGCTAGCGTACAAAATTGCAAGTTGTGTACCTATTGCGTAAGTTTAATAAGTATGCATGAATATATTATATTAGGACACATGGTAAATTTGCATCACCTTTCACATAAGATAAAGTATAATGTAGCATACCCATGTTACGTGTGTTTATAATATTGTTTTGGTATCATGAGATAATTTTGGGAGATGTTATCGTGGATTAAAAGTATTGGTTGATATTCAAGTATTATTTACAGGATAGGATAGTTGTACAATAGTAATAAACTAATTATTAAGTCAGATACAGTTTTAGAAAATCATGATGCGCAAATATTTTGCATTTTTAATTTTTCTAGGCATTGTTTGTTGGGAGATTTTGTATCCATTTTTTTTTTTTAAATGTCAAATTTGAAGTAGCTGATAATGAAATCGAAATAGCGAGTTGGTAAGAATAACTATCGAGTGAGTGATCCATAATAATCTTCTTGTGATCTCCTGAATAGACCCCAAATCATCTCCATGCTTGACAATACTATAGGCCGGAAAAAATTCATCTCCACATCCGAAATACGCCATGTTATCTCTATAATATGCGCCAACTGATCTCTATCTCTATGTTAGCAAGGGTTTATCACTCAAACAATCTTCGTCTTCGCGATTAAAGTTGCTATAAGCCAAGTTGCTATAAGCCAAATGATCTCCATCTCCATGATAAAAAGAGCTACCAATCGAGTAATCTCCACCTCAACGATAGAGAAAAGGCTATAAGCCAAATAATCTCCGTTTCATGATCGACAAAGCTTTAAGTCAAACAATCTTCATTTCCGTAATTACAAAAGGCTATAAGCCAAATAATCTCAATCTCCGTGATAAAAAAAAGTTATAAGCTAAATAACCTTCATCTCCACAATAGAAATAGTTACCAACCGAGTAATCTCCATCTCCATAATCGACAAGTCTATAAACCAAAATGATCCCCTCTCTATAATTAAAAAAACATTGTAGGCCAAAGAATCTCCATCTCCGTGATTAAAAAGGCTATGAGCCTAGTGATCTCCATCTCCACGACACAAAAGATTTACACCAAGTCATCTCTATCTTGTGTTTATATTTTTTGTGCATACTTTCTCTCCATCCTTGCAACTCAGCGACTGGGTCAATGACCACGCCTACGGGCTATGCAAGGGACCATACTGAGTCCAGACTAAGTGTTTATAAACACGATCGGGCTAATTGGCCACGTCTACAGGCTACGTAAAGACCATACTGAGCCTCATACCTTGTACTGGGTATATTTGCGAACTAGTTACAGACCAAGTCTATCGCAGACCATGCAATAGGGCCTCTTCAGCCTCGTCGCGATTCAACTAGACAGACACATTGTCCTAAGCTACGCAATGAGCCCTACTGTGCTCGATCTTGCAAGGATATGTTCGGACATCACAAGGATTGAACAAACACATAAATCTCGACTCATATCAACTCATTACGACAATTGCTATCAAGCATGTTATTGTACAAACACGACTATGCTGCTTATATGTTTACCACCTACGCAAAGTCGCCTACGACATTCGGTAAATTCTCCATTATAAGGTCCACAACATCTACAACATACTCCCATAAATCAAGTACATCCATATATAGTCTTCACTCCATCCTTCACCAAAGACTAGGGGGGACTACACATCCATATCAACCCTATCCAATAAAAAGAAAAGCATGTCGAAGAAGCAGGTAACATCCTAGCAGCCTACTAATTGTTAGTTGTACTCTTTTCTTTTGGAAAAATAGAGTTTTTCATCCTCAAGGGAGGTTTCGACCGGCAAAGGTTTTTCACGAGGCATGATCAATTTAGTACGAACCAAGTTGGAGTCGTCTCCGGCAACAGTTCGGCTAGGAAAATTAATATAACCAAGCTCTATGACAATTTTGGAGTCTAGCCGACATGGCTGGCATAGTTTCTTCGACATGATCAGCGGCGCCTTAGCAACAAAGATGAATGAAGACAGAGCTACGACAACTGACAAAATCAAAGCGAACAAACTCCCTAAAAAACAAAGAATAGTACACTATTCGGATATTATATGCGATAATTACATAGTCCTTAAAGTTTCTTTACACTCCAACTCAAGGACTAAGGGGACTCTTGATGAGGCAATATTTTGTATAGAATATCCGGATAAAAATATAATTTATTTGTAATTTAATTAGGCTTTATTATTTATATTATGTAAAGAATATAAATAAATAAATAGAAAAGTTTATGTAATAAATAGAAATAAATAGGAGAGACTAAATGTCACCTACAAATCCTATAAATAGGAGTCAAACTCCATATGTAAAGGATCAGATTATATACGATAATACAATTATACAATTTTCTCTTTTCTCTCTATATTTCTTTTTTTTATCTCTATTTATATTAGAATGATTTAGGTAATTTGTTAGCAAATATTCTCTAACAAACATGTCTATTTTGGAAGGATTAAAGAAAAATTTAACATGAGCTGTTGGGAAATGGCCTAACTATCTTCAAGAGGTATTATAGGCTTATAGAATGACACCTAGAGAGGCAACATAGTATATTCCTTTTTTTTATTGTATGGAATATATGTTTTAAGTCCTTTGGAGTCAACCCTACCATCTTATAAAGTAATCAACTATTATGAGGATATTAACGAGGATACTAAAATAAGAAAGCTTGGTTAGGGCACATTTAAATTTGATGCCTTATCATACTTTGATGAGGAGTCACTATAATTAGAAGGTGAGATGCAAGGACTTTAAGGTAGGGGATAAAATGTTGAAAAACGTATTCTTGCATATGAAGGATAAAAGACTGGGAAAAATAGCTCCAAACTAGAAAGGACCTTACTCTGTGATAGAGAGGATTAAACCAGGTATGTATCACGTCCAAGATAAAGAGGGGATACTTTTGCAACATCCTTGGAACATTGAGAATTTAAAATTGTGTTGGGAGTGATTTTTTGTATGTTTTATGATATTGTTGTTTTTATGTTTGTATAGTTTGTACAGTGTCATACTTTTTCCTATCCTGATGGCCCGAGAAGGTTTTTATGAGGTGCCACTTATATATTTGTAGTTATAAATAAAATTTCTTTTTCTTGGCCAATTTTTTTTAACTAATGATAAAATTATTTTGGAAATTACACAAGGACTGGTCATCTTTGGGGTAATTTACAAAGATAAAATTTAAAGTGCTAACGTTTATTCAAATCATTATTTGAACTATTAATTTGTATGGTGATATAATTTGAAGTGCTAACGTCCATTAAAAACATTTTTTGAAGTGTCAATTTAATTGCTGATATAATTCAAAGCGCTAACATCCATTAAAAGCATTACTGGAAGTATTCATTTGAGTGACGGTATAATTCAAAGTGTTAACATCCATTAAAAACATTATTCGAAGTGACACTTTGAGTAGCGATATAATTTGAAGAGTTAAAAGCATTTTTCGTGGCGGTATAATTTGAAGTGCTAACATCTATTTAAAGATTTTCTCAAAGTGTCAATTTGAGTAACGATATAATTCGAAGTCCTAATATAAACTTGAAGTATTATTCGAAGTACCAATTTGAGTGGTAATGTCATTTGAGGTGCTAAAAATTTATTGAAGCATTGTTCGAAGTGATAATATAAAGCATTAAATGAGGTTTACATACGGAAGAAAGATTACTTATTCGACATGTGTTTGAAAAAAATATTGATACTTGGATTTTTTTAACAAAACAGAAAGTGTCAAAAAGCGTTACATGTTTAGCACTTACAGATACAAATACATACCCAACAAACTAAATGTAGACAAAAGTTTTGAGGATCACATAAATAACAAACAACAACAAAACAACGATTTCCATAAGTACAACAGAACCTTCTATTTACCTTCACCATCCTTGGGTGCACTATCCGAGCGTCCTTCCGAGGAATTCTCTTCTTGATCTGGAGCCATTGATGTGTTATCTTTATTTTCCTTAGATTTGGATTCGTCTGACCTTGTGATAGTGAGAAAGACTTCTTTAGGAATTCGATCTACTGGAATTGAATTCCATAATTCTGCTAAATTCTCTCTCGGATGCGAACCAATGAGATTTTTGCTTGTTATTCATATATTTTTATGGAAGTAAGACTATCTTTTGCACTATCATACACCACGTCTTGATGGCATCACATCTTTCCTCTTCAGATTTAATTTTGTATGACTCCAAGTCTTCAACAACTTTCTTTCTCCCTGCTTCGCTTTCTTCAGAGAGTTTATTTAGTGAAGCTTATTTCGAATGCTCTTCGTCAATTTTAGCTTGATGTTTCAGCTTGAGCTCTTCCAATTTTTTTTTATGGTTTGAAACTAGGAAACACTTTATCTCAATGGCCCTGCTGTGAAATTTTTATCTATCTTTTGTAAAGCTTTCAATTTGCTTGCAGACCGGATTGCTGCAAAGCTTAGCCCATTTTTTAACGTTAGAATATTCTTTTTCCACCAAATAAAATCTTTTACAAGGACTGCCAATTGGTTTTGAGAAGCGAGGATAGCATTTGATAGGTTTGAGAAGGGAGTTAGTAGATTTGTAACTTCTTCGGATAGTTTACGTAGATGATGTGGAGAAAACAAATCATACCAACCATGGGCATCCGAGGATGTTGCCCGATGAGGTGATAGTTTTTTATTTTCAAGAAGGCTAGGTTAATTGTCGACTAGTGTTAATGCTCTATCCAATCCTGATCCAGAAAGACCCGATCTTATAAGTTGATCCTTAATTTCAACAATTTAATTTTGAATTTCTTGGACCCGAGGGTCCGCATAGAGGTCTTGGTCTTCATTTTTTTTTCTAATTCTACGGAAGTGAGGTTGGCATCAACAATGAGGGTCAGATTGGGAGAAGACAAATCAATCACATTTATGTCATAATTATTAGAGTAGTTTTGGAAGACATTTTGGGTATAAATTTCGTTTCCACTCCCAAGCACCAAAAATAAATATTTTTTTTTTGTTTCCATAGCTTATTAGCCTCGAGGAGTTTCCAAGCGCAAGGTAGTAGAAGGATAGAATGATATTGTTTGAGAGACCAGTCTGTGCGATGAACAATTTATTGGAAGGGGTATATGGGCAAGTCTTGATGTCATTATACTTGATAACAGTGCGAAACACATGTTCAGACTCGCTTGCATCAGACACCAGTCGATTATCTCAAAGTAGTTTACTATGAATGGGTCAACAAAAACTAAACGCCCCAGTTTAGAATCTTGGGGTAGACAACGAGTTCTTTTCTCGTTAAGAGAGCGGAGTCTCTCTCATCGCTGGTAACATACCCCACTGTTTTTTTTCTTCAGAATTTCAGCTTTGGATTGGTTGTAATACTCATATTTTATATTATTGAATGCAATAAGGTATCCAAGGAAGACATTCTTGAGATTGATACTTAGGTTTTTGGCAAGCTCAATTTCCCTCCTTTGAAATTTTGATCTATCTTTTGTAAAGCCTTCAATTTGCTTGCAGACCGTATTGCTGCAAAGCTTAGCCCATTTTTTAATGTGAGAATATTCTTTTTCCACCAAATAACATCTTTTACAAGGAGTTCCAATTGGTTTTAAGAAGCGAGGATAACATTTGATAGGTTTGAAAAGCAAGTTAGTAGATTTGAAACTTCTTCGGATAGTTTACGTAGATGATGTGGAGAAAACAAATCATACCAACCATGGGCATCCGAGGATGCTGCCTGATCCAGAAAGAACTGATCTTATAAGTTGATCGTTAATTTCAACAATTTAATTTTGAATTTCTTGGACCCGAGGGTCCGCATAGAGGTCTTGGTCTTCATTTTTTTTTCTAATTCTTCGGAAGTGAGGTTGGCATCAACAATGAGGGTCAGATTGGGAGAAGACAAATCAATCACATTTCTGTCATAATTATTAGAGTAGTTTTGGAAGAGATTTTGGGTATAAATTTCGTTTCCATTCTCCCAAGCACCAAAAATAAATATTTTTTTGTTTCCATAACTTATTAGCCTCGAGGAGTTTCCGAGCGCAAGGTAGTAGAAGGATAGAATTATATTGTTTGAGAGACCAGTCTGTGCGATGAATAATTTTATTGGAAGGGGTATATGGGCAAGTCTTAATGTCATTATACTTGATAACAGTGTGAAACACATGTTCAGACTCGCTTGCATCAGACACAAGTCGATTATCTCGAAGTAGTCTACTATGACTGGGTCAACCAAAACTAAACGCCCCAGTTTAGAATCTTGGGGTAGACAACGAGTTCTTTTCTCCGTAAGAGAGTGTAGTCTCTCCCATCGCTGGTAACCGAAGAGTGACATTATTAGGGATACCCCACTGCTTTTTTCAGAATCTTAGCTTTTGATTGGTTGTAATACTCATGTTGTATATTATTGAATGCAATAAGGTATCCAGGGAAGACATTCTTGAGATTTATACTTAGATTTTTGGCAAGCTCTTCAGCAGAGTGATGCCTTCTTTAATTATCTCATTTTTATTTTTTGGAGGCTGTTTCTTTGTAGCATCATCCCTAGAATGGGAAGGAGGATTGTTTCCGTATTTTGGACATCTAAATCAGTCTCTGTCCTAGACTCTGATTCAACGTTCTCCTCAGAAGCTTCGTCCCGAAGTTGTGGGGGAGCAGTGCTAGGAGGTATGGTTTGGGAGCTCTAACGAATATTCAAAGCTCTTTTCTCTTAGCTTTATGAAGAAGCCATTTATGACTATTAGATTATCACAGATGTCTCATTTGATGGAGGAGATAAGGTTGTGATATTTAGTGAAGTGTTGATGTCTTCAGAATCCCTCATCGTGAGGAATTGACTTTTTCGAGGAGGTTGTTTCTTTTGAAATAATACTTCTGAATTTATTCGAGAGTTTTGTTTTCAATTGATTCGGGGAGATTGGGTCTTATGGGAATATATTTCTAGGTTGTTTTGAGAAGGTGTTTCTTTTACAATACAAATTGGTGGTTGTGAACAGGTTGTTGGGGCTAGATCAGGAGAGTTTGGTTTTTAAAAGAACCGTCTTCGATCAGGGTTGAAGGCCCCGTACAAATTAGTATGAGTGGATATCTTAGGAGAATTGTCAATCACACCTGATACTCGATATTTAGCAGCCCTGTCAGAGATGCTAAAGTAAACGTAGATTCCAAATATGGGTTTTTTTCTAGGATTTGGTTTTTCATAAACCAATGTGATAACAGTTATTTAAGCCAAACATAAATGGGATACGTGTAAATTGGAAAAACTTGAACGTGGTTGAAGACAGATGAACACGGTGATGGTACCAGAGGAGTAAATTTTCTCAAAAACATTTCTCTATCTATTTCTCTAGAATTTATATGCCATAGGAAAAATAAGTGTGAAGAAAGTATTTATAGAAGGAATTGTGAAAAAAAGTTTGCGATTTTCAAAGAAGAAAGTTGAAAGGTCGACGGGTTCCCATTGGATGAGATATGAGTAGATAGTTAACGGTTTCCTAATAGAAAGTAGGTCGACACGTATAGAGTGTAAAAATCAAGTAGCACACGCATTGAGAAGCTTCTGTAATTTTATGTTCTATTCTAGAGGGATAGATAATAAGCTACTTTAGAATTCTGATGGCTAACTGGTTTAGTTGATTTTATTAAGAAAGATTTCAAAGGATTTTTAACATATGACAGTCAAAGTTCTGAGGCAACCATACGAGCGATCTAAAAATGATAGTCAAATTTCCAAGACAATCATATAAATGATCCTAAGGCGACATTAAAATGCGATAGAAAGGTATGTGATATTTTGAAGCAAAGAAATATAGAGATTCTATTTGAATTATCAGATTGCAAGAGTTCGTCCTTCTTTAGAAATCTTCACAAGGACTAAGGGGGCTACTAATAATGATATAAATAATTCAGGAATAAAAGTAATTACTAAAAGTATTTCAATTTGAATGTTTTATAGTTAAATAATATATTTAATACATAATGCAAATATTAGGGGCTGAGAGTGCAATTTATCATAATTTGTAACCAAATTTGTTATTTACGCTCATTGTCTATAGATAGAGGAGGGAGTTTGGAAATAAAGGGTCTTGACACTTTGACTAAAAAATTATCATTATCTTTCTAAGTAGCTTGAAATACTTTCTCTCTACTTTCTCTTTCTACAATTACTCTAGATATTAAATCTTTACTCTAAGGATTTTATACTGAACAAGGGGTACCAGAACAAATCCTGTATAAGAGAGGGAAGTGTATGAAAATTGGTCCTCGAAGAATGATAAGGTGAATGTATAGTTGTGTGATTCAATCTGTACAATACTAATTAATAGGTATAAAAATCATGGTTAGTCACCGGAGTTTCTCACTTTTTTCAAAACAACCACTTATCTAATATTTATATCAAAATAACTACTTTGTTGCACCAGTGGTCACTATTGTTGGTATTGTTTTTGCATTTTTTGTCACCGCTAGTGACCATAAAGGCAAAGAAAACCAACAAAATTGGCAATTTTGATACAAATATAACTTAAGTTGTTGTTTTTGAAACAAGTGACTAACTCCGACGACTAACCAAGGTTCTTAGCCTAATGAATAAGTTTGTTTATTTAGAAGCAATGATGGAAGTTTGGGACCCTGTTGAAGCTATGTATACCGACACATTTTATGAAACTCAAGTATTTGAGTTACATAGGAATTGTTTCTCAACAAAAAAAACTAGTCGATCTCTTGTGACTTATTATGATGAATTAACAATAATTTTTTAAGAGATTAACCAACGTAACATGGTGAAAGAAGAAATTTTTGAGTCTATTTATCTTCTAACAAAAATATATAGGATGTCTTAGGGTTCACATGTTCCTCTCTCTATTGGATAATATGGATTATCAACTGCGAAAAAGATCTTCCACTTACTTTGGACCAAACATTACAAAAGATAACATTTCACAAACAGGCAATAAAAGCTCAAACACTTTTAACTGAGTCTTCAATTATGGCACTCAAGATTTCTTAAATTCTTATAAAACGATGGGACCCCTCCACCTTGATCTTGAATGTATTCAGTGAGGATAAAATTGACACATAAAATATAAGTTTTATAAAGTCATTGGGTATCCAAAATGATGGAATTTTGGTTGAAATGAATGATGCTTCTATAAGTCTTCTTTCAATGAATCTTATCCAGTCATGTATGAAAACTAAAGGTAGTATTTTAGATGTAAATTCTTTGAATATAAATTAGTAATTGATTATGGTGCATCAGATCATATGCTAAATGACACTAGCATATTATCATCTATTATACACATAACTTAAACCTCTATATACACAAACAGTGTTTTATCTCATACAATTAGAAAGTTTTCACTGACATATCTGAATTCATGACATTAAATTATGTCCTTATTTTTCATGATGGAGAGTATATAATTTTGTCTTTTAGTAGGATCACTAATGCACCTACATGTACTATGACATTTTGGCCTCAATTTTGTATTTTCAGGACATATTGACTCAGAAGATTCTTGGTTGTCGTGTTAGAAAATAAAATCTCTATTATTTTGACATATTTAATCATGGAGAGCAGAGAATTCATCAGGTGAACAAAGTTGAAGGAATCGAAGAAGCAAAAACTAATGTTTGGTTATGGAATTAGTGAACGAGTCATCCCTCATTCAAAATATCTTCAGAAATTAAATTCGTTGTTATTTTTTAATTTGTGTGTTTCAGAGTTTAAGTGTGATATTTGTAAACTATCTAAAAGTCATCTTATTAAATACTCTCCAATTTTCAATAAAAGTTCAGAACCTTTTACTATTATTGAATATGATGTATGGGTTCTAGTACACATACCTTCATTTTCAGGAACTCGTTATTCTATGACTTCTATTGATGAGTGTACTTGTATGATGTAGGTATCTCTACTTACTCATAAAAGTGAAGTCTTTAAAATTATTTTAAAAAATATCAAATAGTTTTGTCTAATTCCAAATGAGGATACAAGTGTATCAATCTAATAACGGAAGATAATTTACTAGTAAGGACATGTCAAAGTTCTTGACAAAAATAACAATATCGACACCAAACCTCTAATATTTATACCTCACAACAAAATTGGTTTGCTAAAAGAATAGAAAATTATTATAAGTTGTTTGTGAATCTTTTTTTTGGAATGAATATGTCATTGAATTATTAAGAAGAGGTACTAAAATTTGTTGTTTATTTGATAAAGCGCACACAATATCAGGTTATTGAATTTCACACCTTTACCCAAAAACTTTATGATTTTATCATCATCCCCGCAATACAAATACTAGAACCACATGTTCTTGGATATGTTTTCTTTGTTCATATACCTAAATATCGGCGAGGAAAATTAAATCATTATACTCGAAACTGTGTGTTTCTTAGATTTGTTGATTTTGAAAAGGGTTATCGTTGTTATGTGTATATGAAGGGGGAGGTGTATATTTCTTTGGATGTTTCATTTCGATAATTAGGGGCATATTGTATGGGATCTTCCCTTCATTGGGAGAAACAAAATGATAGTGAAGAACGGTTCTCTATTGTTGGGGATTTTCAAAAATAAGAGGATTTGACAAGTAATTTAAATAGGTTTAGTAACCTAAATAATTATGAAAATGAAAGGGAAGCATAACAGATGACATGGGAAGATCAGGGTATTGAAGATGAACTTCATATGAATGAAGAGGATCATACGACATTGGAGATCAAAGTGAAGTAGTCGAAGTTGTTAGTGACTCAAATTTTCTAAGACCATCTAATGTTTTTGTGCCACATAATTTTAAACCTCGGGTATTACCTAATCCTAACGTTGGTAATGATATTCAACCTAGGTGTTCGGAGATTCCTACTAAAGTTATTCTAAATTATATTTATGAACCAAATATCAATTCTAAAGCCAAATACCTATTTGTTTTTTATTATATGTCCACCAATAGGGTGTCTAAATCGTTTACATGAACTATGAATCAATCTTCCTTTGCATTTATTCTTAGTAATTTTTAGGATTCATTATCTGATCCACGATGGAAGAAATCCATAAATGAAGATATGAATGTATTACGGATAATATCACTTGGGAACTTGTTGATAAACCCTACGGATTCATATTGTTGGGTGTCGTTTGACATTTACTATAAATATTATTCGACGAATAATCACAAATAAGATAATATTTTACTATAATTAATAGTTAAATAATAATAATTAATTAGATCTTATTATATATATATAATTTTTTACTTAGTGTCCAAGTATTTTTTTAATAGTAAAGAGAGAAGATCTTCTTCTATTGTAATCATCAATCAAAATAAAATTACTTCTTCTAAATTTTTTATTTTTGCATGAGTTTCTATAATGAAAATAAATGTATCGTTCGAAAAATATATAGTAATCTAGAGATTATTATACGATGTTTGGATAATCTATGTCATGAGGGTTTTGCCTCCGAGGGAGCCTTGATGTTACGCTAATGTATTACAAAAAAAAGGTAGAAGGATTGGTGCTTAGAAATGCGATAGAAAACTTTAAACATTGTTATACACACTAAATATGATGGATATGATATTGTGAAGGTAGAAATTTGAATATAGGTTGTTTGGTATGTGATTATGATCGAAAGTCGATGCTTCAAATCATAATTAAGATTTTCGTAGTTTTGATCCGAAAATAACCTAACTTGTTCCACCTATTGAATTGGTCAAGACATATAGACGTGATTAACATGTTATAAAACTAATTCAACAAAACTAGAGAAATCATATTTTGAATATATTGTCGAACAAGGTGAATAAGAGGAACGAACCGATCTAGACCATCATATAGTAAAATATTAAGACTACGTCATAAAAAATATATTGTTTTCTGTCTATATCAACATCTTTCAAGTAACGATGAATTTTATGTCATAATCCATTGCATGTTGTATATATGAGATATATTGTTGTTGAAAAATATGAAGTTCGAGATGTGTCAATTTTTATATACAAATATGCTAATGGAGTATTAATTGAACGAATTCGAAATATTTTAGAAAAAACCCAATAACATAGTATCTTGTGTCTGATAGAGTCATTTAAAATTCTATTATTTATCGAATAAAACTAATTCTGAATTTAGTGGTCGGAATCAATTCGATTTTGATTTCAAATTAATACAACTAATAATTTTTAGAAATAATCATATGTGATGTAAATTAACATGTTAGTAAATCTGATTTTTATTGTAGGATTGTTTTTAAATTTTTATAAAATAAAATGCAACTAATTACGAATATATGAAACCAAATTTGAAAGACAATCTATTAGTATCTTTACGCACAATAAAGTTAAAACATAATATATTAGTGATATATTTATAAATTCATATTTAACTACATAACATAATGCTCGTACAAACCCAAATTCATACATAACACGATATCATTATAAAATAAGAGAAATAAACTACAACATAAATTATAAGAAGTAAAATTATTGTTGCTTTCAATGGAGGTACGACTCATAAATCTGTATTATGTCCTCTTATTTGTCACGAGATTTCTCGAGCGACATATTGGTAAATGTATGCTCATACACGTCGATAACTTTCACAAAACCGACAGTCGTATTCTCTTGGTGAGTGTGTGTAAATGTTTTTCACAATAAAGTAATCCTCGTATGGGTCAACGTTGGGTACAACTTACCATAGATTTCTTAGTATCTAAATTTCTTATTATGTGTTTATAGTTATGATTTTTAAACTTCCTTGACCTTCGTGACTCCACTGATAGAATACATAATATTTGTGTATATATACAAATATTATGTATTATATCATCAACGTATAAAAGATGGCCAACCTAATTTTTCCAAATTGGATCACTCTATTCCATAAACATATTTGATATTCGACCTCTCGTAGTCATGTTAGTTCTCAAACAGTGTAGTGTACGACTGATGATATATGATTCCATTTTATATGTTCATCTAACAGTGTAGTCAAACCATACTATAAGCTTGAGTGGTTGGAATGCATGTAGATACTTGTATGGTTGGAATATGTTTTTTAAAATCAAATAGGTAGAGTTTGTACGAAAAGAATCTCGCTCAAATTGAACTAGAAATTATAAAAGAGAAAAATTGAGACACAAAATTAAAAATTTCGTGAAATTGTGTAGTTGTATGGTTGGAATATGATATGTAATATAATAAACACATGTATATACATAATTATTGAAGTATTCATGCATATAAAACTTACTAGGATATATGATGTAGCCCAGAAAGTCCAAACAAAAGCCTTTTTAATTTTATTTTATTTTATTCAAATATCTTATGTATTTAAATCAAATCTAATTATATTAAGATTTGATTTGATTTGATTTTATTTTATTTTATTTTAGAATATTTATTTTATTTCCTTGTATTCTAATTTAGAGTTTTGAGAAGCTATTATATAAAGCCTCTTATGCCTTAAGATATTTGAAGTTTTTGGAATAATAGATTTTTTATCTCTGAAAATTTCACTCTTTGTTACCCTTAGATTAGGGTTGCATCATGTTACCCTTGAATTAGGGTTTCATCTATCGTTGCTTCTTCTTCTGTTTCCGCCGCGTCATCAGTTTTGGTATCAGAGCCTCAGTTCCTGCTACGGGTCAAGCATGTTTCTGAATCTTGATTTCATCTGATTCAAGGTCTAAAGGAGAGAACAACATACGGCCATGAAGATCTCAAAGATCGTTTGGTATGCGGGAGACACACTAGGCGTTTCAATGAAGATCATATTGACCGGTTACTGAAGGAGTTTAAATTGGCTACCAATTGTCCAATCAAGGTAAAAATTACTTATCGAGATGCTGTCTCAGTCTATGAAGAGGTTTTCAAAACCATTTTTTTTCATCAACTGGACATGGGGATGTTGTCTTCAGGCTATGAAAAGGTTTTCGAAACTATTTTTTTCCTTCAACTAGATGGCTTCAATGTGACTTCGAATAAGGAACACTCGAGAAGAATTTATCTTATTCCGATAAGGTCAAAAATTATAATTCCCAATGTGACGATTGAATAAAATAAAATATAGAATTTGGGTTCTTAATGGTGATGGTGCTGTGAATTCGAGGACGAATTCTTGTCAACTAGAAGAGGATGATGTAGCCGAGAAAGTCCAAACAAAAGCCTTTTTAATTTTATTTTATTTTATTCAAATATCTTATGTATTTAAGTCAAATCTAATTATATTAAGATTTGATTTTATTTTATTTTATTTTAGAATATTTATTTTATTTCCTTGTATTCTAATTTAGAGTTTTGAGAAGCTATTATATAAAGCCTCTTATGCCTTAAGATATTTGAAGTTTTTGGAATAATAGATTTTTTATCTCTAAAAATTTCACTCTTTGTTACCCTTAGATTAGGGTTGCATCATGTTACCCTTGAATTAGGGTTTCATCTATCGTTGCTTCTTCTTCTTTTTCTGAATTTTCAGCCATCTGTTTCCATTTTGTAGCTTGACGCTACCATATTGGTATCAGATTCAGAGTTCCTACGTCGTGGGTAACGACGGTATGCCGCCAAAACGATCTTTTCGGGGGAAGTCCACTATTCCTATCACTGAATCATTTGACCCTTGAATTAGGGTTTCATCTATCGTTGCTTCTTCTTCTGTTTCCGCCGCGTCATCAATATATATACTTAAACTCTTACAAAATTTATATAAGAGTTTAAAATATATAAAGTTAGAGCATAGCCAAAATTCTATTTGATATTCGCCCTCTCGTGCTCTAGTTCTCAAACAGTAAGGTATACGTTTGATATGGACAAAAATATAAACTATACGACCGGTGATCTACGATTTCATTTGATATGTGCATCTAACATCATAGTCAAACCATGGCCTACAATTATCATTTGTCCCTCATGTTTCACCCATGTATCAAACTAGTCCCTGATCTTCACTTTTGTCTCCTACTCATCCCCCATGTTTCAGAAATTTACACGATATGTCCCCTCACATATGTGAGCCATGAAAATCTAACACGTGGCATCCCAAATATTCAAGTTTTGTATCACTATTGGTCCCCCATAATTCTATCCAATTTTACCCCTCTCTCAGCCTAGTCAGCATCCACGTCATATTACTATATACCATAAATATTTACCATTTACTATTTTTAATTTTATTTACCTTGTATTATAATTGGGTTTGACCCGTATTTAATCCATAAACCCAACCCAACTAACCCAAATGAAAATTAACCCTAAACTCAAACTTTTCTTCCTCACATTTCAAGACCATCAATACCATCACCATAATGATTACCTAGTTAACAAAAAAAATCTCGATCTGAAAATAAAACCTCATATTCTCCTAGATGTAATGCCGTCGAGTTGTAATGCAGTAGAAACTTAACTCCTCAACTTACTTCTAGGAATTCTCTTGATATCCAAAAGTTGATGAGCCCCAAGAAATATGATTATAAGAAAACTTAAAAAGTAAAAGATATGGGTTTTTTATCGTTTAGAAGATTAAGGGCCACATCCCACAAGTTGCAACTAGAAAACCAGATGGAATCCGAATTGAATTCGCCAAAATACGATTCGTTTTACAAACAAGCCAAATCATAAAAATTCAAGTGGGTTGGTGATATAAATATGAATATATGGTTTTCAAGATTTAGTTAGTAGTAATAATTTTTTGTAATTGTTTTAGAGCTCTACCAATATATACACACTACCAAATGGCTCCAAATAAGTAATGGGAAGGTTTTGGCTTCAGTGATATGTCACATCAAGATCCCATGAACTGTGTTTGGTTCTCTAAATCCAATTTTAAAGCTTAATTTTTCATTATGAATCATGATAATTTAAGATCGAGTTTCAAAGTGAGAGACGAGTGAGATAATTCTCTCCCTCTCTCTCATAGGCGGTCATTATTGGTTCATATGGGTCTATCATTCGTGTTTTAACATCAATGTCTCTCAAGTGTTAGAGTAAATTTCTTAAAGAGGTTTTCAGGCCTATACATTTAATTTCGAGAAAATACTATAATATAAGGCGAAACACAAATAATTTTTGAATTATGCAAAGTGAGTTTCTAAAAAATGTTACTTCTGTATTTTTTAAGAATAAAAAAAATAGTCCAAGGGTTTATGATGTTTTTTCGACAATTGTTTGTAAAAAAATGGAGAAAAAAGGTTTGGGTTTTGGGTTAATTTTGGTTTGTGTTAGTTGGATTAGGTTTTTGGATTAAATTTGAGTCCCACCCAATTATAATATAAGGTAAATAAAGTTAAAAATAGTAAATGCTGAGAGATGGGTAAAAATTGGTGAAATTATGGGAGACCAATAGTGACACAAAACTTAGATATTTTGGATGCCACGTATCATATTTCCATGGCTCACATGTGTAGGGGGACTGATCGTGCAAATTTCTGAAACATGGAGGATGAGTAGGAGACAAAAGTGAAGATCATGGACTAATTTGATACACAGGTGAAACATGGGGGACCAATTGTGATTTTTATCCATACCTATAAGCTCGAGTGGTTGAAGTGCATGTAAATACTTGTATGGTTGGAATATGATATGTAATATAATAAACACATGTATATACATAAGTCTTCATGAACTTAACAAGATATATATATATATATATATATATATATATATATATATATATATATATATTTAAACTTTTACAAGATTTATATGAGAGTTTACAATAGATCAACCTAGAGCATGGTAGGACAAATTTGAATATCTTTTTGAAAAGTAAACATAATATGACATTGGCGGAGCTGCAGTGGGTTCCTTGGGTGCCCAGGAACCCACGAGGTTATAATATATATTGTAATAAACTTTCTAAAACACTAAAATACTCCTTTCCCCATGGTAAAACCTGAGGTAGGAACCCACAAGTCTGGGGTTTAAACCCCATGTGCTTCCACTTTTTGCTTGCTTTTTAAATAATATACTAATATACATTTAATTTCACCAAAGATTGTACATGAGCCTTACAAAATTTAAGGGATTGCTTTAAATATTTTCCATGTATACTATTTTTTCCCCTTTAACAAGAACCTAATTTTAACATTAGCTAAGTAAGTTAAATTCGAAAATCAAAGGAAAGGATTCTTACTCTAACACTTTCAAGAACATTGACTATATCACAAATTTGTCGTCTCTCGACTCCTACAGATCTCACGACAATCAAACACGTATCAAGATACACGCATAGTATACGAAGATAAGTATAAAAAACACTAAGGTAAAAAGACCTAATGTGAGGCAGCGTCGTCAAGCCCGATAAACTTGGTGTACTCATGATTATAGATTGAAAAAATATTGAACAAAATAACCAGTACATAATGGATTCATTAATACAAAAAACATTAGTTAACCAAACAAACCAAAATATATATATATATATATATATATATATATAGTGCATAAAAATTTAAAAATTTATATTGTCATATTATTTCATTTTTGGACAATAACCAGGACCCCATAGGGATCAAATCCTGGATACATGACATATTTTGATTTTTGTTAAATGAAGATAAATTTCAATAAAAAGTTCAAACAACAAGTTAAAATCACGATAGATTTTGCCAAATTTTTCTTTCTTCAAAGAAAGAATGATATATATTGAATATATCTCAAAACAAAAAAGGAATGCATAATAAATTTTGTTAATTGTTTCTTTTTACAAAAGAATGTATAATAGATTTTGATTGTTTTCCTAAAATAACACTAAAACGATGATAGATTTTGATTTTTTTTATAAAATAAGACAAAACAAATTTTGAATATTTCGTAAGGCATGATAAATTTTAAAATTTTTTGAAAAATTAATTTTTAGGTAATGAATCTATTATTAAATATATTTTATTTATTAATTCAGATTTTTCTATTTTTGTCTATTTATAGATTTATCAGAACTCGTGCTTAGTTTTAAAACATAATATTTATTTAGATCAAATAGAAAATATGAATAGTATATAAAGATCTCCAAAGCTAAACATGAGAGTAAATAAAAGTTTTGTTTAAAAAAATTTAAAAATTATAAATAGAAAAAAAAAAGATATCATTTTTTCATAAATAATTGTATAATAAAAGCGAAGAATAATCAGTAATCGACCAAGTATTACTCTTAGAAATTACGCATGTTAATGTTTTTTTTTTTTTTTTTTTTCGGAAGGAACCCGTTTTTTTTTTTTTTTTTTTCCGGAAGGAACCCGCAGCCGCTACTCAGAGTGCAATGAGTGCGCACAGGGTAAACCCTCAGTCTGACGCGATAGCCTGCAAACCAACGCCATAAGGTAAACCACACAAGGTGACAGGCTCAGCCGAGAAAGCGTATGTAGAGGGACTCGAACTCATGACCTTTTGGTCATAAGAATGCCATACTCAACCAACTCGGCTACCCCTTGGGGGCATGTTAATGTTGTTTTGTATTACACACGTTTAGATTTTGAAAAGATTAACTAGTTGTATTACACATGTTAATATATATGTGAATAAGATAGGACAAATTTTGAATCATATTAATTTATCTTTCATAAATTTGATTGTTTTTTAATTATATTTCATAATCTTTTTTTTATATATCATCATATTTTAAATATTATATATTAAAAGCATCTATTAAATAGACATTTTTGTTCACATGCTCTTAAAATCTTTTCATTGAAAATGTTAGATGACATGTTAACTCACTTATTTTAAAAAAATTAATACATTTGTAATATATTATGAGTTATTTAGCAAAGCAACATCATTATTTGCTTTTTTTATCTTCTATTTTTTTTTATGTTTTTTATTTTCTTGTTTTATTTTATTTTTTCAATTTTTTTTATATTTTTACTGTTCATTAACAAATATGAAAATAAAAAAATTATAAAAACAACAATAAATCTTAATATATTGTTTAAAAAAAAATATTTTTCACAATTTTTTAAAATTGATATTTTAAAAAGTACATCAAAATTTATTATATAAAATATATTTTAAAAAATAAATAGAAATAACACCAATTGTTGTTATATAAAATATATATACAAATCAAATTGCTTATCATATTTAAAAAATATCACTAGAATAAAATTTAAAAAAACGCTAACAAACGAATCTTTATATGGTATATTTAACACCATTTAACATGTAATTTTAAAATGCTAATAAATGTAAAATGTATCATTTAGTTTATGAAAATATTGGTTACGGCTTATTTTATGTAACCAGTGCTCTTCCAATATGTGTAGTAAATAAAAATTTATTTTAAAATAAAAAAAAAAAAACTTAGCAATTCAAAATAGTATATTTAATTTCAATAAAAAAAACATGTCATATTTTCTATAGTCTTTTTTTATTTAAAATTATATTTGTTAATGGTTCATGAGATTCAGATGGGAACCGAACTTATAAGAACCAGATCAAGAACATGAATAAATCTTAACCATTTGGTTCTTGGTTCAAACCGACAATTCTTTATTTAATTTATTTTCCATATATTATATTATTGTTATAATTATTAGGTAATGACCAATTAAAAACAAAAAATTCAAAATTTAAACTTTTAAACTTTAATTTTTATATCTATTATTCTAAAAAAATTGGAAATTAAATTACAATTCTATTTTTTTTAATTTTAAAATTTTAAGAACCAAAACCAAAGGAAACCAAAACCGAACCAAACCAGATCGAACCAAACTGGTTCTTACTGGTTCCAATTCGGTTCCAAAAATCAGAATTTAAAAATCTTATCGACTTGGTTCGTTCTGAGCTGATAAGCTTGATCAAAGGATATTTATTCTTGATTTTATATTATTTTTATATTAATTTAACTATTAGTTTGAATAAAAATTTATGAATAAAAATACTCTTATTTGGTTATTGTTGATTTATTAATGAAATTAGAGCAAAAGGAACAAAAACGCGTTAAAATTGTACATATAAGCTATAATTAAAGAAGAATATAAAAACCAAGGGCTTGAATATAATTAGAGAAAGAATAAAAGAAAGAAAGGTCAAAGATAAGAAATTAATATAAGATCACCATTTAAATAATGGGAAATTGTACCAAAGGTACCTACTCAACTATTTTATTGTCATCTAATACCCAAGGTTTGATCAATTGCCACTTAATACCCAACTCAACTACCTAATTGTCACATAGTACCTAACTTTATTTTAATACCCTGACTACCCTCACCAAACACGTAACCAAAATTTCTATTTCCTTCTCTTTCTTCTTTTTCCTACTTTTTCTTTAATTTTATTTTTAAAAGATCCGTATCTTTCGAACCGGAGCTCGAAAAAAATAAATAAAAGTACCATCACTTTTGTTTTTTAAAAATGAATAAAACTAGATCCATTGATGATATTTTTTGATTTTTTTAAAAAATAAAATTTCACCAGTTGCAAGAATCGTTCAGAAATTGCAAGCAATTCGCATCTTGAGAATTGTACCAGTTTTTTTTTTCATACCAGTTTTTGTTTTTTTTTTATCGTTCAGAAATCCTGAGAGTTGCAAGCAATTCGCATCTTATCATGAGAATCGTTCAGAAATTTGCAAGCAATTCGCATCTTATCATGAGAATCGTTCAGAAATTGCAAGCAATTCGCATCTTATCATGAGAATCGTTCAGAAATTGCAAGCAATTCGCATCTTATCCTGAGAATCGTTCAGAATTTGCAAGCAATTCGCATCCTGAGAATTTGCAAGCAATTCGCATCTTGAGAATTGTACCAGTTTTTTTTATCGTTCAGAAATCTTGAGAGTTGCAAGCAATTCGCATCTTATCATGAGAATCGTTCAGAATTTTGCAAGCAATTCGCATCTTATCATGAGAATCGTTCAGAAATTGCAAGCAATTCGCATCTTATCATGAGAATCGTTCAGAAATTGCAAGCAATTCGCATCCTGAGAATTTGCAAGCAATTCGCATCTTGAGAATTGTACCAGTTTTTTTTTTTACCAGCGCGCCTATATTTGGTCGGGGGTATTTTTGTCCAAATTTCAGTTCGAGGTACCAAGTTACACTATCCAAAATACGGGTACCGCCGGGTAATAACATAGTTGAGAAGGTATTTACCGGTACTTTTCTCTTAAATAATTTAGTTTCCAAGAGAATAAATTATAATCTATTTATTATTTAATTTAAAAGAATAATATAATTCTTTTATTTTATTTGATAAAGATTTTGATTTTATTTATTTGAGAATAAAATATTTGGTTTAAATGATAATATTATATTATATGATTTAATTCTTTCATTTTATTTAATATTTTAAGTAGGCTCTCTGGTTTATTTTTAGAAGATTTTAGTGAATAAAAAAGCTCATAACTCTTCCTATAAATAAAACCCTAACTATGCGGCCTTCAACAATCTACTTTTCTTTCCCTTTCTTTCTTTTTATTTTGTTTTTCTTATTAGGGTTATGCTCACTAGGAGCTAAACTTACTTTTTTGTTCTTTCTTTCTTCTTATTTTGCTTTTCTTATTAGGGTTATGCTCACTAGGAGCTAAACTTTTTTGTTCTTTCTTTCTTCTTATTTTGCTTTTCTTATTAGGGTTATGCTCACTAGGAGCTAAACTTTTTTTGTTCTATGGTTATTAAACCTATGTAGCTACAATTTTTAATGTAATATCTTTTCTTTGTTAATTTAGTTTATGTTTTTATCTTTAGTATTGATATTAAACCTAATGCTTTCAATTTCCTACGGGATTAATTGATTGATCATAGATTTAGGTTTAGACTGAGAGGTAATATCTACTTCTGAACTATATCAATACCGCTGGATTGAATGAGTAGTTTACTACGACCATGACTCAGTGAAGTCTGAACTAGGTTCTTAGAACTTATGACCTACCTAGAGATATAACCAGTGATACGTGAGAACGAGAGATGATCACAACAACACTTGAAGAATAATTGTAAAAGTTAAGTTAATTTGATTATATAAAATATATTATAATTTGTTCATATATGTTATGTTTATTAACTCTGGAATAATTTTTATTATTTATTAATTTCATTTTATATTTATTTTTAAATTTAATATTTTATTTTTATTTATTAACTAGTATATTTTTATATTAGATTGTAGATTTAAAAATAGATTTATTTCCTTGGGTTGGATATTTGAGTCTTAAAATATTTGATTTTTATTCGATTTTTCTTATCAGGTTTTTGCCAGCCACCCCATAAATATAATTACAATGTATGGTTAAGTTTTATAAATATAATTACAATGTATGGTTAAGTTTTATAATTAGTCTATTTAAAGAGCTTTAGATAAATGACATCACTCCCAAGTTTTATAATTAGTCTATTTAACAAGCTTTAGATAAATGACATCACTCCCTATTCGTTTAATAGGAGCATTAGGTGTTTTATAATTAGTCTATTTAACAAGCTTTAGATAAATGACATCACTCCAGTTCGTTTAATAGGAGCATTAGGTGATGAAGCACCCCTAAGGACTTAATGACTAAGACTAATTAAAGTACAAAACTAGACGAATTAACATAAATCTCTTCCTTTTGTACGACTAAGACTGATTAAAGTACAAAACTAGACGAATTAACATAAATCTCTTCCTTTTGTACGCGAATCTCGGCCAGATTAGGAAGAGTGATTTAATAAATAATATACAATTTTTTTATAATTTGTTTTACAATGACAAGTGTTTTTTTCAGAAAATATTTATTATATTAGTAAATTAATTTCCATGTAATAAAAAATAACTCTAAGTAAATTTGCATTTTAATAATTTATAGACATAAAAATATCTAAATACATAATAAAATAAAATTCTAAGCATACAAATATTAATTCTTTGAACTAAAAGTCACTTCACATGTTTCAATTAATATATGAGGTATTTAAACATACAATAAACAATATTAAATTATAAAAAAATAAAAATATTTTTTAGATGAACAGTATTTCTCAAAATGAATAGTATTATGAATAGTGTAGTAAATAGTATTTTCAAAAGTACTATTCATCAGTTTTTTTTAAAATAAGAATAAGAATACTTGAATATAAGAAATTAAATTAAAACCAGAAAAAATAAACTTAACTTGGGTTTTCTCCCAATCAACGCTTCATTTCAAGTCAGTAGCTCGAATTGTTGGATCACTATATTGATCTTGGGAGAGGAATCGATATCCGATCTTTCAATCCATTCAAAGTATAGTTTGAGACGGTGACCGTTCACCTTAATAGTCTCATTTTTAAGATGTGAGCTTTTTATAACATGATGAGAATAAATATTAGAGGAATGGTATTCTCTGGTATGCAAAAGTTCAGTATAAACCAGTAAAGGTATTTTTTTCTTAGTTCTTCGGTCAGATATAAATTTGATTATACATGGAGTCTCCATCAACCATGGAATTTAAAACACCTCAAAGAACTTAGAGAAAGTATTTTCTTTATTTTGCTGCTTCTCGTGGTCTGGTTATGGAAAACGCATATCAGATTTTGCTAAAACCCACTTGAACCTCCAAATTCTTTTAACGCTCTCATTTATTCTGCACCAACACCTCATATTATTTATACTTGACTCATTCTTCTCAAGATAATTATTGGAAGATTCAATAAAATTGTTCAGAGTCTCTTCTAAAGTGGGCTTCCTCTTCTCAAAATAATTGTTAGAAGATTCAATAAACTTGTTGACATTCTATCTAGTGAGGGTTTCTTTTCCAATATATGTAAATCTTTATGCATCGATATGCTATCAGTGCTCTTCAAAGAAAAGTTTGGATTCTTCCTACTAGATACTGGATAAGAGTTATTGTAATAATAAGGTTTAGGCCTTTGTTGGAAATTATTTACGTACATACCATTGTTTGATGCAACAAAATGATTCGGTGGGGAGTAAGCATCATTTTATTGTACCAAAATATAATTCAGAGCGCGACTATCTTCGTTTGAAGGAAAGTCTCATTGTTTTGGATTATTGTGGTCAACTATGGCTTGATTTCAATATGAGGTTTAGCCACTTTCGGTAGGAGAATACTCGGACTGAACCCATCCATAGAATGATTCATATAGTCTCTAATTCTTCTTGCAACAAATCTCACATGTATTACTCTAACGGTCATGGTTATTTGAATAAATCTATACAAAAAGAAAAAAAATATTAAATGTTAAAAGATAAATCAAACAAAAATAAATTAAAAAATAATAATATTTATTAACAACTAATATAAAAAATTGAAATTCATAAAATTATACTAATGTAAATTTAAAAAAAAAAATCAAATCAAATAGTGAATAAAATATTAAATAAAATGCCCCAAGGGGGTAACTGAGTTGGTTGAGTAAAAGATGCTTGTGACCAAAAGTCATGAGTTCGGATCCCTCTACATACACTTTCTTTGTTGAGTCTGTCACCTTGTGTGGTTTACCTTCTGACGTTGGTTTGCAGGCTAGGTGGTTCTATTCGAAATATATATCAAATAAAATAAATAAAAATAAGTTAGTACAAAAATATCAAACTAATAGACGATTTTCCTTGTAGTTTTAGAATATTTAAGACTCGGCCTGATCTGGTTCAGTTCGGTTCCAAAAATTAGAACTAAAATCTTATCGATTCGATTTGTTTTGAACTCATAAGCTTAGCGACTTAGTTTGGATTCTTTTAAATTACAGATTGGTACTTAAAATAAGGTGCGATAGATTTTGAATTGTTCATAACATAATAAAATTTAAATTGGTCTTAACCAACCATATCTTGAATTGTTTTAAATGTAAGATTTTTTTAATAATAATCCTTTAAAATGTGACATATTTTGAAGTTATTTTTTCTTACTATAATATATTTTGAATTGTTAGATTTTGAATTACTTTTTGCATGACATATTTTAAATTGTTTCAGTATGGTAGATTTTGAATAATTCATAGCATGGCATATTTTGGATAAAATTTGACACAAAAGAAATCTTATAATAAAAGGTGCTAGACTTTTAATTTTCTAAAAAAATAGGATAATTTTTTATTTTTCTTAACATAAACAAACAAAATTTCCTTCTATCAAAACAAATTTGTTCAAATTTCTATAAATTTTAGTACGTTTGAATCTGTTATTTGAAAGTCAATCTGATTGGAATAAAAAATTTGATTTGATTTTGTACTCTCAAAATTTTGTATCCAATTGAATATTAATTTTAGAGAATTACAAATCTAGAATTTAATTTGATTTATATTCTTAATTTTTTTATTTGGTTTTGAAACTGTAAACACAATTTTTTTTGGTAAACTATAAATTTTGAATTTGAATTAGAGAACTATAAATTACGAATAATAACTTTAATAAAGTAAGAAATAGAAAGAAAATGAAGATCCATAATATTAAAATTAAACAAAAAAATTAAACAAAAAAGAATGAAAAAAATCGGTATTATAATATTAGGGATACATAAGATATTTTAAATCATTGTTAAAACATTATTTTTACACATTAGAGGTCATGTTTACCTCTTTTATAATGCTCATTGAATATATTATCTAATTTTGATTAAAATAATCAAATATTATATTTATATTAAACAAAACATATATAATATAAATTAGTTTATTTGGTTATAAAAGATTTTGGATAGGTATGCTAATGAAATATTTAGTCTTTATGAAATATTATAAATTTGTCTTGAAACATTGGTTATTAATTAACTTTCAAAACTTCATATTTTTAAATTTTTATCTTAAAAAAAAATACATATGTTTCTAATTTTTTAAAGACGAACAAAACAAAATCCATAAGTGATATGTTTAGAGAATATTATTTTCAAGGTCAAATTCGTAACCAAATTGTTTATAATTTCGTAACTAAACAACAATTACTTTTCCAAAACAAAATTACATGTAATTACACTACTGAACAACAATTTATTTATTCAAAGTTATTTCCCAACCAGATTGCACGTAATTCCACAACTCAATTTTTAAACGTTTTTCAGAG
This sequence comes from Limnanthes douglasii subsp. nivea, assembly GCA_036936605.1. Lineage (NCBI taxonomy): Eukaryota > Viridiplantae > Streptophyta > Magnoliopsida > Brassicales > Limnanthaceae > Limnanthes > Limnanthes douglasii. The sequence continues at coordinate 97,396,381 of JAUPFV010000001.1, forward strand.
CAAAAATTCACATATTTTTGTAACTACAAAAAATTTAGTTGTTTCACACCCAATTGATATTTATTTTTCAGAAAAAACAAGTTTATACTGCTAAATATAAGGTCAAGTACAACCATTTTTGTCTATGGGTAACCGCAATTGAACCATAGCCCGCGTGTATAAATCTGTTTTTTCAACATCCATAAAAAATAATGCGATACAAAAAGTGTTCTTTGTTTACGTAACACAAACAATTTGGACCAATGATATCTTATATCTCTTGTATGTACTATCCATAAGTACATAATTTGTGATTACTTGCGACGTATCATTTCTCATTCTATGTAGTTTTCTCCATGATCTTACATAATAAAAATTAAAGTTGTGACCGACCGCATTTCCCTAACATATGGTGATTCACCTAAACATTATAAATATTACACAAGTCTGACACATTATCACGATTAACATTCTTTAATCCATGTAAAATATTCTGAGGGCAGGAACAATCTAAAGACAATTATTTTATATAATATTATTCAGTTTTGTTTAATTTTCTTGTTGTGGCATCGTTTCAAAAATTAATCCATGATTATGCCTTCTACATTTAAGTTTCAAATATCATAGGTCATCACAATCTCAATAAGCTCTAATTTTTAAAAGGTTGCCACATTTTTTGTCATCAAACTGCTCTTGGCATTAAGTGTAGTATATTGCATAAAATAACAATCTCATATCATAATCAAATCTTATTTCAACAGTTTGAGAGACAATTGATTTGAATTTAATGTCTCGAAAGCAATTTATTTCTCTGTTTTAGAAAACTTATTTAATTCTTGAATGGTGTCTCGGGGAACGGTTGTTATATTATTATTTTGTTATATTATTATTTTGAAATACGATTGATTCTGAATCATCTGAGATTTGTTTTTGAAAAAACAATCTATTCTAAAATCATATATTGAAATCGAGATTCGGTATTACGAAAAACATTAAATTCAACTTCAGTTTTTCTTAATATATTCATTTTAGAAGTCAGAAAACATGAGATATATCTTATTAAGTGTTTAGTTGACAATCTTCATTCTATATAGTTTCAATGAGCTAATTTGTTTTAAGTAAATACTGATTTTTGAAATTAACATGTTAAAATATAGATTAGATAAAATAAATTTAAATTTTATAATTATTAGTATAAAAGAATTTGACCTTCCAATAACATGATTTGGTAAATTAAATTATATATAAAATAATAAATACAGATAAAGTAAAATAAATTTTAAATTAAAAGCTAATCCGAGGAATCTCTTCTCAAACCAAAACCGGATATATCCGACCAAATTTCGGGTATAAAAATAATAAATACAGATAAAATAAAATCAATTTCAAATTTCAAATTAGAAAAACTAATCACACGCATGCAAGTATCCCTTCTCAAGCTATAACGGGATATATAGTTCCGAACCTAAAACTAAAGAGAGTGGGTAGTCAAACAATTTAAACAATTTAAATAATCGAGTAATTTAGTTTATAAGTTGGAAACCTTAACGTCAGTCTCGGTTAGGCTTGATGGTCGAGAGATAACATAATTCTCTCCCCATGGTCTTATAATAATAATAATAATATCACTAAAAATAGAGGTATTATAAAATACCTTTTTTAACAAAAATAATTGTATCTGATATTATTTTATACTACTAACAGGGAAGATAGTATTTAATTTTATCTCATTATAAAATACCTTTTTAACAAAAATAATTGTATCTGATATTTATTCTCTTAATTATTTTATACTACTAACAGGGAAGATAGTATTTAATTTTATCTCATTATAAAATACCTTTTCTAACAAAAATAATTGTATCCGATATTATTTTATACTACTAACAGGGAAGATAGTATTTAATTTTATCTCATTATAAAATACCTTTTTAACAAAAATAATTGTATCTGATATTTATTCTCTTAATTATTTTATACTACTAACACGAAGATAGTATTTAATTTTATCTCATTATAAAATACCTTTTCTAACAAAAATAATTGTATCCGATATTTATTCTCTTAATTATTTTATACTACTACCAGGGAAGATAGTATTTAATTTTATCTCATTAATTATTATATATTTTAAATATTTTATAAGATCTTTTTAACAAAAATAATTGTCTAATTTTGTAATACCTTTCGTAATTAAATTACATGTAAAAGTAATATCTATTCTATTAATTATTTTATACTACTAACAGGCAAGATATATTTAATTTTATCTCATTAATTATTATATATTTTAAATATTTTATAAGATTTTTCTTTTAATAATAATAAATATATGAGAGGGAATTTGGTGCCAAAGAATCGATATCAAAATGTGGTTCTACAGTGGTGTCCCAACCCAGTCTGACTTGGCATCCAGGTAGGACCTTCAGAGATCCAGTCTTGCCAACCAGATATGGTTGGAGGCATATTGAGATTGTGGGTTACGAAGTTCCAGATGTGTTTGGTATAGCTACAACCCGTGAAGATGTGGTTTGTGGATTCAGAGTTGTTGTACACATGATACATAAGGGACAGGTTGCGTAGTCCCATACAATAAGTTTGTCTCTTGTGGTTAGCTTTCCTTGGATGACGAGCCAGGTGATGAATGAATGTCTCGGGTTATTATATTTGTTCCAAATAAGAGCGGACCAGACCACCTGGGCGAAAGGAGGGCTGATGGTTTTATATGTCCTACCGATGGTGAAACGACTATTGGAGTTATTGGGAGTCCAGAAGAATTCATCCCCGACATTGGATGGTCATGGGTATTGATATATTGCGTCTCTAATATCAGTTAAGTTACTGATAATGTCTGAGACCATGCTTTTTCAGTGGACCAGGCATGTCTAATGATGTTTGGACCATAGCGGTCCACAAGAGATGTGGGGAAGAGCCATAGGTTATACTAGAAGGATGTGGACTCTTCGTTACCAATTTTAACTCTATAGAGTGATCCGACTATGGTTGTGAGCTTGAGAATCTTCCTCCAGCTCCAACTTAGCTAGGCATTGACAGTGAGGTTCCAAATACTTTTATCTTTGAGTCTCTCCCTGATGATCCAGTGAGTCTAGATTGAAGTCGTGTTTTTAGTCAATATGGACCATAAGTTTTTTAAGGTGGCCGCCTGAATCGAATTTTTTAGGTCAAGAATCACAAGGCCACCCGCCTCCAATGGCAAGGTGAACTTATCTCAAGCTACTTTTGCACCCGTAATTTTTAATTTCGGGCATGACCTGAGAAATCTTATGAAGAGAATGGAAATATCCTTAAGAACCTTAGCTGGAAGGATGAAAACTGAAGCTCGATATACTTTACTCGTAAAAAGGACGGATTTGATAAGTTGGACTCTTCCAGCATAAGAAAGGTATTTTACTGTCCATGCGTTGATTATGTTTGTGACATTCTGGAAGAGAGGTCTACAATCGTTCTAGGTGAGCCTTAATGAGATGAGGGGTACGAAAAGATATTTTATTGTGAGAGCCCCTTCGGAGAAGCCTAATGTTGAAAAAATTTCTTGTTTGACCTCATCCAAGGTGCCGGAAAGAAAAACCTAGCTCTTGAGGGGGTTGAATTTTAGACTGGAAACAATCAAATTCATCGAGGCCATCTATGATGATCTCGACTAAGGATTTGTTAGCACGACAAATGATCATGAGATCATCAACAAAGCAAAGGTTGACGATCATTTATTTGCGGCACTTCCAATGGAATCCAAATTGTATATTGTTTCATTTCTCTTTTAGGATGTTTGAGATTACTTGCATGCCAATCACAAACAAGTAAAGGGAGTATGATCACCTTATCGCAGTTATTTCTACCTTTAAAGGCCGAGGTGTAGTTCTCATTGATGCTTATGGTGTACGTGGGGGATGAAATGCATTGGATGATCCAGCTAATCATTTTGATGGGGAAGTCCATAGCAAATAGGACATCAATCACTAATCTTCATCTGATTTTGTCGAAAGCTTTCATGAGATCAATATTAATAGCACATCTATGACCTTTTTATTTGTTTTGTACCCATGGAGGAGCTCTTGGGAAAGAAGGATGTTATCCGTAATATTTCTTCCCAGGATAAAGACGGTTGGGTGGAGTCGATTAGTGTCGGGAGTGAGTCCTTGATTTATTGACCAGAATCTTAGAAATCACTTTATAAATTATGTTGCACCAATAAATTGAACAAAATTTTCATTAGGGAGGCAATAAAGTTAGATTTTGGGATGAGCGCGATTATCTTCTTGTTCCAATTTGGGTCTATTTTTCCGACATCGAAAAAATGATAAATAGCATGGCAGAGATCATGATTGATAGTAGACTAGTTATTTTTGAAAAAAATTAGCGTTGAAGCCATCGGGGCCTAGAGCCTTATCACTTTCAATGGAAAAATGGCTTTCTTGATTTTTGCATTGCTGATCGACTTTATCAAGGTGGATTGAGCTTATAAAGACACCTTAGAGGCGATAAGGCTTCTAAATATGTCCATTCCAGAATAGTTTGGAGGGTTTGGCGAGCCTAAAGAGTTAGAGAAATAAGTTTTGAATACAATGACAATCTTTCTCGGGTGGGAGACGGAGTTTCCATATGAGTCATTGATAGTAATAATCGTATTCCTGACTCTCCCCACTCTGATGTTATTATGGAATAATTTGGAGTTGGGATCTCTAAGTTTTAGCCATGTTTCCCTGGATGTTTGCTTAAGAAAGGATTCTTCAGCTCTGTTCAGTGAGATGAAGTTTTTAGAAGCTAAAATCTCTTCTTTAATAAGGTTGGGGTTATAATGGCAAGATGCAAGTTGAAATTGAGCTTGTTGAAGCTCTATTTTAGCTTTATCAAACCGATTGATATTATTGAAATTTATCTTGTTCAAATCAAATAGAGGGATCTGGAGTCTAAGAAGCTTATAGCTTAAGGATTCCATGGGATCACTCGTTCAGGGTAAGCTCCAATTATCCAAGATAATGAGTGATAACTGGGGTGGTATTTCCATATATTAAAATATTTTAACGGCTTGGCAGTAATTTCCCTTGGGGTGGTTAAGTGAAGTGTAATGGGGATGTGGTCTAAAGTGCGAGGGATGTCAAAATGGGAAAAGTAATGTGGGAAAAATCATCCCAAGGGTGATCACTTTTCTTATTGGTCCAAGTATATTAGATATTAGAACTACAAAGGTCAATGTGACCGCTTTCATCACAACAAGCATTGAAGTCTCTCATGGAATTGGTCCCAAGGTATGTTCAGCCAATTTTTTTTGTTTGGGTGACGGATAATATTAAAGTCACCCAAATTTACCCAGGGGTAATTATTTATATTTTTTACAATACAAGTAATGTCGTGAGATAGAAGTGGTTATTTCTAGTGGTTTACGATAACTTACAATCAATAAGTTGGGGCAATATCTTTAGTGTTTCAATCTTGAAAACACCAGGGTTTCAAGCAATCCAAACTCTCCCGTAGGGATGGGACTCGTGGTTGGTTTTATAGTGTCAATATGGGAACATTGTTCTTATAATACTATATACGTTGTTAGAACTAACTTTGGTCACAAGTAAGCAAATTATAGTAATTTCATTTGATAAAACGTAGTCACGCACATCAATTTATCTAATGGGGCTGTTAAGACCCAAAACATTCCATGATGGAATTATCATAGATAAAGTTTTATTACAATAACAAGGAAACTATTTATTTAACTATGGATCCTCACATTATTCGTATATGTGGTCGTGAAATTGATACCCAAAATTGGATCTCTTGGCTGCAACGAAGGTGAGGTGACTTTGAAAGTTGAATGTTCATTCCCGAGAGAATCTGGATTGATTTGGCTATCAATATTTCTCATGTCCGATTCTTGCATTTATTCCTACTTTCTCCACACAGAGCCTGAGAATGTCATAACTTGCGGGGAGAAGGTTGTCGTTATCGTTGGAGGTCACTAAGGTATAGTTATTAATATCTTGAAAGGCTCATTCCTTTGGCGCATTGGAGCAATATCGGAGACTGAAGTTTTCTCCATGTTATGGAAGTTGGCTGTGATATACCCAAAGGTTTGGCATTTACCCCAAGATGAGGGGAGCCCTTGATACTTGATTTGTAAGTTGTACATTTTCCCAAGATAGTTTATGCTAATCGTACCTAGGAATATATCTGTTGTACTCATGATGATGCAGATTATGGCAAAGCTTAGCCTAGTTTTGTTTGTTGTGTGGGTGTCCACATAGCTTGGAGTACCCACAAAACTACCAAAGATATTGAGCCCTTTTTCAGTCCATAAATGATGAGGTAGGCCATGGAACTTTACCCAGATCGGAATGAAATGTAGCGTCTCTTTGCTTTAGTTGTCCATAGGCTCCCATCGCTTCAGGAAGATCAAGCGGTTGTTGCAAAACCATGGGGTCATTTCAAGAATCTAGGTAGCATTATCAGCCGACGCAAACTTGAAGAAAAAATTTCCTAAAGGGGTTGGCATGCATTATAACAGATCTGGGGAACCCTAGGTCCTTGACGCAAGAATTTGGACATAGTATGGGGCTCTTCACTTTTTTAAAGAGTACTCAGATAAGGATTTTTACCACTCTGTATGGTCGTCAGCCAAGGTCTTTGGCGAGAAGACCGGAATACCATTATCAAATTGAAGGGAGGGGACTTTCTCCACGCTCATGTTTAAAAAAATATCTTGGTGGGGGGCAACCATCTGAGCCCAGGTTTGGTTAAGAGACTGTTGGTTCTGGGGTCCTCTATGGGTATGAGGTTGAATATTCACCAAAGATACTGGGGTACTGGTCATCATGCTCACTATTATAGAATGGTTTAGGTGTTTTTATGGTGTTCTGAGTCTGGTGGCGCGAACTTGTCTTTCTAGGTATCAACGGGCACAAGGTCTAGAGATGGCATCACCTCTGTTGTTCTTACCCGGGAAGCTCTCACTGTGGATTACTAAGGCCACTCTTAGTGAGAGAATATGATTTATAGTAGATTGGTTATGGGGTTGGGATGTGGGTGTTGGTGGATGATGGATTCGGGTAGGTTGAAATGTGGTTGGATGAGTATTTGCGGAAGTGTGGATAATGATGGACTCATTTTTAGATGTATGGTGGTTGTGGTCTGGAGGATGGTTTGTTCAGATGGGCTTAGAATACTCAGTGAGGTTTTAGGGTTTTGTGAGAGAGATGGTTTGTTGGGATCGAATGAGTACCTGAAGCATGCATAGAAAATCTACCAGATGAGTCCGGGGAGAACATACTTGTAGAGATTGTGTGCTTATTAGAGTTTTGTTATCCTCTCAAAAGATTGGCAATACCTGCATAGATGGATTTTAAGCGGTCAAACTTGGAGGATGACATATTGTTTCTTACTCCGAGTGGTTTTCATCCTCGTCCATGTCCATATGCATGTTTATGATTAACGACGGGAAGACAATAGAAGTGGAGTGTCTCCATGATCATGGGCCACCGTGATAGCCTTACTAGTTGAACTAGTTAGATGACTGGAATGTCCAGGAGCATTCATCATAGGAGGGGGACCTGCATGGGACATCAAAGGAAGATCATGCAAATGACAGAGGCGTGGAGCATGTAGGGTGGACGTTAGTGAGAGAGTTTGGGGGGGGGGGGGCATCAAAAGGGAAAGTGAGGTTCCACAAGAGTTATCTGGTAGGAAAAGGGAGACCATCGCTCACAATTCCTTTTGGTTTGGGTTTGTCCTTGAATCTCTGAGTAATTTTCCTACCATTGGGTTTCTTACCCGAGTATCTTTTCTCTGTTGGTTTGTTACTATTACATGTTTTGACAATATTTAAACTAAATGAACAGAAGAGGGGATGGGTTTTTTAGATGAGGAAGTGAAGAGGCTGAGAAGGGTTGATGTGGTTTGTTAATGGTGAGGTGATATGGTGATTGCGGAGGTTGAAAAACCGATATACGGGGTGTAGATGGTGGCTATAGGTTATAATAACCTGGAAGCAACAATTAAAGCATGTTGGATACTTTACGTAGTAAATCTCTTTGACAAATGAAGGGAGAGGGAAACATGACTCAGTAATTTGCTTATTGGTAGAGAGACCTTATTGTCTCAGGGGACAATGAGTTTCTTTGGGGAGAGCGCACTTGTCAGGGATGAGAGATATTCCAACCGTGGGAATTGGTTGATGAAATAACTAGTGTGCATTAATGTCACACATGAGTTTCTTTAACGAGGACTCAGAGTGTCGTGAAAATAACCATTGGGATTCATGGGTCAGCTCCTGAAAGGCACACCCAATCCTAAGTGAGTAAAAAATATTTCCATTTCTCCAAACACCAGATAAGGGGGTCATTTCAAAGGAAGCTGGTAGTTGGGGGTTCTTTAGAGAGAAGTTATTGGTCCTCAAAGATTTAATGAGAGTAGTCTCCAGATACAAGTGGTCTGATGGGCGAGCTTTGGATACAGTCGCACTAGTCAGAAGCCATGAGTGGTTATGGCTCTTTGGAATCATCTTCTTGTCTCAATGAGAGAGACCATGCATGAGAGAGACCATGCATGTTTATTAATCCCGATTTGAAGGACAACATTATAAACTCTTTAATTACAGAGGTTTATCATGTTTAGAAGCTTTAGTGTAAATGAAAAAAATATAATTATATATATACACACACACATGTATTGTAGATAGAGTTAGACATCTAGAATATCCCTTTCATATCCATCGTCATAAGGAATGTCAACATCTGGTGAAACACGAGACCTGGGTTTTGATGTCCCTTCGAATGCCAACCTGAATTGAGCGTGTATTTGTTGCATGTTTTTGTCTGTTTTGTTTTTTCTGGAGGTCTCATTCCATGGATCCTCCTTACAAGCTGTACATAAGAGAGCCAGATTTTGTTCTGGTTTCTGGAAGTCGTAATCTCAGCTGTAGATTTCTGGTCATTGACCTTATAGGGGGAAGATGGATGGTGAGATCCAATCTCCTTTCTCTAGTCGTTTACTAGTAATTCGAAATAAATTTGTTGACAAGATGAAACTGATTGAGCTTTGCACCAGGTAACTTGCATCTATTCGAGAAATGGATCTTGTTGATGGCTTTGGAACACGTTTTTGTGAATTTTATGCCTTAATGATAAGAATTAAAAGATGAAAGTGCTCTTCATCAACAAACATATAATCTTGTGATGAGGGTTTTCTAAAATCAATTGCTGAAATCAGTTTCTTGAAAAAGAATTTCAAAAGATATTTGAAAAGAAGGATAGTTTGTAGAGAGAGTTTCTCTTATTAGATTTGGTTTCCTTTTATTCACAATAAAGTTTGGAAATTTTGAACTCCTACAGGTTTCGGTAAAACTACAATCAAATTGAATATTGATGATAGTTTTGTCGGCGAAATTACAGAGAACGCAAGTAAGAAAACTACTAATACCCAAGTCATAAACTTATCGAGTGGTTAGCTTGCCATGGATGGCAAGTCAGAGGATAAAATAATTATGAGAAACATTAAATTTATGTTATACTAACTCCACCATTCCGGTATAAAGTACATGCGAGCGTATGATATTGTAGGTGTCCTTGATCGTCAATTTTGTGAAACCCATCCTTAAGAGTCTTATAGTGGATGTCATCAAAGAGGAGGCTTCAGGGAGGAAAAGAGAGAATGATGTTGCGGATTCTCAACCTGATCATAAGATCAATTCTCCATGATAAGGACAAGAGGATGAAGGTAATCCTATTATAACAATAATAACAATATCACTAAAAAATAGGTATTATAAAATACCTTATTTAAATAAAATTATCCAAATTTTATTATATTCCGAAGTTAATAAAAAACAATTAAATTTATAATACCTTGTGTAATTAGATTCCACTAGAAATGATATTTAACTTTACCCTATCAATAATTTTATACCATTAGTAATTTTAAGGGTTTTATGAGCTTTGGAAGATAATATTTAATTTTACCTCATCGATAATTATCTATTTTAAAGGTTTTATAAGATTTGGTTTCTTTTTATTCACAATAAATCTTGGAACTTGTGAACTCCCATAGGTTCTCAGAGAAACTGCAATAAAAAATAATATGATTGATAGTTTCGGCGACGAAATTGCAGAGAAGTCATGTAGGAAAAATATTAATACCCCCAAGTCAGAAGCTTATCGCAGATGGTTAGTTTGACATGGATGGAAAAAGAAAGGATAAAGTAATGATGAATAATATTAAATTTATGCGATACTAACCCGGTCCATCCGACATAGGGGACGAGCGAACGTATGACATTGTAGATTTCTTTGATCGTGAATTTTGAAAAATCCATCCTTATCAGTCCAGTAGTGGATGTCATCGAGCAGGACGCTTACGTGAGAAAAACGAGAGAATGATTTTGCAGATTCGTAACCTGATCACAAGATCGATTCTCCATGACAACGACAAGATGAAGAAGGAAAAGGAAATATGCGTCGTATAATATTAATAATAATAACAATTAAATAATAATAACATCCATAAAAGAGGTATTATAAATAACTTATTTTTTAGAAAAAAAACAATTGTTTGGGAAGTATTAATACACCAAGTCAGAAGCTTATCACGGGTGCTTAGCTTACCACGAATGTCAAGTCAGAGGATATAAGAATGATAAAGAGTATTAAATTTATGCCATATTAACCTTATCCATCCGACACAGGGGACGGGTGAACGAATGGCATTGTATGTGTATTTGATTGTGAATTTTGGGAAATCCATTTGTATCAGTCCAGTAGTGGATGTCATCGAGGAGGACACTTGCGGAAGAAAAGTAGAGAATGACGTTGCAGATTCTCAACCTGATCACAAGGTCGATTCTTCATGACAACGACAAGATGAAGAAGCAAAAAGATATATGGTCGTATAGCAACAACAACAACAACAATAATAATAATAATAATATCACTAAAAAGAGGTATTATAAATACCTTATTTAAAAAAAACAATTGTTTGAGTTTTATCATATTCCGAAGTTAATATAAAAAAAATTGTATTTCATTGCATAATTAGAATCCAGTAAAAGTGATAGTTAACTTTACCCTATCAATTATTTTATACTATTAGTGATTTTAAGGGTTTTATGAGATTTGGAAGATGATATTTAATTTTACCTCATAAATTATTTTATATTTTAAAGGTTTTATAATATTTGGTTTCTTTTTATTCAAAATAAAGCTTGGAACTTGTGAAATCCCACAGGTTCCAGAAGAAACTACAATCAAAGAGAATATGATTGATAGTTTCGTCCGCAAAATCGCCGAGAACGCAGGTAAGTAAAGTATTAATACCCCAAGTCTTTAGCTTATCGTGGTTGGTTAGCTTGCCATGAATAGCAAGTTAGAGGATAAAAGAATGGCGAGGAATATTAAATTTATGTCATACTAACCCCACCTATCTGACACAGAGGACCGATGAACAAAATGAATTGTAAGTTTCCTTGATCGTAAATTTTTGGAAATTAACCCTTAGCAGTTTAGTAGTGGATGTCATCGAGGATGAATGTTGCGGAAGGAAGGAAGAGAATGATGTTGTGGATTTCCAGAAGATTATTTATATTTATCACACTTGCGGATCTCTTGTTAGAGGGCCAAATCCGACACCCATCAGAGATAAAGTCAGAGACTTTAAGGTTCTTACCCAAACTTGAATCATAGATGATAGTCTGCCCGTAGTGAGATACAAATGAGGTAGTAAGTAACCATGAATCAAACTAAAATAAGGCATTATTACCGTTACCGATTATCAACCTGAAAAAATTACTAACAAGAGGCCAAGGGATAAAAGTTTCCTCCAAGTCCTCAAGAGTGAGGAGCCAAGGTTGATGACCCATAAATTATTATTTTAATTGTTTTTCAGTTTTAATCCAATCACACCAGATAGAGTTAGAATTATTATTAATAATGGACTATAGATGTTTAAGGATGACCGCCTGATTCTAAGTTTTTAGATCCAAAATCCTAAGGACGCCCTCCAACATGGGCATAGTAATAGAAGACCATGCCACTTTAGCCCCCAATATTTTCATCTCATGGCCGGACCAGAGAAAGCGAAGAAGATTTTGGGAGATGTCTTTGAGAATTATCGAAGGGATGATAAAAATCAAAGACTAGTAAACTTGTCCAACAAATATTACAGAGATTAATGAGCTGAAGATGACCAACATAAGAAAGGTATTTAGAGGTTTAAGAGCCATTAAGAGAGATAACTTTGTGAGGAAGGGGTCGACAATCCGTATGTGATAATCGACTACTGAGCATAGGAACTCCCATGTATTTGACTGAGAGAGAGCCAATTTTAAACCCTAAGAGTTTTTGGGATGAAAGTAATGGAGGTGTAGTTCCAAGAAGGGTCCATTTTGTTTAATTTAAAGAAATCAAGAACACCATTGTAAATATCGTTACCCACAATGGTCAAAGAAGAGGACACAAATATGAATGGGTGAGACGACCAATGAGAAGAAGAACACCTAGATATTTAATAGGAAGGGTACCTTCCTTGTATCCTAAGATACAGATGAGCTCATTACGAAGACGAAGGTTGATTCTAAAGAGAAATATTTGACTTTTTACGGGATTGAGTTTGAGATGTGATAAAGAAAATCAATTATCGAGGCCCTATTTGATGAGAAGAATGGAATTGACAAATGCTATGATAACCCCGCAAAATTTCTTATGAAATGAGGATATTATCATGAATATGTCTACCAGCGACAAAATCCTATTGCAAATTGTAAATGAGGTAAGGGAATTAATCTTTAATTCTATTGGCTAAAATTTTAGAGATGATTTTATAGTTCACATTGCATAAAGTAATAGGTCTGAAATCCGCAGCCACAATAGGAGAATCATTTTTGGGGATGAGAACGATATAAGTGGAGTTCCAAGAGGAATCATGAACTTCATAGTGGAAGAATCCAAAAAGCAAGGGGTCAATGTTCCAAGAGTCATTGAAGAAACCAGAATTAAATCCGTCAGGCCCAAAAGATTTATTACTATCAATACTGGATAAGGAAGACTTAATTTCTTCATGATATATATATATATATATATATATATATATATATATATATATATATATATAAATGAAATATATAATGTTAAAATATTAATAATTTATTTAATTCTTTAGTTTTTTATGTAAACATAAGTTAAGTTAAAAAAATCAACAAATACTAATATTAAAGAGACACAATTGATAGAAATATTTATTAACCAATTAGAACAAATTAATATGCAACAAATATTTTCCGTAAGCTAATAAGCAGATTTAAGATATTTTGACTAAAAAACTTTATAGGTATATATGAACCTATGAAAGCCAAACAATAGATTTGGCAATTAGAATATATTTTTGAAATAATGAATTGTTTAGATGTAAATAAACTTGTTTTGTAGTATTTATATAAGTAAGAAAGGTAAAAATTTGTGGAACTCAATGAAGGTGAGGTGTTAGGATAAAACACTATCTCGTGAGGATTTTAAGGACAAAAATTGGGACACTACTTTAAGAAGAAAAAAAATAAAAAAATCGAGTGCATGGAATTCAAAGAAGAGTTAATGGGTAATGTGGAGTATCAAAACTAATTCGAAGAACTATCTCGTTTCGCGACACACATTATCACTCATGCGAAACGACAAGTTCGAAAGTTCATACCAAGGCTAGTTGCACCCATAAAAAGATTGTTATTGGAGGGACAAAATAAAAAATATCAAAAAGTTTTGGAAAAACTTTAACAATCAAATAAGATAATATGGACCAAAAAGAAAAGAACACTAAACTTAAGAGAACATGAAAATAAAACTCACACCCAACTTGGAACAATGAATAATCTTAGAAGAAACAAATTAACTTTTGTAGTTTTTCTCAAAAGAATGTTCTTGGAAGAATGATAAATCAAACTAGAGAAGCATATTATAATTACGCATCACTCAGTCATCAAATTTGCGATCGTACCAATACACGGGCAGAAGAAGTCACTTATTTTAACTTCCAGCAAGAGGGTCATCACAACAAAAATTATCCACAACATCAGAAAAGTAAATTTCGGCCACCACCAATGCAACAATAAATACCACCACAACAATGACCAATGCAACAACAATGACCCCCACCGCAATCTTGAAAAACAAATAAGAAGGGTCTTGCGAAGGCTAGTATCGCAGGTACGTTGTAAATATATAATTATTACGCAACGATATTATTTGATATCAGTGCAACACATTCATTTATAACAATAAACCTTGTGCAAAATTTGGGATTATAACTAGTATCTTTAAATCCTACATTATATGTTACATCCGCATTAGGGTCTACCATAATAGTTAATCACGTATATGATAACTTTCAAATTGATACTTAAAGGAAAATAAATGTATGCCAAGTTAGTACTATTTTTTAATGACTCGTTTGACATTATTCAAAGTATGGATTGGATTTCCATGCTACTCTAGATTGTCATACAACAACCATTACATTTTCTATTCCTCTGAAGAAACATCTATTCCCAACACAAGATTCCTTCATCATTAATTTTCTTGTTGATTAGAAGAAAAAGAAAATCTTCCTTTAAGATCTCAAATTCTCATAGTATGTGAATTTAAAACCTATTCAAGGATATACCTAAACTGAACACAAATCGAGAAATCAATTTTTGTATCAATTTATATCCTTGAACCACTTTTATCTCAAAAGCACCATATAAAATGGTACCAAATGGGATGCAAGAACTGAGACAAACACACGAGCTAGAGAATTGAGGGTTCGTAAGGCTAAGTATATCCTCTTAAAGAGCTCATGTTTTATTTTTAAAGAACGATGTGTATCCTTAAGGTTGTGTATATAATATGGAGAACTAAACAAATTTAACATAAAGAATAAATACCCTTTGACTAGAATCAATGATTTTTTTATCAACTCTAACGAATGGTTATATGTTTAAAAATATATTGAAGATGAAGATATTATATGATTGTGTTAAATACTTTTTGACAATATTTTCGTAAGAATGGGGAAATAATTAAACTTTAGATAAAATTTATAGAGATAATTGGGTTGTTTGGTATAAGTATAAAGAGAGAATTGTTTACATAGTGGTTAGGCAGTATTTTCATAATAAGGGTTTACATGGTTAATGGTCCAATTTCGTTAACTCAAGCCCAAATATAACTCAAGCCCATACTTATCAAAATATAATATTACAACTTTATTACGTCAACACTATAAATTTAATTCAGGATTAGTAACACATAGGTCCAACTTTTTCTTCGGAGAATTTGATCCTTATTAGTAGTCTCCCAAGTCCCTACAAAGGTCCTTCAAGAGGACTGAGACTTTCGTACTACTTCGGATTGAAACATGCAAGAACTTGGCACTTTGAATCAAGTCACACAAATACTTATCACTTTTCACTGGTTCTGGTTGATCTTTTTTTTTTCGGAGGGAACCTGCAGCCGCTACTCAGAGTGCAATGAGTGCGCACAGGGTAAACCCTCAGTCTGACGCGATAGCCTGCAAACAAACGCCAGAAGGTAAACCACACAAGGTGACAGGCTCAGCCGAGAAAGCGTATGTAGAGGGACTCGAACTCATGACCTTTTTGTCATAAGAATGCCATACTCAACCAACTCGGCTACCCCCTTGGGGGCGGTTCTGGTTGATCTGAATATGCATTGAAAAGATAATCTTGAGTGATATATGAAGTTGTCAGAATGTAGTTATGTATGTGCTTTGGAGATGGTTGTTTGGAACTCTACTCTTGTACACGTGTCATGGAATTATTCTTCCCGTGACCTTTTCTCTGAATGGTGAAGCGTGATAACTTTTTGACACGATTCCACTTCTCTAGTTTGGGGAGACTTTTCTACTTTCCAAGGCGTATACTTATTGGGCTTGTGAAAAAAGACTGTTGGGCTCTTCTAAACTTCTCTATAAACACTCCTCCTCATTTTAGTATCACTTCAGTTTTCAAAAATTTATAAAGATAAAGAGAGAAGCTCTACACTTCTACCATAATAATTTCCAGTTTTAAATCCAATAGTCACCGCCAAATACTTTTCTGGCAAAATCTTATCTTTAGATTTGCATGTTTAGTGATGTCGCCGCTTTCACCAATTGGTTGTGTCTGTCAGATGAAGCCGAAATTAAGAAAAAAATTAGCAAATTTCCCCGTCTTCCAAAATCCAAAGGCCCGACAATCATTACTCAAACCTTTGACTACGGAGACACGTTCCCTTACAACAGACACTCAATTTTGACTGATCCTCAATCATCTATTGGACAATTTTTAGCTTCGACAACTCATTCTTTGATGCCAACATGGTCTCAAGAAGTTACTAGCAACAAATATCGATTACGATTCACAAGCACGTCCAATTAATAAGTAGTCTATTTAATTATATTAGTATATAAGTAAATATAAATTGGACTTATAGGTGAAAACCCATGTGGAGGAAGAAGTATGCAAACCGGGTTAAATTTGATCTTTGTGAAGGAGTGAACTCAAATATCAACAGTTGGGATTGAATTGACAAGCTGATGGACTAAATTGATAGAAACCAATATAGTGGGTTGTGGTCCGTGGTCACAAAGTAGTATATGCAAATTTGATGTTATTAAGCTTGGATTTTAAACCAACTACATTGTCTATAAATTGGAGACCTAGGTCATGGATTCTTTTGCAATTCCTAGATATTGTCTATTGTTTTCGCGATGGTAAAATACACAAAATCAAAACACTAATTTTTTATTTTTTTTGTCACCATTATTTTTCCTACCTAATTATTTTGTGTTTCAAAGTTCAATATTATACGAGAATGGGAAACGTTAAATCAAAAGAGATTCATAAAGGAACGTTAAAAAATATACTTCTACTAATCTACTCAAACTAATTGTTGTTAAAATGAACATCTATGTTATAGTAAAATTGAAACTCATAAATAACGATTTGTTTTATCCATATCATAGAATTATTGAACAATTTAATAAATCCTACTATATTGAATCTAAATAATACAAAATATTAAATGTAAATAAATTTGAAATTTAAGTTATCAAATTTAAATTATAATAAACTCGAATGTAGTTTTCTAAAGAGTGTAGTCATAAAGTTACAACTTAATCTTTTATACATTTGGACCGTGGTTTGGAAATACATATATATAAAACGATATCTTAATTGAATTGATGTATTAACACACATGTGAAATGGATAACTTTTATACTCCCCTATTCTGTCTTAACGACGAGGAGTATTATATAAATAGTTTTGTATACATGTCAGATGAATTGATATATGGAAAAAATTGCATATACCTTAATTGTATCAATATGTCTATAAATATAAATTCATAAAATATAAAAAAAATTATATAAAAGTTATTTAAATCAAATAAAATAATTTTTACAAGTGTTTAGAGCATATCTCGAAAAATTACAAATTTTTTAAAAAATTCGACAAGTAACAGTGACGACATAAAGCATGTAATACTGAATAAATAGTAAATAACAAGAAAAACAAAAAGAAAAGTAAACCGGACTCAATATATGAAAACCAGTTAAACAAAAAAAATCTATGAACTGCAAATCTAAGGAGGTCATCCATCAACATGCAAGACAACATACAATTCCAAAAAAAAAAGATCAGCAGAGACAAATACAGATCAAGTAAGTAAAAATAAAATTACATAGATCAGCAAATTTTGGTGCCATGGAATCGAATTAAATTTCAAAGTGATTCAGTAAGACGCCATAGAGGCAGTGGTCAGGCGGAGCCAAACATTCTTGCATTCCTCTCTCTAGATGGGCAAATGACGCGTCAAAGCAAGAGCACCAAAGATGTCGGTTTTGAGATTGAGACCAATTTGATGCCTCACAAACTCAAGATTTCTAGCTATTCGCGGAATTCGGAACCCCAACTTTAACTAGCATGGATCCAAATAATCTTAGTGAAACTACAGTCATAGAGGAGATGAGAAATAGTTTTACAGTCCGAGTTGCATAAGACACAATCTGGTGGGTTGTTTAAACCTCAACTCAGAAGCATGTCACGAGTAGAATGCTTGTCAAGGATGACGAGTCAAAGAATAAAGGACTGACGAAGAATATCAAATTTATTCCAAACTAACTCGGGTTAGACAACCTTTTTAGCATCACACGTTTGTGCAAGACTTAGCCCTGCCAAGGCTGCCTTGTACTCTACCTCATTATTTGACGCTTTAAAATCAAAGTGTATTGCTTGATGCAATGACTCTCTAGAGGCAACATTATGCAAACCCCTGCTCTACAACCCGAAACATTTGAGCTCCATTAGTTCAAAATTTTCCACTCATTCGGAGGTTTATAAATATCTAGCCCATGTTCTAGTCGCACATAATAGAACTCAACTAGAAAATTTGCCAAAGTTTGTGCCTTAATTGTTATTCAAGGAGCAACATATATTAGATATGATGAAATTAATAACATATTATGATATAGTTCCGGAAATAGGCTCTGCTTCCACCCATTGAGAAAATAATCAACATCGACAATAATGGTCTAACGGCCTCCGGATGCATAGGTAAAGGTCCAACCAAGTCTAGCCATCATTTGTTAAAATGAAACTCTTCATATATTGACTCAACTTGTACAACTAGTAAAGATATTATATTCACAAGTCGTTGATAGTTATCACATCATTTGAGTAATTTTTTAGTATCCTCCATGATAGAAGGTCAGTAATATCCAACAAATAGAACCCTGATTGTTAATATCTTGTAGCCACAATAAGCAGTTATCTCCCACTTTGTGCAATTCAGATAACATAATTTGTGATTCATCAATTCTGAGGAATTGTAAGTATGATCGAATTAAAGAATTCTTATAAATTATATCCCTAAGAACCATAGTTATCAGTGGCGAGCGGTGGTCCGTGACGAAAAGAGCTAAAAAACCACAACGACGAGGCGAGCGGCGAGGCGATGACCACATGACATGCCGTGATCCTTTACCTGAATAATATTTCTATAGCACATAATTGTAAGTTAAATAATACTATTTAAACATTATAACAATAATAACTTAAACACTCAATTACATAATTCTTAGAACATCTGAGTCAAATGGCAAACACATAGACTAAAAGATACAATTATTAAACATATAATTACATAATTCTTAAAACGAGTCAAATGACAAACATAGACCAAAAGATATCATCGTCCAAGACAACATCTTCACACCTCTCATCTCCATCATGTTCTCCATTTATATCCCCTAATGGAGTATCATCTTCTTCAGATTCTTTATCAACAAGCCTCCGATCTCTCGTGTGAGCCGCTGAAGATGATGGATTCTTATATCGAAGATTGTAGTCTACTTCTTCAGCCTCAACAACTCCAACATCAACTCCTTCCAATACATCTTCATCAATACCATCTTCAGTGAAAACACTATCATAAGCTATGTTTTCAGGTTCACCAATCAACCACTCATTACTTTCATCAATATCGCTCAAAGCAATTGGATCGATATTTTCCACGAAATTGATAACACCGCTTCAATGCTCTATTGTATTTTATATAGACCAAATCATTCAAGCAACGTTATAAAATTATAAAATTACATTAAAATATTTAGACATCAAGTTTCTTACATGTTCAAACAAGCTCCGATTTTTTCACATCCAAATGAGCTGCAAACAAGACTGAATACTCGAATGGCAAACCTTCACAAATTAGGCGTTGATACCATAGTTCACCCACCATTCTGCTAATTTTTTTAACAAAAATAACCAAAATAATGAAATTGAAACAATATTTCAAAAATAAATATAGAAGAATTTATGTACCTGGTGGCATGGAACTTAGATATCTAATAGCCAAAGGTCTGCCAAAAGAACCTTCTTCATATCGATATGCATTCAACTCTCTTGTGATCTTAGTTTGAATCTCTGGGTCAGATACCATTCTCACAAGACATGTTTGAAAACCATGATTGATTTCAAACTTCCCACAAACATCTTGATTGTTGTAAAACAAACTAGGATTCATGTAGTAACCTGCAACACGCAATGGTCTATACAATTGATTTTCCCATTTCTTGTCAATGAATATAAAAATATATTTTTTTACTTGGCTTCATTATTTGAGAATTCTTTGGTAATAGCTTCGTTGGCCTTATCTATGACTTTGTAAACATACCCCATTGCAGGCTTTGACTCACCATCTATCATTCGTAACACACCTAATAGTGGACCACCAATCCTTAGCATAACAAAAGTATTTATCCAAAAGAATGGCATCATCAAAGTTTGGTTTTTTTTCCCAACCGTTTATTTTGAAAACTTACTTTGATGCAATTCATTTGAATTAAATAACTTCATCAAGTTTCTATTTTGCTTATGAAATCTCTTCAAAGTTAAGAAATGTAGCAAAAGAAGTATTAGTCAGCCTAACCATTTCTTTGTTATTAGTGAAGTTCTGCATCATGTTAAAGACCCTCGAGCGACTGTACATGCAGAAATTCACCCTATCTGCCTTCTCAATAGTTTGCTTCAATCTTGGAATCTTAAAAATATCCTCAAACATCAAATCAAGATAGTGGGCCGCACAAGGAGTCTAATATAAATGTGAATACCTATCCTCAAGCAACTTGCCTATCATATAGTAAACAACAAAAATAGTAAGCATAAAAATAACCAGCAATAAAAACTAGTAGTTAGCATAAAACTAGTATTTTTGGTTTTAACTGAGGCTCAAAATCAACTTATAGTGGAACTTGAGTAGCTAGCTATATAGCAGGTTGTAGGCCTTACTTCTAAGATAATCAAAACTCAAAACTTTAAGCTTTGTCTCTAACAAAACTGGACATTTGATCCTAAAACAAAAACCTTATTCTGCATTATTTTTTTCACTCTCTGTAGCTTTAGTGTTTCCTTTGTCATTAACTTATAAAAGCAAATGATTCAAAACCAGACACGGAACAGACAAACACACAATTATATACTCTTCAATAGTTTATAGTCTTTTTATCCACTGTAAGAATTAGAAATCGCACTTATTTAGACAATCCATAAAAATAACCAGCAATAAAAACTAGATTAGTTAACATACCAGCTAGAATATTGTCATTTGCGTTATCTGTAACTACTGAACAACATTCTCCGGGCCAAGTTGATCTATATACTTTCCGATCATATCATACATCTTGGATCCTGTTTTGGAGAAAACCTAAAGCATCAATTGTGTCCGAAAAAATATTTCTTCTATGAGTGTTTACCAATAAGTTAACAAGAACCTTCCCATTCCTATCAGTCCAACCATCAGCCATCAAAGTACAACAATTTCTTCTACCCTCCTCTAAGTTTTCTTCGACAAGTTTCTCATTAGTTTCTCTTTCTTTTTCAAACATGTCACCCTAACTTCATGATATGTCGGGGCCTTCATCTCCAGACCATACTGTCCAATAGCCTCAAATGCAGCTTGCAAAGACTCATAATTAACCGCATTATAGGCAAATCTGGCATCATACATCCATCTCTAAAACAACTGAACTACATATGCCCTTAAATCCTTCCTAGCATTCTCCTATTTTACTTGATTTGGCACATTTTCTCCTTTTAGTTATGGGATCCTCTTATAATACACATCAAGCGGCCTTTTTGAATTGGGGCAGATCTTTGAAGACTCTCAATCTCTTCATCTTCATAATCTTCTTCAGCTATTAGCTCACCATTCACTCGTTATATTGCCTTTTTCTCCTCCAATTTTTTTCCGCTGCACTTTGAAGTCTATCTTTGATATGAAAAGGACATGTTTTACAATAAACGAAATTAGTAGATGACCCGAGTAGATGATGTTTCAGTCGAGTTACCCTCTTTATAAGTTTTAACACAAAAACTACATGTAACGACATCTCTATTTTTAAGGTCAACACGGAATCCATAATCTCATCCAATGTCTTTGAGTTTCATAGATGTAGACGAACCAATTTCTGCGTTAGAGGAATTGGATGTCATTTCCTAATCAAATGAATAAAATCGAATTAACAATTATCTAAAAAATACAATATTACAAATCTTTTAAATTAAATTACAAACTACGGACACGGGCTACCGATTAAATTAAAATAACTTACACTAAAGCACTTAGTCATCTAATCCTAGCATGTCATGTACTGCGAGCTAAGCTAAAAACTCGTAAAACAATCAATATACACTAGTAAGAAGAGATGTACTGTCATCTAATCTTAAGCTAAGAAGTAAGAACAACTTATACTAGTAGGAACATCATTCCGAACTAGCTGGAATCAGCTAATGGCATATTTTGTTTTAGCGCGGGGCGGAGCCACGGTGTCTATATATCTTTAATTAGCTAGCAAAATACTGATATTCATCTTATCCCAATGGAAAAAGTTGAAGTAGGAACCCAGAGATCCTGAGTTCGAACCTTTGGCTCTCTCCTATACGCTTCCTTCTACTTATCAAACACACAAGAATTACCTACACTTTCTTCTACTTATCAAACACACAAGAATTACCTACACTTTCTTCTACTTATCAAACACACAAGAATTACCTACACTTTACTATATGTACAAACAGATTTCTTATTCTTTATTTATATAACTTATAAATTTATATTTACATCAAAATTATTCTATATTTTTGTAACTTGTATTTATATTTACATCAAAATTACAAATCGATTTTTTTTGGTTTTTTATTCTTTATTTATATAGCTTATAAATTTATATTTACATCAAAATTATTCTATATTTATGTAATTTGTATTTATATTTAGTTCAACATTACAAATCGATTTTTTCGGTGCGATCTATACATTTTAAAGTCCTATATACTACTGAATATATTTTAAGTTGTAGTCTTTAAATTTTAAATTTCAAAAATAATTTAAATTTCAAAACAATAAAATGTTTAAATTTCAGAAGAAAGAAAAACATAAATAAACACGAACCTAAGTAAGTTAATAAATATAAATAAAGTTAATTTATATAAGTTTATTTATATGATTATATATTGTCTCAGAAAATTTCAAGAATTGCTCTAAACACTTTCGATGTATACTATTTTTTCCTTTAACAAGAACCTAATTTTAACATTAACTATATCATAGATTTGTCGTCTCTCGACTCCTACAGATCTCAACGCAAGACGTGTTGAGATACACACACAATACATGAAGATAATTATAAAAAAACTAAGATGAAAAGACCTAAATGTGAGGCAACATCGTCAAACCCGATAACTTTGGTGCGCACACAATACATGAAGATAATTATAAAAAAACTAAGATGAAAAGACCTAAATGTGAGGCAACATCGTCAAACCCGATAACTTTGGTGCGCACACAATACATGAAGATAATTATAAAAAAAAACTAAGATGAAAAGACCTAAATGTGAGGCAACATCGTCAAACCCGATGACTTTTGTGCGCTTATGATTATAAATTGGCAAAGTACCGAAGAAAATAACTAATACATAATGGATTCATGAATACAAAAAACATTAGTTAACCAAACAACCCAAAAAATAATCATACATCATGCATAAAAACCTAATTTTTTTTATTGTCTGCTATTTTATTTTTGGACAATAACGAGGACACAATAAGAATCAAATCCTGGCTACGCCACTGGTGCCGTATCAATCCCCTTTACTTTATTTTAAAGCCGTCTCTCCTCTTACATATTTTGTTTTTAATACCATCAAGATCCTATTTTGAAAACTTCAACTTAAGTGCATGATTTTCCACATTGTTACACATTGTTATTTTTATCTATCATATGAAAAAAATCTACATAAAAGATATATCAAATGCGGGAAACATAGGCTGAGCCTTTAAGTTATTTCCGATAATGAACAAAACTTGAAACTAAAGGTAATACAGATATGGAATTTTGTATATATGTAAGCCATTCAGCTTAATACCAGCTTTCAAAACAAGTAATTGGTACCGGAAATATCGATAGTCACATTAAAATTAAGTGTAACTGGAAACCCTTTCAGTAAGCATCAACCAACTGATATCGATTGGTCAGGTTTTCGGTAGCAAAACAATTAAAAAATAATCTATAGATAATAATCCTATAGCAGATTACTCTAAGATGAAATTAAAGTCGTGAAATTAGAAAAATCATTACCAATCATATAATTAGAACCCCAAACTCCTATAGAAAACGTAATCATTCTTTCAGCGTTAAACAAGAACATATTATCAAAAATAAAACATAAAACCAAAAACTTGCAATTAGAAAAACGGAAGAATGACTTACAGTTCGGTGCAAAAAAAGTCCGCTCTGCTTCGCTTCGCTTATTCTGATCCTACGCCGCCGTTGGGGTCAGGATGGACGGAAGTCGGCCGACGAAAATAAAAAGGTGTATGCGGCTGCTTGCTTGAGGGAAAAAAGAAGGAGTGCGACAGTGGCTCCTTGGAAAGAAAAGAAATGGTGCGTGCTCTCCTAGTTTTAGATTTTTACATTTTTAGTTAAAAAAAATTACATGGGGCTTAGCGTGGCGCGCTATGCCGAGCGCCTTGCTATATATTTTGTGGCGACCGTGACGCATCAAGGAGAGCACCACACTAAGAGCTTCACTACGCACCATAACTTTTGAACCTTAGTTTTTTGTCAATACTTTATCAATTAGTAGAGTCCATTTACTTGTAAATTTTGTAATAACTCTGTTGGTCAAGATTTAGAATGCCTCTTTGTTGCTTAACTTGAACTCATAACTCGTCATTATCAAAAGATAATCTTATATCCTAATCCATGGATATCCTTCGATATAAGCAATAATATTAAGAAATCAGCCATCAAATTTTTCATCCCACGGAGCGTGTTCGTACTCGATGTGTTAAAAAAACAGCTAGCTCTCTCAAGACCTTTAAATATTTTACCAAGTAATCTTTTCTTGTTACGAATTGACCCGATACATGATTAATTAGCAGTTGTAAATCACTTATCAGACGAAATCTTTTAGTATCACTGTGCAAGACTTAGCCCTATCGAGGTTGCTTTATACTCTAACTCGTATCTGACGCTTTAAACCCAAAGCGTATAGTTTGATGCATTAACTCTTTAGGGGGACACTATGTAAACCCTTACTCCACAGTCTGAAATGCTTGAGCCCCATAAGTTTGAATTTGTCTACTCATTCAGAGGTTTATAAATATCTAACCCATGTTATGGTCGCATAGAATGGAACTCAACTAGAAAATCTGTTAAAGTTTGTGTCTTAATTGTTATTCAAAAAGTAAATTCGATGTCATAATCTTTTAGTTCCACGTACCATTTAATCACTCTACTTGATACATCTAGCTTTTGCAATACATTTTTAAGTGGAAAGAAGTTCGAACAATAATGAAATGGGCTTGGCAATATGGTCTTATTTTTTGCCCTACAACTACTAGAGCGAAAGCTAACTTTTCCAACTTTAAGTATCATTTTCAGCATCTAATAAACTTTTACTTATATAATAAACGAGGTGTTGATAGCCATGAACTTCCCTGACCAAAAGCGCATTTATTACATAATCAAGCACTAGTATGTAAATAAAAAAATCTCGTCCCACAGTTGGTTTAGTTAAAGTCTATGCAAAAATGGTGCACACTTGTCTGAATACCTAGACATAAATCTGTTTAAAGCTTTTAACCTTCCAGTTTAAATTTGTATTTCTTTGATAGACCTCGGGGGATCCATAGCAACTAAAGCGATCAACTCTGTTTGGTCGGCTTGAATGTCTTTCTCACTTACAATATAAACCAATAAATTTCCAGTCCGCATACCAAATGTACTCTTTTATGGGTTCAATTTAGGTTGATGGCTTTTAGATTAAAAAATATTTCCTCCAGACCAGAGAAATAATCATCATCTCGCATATTTTTTACCAATATATCATCAATATAAATTTCAACATTTCTTCCAGTCTGGCTAGCGAAGGCCTTATTTACCAAACGTTGATAAGTAGCCCCAACATTCGTCAAACCAAATGACATCACTTTTATAAACATGATGTTGTCTTGATTTTAACACACAAAAGCGTCCATGGATGATAAGAGTTTATTACCCAAAGTTGAGTCTATCAATTGGTCAATTCTAGGAACATAGAAAGGATCATCCAGACAAGTCCTATTTAAATTTGTAAAGTCAACACACATACACCACTTCTCATTTTTCCTTTTAAAGAATATCGGGTTCGTTTTCCAAAATGGGTATTGAGATTCTCGAATATGTTTTATTTGTTTTAACTGATCCACCTGTGTAACAATTGTTTTGGATATACAAGTAGAAAAAGCTCTTTGTTTCTGGATAATGGGGCATACATTGGGCTACATTGCTAGTTTATAGCAAATAATACTTGCATTGACACTTGTTATATCCTCGGTACACCCAGAAAATATGTGCAATTCTTAGAAAAAAAATATAGTGGTTGTTCTCTTATGATTGGTGGTAACCGATCCCAGATCTTCACGCTATTTACATTTGGAAAAGTATACACCACAATATCCTCATTAGATATTACCAATCTGGGAGAATCTCTTGGATCATATACAGTGTCTAACTCTAAAATTGACTCAAATAATTACTATTCCTTTTTTTTTGCATTCTAGAGCGTCTTAGGAGACAAAACAATAACATAGCATTATATAGCCATCCTCTGGATGCTGCTGACAACTCCAACATACCATCCAATAGTATATTTCAAAAACTAATGGATAGTTGAGGCAACACCATACATACTTGATAGCCATGATCTGCCAAAAATAGCATTATACAAAGTCGGGTCATCCACGATTATAAAAAGTACTCTCACTGTCTTCTTGATGGGTCATCATCTGAGTATCACATCACTTTCAAATTCTCCAATTACATTCAAATTTATCCTTGTAAATTCCACTATTTTCTTATTCGGTTGGAATGTCGGGAGGGTTAGTCATTTGCTTGTAAGTGGATATGACCAATATGTTTGCCAAACTATCCGTTTCAATGACAATTCTTCAAATTTCAGTCCCCTTGATTTCCCCTTCGATCACAAATGCATCCTCATATATGGCCCAACAACATCTCTCAAAATATCACCATTAAACACAATAAACGACATTATATCTTGGTAAAAATGGGTATATATTTTTTCCTTCTAACTGAGTTGCCAAACTTATAACATAACTCTTTCGTGAACAACCTAAAGGCCTTGATACCGTATCCCCACTAAAAATGGTTAGTGACTAAAAAACTTAACAAATTCTTAATATTTCTTTCATTTTTTTATTCATCCACCACCATGGTATTGGTTTAGTCAGGATTACGGCCGAACCCCTGACTGTGCTTTGATAAAAGTGGTCAGTTTTCCATTTAAAATTAAAGTTTGATTCTCTTACTTCAAAGTAATACAATTCATTGTATCATAGCCCACATCATTATGATACTTACAAAACTAGAATTTCGATTCTTCATTGGACTCTGGATTGGGAGTGGTTTTTTTAAGTTGAACAAAATTCCGTGTCTTATTAAATATAGTAACAACGCTCTATGTTAGATCTGCACAGTGATTGGTTGGACCGATTTATTTTCCCCGGATCTGTACTAATGACCTTGTGGATGTTGATTTACCCTAAGTCGAGGTGAATTCTGATTTGTGTCATTCGAATAAAATTGGTGACTTTCTAGTGCTGAAAGTTTTGGGCTTGTTTTTGTTGATAGCTTGAGGTAGAAAGTTGTGAAGCCTCAATTTTTCCCCGCGATTGGTCATGTTATTCTTGCATTAGTAATTGTTCCTGTTTTTCATCATTCACATGTGGCAATCGACCAGACCCTTCTTCGATCATGACTCCTTCAATAATCTTGGCATGATCCACCTATATCTCAAAATTCATCATTCAGTATATTTCGAAGATAAACTTATAAACACATAAGGTTTTGTACATTGTTATATGGGTACCTATCTAGGCTCTCACTGTGGTCGGTCGCCACTGATAGTGTCAAAGATTTTCATAGGGTAATTTCATAATATGTGAGGAACTAATTACCTTTGGATAAGCTTTAGAGAGATAATTGAGTTGTATGGTATAAGTGTAGAGGAATAAATTATGACATGGTGGTTACGCAGTAAATATGTTCTTTACTTTCAATAATTCAAATAAAGCTATATTTAGTAAATAGGCCTAATAGGCTTACATGGTCCATTAGCCCATTTTAGTAATCTCGGCCAAGATATAACTCAAGCCCATGTTTATACAAAATTTCTAATATTACAACTTTATTACGTTAGCACTATAAAGTAAATTATGATTTAGTAACACATAGGTCTCACTTGTCCTTTGGAGAATTTGGTCCTTATCATTATCAATTATAAATACGAAAATATGATATATCCAAAACAAAATTTAGAACATGTTACAGAGATTATTAGTTCTTGGTAATCACGTTTAGATTGACAAATACCCTGCTAGTTTTTATAAATATGAGAAATCAAAATTTCCAACCTTGTTTAGACAAATTTATCATCATCTGCGTTGTTGATATTTTGATATACTAACAAACCAAAAGAGATCGCCATCAAACTTGAAGCTTGTATTAAAACTATTACAAGGTCACCAGTTATATCTGAAGTTAGAAAATATTAGTTTTGGTTCGAACGTGTTAAAGTTTTAGGCGTAGTAAGATATATTTTTGAAATAGAAATAACCAGCTACAGGCGGAGATTTGAAAGTTTCAATGTATTAGTCGGGTACTACCAAAAAATTATTATAAATTTATATGAATCGTCGGACCTTTCACTCAGTTGACAAAAAATATAAGTTTATATGCATGATAAATATGAACAAACCTTTAAAATATTAAAGGAAAGATTGAACTTCACACATATTTTTACCGTTTGGAGGAATGACGCGAAATTATTAATATATAGTGATGCACCATGCAAATGATTAGGTTGTTTTTTATGTAAGGGATAAAGTAATCACTTATGTATTTTGTCAAATTAAAATCGTAAGAAGAACTATCGAACCAATGATCTAGAAATTAGCGCTAATAGTTGTTGCTCTAAAAATATAGACAGATTACCTATATAGTTAGAAATTTTATATATTTTCCCACCATAAAAGTTTAAAGTAATTATTATCTAAATAAACGAACATGCGACAACAAAAATGGATGAAACTTCTTTAAGGCTATGATTTTACTTTTCAGTATCATCTCGGAAAACCCAATATGATCGTCGATGCTTTAAGTTGTATGACAATTGCATTTTTTATGATTCAAAAATGGAATACGCTTGAGATATAGAACAAATGTAATATCCATATGATAAACCCTTCGGGAACTCTCCACTTACGTTTCTTTACTAATTCGACCAACCTTAATTTTTATAATCATAAATGCACAAGCGAATGATGATAAATTAAAAAACAGGTAAAGAGCTGAGTACTTTAGGAACCATTGATGTGGAAGAAAAGAACAATGAGGAATGGAAATTTAAATAAATGGTAATCTACCAATTATTATCCTGCATTAAACTTATTTACTAATAAGCACCCAAGGTTTGATGATTTCCGGATAACCACCTGGTGATAAATTAGTATTTGTACATAATTACTTAGTAGTTCAAAACACCCTTTAACCGTTTTTCCTCTCCTATTTTATATGTTTTTTGTTTAAAATTGCCATATCATTCAAATCATAGCTCCAAAAAAATACCTAAAGAAATTATTTGTTTTTTTAAGATGAATAAAACTAGATCCATGAAATATATTTTTTGATTTTATTGTAGTTCCAAATTGCGTGTAATTCGGTTGCAAAATAAGTTTGAGAAAAAGAATTGTATTCTAGTTGCGGAATTACGTGAAAATGTGTTGTAAAAATATGAATAAAATAATTATATAAAGAAGAATTTGGTTGCTAAATAACTGTGATTGTATGAAAAAACAAAATATAAACTTGTTTTGTGAAAATAGATGTTAACTATGTGTGAAACAACTAGCTTTTTGTAGTTGTAAAAATATGTGATTTTTTTGTAAAAATACTTTAAAAAACTAGATTATGTTCCAATTACGAATTACGTGCAATTTTATTATGAAATTAGTGTGGGAAAAGCAATTGTTTTCCAGTTACTGACCAACGTATAATTTGGTTGTTAAAAACAATTATGTTCTAGTTGCAGAATTACAAATAATTTAATAGAGAAAATAAGAGAAAAAAATCCAAAAATATCACTCATGGATTTTTTTTGTTCGACTTTAAAAAATAGAATTATATTGTATTTTAGGGAAAAAATGAATTAGAGTATGAAAGATATGGAGTTTTGAAGGTTAAAATAACTAATTGTATAAGTTTGTACGTGTTCGTATCTTTCAGAGGTATTGTTAAAAAACGATGTTACACATGGTTTTTGGTAAGCTTCAAAACTCAAGTGGTTATCTGTAATTTAATTATTATCCCGGTGGTTATCGGAAACTTGCCCTTAAAAAGATACTTTATGTTCCAGAGATGGAAAACTTAATAATGGAAGTATTAGAAGAATCAAACCTTTATAGATTAAACATTCATCTCGGAAGCATCAAAATATATATTAAGATCTTCAGAGAAGAATCTTATGAAAATAAATGTAGAACGATATAGCAAATTTATTGCAAGATATTTTGCTTACAAACACATTAAAATGGAACACCAAAAATATTTAGGACTCTTACGACCCTTACTTATTTCATAATGAAAAACAGAACACATAACTATAAATTTTATTAGAGAATTACTAAAGACCTTTCAAAACCCGCTATGGCGGATCGATTAACCAAGTCAATCTACTTTATTCCTTACATCATGTCATATTATGTAGATAGATTAAGTCAAATATATTCAATTGAAATAATAAAATTGGACAAAGTTTTAGAATATATTGTATTAGACCACGATGCACGGTCTGCTTTCAAATTTTTAAAAATAATCAAAATGTTTTCAAAACATCACTTAGTTTGAGTATTGCATTTCACCTTCAAAACCATGGACAAATAAAATGGGTAAATCGAGTTTTGAAAAACTTGTACGAAGTCTTATTCTAGACTATAAGAGTATATGAGAAACTCGTTTATCAATCATAAAATCTTAATATAAAAATAGTTTCTGTTGTGAAAGAGTCGAATAGTGCCTTGAAAATGTACCGTGTTCGACGGTACAGTTTTGTGTCTCTCATAGTGTCATTATGCCATGACTGTGTGTCGTGTTTGGCGGTACAGTTTTGTGTCATTGACAGTGAAGCTAAAATGGGTAATGTCAAAGATCTCGTGTATACGAGCCCATTAGGACTATTATCTAGTAAGTGTATTTATTCTATATATATAGATTATTATGGCTACACAAAAAGACAATTTGAAATCTGTAACCTTTTCTATCATAGTGAAACTCTTTTCTCTGGCGGCGACAATTGTCGAACCACGTTAAATCTTGTGTTTATTCAAGTTTTTCGTTCACATATATTTTGTGCTTGAGCCATTTTGTGATAATTGCATAGTTAGGGAGTTTGTAATTAGGGTTTCACAATGGTGTCTACAACAACAAAATACATGATTGAAAAATTTGATGGGGGATCCAGCTTTGCGTTATGGAAGATTAAACTGAAATCTTCATTGGTGCTGCAAGGGTCGTGGAAGGCTGTGGAGAATAAGTTACCTAAATATATGGAAGACGAGGAGAAAGAAGATCTTCAAGAAAGGGCTTTGTGTTAGATTTTAATGAGTGTGAAAGACAATGTGCTTCGCGAGATTAGTGGTGAGCAGACTACTGCCTGGACATGGAAAATGCTAGGAGATCTTTACTCAGTGAAATCAGTAGTAACCCGATTATACTTGAAGAAGCTTTTATATGATTTCAGATCGAAAGAAGATTTGTCCATAACATAGCACTTAGATAAATTTAAATCAATTATTATGGACTTGGAGAACATAGATATCAATATTGAGGATGAGGATCAAGCTTTGTTTGTATTGAGATTGTTACCAGCTCCCTATGAAAACTTCGTAGATACCATTATGTATGGTAAGGATAGATTATCGCTAGCAGATGTCAAAGGGGCACTGAAATCAAAGGACACGAGACAGTTGCAGCCAGACAATCAAGCTGAAGGGGAAGGTCTTATATCTAGGGGAAGATCTAGAAGCAAAGCGAGCTCTTTAAGAAGGAAGAACTGGAGGTCCAAGTCAAAGGTAAAGCACTCAAACTATTATGAATGCGGTGAGCAGGGTCATTATAGGAGAGATTGTCTGAAACTGAATGGTAAGAAAGGAAATCAAAAGGAAAATGCAGCAAACATTGTTGAAGGTGTGAACGATTCCGACGATAGTGAAAACACTGGTAGAGGAGATATATTGTCCGTGAGTTCAGACTTTGGGAAAAACTCTTAAGTACTCGACACTGGCGCTACAAATCACATGTGTCAGTTCAAGCAGTGGTTTGATACTTACAAGCCAATGCATGGAACTGTCTATTTAGGGAACAATCATTCGTTGATTGTTGGTGGTATTGGTAACGTCAGAATCAGAATGTTTGACGGGGTTATTAGAATCTTGACGTGCGGCATGTTCCTGGGTTAAAGAGAAACCTGATTTCTCTTGAGACTCTAGACTCTCGGAGTTACAAGTACCGTGCAGAAGACGGTGTAATCAAAGTGACAAAAGGCTCAATGGTATGTATGAAAGGCAGTTTGCAGAAGGGTCTCTACATTCTACAAGGATTGTTGTTATGGGCGATGCTGCAGTAGCATCATCAGGGAGTATTAGCCAAAGTAGGCATGATCCAAATAAGTTGTGGCATTGGCGTCTTGGTCACATGAGTGACAAAGGATTAGATGTTTTAGGAAAGAGAGATTTATTGAAAGGGTATAAAGTAGAATCATTGAGATTTTGTGAGCACTGTGTGTGTTTTGTAAACAAACTAGAGTCAAATTCAGCAAATCGGCTGTAAGAAAGACTAAAGGAACAATGGACTACATTCACTCAGATATTTGGGGTCTAAACAGAATTCCATCCAAGAGCAGAGCCAGATACTACATGAGTTTGATTGATGATTATTCAAGGATGGTGTGGGTTTACTTTCTGAAAATGAAAGATAAGGCATATTCAACCTTTGGTTAAGGGTTAATAAATTCACCGTATAAAGCTTCGTGATACTTATAAGCGAACATGAAAAGATTTATTCTCAACTTTTAAAATAGGTACGGAAATTTTAAAAAACAAATCCTAAAAATAATATAGTATAATAATTCAAACTTTTAAAAATCTATCAATATTATAATAGATTAAAATATATTAGACCAAAATAAAATAATTATTAAATAAATCAGAAAATTTAAATTATTGTGAAGCTATTTTCTATATAAAATACATTATTTCTTCCAGTATCAAATTTTTACAAAATACTCAAAACTTGTTTTTTACTTTTTTGCCTTTTATTTAGTTTCAAATTTATATTTTTATGTCACTATTCACTATCAAATTTTTTTTACAACAAACACATCATTAAAACAAATCATAGGAAATATATATGATTAACTTCAAAAACTAAACCCTAAAAATAAAATAAAAACTCAAATTTTTTAATCATTACTCATGGAAAAGATCAAAGATCTAACACTGGAGAACATCACCCAATCAACCAACATGGTAATTTAATCTTGTATTTTAGTTTTCCATTCATGTAACATGAAATCCATTTAAAAAAATCATTTCAAAAATCTCGATTTTACAGATTGAATTCTGAAGCACCTAATTCCGAACTAGCATCTCAGAATTAGGTGTTTATAAAAGAAGCGCATCTAATTCCTAACCAACATCTCGGAATTGGGTGCTTTAAAAAAACAAAAAAAATGCATCTAATTCTGAGCCAGCATCTCGGAATTAGATGCATTTTTTTTAAAAGCACCTAATTTCAAGATGTTGTCTCATCATTAGATGCATTTCTCCTTTAACTCATTTTTCCTGCATATTGAGTCCCAGTAACTCGATATGCTAGAAAAATCGAGTTATGGAAACTCAGTTTTTTCTAAAAAGTTGAGTTCCTGAAACTCGATATCCAAACCCACAAATTTAAAAAAAAAACAAAATTAATCTCAGAATTTTTACCTTTGAAATTCGAGAGACTGCTTAAAGCGGTAGCTATGGAGGTTTTTTGGGTTAGAAGAGAAGAGCTGAGTAGAATTTCAACTTGAAATTTGTCTATTTATATCGAATTTATGGTGGCTAGGGTTTATGGATGGATTGATGGTGGGCATAAATTAATAGGATGGATTGCTGGAAAAAAAATTCGAGTAGAAATGGTGTTTAGGTGGTTACTCAAAAAAAAATAGATATAGTTTTTTGTGTAAATGTTTTTAAAAAAAATCATTTGTGGTGAAAATAACCAAGTGGGCTTAGAAGAAAATAACTTTACTTTTTAATTATAAATTATAATATAAACTTTAATGTTAATTTCAAGTTAAAAATGTTTTAACAAAATTAGAAGGCAAACTTTATAATTTTGGTCGTGGTTTGGATATATAGATCTAACAAAAACATGATAATATCGCAATTGACTTGATGTACCAAGTCGATAAACTTTATATATAAATAATTTAATAAATTGATATGTCTGAAGTGATATTAGTTGTCGGAATGTCTAATTGAATTGATATATGCAAATGCATCAAGCTTATATTTTTATACGGTGGCGGATTTAGAGGGTAGTCAAGTATGCCAGGACATATTATTAATCCAAAAAGAAGGTTTGGTATAGTGGTAAAGACCTTTGCGTTTTCACACAAAACAAATTATACCAAAGTTACTAATTAAATAATTATATTTAAATAAAACCATTGTACATTACTTATTTGTATAAGCTTGTTAATCATAATTAGGTAATTTACTAATCATATTACCATTGAATTTGTATTGTTTGTCCAAATTTTAATAGATTATTTACTTTAATTTGTTTACGGAATGTTGCACAAGTCTTTTACGTATACCCTTAGATTTTTAAAGTCTATTATTGTAAATGAATCAACTCAAGCACCGTCTCGAAAACCTACTTCTACTCATTCAACAAGTGATCTATCATCTTCAAATAACTTATTCAAATATGGGGATATTTGGAGTTAGATCCTCGAAAAAAAAACTGAAATTCCAAATTATCAAAAGTTTTCAATGAGTAATAGGATAATGCATTTACGTTTGGAATAGAAATAAATATTGATTTTGAGCTATAATAGAAACATTAATATGTTCATATTATGTATACCAAAATATTTATTTTTCGTATTTTTTTGTTATTTGTTTTAGCATACTCTCAATTTTAGCTTTGCATCCGCCTCTACTTTTATATAAACAATTTAGTTTTAGATAGATATATGGATGACTAGTTTATTTAGTTGAATTTTTATTCGGAACAAACGATTTCAAAGTATTTTATTTTGTTTAATCTATTTTTACTTGGTTGACCGTATCGAATAAAATCTATGATAATTTTTTAATAAAAAATAGATGAGTAATTCATGTGTTAAATAGTAGGACAAAATGTTAATATGAGTAATCTATTAAGTCTCATAACTAAAACTAACTATTCATGATGATATAAAAAATAGTTATTTGCTTTTTAAAATAGTTTATAAGTAATTATTTGAAGTTTTTTTAATATTATTTAAAAATGGTAATTAGTTTCGAATCTTTGAGTTTCTGATTCAGTGAATCTGATAGGTTGGGATATTCGATTTTTTATTTTTGGTGCGATGGATTATGGGTTAATATAATAATTATCGCCGAGTAGGAATCGGTTGGTGGATTTTATCAAGTTTCTCGCACATATCCAATATGAATCTCACCCACTGGATAATACCCCACTGGTGTCCGCTATTTAATATTATTTAAAGTAATATATTATTTTGTATTGTATATTATTATTTATAAAACCCTATAAAAGTTAACGTCTTACCAAAAAACATTTCATGGTTTAATAAATAGTTATTGGGCACCCGTGGTCGAACCCAACGATTCGGGTTCGGGTTTAGAAAAATAAAGACGAGTTCGGATTCAGGTTTATCTATACGTGAACCCATCCATACTCACTTGTCATCCCAATACTCACGAGACCCTCATTTTGTTACTATGATCTTAATCTGTTTGTTTCTTTTTTAATTCAATGAATCATCTCTTTAATTTTATATATATTTTTGTTTTTTCCTGCAATTGTCGATTGTTTGCTTTTTTCTTTGTTCTTTTTTATTTATTGGTCATTTCTTGATAACTCTTTTGTTTTTCATTTTATATTTTTGTTAGCTTTTAGTGTGCCGACTTATTTTGTTGTTGTTTTTTTAATTATATGATTGTTTTAGCTATGTTGATTCTTTGATTTCATACATTCGTTTAAATGTTATACCAATTATATGAAAAATAATGATTTCGAAAAAACATATTTGAGGATTTATGGTTTTTGTTGGTTTGGTAGCGTAATTATGTGTTGTTTAGTTGTGAAAATACCGAGTGTTGACAGGGTCCGTGATTACATACAATTAGGTTGTGAAGTTAGTCAGGTTTTGGATGCGAAATTAAGTGTTACTTGGTAGTGTAAATTTGTTGTAAGTGTTTGCGTAAATAGGATTTTGTTTGTGAAAAAACAATTGTATTATAGTTTTTACTTTTTAAAAATATCATACATTTTAAACAATCACTCCATAAAAATTCGAAAATACCATTAGTTTTATTTTTTAAGATGCACAAAACTAGGTCCAGGAAATATATTTTTTAAAAACATTTACTGTATTTGGATCCAAAAACAAGAGTAATCGGGTTGTGAAATTAGTCTAGAAAAAGTAAATGTGTTCCAATTGTGTAATTATAAGTAATTTGGATGTGAAAAAATAATTTTGTTGCAGTTGCGTAATTAAGAGTAATTTGGTTATGAAATACAACTGTTTTGACTTGCTGAATTAAGTGAAAATGAGTTGCATAATAAAAAGAAAAAAGTTGCATAAATAGGACTGTGGTTGTGAAAAAGCAAAGTGGGTTACAGCTATATTTAATTTCATAACTTTCAAACCTTGCAAATCTGAAAATATCCTTGGTTTCGATTTTTTAAGATGAACAAAACTAGATCCATGAAAGATTTCTTTATTTTTTTACTAGCATATTTGGTTGTGAAAATAAGAGTAACCATGTTGTAAAATTAGTCTATAAAAAGCAATTATATACCAGTTGCATAATTAAAAGTAATTTGCTTGCGAAAAAAAGAAAAAAGCAAAATCCTCTAAAAACATCACTCATGAATATTCGTCTTTAAAAATAGAAGTATATGTATTTTTAAAAGAAAACATATTAATCTATATTTTGAAAGATTGAAGCTTTGAAGGTTAAGATAACTACGAACACAATAATTGAAAAATTAAAAACGAAATAAAGTAATTTTTTCGTTAAAATCTGATTTTTATTACAAAAATCATTAATTTGACAATTTTTTTTGTTTTTATTAGAGAGATAAAAAGTCACGAGCTGAGAAAGAATATGAGATTTCTTAGTTTTTATGTTTTAATATATCAGGGGTAGTATTGGTAGATTTTATGTAGCAAGTGGTTATTGGTAAATTGAAAATCTCGTTGGCTATTGGTACTTTTAATTTATCTTCGATGTTAATACTTGACAAACAAAGAGAATATATAGGTCATGTTATCAAACCAATGGGCTTTAAGCCGTCATTAGTCTCTTGATTATCCACTTTAGTGATAGATAGTCCATCTATTAAAAATTATTCGGTGGTAGTCCATTGACTATCGATTTTCGATAAAGTTAGTCTCTACACATGTTGATTATCCATATTTTATAATGTTAATACTTTAACTATCCATTTTTTAAAATTTAGTTCATTGACTATTTATTTTCAATAAATTTAGTCCACAAAACAAACACACGCAAGGGACTAACTTTATCAAAATCATATAGTTAAAAGACTACAACCATGCATGTTTTAGTCGATGGACTATATGTTATTAAAGTGGATAGTCAGTGGGCTACAATCAGATGTTTTATAGTCGAGGGATTATTTATCACTAAATTGGATAGTAAAATGACTATTTGTTATTTGCATCCAAAAAAGTGTACATGAACTTGAAAGAAATAAAGCGAAGAATATAATAGTTATAATAGAAATAAAAAAATATAACCAAAAGATATATAAATATAATCCGAGCCACAAATTAAACAAGTGAAAAATAAATACATATCACACTATACAAATATAAATTTTAAGGTGATATAATATTTAAAACCAAAGTTTTCTCTCTTTATTATTAAAAATGGGTTTATTATCACGTAATATCCAAATATAATTGCCAATTATGACTTAATATTCAACTTTATTTTAATATTCTAAATTTATTTACTAACTATTATACGCTAATTTGTTTTTATAAAATTGGTTATTTTCAATATACCCACTTTTCTCTCTGTCTCGATAATCTTAGATCACGAAATTATAACTCATTCTCTATCTTGAAATCCATGTGTAAAGTATTATATATGTCGTAGTTTGTAGTAGACCTGGTCTAGGTTTTGAAATACATAAAATAATCCACAAGTCTGAGATTAGTGTATGGAGAGGTTGGTTTAGGACTAGAAGGTGTTGAAGGTTTTGTTATTTCAAATTATGCTGGTTGTTTTGATAGCATGAAGTATTTGACTGCTTATGTATTTGTATCTTTGGTAGTACAATATGTTGAAAAGCTAATCTTCAACCCATGGTAGCATTGTTATCAACAAAAGTTAAATATATTGTTGTTACTAATGCTATATGGAGGTTATATGGTTAAGAGAAATGTTAAGGGGATTAGGGTTCAAAAATAAATTCTAATTGTGAACTTTGATAATCAAAGTGCAATACTGTTTTCAAAGAACCATGTAATTCATGAATGCAGTAAGAAAATTGATGTGAAACTTTATTATAAGAATTATTCTTGAAAATTGGGAGATTATGGCAGAGAAGATTCGTACAAGTGACAACCCAACAGATTTGTTTACTAAACCATGACAGCAAACAAGTTCAAGCATTTCTTAGATTTGGTTCATATCATAAGTACTTGAGGACCTTAAGGGGAAAGTTAAAATTGCAAAAAATGTGTTCGTTTCTTGTACTCAAAACCAAGATGGAGAATTACAAAGTATGATTCTGACTTTTTTAAATTATCAAAGTGTAATTGTTGAAAATGTATTGTTAAAAGCATCAATTTCATTAGCAAAGCCATCAGTTAGATCGGAAAAAAATACCAGTTGTATCAACCAATGTGTCAGTTGCATCAACCAGAATGTCATCATCAATGCGAAGGCTTTATTAGTCAGGAAGCTATCAACTAAAGACATAGGTTGTTTGGTGTAACTGCTGATATAAGGTTTTAGTTACGATAGTTAAATCTACATTTTAGTTGGACAAAGAATTTATTAATTATCATTGAAACATAAATGTTTATTTATGTTAGCAGTTTGCTATTATGTTTTGGAGAGAGATATTTATACCAAGAATTATATATATATGTTCTTTGAGGGTTCTTCAAAGTGCGTGGGACTTTGAGGAAGTGTGCAACATAGGGAAATTAGATTAAGAGAGAGAGATAGATATGATACTCAGTTCCCTGGAAGAACATAGAGAGATCTTGAGAGAGAAATCGTGTGAGCTCTGAAATTTAGAATTTTGTAAACACAGTTCTCTAGAATTTAATATCTTATATTGTTGTATCAATTTGAACAAGATTATAAATAAAATTGTTATGGTTCATAGTAGATGTAGGCTGGATTTTTTGAACCATTATAATTCTTATGTATTAAAAAAATATGTTATCGTTTTAGCATGTCGTGAACAAGAATTTTATGAATGTGTAGATGATTAAGAACGATGAGGTCATTAATCTAGAATTGTTAGAACACTTAATGTACATATATCTGTAACTGTAATGTATTTCACTCTGATATAACAATGCACACATATATTCTACATATATACTTTGTTTTGTAATTGTATTACAATATGTCGTTAAGTGTGAATAGTGTAATCATACAAGTATATTAACCCCGTATAAAGTTATCTACATTGTATTTCTTTCAATATAACAAACAATATGTAGAACAAATTATCGTTTAATTATGTCCTTATTTTTCATGATGGAGAGTATAAAATTTTGTATTTTAGTAGGATCACTAATGCACCTACATGTACTATGACATTTTGGCCTCAATTTTGTATTTTCAGGACATAGTAACTCAGAAGATTCTTGGTTGTCGTGTTAGAAAATAAAATATCTATTATTTTGACATGTTTAATCATGGAGAGCAGAGAATTCATCAGGTAAACAAAGTTGAAGGAAACGAAGAAGCAAAATCTAATGATTGGTTATGGAATTAGTGAATGAGTCATCCCTCATTCAAAATATCTTCAGAAATTAAATTCGTCGTTATTTTTTAATTTGTGTGTTTCGGAGTTTAAGTGTGATATTTGTAAACTATCTAAAAGTCATCTTATTAAATACTCTCCAGTTTTCAATAAAAGTTCAGAACCTTTTACTATTATTCAATATGATGTATGGGTTCCAGTACACATACCTTCATTTTCAGGAACTCGTTATTCTATGACTTCTATTGATGAGTGTACTTGTATGATGTAGGTATCTATACTTACTCATAAAAGTGAAGTCTTTAAAATTATTTTAAAAAATATCAAATAGTTTTGTCTAATTCCAAACGAGGATACAAGTGTATCAATCTAATAAAGGAAGAGAATTTACTAGTAAGGACATGTCAAAGTTCTTGACAAAAATAAAAATATTGACACCAAACCTCTAATATTTATACCTCACAAAAAAAATTGGTTTGTTAAAAGAATAGAAAATTATTATAAGTTGTTTGTGAATCTTTTTTTGGAATGAATATGTCATTGAATTATTAAGAAGATGTATTAAAATTTATTGTTTATTTGATAAAGCGCACACAATACCAGGTTATTGAATTTCATACCTTTACCCAAAAACTTTATGATTTTATCATCATCCCCGCAATACCAATACTAGAACCACATATTCTTGGATATGTTGTCTTTGTTCATATACCTAAACATCGGCGAGGAAAATTAAATCATTATACTCGAAACTGTGTGTTTCTTAGATTTGTTGATTTTGAAAAATGTTATCGTTGTTATGTTTATATGAAGGGGAAGGTGTATATTTCTTTGGATGTTTCATTTCGATAATTAGGGGCATATTGTATGGGATCTTCCCTTCATGGGGAGAAACAAAATGATAGTGAAGAACAGTTCTCTATTGTTGGGGATTTTCAAAAATAAGAGGATTTGACAAGTAATTTAAATAGGTTTAGTAACCTAAATAATGATGAAAATGAAAGGGAACCATAACAGATGACATGGGAAGATTAGGGTATTGAAGATGAACTTCATATGAATGAAGAGGATCATACGACATTGGAGATCAAAGTGAAGTAATCGAAGTTGTTAGTGACTCAAATTTTCTAAGACCATCTAATGTTTCTCTCCCACATAATTTTAAACCTCGGGTATTAGCTAATCCTAACGTTGGTAATGATATTCAACCTAGGTGTTCGGAGATTCCTACTAAAGTTGTTCTAAAATATATTTATGAACCAAATATCAATCTTAAAGCCAAATACCTAATTTTTTATTATATGTCCACCAATAGGTTGTCTAAATCGTTTACATGAACTATGAATCAATCTTCCTTTGAATTTATTCTTAGTGATTTTTAGGATTCATTATCTGATCCACGATGGAAGAAAGCCATAAATGAAGATATGAATGTATTACAGATAATATCACTTGGGAACTTGTTGATAAACCCGACGGATTCATATTGTTGGGTGTCATTTGACATTTACTATAAATATCAATTTAGATGGAAATATTGAAGACATAGTAGTTTCTAAATGGTATACCCAAACGTATTAAATGGATTATGAGGAGACCTTCGCCTAGTGGCAAAGATAAACACGATTTATATACTTGTTTCTCTTAAAGCAAATTACGGATGGCCATTACACCATTTTGACGTGAAGAATGCATTTCTCAATAAAGACTTAGTAGAAGAAGTATATGTGGAGCTACCACTTGGAGTCATAAACTATGAATGAGGACAACTATACACATTAAAAAAGACATTATACATGTTAAAATAGTCAATGCGAGCTTAGTTTGGACGGTTTACGAAAATCATGAAGGCATTTGGATATCTATAAATTTATTACTAATCATACCATGTTTATACATAAAAACTTACTAATCGTATTGTCTATGTTGATGATGTGATTATTGTTGGAAATAACTTTGTACAAAATAGGGGCACTGAAGAACCATTTGTCATATAAATTTGAGATGAAAGATTTGGTACAATTAAAATTCTTCCTAGACACTGAAGTTGTAAGATATAGTCAATGTATTTTCATGTCTCAACAAATATTAGATATTCTTTCATAAATTGGGATGTTTGATCGTAAACAGGTACATACACTAATTGAAGCAAATTATCACTTGGGAATATTTCCCGACCAAGTTTCACGTGACAAAGGAAGGAACCAATGTTTAGTGGGAAGACTAATTTATATATCACATACTCGACCATATATTGCATCCACTATTAAAATTGTAAGTTAATTCAAGCATAATCCAAGTAAAAATTATATGAATGAAATCTTTTGAATACTAATGTATTTGAAGAAATCTCAAGGAAAATGTACCTTATTCCATAAATGTGGTGATATAGAATTAATTGGATACACTAATGCATATTCAGAAGAAGATATGATAAACATGTGGTCAACCTCATGTTACTTTATGTTTGTATGTGGGAATTCAATGACATTTAGAGCTAAGAATCAAAAGTTTGTTGCTAGATCAAATACATAATCTGAGTTTTGGGGTGTGGCTCGTGAAATATGGGAATTATCATGGATACAAAATATATTTAAGGATATTGGATTTCAACTTAAGAAAGAAATCAATCTACAATATGACAATAAATAAACAATTATGACTATACATAATCCAATTCAACATGACTATATGGAACATGTTAAAGTAGATCGGTTCTTTATTAGAGAAAATATTAACAAAAAATGCATATGCTTTCCATTTGAGGCGGAATATCAACTTGCAGGAATTCTTACAAAAGGAGTTTGTCGGCTAATAATCATTGACATTTATGATACATCTGAAGTGGGAGTATTGGATATATAATAAACTTTAATATATGATATATATTAAATATTCGATGAATAATCACAAATAAGATAATATTTTACTATAATTAATTATATAATTAATAGTTAAATAATAATAATTAATTAGATCTTATATATATATATATATATATATATATATATTATTGTTTACTTAGTGTCCAAGTATTTTTTTAACAGTAAAGAGAGAAAATCTTTTTCTACTGTAATCATCAATCAAAATAAAATTACTTCTTCAAAAGTTTTTATTTTTGCATGAGTTTCTACAATGAAAATAAATGTATCGTTTGAAAAATATATAGTAATCTAGAGATTACTATACGATGTTTAAATAATCTATGTCATGAGGGTT
This sequence comes from Limnanthes douglasii subsp. nivea, assembly GCA_036936605.1. Taxonomy (NCBI): domain Eukaryota; kingdom Viridiplantae; phylum Streptophyta; class Magnoliopsida; order Brassicales; family Limnanthaceae; genus Limnanthes; species Limnanthes douglasii. Next base: position 97,439,988 of record JAUPFV010000001.1, read on the forward strand.
TTGCTTCCGAGGGAGCCTTGATGTTACGCTAACGTATTACAAAAAAGGTAGAAGGATTGGTGCTTAGAAATGCGATAGAAAACTTTAAACATTGTTATGCACACTAAATATAATGGATATGATATTGTGAAGGTAAAAATTTGAAGATAGGTTGTTTGGTATGTGATTATGATCGAAAGTCGATGCTTCAAATCATAATTAAGTTTTTTGTAGTTTTGATCCGAAAATAACCTAACTTGTTCCACCTATTGAATTAGTCAAGACATATAGACGTGATAAACATGTTATAAATCTAATTCAACAAAACTAGAGAAATCATATTTTGAATATATTATCGAACAAGGTGAATAAAAGGAACGACCCGATCTAGACCATCATATAGTAAAATATTAAGACTACGTCGTAAAAAATATATTGTTTTCCGTCTATGTCAACATATTTCAGTAACGATGAATTTTATGTCATAATCCATTGCATGTTGTATATATGAGATATATTGTTGTTAAAAAATATGAAGTTCGAGGTGTGTCAATTTTTATATACAAATATGCTAATGGAGTATTAATTGAACAGATTCGAAATATTTTAGAAAAAAACCTAGTAACATAGTATCGTGTGTCGGATAAAGTCATTTAAAATTCTATTATTTATCGAATAAAACTAATTCTGAATTTAGTGGTCGGAATCAATTCTATTTTGATTTCAAATTAATACAACTAATAATTTTTAGAAATAATTGTATGTGATGTAAATTAACATGTTATTAAATCTGATTTTTATGGTAGGAATTAGTTGTATTTTTTTTTTAATTTTTATAAAATAAAATGCAACTAATTACGAATATATGAAACCAAATTTGAAAGACAATCTATTAGCATATTTACGCACAATAAAGTCAAAACATAATATATTAGTGATATATGTATAAATTCATATTTAACTACATAACATAATGCTCGTACAAACCCAAATTCATACATAACACAATATCATTATAAAATAAGAGAAATAAACTACAACATAAATTATAATAAGTAAAATTATTGTTGCTTCTCAATGGAGGTACGGCTCATAAATCTGTATTATGTCCCCTTATTTGTCACGAGATTTCTCAAGCGACATATTGGTAAATGTATGCTTATACACGTCGATAAATTTCGCATAACCGACAGTCGTATTCTCTTGGTGAGTGTGTGTAAATGTTTTTCACAATAAAGTAATCCTCGTATGGGTCAACGTTGGGTACAACTTACCATAGATTTCTTAGTATCTAACTTTCTTATTATGTATTTATAATTATGATTTTAAAACTTCCTTGACCTTCATGACTCAACTGATAGAATATAAAATATTTGTGTATATATACAAATATTATGTATTATACATCTACGTATAAAAGATGGGCAACCTAATTTTTCCAAATTGGATCACTCTATTCCATAAACATATTTGATATTCGACCTCTCGTAGTCATGTTAGTTCTCAAACAGTAAAGTGTCCGACGGATGATATATGATTCCACTTTATATGTTCATCTAACAGTGTAGTCAAACCATACTATAAGCTCGAGTGGTTGGACTGAATGTAGATACTTTTATGGTTGGAATATGTTTTTTAAAATCAAATAGGTAGAGTTTGTACGAAAAGAATCTGGCTAAATTGAACTAGAAATTATAAAAGAGAAAAATTGAGACACAAAATTACAAATTTCGTGAAGTTGTGTAGTTGTAAGGGTGGAATATGACATGTAATATAATAAACACATGTATATACATAATTCTTGAAGTATTCGTGCATATAAAACTTACGAGGATGTATATACTTAAACTTTTACAAAATTTATATAAGAGTTTAAAATATATAAAGTTATAGCATAGCCAAAATTCTATTTGATGTTCGACCTCTCGTGCTCATTTTAGTTCTCAAACAGTAAGGTATACATTTGATATGGACAAAAATATAAAGATATCGTTTAGAAGATCAAGGGCCACATCGCACAAGTTGCAACTAGAAAACCAGATGGAATCCGAATTGAATTCGCCAAAATACGATTCGTTTAACAAATAAGCCAAATCATAAAAATTCAAGTGGGTTGGTGATATAAATATGAATATCTGGTTTTCAAGATTTAGTTAGTAGTAATAATTTTTTTGTAATTGTTTTAGAGCTCTACCAATATATACACACTACCAAATGGCTCCAAATAAGTAATGGGAAGGTTTTGGCTTCAGTGATATGTCACATCAAGATCCCATGAACTGTGTTTGGTTCTCTAAATACAATTTTAAAGCTTAATTTTTCATCATGAATCATGATAATATAAGACCGAGTTTTAAAGTGAGAGAAGAGTGAGATAATTCTCTCCCTCTCTCTCATAGACGGTCATTATTGGTTCATATGGGTCTATCATTCGTATTTTAACATCAATGTATCTCAAGTGTTAGAGTAAATTTCTCAAAGAGGTTTTCAGGCCTATATATTTAATTTCGGTAAAATTCAATAATATAAGGCGAAACACAAATAATTTTTGAATTCTGCGATGTGAGTTTTTAAAAAGTGTTACTTCTGTATTTTTTAAGAATAAAAAAATAGTCCACGGGTTTATGATGTTTTTCTGCAATTGTTTGTAAAACAATGGAGAAAAAAGGTTTGGGTTTTGGGTTAATTTTGGTTTGTGTTAGTTGGATTGGGTTTTTGGATTAAATCTGAGTCCCAACCAATTATAATATAAGGTAAATAAAGTTAAAAATAGTAAATGCTGAGAGATGGGTAAAAATTGGTGAAATCATGGGAGATCAATAGTGACACAAAACTTAGATATTTTGAATGCCACGTGTCATATTTACATGGCTCGCATGTGCAGGGGGACTGATCGTGCAAATTTCTGAAACATGGAGGATGAATGAGAGACAAAAGTGAAGATCATGGACTAATTTAATATACGGGTGAAACATGGAGGACCAATTGTGATTTTTATCCATAACTATAAGCTCAAGTGATTGGAGTGCATGTAAATACTTGTATGGTTGGAATATGACATGTAATATAATAAACACATGTATATACATAAGTCTTCATTAACTTAACAAGGTATATATACTTAAACTTTTACAAGATCTATATGAAAGTTTACAATAGATCAACCTAAATCATGGTAAGACAAATTTGAAAATCTTTTTGAAAAGTAAACATAATATGACATATTTTGAGTTTTTTAAATGAAGATAAATTTCAATAAAAAGTTTAAACAACAAGTTAAAGGCACGATAGATTTTGCACATTTTTCTTTCTTAAAAGAAAGAATGATATATATTGAATATATCTCAAAACAAAAAAGGAATGCATAATAAATTTTGTTAATTTTTTCTTTTTACAAAGGAATGCATAATAGACTTTGATTGTTTTCCTAAAATAACACTAAAAAGCATAATAGATTTTGAACTTTTCATAAAATAAGACAAAACAAATTTTGAATATTTCATAAGGCATGATAATTTTTAAATATTTTAAAATTTAATTTTTAGGTAATGTATGATATATTTTAATCTATTATTGAATATATTTTAGTTATTAATTCACATTTCTCTAACTTTGTCTATTTATAGATTTATCAGAACTCGTGCTTAGTTTTAAAACATAATATATATTTAGATCAAATAGAAAATATGAATAGTATATAAAGATCTCCAAAGCTAGAAATGAGAGTATATAAGAGTTTTTTTGTAAAAAAATTAAATATCATAAATGTAAAAAAAAGGATATCATTTTTTCATAAATAATTGTATAATAAAAGCGAAGAATAAACAGTAATAAGAATAAAAGTAATCGACCAAGTATTACTCTTAGAAATTACACATGTTAATATTGTTTTGTATTACACACATTTAGATTTCAAAAAAAATTCTAGCTATAAAAATCAGAATTTTTTAAATGTGTGTAATACACAGGTTTGACACATTAATCAGAATTACACATATTGTTCGGTTCTGAAAATCAGAATTTAAAAATCTTATCGACTTGGTTCTTTCTGAACTGATAAGCTTGATCAAAAGATATTTATTCTTGATTTTATATTATTTTTATATTAATTTAACTATTAGTTTTAATAAAAAATTATGAATAGAAATACTATTATTTGGTTATTGTTGATTTATTAATGAAATTAGAGCAAAAGGAAAAAAACGCGTTAATATTGTACATATAAGCTATAATTAAAGAATAATATAAAAGCCAAGGACTTGAATATAATTAGAGAAAGAATAAAAGAAAGAAAAGTCAAAGATAAGAAATTAATAGAAGATCACGATTTAAATAATTTAGTTTGCAAGAGAATAATCTATTTATTATTTAATTTAAAAGAATAATATAATTCTTTTATTTTATTTGATATAGATTATGATTTTATTTTTTTGAGAATAAAATATTTGGTTTAAATGATAATATTATATTATATGATTTAATTCTTTTATTTTATTTAATATTATAATTAGGCTCTCTGGTTTATTTTTACAAGATTATAGTGAATAAAAAATCTCATAACTCTTCCTATAAATAAAACCCTAACTAACGAAAGAGATCTAGGCGGTCGTCAACAATCTACTTTTCTTTCTTTCTTCTTATATTGTTTTTCTTATTATGGTTATGCTCACTAGGAGCTAAACTTTTTTGTTCTTTCTTTCTTCTTATTTTGTTTTTCTTATTATGGTTATGCTCACTAGGAGCTAAACCTTTTTGTTCTATGGCTATTAAACCTATGTAGCTACTTTTTGTTCTATGGCTATTAAACCTATGTAGCTACAATTTTTAATGTAGTATCTTTTCTTTGTTAATTTAGTTTCTGTTTTTATCTTTAGTATTGATATTAAACCTAATGCATTCAATTTTCTACAGGATTAATTATTGATTAATCATAGATTTAGGTTTAGACTGAGAGGTAATATCTACTTCTGAACTATATCAATATCGCTGGATTGAATGAGTAGTTTACTACGACCATGACTCAGTGAAGTCTGAACTAGGTTCTTAGAACTTATGACCTAATTGTAGGAGGTAGAGGACTAGAGATATGACCCTTCATACAAGAAGGTTAGTTGTGTGAGAACATGATCACAACAATTTGAAAGAGAACCTCGCCTTGAAGAATAATTGTAAAAGTTAAGTTAATTTGATTATATAAAATACATTATAATTTGTTTATAATTTGATTATATAAAATACATTATAATTTGTTTATAATTTGATTATATAAAATACATTATAATTTGTAAAAGAATATTCGATTTTTCTTATAAGTTTTTTCCAGTCACCCATATAAATATTTTTTAATATAAATATTTTTAATATAAATATTTTTTAATATATAATTACATATGACTTGTACAATGTATGGTTAAGTTTTATAATTAGTGTATTTAACGAGCTTTAGATAAGTGACATCACTCCAGTTAGTTCGTTAGGAGCATTAGGGAGCTCGTTAGGAGCATTAGAGAGCACTCGTTACGCGAATCTAGAGTCATTTAATAAATAATATACAATTTTTTAATAATATGTTTTACAATGACAAGTGTTTTTTTCATAAAATATTTATTATATTAGTAAGTAAATTAATTTCGAAAAATAAAAATACATAAAAATAAAATAAAATAAATTTCCAGAGTAAATTTGCAATATAACTAATTTTAATAATTTATAGACATAAAAATATTTAAAATAAAATTATAATCATACAATTATTAATTCTTTGAACTAAAAGTCACTTCACAAGTTTGAATTAATATATGAGATATTTAAACATACAATAAACAATATTAAAAAATATATTTTTTTATGTGTGATATTTTTATGCGATAACTTTCCACTATCACACACTTAAAATCTAATATTATCCCAAATACTAAGAATATAAAGAAATAGAAAAAGGAATATAAATGTATTTGAGGTTGAAATTGTGGGATTGGAATTTGAAGTGTATAAGCTAGTTGGTTCAACCAAATGACAAGTAAAAGAAAATAAAAGAAAAGACAAAATGATAGAAACTCAAAAAAATATCTAAACAAAGATTGTTAACACACAAATTAGATGAACAGTATTTCTCAAAATGAATAGTATTATGAATAGTGTAATAAATAATCTTTTTGAAAATATTATTCATTAATTTTTAAAAAAAATAAGAATAAGAATACTTGAATATAAGAAATTAAATTGAAACGAGAAAAAATAAACATAACTTGGGCTTCCTCCAAATCAACGCTTCATTTCAAGTCCGTAGCTCGAATTGTTGGATCACTATATTGATCTTGGGGAGGAATCGGTATCCGATATTTCAATCCATTCAAAGTATGGTTTGAGACGGTGACCGTTCACCTTAATAGTCTCATTTTTAAGATGTGAGCTTTTTATAACATGATGAGAATAAATATTAGAGGAATGGTATTCTCCTGTATGCAAAAGTTTAGTATGAACCAGTAAAGGTATTTTTTTCTTAGTTCTTCGGTCGGATATAAATTTGATTATACATGGAGTCTCCATCAACCATGGACTTTAAAACACCTCAAAGAACTTAGAGAAAGTATTTTCTTCATTTTGCTGCTTCTCGTGGTCTGGTTAGGGAACACGTATATCAGATTTTGCTAAAACCCACTTGAACCTCCAAATTCTTTTAATGCTCCCTTTATTCTGCACCAACACCTCAATATTATTTATACTTGACTCTTTTTTCTCAAGATAATTATTGGAAGATTCAATAAAACTGTTCAGAGTCTCTTCTAAAGTGGGCTTCCTCTTCTCAAAATAATTGTTAGAAGATTCAATAAACTTGTTGACATTCTATATAGTGGGGGTTTCTTTTCCAATATATGTAAATCTTTATGCATCGATATGATATCAGTGCTATTCGAAGAAAAGTTTGGATTCTGCCTACTAGAGATACTTGATAAGAGTTATTGTAATAATAAGGTTTATGTCCTTGTTGGAAATTATTTACGTACATACCATTGTTTGATGCAACAAAATAATTCGGTGGGGAGTAAGCATCATTTTATTCTACCACAATATAATTCATCTTTAGTTTGGCCATTTGTTGCTCGAGCGCGACTATCTTCGTTTGAAGGAAAGCCTCATTGTTTTGGATCATTGTGGTCAGCTCCGGCTTGATTTCAATATGAGGTTTAGCCACTTTCGGTAGGAGAATACTCGGACTGATATAAATCAAATAAAAATAAATTAAAATATAATAATAATATTTACTAACAACTAACATAAAAATTTGAAATTTATAAAATTATACTAATGTAAATTTAAAAAAATCAAATCAAATAGTGAATAAAATATTAAATAAAATTCCCCAGGGATAACTGAGTTCGTTGAGTAAAAGATGCTTATAACCAAAGGTTATGAGTTCGAATCCATCTACATACGCTTTCTTAGCTGAGTCTGTCACCTTGTGTGGTTTACCTTCTGGCGCTGGTTTGCAGGTTAGGTTATGTTCGAAATATATATATCAAATAAAATAAATAAAAATAAGTTAGTACAAAAATATCAAACTAATAGATTTAAGAAAATAAAGATTTAAGAAAAATCGCAAGTGTACGATTTCCATTGTAGTTTTAGAGTATTTATGACTCGAATATCGAACCCAAGGGAATCAATCTATTTTTAAATCTACAATCTAATACTAATTAATAAATAAAAATTAAAGTTTAAATTTAAAAATAAAATTAATCAATATTAAAAATTATTCCAAAGTTACTAAACATATATCAACAATTTATAATGTATTTTTGTATAATCAAATTAACCTAAATTTTGTTATTATTCTTTAAATTCAGGTTCTCTTTCATAGTGTTGTGATCATCTCTCGATCTCACACAACTAACCTTCTTATATGGCTGATTATATCTCTAGTCCCCTACCCGCTACAATTGGGTCATGCAACCTAAGAACCTAAGTTCATAAGCTTGGGTTCAATATTCGAGTCTTAAATACTCTAAAACTACAAGAGAAATCGTACACTTGCGATTTTCGGTATAAAATTTTAGCGGCCTGGTCTGGTTCAGATCGGTTCCAAAAATTAGAACTAAAATCTTATCGATTCGATTTGTTTTGAACTGATAAACTTAGCGTCTTAGTTTTGATTCTTTTAAAATACATATTGGTACTTAAAATAAGGTGCCATAGATTTTGAATTGTTCATAACATAACAAAATTTAAATTCGTCTTAACAAAACATATCTTGAATTGTTTTAAATATAAGATTCTTTTAATAATAATCCTTTAAAATGTAACATATTTTGAAGTTATTTTTTCTTACTATAATATATTTTGAATTGTTCGATTTTGAATTACTTTTTGCATGATAGATTTTAAATTGTTTCCGTATGATAGATTTTGACACAAAAGAAATCTTATAATAAAAGGTGCTAAACTTTTAATGTTCTAAAAAAATAAGATAATTTTTTTTTCTTAACATAAACAAACAAAATTTCCTTCTATCAAAACAAATTTGTTCAAATTTTTATAAATTTTATTATGTTTGAATCTGTTACTGGAAAGTCAATCTGATTTGGAATAAAAAAAAATTGATTTGATTTTGTACTCTCAAAATTTTGTATCCAATTCAATATTAATTTTAGAGAATTAAAAATCCAGAATTTAATTTGATTTATACTTTTAATTTTTTGTATTTGGTTTTGAAACTGTAAACACAATTTTTTTGGTAAACTATAAATCTTGAATTTGAATTAGAGAACTATAAATCACGAATAATAACTTTAATAAAGTAAGAAATGGAAAAAAATGAAGATTCATAATATTAAAATAAAAAAAATTAAACAAAAAATAATAAAAAAATCCGTATTATAATATTAGGGATACATAAGATATTTTAAATCATGGTTAAAACATTATTTTTACACATTAGAGGTCATTTTTATCTCTTTTATAATGCTCATTGAATATATTATCCAATTTTGATTAGAATAATCAAACATTATATATATATTAAACAAAACATATATAATATAAATTAGTTTATTAGGTTATAAAAGATTTTGGATAGGTATGCTAATGAAATATTTAGTCTTTGTAAAGTTATAATACCACATTAGACATCCAAGTTATTGATAACCACTTGAATTTTAAAGTTTACCAAAAACCACATGTAACATAAATTTGTCTTTAAACATTGGTTATTATTAACCTTCAAAACTTCATATTTTTAAATCTTTAACTTCAAAAAATAAAAAAATAAAAAAGGTTTCTATTTTTTAAAGACGAACAAAACGAAATCCATAAGTGATATGTTTGGAGAATATTTTTTTCAAGGTCAAATTCGTAACCAAATTGTTTATAATTTGGTCACTAAACAACAATTACTTTTCCGAAACAAAATTACATGTAATTACGCTACTGAACAACAATTTCTTTATTCAAAGTTATTTCCCAACCAAATTGCACGTAATTCCACAACTCAATTTTAAACGTTTTTCAGAGCAAAAATTCATATATTTTTGTAACTACAAAAAACTTAGTTGTTTCACATCCAATTGATACTTATTTTTCAGAAAAAACAAGTTTGTACTGCTAAATATAAGGTCAAGTATAACCATTTTTGTGTATGGGTAACCGCAATTGAACCATAGCCCGCGTGTATAAATCTATTTTTTCGACATCCATAAAAATTAATGCAATACAAAAAGTGTTCTTTGTTTACGTAACACAAACAATTTGGACCAATGATATCTTATATCTCGATTTATTGTATGTACTATCCATAAGTACATAAGAAAATGTATTTCAAATGATTACATGTCGGGTGTGCAACAAATAATTTGTGATTACTTGCGACGTATCATTTCTCATTCTATGTCATTTAATGTAGTTTTCTCCGTCATCTTACCTAATAAAAACTAAAGTTGTGACCGACCGCATTTTCCTAACATATGGTGATTCACCTAACGTTATAAATATTACACAGGTTTGACACATTATCACGATTAACATTTTTTAACCCATGTAAAATATTTTGAGGGCATGAACCATCTAAAGACAATTACTTTATGTAATATTATTCAGTTTTGTTTAATTTTCTTGTTGTGGCATCGTTTCAAAAATTAATCCATGATTATGCCTTTTACATTTAAGTTTCAAATATCAAAGGTCATCACAAACCGAATAAGCTCTAATTTTAAAAAGGTTGTCACATTTTTGTGTCATCAAACTGCTATTGGCATTAAGTGTAGTATATTTCATAAAATAACAGTTTCATATCATAATCCGGTCTTATTTCGACAGTTTAAGAGACACAATTGATTTGAATATAGTGTCTCGAAAGCAATTTATTTTTTTATTTTAGAAAACTTATTTAATTCTTGAATGGTGTCTCGGGAACGGTTGTTATATTATTATTTTTAAATACGATTGATTCTGAATCATTTGAGATTTTTGTTTTTAAAAAAACAATCTATTCTAAAATCATATCTTGAAATCGAGATTCGGTATTACGAAAAGCATAAAATTCAGGTTCAATTTTTCTTAATATATTAATTTTAGAAGTCGAAAACATGATAGATATATCTTATTAATTGTTTAGTTGACAATCTTCATGCGATATAGTTTTTTTTCAATGCACTAATTTGTTTTAGGTAAATACTGGTTTTTGAAATTAACATGTTAAAATATAAATTAGATAAAATAAATTTAAATTTTATAATTGTAGTATAAAAGAATTTGACTATCCAATAACATGATTTGGTAAATTAAATTAAATAAATAATAATAAATACAGATAAAGTAAAATAAATTTTAAATTAAAAGCTAATCCCAACCCTGAAGAATCCCTTCTCAAACTAAAACCGGATATATCCGACAAATTTCAATATAAAAATAATAAATGCAGATAAAATAAAATCAATTTCAAATTTCAAATTAGAAAAACTAATCACAAGCATGCAAGTATCCCTTCTCAAGCTAAAACCGGATGTATCGTTCCGAACCTAAATTGAACAGAGGATGTAGTGAAACAATTTAAATAATCTAGTAATTTAGTTTTAAAAGTTGGAAACCTTGACGTCGATCTTGGTTAGGCTTGATGGACGAGAGATAACATAATTCTCTCCCCGACCATAGGATCGACTCCCATGGCAACGACAAAATGCTGAAAGAAGGAGAAAAGCAAATGGTATTATAATAATAATAATATCACTAAAAATAGAGGTATTATAAAATACTTTTTTTTAACAAAAATAATTGTATCTAATATCTATTCTATTAATTATTTTATACTACTAACAGGGAATAATAATATTTAATTTTATCTCATTAATTATTATATATTTTGAATATTTTATAAGATTTGTTTTTTTTTAATAATAATAAATATATGAGAGGGAATTTGGTGCCAGAGAATCGATATCAGAAGTTGTAGACAATCTTTTGACCTACGTCCGAATAGAGAGAATCGTAGTTTTTAAAAAGTTGTTCCTTTCCCTCGAGATATGATATATTACTACACAAAATGTGGTTCTTCCGTGGTGTCCCAACCCAGTCTGACTTGGCATCCAGGTAGGAGATTCAGAGATCCAGTCTTGCCAACCAGATGTGGTTGGAGGCATATTGAGATTGTGGGTTACGAAGTTCCAGATGTGTTTGGTATAGCTACAACCCGTGAAGATGTGGTTTGTGGATTCAGGGTTGTTTGTACACATGACACATAAGGGACAGGTCGCGTAGTCCCATACAATAAGTTTGTCTCATGTGGTTAGCTTTCTTTGGATGGCGAGCCAGGTGATGAATGAATGTCTCGGGTTATTATATTTGTTCCAAATAAGAGCAGATCAGACCACTTGGGCGAAAGGAGGGCTGATGGTTTTGTATGTGCTACCGATGGTGAAACGGCTATTGGAGTTATTGGGAGTCCAGAAGAATTCATCCCCGACATTGGATGGTCATGGGTATTGATATATTGCGTCTCTAATATCGGTTAAGTTACTGATAATGTCTGAGACCATGCTTTTTCAGTAGACCAGTCATGTCTAATGATGTTTGGACCATAGCGGTCCACAAGAGATGTGGGGAAGAGCCATAGGTTATACCAGAAGGATGTGGACTCTCCGTTACCAATTTTAACTCTATAGAGTGATCCGACTATGGTTGTGAGATTGAGAATCTTCCTCCAGCTCCAACTTAGCGAGGCATTGATAGGGAGGTTCCAAATATTTGTATCTTTGAGTCTATCCCTGATGATCCACTGAGTCTAGATTGAAGTCGTGTTTTTAGTCAATATGAACCATAAGTGTTTTAGGGTGGCCGCCCGAATCTAGTTTTTTAGGTCAAGAATCTCAAGGTCGCCCGCCTCCAATGGCAAGGTGAACTTATCTCAAGCTACTTTTGCACCCGTAATTTTTAATTTCGGGCATGACATGAGAAATCTTATGAAGAGAATGGAAATATCCTTAAGAACCTTAGCTAAACGGATGAAAACTGAAGCCCGATGTACTTTACTCGCAAAAAGGACGGATTTGATAAGTTAGACTCTTCCAGCGTACGAAAGGTATTTTACTGTCCATGCGTTGATTATGTTCATGACATTCTGGAAGAGAGGTCTACAATCGTTGTAGGTGAGCCTTGATGAGATGAGGGGTACAAAAATATATTTTATTTGGATAGCCCCTTTAGAGAAGCCTAATGTTGAAATGATTTCCAGTTTGACCTCATCCAAGGTGCCGGAAAGAAAAACCTAGCTCTTGAGGGGGTTGAATTTTAGACTGGAAACAATCAAATTCATCGAGGCCATCTATGATGATCTCGACTAAGGATTTGTTAGCACGACAAATGATCATGAGATCATCAACAAAACAAAGGTTGATGATCTTTTATTTGCGGCACTTCCAATGGAATCCAAATTGTATATTGTTTCATTTCTCGTTTAGTATGTTTGAGATTACTTGTATGACAATCACAAACAAGTAAAGGGATATATGATCACCTTATCACAGTTATTTCTTACCTTTAAAGGCCGAAGTGTAGTTCTCATTGATGCTTATGGTGTACGTGGGGGATGAAATGCATTGGATGATCCAGCTAATCATTTTGATGGGGAAGTCCATAGGAAGTAGGATATCAATCAATAATCTCCATCTGATGTTGTCGATAGCTTTCATGAGATCAATATTAATAGCACATCTAGGACCTTTTTATTTGTTTTGTACCCATTGAGGAGCTCTTAGGAAAGAAGGATGTTATTCGTAATATTTCTTCCCAGGACAAAGACGGTTGGGTGGAGTCGATTAGTGTCGGGAGTGAGTCCTTGATTTATTGACCAGAATCTTGGAAATCACTTTATAAATTATGTTGCACCAATAAATTAAACAAAATTCCGCTAGGGAGGCAATAAAGTTAGATTTTGGGATGAGCGCGATTATCTTCTTGTTCCAATTTGGGTCTATTTTTCCCACCTCGAAAAAAATGATAAATAGCATGGCAGAGATTATGATTGATAGTAGACTAGTTATTTTTGAAAAAAATTGGCATTGAAGCCATCGGGGCCTAGGGCCTTATCACTTTCAATGGCAAAAGGGCTTTCTTGATTTTTGCATTGTTGATCGACTTTATCAAGGTAGATTGAGCATATAAAGACACCTTAGAGGTGATAAGGCTTCTAAATATGTCCATTCCAGGATAGTTTGGAGGGCTTGGCGAGCCTAAAGAGTTAGAGAAATAAGTTTTGAATACAATGACAATCTTTCTCGGGTGGGAGACGGAGTTTCCATATGAGTCATTGATAGTAATAATCTTATTCCTGACTCTCCCCACTCTGATGTTATTATGGAATAATTTGGAGTTGGGATCTCTAAGTTTTAGCCATGTTTCCCTGGATGTTTGCTTAAGAAAGGATTCTTCAGCTCTGTTCAGTGAGATGAAGCTTTTAGAAGCTAAAATCTCTTCTTTAATAAGGTTGGGGTTAGAATGTCAAGATGTAAGTTGAAATTGAGCTTGGTGAAGCTCTATTTTAGCTTTATCAAACCGTTCACTGATATTATTGAAATTTATCTTGTTCAGATCAGATAAAGGGATCTGGAGTCTAAGAAGCTTATGGCTTAAGGATTCCATGGGATCACCCGTTCAGGGTAAGCTCCAATTATCCGAGATAATGAGTGATAACTGGGTGGTATTTCCATATATTAAAATATTTGAACGGCTTGGTAGTAATTGTCCTTGGGATGGTTAAGTGGAGTGTAATGGGGATGTGGTCTAAAGTGCGAGGGATGTCAAAATGGGCAAAGTAATGTGGGAAAAATCATCCCAAGGGTGATCACTTTTCTTATTGGTCCAAGTATATTAGAAACCAGAACTACAAAGGTCAATGTGACCGCTTTCATCACAACAAGCATTGAAGTCTCTCATGGAATTGGTCCCAAGGTATGTTCAGCCAATTTTTTTGTTTGGGTGACGGATAATATTAAAGTCACCCAAAGTTACCCAGGGGTAATCATTTATATTTCTTACAATACAAGTAATATCGTGAGATAGAAGTGGTTATTTCTAGTGGTTTACGATATCTTACAATCAATAAGTTGGGGCAATATCTTTAATGTTTCAATCTTGAAAACACCAGGGTTTCAGGCAATCCAAACTCTCCTGTAGGGATGGGACTCGTAGTTGGTTTTATAGTGTCAATATGGGAACATTGTTCTTATAATACTATATACGTTGTTAGAACTAACTTTGGTCACAAGTAAGCAAATTATAGTAATTCCATTTGATAAAACGTAGTCATGCACATCAATTTATCTAATGGGGCTGTTAAGACCCAAAACATTCCATGATGGAATTATCATAGACAGAGTTTTACTACAATAACAAGGAAACTATTTATTTAACTATGGATCCTCACATTATTCGTATATGTGGTCCTGAAATTGATACCTAAAACTGGATCTCTTGGCTGCAACGAAGGTGAGGTGACTTTGAAAGTTGAATGTTCATTCCCGATAGAATCTGGATTGATTTGGCTATCAACATTTCTCATGTCCGATTCTTGCATTCATTCCTACTTTCTCCACACAGAGCCTGAGAATGTCATAACTTTCGGGGAAAAAGTTGTCGCTATCGCTGGAGGTCACTAAGGTACAGTTATTAGTATCTTGAAAGGCTCATTCCTTTGGTCTATTGGAGCAATATCGGAGACCAAGGTTTTCTCCATGTTATGGAAGTTGGTTGTGATATACCCAAAGGTTTGGCATTTACCGCAAGATGAGGGGAGCCCTTTATACTTAATTTGTAAGTTGTACATTTTCCCAAGATAGTTTATGCTAATCGTACCTAGGAATATATTTATTGTACTCATGATGATGCAGCTTATGTCGAAGCTTAGCCTAGTTTTGTTTGTTATGTGGGTGTCCACATAGGTTGGAGTACCCACGAAACTACCAAAGATGTTGAGCCCTTTTTCAGTCCAGTACTGATGAGGTAGGTCATGGAACTTTACCCAGATCGGAATGGAATGTAGCAACTCTTTGCTTGAGTTGTCCATAGGCTCCCTTCGTTTCAGGAAGATCAAGCGGTTGTTGCAAAACCATGGGGACATTTCAAGAATCTAGGTAGCATTATCAGCCGACGCAAACTTGAAGAAAAACTTTCCTAACGGGGTTGGCATGCATTATAGCAGATCTTGGGAACCATAGGTCCTTGACGCAAGAATTTGGACATAGTATGGGCCTCTTTACTTTTTTAAAGAGTACTCAGATAAGCAGTTTTACCACTCTGTATGGTCGTCAGCCAAGGTCTTTGGCAGGAATACCGGAATACCGTTATCAAACTGAAGGGAGGGGACTTTTTCCACGCTCATGCTTGAACAAATATCTTGGTGGGGGCAACCATCTGAGCCCAAGTTTGGTTAAGAGACTCTTGGTTATGGGGTCCTCTATGGGTATGAGGTCGAATATTCACCAAATATACTGGGTAATGGTCATCATGCTCACTATTATAGAATGGTTTAGGTGTTTTTATGGAGTTCTGAGTCTGGTGGCGCGAACTTGTCTTTCTGGGTATCAACGGGCACGAGGTCTAGATATGGCATCACATCTACTGTTCTTACCCGGGAAGCTTTCACTGTGTCTTACTAGGGCCACTCCCAGTAAGAGCATATGATTTATAGTAGATTGGTTATGGGGTTGGGATGTGGGTGTTGGTGGATGATGGATTCGGGTAGGTTGAAATGTGGTTGGATGAGTATTTGCGGAAGTGTGGATAATGATGGACTCATTTTTTAGATGTATGGTGGTTGTAGTCTGGAGTATGGTTTTGTTCAGATTTGCTTAGAATACTCGGTGAGGTTTTAGGGTTTTGTAAGAGAGATGGTTTGTTGGGATCGAAGGAGTACCTGAAGCATGCATAGAGGATCTACTAGAGGAGTCCCGGGAGAACATACTTGTAGAGATTGTGTGCTTATTAGAGTTTTGTTATCCTCTTAAAAAGTTGGCAATACCGGCATATATGGATTTTAAGCGGTCAAACTTGGAGGATGACAGATTATTTCGTACTCCGCGTGGTTCTCATCCTCGTCCATGTCCATATGCAAGTTTGTGATTAACGACGGGAAGACAATAGAAGTGGAGTGTCTCCATGATCATGGGCCACTGTGATGGCCTTACTAGTTGAACTGGTTAGATGACTGGAATGTCGAGGAGCATTAATCATAGGAGGAGGACCTGCATGGGACATCAAAGGAAGATCATGCAAATGACAAAGGCGTGGAGCTTGTAGGGTGGACATCAGTGAGAGAGTTTGGGGGAGGGGCATCGAAAGGGAAAGTGAGGTTCCACAAGAGTTATCTGGTAGGAAAAAGGAGACCATCACTGACAATTCCTTTTGGTTTGGGTTTGTCCTTGAATCTCTGAGTAATTTTCTTACCATTGGCTTTCTTACCCGAGTATCTTTTCTCTGTTGGTTTGTTACTATTACATATTTTGACAATATTTAAACTAGATTAACAGGAGAGGGGATGGGTTTTATAGATGAAGAAGTGAAGAGGCTGAGAAGGGTTGATGTGGTTTGTTAATGGTGAGGTGATATAGTGATTACGGAGGCTAAAAAACCGATATACGGGGTGGAGATGGTGGCTATAGGTTATAATAACCTGGAAGCAATAATTAAAGCATGTTGGATACTTTACGTAGTAAATCTCTTTAATAAATGAAGGGAGAGGGAAACCTGTCTCAGTAATTTGCTTATTGGTAAAGAGCACTTATTGTCTCAGGGGACAATGAGTTTCTTTGGGGGGAGCACACTTGTCAGGGATGAGAGATATTCCAATCGTGGGCATTGGTTGATGAAATAACTGGTGTGCATTAATGTCACGTGTGAGTTTCTTTAACAAGGACTCAGAGTGTCGTGAAAATAACCGTTGGGATTCATGGGTCAGCTCCTGAAAGGCACGCCCAATCCTAAGTGAGTAGAAAACATTTCCATTTCCCCAAACACCAGATAAGGGGGTCATTTCAAAGGAAGCTGGTAGTTGGGGGTTCTTTAGAGAGAAGTTATTGGTCCTCGAAGAGTTAATGAGAGTAGTGTCCAGATACAAGTGGTCTGATGGGCGAGCTTTGGACACGGTCGCACTAGTCAGAAGCCATGAGTGGTTATGGCTCTTTGGACTCATCTTCCTGAAAACAGAGTCTCAATGAGAGAGACCATGCATGTTTATATTCTCTTATATTTAAACAAATAAAGTTTGCATCTAGATGAGCCGATGTCCAAAATTAAAAACAAGATAGCAATTTGAACATATTTATTTAGACTAACAGCCTTATTAATAAAACAAAATTACGGATCTCTGGTTTTTTCTTCCTCAAGAACATAGACTATATGATGAAGCTCATGCTAGCTTTTGATTCCTGGGTTTTCGACAAACATAGTTTGTGCCCAGATAGACTGTTGCCCATAAGTAAAATCAAGATGTTCAGATTATTAATCCCGATTTGAAGGACAACATTATAAACTCTTTAATTACAGAGGTTTATCATGTTTAGAAGCTTTAGTGTAAATGAAAAAAATATAATTATATATATACACACACACATGTATTGTAGATAAAGTTAGACATCTAGAATATCCCTTTCATATCCATCGTGATAAGGAATGTCAACATCTGGTGAAACACGAGACCTGGGTTTTGATGTCCCTTCGAATGCCAACCTGAATTGAGCGTGTATTTGTTGCATGTTTTTGTCTGTTTTGTTTTTTCTGGAGGTCTCATTCCATGGATCCTCCTTACAAGTTGTACATAAGAGAGCCAAATTTTGTTCTGGTCTCTGGAAGTCGTAATCTCAATTATAGACTTCTGGTCATTGACCTTATAGGGGGAAGAGATTCTAAATATGAGTCATTACGAAGACGAATGTTGATTCTAAAGAGAAATATTTGAATTTTTACGGGATTGACTTTGAGATGTGATACATAAAATAAATTATCGAGGCCCTATTTGATGAGAAGAATGGAATTGACGTCACCATGACTTGAAAATCGTAAGGTCTTATGCGAAGTAGATGTTAGTGATTTTTAGTTTGTGACATTTTCAGTGAAATCTTAAATTCCTCTCATTACTTGATTTCCTTTAGGATATTGGAAAGAACTTACATAACAAGTACGCGGAGAAATAGAGATAACATATCACCTTGTTTAAAACCTTTTTTTCCATGGAAGTTACCATGGCGATACTATTAATGATAATACTATAGATAGGAGATTTTGAGGGCGATTCTTTTGCCTTTACAAATGGTATGATAACCCCGCAAAATTTCTTAGGAAATGAGGATATTATCATAAATATTTCTACCAGTGATAAAATCCTATTGCAAATTGTAAATAAGGTAAGGGAATTAATCTTTAATTCGATTGGTTATAATTTTAGAGATGATTTTATAGTTAACATTGCATAAAGTAATAGGTCTGAAATCGGCAGCCACAATAGGAGAATCGTTTTTGGGGATGAGAGCGATATAAGTGGAGTTCCAAGAGGAATCAAGAACTTCATAGTGGAAGAATCCAAAAGGAAGGGGTCAATGTTCCAAGACTCATTGAAGAAACTAGAATTAAAGCCGCCAGGCCCAAAAGATTTATTACTGTCAATACTGGATAAGGGAGACTTAATTTCTTCACGATATTTATATATAAATGAAATATATAATGTTAAAATATTAATAATTTATTTAATTCTTTAGTTTTTTTATGTAAACATAAGTTAAGTTTAAAAAAATCAACAAATACTAATATTAAAGAGACACAATTGATAGAAATATGTATTAACCAATTAGAGCAAATTAATATACAACAAATATTTTTCGTAAGCTAATAAGCAGATTTAAGATATTTTGACTAAAAACATTTATAGGTATATATGAACCTATGAAAGCCAAACAATAGATTTGGCAATTAGAATATATTTTTGAAATAATGAATTGTTTAGATGTAAATAAACTTGTTTTGTAGTATTTATATAAGTAAGAAAGCTAAAAATTTGTGGAACTCAATGAAGGTGAGGTGTTAGGATAAATACACTATCTTGGGAGGATTTTAAGGAAAAAAATTGTGACACGACTTTAAGAAGAAAAAAATAAAAAATCGAGTGTATGGAATTCAAAGAAGAGTGAATTGGTAATGTGGATTATCAAAACTAATTCGAAGAACTATCTCATTTCGCGACACATATTATCACTCATGCGAAACGACAACGACAAGTTCGAAAGTTCATACCAAGGCTAGTTGCACACATAAGAAGATTGTTATTGGAGGGACAAAATAAAAATTATCGAAAAGTTTTGGAAAAACTTTAATAATCAAATAAGATAATATGGACCAAAAAGAAAGGAACACTAAACTTAAGAGAACATGAAAATAAAAATCACACCCAACTTGGAACAATGAATAATCTTAGAAGAAACAAATTAACTTTTGTAGTTTTTCTCAAACGAATGTTCTTGGAAGAATGATAAATCGAACTAGAGAAGCATATTATAATTACGCATCACTCAGTTATCAAATTTGTGATCGTACCAATACACGGGCAGAAGAAGTCACTTATTTTAACTTCCAGCAAGAGGGTCATCACAACAAAAATTATCCACAACATCAGAGAAGTAACTTTCGGCCACCACCAATGCAACAATAAATACCACTACAACAATGATCAATACAACAACAATGACCACCATCGCAATCTCGAAAACAACAAATAAGAAGGGTCTTGCGAAGGCTAGTATCGCAGGTACGTTGTAAATATATAATTATTACGCAACGATATTATTTGATATCAGTGCAACACATTCATTTATAATAATAAACTTTGTACAAAATTTGGGATTATAACTAGTATCTTTGAATCCTACGTTATATGTTACATCTGTATTAGGGTCTACCATAATAGTTAATCACGTATATGATAACTTTCAAATTGATATTTAAAGAAAAATAAATGTATGCCAAGTTAGTACTATTTTCAATAACTCGTTTGACTTTATTCTAAGTATAGATTGGATTTCCATGCTACTCTAGATTGTCATACAACAACCATTACATTTTCTATTCCTTTGAAGAAACATCTATTCCCAACACAAGATTCCTTCATTATTAATTTTCTTGTTGATTAGAAGAAAAAAAAAATATTCCTTTAAGATCTCAAATTCTCATAGTATGTGAATTTAAAACCTATTCAAGGATATACCTAAATTGAACACAAATCGAGAAATCATTTTTTGTATCAATTTATATCCTTGAACCACTTTTATCTCAAAATCACCATATAAAATGGTACCAAATGGGATGCAAGAACTAAAAAGACAAACACACGAGCTAGAGAATTGAGGGTTTGTAAGGCTAAGTATATCCTCTTAAGGAGCTCATGTGTTATTTTTAAAGAACGATGTGTATCCTTAAGGTTATGTATATATTATGGAGAACTAAACAAATTTAACATAAAGAATAAATACCCTTTGACTAGAATCAATGATTTTTTATCAACTCTAACGAATGGTTATATGTTTAAAAATATATTGAAGATGAAGATATTATTTGATTGTGTTAAATATGTTTTGACAATATTTTCGTAAGAAAGGGGAAATAATTAAAATTTAGATAAAATTTATAGCGATAATTGAGTTATTTGGTATAAGTATAAAGAGAGAATTTTTGACATAGTGGTTAGGCAGTATTTTCATAATAAGGGATTACATGGTTAATGGTCCAATTTCGTTAACTCAAGCCCAAATATAACTCAAGCCCATACTTATAAAAATATAATATTACAACTTTATTACGTCAACACTATAAATTTAACTCAGGATTAGTAACACATAGGTCCAACTTGTTCTTCGGAGAATTCGATCCTTATTAGTAGTCTCCCAAGTCCCTACAATGGTCCTGCGGGAGGATTGAGACTTGGAACTACTTCAGATTGAATCATGCAAGAACTTGGCACTTTGAATCAAGTCACATAAATACTTATCACTTTTCATTGGTTCTGGTTGATCTGAATACGCATTGAAAAGATAATCTTGAGTGATATATGAAGTTGTCCGAATGTAGTTATGTATGTGCTTTGGAGATGGTTGTTTGGAACTCTACTCTTGTACACGTGTCATGGAATTATTCTTCCCATGACCTTTTCTCCGAATGGTGAAGCGTGATAACTTTTTGAAACAATTCCACTTCTCTAAAAATAATCGTTTGGGGAGACTTTTCCACTTCCTAAGGCGTATATTTATTGGGCTTGTGAAAAAAAGACTGTTGGGCTCTTCTAAACTTCTCTATAAATACTCTTCCTCATTTTAGTATCACTTCAGTTTTCAAAAATTTATAAAGATAAAGAGGGAAGCTCTAAACTTCTACCATAATAATTTCCAGTTTTAAATCCAATAGTCACCGCCAAATACTTTTCCGGGGAAATCTTATCTTTAGATTTGCATGTTTATTGATGTCGCCGCTTTCACCAATTGGTCCGACCTGTTAAAAACAGGTTGGACCCGAACCCGACCTGTTTGACACGAAATTGTATCCAACGCGAAACATCCGTTTGACACGAACCCGACCTGTTTGACACGAATTTTGGGTAAAGGAAAAACTTAATAAATGGAGATGCAAGGGGATCGAACCATGTACCTCCCGCATGCAAATCGGGCGCTCTACCATTTGAGCTACACCCTCTTTTGAAATTTTATTGGTTCACTATATTTATATAAAGTCAAGATATGCTTACTTCACATATTTACACCGGCTTTACTATCACCGGTGAAGTTATCTTACCGTAAAATATATGGTGATGATGGGTTTGCCATCTCACCTAAACATGAAAAAAATGCATGAGATAAATTAAATAAATTTAAGAAAATATCAAATAACCACTAAGTTGTCACTTCTTAACAAATAACCACTAGAATTGTAAATTGATTCATCCGACAAAAAAAGATTAAATGCATTCAATATCTATTAATAAATCTAACAAACTCACACGAATCAGATAAAAAAAACTGTTAAATAATAAATCATTTCCATTTTTTATTCTTAATATTATAATCTATATACACAGAAGATGAAAGATTCAAAACTTTATTAATATACGTGAAAAAAGAATAAAATTCAAAACTTTATAGCAAATATGTGAACCATCATTTGTCCTCCCTCGGATACTTATTTAAGTATACTATTTATTTTATATCTTTTAAATTTTTTTAAAAAAAATCATTAATAAAGTTTTATAAGTATTTTTGGTGTTCTAATTTATAGGTCAAAATTTTAAAATAATATTATTTTATTAATAAAATTTTATTAAGTGTTTTCAGTATTTTATTTTACAGGTGTACAGGTCTTTTGGGTTTTACAGGTCTGTTTCGGGTTTACATGTCTTTTCGGGTTTCACATGTCTTTTCGGGTTTACGAGTCTTTTCGGGTTTTACAAGTCAGTTTCGGGTTTTACAGGTCAGTTTCGGGTTTACAGGTCTTTTCGGGTTTTACACGTCAGTTTCGGGTGACACGAACCCTACCCGAACCCGACCCGTTTTTTTCGAGTCGGGTTCGTGTCGTGTCTTATTTTCATCGGGTCTGAAATATCACGTCTCTAACCCTAAAATTTCGGGTCATGTTCGTGTTGGGTTTACAGGTCGTGTCCAAAATTGCCAGCTCTAGCTGTGTCTGTCAGATGAAGCTGAAATTAAGAAAAAAATTAGAAAATTTCCCCGTCTTCCAGAATCCAAAGGCCCTACAATCATTACTCAAACCTTTGACTACGGAGACACATTCCCTTACAACAGACACTCAATTTTGACTGATCCTCAGTCATCTATTGGTCAATTTTTAGCTTTGAGAACTCATTCTTTGATGCCAACATGGTCTCAAGAAGTTACTAGCAACAAACATCGATCACGATTCATAAGCATGTCCAATTAATAAGGAGTCTATTTAATTATATTACTATATAAGTAAATATAAATTGGACTTATAGGTGAAAACCCAATATGGAGGAAGAAGTATGGAAATCGGGTTAAATTTGATCTTTGTGAAGGAGTGAACTCAAATATCAACGGTTGGGATTGAATTGATAAGTTGATGGACTAAATTGATAGAAACCAATATAGTGGGTTGTGGTCCGTGGTCACAAAGTAGTATATACAAATTTGATGTTATTAAGCTTGGACTTTAAACCAACTACATTGTCTATAAATCGGAGACCTAGGTCATGGATTCTTTTGCAATTCCTAGATATTGTCTCCTGTTTTCGTGATGGTAAGATACACAAAATCAAAACACTAATTTTTTTTTTGTCACCATTATTTTTCCTACATAATTTTTTGTGTATTTCAAATTTCAATATTATACGAGAATGGGAAACGTTAAATCAAAAGAGATTCATAAAAAAGAACGTTAAAAATATACTTCTACTAATCTACTCAAACTAATCGTTATTAAAATGAAACACTATAATAATGTCGCTCTTGTTATAGTAAAATTGAAACTCATAAATAACTATTTGTTTTATCTATATCATAGAATTATTGAACAATTTAATAAATCCTACTATATTGAACCCAAATAATACAAAATATTAAATGTAAATAAATCTGAAATTTAAGTTATCAAATTTAAATTATAATATATATATAAATATTAAACAAACTATAAAATTCAAGTTACATATAAACTCGAATGTAGTTTTCTGAGTTAAAGAGTGCAGTCATAAAATTACTACTTAAGCTTTTATACATTTGGACCGTGGTTTGGAAATACATATATATAAAACAAAGATAAAATCTGATGATATCTTAATTGAATTGATGTATTAACACACATGTGAAATGGATAACTTTTATACTCCCCTATTCTCCTATTCTGTCCTAACGACGAGGAGTATTATATAAATAGTTTTGTATACATGTCAGGTGAATTGATATATGGAAAAGATTGCATATACCTTAATTGAATCAATATATCTATAAATATAAATTCATAAACTATAAAAAAAATTTATATAAAAGTTGTTTAAATAAAATAAAATAATTCTTACGAGTGTTTAGAGCATATCTCGAAAAAATACAAAAATTTTGAAAAAATCGTCAAATAACAATGACGACACTAAAGCATGTAATACTGAATAAATAGTAAATATCAAGAAAAAGAAAAAGAAAAAGTAAACCAGACCCAATATATAAAAACCAGTAGAACAAAAAAAATTATGAACTGCAAATATAAGGAGGTCATCCATCAGCATGCAAGACAACAAACAATTCCAAAAAAAAAAAGGGATCACCAGAGACAAATACACATCAAGTAAGTAAAAATAAAATTACATAGGTCAGCAAATTTTGGGGCCATGGAATCTGAATTAAATTTCAAAGTAGATTCAGTAAGACGCCGTAGAGGCAGTGGTCAGGCGGAGCCAAACATTCTTGCATTCCTCTCTCTCCAGATTGGCAAATGACGCGTCAAAACAAGAGCCAAAGATGTCGGTTTTGAGATTGAGACCAGTTTGACGCCTCACAAACTCAAGATTTCCAGCTATTCGCGGAATGCAGAACCCCAACTTAGAACTAGAATGGAAACATTATGCAAACACCTGCTCTACAACCCGAAACACTTATGCTCCATTAGTTCAAAATTTTCCACTCATTCAGAGGTTTATAAATATCTAGCGCATGTTCTAGTCGCACATAATGGAACTCTACTAGAAAATTTGCCAAAGTTTGTGCCTTAATTGTTATTAAGGAGCAACATATATTAGATATAATGAAATTAATAAAATATTATGATAGAGTTCCGGAAAGAGGCTCTGCTTCCACCCATTTAGAAAATAATCAACATCGACAATAATGGTCTAACGGCCTCCGGATGCATAGGTAAAGGTCCAACTAAGTCTAGGCATCATTTGTTAAAATGAAACTCTTCATATATTGACTCAACTGGTACAACTAGTAAATATATTATATTCACAAGTCGTTGATAGTTATCACATTATTTGAGTAATTCTTTAGTATCCTCCATGATAGAAGGTCAGTGAAATCCAACAAATAGAACCCTGATTGTTAATATCTTATAGCCACAATAAGCAGTTATCTCCCACTTTGTGCAATTCAGATAACATAATTTTTGATTCATCAATTCCGAGGAATCGTAAGTATGATCGACTTAAATAATTCTTATAAATTATATCCTTAAGAACCATAGTTATCAGTGGCGAAAAGAGCTAAAAAACCACAACGGTAGGGCGAGCGGCGAGGCGATGACCAAATGACATTCGGTGATCCTTTACGTGGATAATATATTTATAGCACATAACGGTAAGTTAAATAATACTATTTAAACATTGAAACTAACAATAATAACTTAAACACTCAATTACATAATTCTTAGAACATCATAGACCAAAAGATATCATCGTCCGAGACAACATCTTCACACCTCTCATCGCCATCATGTTCTCATTTATATCCCATAATGAAGTATCTTCTTCTTCAGATTCTCTATCAACAAGCCTCCGATCTCTTGTGTGAGCCGCTGAAGATGATGGATTCTTAGATCGAAGATTGTAGTCTACTTCTTTAGCCTCAACAACTCCAACATCAACTCATTCCAATACATATTCATAGACACTATCTTCAATGACAACACTATCATAAGCTATATTTTCAGGTTCACCAATCAACCACTCATTACTTTCATCAATATCGCTCAAAGCAATTGGATCGATTTTTCCATGAAATTGATAACATCGCTTCAATGCTCTATTGTGTTTTATAAAGACCAAATTATTCAAGCAACGTTATAAAATTATAAAATTACATTAAAATATTTAGAAATCAAGTTTCCTACATGTTCAAAGAAGCTCATTTTTTCACATCGAGATGAGCTGCAAACAAGACTGAATACTCGAATGGCAAACTTTCGCAAATTAGGTGTTAATACCATAGTTCACCCACCATTCCGCTAGATTTTTAACATAAGTAACAAAAATAATGAAATTGAAACAATATTGAAAAATAAATATACAAGAATTTATGTACCTGGTGGCATGGAACTTAGATATCTATTAGCCAAAGGTCTGCCAAAAGAACCTTCTTCATATCGATATGCATTCAACTCTGCTGTGATCTTAGTTTGAATCTTTGGGTTGGATACCATTCTCACAAGACATGTTTGAAAACCATGATTGATTTCAAACTTCCCATCAACATCTTGATTGTTGTAAAACAAACTAGGATTCAAGTAGTAAGCTGCAACATGCAATGACCTATACAATTGATTTTCCTATCTCTTGTTAATGAATATAAAAATATATCTTTGTACTTGGCTTCATTATTTGAGAATGCTTTGGTAATAGCTTCGTTGGCCTTATCTAAGACTTCGTAAACATACCTCATTGCAGGTTTTGACTCACCATCTATCATTCGTAACCCTCCTAATAGTGGACCACCAATCCTTAGCACAACAAAAGTATTTATCCAAAAGAATGGCATCATCAAAGTTTGTTTAATTTTTTTCTCAACCGTTTATTTTGAAAACTTACTTTGATGCCATTCATTTGAATTAAATAACTTCATGAAGTTCCGCATCATGTTAAGATATGTAGCAAAACAAGTCTTAGTCGACCTAACCATTTCTTTGTTATTGGTGAAGTTCCGCATCATGTTAAGGACTCTCGAGCGACTGTACACATAGATATTCACCCTAACTGTCTTCTCAATAGTTTGTTTGAATCTCGGAATCTTAAAAATATCCTCAAACATCAAATCAAGATAGTGGGTCGCACAAGGAGCCCAATATAAATGTGAATACCTACCCTCGAGCAACTTGCCTATCATATAGTAAACAACAAAAATAGTAAGCATAAAAATAACCAACAATAAAAACTAGTAGTTAGCATAAAACTAGTATTTTTGGTTTGAACCGAGGCTAAAAATCAACTTATAGTGGAACTTGAGTAGCTAGCTATATAGCAGGTTGTATGCCTTACTTCTAAGATAATCAAAACTCAAAACTTTAAGCTTTGTCTCTAACAAAATTGGACACTTGATCCTAAAATAAAAACCTTATTCTGTAACTTTAGTGTTTCCTTTGTCATTAACTTATAAAAACAAATGATTCAAGAGCAGACACGAAAGAGACAAACACACAATTATATACTCTTCAATAGTTTATAGTCTTTTTGTCCACTGTAAGAATTATAAATCGCACTTATTTAGACAATCCATAAAAATAACCACCAATAAAAACTAGATTAGTTAACATACCACCTAGAATATTTTCATATGCGTTATTTGTAACTACTTAAACAACATTCTCCGGGCAAAGTTGATCTATATACTTGTCGATCATATCATACATCTTGGACCCTGTTTTGGAGAAACCTGAAGCATCAATTGTGTCCAAAAAAATATTTCTTCTATAAGTGTTTACCAATAAGTTAATAAGAACCTTCCCATTCCTATCAGTCCAACCATCAACCATCAAAGTACAACAGTTTGTTCTACCCTCCTCTAAGTTTTCTTCGACAAGTTTCTCAGTAGTTTCTCTTTATTTTTTCAAACATGTCACCCTAACTTCATGATATGTTGGGGCCTTCATCTCCATACCATACTATCCAATAGCCTCAAATGCAGCTTGCAAAGACTCATAATTAACCGCATTAAAGGCAATTCTGGCATCATACATCCATCTCTAAAACAACTGAACTGCATATGCCCTTAATTCCTTCCTAGCATACTTGATTTTGCATATTTTATCCTTTTAGTTATGGGCTCCTCTTATAATACAAATCAAGCGGCCTTTTTGAATCGGGGCAGTGAAGACTCTCAATTTCTTCATCTTCATAATCTTCTTCAGCTATTAGCTCACCATTCACTCGTTCTATTGCCTTTTTCTCCTCCAATTTTTTTCCGCTGCACTTTGAAGTCTATCTTTGATATGAAAAGGACATGTTTTACAATAAACAGACATTAGTAGATGACCCGAGTAGATGATGCTTCAGTCGAGTTATCCCCTTTATAAGTTTTAACACAAAAACTACATGTAACGACATCTCTATTTTTAAGGTCAACACGGAATCCATAATCCTAACCAATGTTTTTGAGTTTCGTAGATGTAGACGAACCAATTTATGCGTTAGAGGAATTGGATGTCATTTCATAATCAAATGAATAAAATCGAATTAACAATTATCTAAAAAATGCAATATTACAAATCTTTTAAACTAAATTACAAACTACAGACACGGGCTACCGATTAAATTAAAATAATTTACACTAAAGCAATTAGTCATCTAATCCTAGCATGTCATGTACTGCGAGCTAAGCTAAAAACTCGTAAAACAATCAGTATACACTAGTAAGAAGAGATGTACTGTCATCTAATCTTAAGCTAAGAAGTAAGAACAACTTATACTAGTTGGAACATCATTCCGAACTAGCTGCAATCAGCTAATGGCATATTTTGTTTTAGTGCCGTATCAATCCCCTTTACTTTATTTTAAAGCCGTCTCTCCTCTTACATATTTTGTTTTTAATACCATCAAGATCCTATTTTGAAAACTTCAACTTAAGTGCAAGATTTTCCACATTGTTACACATTGTTATTTTTATCGTATGAAAAAAATCTACATAAAAGATATATCAAATGCGGGAAACATAGGCTGAGCCTTTAAGTTATTTCCGATAATGAACAAAACTTAAAACTAAAGGTAATACAGATATGGAATTTTGTATATATATGTAAGCCATTCAGCTTAATACCAGCTTTCAAAACAAGTAATTGGTACCGGAAATATCGATAGTCACATTAAAATTAAGTGTAACTGGAAACCCTTTCAGTAAGCATCAACCAACTGATATCGATTGGTCAGGTTTTCGGTAGCAAACAATTAAAAAATAATCTATAGATAATAATCCTATAGCAGATTCCTCTAAGATGAAATCAAAGTCGTGAAATTAGAAAAAATCATTACAAATCATATAATTAGAATCCCAAACTCCTATAGAAAACGTAATCATTCTTTCAGCGTTAAACAAGAACATATTATCAAAAATAAAACATATATCCCCAAACTTGCAATTAGAAAAACGGAAAAATGACTTACAGTTCGGTGAAAAAAGAGTCCGTTTTGCTTCGCTTATTCTGATCCCACGCCGCCGTTGGGGATTTCTGCTCGCCATCGGGGTCAGGATGGACGGAAGTCGGCCGACGAAAAGGAAAAGATGTATGCGGCTGCTTGCTTGAGGGTAGAAAGAAGGAGTGCGACAGTGGCTCTTTGGAGAAGAAAATAAATGGTGCTTGCTCTTTTAGTTTTAAATTTTTACATTTTTAGTTAAAAAAATTACATGGGCTTAGCGTGGCGCGCCATGCCGAGCGCCTTGCTATATATTTTGTGACGACCGTGACGCATCAAGGAGAGCACCACACTAAGAGCTTCACTACACACCATAACCTTTGAACCTTAGTTTTTTGTCAATACTTTATCAATTAGTAGAGTCCATTTACTTGTAAATTTTGTAATACCTTTTAGAATGCCTTTTTGTTGCTTAACATGAACTCATAACTCGTCATTATCAAAAGATGATCTTATATCATAATCCATGGATATCCTTCGATATAAGCAATAATATTAAGAAATCAGCCATCAAATTTTTCATCCCAGGGAGCGTGTTCGTACTCGATGTGTTAAAAAAACAGCTAGCTCTCTCAAGACCTTTAAATATTTTACCAAGTAATCTTTTCTTGTTACGAATTGACCTGATGCATGATTAATTAGCAGTTGTGAATCACTTATCAAACAAAATATTTTAGTATCACTGTGCAAGACTTAGCCCTATCAAGGCTGCTTTATACTCTAACTCGTATCTGACGGTTTAAACCCAAAGCGTATAGTTTGATGCATTAACTCTTTAGGGGGGACACTATGTAAACCCCTACTCCACAGCCTGAAATGCTTGAGCCCCATAAGTTTGAATTTGTCCACTCATTCAGAGGTTTATAAATATCCTAACCCATGTTATGATCGCATAGAATGGAACTCAACTAGAAAATCTGTTAAAGCCTGTGTCTTAATTGTTATTCAAGAAGTGAATTCGATGTCATAATCTTTTAGTTCCACATACCATTTAATCACTCTACTTGATACACCTAGCTTTTGCAATACATTTTTAAGTGGAAAGAAGTTCGAACAGTAATGGAATGAGCTTGGCAATATGGTCTTATTTTTTGCATTACAACTACTAGAGCGAAAGCTAATTTTTCCAACTTTAAGTATCATTTTCAGCATCTAATAGACTTTTACTTATATAATAAACGAGGTGCTGATAGCCATGAACTTCCCTGACCAAAAGGGCATTTATTACATAATCAAACACTGGTATGTAAATAAAAAAATCTCGTCCCACAGTTGGTTTAGTTAAAGTCTATGCAAAAATGGTGCACGATTATCTGAATACCTAGACATAAATCTGTTTAAAGCTTTTAACCTTTCAGTTTAAATTTGTATTTCTTTGATAGACCTCGGGGGATCCATAGCAATTAAAGAGATCAACTCTATTTGGTCGGCTTGAATATCTTTCTCACTTACAATATAAACCAATAAATTTCCAGTCCCCATACCAAATGTATTCTTTTATAGGTTCAATTTAGGTTGATGGCTTTTAGATTAAAAATATTTCCTCCAGACCAGAGAAATAATCATCATCTCGCATATTTTTTACCAATATATCATCAATATAAATTTCAACATTTCTTCCAGTCCGGCTAGCGAAGGCCTTAATTACCAAGCGTTTATAAGTAGCCCCAACATTCGTCAAACCAAATGACATCACTTTTATGAACATGATGTTGTCTTGACTTTACCACACAAAAGCGTCCATTGATGATAAGAGTTTATTACCCAAAGTTGAGTCTATCAACTGGTCAATTCTAGGAACATGGAAAGGATCATTTGGACAAGCCCTATTTATATTTGTAAAGTCAACACACATACGCCATTTCTCATTTTTCCTTTTAACGAATACCGGGTTCGTTTTCTAAAATGGGTATTAAGATTCTCGAATATTTCTTATTTGTTTTAACTTATCCACCTGTGTAACAATTGTTTTGGATATACTAGTAGAAAAAGCTCTTTGTTTCTGGATAATGGGGCATACATTGGGCTACATTGCTAGTTTATAGCAAATAATACTTGAATTGACACTTGTTGCATCCTCGGTACACCAGGAAAACATGTGCAAATTCTTAGAAAAAAAATATAGTAGTTATTCTCTTATGATTGGTGGTAACCGATCGCAAATCTTCACCATATTTCCATTTGGAAAAGTATACACCACAATATCCTCATTAGATGTTACTAATTTGGGACACTCTCTTGGATTATATAAAGTGTCTAACTCTAAAATTTACTCAAATAATTACTATTCCTTTTTTTTGCATTCTAGAGCATCTAAGGAGACAAAACAATAACATAGCATTATATAGCCATCCTCTGGATGCTGCAAACAACTCCAACATACTATCCAATAGTATATTTCAAACACTAATGGACAGTTGAGGCAACATCATGCATACTTGATAGCCATGATCTGCCAAAAATAGTATTATACAAAGTCGGGTCATCCACGATTATAAAAAGTACTCCCACTGTCTTCTTGATGGGTCATCATCTGAGTATCACATCACTTTCAAATTCTCCAATTACATTCAAATTTATCCTTGTAAATTCCACTATTTTAATTATTTGGTTGGAATGTCGAGAGGGTTAGTCATTTGCTTGTAAGTGGACATGACCAACATGTTTGCCAAACTACCTGTTTCAATGACGATTCTTCAAATTTCAGTCCCTTTGATTTCCCCTTCGATCACAAATGTATCCTAATATGGCCCAAGAAGATCTCTCAAAATATCACCATCAAACACAATAAACGACATTATATCTTGGTAAAAATGGGTATATATTTTTTCCTTCTAACTGAGTTGCCAAACTTATAACATAACTCTTTCGTGAACAACCTAAAGGCCTTGATACCGTATCCCCACTAAAAATGGTTAGTGACTAAAAAACTTAACAAATTCTTAACATTTCTTTCATTTTTTTATTCATCCACCACTATGGTATTGGTTTGGTCAGGACTAGGGTCGAGATACTCGGAATCCATATCAAACTCGTTATAAGGTTTGGTTATAACTATATCATTTTTATGCATGGGGCCAACTTCTATTGCCTCACTTCGGACTATAACTTAACTGAAAACTTGAGCTTACGGCCGAACCCCTGACTGTGCTTTGATAAAAGTGGTCAGTTTTCCATTTTAAATTAAAGTTTGATTCTCTTACTTCAAAGTAATACAATTTATTGTATCATATCCCACATCATTATGATACTTACAAAACCAGAATTTCGATTATTCATTGGACTCTGGATTGGGAGTGGTTTTTTTTAAGTTGAACAAAATTCCTTATCTTATCAAATATAGTAACAACGCTCTATTTTAGATCTGCACATTGATTGGTTGGACCGATTTATTTTCCTCGGATCTGTACTAATGAACTTGTGGATGTTGATTTACCCTAAGTCGAGGTGAATTCTGATTTGTATCATTCAAATAAAATTGGTGACTTTCTAGTGCTGAAAGTTTTGGGCTTGTTTTTGTTGATAGCTTGAGGTAGAAAGTTGTGAAGCCTTAATTTTTCCCTGCGATTGGTCATGTTATTCTTGCATTAGTAATTGCTCCTGTTTTTCATCATTCACATGTGGTAATCGACCAGACCCTTCTTCGATCATGACTCCCTCAATAATCTTGGCATGATCCACCTATATCTCAAAATTCATCATTCGGTATATTCTGAAGATAAACTTAAAAACACATAAGGTTTTGTACATTGTTATCTGGGTACCTATCTAGGCTCTCACTGTGGTCGGTCGCCACTGATAGTGTCAAAGATTTTTATAGGGTAATTTCATAATATGGGAGGAACTAATTACCTTTGGATAAGCTTTAGAAAGATAATTGAGTTGTTTGGTATAAGTGTAGAGGAATAAATTATGACATGGTTACGCAGTAAATGTGTTCTTAACTTTCAATAATTCAAACAAAGCTACATTTAGCAAATAGGCCTAATGGGCTTACATGGTCCATTAGCCCATTTTAGTAATCATGGCCAAGATATAACTCAAGCCCATGTTTATACAAAATTTCTAATATTACAACTTTATTACGGCAGCACTATAAAGTAAATTATGATTTAGTAACACATAGGTCTGACTTGTCCTTTGGAGAATTTGGTCCTTATCATTATCAATTATAAATACGAAAATATGATATATCCAAAACAAAATTTAGAACATGTTACAGAGATTATTAGTTCTTGGTAATGACGTTTAGATTAACAAATACCCTGCTAGTTTTTATAAATATGAGAAATCAAAATTTCCATCCTTATTTAGACAAATTTATCATCATCTGCGTTGATGATATTTTGATATACTAACCAACCAAAGGAGATCGCCATCAAACTTGAAGCTTGTATCAAAACTATTACAAGGTCACCGGTTATATCTGAAGTTAGAAAATATGAGTTTTGGTTCGAACGTGTTAAAGTTTTAGGCCACAAATGTCTAAAGATAGAATATCAATATATTTTAGTAAGATATATTTTTGAAATAGAAATAACCAGCTACAGGCGGAGATTTGAAAGTTTCAATGTATTAGTCGGGTACTACCAAAATATTATTATAAATTAATATGAATCGTCGGACCTTTCACTCAGTTGACAAAAAAATATAAGTTTATATGAATGATAAATATGAAAGGACCTTTAAAATATTAAAGGAAAGATTGAAATTCACACATATTTTTACTGTTCTGAGGGATGGCGTGAAATTATTAATATATAGTGATGCACCATGCAAATGATTTGGTTGTTTTTTATACAAGGGTCGTGGAAGGTTGTGGAGAATAAGTTACCTGAAGAGATGAAAGAAGAGGAGAAACAAGATCTTCAAGAAAGGGCTTTGTGTTGGATTTTTATGAGTGTGAAAGACAATGTGCTTCGCGAGATTAGTGGTGAGCAGACTACTGCCTGCGCATGGAAAAAGCTAGGAGATCAGATCGAAAGAAGATATGTCCATAACAGAGCACTTAGATAATTTTAAATCAATTATTATGGATTCGGAGAACATAGATATCAATATTGAGGATGAGGATCAAGATTTGTTTGTATTGAGATCATTACCAGCTCCCTATGAAAACTTTGTAGATACCATTTATGTATGGTAAGGATAGGTTATCGCTAGCAGATGTCAAAGGGGCACTGAAATCAAAGGACATGAGACAGTTGCACCCAGACAATCAAGCTCAAAGAAAAGGTCTTATGTCTAGGGGAAGATCTAGAAGCAAAGCGAGTTCTTTAAGAAGGAAGAAATGGAGGTCCAAGTCAAAGGTAAAGCACTCAAACTATTATGAATATGGTGAGCAGGGTCATTATAGGAGAGATTGTCTGAAACTGAATGGTAAGAAGGGAAATCAAAAGAAAAATGCAGCAAACATTGTTGAAGGTGTGAACGATTCCGACGATAGTGAAAAGAGTGGTAGAGGAGATATATTTTCCGTGATTTCATACTTTGGGAAAAACTCTTGGGTACTCAATATTGGCGCTACATATCCCATGTGTTAGTTCAAGTAGTGGTTTGATACTTACAAGCCAATGCAGGGAACTGTCTATTTAGGGAACAATCATTCGTTGATTGTTGGTGGTATTGGTAACGTCGATATCCAAATGCTTGACGGGGTTGTTAGAATCTTGACGTGCTGGCATGTTCCTGGGTTAAAGAGAAACCTGATTTCTCTTAAGACGCTAGACTCTCGGGGTTACAAGTACCATGCAGAAGACGGTGTAATCAAAGTGACAAAAGGCTCAATGGTATGCATGAAAGGCAGTTTGCAGAAGAGTCTTTACATTCTCCAAAGAGTGTTGTTATGGGCGAAGCTGCAGCAGTATCATCAGGGAGTAATAGCCAAAGTAGGCAGGATCAAAATAAGTTGTGGCATTGGCGTCTTGGTCACATGAGTGAAAGAGGATTAGCTGTTTTAGGAAATAGAGATTTATTGAAAGGGTATAAAGCAGAATCATTGGGATTTTGTGTGCATTGTGTGTGTTTTGTAAACAAACTAGAGTCAAATTCAGCAAATCGGCTGTAAGAAAGACTAAAGGGACAGTGGACTACATTCACTTAGATATTTGGGGTCTAAACAGAATTCCATCCAAGAGCGGAGCCAGATACTACATGAGTTTGATTGATGATTATTCAAGGATGGTGTGGGTTTACTTTCTTAAAACAAAAGATGAGGCATATTCAACCTTTGTCAAATGGAAGACGATGATTGAGAAGCAAACAGGAAGAAAAATTAAACGTCTTAGGACAGATAATGGGTTAGAATATTGCAATCGTGAGTTCAACGAGTTCTGCGAAGCTGAGGGAATAGTACGTCATCGCACTTGTTCTAGCAGAATGGGGTCGCAGAAAGAATGAACAGAACTCTTTGTGACAAGGCACGAAGTATGCTCTCGCATACCGGTGTGGGAAAAGATTTTTGGGCTGAAGCTATCAATAGAGCGTGCTACTTGGTGAATCGGTCTCCATCAACAGCTACTGATTGTAAAAATCCTTTTGAGATTTGGTTTGGATCTTCGGTTGATTATAAACATTTGAGGGTGTTTGGTTATCCTGCGTATGCTCATATGAGAGATGATAAGCTTGAGCCGAGGGAAAAGAGGTGTATATTTCTAGGATATGCTACTGGAGTGAAGGGATATAGGTGATGGTGTACCTCTTCAAAGTCTCCAGGTTTTCTCATCAGTAGGGACGTTACTTTTAATGAGTTTGCTTTCATAGACAGTCAGAAGAAAGTAGGAGAAATAGTCGAATCAGGATCGGCTGTGAGTAAACAAGTGGAGCTTGAAGTAGAATCAGCAGGTCTAATAATTCAAGTGGTTCTGAGGTGAAGCATCAGCATCGGATGATAGTGACGATGATGCGCCCGAACCAGAACAACAACCTTATAGCATAACATTGGGCAGGGAAAGAAGAGATATTAGGCTTCTAAAAATGTATGCGAATCTAGTTGCATATGCTCTGTCAGTTGCAGAAGAAGTTGAGATGCAGGAACCTAGTAGCTACAGAGAAACTATAGCGAGTTCAGAGGCAGATCGATGGATTGGTGCTATGGGAGAAGAGATTGAATCTCTTCATAAGAATCAAACATGGAAGCTTGTTGACTTGCCTAAAAGATAGAAGATAGTAGGCAGTAAATGGGTGTTCAAGAAAAAGGAAGGTAATCTAGGGGTTGAGGCATCTCGATTCAAAGCAAGACTGATCACCAAGGGTTTTACTCAAAGGGAAGGAATCGACTTCAATGAAGTGTTTACTCCAGTGGTGAAGCATAGTTCGATTTGAGTTTTGTTAGCCATAGTAGTTTTTCAAGATTTAGAACTTGAGCAGTTGGATGTGAAGACTGTGTTTCTACATGGTGAATTAGAGGAGCAAATCTACATGAGACAACCAGAGGGATTTATCGAACCTAATATGGAGGACAAAGTTTGTCTGCTGAAAACGTCACTGTATGGTTTGAAACAGTCACCTAGGCAATGGTACAAATGTTTTGATATATTTATGGTGTAAAAAGGGTTCACGATGAGTTCATATGATAGTTGTGTGTATCATCAAAAAATGTCAGATGATTCTTATGTTTACTTGTTGTTGTATGTGGATGATATGCTTATTTCTCTTTGTAGTATGTCACACATTGTGCGGTTAAAGAAGCAGCTTAGTGCCGAGTTTGAGATGAAGGATCCGTGTAGAGCAAAGAAAATTATTGGTAAGGATATTATCAAGAACAGAAATTTAGGATCATTACACTTGTCTCAAAGAATCTATATTGAGAAAGTGTAACAACGATTCAACACGTTTGATGCTAAAGCAGTTAGCATTCCATTTGCTACTCATTTCAAGTTGTCTGCAATAGGAGCGGCCAAGGACGATGCTGAGTTGGAACAAATGTCGAAGGTTCCATATGCAAATGCAGTTGGTAGTATCATGTATGCTATGATATGCACACGTCCTGATATTTCACATGCAGTTAGTGTAGTTAGCAGGTACATGGGATGTCGTGGGAAAGAACATCGGCAGGAAGTGAAATGGATACTTCGGTATCTTAAGAATACTGTGAACGTTGGCTTAACTTTTAACAAGACCGATATTGGTGAATCGCTGAATGATGTTGCATGATCATTGGTTGGTTTTGTTGATTCTGATTTTGCTGGTGATATGGATAAAAGAAGATCTCTGACAGGATGTGTATTTACTCTAGCTGAGAGTGCGATCAGTTGGAAAGCACGGTTGCAAGCTACTGTAGCTTTGTCTACAACAGAGGCAGAGTACATGACGGTAACAGAAGGAGTTAAAGAGGCAATATGGTTGCAAGGTTTGGTGGCAGATTTGGGCTTAGATAGGACTCCTACAATAGTGTTCTGTGACAGTCAAAGCGCCATACACTTTACAGGGAACCAGATGTACCATGAGCGTACAAGCACATAGATGCCATGTATCATTTTATTCGTGATATAATATCAAAGGGAATTGTTGATGTGAAGAAAGTGTCTACACACGATAATCCAGCAGATATAATGACCAAGGCAGTATCAGTTCGAAAGTTTAGGGAGTGCCTAAACTGGATTGATGTTCGCAGTATAGAGTGAATGCCTTAGAGGCATTTGGTGAGTGAGAAGAAGAGAAGTTTCTTTGTTGATAGTGAAGAAATGATATTCGCCTTAAGGGGAAGATTTGTTGTGAATAATTTGAATAGTGCCTTGACAATGTACCGTGTTCGGTGGTACAGTTTTGTGTCTCTCATAGTGTCATTATGCCTTGACTGTGTATCGTGTTCGGCGGTACAGTTTTGTGTCATTGACAGTGAAGCTAAAATGGGTAATGTTAAAGGTCTCATGTATACGAGCTCATTAGGACTATTATCTAGTAAGTCTATTTATTCCATATAAATAAATTATTAGGGCTACACAAAAATACAATCTGAATAATGTAACATTTTCTATCATAGTGAAACTCTTTTCTCTAACGGCGTCCGTGGACGTAGACAATTGTCGAACCACGTTAAATCATGTGCTCATTCAAATTTTTTCTTCGCATATATTTTATACTTGTATCATTTTGTGATAATTGCATAGTAATTTAATAACAATTACCACATTAGTATCAGTATGGTATGTCATTTTTTGAAACCCGTTATAAATCATCGATGGGTTGGACCGGAGTTGGATAAAAAGAATTTATAAGACCCGAGTTAATTCAAAAGAACGGAAAAGATATGCGTAATCAGATAGTGCCTCCTTGCAACCCAAAATTGACGAAAGTATTATGCAAATATATAAATAAAATATTTGAAATCAGATAATGTCTCCTGGAGTTATTCGTTCTGTGAATAAACAACAAAAATTATCACCAAGATACATTGCATTTTCGATAGTCGGAAAGGTTGTGCACCGACTGGAATTACCCTTTCGTCTATCTGGTGTATAGATATAATCAACGTGTCAATGTTAAGAAAATATAGTTTGATACGTTCCTTATCTATATCTAAGATATATGAATAAAAGATAACTCTATTTACGAACAAAAAATGTATGTATCTTAAATTGCGTTTTAACAAAATTAAGAACAACAAAAAAACATTGGTTAAGGGTTAATAAATTCACCATATAAAGCTTCGTGATAATTATAAGCCAACATGAAAAGATTTATTCTCAACTTTTCTTAAAATAGGTACGGAAATTTTAAAAACAAAAATTTTCCTAAAAATAACATAGTATAATAATCCAAACTTTTAAAAATCTATCAATATTATGATAGATTAATAAATATTATATAATTTAATTAAAATAATTATTATATTAACATTAATATTAAACATAATGTATATAATATAATTAAATTTATTGGACCAAAATAAAATAATTATTAAATAAATCAGAAAATTTAAATTATTTTGAAGCTATTTTCTATATAAAATCTATTATTTCCTCCTACATCAAATTTTTACAAAAATACTCAAATTTTGTTTTTTACTTTTTTGCCTTTTATTTAGTTTCAAATTTATATTTTGATGTCACTATTCACTACCAAATCTTTATTACAACAAACATATCATTAAGACAAATCACATCAGACATATATGATTAACTTCTAAAACTAAACCATAAAAATAAAAATAAATAAACTCAAATTTCTTAATCATTACTCATGGAAGAGCTCAAAAATTCAACAGTGGAGAACATCACCCAATCAACCAACAGGGTAATTTAATCTTGTATTTTAGTTTTACATTCATGTAACATGAGAATCCATTTCAAAAAATCATTTCAAAAATCTCGATTTTGCAGATTGAATTCTGAAACACCTAATTCCGAACTAGCATCTCAGAATTAGGTGTTTATAAAAAAACATATCTAATTCCTATCCAACATCTCGGAATTGGGTGCTTTAATAAAACAAAAAAATGCATCTAATTCTG
This sequence comes from Limnanthes douglasii subsp. nivea, assembly GCA_036936605.1. Taxonomy (NCBI): domain Eukaryota; kingdom Viridiplantae; phylum Streptophyta; class Magnoliopsida; order Brassicales; family Limnanthaceae; genus Limnanthes; species Limnanthes douglasii. The sequence continues at coordinate 97,480,076 of JAUPFV010000001.1, forward strand.
AGCCAGCATCTCGGAATTAGATGCGTTTTTTTAAAAAGCACCTAATTTCAAGATGTTGTCTCATCATTAGATACATTTCTCCTTTAACTCATTTTTCCTGCATATTGAGTCCCAGTAACTCGATATGATAGAAAAATCGAGTTATGGAAACTCAGTTTTTTCTAAAAGGTTGAGTTCCTGAAACTCGATATCCAAACCCACAAATGTTTTTAAAAAAACAAAATTAATTTCTGATTTTTACCTTTGAAATTCGAGAGACTGCTTAAAGCGGTAGCTATGGGGGTTTTTTGGGTTAGAAGAGAAGAGCTCAGTAGAATTTCAACTTGAAAGTTGTCTACTTATATCGAATTTATGGTGGCTAGGGTTTATGGATGGATTGATGGTGGGCATAAATTAATTGGATGGATTGCTGGAAAAAAAATTAGAGTAGAAATGGTGTTTAGGTGGTTACTCAAAAAATAAATAATAAAAAAATAGATATGGTTTTTTGTGTAAAAAAATTTTAAAAAATCATTTGTGGTGAAAATAACCAAGTGGACTTAGAATAAAATAACTTTACCTTTTAATTATAAATTATAATGTAAACTTTAATGTAAATTTCAAGTTAAAAATGTTTTAACAAAATTAGAAGGCAAACTCTATAAGTTTGGTCGTGGTTTGGATATATAAATCAAACAAAATATGATAATATCGCAATTGACTTGATGTACTAAGTCGATAAACTTTATATATAAATAATTTAATAAATTGATATGTCTGAATTGATATTAGTTGTCGGAATGTCTAATTGAATTGATATATACAAATGCATCAAGTTTATATTTTTATACAGGGGCGGATTTAGAGGGTAGTCATGTATGCCAGGACATACTATTAATCCAAAAAGAAGGTTTGGTATTGTGGTAAAGACCTTTGCGTTTTTACACAAAAACAATTATACCAAAGTTACTAATTAAATAATTATATTTAAATAAAACAATTGTACGTACTTATTTATATAAGCTTGTTAATCATAATTTGGTAATTTACTAATCATAGATATATTTTCTTATATTACCATTGAATTTTGGTTTGTTTGTCCATATTTTAATAGATTATTTACTTTAATTTGTTTACGGAATGTTGCACAAGTCTTTTACGTATACCCTTAGATTTTTGAAGTCTAATACTTCTATTATTGGAAATGAATCAACTCAAGCACCGTCTGGAAAACCTACTTCTACTCATTCAACAAGTGATCTATCATCTTCAAATAACTTATTCAAATATGGGGATATTTGGAATTAGATCCTCGAAAAAGAACTGAAATTCTTAAGTATCATCCAAATTATCAAGAGTTTTCAATGAGTAATAGGATAATGCATTTACGTTTGGAATAGAAATAAATATTGATTTTGAGTTATAATAGAAACATTAATATGTTCATATCATGTAATACCAAAATATTTATTTTTTGTATTTTGTGTTATTTGTTTTAGCATACTCTCAAATTTAGCTTTGCATCCGCCTCTGCTTTTATATAAACAATTTAGTTTTAGATAGATATATGGATGACTAGTTTATTTAGCTGAATTTTTATTTGGAACAAACGATTTCAAAGTATTTTATTTTGTTTAATCTATTTTTACTTGGTTGACCGTATCGGATAAAATCTATGATAATTTTTTAATAAAAAATAGATGAGTAATTCATGTATTAAATAGTACGACAAAATGTTAATATGAGTAATCTATTAAGTCTCATAACTAAAACTAATTATTCATGATGATATAAAAAATAGCTATTTGCTTTTTAAAATAGTTTATAAGTAATTATTTGAAGTTTTTTTAATATTATTTAAAAATGGTAATTTGTTTCGAATCGTTGAGTTTCTGATTCAGTGAATCTGATAGGTTAGGATATTCGAATTATTTTTTTGGTGCGATGGATTATGGGTTAATATAATAATTATCGCCCAGTAGGAATTGGTTGGTGGATTTTATCAAGTTTCTCGCACATATCTAGTATGAATCTGACCCACTGGATAATACCCCACTGGTGTCCGCTATTTAATACTATTTAAAGTAATATATTATTTTGTATGGTATATTATTATTTATAAAACCCTATAAAAGTTAACGTCTTACCAAAAAACATTTCATGGTTTAATAAATAGTTATTGGGCACCTGTGGTCGAACCCAACGATTCGGGTTCGGGTTTAGAAAAATAAAGACGAGTTCGGGTTCAGGCTTAGTTATGCGTGAACCCATCCATACTCATTGTCATCCCTAATACTCACGAGACCCTCATTTTGTTACTATGATCTTAATCTGTTTATTTTTTTTCTAATTCAATGAATCATCTCTTTAAGTTTACATATGTTTTTGTTTTTTCATGCAATTGTCGATTGTTTGCTTTTTTCTTTGTTCTTTTTTATTTATTGGTCATTTCTTGATAACTTTTTTGTTTTTCATTTTATATTTTAGTTAGCTTTTAGTGTGCCGGCTTATTTTGTTGTTGTTTTGTTAATTATATGATTGTTTTAGCTATGTTGATTCTTTGATTTCATACATCCGTGTAAATGTTATACCAATTATATGAAAAATAATGATTTCGAAAAAACATATTTGAGGATTTATGGTTTTTGTTGGGTTGGTAGCGTAATTACGTGTTGTTTAGTTGTGAAAATACCGAGTGTTGACAGGGTCCGTGATTACATACAATTAGGTTGTGAAGTTAGTCAGTTTTGGGATGCGAAATTAAGTGTTACTTGGTAGTGTAATTTCGTTGTAAGTGTTGCGTAAATAGGACTTTGTTTGTGAAAAAACAATTGTATTATAGTTTTTACTTTTTTAAAATATCATACATTTTAAACCATCACTCCATAAAAATTCGAAAATACCATTAGTTTTGTTTTTTAAGATTCACAAAACTAGATCCATGAAAGATATTTGTTAAAAACATTTACTGTATTTGGATGCAAAAACAAGAGTAATCGGGTTGTGAAATTAGTCTAGAAAAAGTAAATGTGTTCCAATTGCGTAATTATAAGTAATTTGGATGTGAAAAAATAATTTTGTTGCAGTTGCGTAATTAAGAGTAATTTAATTATGAAATACAACTGTTTTGACTTGTTGAATTAAGTGTAAATTAGTTGCATAACAAGAAGAAAAAAGTTGCGTAAATAGGATTGTGGTTGTGAAAAACAAAGTGTGTTACAGCTATTTTTAATATCATATCTTTCAAACCTTGCAAATCTGAAAATATCATTGGTTTCGATTTTTTAAGATGAACAAAACTAGATCCATGAAAGATTTCTTTATTTTTTTACATGCATTTGGTTGTGAAAATAAGAGTAAGCATGTTGTAAAATTAGTCTATATAAAGAAATTATGTTCGAGTTTCATAATTAAAAGTAATTTTGTTGCGAAAATAAGAAAAAAAACCTCTAAAAACATCACTCATGAATATTCATCTTTAAAAATAAAAGTATATGTATTTTTAGAAGAAAACATATTAATTTATATTTTGAAAGATTGGAGTTTTGAAGGTTAAGATAACTACGAACACAACAATTGAAAAATAAAAAATGAAATAAAGTAATTTTTTCGTTAAAACCTGCTTTTTATTACAAAAATCATTAATTTGACATATATTTTTGTTTCTATTAGAGAGATAAAAAAGTCACGAGTTGAGAAAGAATATGAGATTTCTTAGTTTTTATGTTTTAATATATCAGGGGTAGTATTGGTAGATTTTATGTAGCAAGTGGTTATTGGTAAATTGAAAATCTCGTTGGCTATTGGTACTTTTAATTTATCTTCAATGTTAATATTTGACAAACAAAGAGAACATATAGGCCATGTTATCAAACCAGTGGGCTTTAAACAGTCATTAGTCTCTTGACTATCCACTTTAGTGATAGATAGTCCATCTATTAAAAATTATTCCGTGGTAGTCCATTGACTATCTATTTTCGATAAAGTTAGTCTCTACACATGTTGATTATCCATATTTTATAATGTTAGTACTTTGACTATCCATTTTTTAAAATTTAGTTCATTGACAATTTATTTTCAATAAATTTAGTCCACAAAACAAACACTCGCAAGGCACTAACTTTATCAAAATCATATAGTTAAAAGACTACCACCATGCATGTTTTAGTCGATGGACTATCTGTTATTAAAGTGGATAGTCAGTGGGCTACAATCAGATGTTTTATAGTCGAGGGATTATTTGTCACTAAATTGGATAGTAAAATGACTATTTGTTATTTACATCCAAAAAAGTGTACATGAACTTGAAAGAAATAAAGCGAAGAATATAATATTTATAATAGAAATAAAAAAGAAATATATAATCAAAAGATATATAAATATAATTTGAGCCACAAATTAAACAAGTGAAAAATAAATACATATCACACTATACAAATATAAATTTTAAGGTGATATAATATTTAAAACCAAAGTATTCTCTCTTTATTATCAAAAATGGGTTTATTATCACGTAATATTCAAATATAATTTCCAATTATGACTTAATATTCAACTTTATTTTAATATTCTAAATGTATTTACTAACTATTATACGATAATTGTTTTTTTTATAAAATTGGTTATTTTCAATATACCCACTTTTCTCTTTGTTTCGATAATCTTAAATCACGAAATTATAAAACAAAAACTCATCCTCTTTTTTTGAAATCCATGTGGAAAGTATTATATATGTCGTAGTTTGTAGTAGACCTGGTTTAGGTTTTGAAATACATAAAATAATCCACAAGTCTGATATTAATGTAAGGAGAGGTTGGTTTGGGACTAGAAGGTGTTAAAGGTTTTGTTATTTCAAATTATGCTGGTTGTTTTGATAGCATGAAGTATTTGACTTCTTATGTATTTGTATCTTTGGTAGTACAATATGTTGGAAAGCTAATCTTCAACCTGTGGTAGCATTGTTATCAACAAAAGTTAAATATATTGTTGTTACTAAGGCTATAATGAGGTTATATGGTTAAGAGAAATGTTAAGGGGATTAGGGTTCAAAAAGAAATTCTAATTGTGAACTTTGATAATCAAAGTGCAATACAGTTTTAAAAAAACCATGTCATTCATGAATGCAATAAGCAAATTGATGTGAAACTTCATTATAAGAATTATTCTTGAAAATTGGGAGATTATGCCAGAGAAGATTCGTACAAGTGACAACCCAGCAAATTTGTTTACTAAACCATGACAACAAAAAAGTTCAAGCATTTATTAGATTTGGTTCATATCATAAGTACTTGAAGACCTTAAGGGGAAAGTTAAAATTGCAAAAAATGTGTTCATTTCTTGTACTCAAAACCAAGGTGGAGAATTACAAAGTATGATTCTGACTTTTTTAAATTATCAAAGTGTAATTATTGAAAATGTATTGTTAAAAGCATCAATTCCATTAGCAAAGCCATCAGTTAGATCGAAAAAAATACCAGTTGTATCAACCAAGGTGTCAGTTGCATCAACCAGGAATCCATTGGCCAAGCCGAGCAATTGCATCAACCAGAATGTCATCATCAATGCGAAGGCTTTATCAGTCAGGAAGCCATCAGCTAAAGGCATAGGTTGTTTGGTGTAACTGCTGATATAAGGTTTTACTTACGATAGTTAAATCTACATTTTAGTTGGACAAAGAATTTATTAATTATCATTGAAATAGAAATGTTTATTTATGTTAGCAGTTTGCTATTATGTTTTGGAGAGAGATATGTATACCAAGAATTATATATATATGTTCTTTGAGGGTTCTTCAAAGTGCGTAGGACTTTGGGGAAGTGTGCAACATAGGGAAATTAGATTAAGAGAGAGAGAGAGAGAGAGAGAGAGAGAGAGAGAGAGAGAGAGAGAGAGAGAGAGAGAGAGAGAGAGAGAGAGAGAGAGAGAGAGAGAGAGAATACTCAGTTCCCTGGAAGAACATAGAGAGATCTTGAGAGAGAAATCGTGTGAGCTCTAAAATTTAGAATTTTGTAAACACAGTTCTCTAGAATTTAATATCTTATATTGTTGTATCAGTTTGAACAAGATTATAAATAAAATTGTTATGGTTCATAGTAGATGTAGGCTGGATTTTTTGAACCATTATAATTCTTATGTATTAAAAAAATATGTTATCGTTTTAGCATGTCGTGAAAAGAACTTTACGAATGTGTAGATGATTAAGAACGATGAGGTCATTAATCTAGAATTGTTACAACACCTAATGTACATATATTTGCAACTGCAATGTATTTCACTCTGATATAACAATGCACACATATATTCTACATATATATATACACTTTATTTGTAATTGTATTACTATATGTCGTTAAGTGTGAATAGTGTAATCATACAAGTATATTAACCCCGTATAAAGTTATCTACACTGTATTCCTTTCAATATAACAAACAATATGTAGAACAAATTATCATTTAACGTGATAACAATATTGTATTATGTACATGTATACGTTAGTCCATTTAAAATACAGTACAAGTGTTATGTATCAATAATCACAATGTCACATTTAACCATGCATTAACACTTCGTAAAGCTATACAGACATAATTAGACAACCATCACATACAGTATAAAAATATTAATAGTAGTACAACACATAAATTACTCCATAAAGTTGTTAGAAACATTATAACAATAATGTTTCTTGCACGATCAACAATATTAATAACAAGCTTATCTGAACAAAAATCGTTAATTATTACTGATAAGTCTAAATATCATCGTGAGTGGAAGAGAAGTCTAAAAAGATCCACAACTTGACTTTAGGAGTTTTTAAAGAGAGAAAGTCACTACATAGTGTTTAGGGAGAGAAAGTTGTTAAGTGTCAAAAAGTATCAATTCTTATTCTCTTTGCAAGAAAAGTACATCTATTTATGGTTTGGTTACAAGCAACAAAGTAATGTTTTTTACGTGGATATCTCACCCCATTTTAGTATTTTATATAAACACATTACTTACAAATTACACAACTAGTCTTTTACACATATATTTTACACCAAACCCCCATAATACATTTTTTTTATTCTTTTATCCAATGTAAAATAATTATTTTTACTCTCCATTTATTTATATCCTCATCAGTAGCTCCCCAAGTCCTTGGGAAGAAACTTGAGGAAGGATTAAAATTGTTGTATGTGGGTCAATTTCAGTTTCCTCATTGGAAATATCCTAAACTATTATATATGCGAAGAAATCCGAAGTGACACTAACTATGTTTTTCTTGTCTATCTTATCTCCTAAGAAGTCGATGTCTCTCCTTGAAAATAATCTTATCATATCATTTTCCCATAATTTAAACCATTCAAAATGTACCACTACTTCGAATTCATTCAAAGTATTAAAGTTAACTTTCAAGAACAATGTAGAAACTGATAGAAGCTGATAGACAATTGTATCAGTTTATTCTGACATGTCTTATACATGTCATGCTACTAAAATTACCATCACTTCATACTTGTTGGACATCAAATCAATGCTAACTAATGGGTATTTGCTCGACTCTTTAACTCTTCCTTAAAAAATCGTATTACCCAACTTCACAACCTTTTTTATAGATTATAATCCATAGCACTACACACTTAACCCAAACTAATTCTAGAGATATATATATAGAAAGAGAGAGAGAGAGAGAAAAAAAAACTTTCAGTTAAAATAGTTACTCCACCATTGTCGTCATATTTAAGCCTTGTCTCTTCAACCGGTCTGATTTCTTTTTCAATCTGTTATCTTCTCTGTTTAAGTTTGGTCTTAAAAACACTTAGAACTGGCTTACTATAGAAAAAAAAATCTATTAAGAGAGAAACTATTGGGATAGTTTCTAATAAATCATTTCATGTTGTTTAAATATTCACTTGCGATCCGTGACTTCTTGCTAAAAAACAATCACCCTTTACCGACTTCAAATATTCCTCTAACAAACCTTCTGACCTGACCTCCACATCTTGTTCGTAAAAGGCTCCTCAAAAATCAAGATAAGCCGCCTCGAACAAATCAAGATAAACCGCCTCAAAAAAGTCAATTTATTGCCATAGGAGAATCTGAAGAACTCAACATTTCAATAAAAAAACACCACTCCTCACATCCTAAAGCTAAAATTGCCACCGCCAACTAGCAAGTTCACTCAAAACCTCATCTCCCAAAAGAAACAGCTGGGATAAGCAAAACTTCGTAGGTGATTCCTTTGGAAAACACCAATAAATATTTTTCGAAACAACCTTAGATTCCTCAAGATGTCGCAATTACATTGAAATCGTCTTCTCAAGTTCAAGATCGACCCGCTAGTTCAAGTGTACTTCCTCAACTTTGATATGAACCATAAAAAGAATTAAGTGACTATAAATAAAGAACTGATAGTGATTCAGACATTCTAGTTGAAAACACGCCTACCCTGATTCCGAGGAAAATATCGTGAAAAATAAATCTAAGGCAAAGAAAAAGAAAAAGACAAAGGAAGTTGTCACATTGCCTACAGAAATAGCTGCCACTATGAGTGTAAACCTCAAATACGTTCTCCCTAAATATCTTCTTGCACTTAATAATGTGCAGTATGAATATTTCAATCAATCTGAATCAGTTATGCTTCATAATTAATAGGGGATTCCATAAAACGACTCTCTTTGTCTACCCTTTATATGAGAGACTTCTCTCTCATGTGGTGAACTCTTCGAAGATAATTGATAATTTTATCGCGGGAGATAAAACATGGAAACAAAAATTCTTCTCCATATATGACTGTTGGGAAACCGATAAAGAAATCTCCATAGCAAATCCACAAATGTTGTCTCTCAAAAGGAAGAGCATTCGTAAGTTTTATTTTTTTCCATATTCACTTTTCTGATAATTTTTACTAACTTTATTTGTGTTATGCATAAGTTATAAAGCGTTATCATATACATCTTGCTTCCGTGGAGGAGACGGTTTCTAAATAACTAAATGGGCCACAAAAGAGTGATCAAACAAATTTCATAAGTACTTTGATCCACTCAACTTTGTCCAAAGTCACTTGTAGAAAGTATCTCCTGATTTTGTTGTGTCTGCTGATAAACTAATACAGCCTCCTTGAGTAGGTGATGTGGTGAAAATATTAGTTTTCCCAGGCACTCAAGTTGTTCTTCCTGCTCAGAATAGGGCCCAAGTCATAAACCGAAGAATAATTCGAAGAAGAGTACTCAATTTGAGTCGTTTAAGGCAAAAAAGAAAATCAAAGTTAGCCCAAAAAAGAAATCTAAGAGAAAGGCTGTAGAAATTATCACTCATGACACTGAAAATTTCATCACCAAAGCTTCGAAAAGAAAGAAAACGGTTGCTTGGAATAAAAAAAGACCCTGCTCATTGAAGATCTCCACGGAAGTTATTTCTAAACAAACTATTGATATTTCTTTTCCAAATCCAATACCTGAGTTTGATAGGAATGAAGAGGATAATAAAGACCATCAATTCTACGACTCTGAACCATAATTCCCCGAGAACAAAAATCAAGTTAGCGATACAATGGATAAGACTGTGGAAAATCATACCGACGATCTAGAAAACAATCCTATCAAAGATCAAATACTAACGCTTCAGGAAAATCAACCACCAGGCCCTTTGGTGCACCCTCCCAAACAACTGCGTTAGAAAAATCATTCCCTTAGTAAACCACCCATGACTTTTCTCAATATGATTCAACATTTTGCAACCCTTGAAAGCACTGTGAAAAAACTAATCCAGGAAGCTATAGTTGTACGAGATCGGTTTGAAGCTATGGCAAGAGATGTCATCCGATGTAAAAAAGAAGTCATGGACAACAAAAGGTGGGCTGAAATGGCGCAAAGAATCTTCTTGATCAATTCCAAGTATTTCAAATGGATATAGCTGAATGGCACAATGTTGCAATGCAAATCAAGGACCACCTAACTATGAAGCACAAAGATTAATTGATGCAACTGACTGCAAAGCATAAAGAAGAATTATAGCAAGAGCATGTTAATCTTGAAGTAATCAATCAACACTTTGTATGAAAAGATTGAAGAAGGAAAAAAGAATGCCTTAAAAGACTTAAAGTTGTTCAAAGTAGAAGCTGCGAAAGAGATGGATGATACTATAACTTTGGTTATGGACGAATGTACTAACGATTGTCTTAAAGGTTTAAAGACTCGAGAAAATATAGCCAAAATCTCCATGATTCTTGAATTTCATCAAAATATTTTCAAGATACACATGACAGATTATTGGTATTTGGTTCTAGAAAACCAACGTCTAAAAGATATTTTTACAACTGTTGTAAGTGACTCAGAAGACTCAGAATCCAAAGACAATGAAAATAGCAGATTTATTTTGTGAGGAAGCGAAAACTCTAAAATGAGGACAATTACTCTGAAAGGAGCTGATGTGAACCTTCGAATGGTGGCGAAAGTAAGTGAATAAATCACATTTTGTCTTTACAATGTGTTTGACTATCTCTTCATTTATTTTGATTAGTGATCATCATATGTCAGTGTTTGTGTTATCTAAGTGCCTATCACATGGTATTGTTTGTATTTTTGTACGTAACCATCACATGTCATTATTTGTATTTCTGTGAGTTACCATCACATGTCACTATTTGTATTTGTGTAAGTGTCCATCAGATGTCACTATTTGTATTACTGTAAGTGACCATCACATGTCACTATTTGTATTTCTATAAGTGACCATCACATGTCACTTTTTGTGTTTTTGTATCTGCCAATTTCACAACTTGTCTTAGTAAACAAAACACCTTAAAAACGTCATCGAATAATATCGCCACACAAATCGGCACTTCAAATAATATTGCTACACACCTCGGCACTTCGAATAATATCTCCACACAGATTGACACTTTGAATAATATCGCCACACACATTGGCACTTCGAATAATATCTTTTCATAAATTATCTCAAGGGTCATCAGTCCTTTATTAATTTACAAAACAAATCTTATATTTGTGTAATAATATATTTTGAATTTAAAGTTGAAAAAAGTTCACATTTATAAGAATGATTTTATCTCTATAACATTAAACACTGCACACTTGATTTATTGGCAAGAAAACTATTGTATTTACAATTCCGACTATATAGGAACCTAATTAAAACCTTCTCGGGCCACCAAGATAAGAAAGAGTATGCCACCAATAAATATACACATAACAAAATAATGTACTCATGGATGTTGAGGAAATTACTCAATATACAATCGTAAAGGTTCAATATTCCAAGGGTGTTGTAAAGGTCTCCCCTCTTTATCTAATATGTTTATCGTTTAACCTTCTCGACCACTGAATACGCTTTTTCTCAATTTGTAGCCATTTTACCCAATCTCTTTTATTTTATATGCAAAAAAAACTTTCTCAAAAATTTGTCACCTACTTTAAATTATCTTTGTCTCACATTCAAAGCGTAGAGACTTCGTATTAAAGTTTGATAATGAAGTAGGTTTTAATGTGATCTTATCATCTTTTCTTCTACCAAATCAATTTATGCTTGTCTAGCCTCCTCGTTATCATCCTAAGAATAGTTAAGTATTTTATAAGATGGAAGAGTAGATTCTGATGGGCTCACAGCATCCATCCAATGTATTAGATGAAAATGAGTTTCTTGATTTTCAGTTTGAGGTGTTGTTTTATTGGCCCATACCACCTCTTGAAAATAATTATGCCATTTTCCAATTGCACCTTCCATAACACTATTGAATTGAGGTCCATTATATGTAGTAATTATCCGAAGAACCTCAAATTTACAGCAGATATTTGACAAAATGAATTTGATGACATCTTTAGCTCTTGTTCCTAATATGGATTATGTTTCTTCCCACTTTGAAAAGTAGTCTACCACAACAATAATTGCCTGTCTTCCTCCAGAAGCTATAGGTAGTGGTCTAATTAAATCTATCCCTCATATATCAAAGAGAAGCGCCTCAAAAATTGAATTTAGGGCCACATCTGGCATATGCATGGTATTTGCAAATCTTTGACAAGTATAACAACTACAAACTAAATTTTTAGCATCTCTCATTATGTTAGGCCAATAACACCATACTAACAACACTCTTCTTGTTAAAGTTTTGAAACCAGAATGAGCTGAGCCTTCTCTGTTATGGAGTTCGAACAATATTATTTGAGATTTATTTTTTCCTTAACATCTCAGCAATGGTCGACTTAAAGATTTCTTATACAACACTCCCCCTAGAACTTTATACCCATGTATTATAAACCTAAGCATTTGAGCTAACTTTTTATCAAGTTTTAATGTTCCTTTGAGTAATAATTCTATTTGAACAAACCGCCAATATCTTAGTTCTTCTTCAGTGGTCACAAACACCTCCTCGAAATATTGATTGTTTGGACTTCATCATCATAGATGGACTATTTTGTACTAGAATTCAAGGATACCCCTCGGAATAAGAAGTGGTTGCCAAAGAATCTGTAATAGTATTTTATCATCGGTTGATATGTTTAATCGTTAGATTAACAAAGATGACTGCCAATCCCCTTAACTCTTGAAAATATATGATAAACTAATATTTCGTAACCTCGGATGTTCCCGACATATGGTTCACTACAATATGTAAATCAGTTTCCAAGCGTACTTTCTTAGCTCCAAAAATATTTGCAAGCCTCAATCCAGACAATGTCGCCTTGTATTCTGCCTCATTTTCCGATGCTCGAAATCTGATATGTATATCTTGATACATAGCCTCCCTAGCTAGAGTTATTAGCTGAATTCCTTCACGTGATCCAAAAATACTTGGACCACCAGCAGTTTTAACTATCCATTCTTCCGTTGACGTAATGCATGTGTATCGTTTCCCTCTTTATCAGAGCGCTCCGAATGAAATTTGATGAAAAAACTATTAAGGCTTGGGCCTTGAACTCCATAAACCACTTTGTCATTTCCCTCAAAACATATGGTCTTTGTAAAACATTATTCAATAGAAACGACGTTCTAACTATAATATAATGGACTTGAAAATAAGGACGCATTTTTTAAGTTGCTACAACCAAATCCATAGCTAATTTTTATAGCTACAAATATCTTTTTTTATGAGGCAAGAAAATATTTGTTCATATAATAGACCGGTCGTGAACACCTATCTACTTCCCTTATTAATATTGCACTTACAGCATAATCTGAGACGGTGATATACAAGAACAGTTGCTCACCCAAGAGTGGTTTAAATAAAACTTCAGGAGTGGACAAATGTTCTTTAATTTTTGGAAATGTTTTATCGCACTCTGGTGTCCATGATAATTTCTTTTCATGTCTCGACACTTGAAAAATTTGCACTTCTTTAATTGGTCGAGGCGGATTCATGGTTATCAAAGCTTCCAACTTCTCTAGATAAACTTGTATCCCTTTTTTTACTTATTTTGTATCCCAAGAATTTTCTCGACCGAACTTCAAATGTACATTTCTTAGAGTTTAATTTTAAGCGAACAATTATCAAATTTAAAAAAATTCCTCTAATTCACGTAGCTTGATCTTCATCCGCAATACTTTTTACCAAAATGTCGTCTATATACACTTTCATAAATCTTCCAATTTGATTGGCAGAAGCTTTGTTCATTAATATTTGATAAGTAGCTCTAGCATTCTTGAGACCAAGAGGCAAAACTCGATAACAATGTAATTCTCTATCAATAATAAATGTAGTACTTTATTCATCACTCAGATTCATTTGGATCTGATTATACCTTGCGAAAGCATCCACGAATGAAATAAGCTTGTTACCTGGCGTTGAACCAATAAAATGATCTATTCTTAGGATAGGAAACGGATTATTCAGACATGCACGATTGAGATCAGTAAAATCAATACACAATCTTCATTTTCCATTCTTCTTATTCACAAGTATAGGATCCTCAGTCCATAATGGATAGTGTGCCTCTCAAAATATGACATACCTTAGACAACTAATCAACTTCGGCCACTATCGTATTGGATTTTTCAACCGAAAAAATCCTTCATTATTTAATGATATGCCTAAACCTTGGGTTAACTGCCAAGCTATAATAAATCACATCGAAGTGGACCCCTTAAACATCTTCAGTTTTCCAAGCAAACATCTCTAAATGTTTGGGAAAGTATATTAGCATTTGATAACACATTGATGGTCATATTTCATATTCTCAAACTCTTTCCATTAGAAAACATACATACCTCCACATTATTATCGATAACCAATAAACCATGGGTCTCCCTTGGATCATCCACCATTTCAATATCGAAGGAAGTCCCCTCTAATTGTTATTCTGCTATTTTATCAATATTTACACTTTGCTTGGCACGCAAAGCTGTTGCATAACATTCCTGGGCCACTTGATAACTACTTTGAACTACCCCAACATGATACCCAATAATATACTCCAAACATTGATGTATTGTAGAAGTTATAGCATGCATTTTTTACAGCCAATATATTCCCAAGATTGCATTGTAGCTCGTCGGACAATCAACTACCATAAACAGCACTCGCACCTTTTTCTTGAACGGACCACGTCCTAATAAAACCTCACCTTAAAATTCCTCAAATAACCTGTGTTGTTACCCCAGTAAATCTAACTATTGTTTGCTCGGATCAGAGAATTACATGAGGATTATGCATCTTCACATATGTTGTCAGAAATAACACATTGGTCGAGCTCTTGGTATCTATGAGTATCGTTTGAATTTTGTTGTTTGTTATCTCTGCTCTAATTACCACCACGTCTTCAGGGAAACCATTTACACCCTTAAAATTATTTTCATTAAACAATATGAAAGACATAACATTATTTCCATAGAGATGAGTTGATATTCATCATTTCAACTGAGTAGTTAAACTCAACACATGTCTTTTTCGAGAAATATAAGTGTTCTCAACCATAGTGTATCCTCCAACATCACCCTTCAATCTGGATTAGGATAAAGATATTCCAAAGATACATTGATCTCACCTAAAGGCCTAACTATAAGCAGTGTATGTTCTTGTTTCAAAGATAAATTTGCAGCATGTTGTGCCTGTAGATTAAAGCCTTGGATATGTCGATCACCTCTTTGTTGTTTCACAAAAGTCGTCAGCATACCATTCTCAATCAAAATCTGAATTTCTTTTTGTAGAGCTATGCAATCTGATGTATGATGACCAATATCATTATGGTATTTACAAAATATATTACTCATCTCCTCATTGGGCCTAATTAGAGGAGGAGGTTTTCAAAAATGAACATGGTTCTTAGCTTGTTTGAAAATTGTTGCTATATTTTCGGTTAAATCTGCAAAGTAATCTAGTCTCACCCATTGGTTCGACCTAGATGTAGGTTGATGAGAATTAGAAGTCAATACTTGAAATGGTACAGACCGACAAGGTGAATTTGCTGATACTTTAGGTTGAATATGTCCTTGATAATTTGAAGAGATCCCCTAATAACAATGAATAATAAGAGCGCTTCCTTGGCTTGAGTGCCTCTATGGAAGACTAGGTCATATCCCAACTCTTATTGATTCCTCTACCTTAATTTTCTCCTCTACTTGAGTTATCAGAGCTCCACAAGCAAGTGACCTTCTCTTTGTAGTTTCGTTCGCTAAATATCAACGAAAAACCCTTGTCTAAAAGCAGTGAATGCCACTTGTTAATCATAATCATCTAATTCAGTCTTAGAAAAATAAACCATTTAGTATAATATTTCAAATTTATTTCTTAAGAGTTGCCTTTGAAAATCTGTGTTGATTATTCCAAAACTGGTTATCGAACCTACTGGAACCTATTATAGCCCTTCAAAGTTGTGCCTTGGAAATTTTATGAAAAAAAAACCCTACACAAAAAAAATTTCATCATCATCAAAATTCATCATGTAGTTTTTAAATTGCTCTATATAGTCATGGGGATCTTGTGTCCTATCAAAATTTTCAAATTTAGTGATTTTGAAATAGTTCGGAAGCGCCATTTATCTTATATTAGTTGATAAAGGAGAAACCATCCAATCCATCTCTTTCCTATATTTGCTACCACCTAAACCATTACCCAGAATTGTATACAGGCCTTGATCTGAGGGATTAATAAACTTATTAGCCATATTAATTCAAGTTGGAGTTTCAATCACAGCTTTATAATCGGATGGTTTCTTAGATTTGCGTTTATTTCGATATTCCCGACCCTAACTATCATGTATCTTCAGATAATATTTGTCTTTTTTCATTCTATAAGAATCACTACTTTCAAATTTGTAAGATTACCCATCCGAATCTGACCAAGGAGATTTGCTAATGTCCAAAGGAATATATCGATGCTCGTCTTTTTTTCTCCTTAATATCTCTGATTAATTGAAATTGTACCTCCCGAAGACTGCCTCTTACTTGGTGAACCTCGCGAGACTCGTCGGATCGATCTCATATATTATTTTTTTCATTTAATAGTTTTACCTCGTATTGTACCCTGCCCGACTTTACCAAGTGCTCCATCTACACTAACTGGTCATCCAACTCAGCTATTTGTTCCAATCGTTGATTCCTTTGATCCACTAGATTAGACTGATCATGCTGATTATTTGCTTGCATATCATCCTAAGTTTCATCTCTACCAATACCTGACTCTATTATCTCCCCTTCAATAAAACCACTGGATCAATTTGGACTTCATGATCCATAACACTTCTTTAATTCGAACATCCATTTCTTCGGTTTTAGATTTTAAATTCGGATACCAAGAGTACCTCTCACTTTAGTCCCCAATGATAAGTCTAAATATTATCGTGAGTGAAAAAGAAGTCTAGAAAGAAACACATCTTCACATTAGGAGTTTTTAGAGAGATAAAGTCGCACAGAGTTAGAGAGAGAATGTTGACAAGTGTCAAAAAGTATAAAGTCTTATTCTTTTTCCAAGAAAAGTATCATTATTTATACGTGGTTTGGTTACAAGAAATACACTAATGTTTCTTACGTGGATATCTCACCCCATTTTAGTACTTTACATAAATATATTACTTATAAATTACACATCTGCCCCCCCCCCCCCTCTCTCCTAATACATTATTTGTTTATTCTTTTACCTAATGTAAAATAATTATTTTTACTTTTCATTTATTTATATCCTCTTCCATTACCAAAATCACAAAAAACATATTGTATAAATGAATTAATAAGACTCGTTCGGATCGAATCAAAATATGAAATCATCATTAAATATAAATAATAAATCATGATTCGACTAATCATCAATTGTACTTTTAATAGAGAAACAAAACTTCAAAATATTAATCGTTCCTCGATGAAGAAGTAAACAATAGTCTATTAACAACCTGAATAGGTGAATGATTAATTAAAATAATATACAATCGATTAACAAAACCTGAATCGTGAAAGTGTAATTTTCATTTAAAATAATAAAAAATCAGTAAAGATTGAATCATGAGATTTTATTACCTGAAATGTTGATAAATTATGACTTAATCGATAAAATATCAATAAAGAAACAAATGATGAACACTTAATCGATAAGCCTTTGTTACCTAAAAGCGATTAAAATAGAAATTGGAGAAAATCGCACCAAAATCTCTGATTGAAAGAAATATTGCTGGATATAAGGATAATGATGCTAACAAATTAAAAAAATTTATTCGAATTCAATCAAAACCTTATTTCAGTTAATCTCGACCAATGGAATATATCAGGCGAAAGCTAGAGATAAGGCAAAGCCATAACGATTTGGGGTTACTCAGTTGACTTTTAATCACTAATATTGCTTCATATGCACAACACTAAGCGGATTTTATATCTTTCTGTTTGAACAGTGGTTGGTTCTTTTTTCAACCTTCATTAATCAAGTGAATCATGATGGGATCATGACTCAAACAAAAGAAACTAATATAATTCGATAATAAATTGATAAAATTGGATGGATATTGAAGATAATTTCTCTAAATCAAAGTCAATGATGCTTAAATTAAACAAACTTTACAAAAAAATGGTGTTCATATTTCAAAATATATAATAAGAAATTTGGTTTTGTTAATCTCTTTGATTCCAGAATAATCGAACAACAAATAAACCAAAATACGTCGACGCCAGTTGTGTTTTTATAATCTCGCGGCTGATTACTCCATAAGCTTGAAGAATGAATAAGAATAATAGACATGCATAACTAACAATGATGGTGTTTCTTGCTAAACTTTAGAGAGATATAAAATTTATGTGGAAATCAATAATATCGGTCTTAACTAAGTTAGGCAGCCTAACTAGATCTTAACTAAGTTAGACAACTTAACCAAATTAGACAGCCTCATGTAATTATTTTTCAATCTCCCTTCAAAAAGTAACGCTAATGGGTTTAAGATAAAAAAAAAAGCCAAAAATCCATTTTATTCTTATTAAGTGTTTTATTCTTATTACGAGAGAAATAGATATTTTTAAATAGAAAATAATAAAGACATTGTTTTATTCATAAATATGAGTATTTTCATTTTTTTAAGTTACACCTCTATATATATATATATATATATAGGTGGTTACAAGTACAAAAGTCCAACATACCCTTACTCATAAGATATATTTCCTCCTAATACAGAGTAATTATCTCTAAATACATTATCCAACTAAGACTAATCTCTATTTTAGTAGAGAGTTGGGTCTGGATCAAAATATCATGTGATTAGCGTACTAGTATACCATGTTATGAAAATGTATGGTGGTATTGCCTATTGGGGTTGTCCGATTGGGAAAGTTGTTGGAATATGATCAAGACTATTAAGATTTTATGTATTTGAAATCAAAGTAATGTAATTGACCCGTTAAAATATTTATATTTTTTAAGTAATAAAGATCAATTTAAATAAGATATGCACTTAATTATGTTTTTTATGTAAAGTTGGGCACTATTATGAAATAAAAGATAATATATATATATATATATATATATATATATATATATATATATATATATAATTTTAATCAGCCGCATTTTCATTAAACGACGAAATATTTTTCTAAAAATGAGAATAAGAAGGATTAAGGCATGTGGAAAAGAAACATTTAGTTTGTAATATATATGTTATAAAATATTTTTAGTTGTATTTTGAAGCAATGTTAAATAAATGTTATAATTGTGTCATAGTTGACAATGGTTACAAGCTACCCCTATGTTCATAAACACCATAACTAATATTGACTATAAGTTTCACCCAAACTCATAGACATTATAACTAATAACTTGTACAAACCGTACTCGATGTAATAAACATCATAATTCAAAATGATTACAAGCCTCATTATAAGAATAAGCACAACCCTAACAACATATATAAGCCATAGAGGTTATATAGGTCATAAATTAAAAATGATTTGACTCGTAGACACGATGACAATACTCCAATATTATAAAACCAAACATAAAGCTACAAAATCTAATCGTCGAAAGAGGATAATCTTCAATAAAAAAAATCAGATATCAATTTTATTATTATTTTGTATTTAATTATCTTTTTACAAAGTACATTCTATTACCACAAATCAAAGTCTTGTGAGATTTATCGAGCTTCGCATGGTATTTTTTTTCAGCCTTGTAGTAGACCATATATGAATATATTTGACTAAATTATTCATCACGTGAGCAATATATTTCTTACTTTAATCTTCTCTAATAAATAAAATGAAATAAGGATGATGTAAAGATATAATATTGATAAATACTAGGAAAGAAAACTATTAAATGAAATTATACATGTAGTTCAATTACCTCAATATCAAAGTTAGTTTTCCAATCGATATAATCGATTAGGCTATTAATTTGGTAAGGTTTAGACTTGATATATATATATATATATATATATATATATATATATGCATATAATAAATAAAAATCACTCGTAAATTTTTCACGTTGAGACCATATGCAACTTTTTTTCTGGACAGTGTTCAAATAAGAATGATCAACTTTTAGTTTTATAATTATAAAAAATTTACCTTTAAAGAATCTCACTATAAAAGACAGTGGATGAGCATTTAGATTCAAGTTTTACCGATCATTTTGAACATGTGTAAATGGTCTTGTTGAGGTATTCAGGTATGAACATTCCTTGATCAAAATACAAAAAATGTAACGGAGTTACCCTGAGCCTTTTAGCTGTCTTACCAAACTTTAAATAGGTTTGAATCCTCTTTTTTAAGCTAACCAACTCACTTGGAAAAAATGATAAATTACATGTCATCATTTGAATCCATTAGTTTTTAACTTGTGATAAAATTTATATTATATCCATAGTAGGCATTTAATGTTAAGAACATCTCATCAACTTATGATCGTTGTATCCTTTAACGATCAAATACTCTACCATAACAAGTGCTTTATAATAAATAAAATGAAACTTATGATCTCATTTATCAATAATAGATTACGCAAGTAGTGTTATTTGTGTGATCGACTAGCTAAAATTTTTTAATTCAATCGAGCCTATATAAAGAGACGATTTTCAAATAGAAACATAAAATTAAAATGAAAAATAATTTTAACTCAATATTTTTATACTTGGGATATTCCATTTACGTATCAAATGGTTAAATTATTAATTATAACTTAATTTAGTATTCTTCTTACGTATAAAACTATAATTTCATTTATGATCGTTTTTGGAAAAAACTATATAACTTTACGTGTGCTTGTTAAAAAAGATAGAGTAAATGAGATATAGTGTTCCGACTAAAGAAACTTATGAAAAATTTGTAGGTCGGTCAGTATAAATTTAAGCAAACCGGAATACTTATCAATCTGATAAAACTTCACCAAGCATTAGAATATAATTCTGATATACATATGCAAACTTATTAGAAATTTTCTAAACTTTTTGGATGGAGTGGTAATCGAATACCCAAATCTAGAAAATCATGAAAAATACACCTCATCATATTTATGCTTATTAGAGGTTTCTCATATCGAGTAATATTATCACTAAATTAATCCAGCTTGAATTAGAGGTGGTACACATAAAAATATGTAAAAGAACATACAAAAATACGGGGATTTCTTGCTCAATGACCAAACTAGAAGAAGATGAACCCTAATAATGAGAATGACTAGTTAAAAAAAGTATAAACTAAACTCCGGTGTGGTAATAGTAATGAGATTATGGTATGGGATGTGATGTGATGGTCTACAAAAGGTTTGGTATTATATTGATTTTGAAAACTCAAATGAACCCGCATCTTTAGATTAATCTGAGGTCTAGTTATTTTAAAAATCATAAATTTAAGGTGTCTAATTTTTATTGATTTAGAATATTATTGGTTTTACCGTGTCCCTCACATTTATGCCTAAAAATAAATTATCTAAAAGTTGGAAAAAAATACATAACATCTTCTATGGTACATAAACAAGAGTTTAAATCAACAACGAGGTGTGAAGAATAATATATACAAAAATATTAAACTATAGAATACGAGATTTATTCACAATCATATATTCATACCATAATCAATGGTTCTCGCTGTTTGGTGCAAATAAATACATATAGTAGATTCATTTGTTGTGTTCCAATTATGGTGTGGTTAATTTTCGTCTGAGGGTAAATTTGTAATTTGTTTAGAGTTTGTGGAGGTATGTGGGTGTTTAATATTTGAGTAGAGAGTAGAGGGAGAATTAAGCAGCCTGGTTGTATTTAATTTTCGTTACCCATATTTAATGCAGGTGGTTGGGTATTTATACCCTTACATTTGGGCTTTATGGGTTTTCGGGTCATGTTTAGTGGACCCGGGTCATGTTCAAAGACCCATGAGCTCTTAGTAGGAGAGCAAGCAGCTTAGTCAAGAAGTGTTTAGGTTTTTAAGTACTTTAGTCCTTGTTCGAACAGTTCAATGGATGAGGTGTTCGAACTGCCCTGTCCGGTTTGGTGATCTTGGTCCAAACTGTCCCTGTCCGGAGAGGTAGCAATATTCGGACTCATCAGGAGCCCCTTTTTTAGGTGTTTGTTCAAATACCTTTGTCAAAAACCTGAAAAACAGTCTGATGTCAGTGGCAGTTTTATCCGGACAGGTTTTCGAATGGTGTTATGGCTTTATCCGGTCTGAAAAAGCTTTGCGAATCTAAACGGTTTTCTGTCAAATTTCATGGGACACGTGTCATCCTTTGGTTGGTCGCTTCAGCCGTTTTTTCACCTTGAATTTCGCACCCACCTTCTTTGAAAAGCAACATCTTCATTAATGAATGGTGACATCAGCGCCGTCTTCTAATCATTACTAATCTTTTCGAATTCTCCTAGGAATCAAGACTTCCCTTTGAGATTTACTATAAATTGAGATACTTTTCTACTGTTTCACTATCACTTTCACTTTCACTCTGCAAATCTTCAAAGCTTTCTCTCTAAAAAACAAATTCTTACTTAGGCCGTTTATGTTCACGGCTAGGAACGCTCTGATCAAAGGCGGGTGGCTCAATCTTTCCGAGTTAGAAAAAGCGCAAAAGGTTGAAAGGGAAAGGCGCATTGCAGCAGGCTTACCCACTTCCCCCATCGACAAACCAACAACTTCAGCCACAGAGTCAGACCAGGGTTCTTCCTCCACAAAGGGCATCAAACCGAAGAGGTTATTTCAAACCAACCTTTCACCTATTATCTCAGGTTCTTCGGTCCAAGAGTCGGAACCCGTCGTTGAACCAGGTTTAACAGTTACAAGCTTTAAAAAACCCTCCCATTTCTTAGCCATGGGGTCAGATGTCGAAACCTCTCCTTAAAAGCTAGTTGATCGAAAATGAAGGCCGGCTGGTTAAAGGGCAGGCTTCTAAGGGCACCCCTTCGAAATCGGGTGCCAAGGACAGTAGTACTGGGTCAGAAGTACCCATTAGAGCTCTCAAGGACAGGATGTCCGGTCCGGAGGGCACTGGCTCAAGTCCCCGAAGAGAAACGTCTACCCCAGAGCCCCAGCCGGAGGCCAAGAACCAAGAGAATACTGAAACTCAGCAGTCCGGAAGCCAGGCTGAGCCAAATCTAAACCTCCCTCTCGCCACTGCAACTGAAAACCCTTCCTCAATCATGGAGGAAATAATGGAGGACTCTATCGAAGAGGCTCCATTTGAGTCTGAACCTTCCGGACAGACTAGTAGTGTTGTTGTTGTCCAAAAGGATAAAGGCAAGGAAAAGTTGTGCTTGAGGCATCCGGATCTGCCGGAGTGTCTTGAAGGAAGGGTGGGACCTTGTTTTCACAAGGTCAACGTTAAGTATCTCATTGCCCTGCAAAAGATCAATTATGCTTTCATCCACACAGCTGAGTTGGGCCGGATGCGTACAAAGTGGGGAATTCCAGAGAGCGTGAAGATAAGAATCCCCATAAACCCCGAAACCCCCATGGACTGCAAGCTGAGCGAGATAGTTATCTTCACGGAGCTCTTTAACTGGAGGCTCAGATTCCCCTTGGACCCAGAGATTGTCAGATACTTTCATCTGATAAAGCTCTATCCAAGCCAGCTGAGTCCCAATGCTTGGTACACCCTCATGGCCTGCATTATGGCCTCTAGGCTCTCCGGGATTCCTCTACCAATGGAGGAGTTTGCTGCTGTGGCCAGTCTCTATAAAAACCACCACATCCCCTTCTACCATTTCAACATGGGGGATAACTTCAAAGCTGTGGATGACCTGCTAGAGTCGGAGAGGAATTGGAGGACTCAATTCCTGTTCGTAAGTGGTGCTTGGGAGAACGGGAAGAAAATCAAGGCCGGAGTCAACCCAAGTCTCCCTCACCAGCAGATGTAGGAGTGATCGTAAGGCTCCTACTTTATATTCTTATCTCTTTTTTTTAATCAAATTTGTTTAAACTAATTGGCCTTATCTTTTTCTTAGCAGAACTGCCCAAGGACTTCAATGGCCACTTAAAATCCAGGCAGACCACTTGCACCAAGATCAACACTTGGGCTGGTGAGAAGTGGGGAAACCGGTTTCACGATGCTTTCACCGGGGGCAACTTAGCAAGGTCTCACCTTTGGAACACTACTGGCCGGAGGGATCTGACCTGGGAAGAACTCACTACTCCACCCCTCCCCCCCCCCCGGATGTGGTCCTCAAGAGAACACACGAGCCGGACGGGTCACTTTACTTACCAGGCCGGGCCAAGGCCTCAAGCAAAATGAAAGGTAAGAAGAAGAAAGGCAAGAAGGTTGTAGGTAAAGCTGACCCAGCTGAAGTGGAGGTGGCCGTATCAACACACCCAGAGGGGCCAGCCCCAAGCCAGATTGATGCTGCTCTCTTAGAACTGGTAGAGCAGGAGAGTGTTAGGCAAGAGGTTCAATCCCCAAAACCCCCAAGGGCTCCCAAAAGAGACCGAAAACGGGGAGCTGAGGACAAGGACAGAGAGGCTAAGAAGAAAAAGACCTCTAAGGGTGATGAACTTTCTCTCCGGCCTACGGAGCCTCTTCCCCATGTTGATCCCACTGATCCAACACAAGCAGAGGAGATCCCTGGTGACTTTCAAACCGACAAGGTCGAAGGGGGAGGCCTTAGCATTGATGGGGTTGACATCACTGGTCTTGGTGGGCTTGGTGACTATTTTGTCAACCTCCCTAGAGACGATTTTGTTGGGCCTTACCTCCCTCCGAGTACTTCAAACACCGTAACTTTTAATGGTAAGACTTTTACTGTTTCAAGTGAAAGGGACATTATAGCTCACTCTATTTTAAGTAGTCTTCAGCATGTGCTTGTGTTGGAGAAACAAGTTCGAAGTCAGGCAGATATTATCAAAGACCTCAAGTCTGACAAAGAAAGACTGTCTGATGACCTTCTTACCGCCACTCAACACGTTAACATTCTAAAGGGAGAAAATGAGGAGCTGAAGAAGAGCCAAGAGGGGTGGGCCACCAAGGTTGCTACTTCAGAAAACACCATCAAAGAGCTCCGGGAAAAGCTGTCCGGATTGGAGAAAGATCTCACCTCTTCGAAAGAGGAGGTGAAGGCCAAGGATCAAGTCATCCATAACCTGACAAATGACAAGATCGCGCTCGAAAACACAGTGTCCAAGGCTGCAGAGGAGAAAGCAGTCCTGCTAAGGGAGTAAGAGGCCAAGATTCAGGCCAAGATCGATGCCTATGCCAACAACGTAATAGATACTCAAGAAGAGATATATGCTAAGGTAAAATCGAACATGGTCCTTCTTTTTCATGAGAAGTTCCCAAAGAGGAATCTGGGAGACTTGTGGACTTATGTAGAGTATCATGACCTCCCCTTTCATACATTGGCCGAAGGCGACAGACTTGGCTTCTCCAGTGCATCCTCGTCTGATGATGAAGAGAATACCGGGGAGAGTCCAAACGAGGAGGGGGGCGATCCCAAGAAGAAGAAGATAAGTGAGGCTGAGCCATCTTCAAAGGCTCAGTCTTAATTTATGAATTATTTTTCCATCTTTTTCGTTACTTATCTAAACTAAAGTCCTTGGAAGGCCAAGGCATTTTTGTAATGGTGTCCGGTATTTGACTGGACAGGTATTTTGTTTGTTCTGTTTTGACAATTTTAAAAAGTCCTTGGAAGGCCAAGGCACTCCGGTTATTTCAATGTACATCTTTGTTTTGCACAATTCTTGCATCCTTTCATAGTTTGTTTCCATTTTGGTGGCTAGTGTTTAAATATCCCTTATTTATTTCACAAGCATTTTAAAGTGAGAGTGTTTAAATTCTCCGATGACAAATGTTTAAGTAGTCATCATTCCTTTAATTTGATCCGGGTGGTATGACAAAAAACAAAGTAAGCACACTTCGAATCTTTAAAAAGGCATCAAATTTCATTAAAAAAGCCCGGACACCTCATTAAACCTCCCCGCGCCACCAGGGTAGGAAAGAGTATGCCCCCAAATATTTACATGGATGTTTAAACAAGTAAATATTTACACAGATGCTATTCCAAGTACATCCGGAGATGTTCAATATTCCAAGGGTGGGTTAAAATTCATCCATCCTTGTCTTCTAGCCAATATGTTCCAGATTTAAGCCTTTCAACAACCATATAAGGTCCTTCCCAAGTTGGGGCCAGTTTGCCGAGCAGCTTCTCTTTAGTGTGCAAGAAGACTTTCCTCAATACTTTGTCCCCTGGCTGGAAATCTCTTCTTTTAACTCTAGAAGCAAATCTGCTTCTCATCAAACCCTGATAGTGTGCAGCTCGAAGGTGAGCTTTAACTCGTCTTTCCTCTACTAGGTCAAGCTGACCTTTGATTCCCACTTCGTTAGCGCATTCGGAGAAGTTGTGAACCCGAAATGATGGGAGAGTTGCTTCTATCGGAGCTATTGAATCCATCCCATACAACAAAGCAAAGGGTGACTCCAGTGTTGCAGCTCCAGGTGTTGTCTGGTACGCCCACAAGACCTCTTGTAAATAGCTAGGCCACTTCCCAGCAACCCCTTCCAGATTCTTCTTTAAACCGGACAATATAGTTCTGTTAACCACTTCGACCTGACCATTTGCTTGTGGGTGGAAAGGTGAAGAGAAACAATGTTGTATACCCCTTGAGGCACAGAAACTCTCCATTTCCCTATTGTCGAACTGTGGCCCATTGTCTGTTGTTATCTTTTGTGGAACACCAAATCTGCAACAGATGTTGGATAAAATGAATTTTATGACAGCTTTTGATGTTGTTCCTGCCAGAGGGGCTGCTTCAGTCCACTTCAAAAAGTAATCTATAGCAACAATTATAGTTCTGCGCCCTCCGGACGCCATATGGAGAGGGCCCACTAAATCCAACCCCCATCGAGCAAAAGTTATAGGCTCAGAAATTGACTCTAAAGGGATGGCTGGGACATGAATTTCATTGCTATATCTCTAGCATGGATCACACCTTCTTACCATCTTTTTAGCATCCTGCATGATAGATGGCCAATAGTAGTAAAACTCTCCTTGTTAAAGCCCTGAATCCACAATGAGCTGATCCCTCACCATCATGTAATTCGGAGAGGACTACTTGAGACTCATCATCTCCCAAACACCGCAGAAGAGGTTTACTGTAAGACTTTTTATACAGAATGTCTCTTAGTATGATAAAACCACGAGCCTTGTGTTTCATTTTTCTCGCTAACAATTTATTCGGAGGCAAGATGCCATCAGAGAGGTACTGTAGGAGAGGAAATCTCCAATCCTGAGGTTGCTTCACCTGTACTTCAAAAATTTCTTCCTCTTTACCCATATTAAGTTGAATGGAGGGGCTCTCCAGTACATGGATCCATGGGCATGACTCTGTGTAAGCTATGGTTGCCAATGAATCTGCTAATTCATTCTCTGTCCAGGGTATATGCTCATAAACAACGCTTTTAAACTTGAGTGCTTCATTTTTAAGAAGAAGTAAATACTTCACTAGTTGCTCATTTTTAGCCTCACATTGACCTTGAGCATGGTGGATAAGAAGCTGGGAGTCACTCATTAGCTTGACCCTTTTAGCCCCACAAATATAAGCTAACTTTAAACCAGCTATAGCTGCTTTGTATTCGGACTCATTATTGGAAGCCCTGAAAGCAAAACATATAGCCTGGTACATTTTGTCACCATACGGAGAAGTCAAACACACCCCTGCACCACATCCCACAGTGCTGGATCTACCATCCGTCCGTACAACCCAAAC
Organism: Limnanthes douglasii subsp. nivea; assembly: GCA_036936605.1. Taxonomy (NCBI): domain Eukaryota; kingdom Viridiplantae; phylum Streptophyta; class Magnoliopsida; order Brassicales; family Limnanthaceae; genus Limnanthes; species Limnanthes douglasii. The sequence goes on from JAUPFV010000001.1 coordinate 97,507,644, forward strand.
CTTCTTGTCTTTCATTTCAGTAGTCTGCTCCGAATATCTGTCAGAGTGGAATTCAACTAAAAAATCAGCCACAGCTTGGGCCTTAACTGTTGTTCGAGGAGCAAAATCTATATCAAAATCCCCAAATTCTACCGACCACTGTGTCATTCTACTTGAAATGTCTGCCTTTTGGAGAACATTCTTCAAGGGAAAAGATGTTTGGACGATAATAGGATGAGCCTGAAAGTAAGGCCTCATCTTCCTTGCAGCTATTACCAGGGCTAACGCTAATTTTTCAAGTTTCAAATAACGCTTTTCTGCATCTATCAAGCTCTTGTTGATGTTATATACTGGATGGGGGTAGTTATCCACCTCTCTTACCAACATAGCACTAATGGCAAAACTTGAAACTGCCAAATATACGAAGAGTGTCTCTCCATCAACTGGTTTAAATAAGGTTTTGGGGGAGGACAGATGTTTTTTGATTTCATTGAAGGCCTCATCACACTGTGAGGTCCAGTCAAATCCCTTTGCACCCTTCAAAGTTTGAAAAAACGGGGCGCATCTGTCCGAAGACCTTGAGATAAATCGGTTTAAAGCAGCTAACCTCCCCGTTAATCGTTGTACTTCTTTAACATTCCGAGGAGGCTCCGTTTGGAATAGAGCATTAAGTTGGTCCGGATCGGGCTGTATCCCTTGCTCACTTATTATATAACCTAGGAACTTCCCGGATTGCACTCCGAACACACATTTTTCTAGATTTAGCTTCAAATTTACTTTTACCAAGTTGGTAAAAGTTTCTTGAAGGTCAGCTAGGTGCAGTTGCTCATCCACACTTTTCACCATCATGTCATCAATGTATACTTCCATATTTCTTCCAATTTGATCAGGAAAGGCTTTGTCTACCAATCTCTGATAAGTATCCCCAGCATTTTCAACCCAAATGGCATCACCTTATAGCAATGAAGACCCTGTCAGTGACAAATGTGGTATGCTCCTGATCCTTCGGATCTACTTGGATCTGATTGTATCCAGAGAAAACATCCATAAAGGATAGCAGCTTATTCCCAGAGGTGGAGTCTACTAGCTGGTCAATCCGGGGAACTGGATACAAATCTTTTGGGCAAGCCCTATTGAGATATGTGAAGTCAATGCACATACGCCACTTACCATTTTTCTTTTTCACCAAGACCGGATTGGCAGTCCACAAAGGATATTAAGACTCCTTGATATGCCCCATCTTTGTGAGCCTGTCAACCTCTTGCACAATAACATCAGCCTTTTCCTTGGAAAAAGCCCTTCTCTTTTGAACCACTGGTGCTATGTCTCTCCGAATAGATAGGTGATGTGATATAACATCTGTTGGAACCCCAGTAACATCAGCATTGCACCAAGCAAAAACATGCTGATGGATTTTCAAAAGCTTTAACATCTCATTTTTCAGGTCGGGTGGCATTTTAGACCCTATCTTGACATTTTTCCCTTCTTCTAAAGAATGTGTTTCAACCTCTTCAACTGGTATCAATACTCTAGGGGTCTCTCTGGGGTCATCAATTTCACCCTCACCCCCAGAAAGCCCCTCAAACTGCTATTGCTCGTTGATATGGACTGCCCCCAACGTCCGGGGAGCCAGGGCTGTAGCATAACATTCTCTTGCAACCTTTTGACTGCTTCGGACAACTCCCATTTGTCTTTGAACATCATATTTCAAACATTGGTGGACTGTCGAAGCCACCGCATGCATCCTAGAGAGCCAAGATCTCCCTAAAATAGCATTATAGAAAGTGGGACAATCCACCACAATAAAAAGTATCCTGACCATCTTCTTGAAAGGGCCCTTGCCCAACAAAACTTCCTCTTCAAACTCCCCGATCACATCTGCTGAGCTGCCAGTAAAGCCCACAATTGATCTGTCCGAACGCTGAATTACTGCTGGATTTTTAATTTTCTTGTAAGTGGTTAAGAAGAGGATATTGGCTGAGCTTCAAGTATCCACCAAGATTCGTCTTATGTTATTGCCCCCAATGGATGCTCCTATGACAACAGCATCTTCATGAGGGCCAGCTATATCTCTTAAGTCATCTTCATCGAAAACAATGAAGGGGAATGGAATTTGTGATTGATAGGAGGTCATGCCTCCTTCTAGCTGGGTAGCTAAAGTATGAACGTGCCTCTTCCTCGACCAAACAGTAGGAGCTGTCATAGTATCCCCTCCGAAAATTGTAAGTGACTCAAAAAACTTAACGAGCCCGAAGACAATTCTAGAACATTCCTCAATGGCACCCACTCTATTTCGTGTTGGATCAGGATCCAAGTATTCTGATTCTACATCAAATCTTTCGATTATAACCATGGCACCCTCCGGAGCGGCATTGCTTGGACCAACCCGGTGAGTATTGTCAGGTCTATTACCTCCTCTTCTTTTGACATATGCCCCCAGCTTTCCCCTTTCAATCAAGTTCTGAACTTCTTGTTTCAAGGCTATACAATCATCGGTGGTATGGACAGTATCATTATGGTACTGGCAGAAGGAGTTATTACGATGTTCCCTATGAGATTGCAGTGCAGCCGATCTTCTATAGTGTACCTCTTCCTTTGTTTTATCATAAATGGTGGCCACACTTTCTTTCAGTTCTGCAAACCACTCCGGTTGGACCCAAGGCCCTCTCTTATTTATGGATTGTTTACCCTGAGCAGGTGCAGCTGGCTGTGATTGAGCTTTAGCCCTGTTATGCCCCTGTCCGGTCTCCTTTGCCTTGTTCCCGGACTGATTCTGATTGGGGTTTGGTGCAACCAGGGCAGACCTCACCTGTCTGTGCACCCTAGTTTTCTTTGATTCATCAACGTTGATCTGCTTTCCAACCTGATTCAGCAAACCTCCCCAAGTCATGGCTTTCTTTCTGGTCACCGAATCAGCCAAATTCCCAGGGTTTAAGCCCTGTCTTAAGGATGTTATTGTTACTTGCTCGAAGCAATCAGTCAACCCATTATTGGTGTTTACAAAACGACTTATGTATTCTTTTAATGATTCGTTCAGTTCTTGGGCACAATGGATTATTGTGTCCCCGTTACCCTTTAACTCTTTACTCCCAACAAACTGCCTTCGAAAGGCAACCCAAAAGGTATCAAAATTCTTGATGTAGCCTTGTGGTAGGCTGTTATACCATTTTAGAGCACTCCCCGTAAAGGATTGGGAGAATGCTCTACAGAGTAACTTATCGTCATCATCAAAGTTCATCATGAAGTTTTTAAATTGCTCCAAATGGTTGTCCGGATCAGTACTGCCATCGTACTTCTCCATCTTAGTGCTATCAAACCTCTTAGGGAGGTTTCCGGACAGAATTTTGGAAAACAACGGGGATTGTCTCCAATTTTGGCCACGACTGAACACAGTATCCTCATTGGGAGTTGCAAAGATACCTGGTTCATCGTGGAAGGCAAAAGGATATATCAGCATTCGATCTACATGCCTCTGGCTATGAGATGACCCTTTGCCAATATTCTTCTTCAATTTCCCATGTCTATCCCTTTTCCTTGAATATTTTTTGATCAACTTTTGCTTCTTTTTAGTTCCGCCCTCATCACTGCTGGACGATAAGGACTTTTCAACTCCTTTTTCGTTCGAAGAGCTATCAAAAGACTCTGAATCTGAGTCAGAACTCTCCACTGGCTTAGACCGGTGAGACTTCTTGGAGCTGGCATGAGTTTTTTTGGTACTCACATGAGTTCTCGAAGGCTCATGCTCTCTAGGGTTATCGGTATGATGAGCAACTGATGCTTTTGACTTTTCTTTCATGCTCATCTTAGCCTTTTCTACCCTCAGAGCTTCTGTCTTGCCCTTTAATCTATCACGCTCTTCGATAGTGTATTCATCATTTTCACCCACCACTTCAAGCAAAGCTGGTGGTACTTCCGGGGCGTCCGGATTCATTCGGACTGATTTTTCTTGTTGGTTTCGAATGCTCGATTCAGACACCTTCTTCTCCCACTATGGTCGCCAATTTGGTGTGGTTAATTTTCGTCTAAGGGTAAATTTGTAATTTGTTTAGAGTTTGTAGAGGTATGTGGGTGTTTAATATTTGAGTAGAGAGTAGAGGGAGAATTAAGCAGCCTGGTTGTATTTAATTTTCGTTACCCATATTTAATGCAGGTGGTTGGGTATTTATACCCTTACATTTGGGCTTTATGGGTTTTCGGGTCATGTTTAGTGGACCCGGGTCATGTTCAAAGACCCATGAGATCTTAGTAGGAGAGCAAGCAGCTTAGTCAAGAAGTGTTTAGGTTTTTAAGTACTTTAGTCCTTGTTCGAACAGTTCAATGGATGAGGTGTTCGAACTGCCCTGTCCGGTTTGGTGATCTTGGTCCGAACTGTCCCTGTCCGGAGAGGTAGCAATATTCGGACTCATCAAATTATATCAGGGAAATACCAAAGAACACAATAGTTATATTTCTCAAGGATTATTAAAAATTTATAGCATGCATTCAAAATATTGAAAGACATATCACGTGAGACATCATACAACTTACAACGTGAAAATGAAAAAACTATATCGATGATATCAGAAGTGGTTACTAGGTGACCTAGACTCATATTTTTTATAAATTTAATTAATAATCAATGATTGGAAGGAAGTATCGATGAAACTACATATAGCAATGAGACTCATTTTATAAAGTTATCTTATATTTTGTTATCCAAAATTCTCAATATAAGAGACGCACTTTGGACAAAGAGTTTCAGAAAGTTTTTAGAGTTTCGGTTATAAGGTGATTTTATTTACAAAAATTAATAACTACGCACATATTTCTCTGGACACAAAAGGTTCAGCTTGGAATTAAGTGATATATGTCAGTTATCTTAGATCTTTCTTAATATAATAGTGTAATAATCATCATAATAATCTATTTATGTCATCTAAATACAAATAGATGGTCCGTGAGAATGAAAAAACAATAATGAAACATATTATTTGCTCTTATTTATTATATTAGATAAAATATTTGGTTCATGGACGTCCAATAAACTCTTTTACACAGCATACTCCAACTTATTAATTCATTTTTTTCGTTCAGGTCTCGTAGAGTTTGATGTTTATTCTCTCATTTAATTTTATTAAAGAATTTACTCAAACATTTACGAGTTTTTTGGTCCATATCGAAAATAATTTTCACTAAAATCAATTTTTTTTGTGAATGTGATCTTAACATTCTTGATCTAAGATTTAGAAGTTGACAATCATCTTTAAAAAGGTTAGTACAAATAGGGTAACATATCTAGCATATAAGTGAGTCTTATAAATCTTAGTTATGTTGGAATTTCTTCATTGAGTTGGACCGTCGAATGTTTTATCGATGTATCAGACTATTGACAATATTAGTCCAATAAAAGTAATCATAAATAAAGGAACGGACTAGTAGATAAAATATGTATCATGGAGATAATTGTATGGATACTAGGTTTAATTCTAAATACTGTGAAGGCTTGGATTCGGAAATAAACAACTTAAGAAAAAATGTAAAGTTTTGGGATTTTTTTGTAATACAAAATACAACCGGGTTATGGTCTTTAAGAGTAACAATTTAATAAGGTTTGGTCTTCATTAAGTAACTACTTGGAAGTTACAGACAATTTTAAAAATGAAGAACCGTTTTCTCTTCTCAATTTTCTATATAAGGGTGAGTCTCACTTTTAGAAAACCACAGTATCGAATACAGAGTAGAAAAACATCTTAAGAAAAACATATTGGTTTTTTCTTCTAAATCAATCACGGATTTTGGTTGTCATCTCTAAGAAGATCATAACGAGTACCAAAGATCAATGATCATCTGCATCAAGTTCAGAATCTTGAAAATCGATGAATGTTTACAACATGTAAGTCCTGAATCAATTAACTTTTAGTTGATGAGTTTAATAAGTTAGATTCGAGATCCGAATGAATTTCTAAGAAGTGGTACTAGAGCCACCTAATAAGTTAAATTATTACATTTTCATATTCTAGATTTATGATCTATGAATTTGATACACACGTTTGACATTAATCATTGATTTTGCTGTTAAAAATGTGTATTTATAGCTAAAAATGCTTGAATTGATTTTAATCATGAAAAAAATATGTTTAGGTCTTGGTTTTTGATTTTTTTTTTAAAAGAAATTAGAAATACCGACGATGATATAAACATGTTCCACATGTTTTGGTTTGAATTGTTAAATAAATTACGCATGCAAGTCGCAATAATAATATCGTAGTGTTTATGTGTTTAAAATGCGTAATATTATTAACTAACTTCTGAAATTTATGTTAAGCAATTGACTTTATAGACTTAACATTAAGTCTACAATTACTTTTACCGTTGACACTTGTATACAGCCACAAGTATGCCTGCAGTGGAGGTTTTATTTGAATTATTTACTTGACAAATGAAATTAAATTTGTTATAAAAATTAATATTTTATAGTCTTTATATATTAAAGAATAAAGAAATGTGTGCCGAAAACTCATAAAATAAGTGTTATTTGATGAGTTAAAAGCATATAACTAAAACATGCAAATGTATTTGCATTCGTATAATATAAAAATTAAATTATATAATTTTACTAAACTTATAAAAAAAAAATGACCGCAGCTACGGTGACTGAGCATATGTAATGTAAAGGAGCCTGTCGAAAACATGCAATACATTAAAGTGCACAAAAACGTACAAAGACTATAAAAATAAACGTCTGACAGTGTTATAATCTGCTGGACTAATTATCTAACACTGTATTAATTATTTTATTGAAATTACATCAGCGAGTTTAATAGCAAACTATTTCTATTTAGGTGCATTTTCATAAATGTATAAAGGCTACGTGTTACTAATGTAACTGTGAATGCTACTTGATAAACTGCATACATGTAAAGGCGGTGGCAGAATACAACTGCCGATTTATTAAATTGCTTATGCATGCTTTCTGTAGTAAGTAATTTTACTTTTATTTATATAATATAAATTGAAAGTATGATATTATAATGTTTACAATAAAAATATATTATAATATAATAAGTTTAATAATTAAATTTAATTCTATTAAATTTATAAACAGATTACGAAATAGTTTGAATTTTAAATAAATATGTTGTGGTGTAGTATTTTTTAATATAATTAGCATGTTTCAAGTTGTCCGAATTTGGATAAATAATTAATTATCTAATATATCGTCAAGGTGATCTTGATTGGTGAATTGAATTATTTTAGAGTTTTGACATGTTTTTGATTGACAAGTATGACTTTAATCGGCCTAAAGAAAGGGTAAGATTTGACATTGTTAATCTTAGACACTAAATATTTATTTGTGAATTGGTCATTAAGAAAATTGAAAAGTCCAAATGAATATTTTCTTATTTAAGTCCATCGGTATGAACAACATTAATTATGCTCAAACTCATGCATATACAAATTAATATGATTTTCCAAATGTATCTTATTGATGTTGTAAGAGTACGTTTTATTATGGTATGTTTATTTGTTAAATACTATGGATTTTGATGTAGTTGCACAAGCACATGGCTATATGCCCTTTTGGAGAAACAGAGATTGGGCTTTATTTGGGACTCGGATATCAGAACTGGTTGAAATCGGTACTCAAATTGAACATCTCGACAAGCCCAAAAATTCTCAAAAGCGTGACAATTTTTTTGTCACGAAATTTGGACATCCAATTCCACTCTTTAGGGTCTGAAAAATCTATTTTACTATTTTTTTATATTTTATTTTATTTTATTTTATTTTATTTTAATTAGTGAATCAAATCTGATTGCATTCATATTTGATTTGACTTTTATTTTTAATATCTTTATTTTATTTTTTAGAATATTTTATTAGGGTTTTTGGTGGTTTCTACATAAAGCATTTTATACCATATTTTGTCTTTAGACTTTTACGAATCAAAATTGAGTTTTTCTCTAAGTCTGTTGTACTCTAACCTAGGATTAGGTTTATTTTATCCTCTGTTTCGTCTTCTTACTTCTTGTGTTTATAGCCATTTGTTCTACCTCTCATATAGTCGTCACCTTATTGGTATCAGAGCGACGTAGCTCTTACGACGTGGGTTACAAAGGTATGCTACCCAAGAGATCCTTGCGCAGGAAGTCCACTCTTCCAATCGCGGAATCGGTCAATTGAGATAAGTTCAAAAACCGATTTGGCCAGATGGGCGAACAAATGCAATTGCTGGGAAACCAGATGAGGGACGTACATGAAGCACTACAAAGGCTGTTTAACAACCAAACCAACGGATTTCGAGATCCAGGTTCGAGCAACCAACTGTAGATAAATGTGAGAGAGAGAGAGAGAGAGAGACCGGCCGCGAGCAGAATCCATTTGCTCCTTGGAGAGAACAAGGTAGGGGTCAATATAACCCACAAGACTATCGTGAACAAGTCTTTGAGCAGCCGTCAGTGAGAGATTCTGATCAGAACGCCAACAACCGGTAGAAATCTGGATTTAGACTTGAGATCCCAGAGTTCCAGGGGGAGTTCTCAAACCGGAGAAGCTCTTAGATTGGATCGCATCAATTGAAGAAGTCTTTGATTTCAAGGAGGTCTTGGATACAAAATGGGTACATTGATCGCAACTAAGTTCTGAGGTCGAGCTGCATTTTGGTGACAACACTTAAAGCACACCATATCAAGGCAAGGTAAGCCAAAAATAACAACCTTGGCTAAATTTGTGAAGCACTTGAGGCTTGCGTTTTTGCCTTATAATTATGCACGTATAATGTACCAGTAATTCCAAAACCTTCAACAAGGGTCAAAGACTATTCATGAATACACTAACAATTTTTTCAAGCTGCAAAACCGAGTCGATATTGCTGATTCGGCACATCAATTAGTATCTCGTTACATAGGTGGGATGAGACAACACTTTCAGGACCAGCTGAAGTTGTTCGACTCTCTGAATGTGTATGAAGCACATCAGCATGCACTGTATCTGGAGAAATCCCTTTCACGAAGGTCTTATGGAGGAGATATTGCCTCAAAAATCCAATGACGTTTCCAAAAAGGACGGTTCTATGTCCTAGCCGAGGAGTATTAACTGCCACTCTTATTCGTGCAGGTGCTAACTCACAGGTCCCTAGTCGCGCAGGTACTTCTTCATAGGTCAGGTGCTACCATCGTCACGAACTAGGGCACGTTGCTTTGTAGTGTTCAAAATTACGATAACGCCACAACAATTGAGGGTTTTGTTCATTGGAGCTGTTGATTTCAAACGTGAACCACAATTTGATGAGGAATTGGAGGAAACTGTTGATAAGGTTCAGGATGATCAGGTCACAGAAGGAGATGTTGGGCAGACATTGTTTTTAAGACTTGTCTGTTTTACACCTAAGTCAAGAGGTGAATGGGATGATTGGTTGCGAAATAATATCGTACATTCGACTTGTACTATCTCGTAAAAGGTATGTAAACTCGTTATTGATTCAGGAAGCTGCAAAAACGTGATTTCGAAAGAAGTTGTACAGAAGCTGGCCCTGAAAACAGAAGACCACCCCAACCCCAACACACTCGCCTGGTTAAAGAAAGGTAGTAAGGTAGCAATCCCTAAAAGATGTCTGGTGTCTTTCTCTGTTGGTTACTATAAGGATAAGGGATTATTGTTATGGATGCTTGTCACTTGTTGCTAGGCCGATCATTGCAATATGATAGAATTCTCACATGTGATGGTAGGAGAAACCGCTATACAGTAGAAACTCGATAAATTAATACTCAAGTATTTAATAAACTCTCTAAGATAATATTTTTGGTCGGTCCCGACTCGGGGATAGGGTGCTAAATTAATAATTCGCTAAAATTATAAGATAATGCATTTTTTATAATTTCTTTAGACCTCATATGAAATATAAATTAATAATTCCTTATATATAGCATATTACATGATGATTTATGAAGATTTCTTGAAAAATGACTCAATTGTCTTTTGTTTTTTGTTGAAATCAATTTCCCCTTGAATCTCGTCTCTAATTTTCCTTAGCATGGTAAGAAATTCTGGTGTTGTTTTCTCATAGCTCAACAAGAAATTGTTCAATATGATTGCCGTTTTAATAGCTTCGTTTTGTGAAGGGGGCTCCATTGTAGAACTTTCATCATCTTCTTCATCGATATCATCTTTATTAATTCCAATAACGCTTTCAATAATTTCTCCATCAGTCAACAACTGTGCAACTACATTTTCTTCTGGGTGATTCAGAACATCTTCGACATTGTTGTTTTTTTCACACCTTTAAGATGGGAAGCCATTGAAGGTTTCTTTCAAATTGGTCCCTTCATTTGATATACATGCATTGTATACTGTACAATAATTAAGTGGAAGCTTGAAAGGTGTTTGTAAACTAATTATTTTACTATAAATTAATAAAATACTAATTAATATGTAAATTACTAATTATTAATTTATCGATTAATTAATAACTCTTTTAATTAATAAATTTTGCTGGTCCCAAGTGTATTATTTTATAGATTTTCTATTGTAGTTTCATATGGAATAATGTTAGATTTTTATTAACCCCAACTAAGGAGGTATCCCCAAAACTTGCACTTGTTGTATCACAAGAGTCCAGGATCATTAAAGAGCTGACTCAATATCTTCGCTGATTTCTCTGGTCGGGTTCCGCAATGAAAATTCATGGGGCCAAAGTGGTATGGTATACTGTCACCTCTCCCTCGTATGATGGCGGCTTTGGAATTTTAGATCTAAAAATCTGGAATCAGGCGGTTGTCCATAAACATATTTGGTCTATTATCAGTAATAACAATCACTCTATTTGGTGTGATTGGATAAAACTTGAAAAAATAAAAATAATAACTTCTGGGATCTTTTTATTGGTTCCCCCTCTTCTTGGATCTGGAGGAAAATTCTTCATATTCGCCCGTTAGCTTGTAATCTTTATAGGGTGGCTATTGGCAATGGCTCTAGTAATTCATTCTGGTACAATCCATGGCTCCTACATACCTCAATTGCTTCTCACTATAGTCCTAACATCATTAAAAATTCAAGGCTTGGGAAAAACCTCAAGGTTTCGGATATCATCCTCAATGGTCATTGGAATTGGCCTTCTAACATCAGATCGGCCAGGGCTCGAAGCCGCTCCAATCTCCAGGATATCAACAATCTCATTCTCTCTATCCCCTCTCCAAATATCATCTCCAAAGATGTTCCTTATTGGATCGTGAAAATTGGCTGCAACATCTTCTTTATCAAGGATACGTACAACGCCATTCGTACGTCTGCCCCCTCCGTGGGGTGGGCTGGGTTAGTTTGGAATAAATTCAATATTCCTCGTCAATCTTTTATTTCTTAGCTTGCTATCTTTGGAAAACTATCCACTAGAGATAAGCTTCTTAGTTTGGGTATCAACACCCCACCTGAGTGCGTCTTATGCTACTGTGCTCCTGGAACTATTCATCATATTCTCTATGATTGTAGTTTCATATTCTCTATTCTTACCTCTTGCTGGCTTTCTTGGGTGAGTGAGGTATCAAACTGGTCTCAATCTCAAAGCCTACATATTTGGCGCACTTGCTTTGGCGCGATTATATATCACGTTTGGAAGTAGAGGAACTCAAGAATTTTTGGCTCCCCTCCAGCCATTGCCTCTCTGGTTTCTTACCGAATCTTCTCAGATATTCGGTTTTTGATACCACGGCACCAAGATTAGTTGGCCAATGTAATCTTCATACTTACTATCTTTTTTATGTGCAGGATCCTCCTTGTTCATGTCAGGTGTCTAATGTGGTCTCTAGCTACTGTGGATTCCCGTTGATGTTCTTCGTCTGTTGTAGCTCTACTTTCGTATCTTATCTTAGTAGCTTTATACCTCATTTTTGTTTAGTTTTGTAGCCTTGTTTATCGACCCTCTTTTGTCGATTGTATTTCCTCGGGGTATGCCCTAGGTATTTGTATGAACATTTTTTTTTACTTTATTTAATGTTTTTTTTCACACAAAAAAAGAGTCAGGTAAGAACTTTTTAGCTCGAAATGCATTTATAGAGCATTCTAGTGATACATGAATTATTAATCTATTGGTGGTTAAATAATTTAATGATGATCCGTTTGTTGGGATACCTTAGTGTTGGGCTCTTCCTATGTGGGAGTCCAATTATCATATGGGCTAAGCCCAATTTGGATAACACATAAAATTTTGGTTTATGTATAAATATATATTCATACTGTGTCTTTCGGAGATGAGCATCATATTCTATAGTGCAGTTTTTGAGAGAAAAAGGTGATTCGAGGCGGAACTTTGTGCTTTCAATCGGACTATCTCCGGTTGTCCGATCGGCTTCAATTTTGGTGAGAAGGCTCGTCTATTTGTCCTCTACAATCTATCCATAGGGTTTTTGATTTGGAGTCATCTAAGTGTGTTTTACGATCATCTTCTTCTAACTGCGTTTTGGGGATATTTCAGTGAGTTTTCTGATTTCGGTTCATTATCTTGTGTATTGGGGTTGTGTATGAAGTTGTCATACTTTTTGTGGCGTATTCTCTAGTCTTATCTAGAGAATAGTTTTGTAACCCATCTTTTGATAGTGAATATTTGGTTGGACTCCAAAATCAGTCCCGTGGTTTTTACTTCCTACACTGGAAAGGTTTTCCACGTAAAAAGTGTTCTGTGTTGTTTGCGTTTATTTTATTCAGACTTGATATTTTGTTTGGGATCATTATCTCTATCATACTTAATACAAGAAGGAAGATTTCGTTTGTGCTTCTATTTCTTGTCAAAGTGGTATCAGAGCGAGTGGTTGTGTACTTGTCTTGTATCAAATATGGAGGTGAATACTAGCAGAATGGTGACGATGAATAGTTCGAATTATCATATATGGAAATCGAAGATGGAAGATTTTCTTTATGTTAAAATTTTTCATTTACCAGTGTTCGATGATGAAAAACCTAAAGATAAGTCTGATGCAGAATGGATAACTATTCATCGACGGGTTTGTGGCTTTATTCGGCAATGGGTTGATCATAATGTGTTGAATCATGTTGTAGACGAAACAGATGCAAGGAAATTGTGGAGTAAACTTGAGGAGTTATATGCTCGGAAGACAGGTAACAGTAAGTTACTTTTGTTCAAACAATTGATATATTTGAGGTATCAAGATGGATCAACTCTTACAGATCACTTGAATACCTTTCAAGGATTGATTAATCAGTTGGCTGCTATGGGTATCAAATTTGATGACGAGGTTTTGGCGTTATGGTTGCTTGGTTCGCTGCCAGACTCATGGGATACTTTCAGAATGTCTCTTTCTAATTCAGCTCCTGAAGGTAATATCTCAATGGCATTAGCTAAAAGTGGTGTGTTGAATGAAGATATGAGAAGAAAAACAGTTGGCTTCTCTTCACATTCAGAAACTCTAGTCGTTGAGAAACGTGGTAGAAATGAAAATCGTGGTTGGAAAGCTAGAGGTAAAAGTAAAAGCAAGAGTCGGAACAAGTCTAATAAATTTTCAGATTGGGAGTGCTACTACTGTCATGAGATTGGGCACACTAAGAAATTTTGTCCTAAGTTGAGAAAAAAGAATAATTTTGGGAAATCCAACAATGGTAAAGAAGAAAAGAACAAGGAGAAAAATTATGATGAAAGTGATGACGAGAAACATGTAGCTGCAGTTTCAGAGAGCTACTTCGTTGTTATTGATGATGCTGTTGTGAATTCTGTGTCTGATGAAAATGGTTGGGTAGTTGACAATGGTGCTACAATTCATGCCACTTCCCGTAGAGAATTTTTCTCATCTTACACCTCTGGTGACTTTGGTTCTGCAAAGATGGGAAATAATGATTTGCCTAGAGTGGTTGGTATTGGTGATGTTTATCTAGAAACAAGCATGGGTGCAAGATTGATTTTGAAGGGTGTTAAACATATACCTGATCTTCGATTGAATTTGATCTCTACAGGGAAGTTAGATGATGAAGGATATTGCAGTATTTTTGCGAATGGGCAGTGGAAACTTACTAAGGGCTCGTTGGTTGTGGCAAGAGGACAAAAATATTCAGCCCTCTACATCATGTCTGCAAGGGGGCCTGCTGAGAAAATCAATGTTGTTAATGATGAAGCAATGCTTGATTTGTGGCATAAAAGACTCAGTCACATTAGCGAAAAAGGATTAGATATTCTGAGGAAGAAACAGTACATTCGTGGGATACATAAAGCTCATTTAAAGAAATGTGTACATTGTTTGGCTGGAAAGCAGAATAGAGTATCTTTCAAGAGCTCAGCTCCTTCAAGAAAACCAAGTTTGCTTGACTTGGTACATACTGATGTTTGTGGTCCTTTCAAAACGAGAACACTTAGTGGTTGTTTGTACTTTGTTACCTTTGTTGATGATCATTCTAGGAAAATTTGGGCTTACACTTTGAAAACAAAAGATCAAGTGTTAGATGTCTTTAAGCAGTTTCAAGCTTCAGTTGAGAGACAGACTGGGAAACAATTGAAGTGTGTTAGAAGTGATCATGGGGGAGAATACATTGGTCTTTTTGATGATTATTGTAGACAGCAAGGTATTCGGCATCAAAAGACACCTCCCAAGACCCCTCAGTTGAATGGCGTAGCGGATAGACTAAATCGAACATTAATTGAAAGGGTAAGATGTCTTCTTTCACAATCACAACTCCCTAAATACTTTTGGGGTGAAGCTTTGAATACAGTGGTACATGTCTTGAATCTTAGTCCTTCTCTACCTTTAGATGGAGATATCCCAAATAGAGTTTGGACAGGTAAAGATGTTTCTTATGATCATTTGCGTGTCTTTGGGTGCAAAGCTTATGTACATATTCCTAAAGATAAGAGATCTAAACTCAATTCGAAGACAAGACAGTGTGTATTTATTGGTTATGGTCTTGATGAGTTCGGCTACAAATTTCATGATCCAATTAATAAGAAGCTTTTTGGGAACAGAGATGTCGTGTTTATGGAAGATCAGATAGTTCATGATATTGATAAGAGTCAAAATTCAGTGTCTATGTCTCAGAATGACTTGGTAGATTTGGGGCATATTCCGCTTGCACATACTCCTACAGAAGTTGAAGAAAATTTGGATGGTGACTCACCTGCTTCCAGAGGTTCACATATTTTTTATACTGGTGATCATGATAATAATTTTGTGGATGAACAAGTGAATGAAGAAGATGTTGAACAATTTGAAGTTCCAACGCGGAGATCTACTAGATATAGACAACCCTCTACTAGATATCCTCCTGATCAATATATTTTGTTAACCGATGTAGGTGAGCCTGGGTGTTATGATGAGGCTATTAGTGGTGTATGTAAAACTCAATGGATTGAAGAGATGCAATCACTTCATGAGAATCATACATTTGAGTTAGTGAAGATACCTGAAGGGAGAAAAGCCTTAAGTAACAAGTGGGTGTATAGGTTGAAGCAAGATAATAGTTCTCTGCAACCTCGGTACAAAGCAAGATTGGTAGTCAAAGGCTTTGGTCAGAAAAAAAAAGTATTGATTTTGATGAAATATTTTCTCTGGTTGTAAAAATGTCTTCTATTCGTGTGGTTCTAGGCATTGCAGCGAGTCTAGACTTGGAAATTGAGCAAATGGATGTAAAAACATCATTCTTGCATGGTGACTTGGAAGAAGAGATTTTTATGAAACAGCCTGAAGGTTTTGTGGTTGAAGGAAAAGAAGATTATGTATGCAGACTGAAAAATAGTCTATATGGTTTAAAGCAAGCTCTGAGATAGTAATATAAGAAGTTCATGTCAGTTATGGGGGAGCATGACTACAAGAAGACTTCTTCTGATAATTGTGCATTTGTGAAGAAATTTTCCGATGCCGATTTTATTGTTCTCTTACTTTACGTGGATGATATGCTTATTGTTGGGAATAATACTTTGCGGATTGATTCTTTGAAGAAACATTTAAGTAAGTCTTTCGCAATGAAAGATTTAGGTCCAGCAAAGCGGATTCTCGGCATTCGAATTACTAGAGACAGAGACTTGAAGAAGTTGTTCTTATCACAAGAAAAATATATTGAGAAAATTCTTCAGAAGTTTAATATGGACAAAGCTAAAGTGGTTAGCTCACCATTTTACGGTCACTTCAAGTTAAGCAATACACAATGTCCTTCAACTAATGAAGAAAAGAGAGGCATGGCTAATATTCCATATGCATCTGCAGTTGGAAGTCTCATGTATGCCATGGTATGTACTCGTCGTGACTTAGCTCATAGTGTTTGTGTTGTGAGCAGATTTTTGTCAAACCCAGGTAGAGAGCATTGGGAAGCCGTGAAATGAATTATGAGGTATCTGCGAGGAACCTCTAATTTGAAGCTCAGTTTTGGGATGAGTAAACTTTAGTTGCTGGCTTATTTTAATTCAGACTTGGCTGGAGATGTCGATACTCGCAAGTCTACTTCTGGATATTTGATTAACTTTTGTGGTGGCGCTGTTTCATGGAAATCAAGAGTACAAAAGTGTGTTGCCCTTTCAACGATAGAAGCTGAATTTATTGCAGTGACAGAAGCGAGTAAAGAGCTACTATGGATGAAGAAGTTCTTGAAAGAACTTGAATTTGAGCAACACAGGTATGTACTGTTATGTGATAATCAGAGTGCTATTTATCTCGTGAAGAATTCGTCATTTCACTCAAAGTCGAAACATATTAATGTGAGATATCATTAGATTCGAGATATTCTTGATGCTAAACTAATAGAGGTTGATAAACTTCATACAGATGATAATGGGTCTGACATGATGACAAAGGCTTTGCCTAGGGGAAAGCTTGAACATTGTAGATTCATCGTCGGGATGGTGAATCCTCCCACATAGTGGTGAGGGGGAGATTTGTTGGGCTCTTCCTATGTGGGAGTCCAATTATCATATGGGCTAAGCCCAATTTGGATAACACATAGGATTTTGGTTTATGTATAAATATCTATTTATACAGCGTCTTTCGGAGATGAGCATCATATTCTATAGTGCAGTTTTTGAGAGAAAAAGGTGATTCGATGCGGAACTTTGTGCTTTCAATCGGACTGTCTCCGATTGTCCGATCGGCTTCAATTTTGGTGAGAAGGCTCGCCTATTTGTCCTCTACAATCTATCCATAGGGTTTTTGATTTGGAGTCATCTAAGTGTGTTTTTCGATCATCTTCTTCTAACTCCATTTCGGAGATATTTCAGTGAGTTTTTTTATTTCGGTTCATTATCTTGTGTATTGGGGTTGTGTATGAAGTTGTCATACTTTTTGTGGCGTATGCTCTAGTTTTATCTAGAGAATAGTTTTGTAACCCATCTTTTGATAGTGAATATTTGGTTGGACTCCGAAATCAGTCCTGTGGTTTTTACTTCCTACACTGGGAAGGTTTTCCACGTAAAAAGTGTTCTGTGTTGTTTGCGTTTATTTTATTCAGACTTGATATTTTGTTTGGTATCGTTATCTCTATCATACTTGATACAAGAAGGAAGATTTCGTTTGTGCTTCTATTTCTTGTCACTTAGCGCGTTCGATCGCTATTTGCAGAATTTGTTGTTGTGTTTCTCGATAATCTGTCTACAGGTCTTCCTCAATTAAGAGACATCCAGCACCAGATTGACCTAGTACTATGTGTTAGCCTACCAAACCGACCGTATTACCAGATGAGCCAATTGGAGCATGAGGAGCTTCGTAGATAGGTGGAAGAATTGTTGACTAAAGACCACATTCGTGAGCTCCTCAGCCCTTGTGCAGTTCCTGCACTAATAACACCAAAAATGATGGCTCAATGAGATGTGTGTGGATAACAGGGCTATCAAAAAACTTACCATCAGGTACCAGTTTCCTATTCCTCACCTTGATGATTTACTGTATCATTTGAGTGGTGCTACAGTGTTTACAAAATTGGATTTGAAGAGTGAGTATCACTAGATTCGTATTCGCATGGGAGATGAGTGGAAACAGCCTTTAAGACCCGAGAAGATCTGTTTAAGTGAATGGCCATGCCATTCGGTCTTTCCAATGCTCCTAACACATTCATGAGGGTTATGAACCACGAATTTCATCCCTTCATTGGAAAAAATTTAGTTGTGTATTGTGACGATATTCTGATATATAGTTTTACGGAGGTGCTGCACTGCCAGCACTTACGAGAAGTATTGGTTGTTTTGAGACGAAAGAAGTTTTATGGGGGACTCGAAAAGTGTTCCCTTATAACGAATTCAGTTCTTTTTCT
Source organism: Limnanthes douglasii subsp. nivea (assembly GCA_036936605.1). NCBI lineage: Eukaryota > Viridiplantae > Streptophyta > Magnoliopsida > Brassicales > Limnanthaceae > Limnanthes > Limnanthes douglasii. Next base: position 97,525,827 of record JAUPFV010000001.1, read on the forward strand.
GGGGCATGTTATTTTGAATAAATCAAAAATAGCAACATTGCGTGACTGGCCTATACCTACTTCTATCACAGAAGTCCGCTCTTTTCATGTGCTGGTTTCTTTCTATATGAGGTTCATATATAACTTCACTACTGTCATGGCTCCTATTACAAATTGTATGAAGGGCAAGACATTTTGTTGGACCCCTGAAACAACTCAAGAATTTAAAAAGATCGAGGTAAGACTGGCCACTATAGCTATTCTGGTTCTACCTGATTATTTTACAGGGTTTGAATTGTATTGTAATGCGTCCGGATTGGGCATTGGAGTTGTACTCACCCAACAGGGCCGACCTGTAGCCTACTTCAGTGAGAAGTTAAGTGGAGTTAAACTTAACTACAACACATATGACAAAGAGTTTAATGCAATGGTGCGGGCTATGAAGCACTAAACTTCCTACTTGGCCTATAACAAATTTGTACAGTACACCGATCATGATGCCTTGAAGCATCTGGAGAATCAGGAGGATGTCGGAGCAGGTTTGAGTAGCGGTGAGCAAGATCTACCTCTTCAAAGGTAACTTACTATGTATTTCTAAGGGAAGTTTAAGGTTACTGGTTGTACAGGAGAGACACAACGAGGGGCATGGTTGTACAGATCAAAACTTTCAGTTTATATCCAGTCAGTTCTTCTAGTCGCATTTTAGTAGGGATGTTACCTGCTTTGTAGCTGGCTGTTGGGTTTGCCATATGGAAAAAGGCACGTCCTCCAACGCAGGTCTATTCCTACCACTCTTAATACCGGAAGGACCATGGCGAAGCTTCAACATGGATTTCGTATCTGGACTGCCAATAACGCAGAGAGGTAACAGTTCTATTTTTTTGGTGGTTGATAGGTTTTCTAAAATAGTCTACTTTATTACCTGCAAAAAACCCACAAATGTTGTGAATGAGGTCTACCGCTTACATGTTCTACCCTCAAATATCGTTTCTGATCGCGATTCGCGGTTTTTCGGACACTTTTGAAGGAGTTTGTGATGCCTTACAAATACAAACTGAGGTTTAGCAGCGCATATCACCCGCAGACAAACGGCCAAACCGAGTTAACTAATCGAACGCTAAGAAATCTGTTGCGTATCGAGGTATCTGGAAACTTGAAAGCATAGGATTCCTGCCTTTATCACGTTGAGTTCGCCTACAACAAGCACCACAAGTGCAGTACTGGATATAGTCCTTTCATGGTAATTTATGATTATAACCCACGTGGTCCTATAGATTTAGCTTTCCTAACGCTTGACAAGGTTTCAGCTAGAGTCGAGACCGACATCGCTGATCTATGGGATATCTAAGAGAACACACGCAAACACCTAGAGCAAACAACAAAAAAGTACAAGGATGTCGCAGATAAAAAGCGCCAACTGGTAGAGTTTGCAGTAGGGTACTTTGTATGGGTAGTTTTGACCAGAGATCATTATCATGTACATGAGTACAACAAGTCAGCTGCAAGGAAGGTGAGTTTGTTTGAAATCATTGAGAAGATTAATCCCGATGCATACAGGTTAAAGCTACCCAGCCACATGAAGACCCACAACGTCTTCAACGTGAAGCACCTAGTTTTATTTACCACTGCTGCAAATGATGATGAAGTTGAGAATTCGTGGGCGAATTCTTCCAAAAAAGATGAGGATGATGTAGTTGCACAAGCACATGACTATCAGACCCTTTTGGACAAACAGGAACGGGCTTTATTTGGGACTCGGATATCAGTACTAGGATAAATTGGTTCTCAAATCGGAAATCAAATTCCACTGTTTAGGATCCGAAAAACCTATTTTACTCTTTTTTTATATTTTATTTTATTTTAGAAAAATGTTTTAATTAGTGAATCAAATCTGATTGCATCCAGATTTGATTTTATTTTTAATATCTTTAATTTATTTATTTAGAATATTTGATTAGGGTTTTAGGTAGTTGCTATATAAAGCATCTTATGCCCTATTTTATATTTAGACTTTTATGAATCAAAATTGAGTTTTTCTCTAAGTCTCTTGTACTCTAACCTAGGGTTAGGGTTTTTTGTCCTATGGTTCGTCTTCTTACTTCTTGTGTTTACAGCCGTTTGTTCTACCTCTCATATAGTCGTCACCAGATTTTATATGTTAAGTTATGTTTTTGTTATTTGTCGTTTGTTGAACGTTATGTTAGCAAATTCGTATCTATATAACCCAAAAGGTAAAAAGGCACCCATACTTAATCATAGCAACTTTGAGCTGTGTAAAGAAGATATATTGTTTCACTTGATGTACCATGATTACGACTTAGCATTAAGGGTCGATAAACATAAACCTCTGACTAAGAACAATTCTCTTATAAAAAAGAAAGAGTCAGAGATTTGGGAAAAATCGAACATGATGAGTCTATGGATCATAAAGCAAACAATTCCATTAACATTCCATGGTGCAGTTCCACCTGAGATCACCAATGCAAAATGTTTCTCGAATAGGTGGAGAAATATTTTGCCAAGAACGATAAAGTAGATATTAAAACGTTGATTATTAAGCTAACCTCTATGAAGTATTGTGGCAAAGAGACTATTCGTGAGCACATCTTGCAAATGTCAAACGTTGCTTATAAACTAAAAGCACTTAAGATTGACCTTCCGGAATATTTTGTGGTAAGTTTTACTTTTCACTCTTTCTCTCCATAGTATATGAACTTCGAAACTTCTTCTATTTGTCGGCGCGATAAATTGACTCTTAACAAGCTCATCTCTCAGGCAGCACAAATGAAGAAAATATGAAGCAAGAACGTCCAAAAGTGCAGATGGTGAAAGCTCGGAAGAATTAGGAAACTAAAAGCATGGAGGACGGTTCAGATGTACATGCATCTGGTTCATAACAAAATAAGCATAAGGGTACGTCTAAGAAAGGGTGTTGCTTCTATTGTAAGGAACCGGGATACTTTTAGAATGAATGTTAAAAAATGGAAAGCATGGTATTTTCACTTTTATGGTATGTTCACATATCAATTTAGTTTTAGTGACGGGAAATACTTGGTGGGTTGATACAGCAGCAATCACTCATGTTTGTATTTCTTTGCAGGGTATGATAAGAAACCGAAGCCTGAGTGATGGTGAAACATCCATCTATACATCTAATGACAGTTTATATTTAGTTAATTCTATTTGTGATTTTCGTGCGTTGCTTACGAGTGGGAATTTTTTGTATTTAAAAGACGTATTATATGTACCTTCTTTTATAAGGAACCTAATTTATTTATTTTTGTTGGACAAATTAAGTTATTCTTGTCTAATTGGAAATTAAATCTTATGTCTTTATTTACATGGTAATGTTATTGATTCTGGAAAGTTAATATCGAATGATAACTTGTATTTATTTGATATTTTAAAGTATCACAAAGAGATAACGAATGTAAACGTACCTGGAAAACTAAATTGTAAACTAAAAAATTTAACAAAACTTTGGCACAAGCGATTAGGTCACATTTCTAGGAAATGGAATTCAAAAGCTTGTTTCGGAAGGTTTATTAAGTGGGATGGAGTTTTTGGACTTCAATGTTACGTTAAATATATAAAAGGAAAATATACCAAGGTGAAAATTTTAGATGCATACAGAGCGAAAGGTGTCTTGAACTTGATTTATATAGACATGTGCGGATTGTTCCCTACAACATCATGGAACGACCAACGATATTTTGTATCGTTCATTGATGACTTTTCGCGTTATGGGTATCTATATCTTATTCACGAGAAGTTAATAGTCATTGACAAGTTCAAAGTCTTTAAGACTGAGGCTCAAAACAACTTGGTAAATACATTAAGTGCGTCTGATTGGACCGTGATGATGAATAGTACGGAAGATACAATGGTTCAGGTGAACAATGTCATGGACCGTTTGTAAAGGTCCTAAAAGAGTGTGGGATAGTCTTTCAGTATACAATTTTGAGTTTGCCCAGCATGAATGGAATATCTGAGAGAGGAAACTGTATGTTGAAGGATATCGTAAGAGGTATGATTAGTCATTCAACATTACCTATATCACTCTGGGGAGTAGCAATAAAATTTGCAACCTACCTTCTTAATAGAGTTCTGACGAAAGCAACTACTAAGAAACCGTATGAACTTGGGACTGGGAAAAAACCTAGTTTAAAACATATACATGTTTAGGGATGTCCAACTGAAGCAAAGCCTTATAGGCCGAATGAAAAGAAATTGGACTCCAAAAACAGTTAGTACTTATTTCATCGGATTTCCCGAGAAAAGTAGGGGTTTTAAGTTTTATGATTCTTCAATAAGAATATATTTGAGATAGGTACAACAAAATTATTTGAGGATATAGAGTTTTTGGGGAAGAATTTTAGTAACAAACATTCATTTTGAGGAAGAATTGGTAGATATTCATAAAGTTGTTACCAATGATATTCGGTACCAGATGATGATATGGTTTTAGGAGGCCAATCGTCATTTCAGATTCGTTAGAACTTATAGATACTCAAGATTTTGTCAATCTTTCACCTGTGGATGTTGTCCATATTGAACAAAATGAAATTGTTCAAATTGAGCAAAATGAATTTGTTCAATAAGAACAAACTCTACCTCCTCAAGAAGTACAAGTGCAAACTGAAAAAAATTATGCCTTTTCAGAGATCTACTAGACAAAAGAAGAGCGATATATCTTCAAACTATATAGTGTATCTACAAGAACATAAGGAATTTTATGGTACAACAGAAAAAAAATCCTTTAAATGTTCATGAATCCCTTAAATTTTTGATTATAAGTTACGGATATAAGTAATGAACAAAGAGTTTAAATTAATGCAAGATGACTCGGTATGGTAGCTTTTTCCATTACATGAAAGAATTTGATTGGTTGTAAATAGATTTTTAAACCAAATGGGACTTTAAGGGTGATATGAAGAGGCATAAAGCGCAAATTTTTAACTAAGGGTATTACACAACGTGAAATGAGTGAATTTAAGGAAACTTTCTCTCAGGTTTCTTCGTATGATTATTTTCATACAATCATGGTATTAATTGCACATTTCGACCTTGAGCTCCATCAAATGGATGTAAAGACCAATTTTTTTAATGGAGACATTGAGGAAACGATCTATATGGTGCAACCTGAAAATTGTCTCCGGTGATCCAAAATCGATGGTATGAAAACTAAAGAAATCTATTTATGGTCGCAAACAAGTGTTTCGATAGTGGTACCACAAATTCCTTAAATTTATCATCGCATTTCATTTTGAGATAAGTTTTGTAGAGTATTGTGTGTATTAAAAGTTTACCTTGAACAATACGGTTTGTATATGGTTTAATCTCGTAATATATCAGCGTGAAATGAATTCTCGAACATTTTAAGACCCTCACTTATCTTACTTCGACTATAGGTGTTAGATTATTGTGGATCGTCAATGTCATACAAATTGGCTTTATCAATGTTGTTGTCTTTTGAAGTGTTATCGCATCCTCCGACTATCTATTTTTTTAGAAAATTGGACCATCAATTTGAAAAACTACTATATGATCTTATAGACTTGTAAAACTGTGGAAAATTGGTTCATTATCTTCTATTTGTACCATGAAACCTTCAAAAAAATTCAAATGTGGACAATTGATCCCTAATTGTTTTTACCATGTAAGAACCAAATATCTACTTTTTGATGAGTCGACGGGGTTTATGGTATAAAATAAAATTTAAAGATATAATTTTAGATTTTAAAAGTCAAAGAGCCACGTGGTATACATAAGTTACAAAGAACCAATTATCCAAAAAATAAATAGTCATAACCGATAGGATCGAATATTTTTAGAAGCGACTCCTCAAAGGTGTCAGAATAATTCGAAGGGTATTTCAGACTTAGAATAAAAAAGACGTACTTTCACCTTTTGACTCAATTGTATGCCTACTAAAACAGTGTTTACACTAATAGACTTTTAAACCATGACCTGACCTGCGATGCCTCAGCAAAGAAACATCAGAAATATAAGAAAATGGATTATTGAGAAAAGGCAAAGGGATCGGCAGATCATAGCATAGACCAGTTATTGAGCGACCCGTTTGTCGTCCGATCTGAACCATGTATATTTGTTAACTCTGGTGAAGTCCATCGATTTAGCCATAGGCGTAACTGGAGACAATCTTTTTTATCAGCAAAGATTTTATCTGGACATCTTCATAGACGACTTGATGTTTCAAAAATGGAAAAGTACGATGGGAGTAAAGATCTAGATAATCACTTAGAGGAGTTTTAAAAAATTATGATGAGTTCCCATGATGATGATAACTTGTTGTGCCGAGCTTTTCCCAAACTTTCAAATATAGTGCGTTGAAATGGTATAATAGGTTTTCCTGATGGGTCAATTAAAAAATTTGATATGTTTTGGATGGCCTTCCAAAGACAAGTTATGGGAAGCAAGTAGCTCATAGGAAATGAAGACACAATAATTCATTGTCACCAACTTGTTAGTGAAAGTTTAAAATAATACGTTAGCAGACTTGTGAATACCAAAAATGGTTTGACTGATTGTTACGAACGGGTGGCCATAACTTCTCTTATGCAAGGGCTATTATCCAGAGATTTATCGGATACAGTTAATAGAAAGAAAACGATTACTTGGGGTGGTTTGTTAAACCAAGTTGGGAAACGAATTAATATAGAGGTAACTAAATTGACAAGGAAACCTGGACAAAATAAACCTCTCGCAATCACATCACAGCCACATGCTGGTGGTCAGTCATAGGTTTCTTCCAATATTCAATCGCGAGAGTTTGGACAAGGTTCAAGCCGTCCCATGTCGAATCAATCTAACAATCCAGACCTATGGGAAATAAATGGGTTCGACGTAACTATTTTTCCTAGCTAATTGAAAATGTAGCAATAATTTACGATATGGCCAACGGTTATGTACAATTTTGAAGGCCTTTGCCTATCCAAACCCCAAAAGAAAACCAAAATACTCGTTTTTTGCATATATCATGAGGATACGGGGCATGATACAAATGATTGTATAACCTTGAAACAAGAAATTCATATCTTTAATTGAGAATGGTAAATTGACAAATTTTATCAGGCCATAAGGGGCAAATAGGCATAAGCCTAGCACTAGCAGAGAGCAACAATTGTTTTCCCATTATTCGAAGGCCAGCTATAGAAGCTCCTAAAGCAGAACACGTTATGGTAATTATGGAACAGTTCAATATGGACCTTGAATATTTGGATCCAGATCCAGATAGAGGTTGTGTGAATATGATAAGTGAAGGTAGTGTAAATGTTTCCAAATTATGTCAATACTTCGAATCATTGAAAATTGGAGGATATACGATGCTGCGCCATCAAGCTATATCAAAAAAGGGATGTGAATAGTTTAAATAATCAATTGAAAGGAAACATGTCGACCCATATGTATCAATACCCTGCACTATTTATAGTTTTTGATAGATATGGTTTAAGAGAAATTGTTGGACCGCGTGAGGATGTTGTAGTAATCGGGGAGCCTATCGAAGGAACAAAAAACTGAAGGATCCTAATCGACACAGGAAGCTCGGCTAGCATTTTATTTTTATCTGCTTATAAAAAATTGAAAAACCCATGTATTATTCAACATTTAAATCGAATCATAGTGGGATTCGCAGGAAACTCTGTGGATGTGATTATAGAATTTGAAAGAGAGACAATTTTGGACAAAGGATCGTTCAAGAAAACTATCAGAGTGTTGTTTGTGGTGGTAAATTGTCCAAATCTTTATAGTGTTATTTTTAACAGGTCTTGGCTCTCAAGGATGCATTTTGTTACATAGATCGTTCATTAATGCATAAAATATGCTATTTGAGGTTAAGTCGGGGTAGTTTGATGTAGTCAAAAGGTAGCTAGAGAATGCTACGTTACTGCACTTGCTCCAAAATCTCTTAACTTTATTGTTGCTAAAAAGTAGTAGTAACTAATGGAGTTCTCTTTGGATTTTAACCATATAAATGATCAAAAGATACTCCTAGTGCAGTTATTCCCATTGGAGAAGTGGAAATGAATAGTTTCGTTGATGGGAAAAATGTTAGAGTCAGGTCGAAATCACATGTGTTTTCCTGGTGCAATGAAAATGTAACATGTATCCCAGCTAACGTTATATGTCATAATTTATCAGTACAATCGGATGCATGTCATGTGGTTCAAAGAAGAAGAGCATTCTCTAAATAAAAAAATTAAGCAATTTGTGAAGAAGTAGATCGACTAACAAAAGAATGCCATATTAATGAATCCTAATACCCGTTATAAAAAGAAAACCCGGTGATGGTAAAAACAAAAGCGGCCAAATGGCGAATGTGTATTGATTTTACCGATCTTAATAGGCTTGTCCTAAAGATCCATTTCTAGTGCCTTGGATAGACCAGTTAGTAGACTCCACTTCTGGCAATAAATGATTATCTTTTATAGATAATTTTGTTGGTTACAATCAAATCCAAATGGACCTGAATGATCAAGATCATACTACATTTTTCACTGACCATGGGCTGCATTGTTACAAGGTGATGCCTTTTGGTTTAAAGAATACGGGGGCCACTTATAAGTGTTTAGTAAATAAGGAATTTTCCAACCTGATCTAGAGGTATATATTGATGACGTGATAGTGAAAAGTGTAAAAGAAGAAGACCATTTGTCTAATCTTAAAACAAAAATCTCCAACTAAGGAGCCATTAATTTAAAGCTGAATCTGGAGAAATGTACTTTTGGTGTGCGATCTGGAAAAATTTTAGGTTATATTATCAACAAAAAAAGGGATTCAACAGTTAGATACGTTATTAGCCATGGACTCCTTCAAATCTACAAAATAAGTCCATATCTTAACTGGATGATTAGCAGTCTTGAATCGATTTATGTCGAGATCATCGGATAAATATGCGCAATTCTTTCAAGTGCTAAGAAATACAAAGGAATTCAATTGGTCTTTGAATTTTGACAAATCTTTTATCGCAATAAAAAAAACATTTTTCTTGTCGTAAAACTTTGTTTAAAGTAGTGGAGGGAGACAGACTTTATGTATATTTGGTTGTTTCAGATCATGTTGTAAGTGCACTATTAGTTTGGGAGGTTAATAATTATCCACGTACGGTGTATTAAATTAGTAAGACTCTGTTAAATACGGAGAAAATATATCTAAAGTTGGAAAAGTTAGCCTTAGCATTGGTAATAGCAGTTAGAATAATGAGACCCTATTTTCAAGCGCATTCTATCGCGGGTCGAATGACGAAGTGGTCTATTGAATTGGGGGATTATGATATTGATTTCGATTCTTGAAGAACAATCAAGGCATAAGCTATAGCAGACTTCTGGGTTGAATTCCATTCAGATCGGCCTTATGTGGAAACCCCTACCATTAAACCACGAAAAGAGTGGGTGGTTTGGATAGATGGGGGGTCCAACATGTTGGGAAGTGGGGAATTCCTTTATTTAATTTCCTCTTTTGGGGATTCGATATACCAAGCCATATGCTTTGGTTTCAAAGCCTCCAATAATGAAGCTGAATATGAAGCATCGATTGCTGGCCTAAGGCTTTCTCATATATGTGGAGCAAAAATAATCTGATTGGTAAGTGATTCACAATTGTTGATACATCAAGTTTAGGGATAATCTGAAACAAGGAAGGGACAGTTAGTGAAGTATCTACAAATGCTAAAGGAAACATTTTTTTACTTCAAAAATCTAAAAGTATGAGCATATACCCAGGGCTGAAAATTTCATGGTTGATTTCTTGGCCAGTATCACATATGTTGAAGCCTATCCATCTTACTACAAGAATGTCCTTCGATAACAACAACTCTTCGAATGAAAGTTGAAGCTGAAAAAATTTGTGAGATGTCTACCATAGTAAGCCAGGATTTGAGGTATGAAATCCAAGTGTTCATTACTAAAGGTATTTTTCCTGAAAATAAAAGCTTAGCCAAGAAGCTAAAGTTTAAAGCGCATGGATTTTTGGTCTTGCGGGAAGTCCTTTATAAGAAATCTTTTATCAGACCTTTATTGTATTGCCTTGGGTCCGACGAGTCCCAAGTGATTCGGTCTAAATTGCATGATGGAGAGGCTTTTGCCCATTGTGGTTATAAAGCTTTAGCTAGAAGTGTTTTGTTGGCATGATATTATAGGTCTTACATCATGGAAGATGCTAAGGAATTGGTTAAACGATATGATTCATCTTAAATGTTTGGAAATGCAATTCATGTTCCAACAGTTCCTATGAAGACTACATCTGAAGCATTAACCTTCGACAGATGGGGGCTCGATATAGTCGGCCTACTACCAATTGCTTTTAGAGGATGTCGAACTATTATCTTGGTAGTTAATTATTTTTTGAAGTAGGCGGAAGCTGCACCTCTCTCTGGAACTACTTCTAAAGCAGTAATAAAGTTTATTTTATCCAATATATGTTGCGGATTTGGAATACTTTGGAGTATTATAACAGAAAATATCCCTCAATTTGACAATAAAGATGTAGAGGTATTTTGCGCTTCAAGAGGAATCCGAAATTATTTTTCTTCACCTTTCCATCCCCAAGATAACTTGCAGGTAAAAGTGGTAAGTATAACCGTTTTCAAAGACCTCAAAAATAATTTAGAGGCGGTAGCAGGTAAATGGCCAAACTATTTATAAAAAAGTGTTATGGGCTTATAGAACTACTCCACATGCTGCCACACAAGAGTCTCATTTTGCGTTGGTTTACAGGATGGATACAATAGCCCCAATAGAGTCTACTTTTCCTCCATTCAGAGTCCAAAATTATTCCAAAGAAGACAATGAAATTACAGTAAGGGATCAGCTAAATTTGATTGAAAAAATTAAACTCAAAGCTCATTTTAGAACGGTTCACTATCAAGGCTTATTGAGGAGAAAATATGCATCGAAAATATGAAGAACAAAGTTCGGGGTTGGAGATAAATTTCTTAAGGAAGTGTTTTTACACACTAAATACAAAAAATTTAGAAATTTGGTTCCAAATTAGGAAGTCCCTTATACTGTTATAGAAAGAATCAAGAGTGTAATGTATCAACTAGTTGATCAAGAAGGCATTCTATTGAGACATCCATGGAATATTGAGCATCCAAGATTATACCTTAAGTAAGGATTTGTAAATATTTACTTGACTTTTGTTTAAATGTAAATATTTAAGAGGCATACGTTTTCCTATCCTGGTGGCTCTAGGAGGTTTTAACGAGGTGTCCGTATCAATAATCTACCATTTTTTGTCTTTTAAAACTTCTTGTTTCTAAATATAATCAGTAAATTTTATATATTTTCGAATGGATTACCTTCGAATAGATTACCTTCGAATGGCTTGTGTTTGAAATCTTGTATGCCTTTGAATGAGTTACCTCTAAATTCCTTGTGTTTGAATCTTGTATGCCTTCGAATGGATTACCTTCAAATGGTTTGTGTTTGAAATATTGTATGTGTTCGAACAAATTACCTTTGAATGGCTTGTATTTAAAATCTTGTATACCTTTGAATGGATTACCTTCGAATGGATTGTGTTTGAAATCTTGTAGCCTTTGAATGGATTATCTTCTAATGGATTACCTTCTAATGGATTGTGTTTAAAATCTTGTATACCTTCGAATGGATTACCTTCGAATGGCTTGTTCATTGATTTTTCTTGCCTTCGAATGAAGTATAATAAAAAAAAAATTAAGGATATAAGTTAAGTTAACAAGAGGATGGCTAGTACAAAACGCCTCGAAAACCATGAAAACTTAATGAAATCTAAATTCTATGGCATTACCAAATACCTATCCAAAAACTTCTGATCTACAACAGTAAAATGCCTTATAACAAGGAATTGCACAGTATAATAAAATTTAAATATCTTTAACCTTTGGGCTTTTTTTCCTTTCGGTCTTCTTTTTTTTTTGTCCAAACTTCCCTTTTTGGAATCCATTCTATCATTTCCATCAGAATCGTCGTGAATCACCAGAAGCATCCATCTCATTTGCCAAAGATATGACCGGGGGGCAAAAAATTCTGTAGAACCCACCCCCATAACGAGCCAAGGGTTAGTTTTGGAAACTTTTTGTGAAACGCCAAGACCATATCTGACTTGATCGAGGCATCTTGTTCATTTAGTTTACCTATAATGGCATCAGCCTATGCTTCAACAAGGTCATCTGCTTCCTGGGTAGATTTGGAAATTAAGGACTTGATTTCTTCTTCTAACTTTTTTTGCACTTTTCTGAAGTTTATTTTTCACCAAAAAATCTGATCCATAGTTTATTCATTTGTCTTTTGCTGAGATTGTAGCAAAGTTATCTCATTGGAGCTGGATGTCCGCAGTTTCTCCAACTTTTCTTGAACTTTGACCACCCATTTTTATACTTTTTCCACCTTATTTGAGTGTATCAGACTCTCTGATTGCCTTGTTGGCCGTAGTCATTTTCTCTTCGAGCGAGATTTTAATATATTATTCTCTTCCTGAAGAGAATAAATGGTTCCTCTTTGGGATTTGATTTTCTTTTCCAGTTGAATAACACGTTTCATGTAACCTATTATTGAGTATCTAACTGTATCATTTTCTTTTGAAACTTCAAAGGGTATACCATTGTATATCATGTTGGGTGCAATACTTTGGAAGGCCTTGTCAAATGCTTCATAGTTGATTCCTATCAACTCATCCATTGGATTATTAACTTCCGCAATAGCTTCTCTCATGAAGTTAGGAAATAAAAAGGTACGATCGAGTGCAGGTATGGTGGGAACACTAGTATTCAGACGTACTACTAACTCCGAACTGGTTGAGGTTTTACTTTTCTTTGTTCTTCTCTCGTCATTGCCTTGCTTGTTTCTTTTTTTAGCCTTATATTGCTTAGACTCAAGAATATTTATGGGCACAACACCTTCTTCCATAGTGGCATCAACTACATCTAACAATGATGTATCGATCTCAAGGGATTGTTCTTCGGTAGCCATTTTGACGGCTCCTTGTGAAGTTTTTTCTTCTTCTTCTTCCTATCATTTTTAGCCCGATGACTGGGGGCTTTCTTCCTGGTCAGAAGGTATAACCTCTCATCGACAAATTTGATTCTCAACAAAAGGGCAATAGACAGAGGAGGAGTGGTGAATTCTTCCCATGACAATTCTCTTTTGGGATTGGTCCTCCAAAGATGGCTACGAGTTAAGTTGGAAGGGATGAAACATTCATGAAAGACATAAGCAGTCTAACTTTAATTGCGTCTGGGAATCCTCACTTAGTACGAACGGTATCCAATTATTTATCATGAAAATAAATATAAGATATCTCATTCAGTGCTAAAATATATTTTACACTTACTTTCTTAAAATTAAGGCCGATGCATCCAGTCAATGAGATCGAAAGCTCTTTGGATTCTTCCACTACCACTTCACCTTTACCCTGAATTTTATTCCTTGTCAAAACCTTGTCGATTAAAGGCTTTGAAGTTTCTCATGTTTGACCAGATGTATCAAGCGGATAATCCTCACTAAGATCTTCTATTACTTTTGGTTCTGATTATGATGGTCCAATAGGTTGGGTGTTAACGTCATCTTCTATAACATATTGGATATTATTTGGGTTTGGTAGAGAGGGATAATCAGTCAGTTTTAATGGTTCCATAACAATTGTAGTTTTTCCTTTTGACTGTTTAGTCACTTTGAGTGGGGTGACGTTCCCCGTATCCGATCCCATTACTATAAATGTCGAAGGAATCTGATGACTTGTGGCCTTTTAAGATTGTGATGGCTGTAAGGAGCACTCGTGTGAAGTAAACGGTTGAGCGGTTGTAGAAGGCTAGGTAGAATGTTGAGACTGTAAGGATAAACACCACCGTGATCAATAACTTGGGTAGTGACAACTAGAGGTGAAGAGACATGTAGTCCAACAACAATTATGATTTTCTTTGTCTCTTCTTCTAACTCGGATAAGTTCAACCAACCGTCTTTCATTAGAGTGGTTCTAGTAATATACATGCAAACACCAAAGCCTTTGATTTTTTTTCTTATGTGATGAAATTTCTCTTTCTAAAGATTTGTAAACATGAAAAATAAGAATTTGGTTTATATAGATAGCAAAAAAAGTACTTGAGAGCCCTATTAATGAGGTTTTAGCATTCATAAGTACTGTAAAAACTAGGTGTATGCACACCCACCAAGAAGATTTCTAAGGAAATGGAAACGTTACTAGAGAAGTGGAAACGTCGCTCATTGATTGACTTACTTTATCTAGGGTAGAACAAATCTGAAGTCCAATGAATAGTTGACAAGTGTCAGAAAATATGGCTGATAAAAATAGTAACATTTTCAACTTCAAAATAAGTTCGAACTTGTTCGTTACTTTAAAAAAGGATGGGAACAACAATTCAGAAATGTAAGATTAATTTGATATGAATAAATATTAGTCCTCTAAATAAATAATTGAGAGGACTAAGGGTGATGTATGATAGGTTCAGACATTTTTGGAAGCGACTCCTCAAAGGTGTCAGAATAATTCAAAAGGTATTTTAGACCTAAAATAAAAAACACTTGTTTTCACTTTTGACTCAACTGTATACCTACTAAAGTTTCGGGATTTTTAGGTTTTCAAACCATGACCCGACCCGCGACCCTAAAATTAATTATAAATATACTAGCATACTTCATTAATTGGAGTGACATAAAATTAACTACGCTAATCAATAAGTTGATTAATTATCTCACCACCTTCCACGAAATATTAAGTTCTCTACCGACTTTCAAGAATATTATCGTCCATATTTTTACCTCACCGAAAAAATCAATCATTTATTGATAATTATTACTTCAATCATCAATATTTTACTTAATATTTTATATATATATATACTTAGGAAAAAAACGTCTCAATTTGTGTTTAAGATATCACCTAAAAATATTTAATCTTTTGAATGACATTGTTATATTAAAAAATTCTTAATAGTTGACCTAATATTAAAAACATATCACTCAATATATTAAATTGTTATAAGCATATATAACCAAGACTCAAGTCATCCACACCAAATCTAGTTTTAAACTTTCTTTTGCTAAAAACATCAACACAAATTCAAAATCTATTTTACTTCAAATTGAATCAATGAAAAACCAAAAAAGGGGTAAAACTCAAATGAAATAGGACAACCTACCATCGAAATATAGAATACATCTTAAACATGGTTCTACCTTTCATTTAAAAATAATAATAAAAGTTGTAAACTGCTTAAACGTGTATAACATGCTTGAATTTTCATCAAAAGAATCGAAATTAAATGTACTCCCGATTTCGACTCAAATAATAATAATAAGCTACATAAACACCTAATATTGATCGCTCGGTCAAAATTAGTTGCATTTAGCAAAAAATAATTGACTCAAAAGTTCGAAATCGATCGTAGTTGTCATAAGTCGAAATTGCAAACTTTGTAGAATACTCGAAAATCATATATATTAAATTGTCCAAAATCAATAGAATCACAGATTACAAATATACGACGGAATTAGATTACCTACTAAATATAATCTAACACAAATTAAATTTAAAAAATGCAAGACAAAAAAATGAATTTTCAGTATTTTGGATAGAGAGTTAAAAATTAATGTTGTAATCTTAAACAACAAAAATAAAGCAACTATTTAAAACAAATCGAATTAAAATAATCTAAAACAGAAAAATGGATTTTCACTATATTGGATAGAAATTTAAAAATCCAATAAATATATATATATATATATATATATATATATATATATAATTTAATAGAAAAGGTATATATTTTGATTTAGAAATAAAAATTTGATTTTGAATTGTTTTAGGACTTAGAAAAAAGAATTAGGATTTTATTTTGGGTAATCTATCGATAACAACCAAAATTAAACTTATTTACCAATAACCACCTAAGGTTTGATAAAGTATTGATAACTACCTGGTGATAAATGAGTATTAACGGACAATCATGTGGAGTTTTTTAAATACCAATTATACCCTTATTTTTTATGCTTATGATATGTTCTTAAAAATAAATTTGTTTTGTGATAATTTTTGGACCGTGATTTCTAGAGGGGGAATTTGCTGGATTCTAGTTTGTTTCTTCTTCTTATCATGTTTTCTTAAAATTAGCGGTCAGTTCTTTGTTCATCATTCGATCAATTTCTTTTGTTCTTTAGTAATTTACGATTGTTTATCGACTTAAGTTATTTTTGTTTTATAATTTTGTAATTTTATTTGTGTTGAATAATTGATATGATTGTTTTAGTTTTCCTACTTCTTTGATTGCATATTTTTATATATAAAAAATTGACAGTTATCTTAAAAGAGCATTGCGTGAAAATAAATTTGGGGATTGTTGCTAGTATACATGTATGGTTACAGAATTACATTTTTTTTGGTTGTGTAGTTAGTTAGTGTTTTGGATTGCGTAATTACATTCTTTTTTGTTGCGTAATTAGTTATTGATGTTGGTTGCAGAATTACGTTCATTTCGTTTGTGTAATTAGTTAGTTTTGTGGGATTGCAGAATTACGTTCATTTCGTTTGTGTAATTAGTTAGTTTTGTGGGATTGCAGAATTACGTTCAGATTCTTTTGTGTTGTTAAGTGTAATGAATTTCTAATATAAGACTTTGAATGGTATCTGTAATTCTAGAGAGAACGTAAATGATGAGATTGTAGTGAGAGAAGTCAAATCATTTATTCATTGTCTCCAGCCCTTTTTATAGGATAGCTGGAAGACTAACTAAAACAGTTATACAAATGGGAAAACTGCATTCGAGTCCCTTATATCTATAGTTAATATAAATCTCCTATAATAACTTTATAAAACCAATTATTACAACTTTTTTCTATTAGTATTATCATTATCAGTAGTCCTTCTAGTCTTTATAAAGAATAATGAATAAGGATTAGAAATTTTTGAAGCCACTTCAGACCAACATTACTAACCGACATACTCTCCATAACCTCGAATACAAACCACCCATCATTACTTCTTAAACCACATTACATTAAGATTTCTTATTTCTATGCTTATCGCTTCGAATCAAACTATATTTTTGGTTACCTCGAATCAAGAGTACTAGTTATTATGCATAGAGTCGGTTCGAATATTTATGCAATCTTTTCAGTTTTACTTTGAATTTACACGTGGTTTTTCAATCATTTCTCTAACAAAAACAAGAACGTATGGAGTGCCCTAGTGTGCGTGCATCATACTATTAACTTTAAAAATTTACAGGTGTCACTCTATTTCAAAAATAGGCAACCGTTTGCCAGTTCACATTTCAACCAATAGTCGTTGTCAAACTTTCACCCTCTCTTCCCACTTTCTCCTTTATTTACTCTTCTATAAATACTCTCCCCTTAGTCATTATAACTTCATACATAATTCCTAGAGAGAGAAATAAAAACAGTCTGAAAACTTCATTCCACCGCCACCTTCATCTGAAAACTCATCTTCTCCGATTCACCTTCAATTTTCTATAATCTAACTTGAAGATTTATATAGATTTTAGTTTATGAGAAAACCACAATATATTAAAAACCCATTTTTTGTAGTTACAATTAATTGTGTATCAATGAAAGAGTTGTTGAATATCATGCGGCATGAGTAATAGACCAAAGCTTTCAACTCACACCATAGTATACAGAAATTTCAACTCTAGCCAAACTTCTTCTAGGTATCACCTTCCAACCCAGTTCTTAACACCTGCTCTCCACAATCCCCTCATTAATCAAAACTCAAACCGCTTCGAAATCCTTCACAAGCATCTTTGGGAATGTGTCAACTCCTCATCGAATCAATCACAAAGAAACTTAAGGTAAATCTGCTCAAAGAGCTTTAAAAACATGTCTTGTAGAAATCACTAATTATCCTTGAATTTCTCGCAAACAAAACGTCTGGAATTCAATTAAAAATCCCTTTTACCAAAACCAATCTCCTCGGGAAAGTGCATTTGTAGCCATGGGAGATTCTGAGGACATTAATGTTTTGCAGAAACCTACATACTCTCCTCCCCAAAAGTAGATGGTTGTGACCAATTAAAAGTCACAAGAAACTCTTTCGAAGACGTAATAAAAAATACAACAACTGTACTCTCCAACTCATAAGGTACCACTAGCAATAAAGCCCCACCTCGACTACGAGATAAAGCCTCTAAAGAAGATTTTGAATCAAAATAGATGACAAAAATTGATTCTAACATTAAAAACACAGGAAGCGTTGTTGCTTCAGAATCCATTTTGAAAAAACTGGCTCCAGAGAAAAAAGCAAGGAAAAAGATGAGTCAGTCGAACTACCGGAAGACATCGCTGCAACCTTGAGCGTAAACTTAAAAAATGTCTGCCCCAAATTCCTTATTGTATTGAAAAATATACACTATGAAAACTATAATCAATCCTATGCAGAACATTTGAAAAAAAAATGAGAACTTCCAGATAATGTTGTACTTCGTTTACCATAAGTATGAGACACTCCACTCTCTTGTAGAGCAAATGAACTTGTGGGCTACCGTGAAATCATAAAATGGGGACTTTGATTTCTGTTGGACCCAATGATAGTTGAATATTTTGAACTCGTCGATTTATGTCTAACGCAAGCAAGCCCAAACTTATGGTCCACCCTCATGTCCACCATTATGGCCTTCAGATTTGGCAAAATTCTCCAACAAAGATCTCATTGCAATAACTCGCTTTTTCCATACCATTCTACTACCTCACCCTCAGAGATTTCTTCAAGCTAATTGACAATCTCCTCAAATCTGACAAGTTCTGGAAACAAAGGTTTTTCTTTATCTCTGGAGCCTGGGAAAATGGCAAGGAAATTTTCAAAGAAAATCCATTAAGGATTAATCTCGAACAGAAAAGTACCAGTAAGTTAGTCAATTCTTATTTTATTTTTTTATTTTATATTTTAATTTACTTTTATTTACTATTGTTGTATGTAGAAATTTTGATGCGTTATAAATCCCGTCGGAAAACTACTACATATATTTTGTCAAACTGTCTACATGGGAGGAAAATGCATGGGGTAATTAATTTCACATTTCCTTTCAACCTGTGAATTTTATCAACAACCATCAATGGAGGATCTCTCCGGCTTCTATCATCCTAGAATAACAACTATTAGAGCCCCCAAACCCAGATGATATTGTGAAAATATTGGTAGAACTTGACGGACGAATCATACTGCTGGTTCGAAATAGATCGCAAAGCCACTTACCCGCTAAGAAGAAGGAAAAACTAAAAAAGGATAGGCCATCTCTTCCACAAACCCGAAACCAAAAGAAGCCCAAAAGAAAGGGGAGCGAAACTAATCTTCCAACCATCGAAGAAGGAACTTAGGTTGATCATTTAAAGAAAATAAAAAAGGCATGTACTCCGAAGAAAAAGGAAATTTCTTCGAAAACTCCTCCAACAGAAATGGTGGAAACAGCGTTGAAGTTCCTCCCTAAAAGCTGACTACATATGTGGAAGAGATACAAAGAAGGTAGGAATTTGTCGAAGCAGACCATCAAAGAGATGATAACTTAATGGATGATGAGGCAATTGGCAAAAAATAAATTCAAGAACTCTACAAGGACATGGATCCTAAAGTTCAACAAATCAAATAGTGAATTGCACAAATTGGCAATCAAATTACCGCGACCAATTTTCCTCAGGGTATAAGTTCAAATCTTTCACAAGCTTCCTCAACAGTTGCTCTTGATGTTTATTAAACTATTCATTCTTTTTATATTGGGGAGCCCTCTAAAGAAGTATTACATTCTCTCTAACCATTTTTTTAAGCTAGAGAATACAACAAAGAATATTTTTGTAGAAGTTCAATCTGCTCAAAGCAAATTAGAGGATATGGCTAAAGATGTTATCCGGGTGGAGAAAATATTATGAGGGTAATAAAAAAATGAGAGAAATTTTTGTTAAAAACCTCCTCAAACAATTTCAAGTCTTTTAAGTTGATAGATCATAGTTCCTAAAAAAATTCGTCCAGATCAAACGTTGTTTGAGAGCAGTTAATGAACAAGAAAAAATAGAGATGGACGCCTCCCATCAACGTGAGTTCAATGAACTCAATAAAGCATGCAAAGGAGATAGGCGAAGAACAAAAGAATTACTCCTCTAAAAAATAGTCACTTAACAAAATTGAGGAGGAGAAGAAGAAGATAGTTGATGAGATGGAATCAGTCAAGGAAAAATTCGAAGAAGAGAAACGTCTTGCTGTAAAAGCCGTTAAAGCTCAATACGAGCTAAAGAGTCTTGAGGCTATCAAAATTTTTGAAGAGTAAGAACAATCACTTTACTCCACTAATTCTTTGTGGTGTTTCCAAAAGAAAATTTATCATGCTTCGAAAATCAATGCCCATATAAAACGGCCCTAGTGAAGCTTTCGAACCCATACCAAATGAATCCTCTGAGAGACTGAATCAGAGGAAGATGAGGACGCCTCTGATCAAGACTGAAGCTCCTTGGAAGGGAGCTCAAATAATTCCCCCAATAAAGACCAAGGGGATTAAAAAGATGTATTTTTTGTATTATTTCTTATGAGTCCGGAATTATTCACCACTACTCATTGAGAAAACCGGACAGGGGTAATTCGGACAATAGGTGCCCACTGAACTATCTGGACTGGACAAAAGTACTAAAACACTAAACATATTTTGACTAAGCTATGTGCTAATCTACTTAAGAATTAATGGGTCTTTAAACTCGACCTGGTTTTACAACTTGACCCGAAAGCCCATGGGTCCATAATTAAGGGTATAAATACCCAACCAGACAACCAGACAGCTTAAATATTTCACTACAAAACACCCAAACATTTAATACCTTTGAAATTCTCTAAAAACACCTGACGACATTACCCTTAGTTCAAAATAATCCTCACCAAATTGGCAACCACAGTGGGAGCAGAAGGCGCCTGAATCTAGCATTCAAAACCAGCAAGAAAAACCAGTTCGGATGAATCCGGATGAGCAAGCGGTACCACCACCTTTGGTAGAACTGGTGGGTGAGAACGATGAGTACACGATCGAGGAACGAGATAGGTTGAAAGTTGGAATAGAGGCCTTGAGAGCTGCTAAAAAGCCGGAGTTAGGCTTGAAAGAAAAGTCGAAAGTGTCAGCCATTCACCACACTGACAATCCACGGGAGAATGACCCATCAGCAAAGACCCAGATGAGTACTAAAAAGACCCATGTCAGCTCCAAGAAGTCTCACCGGTCTAAACCGGTGGAGATCTCAGAGTCTGAGTCCTCTAGTAGCTCCTCGAATGATGATGGACTTGAGGAGTCTCTGTCGTCCAACAGTGATGAGGGAAGATCCAAGAAGAAGCAAAAGTTGGTTAAAAATATTCAAGAAAGAGGGACAGGTATGAGAGGTTAAAAAGGCATCTGGGAAAAGGGTCGTCTCACAGCCATAGCTGGAGGCATGTGGATCAGTTGCTGATGGATCCCTTTGCTTTCTATGATGAGCCATGTATTTTTGCAACACCAAATGAAGACACTGTCTTTAGTCGTGGCCGAAACTGGAGACAATCTCCATTGTCCTCCAAAATTATGTCCGGTAACCTTCATAAGAGGTTTGATAGTACTAAGATGGCAAAGTATGATGAGAGCAAGGATCCGGACAATCATTTGGAACAGTTTAAAAAAATTATGATGAATTTTTATGATGATGACAAATTTCTCTGTGGAGCCTTCTCTCAATCTTTTACGGTGAGTACTCTGAAATGGTACAATAGCCTACCACAAGGGTGCATCAGAAACTTTGACACGTTTTAGGTGGCCTTCCAGAGGCAGTTTGTTGGAAGTAAGGAGTTGAAGGGAAATGGACACACTATTATCAATTGTGCCCAAGAGCCAAATGAATCACTAAAAGACTATATAACCCGGTTCGTGAACCCAAAGAATGGGTTAGCTGATTGCTTTGAACAGGTAGCAATAGCTTTTCTAAGACAAGGATTTAAACCGTGGGAATCTGGCCGATTCGGTAACCAGGAAGAATGCCATGACGTGGGGTGGTTTACTAAACCAGGTGGGAAAGAAAATCACTGTTGATGAAACGAAAAATACTATGGTGCACAGGCAGGTGAGGTCTGCCCCAGTTGCACCAAACCAGAATCAGTCTGGATACAAGGCTAAGGAAGCCGGACAGGGTCCCAACAGGGCCAAGCAGACTCAATCTCACCCAGCTCCAGCTCAGAGCCAGCAGTCTAGAAATAAACGAGGACCTTGGTTCCAACCGGAGTGGTTTGTTGAATTAAAAGAGAATGTGGCAACCATCTATGACAAAAAAAAAAGATGCGATACATTTTAGGAAGCCGACAGCGCTTCAATCTCCTAGGGAAAGTTATAATACTTATTTCTGTCAATATCATCATGATATTGGCCATAACACAGAAGATTACATCGCTTTGAAACAAAAGGTACAGAATCTGATTGAAAGAGGAAAATTAGGGGCTTATGTCAAGAGAAGAAGTGGGAATAGGTCTTTATTCCGGACGGGGCCATGGTAATCTTTGAAAGATTTGATGTAGAATCAGAGTATTTGGATCCTGATCCAGCCCGGAATAAAGTGGGTGTTATAACAGAACATACTACGATAGTATCTGGGCTCATAAGATATTTTGAGTCGCTTACTATATTTGGGGGAGACATAATGACTGCGCCAACTCCTTCTTTAACGAAGAGGCATGTTCACACTCTCGCTACTCAGTTAGAGGGAGGCATGTCCTCCTATCAATCCCAAATTCCCTTCCCCTTCATTGTTTTTTATGAAGATGATTTAAGGGACATAACTGGTCCTCATGAGGATGTTGTGGTGATATGAGCATCGATTGGGGGCAATGACATCAGGAGAATTTTGGTTGACACTAGTAGCTCAGCAAATATTCTCTTCTTAAGTTCCTATAAACAGATGAAGAATCCAGCAGTGATTCAGCATTCGAACCGGTCCATTGTGGGCTTCACTGGAAGCTCTGCGGACGTGGTCGGAGAGTTTGAGGAGGAGGTTTTGTTGGGCAAGGGCCCTTTCAAGAAGATGGTCAGGGTACTTTTCATTGTGGTAGATTGTCCCACATGATACAATGCGATCTTGGGAATCTTGGCTCTCTGGGATGCATGTTGTGGCTTCAACAGTTCACCAATGTTTAAAATATGTTGTTCAAGGACAAGTGGGAGTTGTCTGGAGTAGCCAAAAAACAGCAAGGGAATGTTATGCAACTGCGCTTGCCCCTTAAACTTTGGGGGCAGTCCGGGTAAACGAAGATTAGCAGTTATTGGGGCCCTCTTGGGTGAGGGTGAAATTGATGACCCCAGAGAGAACCCTAGTGTTTTGATACCAATTGAAGAAGTTGAAACCCACTCTCTAGCTGAAGGAAGAAATGTAAAAGTTGGATCTAAGATGACACCAGAATTGAAGAATAAAGTGTTGTCCTTTTTGGCAAACCACCAACATGTTTTTGCTTGGTGTAATGCTGATATGACCGGAGTGCCTGCGAATGTTATATCACACCAATGATCTATCCGAAGAGATGTTGCACTGGTTGTGCAGAGAAGAAGACCTTTCTCTAAAGAAAAAGCTGATGTCATAGTTCAAGAGGTTGACCGGCTTACCAAAAAGGAGGCACATAAAGGAGTCTCAATACCCTTTATGGACAGCCAATCTAGTGTTAGTAAAGAAAAAGAATGGGAAGTGGCGTATGTGTATCGACTATACTAACCTCAATAGAGCTTGCCCAAAAGATTTGTATCCAGTCCCCCGGATAGATCAGTTGGTAGACTCCACATCTGGGAACAAGTTATTGTCCTACATGGATGCCTTCTTCGGTTATAATCAAATACAAGTGGATCTGAAGGACCAGAAACACACTAATTTTGTTACAGATAGGGGCCTCCATTGTTACAAGGTGATGCCTTTTAGGTTGAAGAATGTTGGGGCTACCTATTAGAGGTTGGTGAATAAAACGTTTGCTGATCAAATTGGTAGAAATATGGAAGTAAATATTGATGACATGATGGTAAAGAGTGTGGAAGAAGAATTACACTTAACAGATCTTCAAGAAACTTTGCCAACCTGGCAAAGGTTAATTTAAAATTAAATCCAGAAAAATGTGTCTTTAGAGTGCAGTCCGGAAAGTTTTTGGGGTATGTGATAAGTGAAAAAGGGATACAGCCTGATCCGGACCAGCTTGGTGTCTTATTACAAATGGATCCTCCTCGGAATATTAAAGAAGTGCAAAGGTTGACAGGAAGGTTAGCTGCTTTAAATCTTTTTATCTCAAGGTCTTCGGACAGGTGTGCCCCATTTTTCCAGACTTTAAAGGGTTATAAAGACTTTAACTGGTCTCAATAGTCCGACTATACGTTCAATGAAATAAAAAAAAAAACATTTATCTTCCCCCAAAACTCTATACAAACCTGTTGATGGAGAAACACTATACATATATCTAGTTATATCATAAAGTGCTATAAGTGCGGTGCTGGTAAGAGAAGTGGACAATTATCCTCGTCCGGTGTACTGTATCAGCAAGAGCCTGATGGATGCTGAAAAAAGGTACTTGAAGCTTGAAAAACTAGCACTAGCCTTGGTGATTGCTGCCAAAAAAATGAGGCCTTATATTCAGTCTCATTCTATTGTCGTCCGGACATATTTTCTCTTGAAAAATGTCCTTCAGAATGCGGACATATCAAGTAGGATGACCAAGTGGTCAGTAAAATTAGGTGATTATGATACTGATTTCGCCCCTTGAACTGCAATCAAAGCTCAATCTGTTGTTGATTTCCTGGTTGAGTTCCATTCGGACAGGCATACCAAGCAAGCTGCAGATGAGAAAACTAAAAAGGTATGGGTTGTCCGGACAGATGGTGGATCAAGTACCATGGGTCGTGGTGCTGGGATATGTTTAACCTCTTCGTATGGCAATAAGTTATACCATACTATATGTTTTTCTTTTAGGGCTTCTAACAATAAGTCCAAATATGAAGCTGCTATAGCTGGTCTGAAATTAGCCTTTCTGTGTGGGGCTAAAAGAGTCAGGTTAATGAGTGATTCCCAGCTTCTTATCCATCATGCCCAAGGTCAATCTGAGGCAAAAAAGAACAGTTGATTAAATACTTGTTCATCCTTACAGAAGTGGCAGCTAACTTCAAAAGGTTAGCTATGAGCACATACCTAGATCGGAGAACACACTAGCAAACGCCTTGGCAACCATAGCATACTTTGACTCCTACCCATCGATTTATGTGCAAGAATGTCCATCCATACAACCCAATCAGGGCAAGGAAGAGGAGGAAAGTTTGAGTATACAAGTGGTTCAACCCAAAGACTGGAGATATCCCCTTCTTCAATATATTTCTAATGGAATTTTTCCTCCAGAGAAAGTTGTGGCAAGGAAAATGAAACATAGTGGTCGTGGTTTTTTAGTCATAAGAGATATCCTTTACAAGAAGTCATTTAGTAGACCTCTCTTGCGTTGTTTGAGGATTGAAGAGTCCCATATTGTGCTATCTGAACTACACGATGGTGAAGGATCAGCACACTATGGCTATAGAGATTTAACCCGAAGAGTTTTGTTTGTCGGATACTACTGGTCATCCATAATGGTAGATGCCAAGGAATTGGTCAAAAAATGTGACCCATGCCAAAGATATGGTAATGAAATTCATATCCCAACTGTCCCACTGGAGTCGATTTCGGAGCCAGTGCCTTTTGCTCGTTGGAGACTGGATTTAGTAGGACCTCTACCGATGGCATCCGGAGGATGCAGAACTATCATTGTAGCCATTGATTATTTTTCTAAGTGGATAGAAGCAGCCCCTGGCAGAAACTACTTCAAAAGCTGCTATAAAATTTATCCTGTCTAACATTTGTTGCAGATTTGGGGTTCCACAAAAGATAAACACAGATAATGGGCCACAATTTGATAACAAGGATATGGAGAGTTTATGTGCATCTAGGGGCATTCAGCATTGTTTCTCTTCTCCTTTCCACCCACAAGAGAATGGTCAAGTTGAAGTGGCAAACAGGACCATTCTGTCAGCTCTCAAAAATAATTTAGAAGGGGCCGCAGGAAAGTGGCCAAGCTATTTACAAGAAGTATTATGGGCGTACCGGACTAGTCCTGGAACTGCTACACAAGAATCTCCTTTTTCCTTGGTATATGGTATGGATGCAATTGCTCCTATAGAGGCAACTCTTCCATCATACAGAGTCCATAATTTTCCGAACAGGCTAATGAAGTGGCAATCAGAAGTCAATTGGACTTAATAGAAGAAAAAGTGTTAAGGCTCATCTTAGAGCCACCCATTATCAAGGCTTGATGAGGAGCAGATTTGCTTCCAAAATCAAAAGAAGGGATTTTCGACCAGGGGACAAAGTGTTGAGAAAAGTCTTCTTACATACTAAGGAGAAGCAGTTCGGCAAGCTAGCTCCAAACTGGGAAGGGCCCTATGAGGTCTCCAAAAAACTTAAGCATGGGACATACAAGCTTCAAGACAAAGATAGAAGAATCTTAAACCACCCTTCGAATATTGAACACCTCTGGTTATATCTGGAATGAAATTTGTGTAAATATTTACTTGTTTAAAGTCCACGTAAATATTAGGGGGCATACTCTTTCCTACCATGGTGGCGCGAGAGGATTTAATGAGGTGTCCGGGTTTTTCAATAAAATTTGATGCCTTCTTAAAATATTCGGAGTGGTTTGATTTACAGTTTCTTTAAAGTTTTCTAAGGATCTTTGGCAGATCGAATTGATCTGGTGGAATGATGACCATTTAACATTTCTCATCGGAGATTTTAAATACTCTCATCTTAAATACTTGTAAAATAAATAAGGGCTCTTTAAACATCAGCCATTGAAATTAAGCAAATATGAAACAAAGTAAAAAATCTAGCAAAATAAACTTGTCCAGCTAAAACCGTATGATGATATTAAAACGTAAAATGCTCCTTGGCCATCCAAGGACTTGGAGTTTAAAGAAAAGCTTAACCGGACTCAAACCAGACACAGTTATAAAAATCCCTTGGCCATCCAAGGACTTTAGTATTTCATAAGGTTAAGCAAAACAAAATAAGAAAAGATAGTTAAAAATTCAGGGCTAATTCCCCTTAGATGTTCCTGTATCGTCTTTTTCTTGGGATCTTTGGGTTCATCACTGGAACTCTCTTCGGTTCCTTCTTCCTCGTCGGAAGTATCGTTAATACCACTAGAATAGTTCTTCTTATCACCATCAACCATCGTATGGAATGGGATATCTTCATATTCAACGTATTTCCACATGGTACTAAGCGTCTGCTTCGGAAACGTTTGATGGAAAAGCAAGACCATGCCAAATTTAACTTCGACATACCTTTTTTCTAAGGAGTTTATCACCTCGTTGGTATATGCATCAATGCGGGCCTGAATTCTCTGGTCTTGCTCTTTCACCAAGTTGTCATTCTCCTTGGTAACCCTGGACACAACCTCTTCGAGAGAAGTCTTGTCACTGGACAAGGTTTGGATGGTATCATCCTTGGTCTTCATGTCTCCCTTCAAGGTGGAAAGATCTTGTTCCAGACTGGAGCATTTGGTTC
Organism: Limnanthes douglasii subsp. nivea; assembly: GCA_036936605.1. Lineage (NCBI taxonomy): Eukaryota > Viridiplantae > Streptophyta > Magnoliopsida > Brassicales > Limnanthaceae > Limnanthes > Limnanthes douglasii. Next base: position 97,553,381 of record JAUPFV010000001.1, read on the forward strand.
AGAGCTCTGTGTCAGATGTCTCCGAAATGACCAGTTGGTTGCCAGATCTTCTTTCTCCTTCTTCAACTCCTCAAGCTCCTTCTTCAATGCCTCAATACTTTGGTTGGCATTGAGAAGGTTAGTAGACAAATTTTCTTTGTCTATATTGAGGGTGTTGATGAGGTTCGACTGGATTTTTACTTGCTTCTCCAAGTTAAGCACTGGTTGAAAATGGCCCAGCAGAGAGTGAGTCACCAAATCGTGTTCCCCGAAAACGGTGAAGGACTTACCATTGAAAGTCACCATATTGAAGGAGCTTGGAGGAAGGTAGGGGCCAGCAAAGTCGTCTTTCTCAAGGTCTCCGAAATAGAGACCAATATTTTGGAGGCCACTAATGTCTACTCCATCTATATTAATATCCCCTCTGATACCCTCCCCGGTTTGTAAATCAGTGGGGATCTGCTCTGCCAAGTGGGATCAGTTGGATCTGCCGGAGGTAGAGGCTCCGAGGGGCGAATGATTACTTCATTCCCCAATGAGATCTTCTTCTTCTTAGCAGTCCTCACTATACTGCTTGCTCCCCGTTTTCGGTCTTTTTTAGGAGGCTTTGATGGATTTTGAGGTCCACCTGCCTCACTAATTCTTTCATCCTCAACTACTTTGATCAGAGTAGCATCTATACCTCTTTAGGTCTGACCTTCGTGGTTCTCCGGAGAAATCTCCTCTGCAGAACCCTGAACAACCTCTACTACAGCCTTCTTTTTCTTTCTCTTCTTCCCTTTCATCTTGCTTGGGGCTTTGGCTCTGGAGGGAAAAGGCAAATTTGTCATCCTTCTCCTTCGTTCTGTTAAGTATAACGGCCGGAGGAGGTGGTGTAGTCAACTCCTCCCATGTGAGGTCTCTTCGGCCCGTAGTATTCCAAATGTGGGACCTCACCAAGTTGCCTAAGGTAAAGTAGTTGTGGAAGATGGTCTCCCAACGGTCAGCAGCCCAAGCATTTAATTTGGCACATGTGGTATGCCCCTCCTCCACATAGTCGGAAAACTTCTTCGGCAACACTGACATATAATAAATGATTCAGGAATAAAATTTTCACAAAATGAGAAAAGTAAACAAAGTAGAATACTTACCTGAGCTCTTCCACCTACTGGTGAGCATACTAGTATTGATGTTAGCCTTGATTTTTCTCCCATTCTCCCACGTCCCGCTGATGAATAGGAACTGGGTCTTCCAATTTTTCTCTGACTCTAACAAGTCGTCCACCACTTTAAATTTATCCTCATATTTTAGTGGTAGAATGGGATATGATGGTTTTTACAAAGGCTGGCCACTGCAGCGAATTGCTCCATTGGGAGAGGAATACCGGACAACCTTGATGCCATAATATAGGCGAGGAGAGTATACCAAGCATTTGGACTCAACTGGCTTGGACAGAGTTTAATCAGGTGTAAATACCTGATGATTTCCTGATCCAAGGAGAATCTGACCCCCCCTAGTTGAACAGCTCAGTATATATGACGATCTCATTGAGCTTGCAGTCCATCGGAGTCTCCGGTGTGACTGGTATTCTCACCTTAACAGATTAAGGGATCCCCCACTTGGTTCGAATCCAGCGCAGCTCAGCGGTGTGAGTATAGACATAATTAATATTTTGTATGGTCAGCAGATACTTTACATTGACCTTGTCAAAACAAGGTCCCACTTTGCCTTCCAGACTCTCTGGCAGATCCGGATGGGTCATGCAGATTTTCACCTTGCCTTTCCCCTTTTTGTCAGAGGCAGCATCTCCAGTTTTCCCGGAGGCTTCAGTTTCAAATGAAGCCTCTTCAACACTGTCCTCCATCACTTCTTCCAAGGTTTATCAGTCGTTGTGGATGGAAGAGTGCTAGTTTGTGGCTCAGCAGTTTGTTCGGACGGTTGAGCGTCAGTCTCTCTTAAAGGTCTGGTGTCCGGTTGGGGCTCAGCTCCGGAGGACTTGGTATGAGAAGCAATTCTGGTTGCCTCGGATCCGGAGGGTTTGTCTCTTGGGGCTTCAATAGATGCCTCTAATCCGAAGGCTTTATCTTTGGTTACAGATTTAGAGGCCCCCGTTTTGGAGGACTTGGGTTGTAAGCCAGTTGCTTGGCCTTTTACCAGGCGTGTTGTCCAGCAAGGGTTAGTTTTCTATGCGGATTTCTCTATGTCCGATCCCATAGCAATAAACGGAGAAGGCTTCCTAACACTCGATACCGCTTTCTCTTGCACGATAGAAGGCTGAGACTCCTGAACCGAGGAGCCTGACAGGATTAGTGAGAGGTTTGGTTAGAATAAACGTCTAGGTTTTGTGTTTTTGGCAGAGGATGATCCTTGATCAGCTTCCAAGGATGGTGAATCAGGTTTACTGCTTGGAGAGACTGGAAGGCCAGCAGCGATGCGTCTCTCACGCTCAATTTTTTGTGTTTACTCTAGTTCAGAAAGATTTAACCAACCACCTTTCACGAGAGCGTTTCTCGCTGTGAACATAAAACTACCCAAGAGAAGTTTTGAAAAGAAAGATAAAATGCTCTGAGAGAAGAAATTGCAAAGTGATGAAGATGGTGAAATAATAAAGGAAAATAATTTATACTAGTGAGGCAAAAAGTTACTGATACCTAGGAGAAAACGAAGAGACTTAGGTAATGATTGAAAGCGGCGCTTACGTAAGAAACATTAAATGCAGGAGTTGCTTTTTGGGCTTAGTGGGAGCGCCATTCTACGAAGAAAACGGCTGGTAGAACAAATCAAAGTGCGACACGTGTCCCACGATCCAGAGAAAAACTCTTGGAATTCTGAGAAGGATTTAGTCCGGATAAACCTTGAACTGAATGTATGAGCGATCCGAAAAATGGTGTTGTTGGCTAAGTGAGTTTTTTAGTCATGCCAAAGATCTTTGACAAAACCTAAAAAAAGGACTACTGATGAGTCCGGAATTATTCACCACTACTCACTGAGAAAACTGGACAGGGGTAATTCCGAAAATAAGTGCCCACTGAACTATCCGGACTGGATAAAAGTACTAAAACACTAAACACATTTTGACTAAGCTAGGTGCTAATCTACTTAAGAATTAATGGGTCTTTAAACTCGACCCGGTTTTACAACTTGACCTGAAAGCCCATGGGTCCATAATTAAGGGTATAAATACCCAACCACTTTTATTAATGAGGGTAATGAACATTTAATACAACCAGACAGCTAAAATCTCTCACTACCAAACACCCAAACATTTAATACCTTTAAAATTCTTTAGAACACCTGACGAAATTACCCTCGGTTCAAAATAATCCTCACAAGTTTCGTGTTGTGTTTGTACTATCCTTCGTAAGAGCTTAAACGCTTTGTACTTGAACTTCTCTTCTTGTATGGATTTAAACTGCCTTTTATTTGTCTAAGGAAGAATTCTTTCTTTTATTGCATATCTTATATCACATTAGATAATTTATCTTCTACCAAGCTCCATTCTAACTAATGCCTTTTATGAGCATTGATACCTTCAATATTATCATTACTTAAAATAGTGTTTTTTAATGAACGTTAGCACGTCGACTACTACTACCTCTTCAAATAGAGCGTTTAGCGAATGTTAGCACCTCGAATATTAACATTACTTGAAATAATTCTTTCATTGAATGTTAAGCACTTCAAATATTTTCATTACATGAAATGATGCATTTAACAAACGTTAGCACCTCGAATATTACTATATCTTCGAACAATGCTTTAAATAGACGTGTAAGCACCTCAAAGATTAATATCACTTTAAACAGTGCTTTAAATGAACGTGTAGCACTTTGAATATTAATATTATTTTGAACAGTGCTTTAAATGGACGTGTAGCGCATCGAATGTGAATATTTCTTCAAACAATGCTTTAAATGGATGTGTAGCACCTCAAATATTAATATCACTCTGAACAGCGCTTTAAATGGGCGTGTAGCACTTCGAATATTAATACCACTTCGAACGGTGCTTTAAATGGACGTATAGTACCTCAAATATTAATATCACTTCGAACAATGCTTTAAATGGACGTGTAGCACTTCGAATATTACTATCACTTAAATTATTTTTTGTTAACTACTTGAAAGATGATCAGTCTTTGCGTAATTCTCAAAATAATTAAAGTGTTTTAATCTTAAAATCAACATTGCCCAATAAAAAGAATTTTATTGATATTTGTGAATGTCAATGTGGCACCTCGTTAAAACCTTACCGGGCCAACGGAATAGGAAAGAGTATACCACTTATACAAACAAACAATAAAATTATATAAAATGTTTGAAAAGAGAAAAAATCGCTTCAAGTATAGTTTTAAATTTACAATTCTAGGGGTGTTGTAGAAGTCTCATCTCTCCATCATCGAGGCGATATGTACCTGGCTTGACTCGTTCTATCACCATATAATGACAATTCTGATACGTAGCCATCTTCCCAAACCACTTATCATTTGTATGCAGAAATACCTTCCTTAAGATTTTATCACCCACCTTAAAATCTCTTTGTTTTACCTTGGAATTATAACAACTTCTCATCAAAGTTTGGTAGTAATTCGAACTCATATGCACTTTAACCCTCTTCTTTTCGATCAAATTAAGGCCAATCTTCTTTTCATTTGGCTCATTGGAATAATAAAGTATTCTATAAGAAGGTAAAGTTGATTCTGAAGGGATCACAACATCCATTCTATACACTAAAGTAAAATAATTTTCCTGAGTATCTTCCTCAAGAGTCATTATATAAGCTCATAACACCTCTTGCAAATAATTTGGCCATTTTCCAGTAGAAAATGTCAAATTTTTCTTTAACCCTTTTAAAATAGACCTATTAGTTACTTCCACTTGATCATTTTTTTTAGGATGAAAAGGTGTCGAAAAACACTGTACAATACCCCTCAAATTGCAAAAAGAAGTCATTTCTCTATAATTAAATTGAGGACCATTATATGTAGTAATCTTTCGAGGAACTTCAAAATGAAAACAAATATTATTCACAATAAACTTGATAACATCTTTGGCTCTTGTACCAAATAATGTTCAGCTTTAGCCCACTTTGAAAAATAGTATATTGCTACAATAATCATTTGTCGTCCTGTCGAAGCAATAGGTAATGGCCCGACTAGATCAATTCCCCATCTATCAAAAGGAACCGTTTCAGATATGGAAGTAAGTGATACTTGTGGTTTATGAATAAAAGTACCAAAACGTTCAAAAGTATCACAGCCTCGTACCAAATTCTTAGGATAATTTATAAGCAAAGGCAAGTAATAACCTGCCAACAAAACCCTTCCCGTCAAAGATTTGAATCCACAACGAGCTGACCCTTTCTCATCATGTAATTCAGATAAAATTTCTTAAGATTCTTACTTTTCCAAACACCGTAATAGCGGTCTACTTGTAGACTTCTTGTAGAACACCCCATCTAGCATTGTATAACCATGAGCCTTGTACCTCAATATTTGAGTTGATTTAACATCTTGAAGAAACGTTCCTCTAAGCAAAAACTCTACTATGTCGGATCGGCAGTCACCTCGAACTACATCTGGAGCGACAAATACTTCCTCAGAATATTTACATTGTTCTGATCTTATTAAAAGCGAAGGATTTTCCTGTAGCAATATCAATGGATATTCTTCTGTCTATGCAATGGTTGCTAAATAATCAGCAACTATGTTATCTCCACAATTTATACGCTCAACAATCACTTCATCGAAAAAAAGAGTTAACCCTCGAATTTTACGAAGATACAAAACTAACTGATCTTTCTTAGCCTCGGATATTCCATTCATATGATTTACCAGTAGATGATTTTTCCCCACAAATATGTGTAAGCCTTAAACCAGCCAATGCAGCCTTGTATGCAGCCTCGTTATTCGACGCATGAAACACAAATCAAATAGTTTGGTACATAGTTTCTCCAGAATGAGCAATCAACTGAACTCATGCACTTGATCTCAATATACTAGAATCACCATCAGTTTGAACCATCCATGTTGAAAACTCTGACAATAATTCTTTGACAATCCTGACATCTGGTCGACTTGAATGAAACTCAACCAAAAAATTTGATAAGGCTTGAGCCTTAATTGTTGTTCGATGAGCAAAATTTATATCAAAGTACCCCAATTCTACTGACCATTTAGTCATTCTACTAGAAATATCTAGTCTTTGTAGCACATTATTTAATGAAAAAAAATCGAACAACAATAGTGTGACCTTGTAAAGAATGACGCATTTTTCTAGCACCCACCACTAAAGCCATAGCCAATTTTTCAAGCCTCAAATATCTTTTCTCTGATGCCAGCAAACTTTTGCTCACATAATAAGCTGGCTTAAGTTCTCCTTTCCTCTCTTATCAAAACAGCGCTAACAGCGAAATCTGACACCGCTATACACAAAAACAGTTGTTCTCCTATTCGAGGCTTGGATAAAATTTTAGGTGACAACAAATGTTCTTTAACCTTCGAAAATATCGTTTCACACTCTGGTGTCCACATAAACTCTTTTGGCCTTCGTAAGACTTCGAAAGACATAAGATTTATCAAAAAATCGAGAAATTAGGAAATAAATTGATTAAGAACAACTAACTTTCCTGTCAAAATTTGCACCTCTTTGATTGTTTGAGGTGATGTCATTGTAACTAAAGCCTTTAATTGTTCAGGATAGCCTCTATTCCTTTTTCACTTATGATATATCCCAGAAACTTACCTGACTTCACAGTAAAAGTACAATTTTCTGGATTTAACTTTAATTGAATGGCTATTAAATTTAAAAACTTCTCCTCCAAATCTTCTAAGTGTTCACCAACTGTTGGACTTTTAACAAGAATATCATCAATGTAAACTTCCATGTTTCTCCCAATCTGGGAAGCAAATGCTTTATTAACCAATCTTTGGTATCTCGTCCAAGCATTCTTTAGACCAAATGGCATAATTCCATAACAATGTAATCCTCGATCAGTTATAAACGTGGTACACTATTGATCATTTGGATCCATCTGAATCTGATTATAAAATGCATCCATGAAAGATATAATTTTATTTCCTGAAGTTGAATCAATCATTTGATCTATTCGAGGAACAATAAATGGGTCTTTGGGACATGCACAATTCAACTCTATAAGTCAATACACATTCGCGACTTTTCATTTTATTTTTAATTCATATCGGATAGCAAAATATCGTCTCTTCATAATAATTGGTCTGACATTTGGATTTAAAGCTAAGTTATGGCATATCATCTTAGGTGGAACCCCTACCACATTCTCTGTTATCCAAGCAAAAATATCCAAATTATCAAATAAAAATTGCTACAACTGATAGCACAAAGTAGGTGATAGTAATGTCCCTATCCGCAGAGATTTCCCATTAGTAAATGTATATTCCTCAACATTCTCGCCTACTACTAAAGGACTTTAGGGTTTCCCTCGGATCATCCACTACATCCTCATATGAGGTTGACCCCCATGATTGTTATTCAGTCATCTGGTTGTTAGGTATTTGAGCATGAAAAATTGTCGCATAACACCTTATGACTAGTTGTTGATCGCTTTTAAACACCCCGACACGATCCCCAATAACATATTTCAAACACTGATGGAAAGTAGAGACAACAACATACATTTATGATAGCCAAGATCTGATAAAAGATATCATTATAGCTGTTTTGACATTCGACCACCATAAACAAGACTTGGACCTTCTTTTTAAAAAGGCATTTTCCCAAATATACCTCCCATTCGAATTCCCCAAAAACTTGAGATGTCACTCCTGTAAACCCAATTATGGTACGATCAGATCGAAGAATTTTAGGTGGATTACGCATCCTATCATACTTGGACTTAAACAATACATTTTCTGAACTTTATGTATCTATCAAATACGTTGAATTTCAACCCCGGCAATGTCTGTCTCTATAACCACTACATCTTCATAGGGTCTTTTTATTCCCCTTATATCATCATTGTCGAACAAAATAAAATGAATCTCTATCTTTCCATATAAATGAATACACTTTCTACCTTCTAATTGAGTAGCCAAACTCACTACATGTCTTTCCTCAAACTTTTTGTATTTCCAGACATACCATCTCCCCCAAAAATTGTTAAAGATTCAAAATATTCACACAAGCTTCATACTCGTCCTTGAACAATTAGCTCATCCACTGATAACGTAATCAAACAATCTGAGTCTAAATCTAGATATTTTGATGTTGCATCAAACTTTTCAAACTTCGAATCCATGATCATTAACATATTTTCTGGCTTCGAATTTGTGTTAACAACATGTTATGCTGATGTGCTTGGAGGTTTCTGTCCACTTCTTTGTCATTTACCAAAATTTGTTAACTTGTGATTCTCAATTAAAATTTGTATATCTTTCTTTAACATTATACAATCTGCAGTGTCATGCTCAATTCCATTGTGATACTTGCAAAATCTATTATTGTGTTCTTCCCTTGGCCTGTTTATGGGAGCTGACTCTCTAAAGTTCACCTGAACTTTAGATTTCTAAAAAATAGCAGCAATATTCTTAGTTAACTCCTTGAAATTTTATGGTCTTATCCATTCATTTGACTTCGGTCTATGAGCTTGATAGCTAGAATCTTGAGTATGAACCCCTCATGTTCGAGGTGGGATATAAATGTTCACCCTTGGACAAGATGGTCCTTGAGAATTTGATGTATTACCTTGAGTCCTTTGGCTACCAAATGCATGCCCCAAACTTCTTTGAATTGAACTAGTCTCTCCCCGAATTCTGGTTGACTACTCTACTTTCATCTATTCTTCAACCTAAGTCATCAATGCTCCAAATGTCAAAGCTCTTTTTCTAGTAGTCTCATTTGCTAAATATCTTTGAAGCAATCCTTGTCTGAAAGTTGTCATAGCAACAAGTTCTTTATAATCTTCTAGTTCTGTCTTCGTAAATATGAACTGTCTAGTATAGTCTTTTAACTTTTCACATACTGATTGTTTGCATTGTATAAGTGTGTCATCATTGGCTTGCATTTCCTTGCTTCCTAAAAAATATCTTCGAAAAGCAGTGTAAAAAAATTTGAAATTGGTATTAGATCCCCTTGGAATCCTATTATACCACTGCAAAGCAGTACCCTTAAAAGTCTGAGAAAATGCTCTGCAAATGAACATATCATCATCCTTGAAATCCATCATATAATTATTGAATTGTTCAATGTGGTCATCAGGATCTTGCGTTCCATCACACGTTTCTACCTTTGAAATATCAAAATGTCTCGGAAGCGGTATTGACCTAATGTCAGCAAATAAAGGAGAATTTATCCAATCTACTCCTTGCATATATCAGTGAGAACTCTTAACACACTTATCTATGTTAAAGCACCAATGGTAGTGACTAGATCCGGGATTGAAATGGAACCTACTAAGAGACGCACTATAATGTAAAACCAGACTCCAGCACCGGAGCAGGCCGTCGGACCAAGCAGTAATCCACCATGAATTTCAAACTCCTATGAGGATCATTTTCTTAAAGAAGTAGATACTCCGTTGGGCGGCCTTCCCACGATGGTCAACCCACCGCTTGCCCCTATCATGGCGAGAGTTGTAGCAAATCTAATCGACCTACCAATGAGAATTAATAACCCCGATAAGGCAACATAAGTTAAACGGTTAGAGCATGAGACTCAATCAATGCAGTAGGCTCAGCAAAGGCATATCATGATCAAGAGGCTAAGGATCAGGCCTCCAAATCAACTTGGGCAAAGATGAACGATGTTATCAACGCACTAACGGCCAAACTCCGCGAAAGAAGCCAAGCATGACCGAGGTCAAGGGTTGAGGCTAGTCGAGTAGCCATAAGTAAAGGATCTTCCGAGCGTAATAAGTATGGTGAGGGGCAGTGGAAAGTAGCGGTCAAAAACGCCAAAAAGAGAAAGGACATCACTAAAAAATAACAAACGTCCCCCAAAAGAGCCAAGAAAGGTATAGCTGAACAGTATGATCAGATACGTTCGACAATGGCGACCTATGTACTCACGGAATCACCGTTGTAGAAAAGATCCTCACAGCTGAACTCCCGCGAAAATTTGACCATTTCCGCTTAGAAGCATACGACAGTACATGCGACTTAGAAAGTCATCTGGAGGAATTCAGAAATAAGATAATGGCACTTAATCTGGACGACACCATGCTTTGTCGTGATCTATCCATGACCCTCAAATGTAATGTCATGGATTGGTTTAGTAGCTTACCTAAGGGTTTCATCCATGATTTTGCGAGGTTATAGAGTGCATTTAGAAACAGATTTGTTGGTAACAAAGAGTTGAGGCTGGATTGAAACTTTATCACCAAAGAAGGGGAGAATCCTTAAAGAGCTACGTCAAGCATTTCGTCCACACCATGAACAAACTTCTTGACTTAGTAGAAAATATGTTGGTGGCATCGTTAAAAAAGGGACTCGACAGACAAGATAACTTATACGCCGACCTGGCGAGGTTTCCATGCGACAAGATAGGATATCTTCTCACTCGAACTGGCCAATTTATTAAGGTGGACAATGCAACGAGAAACAGCTCCCCCGAAAAAATTATATCAGAATCCAGAGGGGCAACATACGATAAAAGAAAGCCAGATAATGGGTCATGTAAATAGATGTTGAGGGTCACTAACAATCAGCGACTTACAGTCTACGATAATTTGGCCAGACAATTTACTCCACTAACGGAAATCATCTTTGCCATTTACGACAGGACCAAATATTAGGTGCATTACTAATCTCCATGAATTATGGCGGCCCCCGGCTACAAGTGACGACCACACACTTTTTCTCCTACCACGACGACCATGGACACGTAACTAATGACTGTTGGAACTTAAAAGAGGAAATCCAAAGGTTGGTGGATATTGGTGATCTCATCCAATTTGTCAGACAGTAAGAGCGATACCACTACGGTGAAAAAAGGGAAGAGCCATGCCAAAACAACCAAAAGCCTCAATGGGAGGATAAAATAGTCGATGCGGGAAATCAACAATGGTTGTTTACAATCTTCGGGGGCGACATCTCAACTAAAGGTGATCAGCAATCTAGAAAACGGTTGAAAGCGGACCATTAAATACATTCAGTCGAGGGCTATTCTTACATGCATATAGGGAACCCGTAGCTGACCTCACTTTCAATGATGGTGATCTAAGGGGAATTGTCACCCCTCATGAAGATGCGCTAACAGTCAACCTGGATATTGGGGGTGTCATGGTGACTAGAGTCTTGGTTGATGGGGGTAGTTCCGCTAATATTATTTTCAAATCTAACTACGAACAAATGTTGGAAGTTTTATCCTACAAACCCACCTAGTGCACCTTCATGGGTATGAAGGAAAAACATCACAGTGTATGGGGGGAAGCAAAACTCATAGTTAAAGTACGGCATGATGCTACAAAGAGGAAGGTTAAGACCTTTTTCATGATTTCGGATGCGTCGAGCTCTTATCACGCTATCATTTCACTTTATCATCGATGACGGTTCTCTTCGATGCTAGAAACCGCGTTTGACCAACGTTCTCTTGTTCTTCTAGACATACGGAGCTCTACATATTCCTGTAAGGGAACGGAAAAAAAGTAACGGAGAAAAAAGTGGATGAACGTGGCTACATCAGATGGAAGCTAGCCCCTGCACATTCAGACAATGTATCAAATACCCCGTTGGCAATTATGTAGGGATCATAAGAGAAAGCCAAAGAAAAGCCCGAACGTGCTATTCTGTAGCGGTCGACCCTATCAAACCAATGCAATAGCAATTAACATGCGAGGGGAGATGTGTAAGCAAAATAATATTGCCTCCTCGCTCGATCTGATAGATGATCCTTGAGAGAGTACACAACACGATGATAGCAAGAGAGTGCCTCAGATGAGTTGGTAGCAGATGGGTGCACATTGCGCATCGGTACGAGTGTAGATTCAATTTTTAAAGCTTCTTTAATTATTTTATTACAATGGAACTTGGATATTTTTGCATAGACCGCTAACGATGTAACAAGAGTTGATCCCTCGGTAATATGTCACGAACTTGTGATTAATAAATATGTCAAACCTGTTGGGAAAAAACATAGATCTTTTTATGTCAAAAAACATGAAGCTATAAATAAGCAGGTGGCTAAGCTTTTCGGTCTCGCGCATATTTACAATCCTCGGTATCCGGTCTGGGTTGTGGACCTAGTACTAGTTAAAAAGAAGGGAGGGCAATGGCGCATATGCGTTGATTTCACCGACATGAACCAAGCTTGCCCTAAGGATGCATTCCCATTGCCTCGCATTGATCAACTTGTGGATTCCGCGTCTGGATGTGAATATCTATCCTTTATTGACGCCTATTCTGGTTATATCCAGTTGAATGCATCGAAACGATAAGGAGCACACTGCTTTTCAATCAGAACGACGGTTATTTTCTCTATACTATCATGCATTTTGGTTTAAAACTGCAGGTTCTACCTATCAAGTCTGATCAACTAGATTTTTAAGGACCGGTTAGGTCACGACATGGAAGCTTACATTGACAACATGATCATCAAAACCAACACCACATAGTAGCAGCTAGAAGTGCTGAATAGCGTATTCACAACTTTACATAAGTACAACTTAAAATGAAACCCACTAAAGTGTTCATTTGGAGCCAAAATATGAAATTTCTTGTGATACGTTGTTAGTGAGAGGGGGATTGAGACAGACCCATTGCAGTTACAAGTTTTTATGCATATGGATCCCCCCAACAACATAAAGGAAATCCAATGCTTAACAGGATGCCTCACAACCCTCTCTCGCTTCATCTCCACGGTATCTGATAAGAGCCACCAATTTTTTAAGGTATCATAGGGAGCCAAAAAATTTGATTGGAATAACGACAGTGACGTCGCCTTCATCTCCTTGAAAACAAACCTCACGTCCCCTAAAATTGTATCGACACCATTATTAGGTAAACTATTTTACCTTTACTTGTATGTATCTCCTTTTGCTGTTAGTGTTTTCTTTATTCGAGAGACGGAGGGAATACAACACCCATTCTATTATTTTTATAAACCTTGATGGTGTCGAGACCTGCTATCTAAACCTAGAGAAATGGCACTGGGATTGGTGGCCGCCGCTCAGAAGATGCACCTTTATTTTCAGGCCACATAATCATAGTTTGAACTTACTTCCCCCTATGCAACGTGTTACAAAAGCCAGACGTTTCGGGATGCCTCACCAAATGGTCTATAGAACGGGGAAAATATGATATCAAATTTGAATCATGTACCGCAATCAAAAGGCAAGTTGTGGTTGAATTCTTAACATAATTCTCTGCACCCCGCCCCGACAAGGGAGAGCTCGACACTTCGCCCTTAGCGCACGACATAGAATGAGTATTGGAAGCCGGTGAGGCCTCGAGTGTATCCGGGGAAGGAGCTGGAATTGTAATCAAGTTGCAAACAATAGAAAAAATCGGATAAGTTATCCGATTTGGTTTCTCGGTCACCAAAAAAGGGGCTGAATATGAAGCAGTCTTTGGAGGGATGTGGCTAGCTCATACATATTGAGCCAAACTACTTTGTGTATGATCGGATTCTTAGGTGGTTATTAACCAAGCGACATGAAGTTACGATGTCAAGCAGGAGGGGATCTATAGTTACCTAATGATATTTTAAAAATATAAGGTCGGGTTTTATGAAGTTCAATACGAGCAGGTACCCCGTTTTGACAACTTTATAGTAGACGTTTTGGCTATGGCGGCAGCCTCAACTAAACACACTTTGGTCATTTTACAGGAACATGCTATCATTGTAACATATCTTCAACCAACCAACGTCTGTTTGGTCAGCAGTACCACTGATTGGAGGGACCCCTACTTACTCTACCTCAATCATGGTACGTTACCATCGGACAAAGCGCTCGCTCCGGCCACTACTGTATTGTTTAGGCCATGAAGAAGCTACCATAGTTCTTCACAAATTGAACTCAAGTGATACATGAGCCTAATATAGCCACCAAAGTCTCATACACCGATTCTTACTTGCAGGGTACTATTGGCCCGAACTGGTAGCAGACGCTGAGAAAATCGTTGAACAGTGCCACGCCTGTCAACAGTATGCTAGCACCGGTCATCTCCCAAGTGAGTCGATGGTTGCCAATCTGCTCCCTTGTCTTTTTTATAAATGGGGCATCGGCCTGGTTGGGCCCTTACCAATGGCTATAGGTAAATGGCAGTTTCTAGGAGTTGCGGTAGAATATTTCACCAAGTGGGTGGAGGCCAAGGAATTATCAAGAACCAACACTCATCAAATTTGCAATTCCATACATCATCAGATACTGACCCGATTTGGCATTCCACAAATTCTGATGACAGACAACGGATCCCAATTCCAGAATTCAATGGTCTCCATGTTTTGTAAGCGTTACAGTATGAATCAGCATTTCTCCATACCATACTATCATCAAGCAAACGGGAAGGTCGAGGTCACCAATCATACTATTCTTGACACCATCAAGAAGAAACTAGAAGGTGTAAAAGAGAAATTTTCGGACAAACTTTCAGAGGTGTTATGGGCTTATCGTACAACCCCACGCACAGCCACAAACGAGACACCATTTTCCCTCGTCTATGGATTGGAAGCTGTAGTTCCAGCAGAGATCGTCACCCCAAGCCACATGATTGCTAATTACTCTGAAGCCTCGAATGATAATGGTCGAGCAATCAACATTGATCTCATAGAAAAAAGACGAAATCATGCATGTATCCGAACTGAGCATTACAAAAGTCTGATGCGAGGATATTTTAATTCCAAATTACAACCCCGCGCCCTTCAAATAGGAGACCTCATTATGAAAAAACTATTTCAAGGGGTTGGGGACAAAGCAGCTGGCAAGTTGGAACCCACATGGGAAGGACCTTATACTATCATTTCAAAAGGATACCATGGAGCCTATCGCCTAACATATTGGGAAGGTTACGCCCTCAAGCATCCTTGGAATATTAGCTATCTTAAATTATATCATCAAGCCACGTAATAAACTGATACATTTTTTCCCTTCTGATGGCGCGGAGGGGTTTTTTAATGAGGCATCCAATTATTTTCTCAATTAATGTCTTTTTTCATTTGGATGTGTATGTATATGCTTATTCTTTGAAAGTACGCGAAATGGTCATTGATCACGCCTACGGGCTACGCAACCTGGGTCATATTGTGCCATATTTAGACACAATCTAAAAAATAACACGAATAGGCTAATTAGCTACGCCTTGTAAGGCTACGTAAGGGGCCATACTCTGCCCAATACCGCACTATGATATTATTATGCGAACTACTCCACGCCCACTGGGTTCCGCAATAGGCCGACCGGTCGCTCCCACAAATACAACCGAGGTACAATTATTTCCCTTCGGCTATGCAATGGCTATATTGAGCTCAATCTTACAAAGAAATATTAAACAAACAAGCACAAGTATAACACACACATCCATTCCATCTCCAAGTTAAGTTTAACTACACAGCTAACTCATTCAAAAAATTAAATAATCAAAAGGCAAAGTCACCCCAACATCACTCAAAACAAAGCC
The DNA here is from genome assembly GCA_036936605.1 of Limnanthes douglasii subsp. nivea. Classification (NCBI taxonomy): domain Eukaryota; kingdom Viridiplantae; phylum Streptophyta; class Magnoliopsida; order Brassicales; family Limnanthaceae; genus Limnanthes; species Limnanthes douglasii. Next base: position 97,568,931 of record JAUPFV010000001.1, read on the forward strand.
TCTAAGTACACACATTAAAGTAATTATACGCATCAACATTAGCAGAAGTGGACTCCAGCACTCCATCTTTTGGAACAATAGTGGTATCCTTAGACCCACCTGTAGTTTTTGCCACCGTTGCATCAGCTCTATCTTTAAGTTTATATGCATCACAACCTTCGCTTTCTCATGTGAATGCAGCAGCTTTTGATACAATCCTAACTTCATGTTAGGATTCAAAGCCACCAGCTCTGCCACAAGTTTATGTTGATCCTTGTGGATCATACCCATGGAAACTTCCATGACTTGATGATTCATGCTCCCTAAATCTACCTCAAATTTTCTCATCAGGTCGTCATGTTGCCAATCCTTTTCACCTAGCAATACCTTTTAGTCGGCCACTTCCAGGGTCAACCCGGCTATCTTCTCTGCCTGCTCTTCCACCCTGCCATTTTGACTTACATTCTGATCCAATAACTTGGAATTTTGAGCTATTATGCTGTGATTTTTCTTCATCAAATCATTATTTTGGGAAGATAGCGGGATCGTGCTGCTTACTGCCTTCAAGTTATGCATACAAATAAAATATCGTTCATCATAAGTACCAATAAGTTGTCTATGTAAGTTATCATTTTCTTTCAGAGTCGAGTCGAAGCAAACCAAGCATATGGCCTCTCCCAGCCTGAAGCCTGACCTAATTAATATCAAGGCCAAGTTAAACAGCATCGAGCAAGTGCGAACAAATTCGAGTGTGGAAGAAACCGAGCGAAAATCACTACTGAGCAGAAGGTCCTTCGATCAGGGGTAAAATAACGAGTTCGGAAGCGTATGGTAAACGGATAAGAAAAATGCCTGAAATGAAGTCAAGGCTATCTATTAATCGCCCCACATAACGCACTAAGCACGTAAGTAGTGGCTGTAATTTCGGGACCATCATCATTGATTATGGTCTACGTGCAAGAATAATAAAGCCACACAATAAATAGCAAAAGTGTAATTGTTATGTAATAGTATAAATAATGATCTATTGTATGTAAAATAGGGGATCGTCTCGAATCAATAAAAAGTTACTACTTTGGAAAATACTTGTTAGATTTCCCTTTAACACTGGTGTTCTTCTACCTAGCTTGAAAATGAGAACTCGAAGACCTAATAAAAACGTATTTTTCTCATATGTGAAGAGTTTGTTCATGAAGTAAAGTGTGTGTGTTGCTAAAAATGTGTTCATAATAGAAGAACATGCTAAGAAAACATATAAACCAATATTTTTGGTTTTTTTAAAATTCGATATGTTCTTTTTTTAATACGTATCATTATTTCTTAAATAATTTGTATTATAATTTTATAAACAATCTGTATTATTGTTTCTTAAACAATTTGGAATCATATTTTCTTTTTTTTATGAAATTAACTATTTTTAGTTGGGTGAAAAAGTATATTCATTTTTGTTGCGGAAAAATAAAGTTATTATGAAAAAATACAAGTTTAATTTGGATATAAAATTATGTTGTAATCTGTTGCGGAGTTGCATTATTATTGGTTGCCTAATAACATTTTTATTTCATAAAAACGATTGTTTATGAAATATACATGTGTAATTTGAGTACGAAATCATAATTTAATTGGTTGAATAATTATGTTATAAAGGGTTGCAGTTGTGACATAACAATATATAAATAAACGATAAAAAAATACTTCAAACAAAAAATAGTATAGTTTACAGACATACGATTTTTATAAAAAAAATGTAATTGTAACTTTAACAGATGAGCATCTACCAATATCTTATTATATATTCATGGTTAAGAAACAAACCAAAAAATTTATGCTCTTCCATTTTATGCAAGATCTTATTTTGGTTTATGCATTATCTTATTTTGGTTGACGCAAGATCTCCTTCAAATGGTCGTGGAAATAGATTGATTTTCTTTTTCTAGTGTTTCAACATGATCTTTAATAATAGCATTTTATTCTTGTAGTTCTTTAATATGTTTATTGTGATCGTTGTTTTTTATTTTCAGTTATTCAATTTATTTTTTGAGGTCTTCCTAGGGATGGCAATTCGGGTGCTGTCCGGCCCGACCCGGCCCGAACCCGGCCGGATTTTGTCCGGCCCGAACTTAGACCGGGCCGGGTTCGGGTTCAGAAATTGTAACCCGCAGCCGGGTCGGGCCGGGTTCGGGTTTCTAATTTGTCCGGCCCGTTCCGGCCCGAAAATCATAAAATATATATAAAAATAATATTTTCATATATAATAAAAATAATATATTTAAAAAATAAATTAATATATTTAAAATAAATTAAAAATATTTAAAAAATATTAAAATTAATGTCCGCGGGTCGGGCCGGGTTGACCGGCGGACATTAGCGGACGGGCTCGGGTTTGAAAATATGAACCCGGGAGCGGGTCGGGCCGGGTTCGGGCTCAAGTGTCAAAAAAGCGGGCTCAAGCGGGCCGGCCCGAACCCGGCCCGCGGACGGCCCATTGCCATCCCTAGGTCTTCCTCTAGACCCATATCTTTTTATGAGAAAAAAAATAAAGCTTTGTCAAATTGTTGTGTCATTAAAATACATTTTTAGATATATTAAATCATGGTTGCGTAATTACGTGTTAACTTGTTTCAAAATTATGAGTAAATTTATCGTGAAATTAGTTTTTTTGTTGAAAAAAAAATTGAAGTTTCATGTTGATATTGACTCTTCAAATCATTGACTACTTCTTAAAGATTCTTTATTTCTTTTGTGAGTTGATATGTATTTGGAATTACTTATGTGGAGAATACTGATTATTTTAACATTTTTAAATGCATTACAAAGTTAAAATTTATGTAGGTGATTACTGAAATTAATTATAAGTTTGTTGCGTAAATATGCGCAATCTAGTTGCAAACAAGTTTTTTAATATTTGAAAAACAAAATAAAAAGTAGATTTGGAAACTACTGTATGTTGGGTGCGTAAATACGTTCACCTCGGTTGTGAAAAAGTATTTTAGGTATGAAAATTAATCTAGAAATTAGGTTTGGAAACTATTATAAGTTGGAGACGTAAATACATTCAATTCGGTTGCGAAGAAAAAAAACAAATTCATGCAGAGCCTTTGAATAGGTACACAAGTAATTTTTATGTTACTAATTGTCTTGTTGATTGTGTAAATATATCATCATAACCAAATACGAACAATTCTTACGTCATGTATACTATTTACGAACACATCAAGTGACAAATTTAAGATGAACTAAAATAATTTCTTCGTAAAACCTGATTTAGTAATAGCTTTATGTTGAATGCTTCAAAATTCACTGAAATTTGTTATGTAACTTGAGAAATTTAAGAGTTTCGATTTTAAAAAAAGAAAAAAGGTTTACGAACAAAAAATATTAAAAATATCTATTTTGTATTTTTATATCTAGGTTGTATTTTTGAAATTTTTTATATTATATGTGGCTTTTGATAAGCTTAAAGATCGAGGGATTAATGTACTACCATTTCTACCGGAATGATTATTGATAACTATTTTTTTAAATAAAAATATAATTCGTTCGATCAAATCAATCTATATATATATATATATATAATTTGTTCTAAAATAAATAAATGTTTTTAATAATTTAGAAGCGTTTCTAAAAATGTTCAGAAAGAAAGTTCACTCGCTTATTGAACTTCTACCGTAGATTCATTAGTTTTTTTTTACTTTAGATTATTTATGTAAATCTCAAAACCTTTTGACCTATTTTGTAAAGTATGGCCGTAAGTCCGCGATTGTCGCCCGTCGACGTATCAAATTTTATTTAGTTTTTACTTTTAAGTTTGTATTTTTCAAAATACAGTTTGCAAACTCCAAACAATAGAGAAGAAAGCTCTTAAATATAATTTAAAGAACTTGACAGCTTAAACAAATAGTCAAAAGATATTAAGACAAAAGGGTTTGTAATCGTATAGATAATAGATGAAACCGCATAGCAGTTTTCTAAAACCACACTTGAAACAGAAAAAGCAGAAACACCCAAAATCAAAAAGAAAAACCATAGAAAAATGGAGACAATAACGAACACGGTGTTGACGGAAGAGATACTGAATCGATTAGATCTGGAGTCGCTCTGCTCCGTCGCCTGCGTCTCCACCATACTCCGCTCCGCCGTCGTCTCTCAAGTCATTCCTTCTCTCTCCTCTCTCGACCTCGCAGTTAGTTCCCAATTTCTGTACCAAACTAACATCTCTCAATCGATTATCAGTTTCGAATTTATCAATTTGATTTCGTGTTTTTTTTTAATTTACAGACGCTGTCTCCTGATGGAACCACATTGAGAAATCGCATATTGCGTAGGTTCGTGGAGCTCAAGAGCGTTACCATCAGCTGTCTCCGTCTCGACGATTCCTCTATTACTTGTTTGATTCGTCCGTCTCTGACAGAGCTTCATTTGCTCTCATGTTCTTCCCTTTCCTCGGCAGTTTTAGCTTCCATTGGTGAACGCTGCCCTAATCTTCGGTAATATTTCCAATTCCTTTGAGGTAGAGGGGTAGTGTATTTTGTTAAAAGAAATGGAGTATCACACAAAGGCCTCCATGCTTGTGATCTTATTTAAAGCCTTGTGATATGTGTATACATAGTTTCAGCTTTGTGATTTAAGAAAAGACTATAGCTAAGTTACTTAAATGAACATATCTTCGTTTGCCTTTCTAATTAGATCATCTACAGAGTCTATCTGCAATCCTCTTCCATATGGGAACATTTACTTTCGTAAGTAACATGGTTGTAATGTTCTGTTTTGATATGGATCAGGGTTCTTACGCTGGAATTGGCCGAGCAAGTTTCTCCCCATGTATATAAAGATAACCTAGCAAAGCTGCTTAATGGATGCCTGTACTTGGAGGTAATGCTCTCGAATTCTCTACTTACGGCAGCGTGCCCCCTAGTAAATTAAGAAATTGAGACCAGAGTCATAAGTGCTGTTTTCTTATGAAATGCATCCAGTCTTTGCATCTAAAGATCCGAGGGACATTACTCGATGCTACCGCTTTCCAGTCCATGAAGATTTTCCTGCCTGAAACTATCAGAGTTCTAAAGTTGCAGCCGGTCTTGGAGTCAGAGGCAGTTCGTATCGTCGAAAAAATCAAATTTAGTAAAACTTTGCCGTCCACAGCTAATTTCAGCATTCCCCTATCTCCATCTTTATCTTCTACTAGTTTTACATTGCAAAGTTTGTCGCTTGTCCTAGATGTGATATCCGACAGGCTACTGATAGCAATCACCACTTCTCTGCCTCGCCTGGTGGAGCTGGATCTTGAAGACAGACCAGAAAGGGAACCGCTGCTGCAGCATGACTTGACCAATGCTGGGTTCCAGTCCTTGGGTGCTTGTAGTCATCTCACCAGTCTCTCCCTCAAAAGAACATGGAAGAATCGCCAGGTATCATTTAAAAGAGTCAACGATATGGGTGTATTTATCCTTTTCGAAGCTTGTCGAGGTTTAGAGTCCGTAAGACTTAATGGGTTCCCGAAAATTAGTGATGCTGGCTTTGCATGCGTCCTTCATTCCTGTCAGAATTTAAAAAGATTTGAAGTTCGCTGTGCTTTAATGTTGTCGGATCTGGCCTTCCACGATATAGTTGGAGCTCCATGCCCTCTTGTTGAAGTGAAACTGCTATCCTGCCCACTTATAACTAGTGAAGCTGTGAAGAAATTGGCCTCCTGTAGCAGTCTAGAGATTCTCGATTGCGGCGGCTGCAAAAGCATAGCAGATTCATGTCTCAGCTCTCTGTCTTCTCTTTGTAACTTAACGGGTTTGAATCTCGCAGGAGCAGATATAACCGACAACGGTTTATCGGCTCTTAGTAAAGTGAGTCCTCCTGTCACGCGATTGTCCCTCAGAGGCTGTAAAAGGGTAACCGACAGAGGAGTATCTCTTTTGCTACATGGTGGAGGGACAATGTCCCAGACATTGACCTACTTGGATCTAGGTCACATGCCAGGGATCTCAGATAAAGCTATTGTCACTGTGGCTCGATCCTGTTTGGAATTAACGGACTTGTGCATACGCTGTTGCTTTTATGTGACCCATTCCTCGTTGGAAGCCTTAGCTATGAAAAGAACGTTGGGTGTGGATAGTAAACAATTGAGGAGGCTTGACATCTATAACTGCATTGGACTAAACATCGAGTCTTTACGATTGCTAAGTAAACCTTCGTTTAGCAGACTGCATTGGATTGGTTTAGGATGTACTCTCATGGCTAGCCGCAAAGAAACACTTATGGCTGAAATTCTTAGTGAAAGGCCGTATGTTACTGTGTGTTATGATGGTTGCGAAATGGGATGTAATGATGGATGGCAATATCACGCCCCAGCATGCTATTCATAAGTTTATTAACATTTTCACCCTAGGGTTATCAATTTTTTCCAGAAGTATAAATTATCAAACCTTGTGATTTGTTTTGTTGGATTTTATATTTCATTCATGTTTCCATCACAGGTACTTGCTTTTTTAGAGCACTAGTTTACAAACAATTAGATAGATATTCCAAAACGTAGATTATTAAATAAAAACCCATCAAATTCAGTTTGAATCGTTGTTTTACATATTACAAACACGAAAAGTCAAAATCACAAACCATGTTGAGGCATAAAGGAATCCCCACCTTGCTTAGGAAGGAAAGCGGGGATACTAGTAGCATAATAGTTGGTATAACATACTATGATGCCAACCACTACAAAATTTCTACTTTTAGTGTGTAGTATATCTAAACCTAGAATTATCTACTTTATCCAAGAAATTTCAAATTTATACACTACAACCAAGAAAAATCATTCTTAAACTTTTCAACCTCACAGATCTAAGAAAACAATAAAGAAAACAGCATCAAGGTTGCCCTGCAAGGCACAGAGGGACTATCAAAAGAGGGTAGTTCTCCCGCCCCTTCGACCGTGCCTGTCATATGTGCCATTAAATTTGTCGACTAGCTCGTTCATTGTACTGCATGACCGGTTATCAAATATTCAATAAATATGTATAGTTGAAATAAGAATAAGTATACCACATAGACATATAAGTTCAAAAATTCCAGAAAGCCAGGGTAGCTGCCACTAATACATGTTTTCCGACCTAAGTTTTACAATTTTTAAGGAGTCCAAGCCTTTTTGAGTGGAAGTTCCTATATGAGTTGTAAAATCTTGTCCCTTTTTAGGTGTGCTAATCCAAATTTGATTTAAGTAGAAATATGGCTAACTTTGGCCCATCATTTCCAAGCACTCTATAAATTCTCAGCGGAGAGTGCTAAACAAACTGACCGTTGTGGTTAGTTTGCTAGCCACAATCACAATAAATGGTTTCGTATATAAATTTATACCAACTATCAAAGAAAGCAGAATATATACCTTGAGCAATTGGTTATCATTGCAAGGTATGTTGTTAGCATCGTGTCATTGTACTCCTGTTCACAAAGTAAAATAATAGGTCAGATCAATTAATTTACCACCTGAAGCAGTAACAATAAAAATAACAACAGCAAAAGTATGACTTATTGAAATGTCGATCTGAATATAGGAGTGCCTCTTGTAATTTTTCACAGATAATGCAAATGTAACAAAGACTACCCACCATCAAGAAATTATCTTGAAACTTCTCTGATTCAATGGCTGGCAACCTTCTCACCAAGCTTGATACTTGTCTTAAGAGTGAGTTGTCTGTAGGAACTTCACCTGACAATAGTTTCACATGTATTTAGTGGAGCAGCAAAAGATTCCAGTCAGTTAAGAAAAATCGACACAAGGAAGATTAGTAACTTAGCTCTAATAAAAAAAGGTCAACGGCAGACAAATTGTCAACAAGAGGACGGTTAGTAGACATGAGGACTTAAACACTCAATAAAAAAGGATGTATCGTCAAAATGATTGAGATTTCAACCTACTAATGCAGATCAGAATTAGATTAAATTATACACAGTTGTTTACTAGTTATATTTTCCAACAAGATATCCTCTGAAATTATCCCCACCTTTATATGTATAAAAAGGTCTATGATTCTTCAAGTAAACAAATGACAATTGAACTACTTCATCTGCAGTAATACCTTTTTGCATTGCCAGAAGATACTGCTGAAGCACTCTGATCCTGCTATTCAACATCTTGATAGCACTATGTATGCCCGTAAGATGAGCAGCCACTGCATACAGCACCGTATAAATTATTAAAAATAAAAATATGATAAAGGACAGAGAGGGGTAGAAAGCTCACACTGAGTTGCTGCAGAACTTCCGTCGGATGGTTTAAGATGTGCAACATGATCAACTGAAATCCGTTCCGCTTCAACTGTCTGTGAAGAAGATACAACATATTTAATAGGTAAGAAAGATTCACTGATTCATTGAAGAATCACTATGTAGATAAAGACTAAACAAACCTCAATAGTGTAGCTTGAACGGACAAAAATAAGTTGTGCAATTCCTTCAATGATATGCAGCTCTAGTGGTATTACACAAAGTACCCACGTGATAGAAAGATTGAACAGTCAGCAAAAAAGAAAATATTTGACTAAATACACTTATCAAAAGACACTAAGGAACCATAAACAACGAGAAAAATGGAAGGAAAATACAGCATCGATGAGACTCGTAAACAGGCCTATGTCACGTGAAAAAAACAGCATCAGGCTGGGTATCTGTGTATATGCACAGTAGTACTTAGCAGGAAATGACAAAGCAGCAGCAAGATGATCAAACAAAAGCAAAAGCCAGTCAACAATCCTAAACCTATTCTGAGGTAAATTGGTGCAAGGAAATCAGTTAAAATTAAGGAAGGAGAAGGACTCTAACATGTATATAAATAAAGTGTACATTAAAACAAATCATTGACACGATAACATATAAGGAGGCCATTCAATCGAATTATAAATTTATGAAGCACAACAAATTTGAAGGTTTCTTTATCTATATAAGGTAAATATAGCATTAAACAGAAGCCCCAATGATATATTAGATTTGTATCTGCTGGACACCTAAAACCCATATGAATAACCACAGTAATAGAAAAACCAAATGCTGTAAAGGCCATGTTATCATTACTCAAGATAAAATTATCAGAAGAAAGTGATTAAGGTAAAAACGGCATACCACTTTCATAGATAGTGACTGGAAGATCTTTATGGCTATGATTAATCAATGGATTGAGAAGGACATAAACAGGGGACTCGTTAATATCCATCAACTGTCACAAAAGTAAAATTTTAATCATTCCTTTTGGAGCAAGCAAATAATGACTCAAGTAATTAGCAAAAAATTAACGGCATAATTACATGAAGAAGAGAATAGCATTATAGCAAACACATGCAAATGGCACCAGAAATGGTTACATGGTGAATTTTGATAAATAAAGAAACATAATTTGGGGAGTGTTTTAAGATAGACAATGGATCTCTTTTGATTAGCATGGTAAGGAATAAAGTTATTCATATTTTTGTACATTTAAATTAATAGGCGATGAGGATATTATCTTCGGAGAGCAAAGACTCGGTCAGTAAGACCATCACGCGTCAAAGTAAGCTTGGCATTAACTAAGGAGTCTGGATTCACGTTGTTTCTGGAACGGCATTAAGTGTCCGTACATAAGGGTTTGGGCAAAATATCAAAGGATGAACGCCAGCTTTATCTGATAAGTGACATCTACCTTTGTAATAAGTTTAATAGTCGCACTAAGAAAAGGGCGACTAGAAAATAGCAATATCCATACTTTTTTTTGTCCTCTTATATCTATTGATCAAGCATACTAAAAACTAATCTCAAATCAAACGGGGTAAAAGATCATCAACAATGGAACTTCACAAAAATAATCACCAAGAGAAGCTTGAGTTCTACTACTAACAATTACGAGATATATATCAAAAGGTATGCATATTCAAAAGACAATACCGGGACATACTATACAGTATCAAAAATCTCAATCCACCAAAACATCTCAGAAATTAAAGACTTGAACTAGCCTAGTGAAGATCAGAAGTGCACTCACAGCTTTGTGAATAAGCATATCAGATTCCATTGCGTCACTCCCGGTGGAATACCATCCAAGAACATAGAAATTAGGAAACACCTTCTTATCTAATAATAAACACAAAATCGAACAGTGAACAAAGCAAAGGAACAGAGAAAAAATGTAATCCTAAACAAGTGAAGACAGTAAAAGGAAAAGGAAAAGCTTACAGAGTTCTTGCTTCTTCTCCAGGAAGGGGCGGTCAAGGGAATCCGTAGATGGATCGAAAAGAAGCTCGAAACTGTTGAAGATCTCGACGGTACGACCACGTTGCACGCCGATGACGCAACCGTAAACCCTAGGTGTCTGGTTTTGTTGTTGCGGCTGTGTCGAAGATTCAGCCCCGTTGTTTCTGTGGGTGCTGGTACAAGTGAGGGATGAAGGCGGGTTCATCTGAGTCTTAACCCTAGTGTAGTGATCAGACATGTTCAGCATTACTAGAGGATGTAGCTTGAACGTTAAACCGCTCGACGAAGAAGAAGCCATACTTTCTCTCTCGTGGTTCAATATTGAGAGTCACCGGTGATTATTTGGCTTGAATCTTCCGAACTGATCAAGAAATAATTTCGGGTTATTATAGCTCTTTATTCCGCCAGTGGGTTTCAATTTTTTACACAGAATTGGGCCGGTACGTATGAGTGGGTCAAATACGTCTTAAGCATCACTTATACGAAAACAAATACTAACCATACATTTTAGAGAAAAACTATTTCCTATTATATTTATTATTTTCTCTATCTAATTTGTTTTTTAAATTCAATATTTGTTTTTATATTTCCAATAAACACATCATTTTATTAATTTATCGTAACTTCAATCCTACCACTTTTAAATTTTAAACCAATATATTTTGAAAATCTCAATTTTAAAAGAAATTACTAACAATGTAGCAGATGAAGAATACACCCAAACATCATTCAGACAACCAGTATTATAGTCGAACATCACTCAAACAACCAACAAGATATTATAATCTTGCATTTTAGTGTTACATCCATTAAACATCAAAATCTAATTTTCAAAAAATAAAATCTAAAAATCTTGATTTTGTAGGTTAAATTTCAAGACACCCACTCGGAATCAACTATATTTTTACAACAAAAAACTAATTCTAAGATAGTCACTCGGAATTAGTCGTTTTATGTAAACAGTCATTTTGAGTGGGTATCTCAGAATCAGTTCCATATTGTAAAAAAAAACTGATTCTGAGATTTTTCTTTTCTTTTTCTTTTTTTTTTTCTTTTTTTTTTCTTTTTTCATCATAAGTTTATTAACATATTATGTATTAATGATGTAGGGATTTGAAATTGCTTCGAAACATGATATTACTTCCCTTTTTCATATTACTCATGTGAATATTATATATATGGATCCCACTGACGCATTCATTACCCAAGAGCACTACACTAGATCTGAACTTACATAATGGGCAAAGAAAGTCACTAGAGACTTGAAATATTTTATGATGCAAAGTAGGTATGATTCTGGGAAATACGGGAATACTCCTCGATTTTTTATTCGTGTGAGAGATTTGGAAAGTATAAGACAAGACCAAAGGCACCTAACGTGAAGAGAAGAAAGTTACACACACACAAAATAGATTGTCCTTTTTCACTAAGATCTCATCCTATCGACTATGGATTATGGTATTTGGTAGTTGAATGCGGTAGGTATAACATAATCACCCGTCATCAGAATATTTATAAAATTTTCCTCAAGAAAGAAAACTTACTAGGGCTTAAGAAGATTTAGTGAATCAATTATCTACACGTGGTGTCATTCATCGTAATAATTTACCCGCGTTAAAAAAACTAATATGCGTAACATTGATGATGCCAGACAAAAACACCGTACATTAGAAAAATGCGGTCAATCGCAAATTCAATATTTACTAGGTAGGGTGAAGGAGAAAAATTACATGAAATTGCATAGAACGGGAAGGTATGGGTCTCAAATAATCACCAAACTATTTTTTTGCACACCCGACGTCTATCGATCTTTATAGGATATTTCTAGAGGTCCTTATTATGGATAGTACGTACAAGATGACGAGATACAAGATGTCATTGTTTGAGATTGTTGGTGTTATGTTAACCAACATCACATTTGCGATTGCATTTTTTTTCTTAAGTCACAAAAAAGTTGAAAATTACATGTGGGAATTAGAACATTTGTCTTTGCTCACGGAGGAAAATCATTGCCATTTACCTAATATTATGGAGACGGATAGAGAATTGACATTAATGAACGCAGTTGATTTTATATTTATGAAAGTGACACACATGTTATATAGATGATACATATAAAAAATATCGTAATAAAGACTAAGAAAATTTTTACAAAGGAAAATGTATTCCACGGATTTCAAGTGTCTTGGAATACAATTATTTATTCGGACGCCATAAGCAAGTTGAACTCAAACATCAACTGTATGAAAGAATAATACAAGGCATATCCTTGAACCCTCCATTACACTCAAACATGGTTCAAACCTCCTTATAGTGAAAAGTTTCCTTATGTTTACACTAACAAGTTTAAAAAAAATTGGCAACAACACAACGAATCGGTAAGCCAAAATAGTTATAATTTAATGCAATTATTATATATTTATGCAATTTAAATGAACATTTTGTCATAAATATTAAGGCAGAGAGTTTGCATGCCACCTTGAAACGTTACATTGGGATGAAATTTCTTGCATTTGATGCATTTTTGGGAAGATTCGATTTTTACTAGAGATGCAACACACAAATATAAAAGCATTGTTCGAAAAAATTATGTTAATCTCTCAATTTGAGTATGATGCTTTGATAATCGACTTTATAAATATACTGTATCATAATTTGCTCTCAAACTTATGAAAACACAATACAAAATGGCTAAACAAATAAAAATGACAAGGCGGAATGCGGATGTGTTATTAGAAGTACTCACGGTTTGCCTTAAGCATGTGAGGTTGATTTATTAGTAATGCAGCACCATATCTTTGATGCAAGTATCATCGAAAAGAGGTAGAAAATGTTAAAGTTATTAAAGCACGAAGAATATAAAGAAGATGATTTTATCGAGGAATAAATGACATGGATTGGTTATCTAATCCGTAGGTAAGATCGCAAACATCGAATACATATCATAAGGAAATTCCATGAAGTACTTGAACATAGAAGAACTAAATTCATTCAACCTATAGAGAAAGTGAAAACCAAAAGTATAGATAGTAAAGTGTTAACAACAATTCAACGAAGAGGGATTTTTGGAATTCAAATATGCAAAGCTAGCCAATAGTGCAAAAACACGACGTACTTAAGTCATATATCACCGGCTACAATCAAAAGCATCGTTAGATCATTAGTTAGTCAAATGAAAGTTACACCAAATGTTTCAACGAAAGCTACACCAAATGTACCAAAGATTACTAAGATTCGTAATACTCTTAAAATGATCAAGCTTCCAAATGTTAAAATATAAAATGAGACGTAAATATTTTTGCAACACCTCCCCAAATATTTGCATCTATTCATATCTGAATGTAAGAACATGGGTCTGGATGGTCATTATGGTTTCAAAGCCGTCGTAAGCGGAATTTATTATGATGAAAATTTATAGGCGTATCTTAGGACCGCACTAAAAGAAGAAATCTTATCGGATGTATCTTTGTATGACTAACTTTACGATGGTCGTGAAAGGGTTGATTTTGAAATACGTAGCCTTGATTGTTATGCCATAATTTCCCCTTTAAGAAACCTTATGACAATTCGAGAAATTTTTCCAGTTAAATGTATTTAAATGCATCGTATATACAATTTCCTACAATATTGCATATACATTCTACCGTTAAAAGGTGTTTCACCCCTTATTAACGAATGAAAATATATTGACATCGCTCACGTTCATAACAATTACTATATAAATGTACGAGTACCATTCTACCACTGGAGTTATTATATTATTTTATACTAGTATACTAATTGATAATTTTTTAACAAGTTGTCATATCTCTGGGTAGACCATTACAGTTAGTTTACCCATCATATATCTAATATATTTCTGAATAAGCTAAAGGATGGTTCCCTCCTTTGAAAATAAAGATTTCGTCATTTGTTTGTATCCAACCTCCAAAACCTCCGACTATACGAGACTCACAAGTGGATGATTTAACGATTGATTAAAATCAAGAAGAAGTTTTTTATGTTAACTTCATATTAATCATTTGTAAAACTTACTTTATGTTACAATAACTTCGAATTGTTTGATAATGGAATCTTTTCTTTTCATCTTCTCCTTGCTTACTTTATTCTATAATAATTAAAAAAACTCGTTAATAAACCAAAATGTTAGACTGATAACAATGTAAAACTTAAACAAGTACAACGATAATATAAAAAACTGAAACTGAAACATAGATTAGATAACAAATCTTAAACTAAAATTAACAATAAATTTTAATAGAAACAAACATTCCGGCCGACATTGTCCATTTGTCCAGCTAACTCCATTTTCGCGTCCTCTTTTTTTTTTTCTTCGGAGTCATTGCTAAAGGTTTTCTGGCACATAACTAATTATCTCTTAGTTGTGATGTGGTCACAAAATTTATTCATATGGTATTGGATTAATTCATCGGTAATAAGATTATTGTACAACTCGAACGCATACTAACGTTAATCCGGTCCAAGGTCGAAAACCTTATGTGTTCTTAGGGACCGTAAATATTTCCACCTTTATTTTATCTCTCGCATGTCGTGTGAGGGTTTTTTTTCCATCATAACGTTCGATCCCCATTAGGTGATTAGAACTTACAGGTCAATTCATTCCAAAAATCGCCATATTTTGTCCCTCATACTCGCTTGACAGCTTTTTTCAGATATTCATCTTCAGTAGCATTCCATGCGAATTCTATTATTTAGTGTTTAGTGTTGTTTTCATATAAAATGAACCTCTTAATTATGAAATAGTAAAGGATAGCGTGATCAGATAAGATAAATCAGATAATAACATGTGTCAAATAAGGATAGTGTAATCCATAAGGACGAATGAAATAGAGACATAGATTTTATCTAACACACAATTATTTTTCTTATCTCAACATGTGAATAATGATAATTACATAGCACCTAAAAAATAAAAAGTTGAATCCCTAACAGAAAATAAAAGTTGATTCTGATATGAAGTAAACATCTAATTTTGAGTGGTCATCTCTAAATTAAGTCTCAATTGATTTTTTTTTTTTGTACAAAAGCATGACACCTAATTTCGAGTGGACATCTCATAACTAGGTGTTTTTTTTTAAATAACATCTGGTACCGAGATGCCCACTCAAAATTCAATCCCAATTAATTTTATTTTTTTACAGAGAAATGTCTCATAATTCCGAGAGGGTGTCGCTGAATTGGGTGCTTTTAGTTTTTTAAAATCACCAAATTTTGAGACACTCTCTCGGAATTAGGTGCTTAAAAAACACATAATTCCAAGTTGGTTACTCAGAATTAGGTGTTGTTTTGTTTTAAACAAGAATTTCAAACTTTAAACAAAGAATTACTAACATTAAGTATACATTGTATGTAAACAAGGTTAAAATTTCTACACACATAACAAAATAAACATCATTAGTTAACGTAATAATGCATAAACATATACCATCAACATAATGCAATAGCATAATAAACAATACACCAACAACAAAACATCGTCATCCTATATATGTATTAATTATATGAATGCAACGTCTTAAAGAGACACAACACTTTTCACCCATCATATTGTCTACACTTACAACATATGTATCCACAATTTTAGTATAACCTCCAGTAATATTATCTTTGTGGGTTAAATGTTGTGGTGTTTCCCCTATTGGAACATCATTTACTATGTGTGCATTTGGTACGACGTACTAAAGATAACATATTCATCGTACAACATTGTAATCGTACTTATCCTACTACCTATATGATAAGAGTTCATTCATGTTTAGCAATAATATGCGTTGGTACCAATTTTCCCATATACGCTCATTTAATTCAATTATCATAGGTTTTGTCTATGCGTTGTAACCTTTCTAGATATATCCATACCTGACACGTAACTCTACGGGTTGGTAGGTTTTGTAGATGAATTTCAACCCACCGGTAAACCATGATAGCTCTTCAATTGGTTTGTACATTCGTAAATACTCGTACAACTAAAATATAACATGTAACAAAATATAGTCAAAACAATACATGAAAATATATTCTACAAATATGATAAATAAAATAACTTAGAATATAAATGTATCGAATAAATATCTAAGTGATTAAGTATCAATCTAAATGATTGAAGTTTCCTTACGAATTGTTTTTCAAATTTTTATGTTTGGATGTTGCCCACATACGGATGTGCGGCATGTTAAAAAAGAATCCCTCCAAATGAGGTGGTTGAATTCAGGTGAAGTGGTAAAAAACCCTCACTCAAATAGTTGAAAAAATCCACTAATAATCTTGGTCGTATTCTTAGAAACCATACGTGACCTACTAAAAATCTCGACATAATATGCATCCCCCAAGCATACTCTCCTAGTAATTCAAAGTTGTCAATCATGTGTACCCAATCCGCTTTTACATAGGTACCACTTATGTTTACGAAGAGATATTACCTAAAAAGATAGAGTAGATATGCCTTTGCGCATTGTTCAATATCAACCATCCTCATTCGACCACTTACATCATGAAAACACTCGTCAGAGAAGTGGTATCTGAGCCAAGTCAACCGTAGGCAAATATCTTTATAAAATTCAAGCTCCACTAAAGCATCCAAATATTTCAATCCAATAACGTCGCGTACCAATTTGGCATGTTCATCATGCTCATTGATTCTTAGTACCTCTAATAATCTGTCATTTATTGGTAAACCGGTAATGATGGTTATATCATCAAGTGTAACTGTCATCTCACCAAACAAAAATCGAAATGAACAAAAACAACTACTAAATATATGTTCGTACTCCAACTTTAGATGGTTTTTTCGATATAAACAGGAGATGTTATCTTCTAGTTTCTCGTCTACTATGTTTACTAGTTCACGATGTAGGATCATGAGCAGCAATTTCAAGTGGTTGAGGCTGCTCGATAAGATTAGGCTCGTTTTTTGCATTTGTCACAGATAATGACGAATCAATTTGGAAAATGATCCTTAACAATTTTCTTGGTCCCATTACACAAAACGAATAAATAAAATATAAGAAACATTAAACAAAACAATCAAACCCAATACAAAAATAAACAATGAATATGTTTATTTTAGAATTCATTGTATCTTCTTAAGAAAACAATGTGATTCCAAGTTACTGTCTCAAAATTACATGGTTAATGTTTTTAAAACAAATCATGTGATTATGAGATAGCCTCTTGGGATCATGTGTTTTGGTTTTTAAAAAAACATGTAATTTCGAGTTTATGTCTCGAAATTATATGCTTTTATAAAAATAAACACATGATCATGAGTGAGTATCTCAGAATCATGTGTTAATTTTTCCTTAATAACATGTAATTTTGAGACAACCACTCAGAATCACATGCAATAATTTTAAAAAAATGTGTAACATGCATAATCACATCTAGCAACAACATCAAACAACCAAGCATCATCACATCTCCAACTTTACTTGTAATAGTTTAAAAAAACATAGAACACCATCTTCATTTAGCAACAACATCAAACCACCATCATTTAACAACAACTTTATAAAACATGATTCATCTAAAAACTAACATCATTTTGTTTAAAATACAATGAAAAACCAAACCAATTAACACAAACATTTATAAATTTAGATGCATATTTGTAAATTTACATCAACATAAACATTAACATACCAAAAAAACTAATAAATCTATATCAACACTTATCAACAGTAGATTACCTAAAAAAATTGTCATTGAGTATCTTCAACACTAAACTGAGCCAAGAAATTAAGAGAGACTAAAATTAGAGAGTCGGAAATCGATTTATAAACATACATATAACATATATTTTAACGAATAACATAAAGAAACTTAAAAACCAGTTTAGTAAAATGGAGAAATCGGACAATCATAAATCAATTTCATGAACTGGTTCTTTAGTGGATTTCCTGAAGAACAAAATAAAAACTATAATTTCATGAAATTGATTTCACAAACAACCATGAAAAAAATGTTCATGGAATCAATTTCACGACCTACTAGAAAAAAAAGAATCAAATATATTTTTTTATTTTTTTATTTTTTTTACTTATGTTTGCTGGCTATGGGTTTGTTGGTTGCTCGATAGATATAATGATTCTTTTGGGTACTTAGAGTTTGTTCGGTATTTATAATAGTAATTGGCGATTAGGGTTGATTTGTGTGGCAGGATATATTTATGGGATTGATAAAAGAAATTAAATATTGGTGTACTTATGGGTAGAAGAAATTAGGTGTAGAAGTAAATATAGCTAAAAGAATAAATTTATGTGGGAATTTGTGTGGAAGCAATTAGGTGTGGAAGTAAATATAGCTAAAAAATAAATTTATGTGGGAGTTTGTGTGGAAGAAATTAAATGTAAAATTAAATGGATTGCTTGAGTTTTAAATGTGTGTGTTTGAGTGAAAATTTATAAGATGGGTGAAATAAAAATTTACTTTATAAAGAAAATAACAATGTGATTTTTTAAAACATGGGGAATAATAAATATGATGAGGAAAATAGATTTTCCACACATTTTATCACACATATCAAACCAAAAATTTGAATTAAGATTTTTTTACATGAAAAAGAAAAAGTTATAATAAGAATACCACGTATGATTAAATCAAAACCGATATTTTAGCTGTTTAATTTAAAGAATGTTATAAAATAAAGTTAATAGTTATTTTATTATCTTTAAAAAAATCTTTAAAAATTGCATCCATTTTTTTGTCATTTTGCTTTTCTAGATGTGATCCGGTGAATTTATATCTTTTTATTTTTATTCATACATTTACGTTATATCCATTTTTTTATCAGCGTGTGTTAAGTACGCATCTCAGACGTCGATAGTACTCATCGCTTCATCGGTTTTTGTAATATAACTCTCTCGTCGGCATCATCTCAAACTCTTTATTGTTGTTGGAACTTTAAAACTTCCCTCTAAATTCAGCCCCGACCATCATTATCCCCAAGTTTTTTTCTCCTTCAGAAACTTCGATAAGTTTAGAGCTTCATCAGGTCCTCCTATGTATGAATAGGATTTTAAACATTCATGAATTTCATTCGGTGTGTTTTATAGTTCCTGGTACGTTTCGATGCAGTTATTGCTTTGTTTGCTATGTTATATTTTATAAAGGATTATAGTTTGCTGGTGACAGACCTAAGGTTCTGATACCTTGTCGTTGGAAATTTGGTTGGGGGAGACGTTTCTCGGGATGTTTCCGTCTTTTCATGTGGTCTTTTCACCATTCTGTTAACTTTTTAAATCTTTGATGTTATCTTTTATGCAATTATCGTTGCAATTTCTATTTCAACTCATATCCAGTGGTTTTTAAAGTACCAGATTTAGGATTTTCCAATCAAATTTCCGCGTTCTTCATCTATTCAATTATTTTTGCATAATGCAATCAATCAAGTGTATTGTTCTATGTTTTATACCTACTATGAGGAATGCGTCGTCGAACTTTGTAACTTCATCTTAAGATTTATTTAATATTTTTTAAAAACAAAACAAAGGTATTTGTCCATTTATGTACTAAATATATTAAAATTTGGAAGAGTTATCAATAAACACGGATTTCCAAGTTAACTGAAAACCACATGAAACATAAAATAAACACAAAATAACCCTCGGATATAAAAATAGTAAAATAAAAACAAGCATTTTATTTCTCAGCTTGCTAATCCCCTCTCTCTCTCAAATCGGAAGTCACAAACTCTCGAATTAAAGATTTTGCAATAAATTTTAGTAAAAATTCAAGCATTTAAACATAAAAAAATTACTAAATTAGGTTTCCCCAAATAAATTACTTTATTTATCTTTAATTTTTTAATTTTTGTGTTTGTAAATAATACGCATGACCTAATAATTGTTCGTGTTTAGTTTTGATGATATGTACGTATTTAAACGCTACAAAAAATTAAATTAGTAACCTGGAAACTACTTGTATACGTGTCCAAAAAGTTCTTGGTGATTGTTTTTATTTTTAGGTAACTGAGTTTAACGTATTTAAGCACCTAAAGTGCATGAACTTTCCATAACTAGTTTATATTATGTATTTCAAGCATTAAAACCCCTTTTCAACCAAATTAAACATATGCATGCACCAAACTTACATTAAATTTACGTACCAACTTTCTATTTGTTTTTCAAATATAAAACATTATTCACAACCCAAATAAATGTATTTACGCACACAACGAACATTTACTATAAATACTAATATACATATATTTTAACTTTGTAATGTAGACAATGATAAGGGAAGAATCATGACACTAAAAGATCTCGATGAATTAAGGGCATAATTTGGCATAGAGAAAGTCTTTTAGGATTAATTGATAATTATGTAATACAAAAGGACCAATTTATAACAAACAATAAACTTGAGAAGGGGACCACAATTAGCAACTTGTTCAGGCTTGTGGGTTCTTATAATTGTACTATAAATACGCTCCACCTCTTTTGGGGAAATGTGATTGATTAATGATTACAAAATTATTCCTTATAACTTCATCTTTCTAAACTCTGGAATTTGTCTCTCTAAGATACTTGTATAGCAATTGATATAACAAATCAGGCTTTCCAAATATTATCTTACTCACACAAATCCTCTAAAGATTTATGGAACTATCAGTGGCGCCGTCTGTGGGAAGCGGTTTGATACATGGAATCGTTTTCCAAAACCTTATTGAAAATTTGAAAAAGAAGTAATGGAAATCCGAGGAGAATTGGATATGAATAATTATATGATAGCTAAAAAATAATTCAAAAGGAAACCTTATTGGTAATATTATGAAGATTGGTCAACAGTATGATGATCAGTATGATGGTGAAATCTTAGAAGAATTTATTTTAGTAGCTCGAATTAAAGAACTTCTAGAAAAATTGAAAGGCTGAATTATGAAAAAGACGTCGCAATGGCTTTCAAAAAAACCCGATCAGAAGTTTGGAGGGAAAATAAAACTGAAAAAGAATATTTAGAGGGAAACCAACGAATCGATAATAAGAAAGACATGTATCGAAGACACAATCATTATTCTCCGAGGAAAAAAGTAAAGCCTATGCACCGATATGAATCGTTTGAGTCAAGTGATTATTTACTTTATGATTCAAGTGAATCTTTCCCATAAAAAGTTTACCATCGTGAGAAGAGTACTAAAAAGAAATATTTGAGGAATCATAGAAAAAAAGTATCGAACGGCTCCTCGGACCAAGGGTTCGAGGAATGCAAGGCTTTGAAGACCATGCTAAGAAATAAAATGTTTACGTTCGAAATCCGTCGGGAAGCCAAAATTTTCAATATCGAGTAAGCAATCAATATAATTTCCCTCCTATAATGGTTTGTATACAATGGAAAATGACGGTCATAGAGCCAAGGTTTACAGAGCTGGTTATAATTGGAGATCAACTTCCTTGTCATCTGAAATACTCTCGGGCAACCTGTAATAGCACTTTGATAATTCTAAATTGGAAAAGTTTGATGGAACGCAATATCCAGATAGTCTCATTAAACAATTTAAAAAAAAAATTGATTAATTTTGATGATGATGACAAGTTACTTTTCAGGGATTTCTCCCAAACATTTTTTTTCATAACGCATCTCTATTTACGCAACCACAATGTTATTTTGCACCAAATTACACTAATATTTCTCACAACAATTCGTTTTTTCCGCAACCCATTATAACATAATTACGCACCCAACTAATAATGGTTATTTTCGTAACTACAAATTGTCCAATTCTAAATTTTTAAAAAATAAAAAAAGGGGAATAAACATATCAAACTAAAATTAAAATAAAAATATATTGTTTTATATATTTTCTTTGGAGGTTCTTCTATTATGACCACATTTATTTACAATGTCCACACTTTACTTTGAGAAGCAATCCCTTCAATTTGGGATAAAATACGTTTACTCCTAGGTATTCCAACTCTCATTTTCAAGCTAGGTGGAAGAATTATAAGAGATGAATTTGAACTAGCAGTTTCATTAAAATTAGATAAAGTTGGTATGCCACGAGAGTAAGTTTCTTTATAAGACCTTGTATTATAACTTGACTCCAGGTATGTTAAAGGATTCCTATTAAGACTAAATATAGGTGGACAAGCATGAACACAACATAAACACTGAATTTTTCAAATACCACGAGTATATTTGTAGCTCGAAATATATACAACCATAACTGATTCTGATTAAACTTCAAATAATACATCGGTAGACGATCGAACAATCCATATATGAATTTCTTCAATGTTGTTTTTAATTGTTTTTCAATATCATGACAAAACTCATTATTCTAATATAAATTATCACACCAACAACTTGACATTTAGGTCATAAACATAACATTACTTTTTTTAATAATTCATAAATAAACAGGCCACAAAATCAACCATACTTTCATAACGGAAACCTAATTATTTTATTAAAAATAACCCATGAAGACATCGAAAACCTACAAATAAAGTAAAAAAAAATGCACACTATTTTTATACCAAGTGTTTACAAATATCCACAACCGTAGCATAGAGAGAAAAAAATAGTTATTGCGCAACCAAAGTACATATAATTTTACAACACATAAATACTTCATAATTACGCAACCAAAATGTACTTAATTTCGTAATCAAATACACTAATTAATTACGCAACCGAAATTTACATAATGTCACAACCCAACAATACTAATTACTTACGTAATTAAAATAAACTTAATTACGCAATTGGAACTGGAAAAACCAAAAAACCAAAAATCTTAAATTCTTTATTCCCCAGATCACTTTTTCAGATAATTGTCAAAATATTTACATGAATGTATGGAATCAAATAATCAGCATAACTAAAACAATCATATTATTATAAAACAACAACAAAATAACTCGGCACAATAAAAAAATAATAAAAAAGAAAAAAATATATGTGAAAAGATAAACGGTAGGTAATTACAAAAGGATAAAGGAAAAAAGAAATGATCACAAATTGCATAAGAAATTGATCGAATGAAGAACAAAAAACTGGTCTTAAATAACATAAAGATTGATCAAACAAAAAAGAAAACTAAATTCTAGCAAACAACAAAAAATCTAAATAACATATAAAAAATCTTGTAACAAGACAAAAGTATGATGGGTATTAAAAACAATTCATGTGGTTATGAGTAATTATAAATCAAAACCATGTGATTATCCATATTTTATCAAACCTTTGGTGGTTATTGGCAAATAGTTTTAATGTTGAATTGTTATTTGTATATTATCTTTAAAACTTGTCATTAAAGTGTTCGAAAACTTTTTTTACCAATAATATATGTTTATAATTAATATTAAAATCCTCATTTACTATATTCTTCATCCCTTTTATAATTCATCTTCCCCATTTTTTTTAAAAAAATATTATAATTTCGCGAAAAAATCATCCCCATTCTTCATAATGCCTCCTTAATATGAAAAAACTAATTAACATTTCTGATTATTAATAAATCTAATAAAATTGAAACAACATTGGACGACAATTATCGAAACCATGAAATCATACACCAAAACCAATAAAACAACACAAAAATTATTTTGAGAAATGATCATACTCCAATACTACAAAAGAATTTTGATCAATTGCCCTTATCGTGCCACAATATTTAACTAATTGAGTATAAGATTTGTCAACATCACTAAAACACATGGATTTATATCAAACTGATATATCTTTATAAAAAGGTTAATAACTTATTTAATTTTAATAAAAAAATTGAGCTATATGGAATAATTTCCCTTAAAATTATAACAAAAGTCAAAATTTCAAACCTGTTTGATTTAAAAACAGGACCACAAGTATGGTGTCTCAAATATTTTCTTATATAATGTTGAGTAAACTTCATCCAATGCTTGATCCGTAATCCCACATTGCTAACATTGAAAATAGTAGAGTGTATATA
Source organism: Limnanthes douglasii subsp. nivea (assembly GCA_036936605.1). Lineage (NCBI taxonomy): Eukaryota > Viridiplantae > Streptophyta > Magnoliopsida > Brassicales > Limnanthaceae > Limnanthes > Limnanthes douglasii. The sequence continues at coordinate 97,593,043 of JAUPFV010000001.1, forward strand.
AGTGTCAGCCCACCTTAAGTAGTAAGAGGACTTATATTTTTCTAATATGTGATGCACACTTGTATACATGTAGTCTACTACATTGAACACATATGGGTACTATAAATATGTGTACTAGGCTCGCTTTCATCCCCTCCATAAAAAACAATCGATTAAACAAACAAATTTAACCTCAAACTTTATGTTTATTTAAACAATAAACAACAAAGAAGACAAATACAAACACGAAAATATTACATTGCTCATCAATATAGCACAAAAAGAATATTTTAAAAATATTAGATCTAAAATTACACATGTTATTAATATTACATTGCTCATCAATATAGCACAAAAAGAATATTTTAAAAATATTAGATCTAAAATTACACATGTTATTAGTAAGTAAAAACAATACATAACGTGATTTTCCGGAATAGAGGAGAAACTTTCTCGTAAAGAAAGTAAATCTTGCCTTCATATATGAAAAACAACAACTAATTGGATTCATTGGCTGATCAATCTCTGGTTAAGAATCAACAAAATCTATCTTATGATGGATCTAAACCAATACCTCAACAAACCATAAAAAACCCCATAACTTGTTTAGATCATCAACAAGAAAGAAAATCCAATCAATCACAATAAAAAAGTATGATCAACCAAAAAAAAGCTGCTAATGACTTTTTATACCTCACTCAAGCCTACCAAGAGATTACATAAAAAAAATCCTTGATTAAAAAACCTTAGTACTCATCTTTAAGGTTCAACCCAGTTTTCGAGCAATATTCAAGTCAATTGTCTGTTTTTAGGATCACTTGTATACTGTTTAGTTTTTATTAATTTGGCATTGTCAATATTGGTTAAGATATAAAAGACATTCTCAATTATATTTTTATAGGTAAAACTTATGTCATTATATTTTATTTTATTTGTGGGAGACCATATAGCCCAGTATATAATTGAGGGCATAATGGTTCTGTGTATGTGTTTTTAGTACTTGTCATGAACCAAATATTGATGATATGATTGAGGCTCATATGATTACATATAAGTAAACTAAATAGATCTGAGAAGTATTTCATACTCCCTATGTGATATTATATGATAAAAAGGTGATTAACGGTTTATGAGTTATGACAATTTTGGCATTTATAAACTAAACTAAATCTTTTATTTTGTAATATTGAATCAACTGATATTAAACATTTTAGAATCCCACGAAGAGTGAATTCGCACTTTTTTGGAGTGATATTATTCCATTATTTCTTGATGATGATTGATTTGTGATCTTTTCCCTAATTGAGTTCAAAATTTCTTTGAGAGAGAATCTGCCATAAAGACATACATTTCATACAATAATATCTTGTGTGCCATTATTTAATGTAAATTTTAATGTTCTTTCCATGTCACATTGGATTACATTTTCTTTTATTTTCACAATGTTCCATGAGTCATTTTGTCAAAATTCTCATATACTAACATATTTATAATAATAATTATCATTATTTTATGATAAAGAGATCAAAGGATGTATATGACTCAATCTTTCTAGCCAAAAGTCAATTTTGTCATTATCCAATTTCCAAAATATAAAATTTTATGTTGTGTCTCTTATTTTGATTATTATTTTCCAAACTTAAGAATCTTTGGGTTTAGTTTTAGTTTGGAGACGATGAGAAGTTATATACTATATAGAGTGCATAAGGTTAGGCCTTAGAGTTTCGTGTTCTCTAAAGGTCAACTAAAGTTTGCAAGAGAATGAAGTATGAATATCTTTGAACTTTTTAAGCTTTAGACCATTTTACTCAAATAGTTTAAAAGTGTATACCATTTGCACCATATAATGGTTTTAGAATTCTCTTTAAATCCCCATAAAAATTTAAATAGAAGTTTGTGTATTCTTGATGTAACAGTGTTAGGGAGATAGGTACTTTGCATATAGTATGTTGAAATTTCTAATAAGACTGATTGTATAAGAATCAGTCTTCCATCAAAAGACAGAATTTTGTTCTTCCATTCTGAAATTTTATGTCTTATTTTAGATACCAATTCATCAAAATAACAAGTGTTGTTACTTTAGTGAATTGTAATGCCTAGGTATTTGAAGGGTAAAAAACTATGGTTAAATCCAAAGATGTTTTCAATTTTGTATCGTCTCTACTCATATTAGTTGGAAAGATGAAAATTATTTTTTGATAGTTTATTTGTTGACTAAAGATAGATTTGTAGAAGTCAAGAGAATCACGAATTTTCTTAACATTATTGATGTAGCCATTCATGAATATTATTACATCGTCTGTAAAAGCAAGACAATATATATTGATTCATTCTTTGCGATCATATTTTATGGAGATGTGTTTTTGAGATAGTTTTGTATGTCTCTTTTGAGGGATTCTTCACCAGTGATGAACATACTGGGTAATATAGGATCATCTTATCTGATTCCATTGTTGGAATTGAAGCAACCATAAGATATTCCAGTTATAATTATAGAAAAGTTAACAATTGATTATTAAAACCAAAGTCCTTCATTGTAATTATATGAAGTTAAATATGATCATATCAAAGGCTTTAACCATGACCAAGTTTAAAATTATATTGTCACCTACTGTTTTTTATGTCATGGGTTAGTTCTTGAGTAATTATGATGTTTTTATGTGTATTTTTGTTTTACACAAATCCACCACGTTCCTCTGAAATAATTTTAGGGAGAAGCTTGGCAATTTTGTTGTTTATAAGCTTTGACAGTACTTTGGTAAATATTATGCAAAGACTTATGCGTTTAAAGTCTTTTTAGGACTTAGGAGAGATGTTTTGGGGTATAAGGTAAATTGCAGTAGTAAAAATGCCATTCAGGGTTAAGGTACCTTTGAAGTAAGCAAAATTTGCTTCATACAAATCGTTTTGAGTTACAGTCCAACAAATTTGATAAAATTTTGAGTTGAACCCATCAACTCTAAAAATATTATTGGGATTAGGAGTTTTAATTGCATTGTGAATTTTATCAATAATGGGAGTTGTTATTCGATAGTTGTTGTCTAGGTTTGTTATTATCTTAGGTATGATTTCATGAATATTATTTAAGTTTGGATGGTTTGATTTGATAGGTTCGGAAATATTTGGGCGCATTTAACAGAGAATGAGTCAGATTTATCTTAGGTTTGTTATTATCTTAGGTATGATTTCATGAATATTATTTAAGTTTGGATGGTTTGATTTGATAGGTTCGGAAATATTTGGGCGCATTTAACAGAGAATGAGTCAGATTTATCTTATGGGACATTTTAGACCCATAATAAAGATTGTGTTGACTAAGCTATATACTTAGTGACTAAGGTGTGTATTAGCCATATATTTAATTATAAAATATGTTAAATGAGTATATGTTAATGGGTTTGGTGGCTTTTAAGTTTGACCCATATTCGTGATCCGATCTGGTAAGCCCATGAACCCAAAATTATCTTATAAAATACTTAAAAAACAACATTTAAGAGGATTAGTACATTGTCTCTCTACACATTAAATATTAGCACCTGAAATATATGTTTACCTTTCACCTAAAATTAAATAATTAATCTAAACACTTACCGAAAATACCCTCCGTTCAAATTTAATCATCATCAGGATTGACAATTTAAAAGAAATTTAAAATCTTCAACTGTTTATTCACCAATTAAAGTTTGATCATCGGTCTATGAATCATTAATTGTTATACCATTCATTTGATTCTTTTTACGTCTATTTTTAACAAAATTATGAAAGCATGTAGTATTTTTGTCACCATATTTGAACTAAAGATAGACACTCTTTTGATGTCAGAAATCTTTTTCTTTGGCTAGTAAATTAGGTGAGTGGCTCTAGCTATTAAAATATTGGTTTTATTCGGCATCAAATTGGATACTTTTATACATACTTCAGCTATTTAACAACATCCTCATCTTTGGCAATACTATCAAATATACTTCCAGATACCTTTTTATTCTAAGGTTTCAATTTATGTTTTAGTCTTATTAATTTTAAACATAAAACAGATATGGGATTGCCATACATGTTTTCTTTCCAACTTTGTTCAAATGTAGTTAGAAATTCATTGTGGAGAGTCTACATATTTTGAAATTTATAAGAAGGTTTTGGTTTGTTTGTATATGATTACATTATTATACATAAGTGTGAATAATTTGAGCCAGTTGTGGCAAGATACTTCACCATAGTGATGTCAAAATAGCCATATATGAATCATTTCACAATGCTTTATCAAGACGTATCCACTTGTGGTTATTGGACCAAGTAAATATGGATCCCGAGTAACAAGGATCCTCAAAGTTAGCATCCATTGTCAAGTTATTAAATTCATCCATTCCTTTGAAACATGTTCGTTATAAATTATATTGAAATCACCTACAATTAGCCAATGTTGAGTGGTAACATATATGTCTCTTAAGCGATCCCAAAGGATAAGTCTTTGGGATTTGGTACATTTAGCATATATGATAGTGACTAATAATTCTTTGTTTAAATAAGGGTAGTTCACCATTATATGAAGAAGTTGATCATTATTTATAAGAATTTCAATTTGAAACTAATCTTCCCAAAACATCAAAATTTTATTATCATTAGTAGCAAATCTAGAGTTGAATCCAAGTTTTTTAAATATTTTTTCAAAATTAACATTTGAAATCATTGGCTCTTGGAGAGCCATGAAGTTAATATGTTCAATTTTAACTATTGAATGAATTCTTTGTAATGTTATTTTATTACCAATTCTCCTAGTATTCCAATTTAAGATTGATCTAGTCATTTAGAGAGAAAGTTTAAAGATTTTAATGATTCGTTGAAATTAAGAGCTTTATTGATTAAAAGTCATTTGAGAATTTTACTTTTTACTTTTTTTTTATTCTTTTACCATTGTGTTTATTGATTGCATTTATGGCAAATCCCTTTTTTCATTTCAGGCGATAAAAGTAGCTGTTAGAAGAGATGTGTTTGGGAGAATCATGTTCAGAATTTGAATTGTCCAGATCTTTACAGATTGTAAATGTATAACCAAGGTTAATTAAGTGGAGTGCCTGAATAACATCATTTTCAGTTTATTGTCTTCTTTAATTTTATTTTGGGTATTATTATTATCATCATTAATCTTTATTTTCTCATTTTTGTTTCGACTATGATTAATGTTTAAATATGATTGAGATGAATCGGTTTTATAGTGTTGAGAATTTTCAGTTTCTAAATTGTTTTTGAAATGTGGGTTTATTAGTAATTTTTGATTCATTATCAGTTTATTATCTTCTTTAATTTCATTTTGGGTATTATTATTATTATTATTATTATCATTAGTCTTTATTTTCTCATTTTTGTTTTGACTATGATTAATGTTTGAATATGATTGAGATGAATCAGTTTTATAGGGTTTAGAATTTTTAGTTTCCAAATTGTTTCCGAAATGTGGGTTTTCTTTGATATTTAGAGACTTGTTGGTTTTATTTATCTAGTATTGTTTAGGATTAACAGTAACAAACTTTATTTTTTAACTCATTTTCCTTTGAAGGAATTGAGGGTTTGCTTAAGGTTTTGATAGGCTTAATCGTGTGTTGGTTCTCAGTATCAGCACTAATTTTGTTTTTGTTTTCTTTATTGCATTTGTTTTCTCTATCGCCAAAGTGTTTACATGATTGGAAGTAAGCATGCATATCATCATAGGTGATATTCAGCCAAAAACTATCTTTTTCTTCAAAACGAATCCATTTTTTGGGGGAAGAGAATTCTTAAATGGTCCCCAAAATTTAACCCTATATTAGAGTCTCTCTGCACTCCTGTATAGGTTACCTTGCCTAAAGTTCTAGAATTCTTGTACAATCAAGATTTTATAGCCCAAATTGCAAAGAAAATTGGATTGCTTTTATCAATTTAGGTTTCATCCAAAAATCGAGCCAAGCTTTACAGCAGTTAAAGCTTTCTCGATTTTTGGATGAAACCTAAATTGATAAAAGCAATCCAATTTTCTTTGCAATTTGGGCTATAAAATCTTGATTGTACAAGAATTCTAGAACTTTAGGCAAGGTAACCTATACTGGAGTGCGGAGAGACTCTAATATAGGGTTAAATTTTGGGGACCATTTAAGAATTCTAAATGAATATTGATCTACACTCCATACACTTATTTTCCATAACTTTTAATATCTTTCATATTATTAAATTTAATAAACAAGTGCCTATAGTTTCATATAGAGACATTAAAGATTCAAGAGAATTAAAAAGACCTTAAGAAAGATCTAAAATTATCTAGTTCGCTAGATTCTCGCGTTGACGAAGGATAAAAAGAACGAACATGAGTGAGCTAACCTCTGGATGCTACCATTCTGATAGCTCTTCGCACAATAATTTAATTAAAATAGAAAATGGATGTATTTAGGGAGTAGGCGCTTCAAAACGAATTCTCCATATATACCTATGTTGTCGTTTTTAGGGCTCGTAAACTATTACCGAAGATTCATCGTAAGTGACTCGAAAATGGCTGCTCAACTCTAAAATATCTTAAAGAAGAACGTACGGACCGATCATGGCACTGCACTGATCAGAAGAGTGTCAAAGATTTTAGGACAATCAGAGGAAATTTTTGTTGTTAAAGTAATTTTAAATGAAGAGAATAAGAAATCTTTATATGTTTCTTGAAATATAATAGAAGTACTCTTCTTTTGCATGGTAGATGAGTTTAGCTTGTGTAAAATCCTTCATTCGATGTCATGTTATCTCTGCGTAAGTTCTTGGTATTGCGTTAGCCGGTCCAGCAAATCTGTGTTGACAATTTCTTGAGGCGGTCTCGAATACTAGGGTGTTTACTAACTTAGAGATAACTTATTTCTTTGTAATATTCTTCTATATGTCAGGAAAAAGTAGAATTTCTAAGCTATTTGTCTCATTTTCTATTCCATTTTGATATAGGGTTTGATGCGTTTGAACATATTCTGTATCTTGAAACTTGATAAGGTTTAATTAATTTTTTTTGCTGACATAAATCAACCTCGTAGAGGGATTGTTGCCATGGATCGCTTAATCGAGCTTCAAGTAATCCATAACATAACATTGTAACTTTATTTATCATATATTTAATATTTTTAAGAACTAAAAAAAACTTTGAAATTAGTAGCAAATCTCAAAAATCTTAATAACGAAACTATACTACTTAAATTTTAATATATATTTTTATAGCATACTTATTATTTAGATATTCAAATTTTCTAATAATTATAAATTTTAATATGAAATTTACAAAATTTATTGTCCAATTTATAAATTAAATTTGTTGAATTCATGATTGTTTAATATAATTTTAAGTATAACCCACAATAAATTTGTTAGAAACAAAATTGAAAACGAAATTATAAATATGAAATATAATAAATTATGATTAGATTTGTGTCAATCAGATTAAATTTTAATATAACAATTTATTAAATATTTATTAAAATTCATAAATTAATATAACATAAAGAAGTAATATGTCTTTTAGTTAGTTAAAGATAACAATGGATGATAAATATTGATTTATTAAAAATATCTAGAAGATCTAATTTTTTATAATATTGACAAATCTCCCAAATTAAATATTTTTACAACAAATTTTATTGAAATCGCAAACATTTCCACATAAAACTATTAGTAGATCATGTTATTATAAAAAAGTTATTTTACTTCGTTTTTAATTTTCAATAATATTTTAACCTTCAAAATGTTATACCTTTCCAACTATAACTAAAAATATATATTACAAAACACATATTTTTTTATTGGTTTTAATAATCTATTAACAAAACGAAATTTATTAGTGATATTTTTGGAGAATTATTGTTTTTTTTCTTATTTCCGCAACCAAATTACTCTTAAATACGTAATGGGAACACATATTCTTATTCTAGCATAATTTCGTAACCCAATTACTCTTATTTTCGCAAACAAATGCAGTAAACAAATCAATTTTTCCATATATTTAGTTTTGTTCGTCTTGAAAAACCAAGACGAATGATATTTTCAATTTTGTTTTGAAGCTATGTTTGAAAGATATGACATTTATAAGAAAAAGTTAACACAATTACACAAGTCTTTTCTACTTATTTACTTAACTCATTTGCATTTGCACTTGATTTCGCAAGTGAAAAACTTGTTTTTTCAAAACCAAATTACTATTGATTACTTAATTGGAAAAAGATTGTTTTTTCACAACCAAATTACTCTTAATAACATAATTGGGACACAACTTTTATTTCCAGACTAGTTTTGCACCCCGATAAAGTAATTCCCAACCAAATCTAGTAAAAAATTCCAAAAAAATATATTTAATTAATTTAGTTTTGTTCGTTTTTTTTCGAAGGGAACCCGCAGCCGTTACTCAACGAGTACGCACAGGGTAAACCTTCAGTTTGATGCAATAGTCTGAGTTTTGTTCGTCTTAAGAAACAAAACCAATGATATTTTTGATTTTGTTTAGAACTATGATGTGAAATATACAATATTTAAAAAATAAAAACCGTAACATGATTGTCTTGTCACAGCCAAAGTCCTATTTATGCAACCACTTACAACATAGTTGGGCGATCAAATAACACATAATTTCGCACCCAAAAACTTACTAATTTCACAACTAGACTGTACATAATTACGCACCAGCTCGAGGTGTAGTTTTGTATGCCCATAAGACCTTAGTAATTTTTATGGTCATTTTCCTTTGGCTCGCACCATGTCAACACTTTTCACAACTAAACAACACATAATTACGCAACCAAACCAACAAAAACAAAAATTCTTCAAATCTGTTTTTTCTGAAATGACTCTTTTCAGATAACTATAAAAAAATTTACATGTATTTATAGAATCAAAGAATCAAGATAAATAAATCAATCAATTAATCATAAAACAATAACAAAATAACTAATTTTTTTTACAAAAAATAGAGTTACAATAGACAACCGATAAATAAAGAAGAATAAAAAATTAAACGACGACAATTGATGGAGATCTTGATAAAAAAACAAATTTAACATCGTTACTAAAATTGATAAAATGAAATCAATACATAAAAATTGTGATGTGTATTTTTAAAAAAGAATATATCAAAATGGTAACCAAATTGGTGGAGTAAGGTGAACCATGACAAATAATTATGAGTTTGATTCTTTTACGAGAGTGGTCACGGATCCTTACGAAAGATTATTAACAATTCAATTTTTAATTTCAAAACGATGTGATTATTGACACTCTCTCACATCTTACATTGTTATTGATAAATTTTAATTTCGAATGATCATAGATAACCCCTCCTATATAATTTGTTATTTTTCCGCATATTCTACTTAATACAGGGTATTAGTTAAAATATGCGGACCAGACAGGGGCAATTCGGACAAGATCCACCCACTAAAACATCCGAACTGAACTAATGTACTAAAAACTTAATCACTTCATGACTAAGCTAATTACTTACCTACTTAAAAACTAATGAGTCTTTGAACTCGACCCGAATTCATAATCATGACCCGAAAGACCATGTGGCCCAAGGTTAAGGGTATAAATACCCAACCACTTTCATTTAATGAGGGTAATAAAAATTAAATACAACCAGGCAGCTCAAATCTCTCACTACAATCTACTAAACATTAAACACCCTTGAAATATCTCAAACTTCAGACAAAATTACCCTCAGTTGAAATTAATCCTCACCAAATTGGCGACTACAGTGGGAGGAGAAGGTGCCTGAATCTAGCATTCAAAACCATCAAGAAAGACCAGTTCAGATGAATCCGAACAAGCAAGAAATACCACCAGCTTTGGCAGAAGTGGTGGGTGAAAATGATGAATATACGATTGAGGAACGAGATAGGTTAAAAGTTGAAATAGAAGCTCTGAGGGCTGCCAAGAGGGCAGAGATGGGCCCAAAAGAGAAGTCTAAAGCATCAGTAGCTCATCATACTGATAATCCTAGAGAGCATGAGCCATCAAAAACCCATGTGAGTGCAAAAAAGACTCATGCTAGCTCAAAAAAGTCTCACCGGTCTAAACCGGTGGAGAGCTCTGATTCAGAATCAGAGTCTTCTGGTAGCTCCTCAGGTGAAGATGGAGTCGAAGAGTCCTTGTCATCCAGCAGTGATGAAGGTCGTTCTAAAAAGAAACAAAAATTGGTCAAGAAGTACTCAAGAAAAAGGGATAGGCGTGGAAGGTTAAAGAGGCATCTGGGCAAAGGATCGTCTCATATCCGGAGACATGTAGATTGATTGTTAATGGATCTTTTTGCCTTCCATGATGAACTAGGTATCTTTGCAACTCCTAACGAAGATACGGTTTCAGTCGTGGCCGAAATTGGAGACAATCTCCATTGTCCTCCAAAATACTGTCCGGAAACCTTTCTAAGAGGTTTGACAGTACGAAAATGGAAAAATGTGATGGTAGCAAAGACCCGGATAACCACTTAGAACAATTCAAAAAATTTATGATGAATTTTGATGATGACGACAAGTTACTTTGTAGGGAATTCTCCCAATCTTTTACGGGGAGTGCTCTGAAGTGGTATAATAGCTTACCACATGGCTGTATCAGGAATTTTTACACTTTTTGGGTGGCATTTCGGAGGCAGTTTGTTAGAAGTACGGAAGTGAAGGGCAATGGAGACACGATTATCAATTGTGCCCAAGAACCAAACGAATCTTAAAAGAGTACATAAGTTGTTTTGTGAATACCAAAAATGGATTGGCTGATTGCTTCGAACAAGTAGCAATAGCTTCTCTAAGGCAGGGCTTAAACCCTGGAAACTTGGCTGATTCAGTAACCAGAAAAAAGGCCATGACGTGGGGAGGTCTGCTGAATCAGGTCGGAAAGCAGATTAATGTAGATGAAACAAAGAAAAATAGGTTGCACATGCATGTGAGGTCTGCTCCGGCTGCACCAAATCCAAACCAAAACCAGTCCAGAAACAAGGCTAAGGAGGCCGGGCAGGGTCATAATAGAGCCAAAGCTCAGTCTCAGCCAGCTGCACCAGCCCAGAGTCAACAATCTAGAAATAAACGAGGGCCTTGGGTTCAACCAGAGTGGTTTGCTGAGTTGAAATAAAATATAGCCATCATTTATGACAAAACAAAAGACAAAATACACTACAGAAGGCTGGCTGCATTACAGTCTCCTAGGGAGAGCCGTAATAATTGTTTCTGCCAGTATCACCATGATACTGGTCATACCATTGAGGATTGTATTGCGTTGAAACAAGAAGTGCATAATTTAATTGAAAGAGGAAAGTTGGGGGCGTATGTTAAAAGAAATGGTGGAAATAGGCCTAATAGCGCTCATCGGGCTGGTCCAAACAATGCAGGCACGTCGGCTCCGAATGGGGTTATGGTGATAATCGAAAGATTCGACGTAGAATCAAAATACTTGGATCCTGATCGAACCCGGAATAAAGTGGGTGTTATCATGGAGCATTACAAAACGGTGTCCGACCTTATTAACTTTTTTGAGTCACTTACAATATTCGGAGGGGACACCATGACTGCACCAACTGCTTCTTTAAGAAAGAGGCACGTTCATACTTTAGCTACCCAGCTTGAAGGAGGCATGAATTCCTATCAATCGCAAATTCCTTTTCCTTTTATTGTTTTCGACGAGGATGACTTGAGGGCTATTGTTGGTCCACATGAATATGTTGTTGTCATAGGAGCATCCATTGGAGGCAATGATATAAGACGAATTTTGGTGGATACTGGAAGTTCAGCCAATATTCTCTTTTTAACTTCCTACAAAAAATGAAGAATCCAACAGTAATACAACGTTCGAATAGGTAAATTGTGGGTTTCACTGGAAGCTCAACAGATATGATCGGGGAGTTCGAGGAAGAGGTTTTATTGGGCAAAGGCCCTTTTAAAAAGATGGTCAAAGTACTATTTATTATGGTGGATTGTCCCACTTGTTATAATACTATTCTGGGAAGATCTTGGCTCTCCAGGATGCATGTAGTGGCTTCAACAGTCCACCAGTGCTTGAAGTATGTTGTGCAAGGACAAGTAGGAGTTGTTTGGAGCAGCCAAAAGGTATCAAAGGGGTGTTATGCGACAACACTGGCCCCTCGAACATTGGGGGCAGTCCAGATCAATGAGGAATAGCAGTTTGAGGGGCCATATGGGGGAGAGGGTGAAATTGATGACCCCAGAGAGACCCTTGGTGTTTTAATACCGGTAGAAGAAGTTGAAACTCACTCTCTGGATAAAGGAAAAAGTGTCAAGATAGGATCCAAGATGACTTCGAAATTAAAGGGTAAAATGTTAGATTTTTAGAGAGACCATCAGCATGTCTTTGCTTGGTGAAATGCTGATGTAACCAGAGTACCGGCAGACATTATATCACATTAATTATCCATCCGAAGAGACATAAAACATGTGGTACAAAGGAGGAGAGGCTTTTCTAAGGAGAAGGCTGACATCATAGTTCAAGAGGTTGACCGGCTTAGTAAAATGGGGCACATAAATGAATCTCAATACCCTTTATGGACAGCCAATCCGGTGTTGGTAAAGAAGAAAAATGGCAAGTGGCGTATGTGCATCAATTTCACAGATCTCAATAGGGCTTGCCCAAAAGATTTATATCCGGTCTCCCGAATTGATCAGCTGGTGGACTCCACTTCTGGAAACAAATTGTTGTCCTTTATGGATGCCTTCTCCGGGTATAATCAGATTCAAGTAGATCCAAAAGATCAAGAACATACCACATTTGTTACTGATAGAGGCCTCCATTGTTACAAAGTAATGCCATTTGGGTTTAAAAATGCTGGGGCTACTTACCAGAGATTGGTAAACAAGGATTTTGCTGATCAAATTGGAAGAAACATGGAAGTTTATATCGATGACATGATGGTGAAAAATGTGGACGAAGAGCTACACTTGGCAGATCTCCAAGAAACTTTTTCCAACTTGGTGAAAGTAAATTTAAAGTTAAACCGAGAAAAGTGCGTTTTTGGAGTGCAGTCCGGAAATTTTTTAGGGTATGTGATAAGTGAGAAATGGATACAACCTGATCCAGACCAGCTTAATGCTTTACTACAAATGGAGCCTCCTTGGAATATTAAAGAGGTACAACGATTGATTGGGAGGCTGGCTGCACTAAACCGTTTCATTTCAAGGTCTTCGGTGAAATTAAGAAGCATTTGTCTTCCTCCAAGACTCTGTTTAAACCTGTTGATGGAGAAATCCTTTATGTGTATTTAGCCGTTTCTGATTGTGCAATAAGTGCAGTATTGGTAAGAGAGGTGGACAATTATCCTCGTCCGGTGTACTATATCAGCAAAAGTTTGACAGATGCAGAAAAACGATATTTGAAGCTGGAAAAATTAGCATTGGCCCTGGTGATTGCAGCAAGAAAAATGAGGCCCTATTTTTAGGCTCATTCTATCATCGTCCGGACCTCTTTTCCTTTGAAAAATGTTCTCCAAAAGGCTGACATTTCAAGTAGAATGACTAAGTGGTCAGTAGAGTTGGGAGACTACGATATTGATTTTGCTCCTCGAACAACAGTCAAAGCCCAATCTATGGCTTATTTCTTAGTTGAATTCCATTCAGATAGGGATACTAAGCAAGCAACCGGTATAAAAGATAAAAAAGTCTGGATCATCCGGACTGATGGTGGATCAAGTACCTATGGGATGTGGTGCTGGGATATGTTTAACCTCTCCGTATGGTGACATAATGTACCAAGCTATATGTTTTGCCTTCAGAGCTTCCAATAATGAGTATGAATATGAGTCTGCTATAGCTGGTTTAAAATTAGCTCTCATCTGTGGAGCTAAGAGAGTCAGGTTAATGAGTGATTCTCAACTTCTTATCCATCATGCACAAGGTCAGTCCGAAGCCAAGACAGAGCAACTGATTAAATACTTGTTCATCCTTAAAGAAGTGGCGCTTAATTTCAAAAGCATCACCTATGAGCACATACCCGAACAGAAAATATGTTGGCAGACTCTTTGGCAACCGTAGCCGATTTTGAGTCCTACCCTTGGATACATGTGCAAGAGTGCCCATCAATTCAAATAAATCCAAATAAGGAAGAATAAAGTTTGAATATACAGATCAAACAGCCCCAAGATTGGAGGTTTCCAATCCTTCAATATCTCTCAGATGGCATCTTGCCTCCGGAGAAAGTAGTGGCAAGAAAAATAAAATACAAGACTCATGGTTTTGTTTTCCTAAGGGATGTTCTTTATAAAAAATCCTATAGTAAACCCCTCTTACAATGTCTGAGAGTCGAGGAGTCCCAGATAGTGCTCTCCAAATTGCATGATGGTGAGGGATCAGCTCACTGTGGATTCAGGGCTCTGACAAGAAGAGTTTTGTTAGCTGGGTACTACTGGCCCTCCATAATGCAATATGCCAAGGAGTTGGTAAAAAAGTGTGACCCGTGCCAAAGATACATCAATGAAATTCATACTCCAGCTATCCTTTTAGAGTCAATTTCTGAACCAATACCTTTTGCTCGTTGGGGTCTGGATTTAGTGGGACCTCTACCCATGGCATCCGGAGGGTGCAGAACTATAATTGTTGCCACTGATTACTTTTCGAAGTGGATAGAAGCAAATCCATTGGCAGGTACAACACCGAAAGCTGTTATAAAATTCATCTTATCCAATATTTGTTGCATATTTAGAATTCCACAAAAGATAACCACAGACAATGGGCCACAGTTCGACAACAAGAAAATGGAGAATTTTTGCGCCTCTAGAGGCATACAACATTGCTTCTCTTCTCCTTTCCACCCACAAGAAAATGGTCAGGTCGAAGTGGCTAATAAGACCATCTTGTCCAGACTTAAAAAGAGTTTAGAGGGAGCTGCTGGAAAATGGCCAAGTTATCTACAAGAAGTATTATGGGCCTACCGAACCACTCCTGGGGCTGCAACACAAGAATCTCCCTTTGCTTTAGTATATGGGATGGACGCCATAGCTCCCATAGAGGCTATTCTTCCTTCTTTTCGAGTTCATAATTTCTCCGAACACGCTAACGAAGTGGCAGTAAGAGGCCAACTTGACTTGATGGAGGAAAGAAGAGTTAAGGCTCACCTCAGAGCCACACACTATCAATGACTGATGAGAAACAGGTTTGCTTCCAAAGTTAAAAGAAGGGATTTTCAGCCAGGAGATAAAGTATTGAGGAAAGTCTTCCTACACACTAAAGAAAAGTAGTTCGGCAAGCTAGCTCCAACTTGGGAAGGGCCTTATGTGGTCAGTGAAAAGCTTAAGTCTGGGACATACGGACTTCAAGATAAGGATGGAAGGATTTTGAATCACCCCTGGAACATTGAACACCTCCGGTTGTACTTGGAATGAAGACTATGTAAATATTTACTTATTTTAAAGTTCATGTAAATATTTGGGGGCATACTCTTTCATACCCTGGTGACGCAGGGAGGTTTTAATGAGGTGTCCGGGCTTTACAATAAAACTCGAAGCCTTCTTAAAAGATTATGAGTGTTTTAGTGTATAGTTTTCTTTGAAATTTTTTATGGAAAACCAAATTGAATTGGTGGAGTGGTGACTACTTAAACATTTGTCATCGGAGAATTTAAACACTCTCACTTTAAAATACTTGTAAACTAACTAAGGGCTGTTTAAACATTAGCCACCAAAGCTGAAAAACTATAAAACAATGCAAGTTGTGCAAAGTAAAATTTCCCATTAAGATATGCGAAGTGCCTTGGCCACCCAAGGACTTTGAGTTTTCAAACAAAAGGTTTATCCGGACAGGAGCCGGACATGATTACAAAAAATGCCTTCGCTATCCAAGGACTTTGGTCCAATGACAAAAAATGAAAAAAGATAGTTGATACTTTACGACTGAGCTTTCTTAGATGGCCCAGCCTCACTTGGTTTCTTCATCTTGGGGTCATTATCTTCCTCATCCGGACTCTTTCCAGTCTTTTCTTCTTCATCGGTTGTGTCATCCCAGCCACTGGAGTAATCATGCTTGTCACCATCAGCCATCGTATGGAAGGGGAGGTCTTCATACTCTAAAAAAGTCCATAAGTCTCCCAGTGTCCTCTTCGGGATTTTCTCATGAAAGAGAAAGACCACGTCCGACTTCACTTTGACATACTTTTCCTCCTGAGTGTCTATCACTCTGTTAGTATAAGCATCAATCCTAGCTTGGATTGTTTTCTCTTGCTCCTTTAGCAAATCAGTTTTTTCTTGTGCAACCTTGGACATAGAGTCCTCGAGCGAGATCTTGTCATTAGTTAAAGTCTGAATGACCCTGTCCTTAGCCTTCACCTCCTGTTTTGAAGAAGAAAGATTTTTCTCCAAGTCGGATTGCTTTGATTGGAGTTCTTTGATAGTTTCTTCCGAAGTGGCTAGCTTTGTGACCAAATCCTCCTGGCTTTTCTTCAACTCCTCATTTTCCCTCTTCAATGCATCAGTATTTTGATTGGCAGTGAGGAGGTAGCTAGATAATTTCTCTTTGTCATAATTGAGGGTATTGATGATGACTGACGGATTTCGTACTTGCTTCTCCAAAATAAGCACTGGCTAGACATTACTCTGGTTTGAAATTCACCGGGGATCTCTTTTGCTTGAGTGGGGTCAGTAGGATCAACAGGAGGAAGAGGCTCCGAAGGCCGAAGAGAAACTTCATCACCCTTGGAGGTTTTCTTTTTCATGGCCTCCCTATCTTTGCCTTCTGCTCCCGGTTTCATGTCTTTCTTAGGATCCTTTGAGGGTTTTGGAGATCCAACCACTTCTCTAGTACTTTCATGCTCCACAACTTGTAGAAGAGCAACATCAAGCTGTCCTTGGTCTGGCCCCTTTAGGTTTGTTGGAACAACTTCCTCCACTTCGGTAGGATTGGCTTCAACCATACCTTGCTTACATTTTCCCTTCTTGCCCTTCATCTTGCTTGGGGATTTAGCTCTACCTGGAAGATACAACGATCCATCCTGTGCATTTGTCCTCCTGAGGATTACTTCCGGAGGGGGTGGAGTGGTTAATTCCTCCCAAGATAAGTCCCTTCGGTCAGTTGTGTTCCAAAGGTATGATCTTGTTAGATTTCCTCCGGTAAAGGCGTTGTGGAAGCGGTTTCCCCACTTCTCACCAGCCTAAGAATTTAGCTTGGAGCAAGTGGTCTGCCCAGCCTTTAAGTAATCACTAAAGTCCTTAGGCATCACTACCAAAAAACAAAAGAAGACGAGTTAGACAAACAAAGTTGTGATAAGTAAAATTGGAAATATGAGATGAGATTCTTACCATCACTTCGCCATCTGTTGGTAAGAAAGCTTGGGTTGACACCGGTTTTAATCTTCCTCCCATTCTCCCAGGCGCCACTAATAAACAGGAATTAAGTCTTCCAGTTCCTTTCTGACACAAGCAGGTCGTTTACAGCCTTGTAATCATCACCCATGTTGAAATGGTAGAAGGGGATAATGTGGTTTCTGCAGAGGCTGGCCACAGCTGCGAACTGCTCCATTGGAAGAGGGATTCCGGAGAGCCTGGAGGCCATAATACAGGCCATGAGGGTATACCAAGCATTGGGGCTCAATTGGCTTGGGCAGAGTTTGATGAGGTGAAAGTATTTGACTATCTATGGGTCTAGGGGAAACCTTAGTCCCCAGTTGAATAACTCAGTGAAGAAAACTATCTCACTGAGCTTGCAGTCCATCAGTGTCTCCGGATCCACCGGAATCCTCACCTTGACATTCTCCGGGATCCCCCATTTTGTTCGCATCCGACCCAGTTCGGTTGTGTGAATGAAAGCATAATTAAGTTTTTGCAAAGCTAGCAGGTATTTGACACTTACCTTGTGGAAGCAAGGTCCCACTTTTCCCACAAGGCTCTCCGGCAGATCCAGATGTTTTAAACATAGCTTCTCCTTGCCTTTGTCTTTCTTGGCAGCAGCAGTCTCACTTGTTTGTCCAGAGACGTCGGACTCAAAAGGGGCTTCTTCAATAGAGTCCTCCAACAATTCCTCCATTATTATGGAAGGATTATCAGTTGTTTTTGGATGAGAGGAACTGGTGGTTGACTCAGCAGGCCCTCCGGATGGTTGGGCATTACTATCTTCTTGTGGTATGGACTCCGGCTGGGGCTCAGATCCGGAGGTTTCTTTCCGGAGACTTGAACTGGTTGCCTCCGGACCAAACAACTTGTCCTTGGGAATCTTAATGGGTGCTTCTGACCCTGTATTTTTATTTTTAGCCCCATACTTAGAAGGTGTAGTTTTTGGAGCCTGCCCTTTCACCAAACGACCTCTTCGTCGATCTACTAGCTTCTCTGGAGAGGCGTCAGCGTCCGATCCCATGGTAATGAATGGGGAAGGTCTCTTAAAGCTTGTGACTGCCTGCCCTGGTTCAACACAGACTCTGATTCCTAGACCGATGAGCCCGAAACGATTGGTGAAAGGTTGGACTGGAACAACCTCCTGGGTTTAGCACTCTTAGCTGAAGAAGAACCCCGACCAAGCTCTGAACTTGGCGTTTCCGATTTGTCAATAGGGGAAACAGGGACGCCTGCAGTAATGCGTTTTTCTCGTTCGACCTTTTGAGATTTTTTCTAAACTCTGACAAGTTGAGCCACCCACCTTTTACTAAGGAGTTTCTTGTTGTGAACATAAACTCACACCAATGGAAGGGTTTTTTGAGAAGTGAAAACTTTGAAATTTAACAAGAGTAAAGATAATGAAGATGGTAAAACAGTGAAAAGTAGACTAATTTATAGGAAAGGAACAAAAGATGTTTCGATACCTAGGAGAATACAAAAGGATAGATGTAATGGTTAAAAACGGCGCTGATGTCACCCACATTAATTGAAGAGGTTACTTTTTGGAGTAAGTGGGAGCGCCGTTCTAGGAGAAAAACGGCTGGTGTGGCGAATCAGAGAAGGACACGTGTCCTACGATATCTGGCAGAACCGTTCAGTTTCTGAGAGTTTTGTCCATCCGGATAAAGTCGTTACACAATTTGAAATCTGTCCGGACATAGTTATGAGTGCATATGGACTATTTTTTTAGGTCTTGCCAAAGATCTTCGAACGCAACCTAAAAAAGGGGCTACTGATGAGTCCGAATTTTGTCACCACTCATTATGAGGACCGGACAGGAGCAGTTCAGACAAGATCTACCCACTAAAACATCCGAACTGAACTAATGTACTAAAAACTTAATCACTTCATGACTAAGCTAATTACCTCCCTACTTAAAAACTAATGGGTCTTTGAACTCGACCCGAATTCATAATCATGACCCGAAAGTCCATGTGGCCCAAGGTTAAGGGTATAAATACCCAACCACTTTCATTTAATGAGGGTAATGAAAATTAAATACAACTAGGGAGCTCAAATCTCTCACTACAATCTACTAAACATTAAATATCCTTGAAATATCTCAAACTTCAGACAAAATTACTCTCAGTTGAAATTAATCCTCACTAGCATCAACCTCTGTTTTTTCATGTTTCCCGGAAGACCGGCTAGCAGATTAAAAAAAGTGTATCAACGAACGTACAGATTCAACCCAAATAATAATAATAAAAAAATCTCAAAAAACTAGAACAGAAGTTGTGAAAACTGATACACCCATAAATACAAAAAAGCAAACTTAAAAAAATTTATTCAAAGAGAAATCCTCTCAAATGAAAGCCGAAAAATAAGATGAAATGAGATAAAAGCTTATTCGGTCGTGATTACCATGACCTAGCTTCTCTCATTTGATTTGGGAAGGAAAAGTAATCTTCGCGGCGGATTATTCGTGTAAAATCAATTCCAGATCTAATCTTTATAAAAACTTCAATTAGGTCTCCAATTTTAATAAAAATTTCTTTCATCTAAAAAAAATATAAATAACTAATGCATGGTATTTGTTGGGGTCCCTCTGAGAGGTAAAAACAAATTACCAACCCCGAAAACAAACAAAAGAAATAACCGTACCAAATGATAGCACATGCCTCGGAGTGTGTGATAAGTGGACCGAAACGACGGCAAAGAGGATAAACAAAATAGAATAAAAATCAAAACACTACGTCTTGTTGCTCTTATTATTAACATTTTAACACTAAATCAATTAACAATAGCTCCGGGTACCAAGGTGAAGAAGAAGAGAAGATATGGCTATGCGTGACCTTGTTTCAGGAGGAGCTGCTTGTGCAGTTCCTGGCTCTTCCTCTTCTTCTAATCCCCTCGGTGCTCTCGCCAACGTTCTTATCGGCTCTTCTTCTAAGACTCAGGTTCCTCCTTCTACTTTTCTCCCTTTTTAGATGGTTTTTGAGATCTTATTCAATTTTCCATTTGATTGTTGTACTTCGATTTTTAGCTCCAATTTGATTAGTTTGGTTGGTAGCTAGTTGGTATAAAGGTGTGTATGTGTTTTGATTCAATTGATTGAGCAGGAAAGGCTCAATGAGATTCCAACTGCTGCGTCTTCGAGTTCCGGAGCTCAGTTTTATTCAGAAGCTGATGAGCAGTTTAGAACACTACCTGGCTCTGAGTTGGATCAGCCGTTACTGCAACCTAACACCCAGGTTTCTGTCATTATAATTTTTGGTATCTAGACCCGCAGGAACCTGGATGTTATAGTCGATTAATGTTATGATAATTGTCAGGGTTCTGAATTTCTTCGAGGGTTTCGGTCTGCTAATCAGGATGGGTTTGCTAGTGCCTGGGATGAGATACAGCGGCAGGGTCCTGCCCCGGATTTTGGCCGCATCTATGATCGACCTCCACCTGCTTCTCTTCAACCCAATTTTGAAGGTTTTGTTTTATCTATTTTTTTTGCTTCGCTCATTCATTGATTATGTTTTGTTTTCAAAGAACGATCTTCTTTTGCGTATTGCCTTTAACCTCAAAGCTAGAATTATTCCCAGGCTTGGATTTTTACACTAGTTGGGGTTGAAATAATCCCAGTTTGTCTAATTACATGCTTGCAATGCTGTAAATGTTTTTTGCACATAGATTTCAAAACCTTAGGAAAGAAGGTTAGATAATTGATGGGTTGGCTAATGGTAAGAAGCAGAAAAGTGGCAGTTCTCTAATTGTATCTTGTGTCACCAGACTAGCTTCAGGTCTTTTCGGGTGTGAATATATTTTTATTGTGTTTTTTAATTATGCGTGGTTGACATGTTGCAGGACCACCACAAAGAGTATTGTCAAGCTTTTTGCACTCATTTGTTGATAGTAGCCGTGTTGGACTTCCTTTTCGACCGGCACCACTTCCAGTTTTAGGATTGTCAGAAGGTGACAAGCAATGCATACGTGACCGTAGCAGCATAATGGCCCGACATTTTTTTGCAGATAAGAGTGAAGATTTTATTAATGCCCAGGTTTGCATGTTTTGCATGATCCAGTCAGTGTCATGCTATTCTTAATTAAGCTAACTTTGTTTGACCTATAAATTATTTCCAACACAGTCGTTTCTTAATTGTTTCTGAATGCCATGGGTATGTTTTACTCAGCCCTGTTTTATTAATAATTGGCACCTTGAACCTATGGGGCAACAGTTTCTTGCATCTTCACTTTTTGGAATTGGCGTCCTTGATTTTCTAACCCTCTCCTATTTATAAACTTCTAGATTGCATTTTATAAAAGGAATCATTCACTCAACGTTGTCGTGCATTTGAGTGCTTGAAATTGTTAGCCTTGATCTTTGTTGACCCTCTTTTCCTATGTAGGAACTTCTAGATTGCTTTTAAGCGAATTGATCACTCACTGTAATTAACAAAGAACTAAACTACTAGATGATAGAAGTTTGTAAAAGTTCATATGCGGCTCTGCATTTATACATGACCTTAGTGTGCAAGTGTTGGTCAATTCTTATATTTTCAGGTCAATACACTACTGTCGTCCCTTGATATTGACAATGAGGTTCAAGTTAGGGGGCATATGCCAGGGAGATACCGCGAGCTGGAGGGTTATTGGAATGAGTCTCAAAGTGTCCATAAGCCTGGTGCTCATGCTGCAGATGGTTGGGTTACCGAATTTAGCCAGCACAGGGCAGGACATGGTAATCCAGAAGCATGGGCTAATTCATTCGAACAACAACATGGTGCAAATGGGTGGGCCTCTGAATTTAATCAGGTAGCTGCTGTATGCAATTACATGGCTAGGAGATGATTATTTGAGTCACTAAAATGCAAGGACTGTCTTACATCACCAATGCGATGGAAAATTCTTTTTTATGGATGCTGATATCGAATTGACAGCTTGTTCTTTATGCAGGGAAAAAGTACAGTACACTTCGTGCTAACAATTAGACATATAGTGATGCATAATTTTCATCGGAAATTTGCTGTTTTCCAAGTTTATATTATGCTTACTGTCGTACTTTTAGTACAGTAACTTACTGCTCTAGGTTCTAACATATCTTCTCTCACATCTCACGTGACTTCTTTTGTTTGCTGTAATCTATGAAGTATTTTGTCGGCTTTTTTTTGTCAATCATCATATAAGTAACGATTAAATTACTGTTGCAATCAATTTGGCGTTTCGTTTTCTCTATAACCATGCCTATTTTGTCGTAGGAACAATCCCAAATGATATCAGCAAACCAAATGAATGGTACAAACATCTCAAGCTTAGCCGCAATGGAGCAGACTCGTATGCTTGCACACACACTGGCTCAGAATGAGGATCCTAAATTTCAAGTTAATATGCACTCTGCATAGACAAAAATATGCATGCCTGCCTGCTAAAGACTTGGTTTTGTTTTGATTTTTATTAAGTGTCAAATCGCTTTCTTTGGTGCATGCAGAATTCAAAGTTTCTTCAATTTGTGTCGAAGATGAGTCGTGGTGAACTTATTATTAACGATAATCAGGTCAAACCAGCCTCCTTACCTGGGAACTGGGCGACTGAATTTCAGCAACAATATAATGGACCTCCTAGTTGGGCCGATCAATTTGTGCGTAATGAGGCAAGTAGAATTTCAATATATTATATGGACAGTCACATATTTTTCTTCACATTCTCCTTTTTTTCTTAATAAACTCAAAAGTTACTAGGATTTGGTTACACATTAAATGAATATAAAGATGCTGTGCTCTATTTTATGTGATTGTATCTTTAAAGACCTGTGTACTTTTCGGATAATCCGCCCACTTGTTCTTTTTCTTATTAAGAATTTCTCCTGAGGGGTGCATCTTTTTTTTGATATCTCTATGTCCTTATAGTTAAAGATGTTAAATGGGTACAGTGATATGGCATTAACTGTTTGAACAGGGTTGTATTATAAACTTTTGTTACTGACATTTTATTCTTTCCGCAATAACGTGAAATGTTATAGTGATGACATCCAAACGTATATTATTAAGAATTTCTCCTGAGGCGTGCTTCTTTTTTCTTGGTATGGTTAGCTCGTTCAATAGAGCAATACGTACTGCAGGAATATTTTAGCCCTTTTTTTAAGTATGACCGAACAGTATATTATTAGTCTTGTTTGGTTGCCCCAAGTTACGTAGTTTTTTTTAATCCGGCACAAACAAAAGTTGATGGGAATTAAATCATGCTCTATGGTTGGTTGTGGATGGAACCATCTATGTGGTAGAGACAAGATTTACTAACCTAGTCGAAGTAACTGCACTATGGCAAATCTGAAAACGGCTCGATCAGCCGAGTTAGTCAACTATTAAACATTTATCTGTCAATATTCATTAGTCTTAGTTTCCGTGGTGCGGATTTAGTCGTTCAGCTTATTTTAATTTAAGCCAACTTATTTGGTTTTACAATTATTAGCTTTTTCTTTTACGTAATAAAATATAACTGATTTCTTTCTAATTATGGTGGTTTTAGCTATCACATGGACCGGATCAGTGGGTGGATGAGTTTACTACTGGAAATATGCAGCAGACATCAGTTGATGATCAGTGGGTTAATGAATTCTCAAAATTGCGTGTGGATGATTGGGCGGAAGAATTTGGGAATCAGGTAGATGCAGGAGTCTTCGGCGAGACCTCAGGTGATACGTGGGCAAATGCGTATGATGAGTAAGCCCACTAGATTCTAGAAAATTAGTTTTTAACTGCAGAATGCTTAATGAACTGCAATGATTGTCATCGAGCTCAACCTTTCATTCTCAGTCTCTTTCAAAAGGAGAAGTAAATCGTTATGTGCATTTTTGTTTTGTTATAATCAGAATTACCTTTAAATTTCGAAGAGGGAATGAGCCATTATTCGTTGGTGTGTTCTGAGTCCATTTTTTGGTTGCTATACCATGTCAGGAGAAGGCATAACTGCTAAGAATCAAATCTAGCACCCTGGTTAGGTTTGTAGTATGGTGCTTGGTTATATACAATGCACTTTTTTTACAGAGTAATGAAAATTTCATCGGGTATAGAAATAGGAGTAAGAAAGAGCAGAAATTGCAGCTGCTACAAGTAACCCCTTACATGCATCCCTTCACCGAGTCTCATTAACTTTAGTCAGCTATAAGGATACTCAAAGGGTTGAATTCCATTTTTCTATAAGTTTCTATCTTTTGCCAACCTCAGATTATTTAACGACGATCTGATTTACTTTAACATCACCAATCGTTTGCGAGCTTGCTTTTAAATGCTCTTTCTCTAGAGCTTATTTTTTTAATTTCGTTCTAGTTTTTATATATATTTGAAATTAATCAGCTTGCGGGTCTGACTTGTAGGTTCATCAGTGAGCAAGAGGCTGCAAAACAGCAGTCAGATGCTTCTAGGGGTGTCTATGTCTTTTCTGACATGAATCCATATGTCGGTCACCCGAATCCTTTGAAAGAAGGGCAGGAACTGTTTCGCAAAGGGCTATTAAGTGAAGCTGTTCTTGCTTTAGAGGCTGAAGTCTTAAAAAACCCTGACAACGCGGAAGGTTGGAGGCTACTCGGGATAACACACGCAGAAAACGATGATGATCAGCAGGTGAGTCAACTGTATCTTTGTTGATTTTGTGTGGTAGAATACTTGCATGTAGACCAAGATTTATTAAGGGTATCTAGACCAAGATTTTTTATAATCCGAGGTATAGTGAATTTATTTGTTCAAATTCTGATTGTGAGATTTGGCTATTTCTTCTACATCAGAATCAGATGACATTTGCTGTATTCTACAGTTTCCACACAATCACAATATCCCATGCTTTCATATAGAGAGAACCAGAGTAACTGCTAGTATTTATTCTTTTGTTAGTAAGGTTTTCATGGCAATATGGTTTTGTAGAGGCTTATAGCTTTAAAAGATGTCCATTCCCAATGGTTTTTACGAGAAGGATAACTGCTCGCAAGTCAAGTTTTTACTGTTCTGATAATGTACCAGCAGACTCTATATCTCTGTCTTCAGTCGGAATACTCTATTTGAGCATGTTCAAATTTTACTGAAACTTATATGTTCTAGTTTCCTTATTGTTAAATAATGTAGTGTAAAACAAAGTCTCCGTCTATACAGGCTATTGCTGCTATGATGCGTGCACAGGAGGCTGATCCTAAAAATCTAGAAGTGCTTCTTGCCCTTGGTGTAAGCCATACAAATGGTCAGTTCTTTCTGTTTCTGTATAAGAATGAAACGATTTTACCTATGAGGTCTGTCCTTATTCTCAGCTGAATAGTCAGCTGTTAGAACAAGGTAGTCGGTCTCCGGAGTCTGAAGAGTTTTTAAGTTTGTTTGCAGTTAAACAACTAATATACTTTTTTCTTGACTGTAGAGTTGGAGCAGCCAGCTGCACTGAAATATTTGTATGGTTGGCTGCGCAATCACCCAAGATATGGAACACTTACACCTCCGGAACTTTCTGAGGGTTTATATTATGCTGATGTAACATCCTTATCTTTCTTATTCTCTATTTTATTGTTTTTCTTATCTCTCTACAGCTAGATTTGACTTGCCTAATACTTCACTTGAACTAACAGACCTTGCTCTTACGCAGGTTGCTAGATTCTTTATTGAAGCTTCTCAGGTTTCACCCGAGGATGCTGATGTGCACATCGTACTTGGTGTACTCTATAATTTATCTAGGGATTATGACAAAGCAATTACCTCCTTTGAGAGAGCATTAGAATTGAAGCCAAATGATTATTCTCTCTGGAACAAGCTAGGTGCAACACAAGCCAACAGTGTTAAGAGTGCGGATGCAATTTTCGCCTATCAACGGGTAATTTCTCGTTAATCCGTTTTGTAGGCTATTATGGTAAACCTAGATTTTTACATGTCTCTGACTAGGATTTTACCGTCTGCCACAAAAAGTGGCCAAAAGCTCTAGGGCATGAAGAAAAATAAATTGATAGCAATGTGAGTAGTAGAAATCCTGGACTCATCCATCTACTCCATCACCAGATCCATTGACTCTGTTTGCAGCAGAATATTGTGCTCTATGATAAACTTAGCTGGAAAACAGAACTAGGTTCCACAAACTAACATGCCTGATATATAATGAGCTGCTTCACGTTTTAAAGTAAAGCTCTGTCTGAGTTTTGACTTCGAGGTTTTTCCTAAAGGTCCCTGATATAACTTCCATGAACGGTTAGCTACACTTGTATATATAGCGTGCCTTACATGTTCATTCGGACATGGAAGTTAGAGTTTCAGGCAGCAGTTGCAGCTATCTGGTATTCTGGTCGGTTAGCCAGCATCCATGTTTCTTTCTAAATTGTTGGATTTTGCTTTTGAACAAAATTGTATACCATTTTCTTACATTATATGCATGTTGGAGTATCTGCTTCAATTTTTCTGCTATTATTAGAATAAAGGTACTAATGAGTATGTTTCGTGTTCCTATCATCTAGATTCTACTTAGAACTAAGTACGTCTTATTCTGCTGGTGGATGAATGTGCAAGGACATGTGTAAAATGCTTATAAAGGTGTTTTGCTGCCTTAATTATAGCTCAGCCATCACTTCTTTTATGAAGCATTTCCTTGAATATAATCAAACCCACTCCCCTTTTCCTAAATGGTGTGCCAATTTTCGCAAGTTGTCGCGTCATGCGTGTGCTGTGATCCAATTGTTTTCTGGTTATTCTTCCTTAAATCTTCTTCTTACTTCACATACTATTTTGCTTTTTCAGGCTCTCGATTTGAAGCCTAACTACGTCCGTGCATGGGCAAATATGGGTATCAGTTATGCTAATCAGGTCTGTTGCTTTGGCGCACTATTGTGTCTTTAGTTACACTATATCGGCCCGTTGGAAGTATTGTAATCGAGTACTGTTATCTCCATCCTTGTGTTTAAGCTTTAAGGAAAGCATAAAATGACCTTATACAGAGTGAATTCAAACTCAACCTGCTTTAGTTGAAAATATATTCTTTAGTCAACGGGGGAGATTATAGTAGTTTCTCCATCAAGTGATTACTCAATCCTAAGTTAGTGGAGGGTGAAAAGTGTTTAGCTTGACTGTATATGTACACACAAACTTATATATTAATTGTTCATCTGTTTGTTTAATCTTTTGTAATATTCTTAAGAGTTTCTGTCATTCTCTTATTTATTATATGCAGGGTATGTACGAGGATTCAATCCGTTACTATGTTCGAGCGCTTGCAATGAATCCCAAGGCAGATAATGCTTGGCAATACTTGAGAATTTCGCTAAGGTATGTACTTGGACTCAAAGAATCAACTGGTTGGTCCAAAATTTGTAAGTTAATTTACTGGTCTTTGTTACATTTGCAGTTGTGCTTCAAGGGTTGATATGTTGGAAGCTTGTGATTCCCGGAATCTCGATGTTCTGCAGAAGGAATTTCAACTGTAAGAATGCTGGTGTAGAAAAGAGTCACATTTGATGATACTATAAGTGGATTCCCGAAACCGCTTTTTGTAAATGATAGAAATTGAGGATATATTGGAGGCTTTTGTTCTATCAATTGCTGCTTGGTACATTAGTAAATGATGTCTTAGTTTCATTAAGAATAAGCAGAGACAGTCAGTCTCCAGCAAAACTCAATAAGATCAGAGGTTTAGAGTATTTGTAATCTTGGGGATGTGATAGGGTGAATCAGTGGTACATGTATCATCTTGGATGTATTTCTACTCACAATCATGAACAAAAAATTAGTAGTATAGTGTCACTTGTTATCTATATTTAAAATATGGACAAAAATATCTCATGCTATCTATATCCATTTTTCTTTTCAAACTCAATTTTTTTCTTTCTAAACCCCCTAAAACAACAAAACATGTCAATTTTTTTAGAAATAATCACTCAACCGGTCGACTTCTCCTTGCTCCAGAAAAATCCTTCTAGCCTTCAACCCAAAATTCAGTCGTTCTTTGCCGGATTTCGACAGTTCACCACAGTCTACTCCCTCAAGCAAGTAACCAACAACCGTTCGACGAGTTATCGTTAAGTTTACGTCGGCCGGTGAAGCAAGAACTAGTTACAGTAACCAAGTACGTCTTGATTTTGGAAAATGTCTATTTTTTCTGCGTTAAAGGTGACTTCGAAGCACGCTTTGAAGCAAGAACTAGTTACAGTAACTAAGTACGTCTTGGTTTTGGAAAATGTCTATTTTTTCTGCGTTAAAGGTGACTTCGAAGCACGCTTTGCTGTTATTTGACGATCAACGTTGCTTATTTCTACCGAAATCAAGTGATTAGGATCGATAATTGGTATTTTAGTTCGTGGGTTTAACTGTCGTACTGATAAGAGGGGATTCCCCAAATAAGTACGAGTACGAGCAAGAGGACCGCGAACTTGAATTACGACAAGCAATGCAGAAAAGGATGAGCTCTACAGCGTGAAGAGCTCAAAGGCAGATCGAGCTCGAAGAAAAATCGAGCTCGAATAAAAATCGAGCTCGAAGGCAGATTAAGACGAGAGGCAAATCGAGCTCGAGGATGTCAGGGGAAGAGTTGACCGACCAGATTAGGGACGCGATGAACATATGATTAAGATTGAGTGCGAACTCAAAGAAGATAAGTTGAACACGTGATCAGTGAGCTCGAGCTCTGCAAAACCAGAGCAGATTTGATCGCGTTTAAGGAATGACCCAGCTCGACTTAAAGTGTAGATCATACTAACCGTTTTCTTATTTATTATGTAAACGCACGTTTTGAATCTTAAGTCAAACCGTTTTAGTTACTTGTTCCAAAATTATAGGGATAATGATGTTAGTGGGTAGTGGTGCTTAAAGCGCGAACATATTTAACTGCCCACTAATTTGTACATTATAAATAGGGAGAACCTATATGTGAATGAATGAATCTTTTTGGCTTTATATCTTTCTTGACTAAAGTATTAAAGACTTACTGTGGTAGAAGTTGTTACTCCCGTAACAAATTTGGCGCCGTCTGTGGGAACTCTTAACCAATCACCATGGTAGTCACAAGGTCAGGAATTGAGAGAGGCAACCAAGAAACTAGGGAAACAACGACACATCAAAGAAGAGCTATAAGTCAACCATGAGGACGAGGCGTCCTACATTCCGGTCCCGTAGCTCCTCAAGAGGTTAATCCCGTGATACCCCAAGCGACGATGGTGACAGATGAACCATCGATTCGGCCCATGGTCGTTTACCGGGAAGAGGTGCATCTCCATCAGCCGACGAATGCAGCGAGGGCTCGCAGAACTATGGAAGCCATCCCGAAAGATGACTCGGCGGTCCTCCAACTAGAGCAAAGAATCCAGAATCTCCATGAAGAACAGTTGAAAATAACATTTGAACGAGATGCAAGGGAACAAACCATGCACGCCATGATGACATGAATGAACGATACTATTCATGCTCTGATTGCTAAGATCAAGGGAACGAGAAAGGCTCATCAACTGTCTGGTTCAGAGGCGAGTAAAGCTAACAGAACGGATCGTTCGTCCAAACGAGAAGACAAGCAAGAAGGTGAAGGTGAGAGCGGGGGTAAGACTCGTAACAGAGGACTACGAGACGAGGTGAAGCAGACGTCAACCAAGCGCGCTTGGGAAAATGAAGATCTCCGTTACAATCATATCCGCCCGAAGTTGTCGGCCTACATACTAAAGGAGTCACCATTCTCTGAGAAAATCCTGGAAGCTCAGCTCCCTAGGAAGTTTGACCCATTCAGGATGGAAGCGTATGATGGAACGAGAGATCTAGAGGCATTTGGAGCAGTTCAGAAACATGATGATGGCCTTCAACCCCGACGATGCGATGTTGTGCCAAATACTATCCATGACCCTCAAAGTTAACGCCATGGATTGGTTCAGCAGCTTACCAAAAGGATCCATCTATGACTTTATAGGACCGTGGAAATCATTCAGGGAAAGGTTTGTCGGCAACAAGAAGCTTAAGCGCGAGCGGGACTCAATCATGGACCTTTATCAGCACCGAGGTGAGTCTCTTAAAAGTTATGTTAGAATATTTGTTCATGCTGTGAATGCTTTTCCAAATTTGGCCGAAAACATGGCGGTGGCCTCCCTGAAACAGGGGCTTGACCGAAAAGGGGAGCTGTATGCAGATCTCATCAAGTTCCCAACTAAGAACATGGGACCTGCTCGCCAGGGAAAATACCTTTATCAGGGTCGAAGACGCTAGAAGAGGAGGGTCACCCGAACGATGCGAATCAGATTTCAAAGAGGGTGGAATAGAACGGAAAAGGATTGAGGAGCAGCCAATGAGGGATTATAACCGAAGACCCCAGCAGCTCGATCAACCAAATAGGTGTTTCACGCCGTTGACTAAGGCCATCTCAGTAATTTATAATCGAACAAAAGGGACGTACAAAGTACCAAATTTCGCGCATAATGAGCGCGTCAGGATTTAAATGATCCAATCGGTACTACTGCGCATATCATCATGATCATGAACATTCCACGGATGAGTGCTGGCAATTAAGAGAAGAGATTCAGCGCTTGGTAGACAATGATGAGTTGATCTAGTATATAAAACGATCTTAAGCAAAACGCCGTGAGGAAGCTCGTTCTCCAAACACTAAGAAACCGGTCAATGGAGAAGAACCAAAAGCTAACAAGCAACAATGGCTACTAACCATATCAGGGGGGAATTCGATTGCAGGTCAAGGGTTTGCTCAAAACAAACGAGCTAAAAATGAGTTCAACGTGTATGAAATAGATGCAAGTTCTTATCGAAACTACAGGGACCCAATAACCGACCTCACATTCAACAACGATGACCTCAGAGGTTTCAGTTTACCACATGAAGATGCTTTGACTATTCACTTATATGTTGGAGGGGTAATGGTAACCCGAGTGCTGGTTGATGGAGGAAGCTCGGAAAATATTATTTTCAAAAACAGCTTTGATCGTTTGCAGAATGTGCCCCCATACCGACCTACTCAGCGGACATTGGTCGGCTACGAAGGAAGAACCTCTCAATATCTTGGAGAGGTGGAGCTATTAGTAAAGGTTGGCCACGGAGCTACAAAAAAGGAACTAAAAACGTTGTTCTTAATTTCCAACGCGCCGAGCCCTTACCATGCCATTATTGGACAACCATGGCTGCATAGGATGGAAGGACGCCGTTTATTTTTCAACAATGCATCAAATATCCGGTAGGTAGCTTAGTAGGAACAATACGGGGCAGCCAAAGAACTGCGCGAACATGCTATGCAATCACGTCAGACCCATCCAAACCTCTCCAATAACAATTAAATAGAGATGGGGATGTTACATTAGAAACATTAGATCTCACCTCGCCAGACCCAGTGGATGATCCATGAGAAAATGAGGATTCAGCTACTACAAATACTACAACGGTACGATCATAGCTGACAGTAGAGTGCTTTGATTGGGAAAGGAGCTGTCCCAGGACTCAAAGGTACGTTTCATAGCTTTATTAGCAAAAATTTTAGATGTCTTTGCTTGGGAGGCAACTGATTTTTTTGGGAGTAAGCCCTTCGATCATAAGCCATGAATTAGCTATCAACCCTTATGCCAAACCGATGCGACAGAAGCGCAGGGCCTTCTCAGTAGAAAAACAGGGCACTATATTGGCTGAAGTAACCAAACTAAGACGGTTGGGGAATATCCGAAAGGCAAGGTACCCGGTCTGGATAGCGAACCCGGTTCTGGTAAAAAAGAAGAGCGGACAATGGATAATGTGTGTGGACTTCACCGACTTAAACCAAACATGCCATAAGGATGCTTTCCCGTTACCAAGGATAGATCAGATGGTCGATTCGGCCTCGGGTTTTCAAATTTTTATCCTTTATGGATGCGTAGTCGGGATACAATAAGATTCGCATGCACCCGTCCAATCAGGAACACACAACCTTTCAATCTGAGCGGGGTCTCTATTGTTATACAGTTTTGCCTTTTGGGTTAAAGAATGCAGGATCGACATATCAGCGATTGATAAATCACATCTTCCAAGATCATTTGGGACAACATTTAGAGGCGTACATTGACGATATGATCACTAAAACCTATGAAGAAGCGCAACACCTAAACACATTACATGTCATTTTCGATTTATTACGCAAATTTAATCTCAAACTAACCCGGATAAGTGTTTGCTAAGGGAAAGTTTTTGGGCTATGGGGTAAGTCAACAAGGTATTGAGGCATATTGCGTCCAACTAAATGCGATTTTACAGATGGAACCACCAAAGAACATTAGAGAAGTGTAGTGTCTTACATGAAAGTTAGCATCCCTTTCGAGGTTTATCTCCCGCGCATCAGACAAGAGTCATCATTTTTTTGAAGTATTGTGGGGTGCTAAGAAGTTCGCCTGGACATAAGAGTCTGACAAAGCTTTCGTCGAGCTCAAGAAATACCTTACCTCCCCTGAGATTTTGTCTGCTCCTGCTCTTGAGGAGCCCCTATTTATTTACCTAGTAGTGTCATCCTTTGCTGTTAGCTCGGTTCTCGTGCGCGACCAGAATGGGATACAACACCCGACATATTACACGAGCAAAACACTAACAGATCCGGAGATGAGTTACCTAAACCTCGAAATTTTTTCTTTGAGTTTGGTTGTTGTAGCTCGACGAATGATGCCATATTTCCAAGGGCATCTAATTACAGTGCGAACAACATTCCCTTTTTATGAACAGTATTACAGAAGCCAGTTGTTTCTGGCAGAATAACCAAGTGGAGCATCGAGCTCGGTAAGTACGACATCCATTTTGAGCCGCACTTAGCTATAAAGGGGCAAACAGTTGCAGATTTCTTAGCAGAGTTCACCTTATCCAGAGAAGAACAGATTGACAAAAACGACAGACAAGCGATCAAACCCGAACAGTGGATCATTGAGTTCTACGGTGCATCTTCAACGTCAGGAGGGGGCGCAGACATTATACTTCGAACTCCAATTGGGGAGGAGATCAAACAAGCTGTACGCTTTAATTTCCCGGTAACAAATAACGCCGCAGAATATGAGGCCGCCCTTTGCTTTGGTATACGGTGCGGAGGAAGTTATTCCAGCAAAGGCCATAGTACCAAGACATATAATTGAGCACTACGAAGATAAGGAAAACCATAGTATTGAAGAAGGTGTTTCGGGGCTCCGGTAGTGGAACAGGTGACAAACTAGGACCAAATAGGGAAGGCCCATACTTTGTTATTTCAGCAGGGCACCATGGCGCGTACAGACTGGCAGATCAAGATGGTCGAGCACTCAAGCATCCTTGGAATGTCAATCACCTAAACTTGTATCACCATAATATTTAAGATGTATTGATGTGCTAATGAGACATCTAAGAACAAATCCTTGATTTTTTAATATAAGTTATGCTTTCGCCAATGTGTGTTTGTGAAACTTTCATCCTTACAACCAGAAAATGGGTCAATGACTATGCCATTTTTGGCTACACAACGGACCATACTGAGTCCAGACTAAGTGTCTATAAACACGAATGGGCTGATTGGCTACGGGTACGGGCTATGTAACAACCATACTGTGCCTATACTTTGTACTGGGTATATTAGCGAACTGGTCAAAGACCAAGTCTAAACAGACTACACAATAGGGTCCATGAGACCTTGCCGCGAATATGCTATTATGGCACAAGTTGTCTAAGCTACGCAATGAGCCCTATTGAGCTCGGTGTTGTAAGGATCTCCAGAAAGTTTAGCAAACACATATTCCATATTTGACCACAAACGTCTATAGTAATAACTAATTCACAAAAGGTAAATCATACATCAATTTAACCCATTCTTTAAATAAATAAACCAAAGTGTTACAGGTAGTACGAGGTGTTTTCAACTTTAAACACAATAACAAGAAAATTTGTACAACAAAACAACCAAAGCAAGTTTTTATTACTTCGCACTACTGGGTGGCAGTAGCTTGGTAGGATCAACAGAAGTATTAGCTTCTGTGTTCGCTTGAGGAGCTAAGCTTGAGCTCGGTGCAGAGGATTCAACTAAAGGGGACAAGGATCCCAAGTTCATATCAAGATTCAACGCTATTAACTCTGCTATAACATTCTTGTTCTCCTTGGCTATCATCTCTGCAGCAACAATAAACACCTACATTTCCCTTTCTTCAGCAATTGCTTCCACTTTCGTCTGCCACTGTTTCCGCTCTCGTTCGAGCTGTGCACGTTCCTCCTCTACCTGGTTGCTCAACTTAATCACCTTAGCAGTTAAAGTTGCAATTCGCTCCGCTTGTTCCTCCACCCTCTTAGCCTAACTCATGGTCATGTCCAACAAGTTTGCATTTTGCGCTTGCAGCTCATCATTCCTCTTTAATAGATTTTCGTTTTGGTTTAACACCAACTTGTGGCTCTCGGATACAGTCGCTAGCCTCTGGTCGCTGCATTTCACAGTCTCTTGCAAGGAGGAAACTACTTTCTCCAGCTTGGCTTTCGCATCAATGGCCTCATGCTTGAAGTTCTTGGTCGAGGTATAAGCATACCTTAAGCGAATGACCTCTGCCGTGCTGTGTTTAGTTCAGCCAAAAACCATGGCTTCTGCTTTCCATTTCTCCATGGTCGCCACTTCAGCAGGGGACATATTTCGATAACCCAACACAAAGGAGTTATGGTGCAGCTGCATATAAACGAGAAAGTTAAACTTAAATCCTTAAATTTGTAACTTAAGATGTTCAGATCTCATGGTTCTTACCTTGATCGACAACTCTACTTGCCTTTGCAAGATCTCAGGAATTGACATTTTTCGTAATACGACAAATCAGGGATCCTGCGAAGCTGCTCATACATGTAGGAAGAGGGATGAGGAATGTTGATCTTTGGTGGTCGCTCATCTACAGACGCCCTCTGCTAGCTAGACTCAGCTCCTTTGTCGCCATCCTTGTTCTTCTCATAGCTTCTACTGAGGGTGGAAAATTTTCCACAGTAGAGGTGAGCACCAACTGCTTTGTTTTGTCGGTACGAGCTGAGGGGGCAATTTTTTTTAACCTGAGCACCATTCTAATTTTCTGCTCCGTCCTTCACCAGATCAATCAGCTCCTCAATAGCCTGTGAATTTTGTTTCTTGCCAACTTGTGTTGTCGTTTGGTTGGGGGGACATGCTCTTTCCTCGGAAGTAGCTTCAACACCATCATCCTCTTTATCTCTAAGCTGTAATCTCCTCGTGCTTAAGGGAACAACGTCCACAGTCACCTTTCGATTTTTGTTCTTCCGTGTATCTAGTGCACCAGAGTGGGTCTCCTCGTCATCCTCTTCTCTTTCTGCTCGGACCTTATTGGGCTGAGTAGCTTCAGGCACTTTCAGTGCTTCTTTTTCAGTTTGCTCGACAATCTTTCCTTTAATTTTTACGACATCGTTTCCTTGCTTGCAAAATAGAGCACGAGCAGAGGATGAATCCCCAGCTTTACCAACCTTTCAGATCACTTGAGGTACTGCCATCCGGACGCCGGTATTATTTTTCTTCCGGAGCTTTTGCTCTAAAAGCGACCTGATGCGATCCATAGTAGATTTTGAACCGTCTTCCATTCTCACTTCTCCGTCTTCTGTGATTCTGAGCTCTAGAATCGACCACAACCCTGATTTCAAGTAATTGTACCGTGTGAACATTTGCTTAGGATCTTGTTGCCAAGATTCAAAAGATAAACTACTGACTCTGATCAAAGGGTTTACGTAGTTCAGCGGTCTCCCTTCTTTCCACCATCTCTGATTTGACAGTTCTCCTGAAAGAAAGAGAGATATAATATTATACAAGAGGTCGTGCAAATTTTTTTCTCCTGCAAACTAACAGTACTTACAATTTTTCTTCCATTTTCTTTCTAATTGAAGGTTTAATGTGATGGTGCTATGTTCCCAGTTACCCGACACAAAGACGAAGGATTTCTTCCAATTTGTATCAGAGGAAGGAAGTTCAACAATTTTCTTAACCCCTTTAAAGTGGGTGTAAAAGAAAAGGATCTTGGCCATTTTGGTTACACCAGTACCTGATAGCAGATCTGCCAGGCATATTTCAGTACTAAGCAAGCGTGAGCTGAGCACCATGCTAAGAAATAGCCTCCAACCATTCGCAGACATTTGAGTAGGGCAGATTTGGAGCACACTAAAATAATCACGAATGAGTTCGGGCAACGACAATCTCAGCCCCCAGTCAAATAAGGTAGTAAAAAGGCAGGTCTCCGTTTCTTGTGTATGATAGGGATGTTCGCCTATACTGGGAGCCCTAATAGTCAGATCCTCAGGGATGCTACATCTATCCCTGAGGATCGCGACTCCATCGTCGTCTAAGTTAGTGTACATAGGGGCTATTTGGGAGAAATAACTTTCTAAATCATTGATTTCTTCATATAAGGGCTCCGTAATTATCTCGGATTTAGTCTTTGTTGTCCTTTTTGGTGCCATGGGTTTTCTACAAACTGCAATTAGGTAAGGATACAAATCATAATGATTATAGCTGGCGAGGGAAAACGATTCGATTTTGGAGAAACGCCTACTGATAGAAGTTAGAAACCTAAAATCTAGGGTTCTCCCAAGCGTTCAACGAGAAGTGTTTATAAGAAATAAGTTACCTGAGTAATGTTGAAGAAGATGATAGCAAGTGCCTTGGTTGAAGATGGAGAGATTTTTCCAGCAAAGTTGAAGCAAAGAATTTTTGAATTTGGTAATATTTTCTAACAAAGGAATATAGTAAGTGTTTGAATGACTATATACTTTTCCAAATAGGCATGTGACGTCATTAATTATTTGAAAATTGTGCCAAAAAACTGAATCGCCAGATGATGTCTCCAAGAAACGGCGATGTCAGAACCATCGCAGTTACATCAACGACACGTGTAAAAAAAAAACAGTAGCGAGACGGTTCGAATGACCACGCGGATAAATGAGGAAATTAATTAGTATTGTATTTTAATTTACAGGCTTATTAATATTTTTAATAAACCTATAAACTAGGGAGGAGCCCTGATAAAGGGGGGGGGGGATTCCCCCAAATAAGTACGAGCACGAGTAGGAGGACCGTGAACTTGAATTAGAACAAGCAATGAAGAAAAGGACGAGCTCAAAGGCAGATCGATCTCGAAGACAGATTGAGCTCGAAGACAAATCGAGCTCGAAGGCAGATTGAGACGAGAGACAGATCGAGCTCGATGACGTTAGGGGAAGAGTTGACCGACCAGATTAGAGACGCGATGAACATATGATTAATATTGAGTGCGAACTCAAAGAAGATAAGTTGAACACGTGATCAATGAGCTCGAGCTCTGCAAAACCAGAGCAGATTTGATCGCGTTTAAGGAATGACCCAACGCGGCTTAAAGTGTAGATCAGACTAGGCATTTCCTTATTTATTATGTAAACGCACGTTTTGACTCTTAAGTTAAACCGTTTTAGTTACTTGTTCCACAATTATAGGGATAATGATGTTAGTGGGGTAGTGGCACTTAAAGCGCAAACATATGTAACTGCCCACTAATTTGTACATTATAAATTGAGAGAACCTATATGTGAATGAATGCATCTTTTTGGCTTTATCTCTTTCTTGACTAAAATATTAAAGACATACTGTGGTAGAACTTGTTATTCCCGTAACACATACACATCAGTCTCTTAGGTTGCATGTATTGTTAATCGTTTTGTGCGTATTGTGATGTATATCAGATGTATTTTAGGTGGTTGTTTGTTGATTTTGGTATTGTTTCCATATTTCGCAGATCCCTGCAACGTGCATGTAAAACATAAAATAATTCGCAGTTCGATACATCAGTAGTATAGTATAATTCGCATCTTCATATGGTATGCATGCAAACAAGTCACGTCATAGCCTTACGTATATATATGTGCAAACAATCCGCAGCCTATTATTTTCGAAGTATGTTGCAAACAATTTGCATGAAACCCTAAGAGTTGTATTAAAAAATCCAACTCCTGAGAGTTGTTTGCGAGTCTTATTTTTACTTAAGATATTTTTAGAAACGCACCTGAGAGTTTTTGCAAGTAAACCCTGAGAGTTGTTTGCAACTAGAAGGTGGTTGTGTTGTTGTTCACTTATGGGAGTTTGTTCAGAAATGCAGCTATTGATTTATGTTTTTGCAGGAAGTATGACAACAAAATCAAGCCTTTACATGTCAGGATTGGTGAGCCTTTTGAAACTGTTGAAACAGTACCGTATTACTGCTGCCCACATCGAAGCTACAAGAAACACACCCTTTTACATGCTTTTGAAGACGGCATTCGACCTCTGGAATGTGGCAGAGCTGCCAAAGAATAAATTTATTCAAACATTCAATGGATTGTGGAGATGTTCTCGGTCGATCAAGACGCCTTCCGTTTTGGGTCGAAGTTTGTGAAGCTAATGACAGACGATGTAAAGGTCATTTTCGGGCTAAACCACGGCACATAGGAGATGGATTTAACAAAAGCTGGAGCATTCCGCAGCGGATACGTAAACAGGGAGGAGAACGATTCAAGGATGATGAGAACATACTTCATGGGTGAAACGTCAATGAAGATAGGGCCGACGAATACTAAAACCATCATGAACACCATGTTAAAGGTACATGTAAATCTAGTTTCTATTATAAGCAGGATGTTGAGCTGCACTAACATAGCATGTTGTTGTGGGTTTTGTAGGCATGTATAACAAGAGCCATCAACCAAGGTGGAAGCATGAGTTGGAGGATATTGCGCGACTGTTGATATTGTTTTTGTGCTCAACCCTATTCTACTCGGTCTCTAGAGATGTAATGGGTTGGAGTGTGCTTTATTTTGTCAAAGACTTTAGCATAATAAACGATTACGACTGGTCTACTGTTGAAGCTTCTCCAATCTATCAGGACATGTTTAGAAGAGGGTACGATAGAGTTATCGGCTGTGCCACACTTCTAACCGTAAGATTGTGTTACTTAGTCCAAATATTAGTTAACACGGAGCTTTGATGATAATAATTTTCCTGATGTAGCCCTTCGTCATGGAGCACTCAACAATTGGGCTAGAGCTCGTAAAACCATAAACGATTCCAAGGTTCTTCAAATGGTGGGGATTGGAGTCCCAAGCATCGACCGTGCAGCTGCTTGGAAGACTAACTCCTGCTGGATGATGATGAGATATGCAACATATAGTTATATTGCGAATAACTCTCCGACTAGCCTGAGAGTTTCATACAACTCTGACATGACTACATGTTGCAAACAACTCTCAGGATACTCTGAGAGCTGTTTACAACTCCAACATGATAGAGATCCAAACAACTTTCAGGATATTCTGAGTTGCAAACAAATCTCAGGAGTTATAGTTTGCAAACAACTCGCATCATAATTTGAGAGTTGTTTGCAACTCTAATACCTTGGAGTTTTAAACAACTCTCAGACTACCCTAAGAGTTGTGTGCAACGTTTTTAGCTTGGATTTGCAAACAACTCTCAGATTGTCCCGGGGAAACCCTTCCAGCTCTCAACCCAAAACTGAAGCTCAGCCTATAACCTGGTATTTTATGTTCTTCCCTTTGTAGGTTTTGAAAGCTCCACTATGTTTGACAAAGGCTGAAAGAGAATATTCAGAGGAGAAGTAGGAAATGGAGATCCAGATGCTGTACCAGTTTTACCGGAAGAAAGACCGAGGAAAAAGAAGAAGAATGTGACACAGAAATGGAAAGACTCTAATAAGGACATCTCAATCAGATTCCAACCACAAACAGTCCACAGAACCGTGAATCCGCCAACGCCAATCGAGACAGCCCAACAGGAGGCCGAGGACGAGGAAGACAATAGTATGAGTGACACGATCAATGATTTTATCCTCAAACGCAGACAAACTCCAAAGAAGTCTGGAACTGAAGCAAGATCAAAACCATTGAAAACGTATACCGATAAGAATAACTACAGATCGACCAACAGGCCAAAGAAGTAATTATATGCCTTGATATATATATATATATATATATATATATATATATATATATATATATATATATATATATATATATATATATATATATAATCTGTTTAATCCTCACTAAACAAATTATAATACTTTTGGTTTTCTCACCGCAACTTGAAGTGTTGAGGTTAAAGGTAGCAAGAATTAAAGAAGAACAACTCAACAATGCTCTTCTGTTGCCCATTTGTTCTACTGGAAGCCCTACAAAGGAGAAGGAACCAGAGCTACCGGCATTGCTAGCGGCAGCGATGTCCACTGAATTGCAGGAACTTGTGCCATATGAAAAGTATGATGGAGTACCCGAAAAGGACGATACAACTAATTCTCAAGATTCAGGCAAGGCTTTTGAATAAAGACCAGAAGAGTTATTGGTCACCGAAAAGACAAACACCACGGAGAGACAGACAGACTTGTCTCTTACGAATGACCGACAAGTCTGAGTCCTCCAAATGAGACAGAAAAACATGATTCTCTTATGAATGACCGATAACTGGTACCTTACATGCCAGAAGAAGTATGCTACCAATAATACGGAGCTAAGAAGGTAGAAGCTCGTGAGAAGGAAGTGGCAGCGGAAGAATCTGGATTTACGGACGCAAAAAGCCGTGAAGATGTAAGTGGATCTGAAGTACACTAAGATTCAAATATTTTAATATATTGTTGTGATGAAAATGTCTCCCAATTTATGTTATGAACACTGAGATCTGTTTTGGTTGCCAACAAGTCGCATCTTAATGTGCGTTATGTATTCAAACAATTTTCAGGGTATGTATTTGAAACAATTCTTGGGGTACGTATTTCAAACAATTCACAAACTGTTCTGCTCTATTTTCACACAATTTGCAACATGTTCATTTTCAAAGAACTCTCAGGGATTGTTATGTTTGATAAGGGGAGAAAAATATAGGTAATCGGTAGGTTAATTATGCAAAGTAAAAGACCTAGGTTTGTATATTTAGTGATTAAGGACCAAAATAAAGCAAACATAAGAAGTAGAGGGGTTAAATGATGTACCTCAAGAACTTATCTGTAAATAGTAAAATAGTGGGGGTGAGAAATCCACCTTAATGGTGGTAATTATGTAATTTTACTACCCACCTCATATACTATATAAAGGATATTCTCTTTTTGGGAAAATGGCCAATGATTAGTCAATTATTGCTACATTTATTCCTTTTATCTTTTTTTCTCTTTACAAAACACTAATTTCATTATTATAGTCACTTCATACAAAGATTTCTTAGACATACCCTCTCCAACGAACATTTCCACTTCTGAACTTACCTAAGGATTTTATGATTTCATCAGTGGCGCCGTTTGTGGGAACCTGAGTGGTACCCGGAATTAACGTTCCAAAACCTTGAAAATAATATTAAATAAATAAATAAATAAATATGGAAACAGAAGTTCGTGAAGAGACTGAGATGAATCCGACCAGAGATCTGATTGGTGTTGAGTCTGGTGACCATCTGATGGAAGAACAAGTCACAAACGAAGCAAACGATCCAAACTGATATACAGAAGAGCTTCTGGAAGAGTCAGTCTTGGTGGCCTAACATAAATAATTGTTGGAGGACATCGAAAGACTAAATACGGAAAAAGAAGCGATAATAAGCTCTAGAAAATTCAGATCTGAAGCCCGACAAGAGAGAGTCGTGGCTAATCAGATTCAAGATGCCATTCAACCTGAAGAAAGGCAGCGGAGGGAAGTCATCGATCTTCCAAAAGATGAGCTAGATCAGAACAAAGATACGAGCCGTCAAAATCTAGGGAGTATACTTCTCTGAGCTCAGAAGAATTTTCATCATCGAATACCGATACCAGGTACAAAGCATATCATAGGAAAAGAGATTCGAAGATGCGTAAACACTCTCATCAGACCAGTCGGAGAAAGAAATAGTCAAAGAAGAGAGGTGATCATGGAAAAAAGAAGTTGTATTCCGAGGAGCATGACAAAGAACAGAATGTTCGAGTGGAACATATCACTCTTAGGAGGCAGTCCCAATCCGACAGTAGTCGACACAGGAGTCGGATACAGAGGTAAGTGTGGTAGAAGCTCCAAAAGCACCGATAACTCTCACTGACTGGCCAAAGAGAACACCGACAAGTGACCTGATCGATGTCCGTGAATACCACAAAAAGCCAACGAAGACTCACCCGATCCAAATGTATGGTATTTACCAACATCTGAGTTTTCCTACAGACTTCAAGTGCAAATGAGTGATGCGTTGGTGCTACCTTTCGAAAATGACCTGGACTACAAGGTATCCACTTGTAAAAAAACTCTCA
Organism: Limnanthes douglasii subsp. nivea; assembly: GCA_036936605.1. Lineage (NCBI taxonomy): Eukaryota > Viridiplantae > Streptophyta > Magnoliopsida > Brassicales > Limnanthaceae > Limnanthes > Limnanthes douglasii. The sequence goes on from JAUPFV010000001.1 coordinate 97,635,489, forward strand.
TATATGTTTCAAACGACTCTCATATATTTGACGTAAATAAACAACTCGTTTCCCACTGTCATTTCATCGATTGTGGACGCTTGGATTCTAAAGATGCTTAAAGAAGTAAGTTGGAAAGTTCCATACAAAACTTTCCCTCAAGTGAAATTTGTCTGCATACAAATTTCTGGCATGACTACGGTAAGTCTCACTATAAACTACAAAAACCTCGCATATTCTCGTTGTAATGTACTCTTCCTCGAATGCAACATCAAATGGAAGAATGACAAGAAATAACAAATGTAGTCGACGATGTTTTTAGAAATTCATTTAAAGATGCGAACCTTGTGCTCATTCCAGTATGCAGCAAAACGAATGATACAGTCAACCATTAGACGTTGCTCGTCATTGATATAGACGTCAGGGCAGCAACAAACTACAACCCACTCCTTCCACTTAAAATCCAAGCAACGGGCTACACAACAAGAACACCTAAACCGCTGGTAAAACACCTAACTACTACAATACCTATAAAACACATTTAAAAACAACTCTCAGAATAATCTGCGAGTTGTTCACAACTCTATTTGTCTGTACTTAAGAACAACTCTCAGGATAGTATGAGAGTTTTTTTGCAACTCTCTACGTATGAGACTTCCAAACAACTCTCAGTATAACCTGAGAGTTGTTTGTAACTCAAAATATCCTAAGAGTTGTTTGCAACTCTAATATCTTGGAGGTGTAAACAACTCTTAGACTACCTTGAGAGTTGTGTGCAACTCTTTTAGCTTGGATTTGCAAACAACTCTCAGACTGTCCTGAGATTTGTTTGCAACTAGAGTATGCAAGTTTTGTGCAACTCTATTAATTAACTTAGAATTTATTTGTACTGACCCCTAACACAAATTATTATAACCAGACTGATTATTGTGTCTAGAAAGGATACTTACCTCCTTCAATGACTGTGTACAAGGTGAAAAATGCAAGAAAACTTCTACAACAAAATCGAGGCACCCTCGAATGTGGTATTTTCATCTGTTAATACGCTAGAGATATTATCGAAAAATGATACGTGTAGGAGACTTACCATGAAGATATGGTAACAGAGGCCAGAGCGGAAATGTTTTATTATTTCCTAAATGACCTAAACACTAACCGACACTGATAGTAATATTTTTGATGTCGAAAACGCTGGAGGGAGCCTTTTGGATATATTTCTTTTAATTTTTTGGTGTACATATATTCCTTATAAGTTTTTGGTGTATATATAGAGTTTTTTTGTTTCACAAATGTGCAATGTATGACATTTTCAAACTCACTTTAAAAAATAATGGGTAATTGGGCACAATTCGTATCATTTCTTGAGATATAAAATAAACAAAATTATTACTAAACAATTCCCAATGTATACAAACAACTACTTCTATACAAGTCTCAGGAGTAAACTACACCTAACAATTCGCATCGTATCCTGAGATATACTAAATAATTAGAAAACATCCCAAAGAATATGAACACACTATGACGTCTGCCTTGGTAACCGTTAAGTGCATTGAGCACATAAAAAACCATATAATCAAAACAACCCATTAATTGTTGATTGGACAGAGGAGGCTATGTAATGATTAATATAGCCACCACCTCACTAAGACTCCCTCCATGCCTATAAATAATACTAGTAACCAGAGGCTAATTTAGAAACAAACTCTATATTTCAAAAACTCATAACATCTTCAACTTCCAATCACCATGTCTACCTCCGTTTCTTTAGGTGACTCCTGGTCTTCCATGACCAACAACATAAGCTATGGCTTAATCACTTCAGCGTCAGCACCAAACAGCTCAGTCTCTGTAATGGACTTTGATATCGAGGAATAATTTTCTGCTGACTCTGGACCAGTTGAAGTGGTTCCTCTGGTGGCTGCATCTCAGCCAACAGAGGTTCCAAACAGGAAACGGAAGAGGGAGGACACAGAGGAGGAAGATGAGGAAGATGTTGGTCCATCGGGGGAGGGCTATAAGATGGAGGTAGATAACGAAGAGGAAAAACATAATGGAGATGCTGATGATGAGCATGCAGAAGAGGAAGAATGCGAAGAATCCTCAGTGATGACTGATAGTCACTTCTTTTGTTTTGTTTTTTTAATGCAAACTAACAAACACTAAATGCGGTAGTGTTTATTTGTAAATGGTTAGTGCATGAATCATGTTATGGCTATGTAATCTCTTTTTTGTATAAACTTTTAGTCAGTGTAAAATTTTTATGAAGTATTTTTAATTTGCAAACAAATCTCAGGTCACCTTGACAAAAATATATCTTAATCTATTTTAAAACAACTATCAGGAACTAATATACAACCAATTCGCATTCCTCTGTTATACAGACTCAGGGGAAAGATATGAAAACAATTCGCATCCTCATGTGTGTATGTGAAACAATTTGTACCGTAGTAGTTGCAAACAACTTTCAGTAATACCTGAGAGTTGTTTGCAATATCATACCCAGATATTGCAAACAATTTTCCGTAGTATACAACATATGTATGTGAAACAATTCACATCCTCGTATATACATGAGATTGTTTTGCAATATTATACCCAGATATTGCAAACAATACTCAATAGTACATGCGAATTGTTTGCAACTCTCAGACTATGCTGAGACTTGTTTGTAACTACGTTCCTGAGAGTTGTTTGTGAAAAGTAACTTTATTAACCAAACACCTCACATTTCATTACTGTAATACAAACAAGAGCAATATGTATAAATGGACAAACAACTCTAATTTTTTTAGTGAATTATCCACAACAAGTACAATATTACAAATCAATGTAGCCAACGAGAATTGTCCACAACAAGAATTGTCTTTAAACTAGAACCTCACAAGCCTCCTGTTATGAACTGATTTCGAACAATGACCATACTTCAACTGCTTGGTTGAGGCTTCTCCTCTAGAGGGGATTCGCCTTTTTAGACCTTATGGGGCGTTTTTTAACGTTGGGAGGCAGAATTTCCACCTCCGAAGGATCGTTAATGCTTGATCCTTTGCCGAAATCGGTTATCGCTGTAATGCTAAAAAATTAACTTTCCCTGTAATTCTTAACCTTGAAAAACGAATCTATTATAGTAAAAGGATCTTGATCGGTAGACTGTAATGCCGCTAAAGCGTGAGGACATGAAAAAAAATCTTGTTGCCATGCTCCGTAAGAACATTTAAAATCCAATAAATTAACAACCGCCACAGGATCTGAATAGACTTTGAACATGGCTGCAGTGAACTTACGTACTACCCAAATTCGGCACATGTTAACATTCTGATTTAGCTTCTTCTCATACTCGGGGACCAAATTAGTACTCCAGCTTAACCCCTCTTCGTATCTTCGTGAAACTTGAGTCATAATCAAGACTCTAATCCATTCAATAAACTCAACAATGGGTAGGCCGCAATATTTTTTGATCTGATGGTTAAAAGATTCGGCCGCAGTAGAAGCCATAGACCCGTATCGTTTCCTTTTAACGTAAGCCTGCGCATACTTATCCGGGGGGTAAATTAGCAAGACAATCACTCATTCTATCACCACATTCATATATAAAATCTGTTAGTATATCTTTAAAAAGTTCTCGACTGGGAGCATAAGCAAGACGATGGAAGAAATTCAACATCTTTTTTTTTATAAACTCTGTTAGTGTGTTTCAATTAAGATTTCAAATTCTGCATGAGATGGAAATAACAGTACGCATGATAGCAGTTTGGATACAAGACAGAAACAACATTAACGATATCAGAATGACGGTCTGAAATAAATGTGATTTTGCGCTCCAACAAATGAGGTTACAAACACCCCCAAAACCACATCCAATTGTCACAATATTCAATGCTAACTATACCAAGAGCAACATGGAATAGTCCTGAAAAAGAGCACCTCATATGAACAATATAATATAACTCAAGCATGTAAAAAATGTAAACAATTCGCATGAGTGCCTGAGAGTTGCTTTCAAATCTCAGGATTACCTGAGATTTGTTCTGAAATCTCAGGATTTCCTAGGAGTAGTTTGCAATTCTTGTATTTCTAAAGAATTATTCTGAAATTTCAGGATATCTTGGGAGTTGTTTGCAACTCTTGTATTTCCATGCGAATTATTCTGAATTTTCAGGATATCCTGGGAGTTGTTTGCAACTATACGCTGCGAGTTGTTTACAATTTTTGCACAAAACATCCTAATCCATCAGATTAAAAAAAATAAAACTAACCGTTGTTGCCGTCCTTTCCTATGGTAGTAAGCAATACACCCTTATACTTGCCATATAAGAATGTTCCACCGACAAACAACATTGGACGACATGAATGGAAACCTTGAAGGGATGAACTGAATGCTTTAAAACAACGCTTGAAGAGGTTTTCAGGTGATAACTCCAACCGAAACTCCGTAGTAATATCGCGACTCTTCAATCGTTTGAAGTACCCGCTTAGTAAATTAAAAGATCTTGAACTATCTCCGAAACTCCCCTCCTTGCCTTCTCTAAAGAATTCTATGACAAACAGTAAGAGATGTCTAGACCGTAATTTTGTTGACAATCGATTGTATGGTTTTGGCTGTTGACGAATGGCAGGTCCTGATAGAATCATGAATTTACTCCGCAATCAAATCCGATGTGAAATGCCTATGCCGCTTATGTTTTTGGGAGAAAATGGGACTGCAAGTATGGTGCAGAACATACTTCTTGATCGTTATTAAGCCGGTGCTGGAATCAATATATGCATAAAGTCTCAATTTGCATCCGCTTGTGAATTCATTTTCACAATAAGTAGTGATCTTGATTGTTGTGTTGTGCCTGTATTTGAAAGAAAAACCATGCTCTAAAGCATATCAGTACAAAAATACCCTTAGACCTGCAACATCTTCTCCGAAAGCTTGACCAACTTCTGTAATAGCATCATCCCAACCAGTACTAGCAAGTTGTTTTTTTCTCTGATCAGAATTAACTAAACCGTTACTACTCTCCCCGCTAGTTAATTGATTATGAGATGGTTCTCCCAAACCTATGCTAGGATTTTACGCTTTTGTCCAGAAGCCTTATCACCAGAACTCTCATCACCAGAACACTTATCACCAGAACCTTTATCAAGGACTTGTTGTTCTATGAGAAAGCTAACCCATTTAAACGCTCCAAATCAAGATATAATACTAAACCAACAAAATCATTCTGGTTATTAAAGAAACAATTCTTATGATCCCGACATGAGTAGGTAATTAGGTAGTCACCTATGACCAGATCCTCCCATGTCCTCTCCACATACTCTTGGATACTTTCAAAGATTTCAAACTCCGTGAAAGGCACAATTGCAGTTTGGTGACCATGTTTAAAAAATAAAAACTCGTGATTTAGACATACTTTACCCTGCAGTGAACAATCATAAAGCAAGTTGTTAGTTCCAGACAATTCGAACTATCAGAAATGAACAACTCGCAATAGGTTTCCCATCGAAATCAAACAACTCGCATCTTCTCCTGAGAGCTGTGTGTAACTATAAGACGCGAATTGTTTGCAATTTTATGTCCTGGGAGTTGTATGCAACTTTATAAGCCGCGAATTGTTTGCAATTTTATATCCTGAGAATTGTATGCAACTCTATAAGTTAAGAGTTGTTTGTAGTTTTATTCCCTGAGAGTTGTATATAACTACTACACCGGAGTTTAATGAAAAACATCCTTGAGAGTTGTTTAATGCTTTATTATCTCATATCCTGAGAGTTGTTTGCAACTGTAGTATGGGTTTTGTTTACAATTCGCAATTCAAACTGTTATCAAGACAGATCTCAGGGAGTAAACAAAACGTACACAATTCGCATCTTATTTTAACACAATTCGCGTCTTTTTCATTCGAAAACATCAAATAATTCACATCTTCTAGATTAAAAAACATAAAACAACTCTCATCTTTGTCGGGAATGCATGGACACCTAAAACTCATAGTCTATACATGTTTCACGTTCAAAATCAGCATATAATGCACTAAAAATAGTATATAACTACTTAAACAAAGATTAACAACATAGACTAACATATAACAAATAGTCACTCGAACAAAAAACAAAAAAATAGAGAAAACACTCGAACAAGATTTACTAACACCCGAAACAGTAGAATAACACATACCTCATCTCAAAAAATCAAGAAATAACCTCGAAATTAGTAGTTAAACACTATTACCTAAAAGAAACACATAATATCAAAAGAAGAGAGGTTCCAAAAAACTCGAAGAACGTGTGATCATCTCCTGTACGTAGAAAGCAGTAGTTCAATGCATTTTATACCGAGCTTACAAAAACATACAGACCTTAAACTCTCCGATCACCTGAAAATTGTGGTTTCTTGGTATTTCATGGTGGTCTATAGGGTTAGGTGTTTAGAGCGGCTTTACAAATTCAGATATTTAAAACTAGAAAAGGGAGAAAAACTAAAAAGTTATGCTTATATAGTGAGTTGAGGGTAATGTGGGTATTGAAATAATGTTAGGTATTAGATGAGAGTTTAATAGTTGAAATGAGTATTAGGAGGTAATAAAACGAAACTTAAATATTAGATGGCCATATAATAGTTGAGTGGATACTTTAGATGCAATTTTCTTTTATAATATGATTTGTTGGGATCAAAAGGTACCTCTTCTGGGTTATGGTTATGGATTTCAAATAAACTTTCTATTCTATCATCTATGCTCTGTGTTAGATATAATATTACTCTAATATCATCCCAACCCCTTAATATATAGTTTTAGAATATTTTTATTACTATTTTACATTTAAATTACTTTAGAAGCGTATTTATAACAAATTATTTGTATTTAACCAAACATAATTATACACTAGCTTAAAAAATAGTCCGAATGAGATCACTAAGTTTTATCGATTTTTACGACGCGGGATAAATAATATGTCTGTATTTTTGTCGGTTTGATTCCGTATTAATTTATCGGTTCGGTTTCTTATAAATTTTACTATTTCGATTTTTTTATTGGTTCTGGTCTTCAAAGTGAAATCACAGACCGACAGATAAAGTTCAGTTTGTTTCTCGATTTGGTTTTTATTAGTTTGGTTCCTGTCCTTTTTGGTTCTCGAAAACCGTCAACAACTGTAATTATAAAGTTATTACGAGAAAGGTTCCCATACTATCTACACCATGCTATGAACTTAGTTCTTTTATGGGATATTTATTAAATAAAATAAAATACAAGATAATAATCTAAAAAACTACTTATAAATATATTTTCAATTCAAGCATATTATTACAATTTAATATCCGAAAAAATGTTTATGAATCTAAAAAATAGATAAAAATATTTTTTTATAATATAAATAAGCTCATTTAGGTGGAAATATTTTTTTTTCAAGCCATATATTCACTCACAATTCTTTTCCAAATTTATTAAGAATATTTGAACAGTAAATTCAAAAAGCGAATATTTGAACGCATCATGGATTATTCAAATACACCGCATGATTAAATAGATAACAAATCGCGCGACCCTCATAAATTTACATAGCGATCACATTAATTGTATGTAACCTAAATCACATGATGAAAAAATCTTACATCCGAATCACATTCTGTTATTTTACATATGAATCACAACCTACTCTTCAGAACTAATTGTATGATTTTTTATCAATCAACAGTTGACATATTGTATGAAGAAACGATACATACTGCATGTAAAGAATGGATCAAAGTGAAGGCTCTAAGAGATATTCCATAACAAAAAAAACACCATCGACTGTAAAGTTTTTGTTTGCGAATACACAAAAGACATCATCCATAACCAGTTCGTATCGAAGAAATACAATGGGCATATGCCTGCAAGAACTAGAGCTCAAATGTTTTATAATTTTCTAAATGATTCAAACACAAACTGTCGATGGTAGTTAGTTTGATAGAGTCTAATCCGAAACCGATTTTTTTTGGAAAATGAAGGTATCCGTAAGTAATTCATTACTATTATAGTAATGTCTGTAATTTTTTTGTGACATTTTACATTTTTTGATTCATTTTGTTAGTAATTTAAAACTGTTGTACCCATGTGTGCAAAAGTTATCTAAAGAATCGCAGCTACAATTCTTCGAAAGTAGTATACAATTTTTGGTTGATAAATCGAAATTGTTGTACGAAAGTGTGCTAAATGTGTCATATAAATCGTAGTTGATGGATTATTGTAAGATATGTTAATTAACATGTGAAACTAATCTCTCTTGGGTACATCACCACAAGTAAATCGTGCAATGATTTTAATGCCAAAGGGGTATGATGACCACTTTACATGTAATTCACGCGACAATGTTAATGACATACCCAATTTCGCATGTTCATACCAGTAGATTGCGCCAAGATATTTAATGAAATGAGTAGTCTCGCATAAACACGACATTACACGTAAATCGCGCGACAAATTTACATAATATAACAACATCGAACTTTGTATTGTAATAAAGAATCGCAAACAACCTATGTGATAAATAAATGTACTCTTTTAACTAAAGACGCACCATAATTAAGGTGTGAAAATGAAAACTACCTATCTTATCATGCGAGTAATTAAACTTAGGGTAAATTTCTGATGGGTTAATTGATTAAATATATATTTAAATATTTAATCATGACAAAAACATTAAATACATATTTAAATATTTAAATTGATATAGAGTATAGGTACAATTGAGTTGTATTTGTAACTATAAAAAAGAGTAGGGAGTTATGCCTATTCACTCATAAACGCAAAACACGCAAAATCTTCATCTTCTTATACCATGACCCCTTCCTCTCTAGACTCTTATGGATACTCATCCTCTAACAATGGATTCTCTGATGAGTCAAAACATTACTCCGCCTACAAACGCAACACAACATCCAAGTACTCATGTGACGCTTTGAGATAACTCCATATTTTAGTTCTCCTTCGAAGATGAGTACGACTCTGGGGATTCCTGATCGTTATAGGGTTACGACACTGATCCAAACGAGCTTTCAAAACACAAAAAGAATAGAGACCCGTGGGATGGTGATGAGTTTGAAAACGTTCCGGAGTCGAAGGATGACGAAGATGAGGATGTAGACGATGAAATGGACACAGGAGTGGAAGAAGATGGTGAAGATAATGAGGAGGAAGATGAGAAAATGAAGGAGTCTGACTCAGAAGACTCTTCTGACGATTGATGATTATGGTGGTCTATTTGTTTTTTTGTTTGGATTTAAAATTACCAACTCTAAAACATGTTATATTTTTTGTTAAAGTTGAGTTTCCGGATAGTTGTAAGGGCCAGGTATGCTTTTATCTAATATTAAAACGTTATGATGTTAGCTTATGTGTACTTGCAAAGTGGATGGTTATTTTTGTGAAGCAATTGCGTTATTGCATTACCAGGAACTTGATATTATATAAATTAACTAAAAATGCATTGTGTTTGGTGGCTGTATCTCGCATTGTTAAAAGCAATGCAATCGTAATAGACTGTAAAAAAGAAATTGCATCAGTGTAAAATGGCAGCTCTTGCAATACCAAATAACAAAAAATGCACAGTGGTAACTAGTTGTATCTCGCATTTTCAGAAGCATTGCAATCGCAATAGATTATAACAAAGCAATCGCATCCCCAAAAAATGGTAGATTTTGCAATACCAAATAACTAAAAATGCGCTTTGTTTACTGGTTGTATCTTGTATTTTCAGAAGCATTGCAATTGTAATAGACTATAACAAAGCAATCACATCCATACAAAATGGTAGTTTACCAATAACTAAAAATGAGTTGTGTTTATGGGTTATATCTCGCATCATCAGAAGCATTGCAATGACAATTTATTTCAATAAAATAATCGCGTGCTAAAGTGAATAAAATCTCATTGTCAATAACAACCGTATCTCGCAAAGGTAGATACAATTGGTAGCATACAATCTAAATTGTGTATATATTTTACAATATTAATCTTAATGTTATGATATCGAATAGTAAATCACAAAGTGTAGACGAACATTAAAATTGCATAGTTTAGAAAACATATTGTACAACAATCGCATGTCATAGTGGAACCTCACAAGTCCTCCTATTATGGTCTGCTTTCGAATAACAACCGCACTGTAACTGGCTGGTTGTTATTTCTCATCTCGATGGAATTTTATTTTTCTTAGACCTTCTAGCTCGTGTTTTCATGTTGGGAGGCAAAATTTTAGGCTCAGACAAATCATTAGAGCTTGATCCTTTGCCGAAATTGGTTATAGCCGGTATGCTAAAATAATATGATGTGAAATTTCTAACTATGAAGAATAGCTCTATCAAAGTCATAAGAATTTTGTGAAGCGATGTTATTGTCGCTAATGCGTGAGGGCATGGAAAAAATTCTTGTTGCATGCATCACTACTCATTTGAAATCAAGCATGTTAAACTTACATACTAGCCATGTTCGACCATTTTCGACATTATGCTTAAATATTTTGTCAAACTCGGGGCATAAATTAGTGTTCCAGCTCAGCCCCTCCAAATAAAGTTGTGAAATTTGAGTCATAAGCAAGACTCTTATCTTGTCTACTAATTCTACAATGATAGATTGCATAGTTTTTTATCTGTGTGATAAACGATTCGGCAATAGTAGATGCCATAGCACCATAAAGTTTCACTTTGACGAATTCCTGGGCATACTTATCTGGAGGCAAATTGTCAAGAAATTTTGTAATTCCACTACCATATTCACTTAGAAATTTTGAAAGATAATCATTAAAAAGATCTAACATGGGAGCATAAGCACATCGATTAAAAAAACATAACATCATTTTTATACTCTTGGTTCGTACGCTCCAGAGCACTCTTCAGAGTCTAAATGAGATGAAAAATACAGTATGCATGATATCGATTCAGATATGCAACATAAACAACATTAATAATACCTAAATCGCGGTCCGATATAAATGTCATCTAACGGCCCTACAAATGAGGTTTCAGACACTCTAAAAACTATAGCCAATTGTCAGAATCTTCACTACCAACAATACAAAAAATGACAAAGAATCTATCTGCAATATCGAAACAGTTAACTACTCAGACATTTATTTCATCATTGGAATCTATGTTAGAATCACATAATAGAGACCGTTAGAATCACATCTTGATAATTGTACATACAAATTACATGTCTGCTAACAATATATTACACTTCTGCTAACAAATTACACGTCTGCTAACAATATAATTGCACATAAATCGTATTATTTAGTAACATTAAAATCACATCATATCGCCTTAACAAACAAATCAAAATCTAGCATACAAGCATTTACACCAGTCTAGCATGGTTATTATTTTTAAGCAAATCACATGAACTTGTAACAAATGAATGACACGAGATGTTAAGCCACAAGTATGAGGTCCAAATATAAGTAAACTCTCAAGAAATCAGTATATAATAAAGCGTGGAACATACTGGTTATTACCATCATTTACTACAGAAGATAGTAATACACCCATATGCTTGCCGGCTAAAAGGTTCCATCGACATACAACATCGGTCGACATAAATGAAAACCTTGAAGGTAGGAGTCAGATGGTATAAAACACCGCATGCATATATTTATAAGAGCTAATTCCAAGTGGCAGTTGGTAGTAATATCACGACTCTTCAATCGTTTGTAATATCCTTTTAGCAAAGAAAAAGAAGTATCACTATCTCCGTAAACTCCCCTCATTGTCTTCTCTAAATCATTCCACGAGAGATGGTAAGAGATGTCTAAACCATAGTCTTGTTTCACAGACGATTGTATACTTTTTGCGTTACCGAATGACATGTCCTAATCGAATCATGAATTTCATCCGTAATCAAATTAGATGTCAAAGGCCTATTATATCGTTTGGAGAAAATGAGGCTGCATGTATGTTGTTCCACAAACTGCTTTATTATCACGAAGCCGGTTCTGGAATCAATTGATGCATAAAGTCTCCATTTACATCCACTTGAGTCTTTGTTTTCACAATAAGAAGTGAACTCACTAAATGCAATATGCATGTACTTGAAAAGTAAAACTATGCTCTAAGATATGTCGACATAAGGATAACTTTAGACCTGCAACACCTTCATCAAAAGCTTGACCAATACGTGTGATAACATCAGCCTAATCGATAGTAGACAAATGTCTTTTATTTGTGTTCAGAATTAACTGAAACAATACTACTCTCCCCACTAGTTAGTTGATTATGAGAGGGTTCTCCCAAAATTTAGCTAGGTGGTTTACTCTTTTCTACCAACCATTTATGAACCAGTTGTTGTTCTATAACAAAACTAACGTTTTTAGACGCTCCAAATCAAGATATACCACTAAACTGATAAAAACCTTCTCAATATTAAACAAACAATTCTTATGATCACCGCATGAGTAGGTAATATTGTAGTTACCTCTAACCAGTTCGTCCCATCTTCTGTCAGTATAATCTTGAATACTTCAAAAGTTTTCAAACTTGGACAAAGGAACGATTGCAATTTGGTGACTATATTTGAAAATACAAATTATAGGTTTAGACATATATTACCATGTATTATACAAGTTTGAAATAATTAGTAGTATTAGGGTTCCACAAACAACTCACAATGCATGTTCATAATAATAATATACACAAATTGCGATGCCAAATAACAATATTATTCACTTGTCTAGCATGGTTAATACGAATAAGAAAATTGCATTAATGTGTAACATTATAATCGTATTATAAAGCCTAAAAATACGAATCATACAAATGTTTACTTCAGTCTAGCATGGTTAATAATACCAAATATATATATAAATGTACGAAAATCGCATATTATATTTATACAAAAATCGCGTTGTTCATAAACATGTAATATACATGTTCAGCTTTTCTAAATCTAAACTAATATCGCATAGTCGCGAACTGATTACCCATGCTAAAAATATCTAAAATTACATCCTTTATAACTTCGCATACTCAACTTGTCATACTGAAAACTAGATACCATCTTATAAACAGTCAACCACAACCAAAACAGCTACAATAATTGAATTGAAAACACAATACAACCTGTTTATAACCTAGCATCAACATAAAAACATGAAATCATGCAGTTACAAAATCCGTGTTGGAAAAAGAAAAAGAACATGACAGAAGCAGAGTTTCACCGATCAACAAATCCTCAGCCAACTGGAAAACCACATGGATAAAGATATTTATTGATCAAGAAAGGATTAGACAAGCGAAAAGCGCAAAACGATGATAAAGAAAGTAGTAAAAATCAAGAAACCAACATAAACAGCTACATGCAAACTCGAATTGTTAGTAGGCCATTCAGGGTGGTCTGAAATCGAGGATGAACTAACCTCTATCGAACTAACCTTCAAAATCGGGTTGTAGGTAGACTAGACGTGGAAGTATATCAATCACCGAAATTCTTATTTTTGAAATTCTAGTATTTTGTTAGGGTATGAAAAGAGGAAGACGGCTGCTTACAAATCTAAATGTTTAAAAGATCTATTTGGGGGAAATAAATCAACCACTCACACAAAAATATTATATAGTTGGTAGATGATATTTAAGATATTAAAAAACTACTTGTTAAGAGAAACAATCAAACAAGATGCCGAATGATTAGGGACAGAACATGGAAATGTACATTCCCAGGAAGCGGCTAGGGTTTTGTGTTTTATTAGAAAGTGTTCATTTTTATATTGAACTCTTTTTTTTAAATTTTATTTTTATAATGCAAACCCAAGTAAGGCTCTCAATATATAGAGAACTTAGAGGCCTATACAAGGAAACTTAATACACTGAATATTCTAACATTAATACACTGAATATTCTAACACTCCCCCTCAAGTTGTGTAGTGGGATCACCAATACCCAACTTGGATAAAACTGATTTGAATGTTCTTGCAGCAACCGCTTTCGCCAGTTGGTCTTCGGATCTAACAAACAGAAGTTCGACTGTCCCATCTTCAATCTTTTCTTTTATGAAATGCCTATCTATTTCATCGTGCTGTACCAGGTTCTCTGAAATCTTAATCGCAGCTTTATTATCGCACATTAACTGAGTTGGACACTTTAGGGGGAATCCGATTTCTTTCATTATCTTCTTTAACCAAAGTATCTCGGTAATCCCCTTAACGATTCTTCTAAATTCTGATTCAGCACTTGACAGTGATAGTAGTTTCTGTTTCTTACTCCTCTAAGTCACCAAGTTACCTCCAAGAAGATTAAAGTATCCAGCAGTTGATCGCCTGTCGTTAGGATTCCCTCCCCAATCAGCATCTGTGAATACTTCAACATCAAGGTGTCCATTTTTCTTAAAAATTATGTCTCTTCCTGGTGTGCCTTTGAGATATCGAATAATCCTCATTACTGCCTCCATATGGTGTTCCTGAGGATGATGCATGAACTGGCTAACTACTCCCACCGCGTATGCAATGTCGGGTCGAGTGTGAGCCAGGTAAATCAATTATCCCACCAACCTTTGGTACCTTTCTTTACTTGCTGGTCTGACCCCTTCAATTATCTTTAGTTTGTGATTCACAACCATAGGAGTGTCATTTGGTTTGCAATCCACCATGCTAACTTCAGCTAATAAATCCAATATATATTTCCGTTGGGAGATATAAATCCCTCCTCTTGACCTAAGAACCTCGATTCCTAGGAAATACTTCAATCCCCCAAGGTCTTTCATTTCGAACTCCTTGAAGAGGTTTTTCCTAAGAGAGCTAATTTCTTCTTCTTCATTCCTCATTATAATCATATCGTCGATATATATTATAAGGCAAGTGACTAATTCTCCTCTCTTTTTGTTAAACAAGGTATGATCCCCATTAATTTGTTTGTAGCTATACTGCTTCATTGCCATTGTAAATTTCCCAAACCAAGCACGAGGATACTGTTTGAGCTCATATAATTCCTTTTTCAGTTTACATACCTCATTTTCTTGAAAATCATCAGAGAACCCTAGTTGGGGTTCCATATATACCTCTTCTTCCAAGTCTCTATGTAAGAAAGCATTCTTTACATCGAATTGATGAAGAGGCCAGTCTTTATTCGCGGCTATTGAAAGTAAAACTCTGATAGTGTCAATCTTTGCAACCGAAGAGAACGTTTCAGAGTAGTATATACCATATGTTTGTGTATATCCTTTGGTAACCAATCTTGCCTTGTGTCGCTCAATGGTGCCATCAGATTTATATTTTATATTAAACACCCATCTACACGCGACTGCTTTCTTCCTTTGTGGTAATACACAATTATCCCATGTATCATTCCTTTTTAAAGCTTCCATTTCGGTATTCATTGCCTCGTGCCATTCAGTCATCTTCTTAGCTTCTTGAGCTGTTTTAGGGATTTGTTCAGAGAGAATAGTAGCTGAAAACGCTTGCAATCTTCGTCATTCCTTTCCTTTCCGTTTTTACCGGATATGTAGAAGCATGAGGAACGTGTTCCGGTGAATACCGGTTAGGAGGAACCCCTCTATTTTTTCTTGGGGGAAGAACCGAAGTTTGAGTTCCAACAAATGAACTTCCTGAAATGTCATGGTCAGTAGCATTTTGTGAATTATGATATTATAAATTGTTTACCTCTTGATGGTCATTTTCTTCGGCTGATTCACTGGTAGTATCCATGACATTTATTTCTTGTTGGATATTTTCTTCGAGAGAATCATTGGCGGTAAGAACTACATCGTCAGTCTCTTTTATGTTGGAAGAGGCGTGTTCGGTGGCGCCATCTACCAACTCTGTCAGCATATCCTCAAAGTAACTTTCATATAGCAACCAGTCAAGTGATTCACTTACTTTCTCCCCTTGGGAAAGAGATTGGTGGTCAAAAAAATAATCGGATTCTAAGAAGTCACAGTCCATGGTGCATGGATTCAACGAGTAACTAGATTGTAACACCGATATCCTATTTGATGAACACTGTACCGAACGAATACACACTTTTCAGCACATGGATTAAGTTTGTTTCGACTAGTTTTTAGGGATATGAACAAACACCGAACAACCAAAGACACGAGGTGGTAAGGTCATAACAAATAGAATTGTAACTTGGATGGCAAGCACTTGTAATGGAGTTTTATTTCCTAGACATCGGGTTGGTAGATGATTTGCAAGATACGTGGCTGTAGCAAGAGCTTCTGGCCAAAGAGAATGAGGAAATCTAGATTCAATCATAATAGCACGAGTTTTTTCAAGTAAAGTACAATTTTTTTCGTTCTGAAGTACCGTTTTTTGAGGTGTGTTTGGACAAGTGGTTTGATGGATAAGACCATTTGTTTTGAAAAAAATATGCATTGTTTGGTTGACAAACTCTGTTCCATTATCAGAACGAAGAATCTGTATTTTTTTTCAAATTGAGTCAAAATCATTTTGTAAAAACAAACAAATATTTCTGGTACTTCTGATATATGTTTCATGAAGTATATCCAAGTCATTCTTGAGAAATCATCCACAAATAAAACAAAGTATCTGATTTGATTGTTTTTGGAATTTGGTGCTGGACCCCAAACATCATAATGGATTAGTGAAAAAACATAATCAACTCTAGTATTACTTTGATTAAATGAGACCCTACGATTTTTTGCAAGAATGCAGGTTTCACATTTCTCATGAATGGAATTATTTAAAAAAAGACTAGGAAACAAACTTTTAAGATAGCTAAAAGAAGGATGACCGAGTCGCCAGTGCCATAACCAAAGTTGCCTTTCGGTTGTTCCGTGAACAAGCATGACATGTCCCTTATGAACTACCTCATCAACATAATAGAGACCTCCTTGTTCAGTACCACGCCCAATGATCTCATTCGTACGAATGTCCTGTAAAATGCAAAAAAATGGATACATAAGAACCACACAGTTGAGTTGGTTTGTCACTTGACTAACAAATAATAACTTTAATGATAGTGAAGGAATGTAGAGGCAGTTTTTAATTTCCATTTTTTCCGAAAAAATAATTGAACCTCCCGCTTTGACTTCACAAATTTCTCCACTAGCAGTCTCAATATGGGACTTCTTTGGAGATGACATGTCACCAAAATATTTAGGATCATAAGACATGGTTTCTGTAGCCGAGCAATCAAAGATCCAACTCATTGATTTCTCAAACCCTTTACCTCCAAGTTTTTCATAGGAGTTCGCCGCCATTCTTGCAAAACCAGTGCCACTTCCTTGCTCATTTTAGTCGGATCTTCACTGCCACTTGTAGACGAAGCCCGTTTGAAATTAGATCTGAAACACTGGTTATTTTTCTCCTTATGACCATCCTCCCACCATTCTGGATAGCGAACCAGCTGGAAACATGTCTCTTTAGTGTGTTTCTTCATCCCACAATGAGTGCAATATAACTTGGATTTATCTTCTTTCTCTTTGCATCAAAATTTAAACCTCTGTGCAAAATTTTTAGTAGCCAAACTCATTCCAATTTCAATCGAGTCACTATCAGAAGAACTTGATTTTAGTATATTAAGCCTGGCCACTTCCCTTCGTATTGTAGCATATGTTGTTTCCACGGAAGGAAGATGATCATTTTTCAGGATATCTCTCTTGACTGGTTCCAGCTTGTCATTAATCGCCATTAGAAATTGATAGAGTCTTTGTTCTTGAGTCTTCTTATTGTAGATCTGAATGTCTTCTGAGTCTTTCACAGGGTTCGGATCTCGCCTATCTATAGACATCCAGATGTTCTGCAGTTTGTTCCACAAGTCTTCTAGTGTATCAGACCCTTGCCTTAATGAATTAGCCCTCTTATGAAGGTCAAACACCTGTAACGAATCTGTACCAGAATCGTATGTGGTGGCTAACCCATCCCAGAGGGCTTTTGCAGTGGGATATTGCGAGACATTATTCACCAAGTTGGATTCAAGATTCTGGATAATCCATGTGAAAACACATTGATCATCTTGTTCCCACCGTGTATATGTTTTGTCAGTTTTGGATGGAGGTGTCGGCTCCCCTGTAATGTGAGAACCTCTCCCCCTTCCCCCAATTGCTTTCTTCATCAGGTTTGCCGAGTCATTGTGTGCCCAATTCATTTCGGTTTTTTCATCCGTCATTTTTATTTGTATATTGTAATTTAATTTTTTATTATTTTGGATTTTTTAAAGCAAATAGAAATGTATTACTTAATTGAGAGTTTTACAAAAACAAGTCTCAAATTGAGAACTTAACAGAAGAACAAGGACCAAAATCTAATTAGACCATAAAAACATAAAACAATTCCCATTTTGAAGAAAAACCCTAAATTACGAATACGCAACTGAAAACTCTTTCCTTCGCTCTAAACAACCACTCCAAGCAGAGAAACACCCAGATTAGCTCGAAGACAGAAAGTTAACATAAAAGAGAGCCGAAATCAAGCTGACTTCTTAATCTATCCAGGATCAATGTATCCGATTCCTAGGCTTTCAAGCGTTGTGATAGCCAATAAAGGAATCAGAGCATTGATTCTTTCAAAGGTGTGGTCATGGCGAACTGAGATGACCAACTTAGCAATCCAATCGGTCGCCAGATTCTGATTTCTTGAAATGTGACGGAGAGTCATGCATGGATGAATTAGGCTTCGACAAATAGCAATCATGGGCTTATGGAGAAGGGCAGCAATGCCAGAGGCAAGAATGTTGATTAGAGTCAAACAATCAGACTCTATATCAACATTCTGCCAATGGTTTCTCTTGCAAAGGATGAGCACCTCAATGAGAGCTCTGCATTCAGCCTGAAGAAGATTCATCTTTCTAAAAGTCAACCGGAGCCCAAGACAACATCTCCGTTCTCGTTTCTGACAATGATGCCACCGATGGACTCTCCAGCAAAGCTGCAAGCACCATCGATGTTGATTTTGAATCTTCCCGGACTTGAAGCCATCCACCTCAGGTAAGCATGATTTATTTTCCTGTTATTTATGGTTTTGCATCCCAACGCTGAACCTGCGTCAATAATATTTGACCAGTGTTTAATGTTCAATTTGTTAGTTGAGTCAATTCCCAGAATGGTTCTGGTAATTCTGTCAGTAGCACTGTTAAAATTATCATAAGTGTTATTGAACTTGCAGCAGTTCCTGTTATACCAAATTGTCCAACAAATTATTTGTGGGACAAGATAGGTAACATGAAACTTGCTGTTAGTAGACCAGAACCAACAATGAAGGATATGATTGAGCGTCGTAAAATGCATTAGGGGGATCTTAATAAGCACCCAAATTAATTCCAAATAGGCCAGGAAAATTTGCAGTTGACGAAAAGCTGATTTTTCTCTTCACAACTGCAATAGAACTGGCACTTGGAGACAGTAATGATGTGCCTCTGGAAAGAATGTTATCAATTGGGGAATTTTTTTTAACCAGCTTCCAAAATAAAAAAGAAATTTTTTTAGGAATAAAATGATTCCAATTTTTTTAAATAACAATGATTTGTTGTGTCTCTTTCTTAAACTTTCCCAGGTGATATTGGTATTAAAATTATTATCATTAGATAATTTCCACACAATTTTATCTTCCTGTTCAGGTCTGAGTTTGAAACAGTTAATCTGTTTAACTCTTTCTTGAGTCAGCAAGTTAGAAAGAGTGTGGTTGTCCCAACCATTATCTTTCTAAATGGTTTTAACACTAATAGAAAGAAACGATCTATTAGAGTTATAGTTACTGATGAGAGAAGGCATATCATGCCACTCATCAAACCGTAAACCTATAGAACCTTTACCAATAATCCATTTCACATTGTTTTCAACATGGTCTTTAATAGAGTTAAGCCTTTTCCATACAATAGAGTCAGTATTTTTGCATTTAGCTTTAATAGGGTGAGAGTTAGGGCTGTAAGTAAGGTGCATAATCTTAGCCCAAAGGCAAGTATTTTTCCTAAAAATGAACCAGAGCTTTCGAGAGAAAGTGTTTTGAATATCAATCAGCCTTTTGATATTCAATCCACCTTCTTTAAAAGGCTTGCAAAGCTGGTTCCAGGAGGTCCAGTTAATAGCTTTATCATTAAAGTTGGACCTCTAAAGAAATTTATTAAAACAGAGCTCAATTTTGTTGATGATAGAAGTGGGGATAACATTGTTGATAAGAGACAATCTGCCCCCAAAGGACGGATGTTTCATATCCCAATCAGAAATTTTGTTATGAATTTTTTCAAGTAAAGGCAAGTAATTCTTCCCCTTGTTGTTTGCAGCAACTGTGATGCCAAGATAGGTGAAAGGAGCAGTGTTAACATTGAATCTAATAGCCAACTTCAGCTTTGTAGTGCAAGATTGAGGAGATTTAGCATAGGGAATAAGTTTTGTTTTTTCCTTATTGATAACTTGCCCAGAGGCTAATTGGTAGTGATCAAACAGACAACTCAGTTTGTCAATGGTGGAGGGAGTACTGTTGGTGAAGATGATTATGTCATCTGCAAATGCCAAGCTAGGTAAGATATAACCTGATTTCAAATGAAATTTCATGTTGTTATTTTCTTTAAAAAGATTAGACAGGCCTCTAATGAGAGCTTCCTCAGTAAGAATGAATAGACTTGGAGACTGTGGGTCTCATTTTCTTAATCCATTCTTCTGAGGAAAGTAACCCACACTAGTACCATTGATAAGGATAGAGATCATAACATTAGAAATCATATCTTTAATAAGAAGGATTAGGTTATTAGAAAAGCTAAAACACTTCAAAATTTTGAGAACAACGGCATGATACATTCTGTCAAATGCCTTTAACATATCAAGCTGCACCATAATATTTCCTTTGTTGGGCTTTATATTAATGTTATGAATCATTTCTTTGGCTATACGAATATTTTCACGAATCATCCTATGCTTAACAAAAGCACCATGACAATTAGAAATGATATTAGACAAGAAAACGACAATTCTATTGTTGATTAAGCTAGATATCAGTCTGTTGAAAATAGTGCAAAGGCTGATGGGCCTGTAGTTATTCCAATTAACCGGATTATGAACTTTGGGAATAAGGCAAATCCCAGTGGAAAAGACACCCTTAGGGATACTACAGCCCTTTAGATAGGCATTAAGAGCATTGCAAAGGTCTAAGTTAATAATCTCCCAACAAGTTTTAAGAAAGAAGGAATTGAAACCATCCCTGCCTGCACCACTATCATTCTTCATTGTGCTGACAATAGACCATACCTCCTCTTTAGTTGTAGGCTTTAGGATAATATTATTGTCCATATTAGTAATGAGCTTAGGAATATTTTTCAAAAGAGCATCATGCATTAAATCATCATTGCTAATATAGTGATCAGTAGCTAAAACCTTTTTAAAATAAGATTCAATAGACTTAACTATTTCATTATGACTTTGAAGCCATACACCATTTTCCTTTATCCCATTGATTGAGTTCTTATTTCTCTTCTTAGAAACGTAATTATGGTACAGCTTAGTGTTACCATTGCTCTCATTCAGCCAAGTGTTAAAACATTTTTGTCTCCAGTAGCTCTCTTCATTCCTAAGAGCCTGAATAAGAGTGTTGTTAGCTTTAGATAAGTTAGCCTTAGATACACTATTGTTGTCCCTTTGGTGAATGATCTCTTTGCGGTTAACATCATCGGTAACATCTTTCACTTTATTAAAAATATTGCCAAAATGCTTAATGTTCCAGTCCTTAAGAAACTTTTTAACTCTCATAAGTTTAAACCAGAAAACATAGTTAGTATTACCTTTACAATAAGAATTCCAATTCTGCTTAACTACACTCAAGAAATCAGAGTCATTAGTCCAAGCATTGATAAATTTGAAATTGCATTTGTTATATAAGGAAATATTATTATTACTACTGGATAGAGTAATGAGCAAATGAGTATGGTCAGAACAGGTTCTGACCATGTGAAAAACCTGGATACAATTCATAGTAGAATCCATGTTGATGTTGATTAATGCTCTGCCTAATCTTTTCCAACATTTGTTGTTGCTCCAGGTATATCTGGATCCCACGTAACCAATGTCCTCAAGGCTACAAAGCCTAATGGATTCGTTGAAATCATCAGTACTAGTATCATCAAAGGTGGAGCAGCCAAGCTGGTCTTCAGCGCAAGTGATGGAATTGAAGTCACCAGCTACCATCAAAAGCTTAGCATCACTAGCAAATGAAACCATCTGACTCCAGAGGACTTTACGAAGAGCTCTTTGATTCTTAGCATAAACAGAGGTAAAATTAAAAGTAAAATTAGTGAACATGATTTCCATATGAAGGAACTGGTCATGATCAATATTAACAGTGATGTTAATGTCCTCTAACCAGAAAATCCACAATTTGTTAGAGCAGTTAGACACAAATTTACAAAGACCAATTCTCTTAGCAATATTATCAATCTTGTCAATTCTAGCCATAGGCCCCTGGATAGCAATAAACTTGACCTTTTCATTTTGAATCATTGATTTAAGCCTAGATAAGGTAGGATTGTTGTTGACACCTCGAGCATTCCAACTAATGATTTTTATCATTATCAGATAAAGATTTGGTATAATTTTTCTCTCTTTTCAGAAGAGAGTTGATAGACAATATTTTAACACTTTTACTTCAGTAAGTAGACTTGATCTTGCTACTAATTATGGTGTTGAAATCATGGTCAGGGGGTGGCACTAGGAGACACATTGCAACTGCCAATATTGTCACGTTGAGGAGAAGGGGAAGATTCAACAATCTGATTATCAGAGTTATTTTGATAATCTTGGTCCAAACGATGAAGGGCACCTATTATTTCTGGCTCATTTCTTGATAAACTTTCTTCCTTTTCAAGACTTAGCGCAAGATTAACAAAAGTTGTAGGTTCCATAGTAGTATCTTTGGCTGTAATAACAGACTTTATCTTTCTTCTGTAAAATTTACTAAATGTTTGTCACTGAGTTACTTTAGGTATTTGTAAATTGGTAGAGCTCTCTTGTAAAGAATCATTTTGAATAATATCATCAGTTTTTTTAACAGTTTCTTTACTTTTATCTCTTTCTTTATCTTTCGAATCAGTTTTTCAATATTCATCAACATTGTAACCTAAATGATAGCAGTTGTAGCAGTAGGCAGGGACATTTCTATAACTAACACCAACCCAACACCCATCATTTTCGCCGAAACCCACCCACAATCTTCTTTTAAGCTTCTTAGATAAATCAATCTCAACTTGGGCGTATCACGCATTGCTATTGGCTCTGTAATTGTCAGGGACAATAGTTCGATATACTATGCCAAAAGAGGAAGCAAGATCTTTAATCACAGAGCTGTTATACAAATACTCTGGGAGCCTTTCCAATCTGACCCAAAGTAAGACTATAAGGTTTTCATGACTTTTATTGAACTCAGGGCACCACTTTAACAATCTCATGGTTTTTCTGTCGATGCACCAAATTTTTTTAGACCAAAGAGTGTTGAAATCGTATCTTAAGCAAAACTCTATAAGAATGTGACGTAAATAAATGGTTATGAAGCTGTATGATCCTTTGAATTTGAAGGATTCAAGAAAGGCATGCAACGAAGCTCTTTTAGGTATTCCCAGGCTGAATTTTCCGATCAGGGTTGTTCTCTATTGTTGCAGGAGGATATCTTTAGTATCTTTCGAGTATTGAATCGAGTTATGATCATCAGACTCTTTAATGAAGTCTGGGAAAGTTTCTTGTCGTGAGTTTGGTTTCAAGATATCAACGAATGATTTCTTGAAATTGTTTTAGTTTTTAGTTTCAGTGTTAGGGAGAAGAGAGGGATACTCTTCATTGTTGAAAGCGTCATGCGCCATTAGAGAACAGAGCAAAGATCATCGGAATCAATGGCAAATATCGCCGAAAAGAACAGCAGAGGATCACCGGAGAGAAACGGAGACTAAGAAAAGTTGCCAGGGGGCAATCAAGGAAGAAGAGAGAATACAGGGAAGCGCCTCTGAAGTTAATCAGAGGAGTGCTTTCCCTGAAAACTCCGGCGAAAGACACCAGAGAAGCTTAAAAATCTTGGAGGGAAGCCAACCTTCTGTTTTTCTTATTTTTTGGATTTAAAACCATTTGGTTTATTCCAACACACCATTGATTCACTTTATCTCACTTGGTGTGGCGCGACTTATTGCTCACTTGCCCACTTATAGTTGGTCATTGTTGTTATGTTAATACTTTTGCATTTCATACCATCAACCATTTCCAATATGTTGTTCTTTTATGTGCCACTCGAGAAGGGTATGAGAGTTAGCATGACGTACACCATAACCAATAGAACTCCCATAAAACATTTAGGTCCAATTAATAGTAACTATTAAAAAATAACATTAGTTACTTATATTTCATAATGCCTCAACTTACCGAAATCATAAACTCCCTTAATACCCTCCTTCCAATTTCAGAAGCTGACGATATTTTCTTTTGGATCCCTAACAAGTCCAAACCGCATTTTACTATCAAAAGCATGTACGCCGCCCTCAGGCCTTCGAGGGATAAAGTCGCATGGGCCTCTTTAATCTGGAATGAGTATTCTATTCCGAGACATTACTTTTTCACTTGGATGACCATCTACTACAAGCTCACGACTCCGGATAAGCTTATTGGTTGGGGTCTCGATACCCCATCTAAGTGCGTTCTCTTCTCAAATTTCCCTTAAATATTGAAGCATCTCCTTATTCTCTGCCCTTACTTCTTCTTTATATGGGAGGTTATTACCAGAAAGCTCTTCATCGATTCAATCCCCACCTCATGGGCCTCTTTTCTTGAGGAGGCTAGCGCTTGGGCTTCTTCTAGTAACAAAATCGTCCATGTATGGCGAAATGCATTTTGTTCGATCATATACTATATCTGGATAAAAAGAAACACTCGAATCTTCAAAAGCAAGCAAGAGTTAAAGTCGAGTGTTGCGCATTACATTCTTTCAGACCTTCGGTACCGCTACCACGACACGAAGTTCATTTTTTCTTTGTAATTGGTTATCCGATGTTTGTCATTTCTCACCTACCACGACAAGAAGTTCATTTTTTATTTGTAATTGGTTATCCGATGTTTGTCATTTCTCGGCTTATTTTTTAACAAGGGCATCCGGTGCCTTCTGGATCATTTTGTAAACATTTTCATTCATTTATAAATATTTACACCTATTTATACAAACAAAATAAATATATTTCATTATAATTTTTTATGTTTTTACCAAAAATACATTAAAAAAATTAATTATACTTTTTGTTGATTTTTTTTGAGTTTTTTATTTTACATTTGATCAATACGAAAGACTCATCAAATATTATAATCAACCAAACTATTTTTAAAAAAATAAATTATTTTATTAAACATTTCCTTTGGGTCGTCGAGAAACATCGTATGCACGTTAATTTTGTATTGCATAAAATTTATACTTAGTTGCAGACTATATACGAGAATATGGGGAACATGAATGTTACACATAAATATTGTTTTACACCAACACATATAATAATATGTATTTTTAATATAATATTATTTAAAATATTTCAATTTTTTTAGTGGTGTAAATGCATAATGACATGTTGTATTTGAATATAAATTAGTCATAAATATATATGAATTTTTCTATATATATAAACGAATCCAAATAGAAGGAGCGAGCCGTCTCTCTGAAAACTATCATGGATCACATCACTTACATTATTTACAAGCTTTACTATGCGAACCTCTTACAAACAACTTACCGATACGATGACCGTAAGGTTGCATTCGAGCTTGGATGTTTTCATCACTTAAACAAATTAAGTAAGGTTATTTCCCTCAAATGAAAACCATCATTAAATAGACATAACTAAACACTGATAGTTAATGTTTGCTAAATGGGGAATCTAGTGGTGGTCGTCTCCTTAGAAATAATAAGGGTGACATAATTGCTGCTTTTGGTAGACTATATAATAAACAGTTCCCCATTATAGCTGAATATAAATCCCTTTTATATGGTCTCCTATTGTGCAAGAAAAAAGGTCTTTACCACTTAGATATTGAAATTGACTATTCTATCATGTTAGAAAATAATTCAACAAGGAAAGTCCCTTGGTATTTGTCACGTATCACTGATGGTTGTAGAAAAATTACAGCGCCTAGTATGAATCAGGTACACATATATAAAGAGTAAAACCAAGCTTCCGATTGGTTAGCCAAATGGACATTAAAAGTAAAATGAAGCTCGAATTTACTCAGGAATAGACTCATGCTCAACTAAGATCATTACGTTTCTGGAAAGCCCTGATGTTAGTTACTTAAGGCTTGAAAACTGATAAACTACCTCTATATCATGAACCTCATAATTCTTAAGTTTGCGACAACACTAATATGCTCTTATCTTGTTTTACATATCATCAAAGCTAAAGCATTTTAATATGCTCACAATATTTTTATCAACAATTGAATCAATTATTTAAGCTAGACAACATTCAATAAAGGCTGTCATCAACTAATTACTATGTAAGTAACACTCTTCCTAAGCTGGTCTACATACCTGACTTCCACTGATTTTTTAGACCTTTGATTTTGTAGGAACAAATTACCAACTCACAAAAACTTAAAAAAAGAAACCATGAAAGATTTATCCGAGAGTTTCCGAAAACAATCAAGCTCGAACTCTGTAAAGATAAATAAATTAATTAAAAAAGACACAAGTTCTCCATATCAAAGACATTTCGTTGGTTTATCAACATCTTGTTATCTTCAAATAAAGTTTCACCATCAATAAAGCAACTACATCGAACAATTGAGTATGTAAATCTTTGTTCGACCCGCAAGATAAAGAAAAGCTCTTAATATTTTATGACGAACACAAATACAGTAGGATATTAATTCAAATGAACCTGATGTTCCTTTATTATACACGTTGATTCAAAGTCCGAAGACAAATTGTTGAAATATGTAATTATTGCACGCCATAATTTTGTTTCCAATCATTTAGTGCATATGAGATTTATTGTAAAGGTACACTGATATTAATGGCAATGGTTTGTCCGCGGGCTGGGCTCGAGTCGGCCTGTCTGAGCACGCTTTTTGAACACTTAAGCCTAAACGCTACCCGACCTGATCCCGAGCTTATATTTTCAAACCCTAGTCCGTCTGTTCATGTCCTTCGGCCAACCCAGCTTGACCTGCGGACATTAATTTTAATATTTTTTAATATTTTTAAATTTTTAAATTTATTATATATATATATATATTATTAAATATATAAATTATTTTTTATAATTTTCGATCCGGAACGGGTCAGACAAATTAGAAACCCAAACCCGACCCGTTTGAGGGTTACAATTTCTTAACTAGAACCCGACTCGTTCTATGTTCGGCCGTACAAAACCCGGTCAGGCCGGATCGGGTTAGGTCAAACAAGAATCAAATTGTCATTCCTAATAAGACTACAGTTTAATATATATATATATATATTATGTGTAGATATGTGTGCAGTGTGTTTTTGAAGGCTGTAAAAAAATTATATTAGTGACATATGAGTTTCATGTACATGTAGTATTCTTACGATATAAATTTGTGTGTTTTTTTTAAATATTTTTTATTATGTTTTGTCTATTATTATTGTGCGTTTATAAAGATGTTGTTACTTAACTGAATATCACTTTATGTATAAATTGTTTATGTGAACCTATAATAAAAAAAACTTCACCATATATATATATATATATAAATAAGTACATTATCATTGTACTTTGTGAGCATTTATTATAAATTTCATTATTCTTTTAAGTTTCCTACACGTTGATGTTGATGTTGATGTGATGATTACATTCATTTGCTTCATTCGTTTGTGTGAATGCTATTTCTTAATGTATATATCTAAATCTATGTGTATATGATTTTACGTAACCTAGAGATTAACGAACACATATGTAGGGTAAAACATATTTTAATAGAGTTCATTTGCTTTTTGGAGTCTTTTTTGTTTTATCGGCCTTGCTGCATGTTAATAATGGCGACATTCATGAATCATGCAAAAAATCCCGATGTCCAACCATTCTCTATCACTTATCATATATATATAAGATTGAAATATTATCTTATAAATTTATTAAAACCATCTAATCACGGCTATTTATTCAAATCAGTCACCGATTTCCAAATAATATAAACCAACAACGAAGAACATAAAAAATACATCTAATAAGTAATCAACGTCTTATAGCAAGTCATGAATATGGATCCTCTATAATCTGTGTCTCGACTATAACAAAATTTCCATTTAACATCCTTTGATTATGACAATTTTGATAAATTTAGTCTTTGATTCAAGGACTAAATTTATAATAATCGGCATAGTTGAGGGACGCTCACTAAGATTTTAAATTTAAAGCACTATGTACAAGAAATTTTCATAGTCGGCGGACATCATCACTCATTTTTAGTAAAAAAAATCTATTAAAAAATCGTCATATTAAAAGAATCAAAAAAAATTAAGCCAAAATCTTTTTGATGTTCTATGCAACAATACAAGATTAATTGTGATTGTTTTGGCTGATCATATTATTGATGCTGAAATAATAACCACCAACCACATTGAAGATTTAATATTTATTCATCAAATTATTCTCTCATCAACTTGTAACAATGTTTTTTTATTTTTTTAAAAGAAGATAATTTCGTTACAAATTATTACACGATGATAATCAATAAAAGTCTTGGTTAAAATTTAAATAATGTTGATGTTTATTTTACCTCAGTCCATTTTTGGCACATAGACAATTGTATGTTATCGTTTCCTGAGTAACTGATCGAGAATGATTAAAAATATGCATAAAAAACTTTCAAAATGATCTCTTTGCGGTTAACATCATCGGTAACATCTTTCACTTTATTAAAAATATTACCAAAATGCTTAATGTTCCAGTCCTTAAGAAACTTTTTAACTCTCATAAGTTTAAACCAGAAAACATAGTTAGTATTACCTTTACAATAAGAATTCCAATTCTGCTTAACTACACTCAAGAAATCAGAGTCATTAGTCCAAGCATTGATAAATTTGAAATTGCATTTGTTATATAAGGAAATATTATTATTACTACTGGATAGAGTAATGAGCAAATGAGCATGGTCAGAACAGGTTCTGACCATGTGAAAAACCTGGATACAATTCATAGTAGAATCCATGTTGATGTTGATTAATGCTCTGCCTAATCTTTTCCAATATTTGTTGTTGCTCCAGGTATATCTGGATCCCACGTAACCAATGTCCTCAAGGCTACAAAGCCTAATGGATTCGTTGAAATCATCAGTACTAGTATCATCAAAGGTGGAGCAGCCAAGCTGGTCTTCAGCGCAAGTGATGGAATTGAAGTCACCAGCTACCATCAAAAGCTTAGCATCACTAGCAAATGAAACCATCTGACTCCAGAGGACTTTACGAAGAGCTCTTTGATTCTTAGCATAAACAGAGGTAAAATTAAAAGTAAAATTAGTGAACATGATTTCCATATGAAGGAACTGGTCATGATCAATATTAACAGTGATGTTAATGTCCTCTAACCAGAAAATCCACAATTTGTTAGAGCAGTTAGACACAAATTTACAAAGACCAATTCTCTTAGCAATATTATCAATCTTGTCAATTCTAGCCATAGGCCCCTGGATAGCAATAAACTTGACCTTTTCATTTTGAATCATTGATTTAAGCCTAGATAAGGTAGGATTGTTGTTGACACCTCGAGCATTCCAACTAATGATTTTTATCATTATCAGATAAAGATTTGGTATAATTTTTCTCTCTTTTCAGAAGAGAGTTGATAGACAATATTTTAACACTTTTACTTCAGTAAGTAGACTTGATCTTGCTACTAATTATGGTGTTGAAATCATGGTCAGGGGGTGGCACTAGGAGACACATTGCAACTGCCAATATTGTCACGTTGAGGAGAAGGGGAAGATTCAACAATCTGATTATCAGAGTTATTTCGATAATCTTGGTCCAAACGATGAAGGGCACCTATTATTTCTGGCTCATTTCTTGATAAACTTTCTTCCTTTTCAAGACTTAGCGCAAGATTAACAAAAGTTGTAGGTTCCATAGTAGTATCTTTGGCTGTAATAACAGACTTTATCTTTCTTCTGTAAACTTTACTAAATGTTTGTCACTGAGTTACTTTAGGTATTTGTAAATTGGTAGAGCTCTCTTGTAAAGAATCATTTTGAATAATATCATCAGTTTTTTAACAGTTTCTTTACTTTTATCTCTTTCTTTATCTTTCGAATCAGTTTTTCAATATTCATCAACATTGTAACCTAAATGATAGCAGTTGTAGCAGTAGGCAGGGACATTTCTATAACTAACACCAACCCAACACCCATCATTTTCGCCGAAACCCACCCACAATCTTCTTTTAAGCTTCTTAGATAAATCAATCTCAACTTGGGCGTATCACGCATTGCTATTGGCTCTGTAATTGTCAGGGACAATAGTTCGATATACTATGCCAAAAGAGGAAGCAAGATCTTTAATCACAGAGCTGTTATACAAATACTCTGGGAGCCTTTCCAATCTGACCCAAAGTAAGACTATAAGGTTTTCATGATTTTTATTGAACTCAGGGCACCACTTTAACAATCTCATGGTTTTTCTGTCGATGCACCAAATGTTTTTAGACCAAATAGTGTTGAAATCGTCTCTTAAGCAAAACTCTATAAGAATGTGACGTAAATAAATGGTTATGAAGCTGTATGATCCTTTGAATTTGAAGGATTCAAGAAAGGCATGCAACGAAGCTCTTTTAGGTATTCCCAGGCTGAATTTTCCGATCAGGGTTGTTCTCTATTGTTGCAGGAGGATATCTTTAGTATCTTTCGAGTATTGAATCGAGTTATGATCATTAGACTCTTTAATGAAGTCTGGGAAAGTTTCTTGTCGTGAGTTTGGTTTCAAGATATCAACGAATGATTTCTTGAAATTGTTTTAGTTTTTAGTTTCAGTGTTAGGGAGAAGAGAGGGATACTCTTCATTGTTGAAAGAGTCATGCGCCATTAGAGAACAGAGCAAAGATCATCGGAATCAATGGCAAATATCGCCGAAAAGAACAGCAGAGGATCACCGGAGAGAAACGGAGACTAAGAAAAGTTGCCAGGGGGCAATCAAGGAAGAAGAGAGAATACAGGGAAGCGCCTCTGAAGTTAATCAGAGGAGTGCTTTCCCTGAAAACTCCGGCGAAAGACACCAGAGAAGCTTAAAAATCTTGGAGGGAAGCCAACCTTCTGTTTTTCTTATTTTTTGGATTTAAAACCATTTGGTTTATTCCAACACACCATTGATTCACTTTATCTCACTTGGTGTGGCGCGACTTATTGCTCACTTGCCCACTTATAGTTGGTCATTGTTGTTATGTTAATACTTTTGCATTTCATACCATCAACCATTTCCAATATGTTGTTCTTTTATGTGCCACTCGAGAAGGGTATGAGAGTTAGCATGACGTACACCATAACCAATAGAACTCCCATAAAACATTTAGGTCCAATTAATAGTAACTATTAAAAAATAACATTAGTTACTTATATTTCATAATGCCTCAACTTACCGAAATCATAAACTCCCTCAATACCCTCCTTCCAATTTCAGAAGCTGACGATATTTTCTTTTGGATCCCTAACAAGTCCAAACCGCATTTTACTATCAAAAGCATGTACGCCGCCCTCAGGCCTTCGAGGGATAAAGTCGCATGGGCCTCTTTAATCTGGAATGAGTATTCTATTCCGAGACATTACTTTTTCACTTGGATGACCATCTACTACAAGCTCACGACTCCGGATAAGCTTATTGGTTGGGGTCTCGATACCCCATCTAAGTGCGTTCTCTTCTCAAATTTCCCTTAAATATTGAAGCATCTCCTTATTCTCTGCCCTTACTTCTTCTTTATATGGGAGGTTATTACCAGAAAGCTCTTCATCGATTCAATCCCCACCTCATGGGCCTCTTTTCTTGAGGAGGCTAGCGCTTGGGCTTCTTCTAGTAACAAAATCGTCCATGTATGGCGAAATGCATTTTGTTCGATCATATACTATATCTGGATAAAAAGAAACACTCGAATCTTCAAAAGCAAGCAAGAGTTAAAGTCGAGTGTTGCGCATCACATTCTTTCAGACCTTCGGTACCGCTACCACGACATGAAGTTCATATTTTCTTTGTAATTGGTTATCCGATGTTTGTCATTTCTCACCTACCACGACAAGAAGTTCATTTTTTATTTGTAATTGGTTATCCGATGTTTGTCATTTCTCGGCTTATTTTTTAACAAGGGCATCCGGTGCCTTCTGGATCATTTTGTAAACATTTTCATTCATTTATAAATATTTACACCTATTTATACAAACAAAATAAATATATTTCATTATAATTTTTTATGTTTTTACCAAAAATACATTAAAAAAATTAATTATATTTTTTGTTGATTTTTTTTGAGTTTTTTATTTTACATTTGATCATTACGAAAGACTCATCAAATATTATAATCAACCAAACTATTTTTAAAAAAATAAATTATTTTATTAAACATTTCCTTTGGGTCGTCGAGAAACATCGTATGCACGTTAATTTTGTATTGCATAAAATTTATACTTAGTTGCAGACTATATACGAGAATATGGGGAACATGAATGTTACACATAAATATTGTTTTACACCAACACATATAATAATATGTATTTTTAATATAATATTATTTAAAATATTTCAATTTTTTTAGTGGTGTAAATGCATAATGACATGTTGTATTTGAATATAAATTAGTCATAAATATGTTATGAATTTTTCTATATATATAAACGAATCCAAATAGAAAGAGCGAGCCGTCTCTCTGAAAACTATTATGGATCACATCACTTACATTATTTACAAGCTTTACTATGCGAACCTCTTACAAACAACTTACCGATACGATGACCGTAAGGTTGCATTCGAGCTTGGATGTTTTCATCACTTAAACAAATTAAGTAAGGTTATTTCCCTCAAATGAAAACCATCATTAAATAGACATAACTAAACACTGATAGTTAATGTTTGCTAAATGGGGAATCTAGTGGTGGTCGTCTCCTTAGAAATAATAAGGGTGACATAATTGCTGCTTTTGGTAGACTATATAATAAACAGTTCCCCATTATAGCTGAATATAAATCCCTTTTATATGGTCTCCTATTGTGCAAGAAAAAAGGTCTTTACCACTTAGATATTGAAATTGACTATTCTATCATGTTAGAAAATAATTCAACAAGGAAAGTCCCTTGGTATTTGTCACGTATCACTGATGGTTGTAGAAAAATTATAGCGCCTAGTATGAATCAGGTACACATATATAAAGAGTAAAACCAAGCTTCCGATTGGTTAGCCAAATGGACATTAAAAGTAAAATGAAGCTCGAATTTACTCAGGAATAGACTCATGCTCAACTAAGATCATTACGTTTCTGGAAAGCCCTGATGTTAGTTACTTAAGGCTTGAAAACTGATAAACTACCTCTATATCATGAACCTCATAATTCTTAAGTTTGCGACAACACTAATATGCTCTTATCTTGTTTTACATATCATCAAAGCTAAAGCATTTTAATATGCTCACAATATTTTTATCAACAATTGAATCAATTATTTAAGCTAGACAACATTCAATACAGGCTGTCATCAACTAATTACTATGTAAGTAACACTCTTCCTAAGCTGGTCTACATACCTGACTTCCACTGATTTTTTAGACCTTTGATTTTGTAGGAACAAATTACCAACTCACAAAAACTTAAAAAAAGAAACCATGAAAGATTTATCCGAGAGTTTCCGAAAACAATCAAGCTCGAACTCTGTAAAGATAAATAAATTAATTAAAAAAGACACAAGTTCTCCATATCAAAGACATTTCGTTGGTTTATCAACATCTTGTTATCTTCAAATAAAGTTTCACCATCAATAAAGCAACTACATCGAACAATTGAGTATGTAAATCTTTGTTCGACCCGCAAGATAAAGAAAAGCTCTTAATATTTTATGACGAACACAAATACAGTAGGATATTAATTCAAATGAACCTGATGTTCCTTTATTATACACGTTGATTCAAAGTCCGAAGACAAATTGTTGAAATATGTAATTATTGCACGCCATAATTTTGTTTCCAATCATTTAGTGCATATGAGATTTATTGTAAAGGTACACTGATATTAATGGCAATGGTTTGTCCGCGGGCTGGGCTCGAGTCGGCCTGTCTGAGCACGCTTTTTGAACACTTAAGCCTAAACGCTACCCGACCTGATCCCGAGCTTATATTTTCAAACCCTAGTCCGTCTGTTCATGTCCGTCGGCCAACCCAGCTTGACCTGCGGACATTAATTTTAATATTTTTTAATATTTTTAAATTTTTAAATTTATTATATATATATATATATATATTATTAAATATATAAATTATTTTTTATAATTTTCGATCCGGAACGGGTCAGACAAATTAGAAACCCAAACCCGACCCGTTTGAGGGTTACAATTTCTTAACTAGAACCCGACTCGTTCTATGTTCGGCCGTACAAAACCCGGTCAGGCCGGATCGGGTTAGGTCAAACAAGAATCAAATTGTCATTCCTAATAAGACTACAATTTAATATATATATATATATATATTATGTGTAGATATGTGTGTAGTGTGTTTTTGAAGGCTGTAAAAAAATTATATTAGTGACATATGAGTTTCATGTACATGTAGTATTCTTACGATATAAATTTGTGTGTTTTTTTTTAAATATTTTTTATTATGTTTTGTCTATTATTATTGTGCGTTTATAAAGATGTTGTTATTTAATTGAATATCACTTTATGTATAAATTGTTTATGTGAACCTATAATAAAAAAAACTTCACCATATATATATATATATATATATATATATATAAATAAGTACATTATCATTGTACTTTGTGAGCATTTATTATAAATTTCATTATTCTTTTAAGTTTCCTACACGTTGATGTTGATGTTGATGTGATGATTACATTCATTTGCTTCATTCGTTTGTGTGAATGCTATTTCTTAATGTATATATCTAAATCTATGTGTATATGATTTTACGTAACCTAGAGATTAACGAACACATATGTAGGGTAAAACATATTTTAATAGAGTTCATTTGCTTTTTGGAGTCTTTTTTGTTTTATCGGCCTTGCTGCATGTTAATAATGGCGACATTCATGAATCATGCAAAAAATCCCGATGTCCAACCATTCTCTATCACTTATCATATATATAAGATTGAAATATTATCTTATAAATTTATTAAAACCATCTAATCACGGCTATTTATTCAAATCAGTCACCGATTTCCAAATAATATAAACCAACAACGAAGAACATAAAAAATACATCTAATAAGTAATCAACGTCTTATAGCAAGTCATGAATATGGATCCTCTATAATCTGTGTCTCGACTATAACAAAATTTCCATTTAACATCCTTTGATTATGACAATTTTGATAAATTTAGTCTTTGATTCAAGGACTAAATTTATAATAATCGGCATAGTTGAGGGACGCTCACTAAGATTTTAAATTTAAAGCACTATGTACAAGAAATTTTCATAGTCGGCGGACATCATCACTCATTTTTAGTAAAAAAAATCTAATAAAAAATCGTCATATTAAAAGAATAAAAAAAAATTAAGCCAAAATCTTTTTGATGTTCTATGCAACAATACAAGATTAATTGTGATTGTTTTGGCTGATCATATTATTGATGCTGAAATAATAACCACCAACCACATTGGAGATTTAATATTTATTCATCAAATTATTCTCTCATCAACTTGTAACAATGTTTTTTTATTTTTTTAAAAGAAGATAATTTCGTTACAAATTATTACACGATGATAATCAATAAAAGTCTTGGTTAAAATTTAAATAATGTTGATGTTTATTTTACCTCAGTCCATTTTTGGCACATAGACAATTGTATGTTATCGTTTCCTGAGTAACTGATCGAGAATGATTAAAAATATGCATAAAAAACTTTCAAACACTTATATAAAAAATGATTGCCTATCGTGATGTTTTGAATACTTTGCTTTTGTATGGATGTGCAGTAGTTTGTCATGTTAATTTTATTGGATTATGTTTATCGTCTTTATTTATAAATGATTTATCTTATTCTCAACTTATGATTTGCTTTATGACATCTTGTTGAAAGGTAACCACATAGTGAAGAAAATGAAGGTTGATGAAGTAGCACCATTTTTTGATAAAATACTATGTAAAATATAATACATATATGATATTAATTATGTTCCAATTTTATCTGGAGGTGAAGGGAATAAGACTTTATGTATTATTTTTATTTGATGATAACAATGTTATTTAAAGGTAAATCGTGTCAAACTTAAACATTATCATTAACATAAGTAATCATAAGTAAAAAACGTATTTTGAATTACAAATAGCTAAGTTACACACATTTACCTTATAAACTATATGCTTTTCACTATTGTATAATATCTTGCCACTCTATGGTATTGGTGAATAAAATATTTTATTTGATTATATTTGGAAATGCGATCGAATAATGGAGTCTTCGAACCTCGATTCTCCACAAAAGAAAATGTTTGCAATGATTGGTGTTGGTCCGTTCGGATGCATGACAACTTGATAAAAAATGCAAATAATATTATGAAACAAAAAATTATTATTAACTTCATAAGAAAAATTAATTTATAATTTTTCTTACGTTAACGAAATGATTACCGTTCATATTGTTAAGTGATAGATTAATAGTATTAAAATC
This sequence comes from Limnanthes douglasii subsp. nivea, assembly GCA_036936605.1. Classification (NCBI taxonomy): domain Eukaryota; kingdom Viridiplantae; phylum Streptophyta; class Magnoliopsida; order Brassicales; family Limnanthaceae; genus Limnanthes; species Limnanthes douglasii. The sequence goes on from JAUPFV010000001.1 coordinate 97,672,189, forward strand.
AAGTAAAATCAAGTAATAAAAGTAATTTAAGAGAGGGAATAAATTGTTAGGTTCTTGAGAGAAAGATGATTGATAAGAAAGAGTTCAAATAAGAAAATCTCCACCTTTTATTTCATGAGTTCCAGTTCTATAATAGAGCTGGAAGTCGCTTAACTGAAATAGTTACATAATAGGATAAATTGAACTTTAGCCCCTTACATTTATATTTAATATTAATTTCACTATAATAACTTTATTAAACTATTTGCAATAACTTCTCCTCTAATTTTTTTAGCTCCCTAATAATGAGTATCATTATAAGTAGCCCCTTTGTCCTTATGAAGAGTTCTAAATAAGGACTAACACTTCTCTGGGCTGTCTCGAATCAAAACTGTCAATCCTCCTCGAAAGTTGACTTGCATTTTTCACAACCTCCCCTAGTACGCGTGCAACGTGCTATTAAATCTGAAAATTTACACATGTCACTCTACTTTAGAGTAAACAAACGTTTGCCAATTCGTTTTTCAACCTATAATAGTTGTTAACCTTTCACCTTATTTTCCATCTTTCTTCTTCATTACATCTTCTATAAATAATCTCTCTTAATTCATTTTCCCGTTACATACCCTTCTTTTATTTGTAACATCAACTTCTCCGATTCATCTTCATCTTTTTTCTTGCCTAGTTTGAATATCTTTCTTCATTTTAGTTTATAAAAAATGAAAACCAAGTAAAAAACCCATTTTTGGCCTTTACGATTACTTCAATATCAATGAACGGGCTGTTGAATATTGAGCGACGGGCGTGATAGATTACATACCAAAGCTTTCAACTCATATCAATATATGCAGATCCATCAATCCTGAACAAAGAGCTTCTAGGTATCGAAATTTTTCCAACCCAACTCCGAAAACTTGCCCACAACAATCCCCTCAATAATAAAAAAAACCAAATCACTTTGAAATCCCACACAAGCATACTCTGCCAACACCTCGACTCTTCCTTGAATCAATCGCAAAGAAACACATGAGAAATCTTTTTAGAGAACACACAAAGCATCTTCGGCCAATAATACAACCCCTATTCGAATCAATCGTAAAAAAATGCCTCTAATTCAGTCAAAAACTAATTCTTACCAGAATCAACTTCCTCAAAGAAGCGCATTCATAGCCATGGGACATTCTGAGGACATTAATACTTCATGAAATCATGTATCATCTCCTCCCTAGAAAAGAGATGGTTGTAACCAACAAAGACTCACAAAAAAATCATTTAGAGACGCACCAAAAAAACACAACGACTACACCAAAAAATTCACAATATGCTACATGCAACACTGCTCACCTAAATTTTAAGATGAAGCCTTCGAGGAAGATGATGAGTCAGATTCAAGAACATAAACTAATTCTAACATTGAAAATACATAAAGTGTTGCTCCATTAGAGTCTGAGGATAATGCTTCAGACAAAACTAGCTCCAAAAAAAGAAGGAAATAATAAGAAATGACCAGTCGAGTTACCCAAGTACAGTGTTGCAACCTTGAGTGTGAACCTAAAAAAGGTCCTCCCCGAATACTTATTGCACTGAAAAATTTGCAATATGAATACTACAATCAATCTGATACAAAGTATATCAAAAGACAGTGGAGCCTTCCAAGTAACGTTGTACTTTGTCTACCAGAAGTGGGAGAGACCCCTCTCTTGTGGAGAAAACGAACTTGTGATCTACCCTGAGATCATCAATTAGGGACATCGATTCCCGTTAGACCCAATGACGGTTAATTACTTTGAGATCATCGATTTGTGTCCGACACAAGCAAGCCCAAACGTGTGGTTCACTCTCTTATCCAACATAATGGCTTCAAGACTTGGCTAAATAACCTTATCAATCAAAGAATTCATTGCACTAAATGACCTTTCCAAAATTCTGGTGCTGCCTTTTTACTATCTAACGCTCGAAGATACCTTTAAGTTGATTGATAATCTCCTCAAAACTGACAAATTATAGAAGCAGAGATTTTTATTTATCTCTAGAGCCTGGGAAAATGGGAAATAGATTTCCAAGGAGAATGCTTTAAGGCTAAATCTGAAGTGGAAAAGTACCACTAAGTCATACAACTCCCTTTGCTTTTCTCCCCATATAATTATGTTTCAAGCGTTTTATGTATTGTTTTTCTACGTAGAAATTCTGAGGTGATAAAAGATCCACATCGCCTTCATACCAATAAATTTGATCAATAACCATCTATGGAGGATCTCACCAGATTCTATCGTTCTAAAATATGAACTAATGAGGCCCTTAAATCTAGAAGATACTATGAAGATACTAGCAGAGCGTGATGCATGCATCATACTACTAGTTCGAAACAAGTAAAAAAACCACATGCCTCCAAAGAAGAAGAAAAAAAAGAAAAAAAACACCAACCAAGTCTTCCACAAATCCATATCCAAGAAAACGCAAAGATAGCCCAAAATGAAATCCAGTAAATCTACCCCCCCCCCCCAAACAATGAAGAATGAGCTGAAGCTGAACCTTCAAGAAAAAGAAAAAAGGTTACCGCTTCAAAGAAGAAGAATATTTATTCGAAAACCCCTTAATTAGATCTACCTTCTCCAAATCCGACCCCCGATATAGAGAAAATAGACAACCAAGGTACTGAAAATGTAACTGGAAAAGATGCCTTTGGTGAAGATGAGATTCAAGATATTTATAGAGATGTGCATCCAAAAATCAGAAAATTGAATACCAAATCACACAAATTGGCTTACACATTACATCAGCTAATTTTCCTTACAATGTAAGTTTGAATCCTCCAAAACCTTCCTCGTCAGCTGTTCTTTCTTTTTTATGAAAACTATCTTCCTCATCCTCTCAAGGAACCCTCTTAGGAAGTGTTAAATTGATTCGACCGTTTATAGCCTCAAAGATGCAGCAAAACATTTATTTAAGAAGTTAAATCTGCTCGAAGCATTTTGGAGAACATAGAATAAGATGTCATCTGGTGGAAGAAAGAAGCTGCGTATTGAAAAACGTTGAGAGACATTTATTGCCAACACCTCCTCGAATGATTTCAACCCTTCCAAATTAATAGATCTAAATTTATCAAAAGAGCCATTCAAATCAAACGTCGTTTGAGAGAAATTAATTATTAAGAAAAAAATACTTTAAATGCACGCATCAAACTGAATTGGATAGGCTCAAGATTAAACATGAAGTGGAGATAACCGAGGAACACACAAAACACTTATCTCTAAAAGAGTTGGTTGAAAAAAGTGAGAGGGCGAGGCTAAAAGAAGTCGAGGATTTGGAGTCACTCAAGACAAAGTTCGAGGAAGAAAAACAAATTGTTATGAGAGCCGCAAATGACCAAAGCAGACTGGATAACCATGTTGCTATCAAAAATACTGAAGAGCAGACAAAGGTCACTTTGCTTCGTGAATTCTATGGAGCGTCTCCAAAGGAAAATGTATCAGAATTATGGAAACCAATTCTAGTAGAACGATGCCCTACAGACGCTTCTAAAACTATCTAAACTGAATCAAGAAGAAAACTTCTCAGAAGGAAGCTAAGACAATGCTCCCGATGAAGACAAAGAAGATTAAAAATAGTGTTGGCATTGGAACAGTTTTGTGTTAATGAATCACCGGTGTTCGTGGTGATCATTGTTATGTTGATGCTAATTTTCTATTGTTCGTTGTTTGTCGTTCATGAATGCTTAAAGACTTGGAACTTGAATCAACTCGTTGTTTGCCCCAAGGGGTAGCCGAGTTGGTTGAGCATGGCATTCTTATAACCAAAAGGTCATGAGTTCGAGTCCCTCTGCATACGCTTTCTCGGCTGAGCCTGTCACCTTGTGTGGTTTACCTTCTGGCGTTGGTTTGCAGGCTATCGCGTCAGACTGAGGGTTTACCCTGTGCGCACTCATTGCACTCTGAGTAGCGGCTGCGGGTTCCCTCCGGAAAAAAAAAATGCATTTCTGGAAAATGCCTAAGTAACAAAGCCTCATTTTGTTTGCCAAATGTGTATCATTTTATATTTCATATTTCAAAATTTATCATCTCAGCCATACTTTAAATGGATGTTAACACTTCGAATATTATCATAATTTCAAACAATGCTTTTTATAGACGTTTGTACCTCGAATAATATTACCACTTCAATTAATTTATTCAAATAATGCTTTAAAATATAAATGAGTAGGAATATCTAGCCCATGATGTTGTAATTCACACTTCAAGCGAATGATTTCTTCTTAAATAAAATCAAGATAGAATATTTTAGCAAGCATACAAATATTTTCTACATTGAATGATTTGTAACCATATATAGGATTCAATGATGTACTTAAAATGAGAACCTCTGTTGTGTGTTCACTAAACTTATTTTTAACGCCTGCAATTGTTGAGCTATGGCAGAGACAAATATTTCAACTCTATAACGATGTTCCATTATCATTATTTGTCTTTGTTTATTTTGTTGCTGAAGAGATTCCAGTACATCAAATTAAGCAGCAGCCATGTGAGGAATCCATATAGTATATCTCTCACAAAATAATTTCACATTCTCTAAAATTCTTTCCCGATCATCACTTCTTAAATTTTTGAATTAACAACTTTATAGTAGAAACCAAACGTATAACATTTATAATATCCTAATTTTTTGTTGCAATGATCGATAAAGTAAATTAGTAATAGCCATAATCGTTTTTACCATATGTAAGATAAACACAAATTCATACGATATTAACATTGTTATAATATTTAAATCATCACCTCGTTAAGCAAAAGTTGTCTTATGAATAATTATTTCAGTTGAAACAGAACAAGTAACACCATACATTCTTATCAAACTGTACATTTTTGTGAAATGCGAGCTCCATCTAGTATATCTGGGAAGTTGTAGTGTTCAAATTTGATTTAGACCAACATATTTATGCTCAAAATATCTTAGACCAAACCTTACGGTGAAAACTTCTATATGTTTACACTAACGACTTCAATCATTTTGGTAAGACTAAAAATAAATTAGTAAGCTAAACCTTTCATATTATATAAAATATACTATGATCGGATACCCATTATTGCTGAAAGAAAACGACATATTGAAGAAAATGAAGGTCGATGAAGTAACGCCATATTTTGATAAAATAATATGTAAAATGTTCTACATGTGTGATATTAACCGTTTCATTCCAATTTTACTTGCATGTGGAGGGAAGAAATCTCTATCAAGCCGGAGTATATGAAATTGGTTCTAGCTTATCATAATTTGGACCTCTCATATGATTCCATAAAAACGTTGAAGATGTTCTCTTTAAGTGTTACTGACAAGATTATCAAACCTCAATTGAATGAGGTGAACGAGAAACTCATAAAAAATAATTTTGAATAAAGTTGATGCATACATCCGTCTTGTAGATTCATACAAATGAAACTCTTTTTAAGTGTTGATTTATTGTAATTTTGTTTTGTTTTATTATGTTTTGAAACTAAAATGTTATTTTTATTACTACCTTATGTAATATTTTTATTTAATGATAACAATATTGTTTAAATGTCAAAAATTTTAAACTTAAATATTTTTGTTAACATAAGTAACCATGAGTAAAATAATAATTTGAATTACAATAATTAAGTTACAACATTTTAAGTTATTTACATTTAGTTATAAACTATATACTTTTTGTTATTGTGTAATATCTGTCATTTATAGTATTGGTGAATAAAAGATTATATATTAGTATATTTTAAAATTTGATCAAATAGTAAAATCATCTAACCTCGATTATCTACATAAGAAAATACCAGCAATGGTTGGTATTAGTCCATTTGGATGCATGACAGTTTGATAAAAGAATACAAACAATATTATAAAACAAAATATTATTATAAACTTCATAAAAAAATTAATTCATAAATTTTCCCACGTTAATAAAATGATTACCATTCACATGAACAATGTAAATATGTTTTCTTTATATGAATGAAGGGAATAAAACCTTTCAAAGGTAAATAAGTGAATCAGTCATTTAGAGAAGTTGTACGCACGCTGCATTAAACAAGGTTGCAATGATAAAACAAATATCAGGCGCATCATCTAATTCTCCCTACCGACAACTAGAGAAAATCAATCAAGCTTAACTACTTTGTCATCTATATTTTCACTTTTACCATAAATTCAGTCATATAAAGGCAAGTTCGATCAGATTTCCTTCATTAGTTCTTGCATCATATGCAGCTAATTATCCTCACACCATAAATAATATTTAGCAACAAACCTAAAACCATACTGATCATCATTCTTCACATATGATACCTCGGATATGTACAAAAACTTGTGCGGGAGAAAATGATCGTAATACATCAATTACATTTTAAGACAAGTGAAGTTATTTTTTGGTTTTTTGGCGTTACGGTATCGCCGAGGGTTTGTTTTAAGGCGAATTCACTATTTTGGTATGGTTGGCTAACATTCTCGTGATACTTTTAATTTTTGTTGGGGTTTAAAAGCAAAAAAAGATGGTGTGATTGTGTTATCAGCATGTTTGATGATATTATTGACATATAATTTCTTCCGTTTGGTCGAACTAGTTGTAACATATTTTTTATCAAGTTAGTTATGTCGAAGAAAAAAAAAGATTAATATTAAAAAATTCAACAATATAAATAATAGAGTAATAATATCTACCGTAATCAATTACAATTAATAGTCTATACACAATTTAATAAATAACAAATGTTCTAATATTAATTATTAGAATCGCTATAAACTATTATAAAAGGAGAACAAAAACAAGAAATATAACATACTTTATACAAATTAGATACACTTCGTACATGCTGTTATTGTAGATTTTATTTTTTATGTTTTTTTCTCTCATATAGTATTTGGGTGGTAAGTTCTTTTTCTCTCGAGTATTTGACTGGCAATATTTTTTATTTTTTTATTTAGTATTTGGAGATTTTGGAGTATTCAAATATTATTTATGTTGATATCATCGTTGCATCTAATTCTACTATCCAAACAATGCATGCGACCAACAAGTGAGATCATTGCTTGATAAAGCTACGATCGGATTTTAAAATTGCATGGTCTAACCTGATGATTCGTCATCATGTACTATATCGAGATGCATTTTTGGTAACAATATTTATGAGGAGCATCAAGATATTGTTAGTACGCATGTTCAAGTGGCTTATGTAGTACAAGAGAGAAATTAAAAATAGAGACATGCATGTTGTCCAATGTTATGGTTGTAATTCTTTTATTTATATTACTTGGGATTATCCTAAAAAATTATGTAACTACTATAAGAAACAGGGCCATATCAGTTTTGCTAGTCCCATTCGTCTTGGATAAATGAGTATCGACTATCATGCCTCCACTAATGCTTCTTATTCTTTAGCATTGCATATTGCCTCATCGGTTATTTCTATTTCTTCTCCAACAACAGATCCAAACACAATCACTCTTGAAATTTTATAACAAATGATCATTTATACTCTGTATGCTTTTAAACTCTCATATAATCAAAAAAATTATTCTACACCATGGTATTTTGAATTTAGAGCCTCTAACCATATGACCAATACTGTTGTTCCTAATTCTAATGTAGAAATTATGATGTAAATTTAAAAACTAACACTATTAATGGTAGTTCTACACATACTAGTGATGTTGGATATATTTCTTCCACTTTTACTAATGTTTGGTGTCTCGTGACCTCTCCATAAATCTTATTTATGTTGGTCAATTGATCGATAATTCATGTTATGTCTATTTATCTAATTTTGGTTGTGTTATGCAGGATCAAGTGTCAGGAAAGATGATTGTTTTGTTTTATGGATCATTCTGAAGTATTAGGAAAAAAACAAATTATTCTCTTGATTTTGTTTTCTAATGGTAGATCATGCAAACTTGGTAAAAGTAAAGTTTTACCTTTGCCTCATAATGCATCTCATGCTTCAAAATGCTTTGACGTTGTTCACAATAATATTTAGGGGATTACACCTATTGTTTCTCATACATACAACAAGTACTTTGCTACATTTATTGTTAATTTTAGTTGTTTTACTTGGGTTTACTTCCTCCTAGCTAAACTTGGAGTTTTTTTTTTCAATCTTAAGCGTTTTCTTGCACTTCTTGAAAATCAATTTTCTGCCAATATAAAAGTTCTAGATCTGATTCTGAGGCTGAAAATATATCTTATGAGTTTCAAGACGTTTTTTCAAAATAAAGGGATTCTCTCTCAGCATTTTTGTCCTTTGACACCACAACAAAATGATGTTTGCTGAGAGGAAAATGCATCATATTCTTGATGTAGTAAGAACTATTTTACGTGAATCGTTCGTTTCTCCACATTTTTGGTATGAAATACTTTATACTGATGCTTTTTATATTAATTTCTTATTTTGTCCTACGTTAAACCATGTTTATCATTTCTTTAAGTTATTTGGTCATTCTTCTTCATATTTTGATCTTTGAACTTTTGGTTATGTTTGTTTTATACATCTTCCTAATCATGAACATCATAAACTTACAGTTCAATCTGTAAAATATTATTTTATTGGTTATGTTATTCCTCATAAGGGCATATTTGTTACCATCCTCCTTCTCGTTATCTTCAGGGTGTCTAAGAATATGATTTCTTATAAAATGAATATTTATTTCCATCTCATGTTGATCCGTCTTCTGTATTTTTATCTCTCATGCATAGTTTTTCTGATATCCTAAATTTTGTAGAAAGTTTAAAGCTTAGTTTTGTGTATAGAAGACGTAGTCGATATGAGTCTAGTCATACTTCTTTTGTGACCCCTTCTAATCTTGACTGACACATAATTATGCTCATGCTTCCATAACTGTACGTGGATTTAATCGTTCTTCTTGACCCCCTCATAGGTGTGGTTTTTCCCCTGTCTCTCTTGTAATAACTTTATCAATTATTTTAATCCTCTTTTGTTACAAACAAGGCATGTAATACGAGTGTTGGCAAAATGTAATACAAGTCGAACTTCAATCACGTGAGGAGAATCACAGGTCGTTTATTGTTCATTTTCCTTCTATAGCTAAACCAATTGAGAATAAATGAGTTTTCTTAGTAAACTATGGATCGGTAAACATCTCATATTCTAGCTCTGGTTAATAAAAAAGAATATGAGATTGATTGTGAGAAGACAACTCAAGGGTTGTCTTTGTGACCTTATTTCTTACCTCATGAAATACAAAAGTATCAATAAAAAATAAAAATTACCCTACATTATTTGAATGATGCTTCCATATTTGTGTATTGAAGAATATCTAACCTCTACATTGTTATATTTCTGTATTGTTTTGCTATGTTAATGTATGCATAAATAATATTTTTGTCGTAGAGTTTGAGCGAATATGTTTAAATGCACTCCAAGACTTTCATATGTTATATATATATATATATCTCATTCATGGTTAGTATGTTTGACTATAATTCAAAATTGGTTGCCAAATATACGAATGCATTCTAAAAAGTAGGAAACTCGTTTGATACGTTTCATTTTCTTGAAGAATTTATTTGTATTCGCTAGAATATTTATATTTATATGTCATTTCAATAACAATTATGTTGCATCTAAGTATATATTGTTAATTGCACCCATTAAAGCCAATTCCATACTTATCGACATAACATTAAGTGACACATGTCCATTTTGTTTCACGAGCAACCTAAGACGATCTATTATGAAAGTGTAGTTGACCAAATTTTCTGCACCTATAAAAATGAATGTAATATATTATTATTAACCTAACTCTAACGATTTTATAAGTGAAATTTTATACCTTTTAGTCTTTTAGGTATTATCCACAATAAAAACCTAAATAAATGCTCTTAAAAGGTATATGAATGTCGGCTATGCGAAAACAAGAACCATGATAACTTCAGACCTTTCATTTTTCGTCTTATGCCATTTGACGAAATTTCTTTTTCATCTTACCAAAAAATATACATGTGGCATTAAGTGTACATCTTCATTGTATCTTGTTTAAGCCAAACATTATAAATTTTATGTAGGTTGGATACGTTATCAAGTTTTAAATTCTTCAAACCGACTAAACTTTTTTAAGACGAAATAAACAGATAAAATATTTTTTTTATGATTTATTGCTCATTTTTTTAATTTTCTCGCTATATCATTTAAATTTTTTTTGTAGGTTCATATTTATTTTTTTGCATAAAACTTACAAAATCCATAATCCAACGCTAATGGGATAAGTCATAAGTTTGAAAAAAATAATCATATTTTTTATGCAAGTGAATGTTCTTTTAACTTTAGTCTGAAATTTTGTTTATATTTTACGGACATCTCACAAGAAAAAACATACTATGGTAATACTCCAGTATATTCCATCCTCATATAACTCTACAACTAACATATGTCTAATTTTTTATCCAATTGTGCAATCCATTCTATAAGGTCGGATTTACCGCAATATGCATTAGTGTTGAATGCATACAAGGAATCTATCAAAATACTAGATTCTATTCTACAAATATTTCATTTTATTTTTGCAAAATTAACAAAATATCAATTTATATTCGTAACTAGCTAGCTTGTAAAATTCTTCTATCAATTTAATTTTTTCAAATAATACAACCAATTCTTACGATTTATGTCAAAATTACTTATAACATTGAGCACCTAAATTTAACCCAACATATCGAAATTAATGGATGGGTATTCAAAACCAAACTACTAATTCTGAACCAGTGTGTCAGAATGAATAGTCTAAGTTCGACACAAACAAACGCTATGAAACGTCTTCTTTGAATACCAGTTCCAACTCAATTCTTCGGAAGCCATAGTCATATAAAACAAATGATTCCAACCCAATCAATAAGAATTGGTTGTAAAATAAGACATCACATTCCAATCCGATTTGTATAAATCATATAAAAGAACATATTATGATCCAATTATCAGAATCCGAGTTTTATAAAAAAATTATTTTAAAATACTATTTCTAAACATGTTAATAAATCGGTTTATATCAACAATTTTAAAAAGACAATCATATTTTTTTGTACAAGTAAATCTTCTCTTAGCTTTAGTTTGAAGAATTTTATTCCTATATTTTTTGTTTGTTAATTAAAATTTATTTCTTTGAATTTATTCATTTTTAACCTATCATTAAAATAAAATTGTGCGTGCGTAATTATGCTTCCCGTATAAAAATTACTAAGGCCACCATCCAACGCCAGCAAGATAAGCATTAAGTTTGAAAAATAGTCATATTTGTATAAGCAAGTGAATATTCTCTTAAATTTAAATTGAAGAATTTTTATTCCTATAATTTCCATATCTCTACCAACAAAACACAATCTAAGAGTATTCTGGTATTTTCCATTCTCATACAACCCTATAGCTAAGGGGTATCCAAATTATTTATTCAACAGTTATATATATATATATATATATATTATGTAAGATCAGATTTAACATACTGTACACGAGTGTTGAATGCATACAAGTAATCTATTTAAACACTACAATTTACAACTTTTTCATTTTCTTTTTGTAAAATTTAACAAAAAATAGCAATTTAGTTTATAAAATTATTCAATCAATTTAGTTTTTTGAAATAATACAACTAATTTTGCCGAATTAGATTAAAATTACTTATCACATTTATGGGTATTTAAAACCAAATTACTAATTTTGAACCAAATTTTCAGAATGAGTAGTTAAAATTTGACAAACACAATCACCTAATTTTGAAAAATAAGGCTGAAAATACAATGTTTTCTTTGAAAAGTAATTCCACCATAATTCTTCGAAATTCGTAGTCATATAAGAAAACTGATTCCAACCTAATGAATCATAATTGGCTGTAAAATAAGACATCATATTCGACCCGATTTATAAAAATTGTATCCAAAAAAATTAACAGATCCTCATCCGTTCGTTGGAATCCGAATTTCACAACCTTTTTGTTTGTTTCAAAACAGTTTTCTAAACATGTTAATAAAATAGTTTATATAAATATTTTTAAAAAGACAATTTTTTTGTGCAAGTGAATATTATTTTAACTTTAGTTTTAATAATTTTATTTCTATATTTTTTATTTGTTACTCAACATATTATTCCTTGTATTTTTTTTTAATTTTCTCGTTTTATCATTCCAAGAAATTCACGGGTGCGTGATTATGTTTTCCGGATAAAACTTACAAATACCTTAATCCAACGCCAACATGATAACTTTTATGCTTGAAAAGACAATAATATTTTTTTGTGCAAGTGAACATTCTCTTAACTTTAGTTTAATTTTTTTATCCCTATAATTTCCATACGTCTCACAAACAAAAGACAATCTAAGAGTATAAAGTGTTTCCTATTGTCATATAACTCTATAGCTAACGCATACCAAATTCTTGATCCAATCGTTCTACCCATTCTGTAAGGTCGTATTTAGTGCAATGTGAATGTATGTCGAATTCATACAAGTAATCTATCAGCATACTACATGTATAATTATTTATTTTATTTTCACAAAAAATTAACAAAAAATATATATTTTTATTTATAACTAGCTAGTTTACGTATTTAATCTATCAATTTAGTTTTTTAAATGATACAACCAATTATGATGACTTAGATCAAAATTACTTGTCACATTGAACACCTAATTCTGACCAACATATCAAAATTAGTTGTTGGGTGTTCAAAACCAAAACACTAATTCTGAACAAATGCATCCGAATGAATATTCAAAATTCGACACAGACAAACACTTAATTCTGAAAAATCGGGTTGAAATGCATGGTCTACTTTGAAAACCAATTCCAACCAAACGGGCTAGAATCCCTAGTTATATAATATAATTGATTCAAACTCAATGCATCATAATTGCTTGTAAAATAAGACATTACGATCCGGCCCAATTTGTAAAACGAGTCGGAACCCATTTTCTACTTTGAAAACCAATTCCAACCAAATTGGCTAGAATCTTTAGTTATATAATATAATTGATTCAAACTCAATGCATCATAATTGCTTGTAAAATAAGACATTATGCTCCGACCCAATTTGTAAAATTTGTATAAAAAAAAAATAAGTAAAATTTGACACAAATCCAATTTTTTGTTTATTTTCGAATTATATTTCTAAACATGTTAACTAACTAGTTTATATCTCGATTGTTGGTTGTTCGATTTATTTTAGTTTGATTCAAAACATTTTCCTACTATAAATAATCTTTTTTAAAAAAAGAGTGTTTTTATTTTGTTTTATTTTACTGTTTTTGTTATAAATCACTATGCAATTTATCACAAATTGTTCAAGCACAAAACACAAATAAAATAGAATACGAATAAAGGATGATGAGTCCGAATTCTGCACGCTCCCCGGACAAGGACAGATCGGTCCAAGGCCTCCAGACCGGACAGATCACACGGACCGGACAGATCACTTTGAACACTATGACCATAGGACTGTTCGAACTATGAAAAAAGTACTAAAAAACCTAAACACTTCTTGACTAAGCTACTTGCTCTCCTACTTAGAGCTCATGGGTCTTTGAACATGACCCGGGTCCATTAAACATGACCCGAAAGCCCATAAGGGCCCAAACATCAGGGTATAAATACCCAACCACCTGCATTAAGTGTGGGTAATGAGGATTAACTGCTACTAGGCTGCTTAATTATCTCTCTACTCTCTACTCTAAACACATAACACTCACACACTACTGTAAAACACCAACCAAAATTAGTAGCCTACCCTCAGGCGATTATTATCCTCACCAAAGGACATGTGATTTAACGTGGTTCGACAATTGCCTACGTCCACGGGCACCGCCAGAGAAAAGTGTTTCACTGTGATAGAAAAGGGTTACAGATTTCAGACTGTATTTTTGTGTATTCCTAATAATTTATTTATATTAAATAAATAGACTTACGAGATAATGGTCCTAATGGGCTCATATACACAAGACTAAATCCTTTCTTCAGCATCAACAAATCTTCCCCTTGATGTGAATATCCTTTCTTCAGTATCAACAAAAAAACATCTCTTCTTTTGACTCACCAAATGCCCATAAGGCATTCAGTCCATACTGCGAACACCAATCCAGTTTAGGCACTCCCTAAACTTTCGAACTGATACTGCCTTGGTCATTATATATGCTCGATTATCGTGTGCGAACAATTTCTTCACATCAACAATTCCCTTTGATATTATATCACGAATAAGATGGTATCTGAAATTTATGTGCTCTGTACGCTCGTGGTACATCTGGTTCCCTGTAAGGTGTATGATGTTTTGACTGTCACAAAACACTTTTGTAGTAGTCATATCCAAGCCTAAATCTGCCACCAAACCTTGCAACCATATTGACTCTTTAACTGCTTCCGTTACTTCCATGTACACTGCCTCTGTTGTAGATAAAACTATAGTAGCTTGCAACTGTGTTTTCCTAGTAATCGCACTCCCAACTTGAGTAAATACATATCATGTCAGAGATCTTCTTTCATCCATATCACCTATAAAATCAGAATCAACAAAACCAACCACTAATCCTGCAACATCATTCATCGATCTACCAATGTCGGTCTTGTTAAAACCCAAAGTTTGCAGTATTCTTAAGATATCAAAGTATCCATTTTACTACCTGACAGTGTTCTTTCCCAAGATATCCCATGTAGCTGCTAACTACACTAACCGCATATGAAATATCATGACGTGTGCATACCATAGCATACATGATACTACCAACTGCACTTGAATGTAGAACCTTCGACATTTGTTCCAACTCATCATCGTCTTTGGCCGCTTCCGCTGCAGATAACTTGAAATGAGTAGCAAACGGGATGCTAACTGCCTTAGCATCAAACATGTTGAATCGTTGTAGTATTTTCTCAATATAGCTTCGTTGAGACAAGTATAATGATCCTACACTTCTATTCCTGATAATCTTCATACCAAGAATCTTCTTTGCTCTACTTGGATCCTTCATCTCAAACTCGGCACTAAGCTGATTCTTTATCTGCACAATGTGTGACATACTACAAGCAGTAATAAGTATATCATCCACATACAACAACAAGTAATCATAAGAATCATCATACATCTTTTAATGATACACACAACCGTCATATGTATTCCTTGTGAACCTTTTTGACACCATGAATATATCAAAACGTTTGTAACATTGCCTAGGTGACTGTTTCAAACCATACAATGAATTTTTCAGCAGACAAACCATGTCCTCTATATTACGTTCGATAAATCCCTCTGGTTATCTCATGTAGATTCGCTCCTCCAATTCACCATGTAGAAATGCAGTCTTCACATCCAACTGCTCAAGTTCTAAATCTTGTAAAACTACCATGGCTAACAAAAATTGAATCAAAGTATGTTTCACCACTAAAGAAAACACTTTATTGAAGTCGATTCTTTCTCTTTGAGTAAAACCCTTAGCGACCAATATTTCCTTGAATCGAGATGCCTTAGCCCCTGGATTACATTCTTTTTTCTTGAACACCCATTTACTGCCTATTATCTTCTATACTTTAGGCAAGTCAACAAGCTTCTATTTTTATTTTTTTGAAGAGATTCAATATCTTCCCACATAGCACCCATTCATCGATCTGCCTCTGAACTCGTTATGGGTTCCCTATGACTACTAGGTTCATGCATCTCAACTTCTTCTGCAACTGACGGAGCATATGCAAGCAGATCTGCGTACCTTTTTAGAAGTCTAATATCTCTTCTTTATCTGCCCAATGCTATGTTAGAAGGTTGTTGTTGTATTATAGACGCATCATCGTCACTATCATCTGATGTTGACGCTTCACCTCCTGATTCTGGATCTACCTCATAACCACTCAAATTATTGGGCATTCTAGAAACTTATTCTACTTCAAACTCCACCTATTTACTCACAACCGATCCTGATTCGACCATTTTTCCTACTTCCTCCTGACTGTCTATCGAAGCAAACTCATTAAAATTCATGTCCCTACTAATGAGACAACTTGGAGACTTTGGAGAGGTACACCATAACTTATATCCCTTCACTTTAGTAGTATATCCTAGAAATATGCACCTCTTTTCCCTCAGCTCATGCTTACCATCTCTCACATGAGAATACTTAGGACAACCAAACACCCTCTAATGTTTGTAATTAACCGACGATCTAGACCAAATCCCAAAATAAGTTTTACAATCAATAGTCATTGATGAAGTCCGATTCACCCATTAACACGCTGTATTGATAGCTTCAGCCCAAAAATCCTTTCCCACACCGAAATACGAGAGCATGCTTCGTGCCTTGTTACAAAGTGTTATGTCCATTATTTATGCGGCCCTATTCTGGTATGGTGTTCTAGAACAAGTGTGATGATGCACTATTCCCTTAGCTTCGCAGAACTCGTTGAACTCACAACTGCAATATTTTAACCCATTATAAGTCGTAAGACGTTTAATTTTTCTTCTTGTTTGCTTCTCAATCATCATCCTCCATTTGACAAAGGTTGAATATGCCTCATCTTTCTTTTTCAGAAAGTAAACCCATACCATCTATGAATAATCATCGACCAAACTCATGTAGTTACTGGCTCCGTTCTTTGATGAAATTCTGTTTGGGCCCCAAAAATCTGAGTAAATGTAATCCAATGTCTCTTTAGTCTTTCTTACATCCGATTTGCTGAATTTGACTCTAGTTTGTTTACCAAACACACAATGCTCACAAAATCCCAATAATTCTGCTTTATACCCTTTCAACAAATCTCTCTTTCCCAAAACAGCTAATCCCCTGTCACTCATGTAACCAAGATACCAATGCTACAACTTATTTTGATCTTGCCTACTTTGGTTATTACTCCCTGATGATGCTACTACAACATCACCCATAACAACACTCCATTGGAGAATGTAAAGCCCCTTCTTCATATTGTTTTGCATGCGCACCATTGAGCCTTTTGTCGCTTTGATTACACCATCTTCTGCATGCTACTTGTAACCCAGAAAGTCTAGTGTCCCAAGAGAAATTAGATTTCTCTTCAACCCAAGAACATGCCAACATGTTATGATTCTAACCATCCCATCGAACATTCTCATTCTAACGTTACCGATACCACCAACACGTAAGGAATGACTGTTCCCTAAATGGATAGTTCCTTGCATTGGCTTAAAAGTTTTGAACCACTGTTTGAACAGACACATGTGATATGTAGCGCCAGTATCGACTACCCAAGATTTTTTCTCATAGTCTGAACTCACAGACAATACATCTTCTTTACCACTGTTTTCACTATCGTCAAAATCACTCATAAGTTCAAAAATGGTTGTTGCAATTTTCTTTTGATTTTCCTTATTACCATTCAGTTTCAGATAATCTCTCCTATAATGATCATGCTAACCGCATTCATAATAGTTTGAGTTCTTTACCTTTGATTTAGACCTTTAGTTCTTCATTCTTAAAGAACTCGCTTTACTTTTAGATCTTCCCATAGTCATAAGACCTTCCCCTTTAACCTGATTGTCTGGCTGCAACTGTCTTAACTCTTTTGATTTCAGCTTCCTTTTGACATCTGCTAACGATAACTTATCCTTACCATATATTATGGTATCTACGAAGTTTTTATAAGGAGTTGGTGACGATCTCAAGACAAATAAAGCTTGATCTTCATCCTCAATGTTGATATCTATGTTCTCCAAGTCCATTATAATTGATTTAAAATTATCTAAATGTTCAATTATGGACATACCTTCTTTCGATCTGAAATCGTACAAGCTTTTCTTCAAGTATAATCGGTTTACTACTGATTTCTCTGAGTAAAGATCTCCTAGCTTCTTCCATATGCAGACAACTGTCTTTTCACCATTAATCTCGCGAAGAACATTGTCTTTCACACTCATTAAATTCCAGCATAAAGCCTTTTCTTAAAGATCTTGCTTCTCCTTTTTTTTTATCTCATTTGGTAACTTATTCTCCACAACCTTCCACAACCCTTACAGTACCAATGAATATTTTCGTTTAATCTTCCACACAGCAAAGCTAGATCCCCATCGAATTTCTCAATCTTGTATTTGGTTGTTGTAGATGTCATTTTGAAACCCTAATTGCAAACCCTAATTTCATAACGTGGCTATGATACCAATTTTGTTATAAATTACTATGCAATTTATCACAAATGGATCAAGCACATACCACAAATAAACAAAACACGAACAAAGGACGCATTATTTAACGTGGTTTGAAAATTTTCTACGTCCACGGGCACCGCCAGAGAAAAGTGTTTCACTATGATAGAAAAGGGTTACATATTTCTGGTTGTGTTTTTGTGTAGTTCTAGTAATCTACTTATATGGAATAAATAGATTTACTAGATAATGTTCATAATGGACTCATATACACAAGACTAAAGATGACATTACGCATTATAGCTTCACTATCAATGACACAAAACTATATAGCCGAACACAGTACACTGTCAAGACATTATTTGACTCATTCACAAGACTTTTAAAAACTAAAATCTCAATAGTAAGTTGTATGATTTAAGTTGAAGATATTAAAATATGGGTAATCTATCAATAACCATCCAATATCAAACTTATTTACCAATAACCACCCAAATTTGATAAATTACGGATAACGGCATGGTATTAAATTAATATTTATAAATAACCTCCTCGTAGTATGAAATACCCCTAATTATTTTCTCTTTCTTTCTTTTTTACAAAAAAAATGTCAAATCTTTTAAACTATAACTCCAAAAAATATCCAAAAATATAATTGATTTGGGTTTTTTAAGAGGAACAAAACTTGGTCCATGAAATATTTTAAAAAAAATTAGTTACAAAATTATGTGTAAATTGGATGTAAAAATACAATTGTTATTTACTTGCGAGATTACGTATAATTGGATTGTGATAAAACAACTCTTTTTAGTTGCAGAATTACGTGTGATTTGAATGTAAAAAGTAAAATGTTGTTTGGTTGCGGGAATACGAACAAAAATGTGTTACAAAAATAAGAAGAAAATAGTTGTGGAAATAGAAATTTGGTTGCTAAAAAAATCTCATTGTGTGAAATAAAATACAAACTTCTTTTATGAAAAATAAGTGTTAATTAGGTGTGAAATAACTAACATTTTTTTCTAGTTGTGAAAATTTGTACATTTTTGTAGTTAGCAAACTTTTTAAAAACTAAAGTTGCAGAATTATGTGTAATAATATTGCGAAAGTAAGAAGAAAATAGTTGCGGAAATAAAAATTTGTTTGTTAAATAAGCTTCCTTGTGTGATAAAACTAAATACAAAATTGTTTTTGTTTAAATAAGTGTTAATTGAAGGTTAAACAACAATTTTTTTATAATTGCGAAAATATGTGTATATAAAACTTTTAGAAAAAAAAATAGAATCGCAGAATTACGTCAAATTGAATTACAAAATTAGTCCAAAATAAACTATTCTTTAATTATAAAATTTCGGACACCTATTCTTTAAAAACGAGGTATTTTAGAATACCTCTTTTCTTATATTTATTATCATGAAATTATTATTTAATATATTAAATATTCCCATTTGCTTTTCTAATCTGCCCCATCGTCGTTGTCGTAGAGACTCGATATTGCGAACTGGTTGAGAACTATATTCTCTCCAGACCAACAAGCCAAACCATGACTGACGTTTGACTACTCAACTTTTATACATAATAATATTTAAATTGTTTTTAGCCGCTTCCCGGGCCAAAATATGGATACATATTTCATGCGAGGATTATTTTTTATTATTTAAATTTTATTTTATTTTATTTGTATTTATTATTTTTATATTTAATTTTATTTTATGATTAACTTCTCTAAAATGATATACAAATATTGTTACCCATCACATTTTAGAGTTAGAGAATGTACCGTTGTCTGCGTTAAAGTTATGTATTAATGGATGCTATTTAGAAAAAAATAACTTCGTTTATCACTCTTTTAACTAACAAACCAGATTTTATTTCATTCTATTTGTCAATATATTTTTAAAAGGGAAATGACACTCTAAGTACTTATTGGCCAAACATATTAGTATCTAGTACTCAAAAATGGGTTAATGTTCACTTAACACCCATCTCAATAAAACAATTCCTTTTCAAGACCTATTTTTTTAAATACCATAACTACCCTTAACCTAGTATATAAGCCTTATTTTAAGAATTAATGAGTATTTTCAGCCATCAACAATTTTGAATTTTGAATTTTGAACCTACCTCCACACTCTCTCTCTTAACCCTCTCTCTTAACCCTCTCTCTCTTAACCCTCCCAAAACACCAGAACCACCTTCGACCTCTCCAAACCACCGGAACGACTTCGCCGACGCAACAGCCATCAGCAACACCAGTTATGGCGTCGGAGTATATGACTCCGAATCGGAGATCCGTCTAGAGTAGCGTCTGCATCATGATACGGTACCGGAACTCGAAGATCTGGAGCGGGAGGATTGCGCCTGGAAAGAGAACGAGAGGTAGAGGAAACAAAGGAAGCTCGACTATATCGTCTGATTTGGAAGGATTCGTGTTGTGATGCCTTTCCGAAAAAGGAAGAGACTGAGCACTGGAGCAAGTCCAACTTACGCCAGCGGCGGTGGTGGAATACCGGAGGTGGTGATAAGAATGCCTTGAGAATAACAGCCTCACTCGAACTCTTATTGGTAATTACAAAATGTTTTTCTATGTTTTTCTGGTACTATACGAATCACTAATCATTACTCATAGAAAACTATTGTTCTGAAGCTTTTGTAAGATTACCTACCTGAATTTTGGTAGAAGGGTACGACTATAACTTATTTCAATGGACTTTCTAGTGTTTACAAAAGAATTAAGTTACATTTTTAACTTCTACTTGAGAATAATCAAGTTTATAATAGACATAGTTAATTCTTTCGTTTCTGTTCTTAATGAATTATCTATATGTTAATATGCATTTGTTTCGGCAGAGGCTATCTAGCACCAGAGTATACAATAGCGGGGCATCTGACACGTAAGGCGGACATATACAGTTTCGGCAGAGGCTATCTAGCACCAGAGTATGCAACCAGCGATCCTATACTGCTATATCTAGCAATGTCTTTATATCGTGTCTAGCAATGTTACACTGTTGTATAACATTTCTCAAATTCTTGTATTTAAGTTGATTTATAAGTTCAAATTTGGCTTAAGCGTGTCTACCAATGTATTTATTGTAAATGTCTACAGACGTTGCTACATACTCTACTAATTTGTTAAATGTCATTGCGATTTTCGATTGTATATATTGCTAGCTAAGACATCTCGCTTCATTGGTTTGTTGATATTGATAGATACAGCCGCATATCATTGCTAGATACCTTATAACGATATTGGTATATACAACTTCTGAACATTGCTAGATACATTATAACGACTTTGATAAATGCAGCATCATTTGTGGTTGCATTGAAATTAAGTTTTTGATGCCACATTGCTAGATACAGTGTAATACCTCTGCGATTGTAAGCTTGCATTGAGATTGCTAGATACGTGTACATGAAGTTGCTAGATACAGCATTTTCCAGACATGAACATTCCATTAACATGAAGTACATGGACGTCATAATCAGCATCAAAACAGTGGTAGATACCTTATAACGAGGTTGATAGATACAGCCACATATCATTGCTAGATACCTTATAACGATATTGCTAGATATAACATCTGAACATTGCTAGATACCACCTAACTGATCTATGATTTCAAGATCTCTACCTCAAGACTACCCATGGTGCTCACTTCTCTTTCTTCTCTTGCTTCCGGTACAAAACCACAACTATATATCATTGCTAGATGCAACATTTTTTAGTTGCTAGATACGACATATGGACATTGATAGATACTTGAGTATAAGTCTGATATATATGAAATATAGACATTTCTAGATACCGAACTTTTTAGTTGCTAGATACGACATATGGACATTGATAGATACTTGACTATAAGTCTGATAGATATGAAATATAGACATTGCTAGATGTAGCATGTTTTAGTTGCTAGATACGACATATGGACATTGATAGATACTTGACTATAAGTCTGATAGATATGTAACATAGACATTGCTAGATGCAGCACTATATATTTGCTAGATACGATATATAGACATTGCTAGATACGTGAGTATAAGTCTGATAGATACGACATATAGACATTGTTAGATACGTGATTAATAGTATGATAGATACGAAATATAGGCATGGCTAGATACTTGAGTATAAGTCTGATAGATATGACACATAGACATTGCTAGATATGAAATATAGACATTGCTAGATGCAGTACTTTTTAGTTGCTAGATACGACATATGGACATTGATGGATACTTGAGTATAAGTCTCATAGATATGAAATATAGACACTGCTAGATGCAGCCCTATATATTTTCTAGATATGAAATATAGGCATGGCTAGATACTTGATTATAAGTCCGATAGATATGACACATAGACATTGCTAGATACGTGGTTTTGTGGTTGCGATTGGGGTTGATTTATTTCAGTCGTTAAGGTTCACTTTGTTTTGATAGATTAGTTATCTTTAAATTGCGATTTTGAATCCTAACTGCCATTACGATGCTATGTCAATGCTATTTACTACTACTGTCATTGCTAGATACAAATGTTTTCTAACTTTGAAAAAAGTTAGCTTTTTTGTATAATAGTAATTCAAAAGAGTATGAGGCAAAACTTTGTATATAAGAAACTCAAAGAACATGGAAAGAGTTGTTTATAACATTCAAAGAATAAAATATTTGACAGACATAACATATGAAACATTAGCCTTGCTTCTTCTACCTCAGTTTCCAAATGGGAAGTTGTCGACCAATTTTTTTTTCAATCTCAGTGGCTTCCATTTTAAGTCCATCCAACAACGCCATCTCTTCATCGCTTAATCCTTTCAAGAAACCCTCTTCGTCTTCTTTAAGCACTTGAAATCCTTCAGCCAATTTCTGAAGGAAGGTTATTTCCCTCTTTCCAACTTCTTTCTCAACCTTTTCTTCTATCTTTTCGACCTCTCTTATGATGGTTTTCCCCTCTTCCTCTACCGTCTTCTCGAGTCTTTCCACTAGCAGATTTTAATGGAAAATGGTATATAACAAGTGGATTAAATCCAACTTCCGATGCTTTTGACTGTCAATTACATGATTTTCATGTTGAATCGGGTAAGCTTGTGGCGAATTTAAATTAGAGAATACGAACTCCAGATGGTGGATTTTTCACGCGAGCAACTGTTCAGATATTTGTTCAGGACCCGAACCAGCCCGCAATTCTTTATAATCATGACAATGAGTATCTACATTATCAAGATGACTGGTACATATTTTCCCTAGCCTAATGCTCACTGGGTAGTTACGGTGACAAACACAGAGAGTAGGGAAGACGGCAAAAAAACGTACCTGTTCGACGGAGACGAACGCGGACGATGGTGTTGTCGATGCAGTTACGGTGGCCGAAACGTTCGATATCGTCGATGAGTTTTGGTGGCCGGAACGTTCGATATCGTCGACGAGTTTTGGTGGCCGGAACGGTTACGGAAGACGGTACGGTTAGAGAAGACGGTTCGGTTCAAAATCCTCTACTGGTTCGTTCTCGTTTTTCATGTTTCTCTCTCTTCAAATTTAGAATTGTGAAAGTGGAGGGAATTGGAACCCAAAAGTTAGATTAGAAGGTGAAAAAAATGGGTTTCAACCAAAAATCCCCTTATATATCCTAGAGGGTATTTTTGTCCAAAATGTGGCTTTAGATATTTTATGGAACTAGTCTAAAAGTGGGTACCATTTTGGTATTTGATAGTTGGCTAGGTATTTATGGGTAGTTTCCTCTTTTTGAAATTGTTATTTAATTTTTAATTTTATCTTATTATATATATAATATTTAAAGTTCGATATTAAAATATTTTTAAATAATAAACTTAATTTTATTATTGGTACAATTTTAAATATTTTGTTTCATTATTTTTTATATTAAAAAAAATAAAAGTTTTTGAGAATTAAAAAAAAAAGATGAAGAAGTAATTTTTTTTGAAAGGATAAAAATATACATCTAGAATTATAAAAGATATTATTATTTTTAAAATATTTAAATCGTAAATTTGAGAGAAAAAAAGAAATACCAATTTAATTTAATTTTCATATATCTTTTATCTAGATTTTATTTCCCTATATTTTTTATCAACAATATATTTTATGTAACAAATTGATTTTATTTCTATATATTTTTAAAAAAATAAAAAAACATAAAAATAAAGAATAAAAATAAAAATAGAAATAAAAAGTTGATTGCTTATGTGGCTTTGCTAAGTAGCTCTGTTTATTTAACCAGTTGCTTAACTTTTAACTTTAGTTTGAAGAGTTATATATGTTTTTCCGGACCTCTCACAAAAAAATTATAATCCGGTAGAATTCTAGTATATTTCGTTGTCATATAACTCTACAAGTAATAAATATAAAAAACAATTATCCAACCTTTTTACCCATTATATAATTTCAGATTTACCGTAATATGCATGAGTGTCGAATGTATACATGTAGTCTATCAAAACACTACATTCTACAAATGTTTCACTTTCTTTATATAAAATTTAATAAAAGTATCAATTTATATTTACAGTCACCCGTGCGTCACTTTTGTTCTCCAATGTTTCGTCAAATTATGAGCCCAGTCATATGTACAGTCATTCGACACGTGTTTTTTACTTTTTACCATTACTATTTTATCATTTACAACCTACCTAGCATTTTAACTTTCATTAAATTTAGAGGGTTGGACCTGAATCAAAACACTAAACCAATCCGAATACATATCTCTAAAACCCCAAATTAAATGATCTGAAACCTAATTACCATCAAACTCATTCCCAAACATGAAACTCTAACTTTCATTTTTTATTACAATACTTCTCTCTTTCCATTCTCTCTTTCCATTCTCCCAAACCCTACTGTACTTCTCTCTTTTATAGACGTCGTAAAAAATTGGTCATTTTTAATACCCATACAAAATCGTTATAAACTCGTGTTAATTATCGCTAGATTAAGTAAATAAAGTTGTTGATTTGTAAATATACTTTTTCTCTGTCTTTGCTTTAAGTGATGGACTCTTTTTAAGTTTTAATTCAGTTAAGCGAGGCTTGTCAATGTCGTTCATGTCCAAGTTCGCCACTATAATATGCCATCATCTCTCTTCAGCAACTCCAAGGGAAATATTAATCAGTCAGATTCAGATAGAGATAGAGAGAGGTTAATTTAATCCTTCGGATTTGTAACGAGAGAGATTATGGTAGAAAGAGTGTGGATATGAGAGATGGTAGGAATTAAGAAAAAAAGTCTTGAAGACGGTGATCCTCTATGAACCTTTAACATAAAGATATATATATATATATATAAACTTTAAGAGAGATAATTGTAAGGTTTATGTTAAGGAAAACAAATTGAGCGGCGATACACTTTTCTTCTCTGCAATTTAGAGAGAGAGAATAAGAAGAAGATGAGAGAGAGAAAGAGAGATAAATATAGTGATTTTCTTAGAAAGTGGGAGTTTAATTGGGTTGGATTTGGGTAAGTTCGGGTTGGGTAATTTAGGTTTGAGTTTATTGTTTTGACTCGGGTCTAGTCCACTTAAATCTAAGTAAGGTTAAAAACTAGGTAAATGGTAATTGGTAAAAAATTAATAGTAAAAAGTAAAAACACCTGGCGCGTGACTGGACTGGTGACTTGGTTGAGGGAGGGGCATAATGGGATAAAATTTGGGGGACTAATAGTGACACAAAACTTGAGATTTTGGGGTGTCACGTGTCATATTTGCATGACTCACATGTACAAAGACTGATCTTACAAATTTTTGAAACATCGAAAATGGATGGGACACAAAAATGAAAATGAGAGACTAGTATAATACACTGGTGAAATATTAGGGGACCGATGATTTTTAACCTTGTTTGTGTAGAAAAGATAAACAAATAAAGACGACTAGAGAAACAAAAAGATTAGGGTTTTATATTTTTTTAGAAAGGGTATCAATTACATAGATTATAAATATCTTATTTATAGACAAACTATATGGACTACTGGGCCATGACTTATATCTCTAAAACCCTTTCTCAAACTCGCAATGCTTATTCTTGCATTGTGAGTTTGTTACACAAAATAAAAACCAAAACTGCATAAAAAACCAAACACCAAACTTCAAAACCATAATCGAAATCCAAAATAAAAACAAAACGCCAAAATCAAAATTGAAATGTCAAAACCCAAAATCGAACTTCAATATCCAAACTCCAATCTTCAAACTCCAATCTCTAATCTCCAACCTCCATTCTCCAATCTCCAATATCCAAAGTCTAAACTCTAATCTCCATTCTTCATTCTTCAAACTCCAAACTCCAAACTAATCCAAACGAAATCTAAACACCAAACGAATCCAAACGAAGCCAAACAAAGCCAAACGAATCCAAACGAAGCCAAACAAATCCAAACAAAGCCAAACAAAGCCAAAATATCCAAATAAAGCCAAACAAATCCAAATAAAATCTATACCGAATCTGAATATGAATCCGAACAAAATCTATACTAGGCATGGGCATATTAACCGGAACCGAAAGAACCGAACCGAACCGAACCGAACCGAAAGAACCGAACCGAAGTAGATTTAGTTCTTTCATAATACCCGAATGGTTCTAGTTTTCAATTACCCACGGTTCTCGGAACCGAACCGAAGAACCGTAGGTACCCGTTAGGAACCGAACTTATGTATTAAGATTTAATTTTGAATTGTTTTAAAAATATATTTTATTTTTCAAAGTTAGATTCCCCAAAATTTGTCTTTTATAATTGATCTCTAATTATTTTCTCTTTAATAAATGATTACATACTTTATTCAAAGTGGCGACATATTTACAAACTATTATGCTTATAAACAAAATAACAAAATACCAACCTTTATATAATTTAATAAACTTGATATCATCTCTCTATTTTTTTATGTTACTAATTTTATTCTTTAATATATTAATATTGAATATTTTTTAGATTTAGTATTTTTTTCTTATAATTTAACATAGTTTTATTGTTTTAAAGTGTAAAAAGAGTTTTATATACGTTGATATTGCAAAGCATTTAAAGTATCCAAAACTACCCGATTGGAACCGAGTTAAGTACCCATACCGAACCGAATTAAGAAGAACCGAACCAAACCGAACCGAAATTTATTCGGTTCCTAAATGGGTACTAGTTTTAAAAAACCGAAAGAACCGAAAACCGAAAGAACCGAACCGAACCGAACCGAAGAACCGAATGCCCATGCCTAATCTATACCAAAATAAAATCCAAACCCGATATAAATGTGAAATGTGAAACGTGAAATTGATACATGTTGATGACGATGACGAAAATTAATAACCACGTAGAATAAAAAGTCCATGAAACGGATGAGATATGTAATTTTCCAAATTGTCAGATCTAAACCTCACTTATAGCTTGTAAGTTGGACAACAAACGATTCACAAACTATGATTGCAATTTTAGTAGTCTTACATGTGAGCTAACCTTTTGATATTGCCTCCATTACCGAGTGTAATATACACAAGTGCATATAAATCTTTCTTATGGCTACAAAGACCGTTGACCAAGTTGTACGCTACATTTGACACATGTTCCTGTCACATTATAAAAAACACTTTGTTAATAGAATTATAAAAAAAACACTTTGTGAATGGTCTCCAAATAGTTTGTTTTCGACAATTGATGTATCATTTTCTTTTTTCTATTAGGTCAAAAAAATAAAATGGGTGCTTACCGATCTTTCATAAGTGTTAAAACAAAGAATATTGTGATAATTGAAATGGTTGTTATATTGAGCTTATATATCTTATTCTCCTCCCATGGGGGATGAAAAAAAACAACTGCTCTTATTCTATGTTAGAAACAAAGAGAGAAGTAGCCGCTAGGATTTTGTGTTTATTAGAGAATCTCTTTTTTTATAATGCAAACCCAAGTAAGGCTCTCAATATATATAGAGAACTTAAAGGCCTATACAAGGAAACTTAATATACTGAATATTCTAACACTCCCCCTCAAGTTGTGTAGTGGGATCACCAATACCCAACTTGGATAAAACTGATTCGAATGTTATTGCAACAACCGCTTTTGTTAGGAAGTCTGCCAATTGGTCTTCGGATCTAACAAACAGATTTCGACTGTCCCATCTTCAATATTTTCTTTTATGAAGTGCCTATCTATTTCAACGTGCTTTGTTCTATCGTGCTGTACCGGGTTCTCTGAAATCTTAATCGCAGCTTTATTATCGCACATTAACTGAATTGGACACTTGAGAGGGGATCCGATTTCTTTCATTATCTTCTTTAACCAAAGTATCTCGGTAATCCCCTTAACGATTTCTCTAAATTCTGATTCAACACTTGACAGTGATACTAATTTCTGTTTGTTACTCCTCCAAGTCACCAAGTTACCTCCAAGAAGAGTAAAGTAGCCAGCAGTTGATCGTTTGTCGTTAGGATTCCCTCCCCAATCAGCATCTATGAATACTTCAACATCAAGGTGTCCATTTTTCTTAAAAAATATGCCTCTTCCTGGTGTGCTTTTGAGATATCGAATAATCCTCATTACTGCCTCCATATGGTGTTCTTGAGGATGATGCATGGACTGGCTAACTACTCCCACCACGTATGCAATATCGGGTCGAGTGTGAGCCAGGTAAATCAATTTTCCCACCAACCTTTGGTACATTTCTTTACCCACTGGTCTGGCCCCTTCAATTATCTTTAGTTTGTGATTCACAACCATAGGAGTGTCATTTGGTTTGCAATCCACCATGCCGACTTCATCTAATAAATCCAATATATATTTCCGTTGGGTGATATAAATCCCTCCTCTTGACCTAAGAACCTCAATTCCTAGGAAATTCTTCAATCCCCCAAGGTCTTTCATTTCGAACTCCTTGAAGAGGTTTTTCCTAAGAGAGCTAATTTCTTCTTCGTCATTCCCCGTTATAATTATATCGTCGACATATATTATAAAACAAGTGACTAATTCTCCTCTCTTTTTGTAAAACAAGTTATGATCCCCATTACTCTGTTTGTAGCTATACTACTTCATTGCCATTGTAAATCTCCCAAACCAAGCACGAGGAGACTGTTTGACCCCATATAATGCCTTTTTCAGTTTACATACCTCATTTTCTTGAAAACCATCAGAGAACCCTGGTAGGGGTTCCATATATACCTCTTCTTCCAAGTCTCCATGTAAGAAAGCATTCTTTACATCAAATTGATGAAGAGGCCAATCTTTATTTGCGGATATTGAAAGTAAAACTCTAATAGTGTCAATCTTTGCAACCGGAGAGAATGTTTCAGAGTAGTTTATACCATATGTTTGTGTATATCCTTTGGTAACCAATCTTGCCTTGTGTCGCTCAATGGTGCCATCAGATTTATATTTTATATTAAATACCCATCTACACCCGACTGCTTTCTTCCCTTGTGGCAACACACAATTCTCCCATGTACCATTCCTTTTTAGAGCTTCCATTTCGGTATTCATTGCCTCATGCCATTCAGTCATTTTCTTAGCTTCTTGAGCTGTTTTAGGGATTTGTTCGGAGAGAATAGTATCTGAAATTCCTTTGCAATCTTCATCATTCCTTTCTTGTCCATTTTTACCGGATATGTAGAAGCACGAGGAACGTGTTCCGGTGAATACCGGTCAGGAGGAACCCCTATATTTTTTCTTGGGGGAAGAACCAGAGTTTGAGTTTCAACAAATGAACTTCCTGAAATGTCATGGTCAGTAGCATTTTGTGAATTATGACATTGTAAATTGTTTACCTCTTGATGGACATTTTATTCGGCTGATTCGCTGATTCAGTGGCGCCATCTACTGACTCTGTCGGCACATCCTCAAAGTAACTTTCACATAGCAACCAGTCGAGTGATTCACTTACTTTCTCCCCCTGAGCACGAGATTGGTGGTAAAAATAATAATCGGATTCTAAGAAGTCACAGTCCATGGTGACATAGATTCGACGAGTAACCGGATTGTAACACCGATAGCCCATTTGATGAACACCGTACCCAACGAATACACACTTTTCAGCACACATATTAAGTTTGTTTCGACTAGTTTTAGGGATATGAACAAACACCGAACAACCAAAGACACGAGGTGGTAAGGTCATAACAGATGAAATTGTAACTTGGGTGACAAGCACTTGTAATAGAGTTTTATTTCCTAGACATCGGGTTGGTAGACGATTTTCAAGATACATGGCTGTAGCAAGAGCTTCTGAGGAACTCTAGATTCAATCATAATAGCACGAGTTTTTTCAAGTAAACTATGATTTTTTCGTTCTGAAGTATCGTTTTGTTTAGGTGTGTTTGGACAAGTGGTTTGATGGATAAGACCATTTGTTTTGAAAAAATTATGCATTGTTTGGTTGAAAAACTCTGTTCCATTATCAGAATGGAGAATCTGTATTTTTTTTCAAATTGAGTCAAAATCATTTTGTAAAAACAAACAAATATTTCTGGTACTTCCGATTTATGTTTCATGAAGTATATCCAAGTCATTCTTGAGAAATCATCCAAAAATAAAACAAAGTATTTGATTTGATTGTTAGTGGAATTTGGTGCTGGACCCTAAACATCATAATGGATTAGCAAAAGAGCATACTCAACTCTAGTATTACTTTGATTAAACGAGACCCTACGATTTTTTGCAAGAATGCAGGTTTCACATTTCTCATGAATGGAATTATTCAAAAAAAGACTAGGAAACAAACTTTTAAGATAGCTAAAAGAAGGATGACCAAGTCGCCGTTGTCATAACCAAAGTTGCCTTTTGGTTGTTCCGTGAGAAAGCATGGCATGTCCCTTATGAACTACCTCATCAACATAATAGAGACCTCATTGTTGAGTACCACGCCCAATGATCTCCTTCGTACGAATGTCCTGTAAAATGCAAAAAAATGGATACATAAGAACCACACAGTTGAGTTATTTTGTCACTTGACTAACAGATAATAAATTTAAGGATAGTGAAGGAATGTAGAGGCAGTTTTTAATTTCCATTTTTTCCAAAAAAATAATTGAACCTCCCCTTTTGACTTCACAAATTTCTCCATTAGCAGTCTCAATATGGGACTTCTTTGGAGATGACATGTCACCAAAGTCTTTAGGATCATAAGACATGGTGTCCGTAGCCCCGGAATCAAAGATCCAATTCATTGATTTCTCAAACCCTTTACCTCCAAGTTTTTCATAGGAGTTTGCCGCCATTCCTCCAAAACCAGTTCCACTTCCTTTCTCATTTTTAGTCGGATCTTCACCGCCACTTGTAGACGAAGCCCGTTTGACATTAGATCTGAGAAGCTGGTTATTTTTCTTCTTATGACCGTCCTCCCACCATTCTGGATAGCCAACCAGCTGGAAACATGTCTCTTTAGTGTGTTTCTTCATCCCACAATGAGTGCAATACAACTTGGATTTATCTTCTTTCTCTTTGGATCAAAATTTAAACCTCTGTGCAAAATCTTTAGCAGCCAAACCCATTCCAATTTCAATCGAGTCACTATTAGAAGAACTTGATTTTAGTATATTAAGCCTGGCCACTTTCTTTGTATTGTAGCATATGCTGTTTCCACGGAAGGAAGAGGATCATTTTTCAGGATATCTCTCTTGACTGGTTCCAGCTTGTCATTAATCGCCATTAGCAATTGATAGAGTCTTTTTTTAGTCTTATTATTGTAGATCTTAATGTCTTCTGGGTCTTTCATAGGGTTCGGATCTCGCCTATCTAGAGACATCCAGATGTTCTGCAGTTTGTTCCACAAGTCTTCTAGTGTATCGGACCCTTGCATTAATGAATTAGCGCTCTTATGAAGGTCAAACACCTGTAACGAATCTGTACTAGAACCGTATGTGGTGGCTAACCCATCCCAGAGGGATTTTACAGTGGGATATTGCGAGACATTATTCACCAAGCTGGATTCAAGATTCTGGATAATCCATGTGAAAACACATTGATCATCTTATTCCCACCTTGTATATATGTTTTCAGTTTTGGATGGAGGTGTCGGCTCCCCTGTAATGTGAGAACCTCTCCCCCTTCCCCCAATTGCTTTCTTCATCAAGTTTGCCCATGGTGCATAGTTGTCACCACCGAGTTTAATCCATAGGGATAAATTCTCGGGGTTAGTTGTTTGTTGTTGTGTTCCGAGACCATTTCTCAGAATGGCAGCAATCTGTATTGTTAATTCATTAGGGATCTGACTAACCACGACTTCATTGCCAACCATCTTTGTTGAGGATGTTCAGAATTCCCTGAATCACACGTGCTCTGATACCATGTTAAAAACAAAGAATATTGTGATAATTGAAATGGTTGTTATATTGAGCTTATATATCTTATTCTCCTCCCATGGGGGATGATAAAAAAGCAACTGCTCTTATTCTCTCTTAAAAACAAAGAGAGAAGTAGCCGACAGGAAGCGGCTAGGATTTTGTGTTTATTAGAGAATCTTTTTTTTATAATGCAAACCCAAGTAAGGCTCTCAATATATAGAGAACTTAAAGGTCTATACAAGGAAACTTAATATACTGAATATTCTAACAATAAGCATGGACATGACCAAAAAAACAACATCGACTTTGTGTTGGACAAACCATGACTCGAACATAAATCTCATGCTTTCTCTTTCCATATAATGATAGTTATATAGCTATTGTACCAAGGACAATGCAAAAGAACTATTAACCGTGGTGTATAGCTTCTGTTAACTTTAGGAAGTTCAACCTGGAACCATTTGTATTACGGAGTGTATTTCCCCGTTCCGTCTGAAATAATTTCAGAAGAAGAGTTACTAATAATTTATCCAGTTGATGAAAATTTATTGTTTTATTCACTTTAAGCGGAATAGGAAGTTAAAACGATTATGTGGGCTAATGCGTGCTTGATCAAATACCAATAAGGAGTTGTACTCTTTTTTTAGAAAGAGTACGATAACGATCAGTAAACGGTTAAAATTCAAAATTCAAAATTTAATTTTTTAGTATTAAAATAAAGGGAAATTACACCTAAGGTACCCACTCAACTATTTTATTGTCATTCAGTACCCAAGGTTTGATCTATTATCTTTTAATACATATCTCAACTACCTAATTACCACATAGTACCTAACATTATTTTAATACCCTAACTACCCTCACCCTTCATGAACAACCACGTAACCAACATTTCTTTTTCTTACTTTTTCTTTTTATTTTATTTTTAAAAGATCCATATCTTTCAAACCGGAGCTCGAAAAAAATAAATGAAAGTACCATCGCTTTTGTTTTTTTAAAATGAACAAAACTAGATCCATTGATGATATTTTTTGATTTTTTTTTAAAAAATAAAATTTCACCAGTAACAACTCTTAGGAAATCCTGAGAGTTGTTCACGAAATCCTGAGTTGCAAACAACTCTTAGGATATCCTGAGAGTTGTTCACGAAATCCTGAGCTGTAAACAACTCTCAAGATATCCTGAGAGTTGTTCAAGAAATCCTGAGTTGTAAACAACTCTCAGGATATCCTGAGAGTTGTTCAAGAAATCCTCAGAGTTGCAAACAACTCTCAAGATATCCTGAGAGTTGCTCAGGAAATCATGAGTTGCAAACAACTCTCATGATATCCTGAGAATTACAAACAGCTCGAGATACCAGCGGGTATATATGATCGGGGGTATTTTTGTCCAAATTTCAATTCGAAGTGACATTATCCAAAAAGCGGGTACTAGTGAGTAATTAAATAGTTGAGTGGATATTTACTGGTATTTCTTTCTAAAATAAAATGAAATAATATTAAACTAGAAAAAAGTCTATATAATAACAAACCAATAATAAAAAGTTGCCAACAGAGAACATGGGGGATTTACTTTTTCCAGGGCTGACATTTTTATCAGAGTCGATGATGCCAGAAGAGGTGGATCGCCCGAACGACACGGAGCAGATACCAAAGGAGGATAAAAAAAGGGTCGAAGAACAGCCTAGGAGAGATTATAGCCGGCGACCTCAACAGTTCGAGCAACCAACTAGACTATTCACTCCGTTGACTGAAGTCATCTTCGTGATTTACAACCGAACACGAGGACGAACAAAGTACGAAGCACCGCGTGTGATGAGTTCCCCAGGGTTTAAGCGATCTAACCGGTATTTGTGCGCGTATTATAATGACCATGGACACTCCACATACGAGTGCTGGTAACTCAGAGAAAAGATCCAACGACTGATTGATAATGGAGAGTTGATATAATACATCAAGCGGTCACATTCAGATCGCCGTGAGGAAGTCCGTTCTCCCATCAATGAGAAACCAGGAAATGGAGAAGAGATAGAAGCTAATAAGCAGCAGTGGCTTCTCACGATAACGGGGGGTAATTCAGCACCAATCCGAGGGATCACCTCAAACAAACGGGTTAAAAACGAGCTCGACGTATATGAAATGGATGCCAATTCCTATCGCAATTACAAGGATCCAATTTCCTATCTCATGTTCAACGACAACGATCTCAGAGCTGTTAGTCTGCCCCACGAGGATGCGTTGACGATCCATATGGATATCAGAGGTGTTATGGTGACTCGAGTTATGGTCGACGGTGGGAGTTCTTCAAACATCATATTCAAAAGCAGTTTTGACCGCATGCAAAATGTATCTCCATACCGGCCAACACAATGCACTTTGGTCGGCTACGAGGGTAGAACTTCACAATGTGTTGGGGAAGTGGAGGTGCTGGTTAAAGTCAGCCACGGAGCCACGGAAAATGAGTTAAAAACACCGTTTATAATCTCCGACGCACCGAGCCCTACCATGATATTATTGGGAGACCATGGCTGCATAGGATGGAAGCAACATCGTGCACGTTCCAGCAATGTATAAAATATCCGGTGGGCGGCTTGGTGGGAACAATACGAGGCAGACAAAGGACTGCGCGAACCTGCTACGTAATCGCATCAGATCCATCCAAATAGATCTCGTAGCAATTTAACGGCGAGGGGGTCCCTAAACCAGAGACACTGGATCCTACTTCACCGGACCCAGTGGATGACCTACGTGAGGTCGACAACTCTACCGATAAAAGTACTGCGGTAGTGGACTCACCTATAACCGACGGTTGCATGGTTCGACTTGGAAATGAGTTATCTCAAGATTCTAAGATACTTTTAATTGCTTTATTAGTAAAAAATTTAGATGTTTTCGTTTGGGAGGAAGGTGATGTCTCAGGGGTGAGCCCATCGATTATATGTCATGAGTTGGCTATCAACCCTTACGCCAAGCCAATACGCAAAAAAAGTAGATATTTCTCAATAGAAAAACAGACAGCTATCTTAGCCGAGGTGGCCAAATTAACTCATCTGGAAACATCTTGAAAGCACGATATATGGTTTGGATAACTAACCCCGTTCTGGTCCAGAAAAAGAGCGGCCAATGGAGAATGTGCGTGGACTTCACCGACCTGAATCAGGCATGCCCTAAAGACGCCTTCCCGCTGCCGCGCATCGATCAGTTAGTCGATTCAGCCTCGGGTTATGAATATTTGTCCTTCATGGATGCATACTCCGGCTACAATCAGATTCGCCTCTACCCATCCGATCAGGAGCACAACGCTTTTCAGACTGAGAGAGGTTTATATTGGTACACGGTCATGCCTTTTGGTTTAAAGAACGTTGGGCGACATACCAACGACTGATAAACCACATCTTTCAAGACCATCTGAGACGCCATTTAGAAGCATACATTGACGACATAATTGTTAAAACTCATGAGGAAACGCAACACTTGCAGATATTACAGACAATTTTTCATTTGTTACAATAGTTCAACCTCAAGCTCAACCCGGATAAGTGTTCTTCTGGGGTAGCTAAGGGAAATTCTTTGGGGTACGTGGTGAGTCAACGAGGTATTGAAGCCGACCCTGTCCAGCCAAATGCAATTCTGCAAATGAACCCTCCAAAAAATATCAAAGAAGTACAATGTCTCACGGGAAGGCTAGCAGCGTTATCACGGTCATGCCTTTCGGTTTAAAGAAAGTTGGGCGACATACCAACGACTGATAAACCACATCTTTCAAGACCATCTGAGACACCATTTAGAAGCATACATTGACGACATAATTGTTAAAACTCATGAGGAAACGCAACACTTGCAGATATTACAGACAGTTTTTGATTTGTTACAATAGTTCAACCTCAAGCTCAACCCGGATAAGTGTTCTTCTGGGGTAGCTAAGGGAAAGTTTTTGGGTTACATGGTGAGTCAACAAGGTATTGAAGCCGACTCTGTCCAGCCAAATGCAATTCTGCAAATGAACCCTCCAAAAAATATCAAAGAAGTACAATGTCTCACGAGAAGGCTAGCAACGTTATCTAGGTTCATTTCTCGCGCATCAGACAAAATTCATCACTTTTTTGAGATCGTACGAGGTGCTAAGAAGTTTGTTTGGACAGAAGAGTGCAACAAAGCTTTCACCAAGCTCAAACAATACCTCACCTCTCCGGAGATTCTATCTGCACCCATGGCTGAGGAACCGCTGTTCCTCTATCTGGTAGTATTACCATTTTCCATTAGTTCGGCTTTAGTTTGCAACCAAAACGGGGTACAATGCCCGATATATTATACGAGAAAAAATGCTAACGGGCGCGGAAACAAAGTACATGAATCTTGAAAAGCTAGCTTTGAGTTTAGTTATTGCCGCCCGAAGAATGCATCCATATTTCCAAGGGCACATCATCACCGTGCAAACAACTTTTCCCTTACAAACAGTACTACAGAATCCAGATGTCTCCGGACGACTCACCAAGTGGAGTATCGAGCTCGACGAGTACAACATTCGTTTTGAATCATGGCTAGCTATTATGGGACAGGTAATCACCAATTTTCTCGCCGAACTCTCCTCCTTCAGGCATCAACAGATTGATACAGGAGATCAAGAAGTAACAAGGCCAGAACAGTGGATTGTTGAAGTTGATGGTGCATCTTGTGCATCGGGTGGAGGAACATGAATTGTCTTGCGTTCCCAAAATAGCGAGGAGGTCAAGCAGGCTGTTCGTTTTAATTTCCCAGTCACAAATAACATGGCAGAGTATGAAGCTGCTCTCTGTTGCATGAAATTGGCCTTGATTTGTGGAGTACGAAGCATCAGGATCAAATCCGACTCCCAGTTAGTCGTCAACTAGACAATAGGTACTTACGCTTCCAGACAGAAAGGTATCAAAGATTACCTTGTTATACTCAAGGAGTACAAATCTAAGTTCACCCATGTTTCATACGAGCAGATCCTACGAAAGGACAATTTAGCAGCCGATATTCTAGCCAAGACCGCAGCTTTGAGAGAACACCCACGATTTTACTCCAACAGCTCCCAATGACCGAACTCATACCTACAATAGAAACCATCAACTCAATCGCAAATGACACCAACTGGAGAATACCATACTTGCAATACATGACATCTGCCCAATTGTCTGCAAATAAAAGCGAGGCCCGAGCACTGCAGATTAAGGCAGCCAAGTTTTGTGTGCTCGATAACATCTTATACATGAAGATTTCAACTCGGCCCTTACTCTGATGTCTTGATTGCACTGAGGCCAATTCAATCTTAACCAATCTACATTCAGGGGAGGCAGATGCTCACTATGGTTATCGAACACTAATCCGCCGGTTTCTCCTTGCAGGGTACTATTGGCCCGAGCTCGCAGCTACTGCAAAAAGCCTTGTGCAACAATGTCACAAATGTCAAGAGTATGAAAACACACAACATTGACCCAGCGAACCTATAAAAAATATACATATTCCATGTCCTTTTTAATAAATGAGAGATAAATCTAGTGGGCCTTTTACCAATGGCTACCAGAAAGAGGCAATTCCTTATCGTCGCGGTAGATTACTTCTCCAAATGGGTCGAGGCCAAAGCTCTATTCCGAACACAAGCGCAGGTGGTATGTGACTTTATCCATAATCAGATTTCGACTAGATATGGTATTCCACGAATTCTAATGACAGATAACGACCCACAATTTCAAAATTCAATACGCACCAACCTCTGCAAACGATATGAGATTCTCCAGCATTTTTCCATCCCATATTATCCCCAGGCCAACGGTCAGGTCGAAGTAACCAATATGACGCTACTCGAAGGACTTAAGAAAAAGTTGGAAGGAGCCAAAGGGAAATGACCGAATATATTGGCTGAGGTATTATGGGCATATCAAACCACCCCGTACTCTACAAAAAGAGACACCCCTTTTGCCCTGGTGTATGACACCGAAACAGTCATCCCAACAGAGATCATTGTGCCAAGCCATCAAATAGAACACTACAAAGAAGAGGAAAATCTAATATCCAGATCAACAAGCTTGGATCTCCTCGAAGAGCGACAAAATCAGGCCCGAGTACAAGCAGAGCATTACAGAAGCCTGATGAGGGGATTTTTCAACGCTCGATTCAAGCCACGCTCTTTCAAGGTGGGAGATCTGGTATTAAAGAAAGTATTTCGAGGCTATAACAGTGGAACATGTGGCAAATTGGGACCAAACTGGGAAAGCCCATATACGATTATCTCCAAAGTGCATCATGGAGCGTACAGATTGGCGGATCACAGCGACCAAGCACTCAAACACCTTTGGAATGTCAATCACCTAAAATTGTATCGCCAAACTACTTAGACTGGATTGATGCGCTCTTTTTCCTCCCTGGTGGCGCAAGGAGGTTTTTTAATGAGGCATCTTAAGATATTAATTTACTCTTTTAATATAATTTATGTTTTCGCCACTATGTGCTTGTTGCAAGTTTCATCCTTACAATTAGCGAAATGGTCAATGACCACACCATATGTGGCTACGCAATGGACCATACTAAGTCCAGACTAAGTGTCTATAAACACGAATGGGCTAATTGGCCACACCTATGGGCTACGTAAGGGTCATATTGTGCCTCATACTTTGTACTAGGTATATTAGCGAACTGGTTAAAGACCAAGTCTAAGATAGACTACGCAATAGGGTCTACATGACCTCGCGTGAATAAGATATTATGACAATTATTGTCTAAGCTACGCAATGAGCCATACTGAGCTCGAGATTCTAAGGATCTCCATGCAAGGCAACAAACACATGCTTCAGACTTTCTCCACAAATACTAATAATATTAAGCATACACCGTCGCTCGCACACACTCCCTATTGTTCTGTTTCAGGTAAGTAAAACCAGAGCAATAAGTTCAATATGTATTCAAAAATACATCATGTAACACAAGTTTTTTCATAAACATAAATAAAAAATAAGAGACAACAAAAACTATCACAACTTTGCACTTGGGGAAGAGGGCAGCTTGTTCTGCTCTGATGGAGTAGCATCAGCCACAACAATGGTAACAACTTCAACGATTGGCACAGATTGCAAGCCAAGATTTTGAGGTGGTACAATATTTTTAACAAGAGACGCTAAAGATCCCAAGTTCAACCCAAGATTCAGCGCCACTAGCTCAGCTATAGCTTTCCTGTTCTATTCTATGGCAACAATGAACGTCTCACTCTCTGCTACAGCTGTCTCTAAGTTCTTTTTCCATCGTTTCCTTTCCTGTTCGAGCTCTGCATGCCCCTCCTCCACTTGGGACATCAGTTTGTTGTTGTCAGCTAGTTAAATTTTCTATTCTTTTAGCTTGCTCTTCCATCCTTTTTGATTGAGCCAAGTTCCTATCCACCAGGTTTCAACTCTGAGCGAAACGTTCATCATTCCTCTTCAACAGATTTTCATTTTGTTTCAACAGTGTTTTGTATTTTTCGGATACAGTTTTATATCTCTCGTCGCTGCATATCAAAGCCTCTTTTAAGGTTTCCATTGTAGTCTCCAGTTTTGCCTTCGCTTCAAGCGCCTAGTTTTTTGCCGTCTTTGCTGAGGTATACGCATGCCTCAAGCGAATCACCTCAGCAGTGCTCGTTTTGGCTGATCCGAAAACCATGGTTTCTGGTCTCCACTTCTCCATAGTCTCTAAATCAACTAGGGACATGCGCCGGTAGCCTACTACGACCGAGTTATGATGAATCTGCACAAAGCCTAAAAATCAGACGTATACTACCACCTCATATTCAACACATAAAACCAGTGCTTTACCTCAATGGAGAGCTCAACTTGTCGCTGTAAGATCTCAGGAACTGGCATTCCATCATAATACGATAAGTCAGGAATTTGACGGAGCTGTTCGAACATAAATGAGGAGGGGAGTGGTATGATAAATTTCTTGGGCAACAACTCTTCTAACAACACCTTCTGTTGACTGGTCCCATCACCTTTATCTTCGCCTATGGTTTTTTCCATTACTTTTACCATTTGAGGCACAGTACCCTCTCCCGTTGTTGTGGCCAAAGGAAGCATGTTGGATGTATTCACCCACCGTTTCATTTTCTCAGCATGCTCTGGCGAAATAACTTTCTTCCTTTAAGCTTCGTCTTTTTTCTCCTCACTATCTTTCACCAAATCAATCGGGTCCTCCCCAAAATTATGATTCTCCCTCTTGCCTTGTTTAGATGACGAATAAATCAGGGGACAGATTTCTCATTTAGGCACGGCCCCTGTGCTATCACTATCATCATCTCTCAGCTGCAACTTTCTGATAGCAAGAGGGACATCATCTTTTATCACTTTTTTCCTCTTACAGGGCGACGCAGTGTCGTCTTCCTCTTCTCGCTCTGCTTGCACCTTACTAGTCTGAGCGAATTCTTGAATAGCTGGTGCAATCTTTTCGACTTGCTCGACCTCCTCTCCCTTTTTACTTGCCAATATTTCTCCTTGCCCACCCGGATGGCCAGGATCAGATGATGAATCTCATGCTTTAGTACCCTATCGGGTAGTTTGTGGTACTGCGAGCTAAATCCCGACATTATTGTTCTCCCAATATCTCTTTTCCATTAATGCACTGATGCGATCCATCGTGGCTTCAACCCCGTCTGCCATCGTGACCTTACCGTGTGATGCAATCTCCAACTCTGGCACAGACCACAAGCCTGAATTTAGATAATTGTAGCACATACACAACTATTTGGGGTCTTGCTGCCACACCTCACAAGCTAAATTCCCGATTCGGATTAAAAGATTCACGTAACTCTTGGCTTTCCCTTCCTTCCACCAGCTCTGACTAGCTGCCTCACCTACACAAATAAGCACTCATAAGTTGCTCATTAACAGGACCCGACCAACAATTTGATATTTCAACTAATTCTATCGAGGCTTACACTTTACTTTCCATCTCCTTTCTAACTGAAGATTCAGAGTGGGTGTTTTATGCTCTCAATTTCCAGATACAAAAACAAATGAACTCTTCCAATTCTTATCCGATGAGAGGAGCTTGACAATCTTTTTCATCCTTTTAAAGTGGGTATATAAGAAAGAGGCTTTGGCCAGTTTGGTCACATCAGTGGCAGTTAACAGGTCTCCTAAGCACACGTCAATTCCTAGTAGACGTGAGCTCAATACTACACTAAGCAACAATCTCCACCCGTTTGCGGAAAGTTGGGTAGGGAAAATGTCTAGCACGTTAAAGTAATCGTGAATCAACTCAGGCAGCGACTGCCGCAAACCCCAATCGAACAAAGTGGTGAAAAGACACATCTCTGTTTCTTGGGCTTGGTAAGGATGCTCGCCTACAACAGGCACTCTTATGGTCACATTTTTAGGAATA
Organism: Limnanthes douglasii subsp. nivea; assembly: GCA_036936605.1. Lineage (NCBI taxonomy): Eukaryota > Viridiplantae > Streptophyta > Magnoliopsida > Brassicales > Limnanthaceae > Limnanthes > Limnanthes douglasii. The sequence goes on from JAUPFV010000001.1 coordinate 97,713,925, forward strand.
CCACATCTATTTCTAAGAGTAGTCACTTTAGACTCATCTAGGTAAACATATTTGAGGGCTATTTGCGAGAAACAGTTCTCCAAAGCATTGACTTCCTCAGACACAGGCTCCACAATTTTATCTACATTCGTCTTCGTCGCCCTTTTCGGTGCCATAGCTTCTACTAAGACTGCAAAGAGGTAAGGTTACGAATCAACATGATTATAGCAGACACGGGCAATCGATTCGACGTGGGGAATACATGCACATTTGGGGTATACCCTACTAACAAAGGCCACACTCCAGAATCTAGGGTTCTAAACTCTAACGCAACATTATGAGAAATTATATTTTTTAAGAAATAACCTACCTGGGTTGTGATGCAAAAAACGACTGAGAGTTATTGGATGACAACTGATACTTTCTCTCTCCAGCAAGAACGACACAATAACACTCGAGGGTATTTCTATTTCTTTCTCAAGCAAATAATCACAATAATTTAAAGGAATTGAAACTCTTAGAGTATATTGGTATAACGTCACTAAGAAATTGGGTGTTGTACAAAAAACTCAAGCGTCAGACGTTGTATCCCATATACGACTGTGTCAGAACCGTCACAGTTGCACCATCGACATGTGTTGAATAATGAAGCCAAGAGTCACTTGAATAACCACGCGCCTACCCTACGCCTCTATATTTTCATTAACGGTAATATTTATTTTATAGTTTCACTCATTCTTTTCCAAAATTATTATACCTATAAACTAGGAGGGTGCCCTGATAAGGGGAGATTCCCCCGAGTAAGTATCTAAATGAGCAGGAAATGTAGATGACAAACTTGGATTAAGATCATAAAAAAATAAGAATCAAACGAGTAAACAGAGGACAAGCTCATACACTCCGATCGACCTCAAAGATAAGTGAAAAACGAGCTTGAAGATAATCTGAGTAACGAGTTGACCGACCATACCAAGGATGTGATGAAACAACAAGAGATGAGCTCACGCATAAACCAATCGACCTTAAAGCTAAGTGGAGAACGAGTTCGAAGATAATTAATCGACCTCAAATAAAGAAAAAAAAGGAGCCAAGTAACCAGGAGCAGTCAAGTGAGCTCAAGAACACACAGCTCAGCACTAACCTTATCGTGCTCAAGAAGTGAGCCAACTCAGATTGGCACGCGGGACCGGTCAAAGCAAATAATTGAAGAATAAAGCGTTTCCTTACTCATCATTTAATAAACATTACAAACTTCGAGTCAAACCGTTTAGGAAGTTTGCCCGAGTTTATAGGAGAAATGATGTTAGTGAGTTAGTGGTGTATTAAGTGTAATTGAATACAAATGTAACTGCCCACTAACTCATAGAACTATAGCTATAAAGAATTTTTTGATATATTACACTTCAGAATAGAAGTTCAGGTTATTTGATCAGTATTTAACATCGTTTCTTTATCTGAATGAAAAATAGTCTTTTTCAAATGTTTATATTTTAAAATCGTTTGAGTGTAATGTATAATTCAGTATCCTTTTTACGGAACAACTACATCCCCACAGCTGAAATTATTAATATTTACATGATAAGTTTATTTTAGGTTGTTGAAGTGTAGCTTAACTTTAGACTCACCTCTTGCAGTTCAATGGTACCCAGTTCAAGAAATCCAATGCGGGGAAAGAAATTTCAGCTAAAGAGCTACCTATTTTGGTTCTTGTCAAGATCTATTATGATTAATTAGTTCTTGTCAATATCTATTATGATTAAGGGTTATTATATAATAGGCTTTGAAACGGGTTTAGATCCTTCACGGGAAGGAAATCTAGGGTTTAGATTTTGTTAGGTGTAACATTGATTGATGTAACACATGACCGACTTATAAAGTTCTATTCGATTATAAATTTACGTCTGAACCAAGAGTCTTTATCCACGTAGGATAAAAGAGGCCAACTGTATAACTACAGCCAATAACTAATGCCAAGTAGGATATTATAAGGGTAACTGGATCATTTAATGTTGTAGACTATATTTTGGTTTTGACCTAAAATTAAAAGACCAATGGTGTTACAATATTCTGGTAACTATGGTGACAGGTGGCACGTTCTCGTGGATCAGATGAACTAGTGGACTAACTTTATTCAAAGTTTATAGTCTAGAGACTACCAGCAGACTTTTGAAAGTCAATGAACTATCTGTCACCAAATGTGATAATCTAAGGACGATATACTGCTCAAAGCCTTATATAAAATATGGACTATACTTTCTTCATGTTATGTAATTTATTATTCTTGTTTTAGAACTATTTTTTATCGATATTGAAATTAGAATTACAATGTTGAAAGTTTTCTTACATGTGATTTAACACATTGTTAATCACTGCTACAACAGTGCTATTATTCAAGCTACATTGTTGAGTTCGGCTCTTGTAGATTTCCTAGTTATCCTTCTATCTTATTACTTAATCATCTTCATCGTGATTCCATTCCGTTGATTCATGCCCATGACTATAACACTGCTCCTTCATCCTTGGCTATTATGTTGTTATTACACTTGTAAGAAGTAAAACAAATAATGCTCAAGGATTCTTTGCTTATTGTTAGTTACAGTTAACATGTTATGTGTTTAATCTTAGGTAGCCAATTCCAATGCTTTCAATGTGAATAATAGCCTTAAGAGCAGCATGGCTATTAAAGGTAGAAAGAGACAGTTGGATTTGTTTTTAATGGTATGTTTGGCCATCCAGTCAGCCACAAAATTATGTTCTCTAACAATATTTATTATAACCATAGCAGAAGAAATAAGACTCCTACAACATTTAATAACTAGTTCTAAGTACCAAAGATAAGAATCAAAGCTCAACATATTGAATAATACTAAAGAATCAATCTCTATATCAACTTTACTGTAATTATTTTGTTTGCAATATATTAATTCTTCTAATAGAGATCTAGTTTCTGCTACCATAAGGGAACATTTGCCTATTGTTATTCATTTTGCAATTATCATACTACAATTAGGTTTCCTAATGAAAAAGGCAGTACTGGATTCTCTCTTGAGAGAGAAACACCGTCACAATTCAGCTTGAATCAACCTAATATTGGAGAGTTCCATTTAACATATATACTTTTGGTCTGTTTTTTTAAATGATTGAAACAATGCAGTTTTGTAGCTACATTCAGATCACCAGATCAGAGCTTATAACTAATGCAGCATGTATATATTAATTATTAACCAAATATATAACATTGTCAATAATGGACTTAGAATTGTAACTTATGTTGTCATGTTTACTTTTATTTCTAAGCTTCCAGATTGACCATATAATAAGGGTTGGGATAATAGTCCTAATTGTTTGGCAGAAAGAGAACCAACTATGAACAACATGTTTAATGGTCATGTGTTTACTTAATATTATATTAAACATATCCGAGAAATATAATCATGCATTCCAAGAACTTAAACATGAAACAAACAGATGATCTATCGATTCACTATTGAAACAGTTTTGACATTTAGAAAGGAGATAAAATCCTTTCTTTTGAAGGACTGAATCAACTGAAATTAATCCATTTAAAAGTTTCCAAGTAATAAAAGAACATTTATTGGGAGAAATGTTGTTCCATATACTTTTAATGACTATAGTTTTTTTTATGTTTAACCCTTATAACATCCCAAATTTCTTTTGATGAGAACCTCCCATCCAAAGAGAGTGTCCAAATTGCTTTGTCTTTCATATTTGGATGAATTGAAATCTTTAAGATTTCGTCAATATGGTATTGAAGAACATTGTTTCTGAGTTTAAGTATGTTCCACTCATTGTTTTGCCAAAATTCTTTGATTTTAACTTATTTGTACCATAAATTGTTATTATTTACTGATAGAATGATTAATGGTATATTTCCATGCCATTTATCAGCCCAAAAATCAATGTTACCAGTACCAGGGATCCAGTGAATGAATTGTTCAGTTGTATCTCTAGTATTGAGTAACCTTTTCCAAACTTTTGATACATTTTGTTTCTTTTGAGTTTGCAGGGGATGCATTTCAGGACAATATATATAATTTAATAAGTTGTCCCAGAGTGAAATGTTAATTCTAAATGAATACTAAAGTCTATATGAAATAACAATCTGAATATCTTTAAGACTCCTTATGTTTAAGCCATTTTCATCGAAAGGTTTGCATTGGTTATTCCAGTGAGACCATATTATTGTTTTCGTATCTTCACTTTATCCCCATAGAAATTTATTCATTATAACATTGATTTTGGAAATAAAATTGCTAGGGAGAGTTATACTTTGCATGTGATAAGCAGTTATTGCAAGTAGCAGTGATTTAATCAAAATCAGTCTACCACCAAACGAGAGAGTGGTTGAGTTCCAATCAGTAATTTTACTCCTAACTTTATCTATAAGATTCTGAAAGTAAATTAGATTATGTTTAGTATCCATTTGTATGCTAAGTATCTAAGAGGTTTATGTTTAAAACCAATGTTGTTTTCAATAACAATAATCTTATTCGTGTCAATTTGGTTAGAAGTTATAAAAGTTGTTTTCTCTTTGTTAACTTGTTGTCCAGAGATAGATTGATAGATTTCTAAAAATTCACTGATTTTCTTAAGGTTACCCATTGAACCATTGGTGAATATAATTATACGTCAGCGAATGCTAGTCAGTGAATTTTTATTCTGCCCCTAGATTTATATTACATGGAAAGATGGTTGTTCATTAGCATTTTAATTCCTCTTATTAATAAATCTGTAGCAATGATAAACAGGTAAGGATATATAGGATCTTCTTTCCTGATACCATTAGTAGAAAGAAAATATCCTACAGATTGGCCATTAATGATAATAAAATAGTTAATGTTTTCTATTCCTTTTTGTATTAGACTAATAAAGTGAGCATTGAAGCCATGCGCTTTAAGAATTTGATAGATTAATTTAAAGTTCAATCTATTAAAATATTTAGACATATCTAAATTAATAATCATGTTTCCTCTTCTGGTATTTTTGTCTAGGTCATAAAGTAATTCATGGGTTATCATGATATTGTCTTGAATATTTTTTACCTTCTACATAGCCCCTTGTTCAATTGAAATGATTTTGGGAAGGATTTTGCTCAATCTAGTGTTAATTATCTTGGATAGTATTCTATTGAATACTGTACAGAGACTGATTGGCCTATATTCTTGTCAAGTCTTAGGTGAAGCAGTTTTAGGTAATAAGCATAATGCAATAGCAAAGATGCCTTGAGGAGGGATACAATAGTTGAAATAAGCTTTGATAGCTTCATACACATCATATTTAATAATTGTCCAACATTCTAAGTAGAATCTAGAGTTGAATCCATCAACTCCAGAGATACTGCAGGGATTGAGGTCAGTTATTACTGATTTAATTTCTTCCATGGAAGGTGTACACGTGAGGGCCTTATTCTCTAGGTATGTAATGGTTTTAGGATTAAGTTCCTTTATCAAGTTAACATTAATATTATTATTAATTGTATTATGTTGACAGTTAAGAAGATATTTGAAATAATGAATAGAAGAATCTCCAATTAGGGATTGGTCTTTAGTCCAAGTGCCATCTATAGTGATTCCATTAATCCTATTAAGCCAGATTGTGGCACACTTTTGCTGCCAGAAGGTTTCTTCTCTGGCAAGCAAGGACAAATGAATAGCTCTAGCTTTATTAAGAGATTAATTATTTTCAGAATTAGGATTATTTTGAAGGGTTCTCTCATAAAGTTTGACATATTCTTCTACTTTGGCGATACTGTACAAAATATTGCCAAAGACCTCTTTGTTCCATTTTTAGGCATATTTTTAATCTTTTTAACTTAAGCTGGAATATATATAAAGGATCACCAGCTATTGATTCATTCCAATTATTTTATGTTGTCTTAATGAATTCTGGGTGCAAGCACTACATATTTTGGAATTTGAAATTAGGTTTAGGTATGAATGAATTGATCGAAGCAGATATTACTAAAAGTGAATGATCTGAGCCAGTTCTGGCCAGATGATTCACCTTAGTAATATAAAAAAGTCTCTCCATAGGGCATTATGTAATGCCCTGCTAATCTATTCCATTTTCTATTGTTAGACCAAGTAAATTTAGATCCACAAAACCCTGGATCTTCAAGCTGACAGTCCATAATCATATTATTAAATTCTTCAATCCCTTTGTGACAAATTGTAGAACATGCTAGTTGCTCAGTAGCTTTTGTAATAATGTTAAAGTCTCCTACTGTAAGCCAAGGTAAGTTACTTTCAGAATTTAGTCCCAGGTTATCCCAAAAAGTCAGTCTTTGGGATCTGGTGCATTTGGCATAGACAAACATTGGTCATTGTTCATTTTAACTTGAATTTTATAATTGTTTCTCCATATTAACCAAATTTTATTATTAATGCTAAGTTGGAATCAAAACCTAGGTATTTAGTGTTTTTATCAATTTTAGAGCTTGATATCATTGGCTATTGAAGAGCAATGCGACCAATATATTCAGTTTTCACTATAGACTTAATTCTTCTGATAGTACCTAGATTACCTACTCCCCTAGCATTCCAACTAAGAAATTTAATAGTCATTTGGTTTTTGATGAAGAGGATCTTAGAGATCCTTTGATATTGAGAGGCTTGTTAATAAGGTTTCACTTGAGACTTTTAGTTTTAGTTCTGATAGTTTTCTCACTTGTTGTTTTATTAAGCTTGTTTTCAGTAACTAATTCTTTACTTGGTGAGGCAGTGAGACTATGAATTTGTCTACTTTCTAGAAATTTAGGTTCGTTATCTAATGTATCTTCATTTAGTGGATTAAATGAATTGCCAATATTGATGGATTCAATTTCTTCAATCACATCAGTATTGGTGATATCAGGAGGTTTATTATCTTGATTCATACTTAATTCAGATTGAGAATTTAATTGATGTTGAGGTGTTGTATTAGTTATCTCTTTATTTTTATCAGATAGATTTAAGGAATTATCCATATTGGTTAAATTAATTATAGTATTTTCAGTATCTTTATCAATAGAAGTTTCAAGATTGTAAGTTTTGAAATTAGCTATAACAGTTTTAACCTTCTTAGTCTAAATTTCTTTAGTTTTATTTGGTTGAACATGTTGATTATTCCTCAATTCATTCTGATTTAAGTTTTTAAAGAATTCTTTCTGATAATTTAAATTAATATGGCCAATATGTTTGCATGTTTTACAGTATGCAGGAATATCACCAGAGGTGATATCCTGCCAGAAACCATCTCTCTTCCCAAAGCTTATCCAAAGTTTGTTGGGGAGAGATTTCGATACATCTATTAAAGGCCAAGCTTTGCACATATTATAACTGGCTCGATTAGTATTTGGAATCCATATTGCCAAAAGAGTGCCTACTGCTTTGGAAATATGGTAAACAATGTTCTTATTATATAGCGTTTTAGGTAACTTGGACATTGTTATCCAGACATGAGATATTGGTGAGTTAATTTTGAGATGAAATCCGGGCGACTATTTTAATATCCTAAAAGAAAGATTTCCTATAGTCGTAACAGATCTTTTCCAGAAGGTTTTTACATTTTTAATTGAATAAAATTCAATAAAGAAATGTATATAGTCCCAGATAACTACGCTGTAAAGGTTAGCAAATTTGAAATACTTTAAGTAGATATTAAAGTCTTCCAACGAGGGTTTTCCGAATGAAAACTTTGCTATTAAGTAAATTTTGCCAAAGAAATAAGAGAGGACTTATCTGCTTCTTGGAATTGAACCGTGACATAGTCTTCTCTGACCTCTTGAATCACCTTCTCAGGCATGAATTCTCGTTTTTGTTTTCCCAGGACCGCATCAAAATATTTCTCGAGTTTGAAATTTTGATCTCCTTCCCTTGGCCATCTTGGTGTGACTTAAAATACCAAATTGTTGATTATTTGAGATCTTGCTTCTGGATATGATTTCTGAAGCGAAGGAAATTCGATAGGGTTTGATATATATGGCTTCTCAATTGATCCATTGTTGGGGATTTTTGTTGTTTTTTGTGAATGGATTGATTTGTGGTAGGGATTGAACCTCGAGATGAGGTGGTACGTGAAGTAATTGCTCCATTGGAGAGATGAAGAAGCTTAAACTATCGATAAGGTCAAATTAGGGCCAAAAGAGGAGTTGAGAATCAAGAATACGATTTTAGTTTCTTGGAGGGTCCCATCCTAAAAAGTATGGTTTATTTCAAATAATTTCTCCTCTTGATTTAGAACTATAAATATATGTATTATTTCGCAGAAAGAAATATTACCTTGAGCCCCATAAGCTAAGTTTTAATTAAGTTCATATATTAAATAATGATTTGAAGCATATGATATGGAAGGGCTGTACAAGAAGGTTAGTGTTGTTATTCGTGCAGACCTCACCCAACACAATGAAATTCTTACATATGATGAACGTAGATCAAAATTGATCGAGAGAGTGAATGTTCTAAATCCTGCAGTAGAGGATCAAGATGGTGAGTGAAAGTTTTAGTCCAACGAGTGAACTTTAGTTTTTTTATTGAACTTACAGACTTTGCAATATGAAACTTATTTATTTAAAGGTTATTTATATTTTCTTTTGGAAAACTTACACAAATTTAAGTGTTCTATTTTCGAGATATTCTCAAGGTTTTTAATTATTAAGTTTACTATGAAGCACAATTCGAGTTTTTTACAAAAATAAAGTAGTTTTGATTAGTTATCTTGACATCTGAAAGAAATTAAGGTCGTGAAAACATATACTATTAATAGTTATGATAGATTGATCTTGTAAGATTATTATTTAATATTGTTAAAATTCTAAATGTGATAAAGTTTTACCAATATTAAAATTTTAACAATACAAAACTTCTAACAATATAAAACTTTTAAGAGTATCAAAACTGCTAAACGATTTATTTTAATAGTATTAAAACTACTAAACACTTTATCTTAACTATATTAAAACTTGTAAACACTATACTAAACACATCGGTGGTTTTCAGTTTTTGAAAATTATAATTATATTTTAAAAAAACTTATTTTTGGTTAAGAGTTAATGTACAATATTATAAAAAAGATATATTAGAATATTTTTGTGATTTCTTGGTACAAAATATGGATTGATCGCTCCAAGAAACATTTGGAGGATAAAGTCAATAATTGGTCTAAGATATTATTGGAGGGGTTAGTGAAATTGCTAGAGGGAACAAACGAATTGAATATTCCAGAGAGGGAAATTATCAAAAATAAAAGTCAAAGTAATAATTGTGTTGCATTTTTGAAGAAAAAGTACACATATATATAAGAGAAATAAGTCTTATTGAACACACATGTATCGTTCAATTGAATACTTCACCCAACTAAGTACAAACAAATTTACTCAATATTACACTTCATACCCTTAAAGTTTATATTCTACCGAAATCTTCCCTATACATTAAATATAAATTATTTTATCACATTAGACCAATATTTGGGTTGGATTAATTCCATCCTTATTATGGATAATAATATTATTTGGTATCCAATGTGTAGTTTGAACTAATATTGGTACTTATATGAGAGCCACCCTTAATTTAATTTACCAAACTATGTTATTGGATAATCAAATTCTTTTGTATACTACAAATACAAAATCGGAATTTATATTATCAAATATATCATTTCACATGTTGAATCTAAAATAAAATACTTATACAATACATATTAATGGATGAAGAAAAAAATATCCAAGAATTGAGAATGTAGAAAAAACAACTAATAGTATACATCCATCGTGTTTTTGAAAACTTTCAGTTTTGGGAGGAAATTGTGTATTTAAAAATCTTATCCAAGTTGAACGTAAACATAACACATATGAATGATATATATAGCATATATATATATAGCATACCTCAGGGCCTTTATTATGCTCAAAACATCTTGGACCAAACCTTGCGTTGAAAAATTTATTTATACTTACATTAACTACTTCATGCATTTTGGTAAGACTGCACTGAAATCAGTAAGCCCAACTTTTAATATTCTTATCTATTTATTATAATATTTTTGTATTTGAATTAATATTTATTTTAATTACAGTTAGGGTTATATGTACACATTCAAGCCTGGAATGTTTCACTTGGATATATAAACTTAACTATAAATTATTTTTGGGGAAAGTAAATGTTTTGTTGGATATACAACACACGAAAATAAAAATTATCATTAGAAAAAGTAAACTAATATTTAGATTTATAATTCGTGGATATTCACGGATGTTAGGGGTTTTATATCTAAGACTACTATTGTTATTACATTTATACATTATGTAGAGTCTAGAGATATAAAATCCTATAAAATCAGAATATATATGTGTTGTTAGAACAAGAATAGTATTATGGTACATGACTATCGTAACTATTCCTTAATTATGCTCGATAGGAGGTATAAAACGTTGAGCGTTAGACATGACCAATGTAAATAATATGATTTTATCGATAAGAAAATATAAAATATTAGTTCTTTGTTCTATAATTACATCTGATATGTAGGTCTATAATGAAGGTTCGCAAAGTACTTGAGCAAAACAAACCCTAAGAAAAGCTTCTTATTGAAACAATAAAGACAAAAGATCAAGATAAGAAACGTTGTAAAAATAATTCATACAAATGACATAATTCACTTTCTAAATATATAGTCGAGTAAGATGATAATATAAATAACCCATCGTTTTTAATTTACTGCCCTGACTGAAACTGAAATCACTGTTAGAACATTAGTTAGTCAAACAAAAATTATAGCGTATACTAAAAAAATCTCCAAATATTTTCTGGTGAGATAAAAATTACCTAACATATCGAATAGGTAAACAAATATAAATTTAAAATGTTTTCAAAAAGAATATCTATTATATTTAGTATTTCGGATTTGTTAGAACGAAAGAGTAGATTTATAATCGGTTGCGTGAACGTTTTACGAGTAGAGGTTTTTTAGATGAGCATGATAATAAGGGATCTCTTAGTTGCGTGACACTTTTAACAATAGAGGTTGTTTGACAAGCAAAATCAGAAGGACTCGCTTAGTTGCGTGACCCTTTTATAATTATATGGTGTCTTAGTATTTAGGTGGTAACGGGTCACTCAATTGAGTGAATTCTTTCTAAAAAGGGATATTTTAATATATCAGACGACCCAGTGGAGCGGAGCTTCTTCGACTAGAAACGAAGTTCTTGTAATTCAACATCCCTAGTTCTTCCAACGTACTTCTCAAGTTCATTTGTTAGATCGTTGAACTTATTCTCTTAGCCAATTTTACATGCCATATCATTCCCAAACGTTCTAAGGTACTAGTTGGTGTGGTTATTTTCTGTCTGAAGGTAATTTTGTAAAGTGTTTTGAGTATTTTTGGGAAATTTAATGTTTAAAGTAAAAAAAGTGAGATAATTAAGCTATACACTAGCTGGTAAATTCTGATTACCTTTATTAATAGAAGTAGTTGGGCTATTTATACTTAAATATCAACCCATGAGCCTATGGGGTCGAATAGTGAAGTCGGGTCAAGTTTAAGGACCCATTAGTAATCTGGTGTGAAGTGACCAGCATCTAGCTTAGTCAGCATTTATTATGTTTGTCCTGTTCGGTTTTTTACAATAGTGATTATGGTTTGAACTGCCCATCGGATTAAGTCAAGCCTCAGTGGCCAAAATATCTGATCTCATCAGTAGCCCCTTTAGGTCTTGCAAAGAATCTTTGGAAGAGCTAACTCTTAAAAATCAATATCAACATTCTCCGATCTGTTTGTCATATCTGAACTGTAAAATTTTCCCTTCAGAGCAACTTCGTTCGAATTTTGGTAGAATTGATTTTTCAATTCAGAATTCTAAGAGCCTTTTTTCAATCGTGGGACACGTGTCAGGTTCTGGTTCGAACTCTCAGCCGTTTTCCTCCTGTATTCTCACACCTATTAGGATAGAAAGTTACTTAGGCTTTAACTCCCATACTTTGCATATTCTAATCATTACTCAGATCGCTTTACCTTATCCTAGGTAACTGTCACTTTTCACTGCTATATATAATTTTTCTTATTGTTTTATTATCTTCAAGAATCACAAGCATTTCTAGTGAGAGAAAGATCCATATACCTTCAAATTTGTGTTCAAATCATATATGTTCACAGCCAGAAACGCTATAGTAAAAGGAGGTTGGTTAAACTTGTCCGAGTTAGAGAGAGCAAGAAAAGTTGCAAGAGACGAACGAATTTCTGCTGGTCTTCCCATTTCTTATGCTGAAGGAACTAATCAATCCCAAACGAATACAGACCAGGGTTCATCGTCTTCAAAAGCACCCAAGGTTAGAAAACTGCCCTTTGTTTCAAGCCTTTCTCCTCTTCCATCAGGTTCATCTGTTCAAGAGTCCCAAAACCCTCTCCTAAGGAGAAAGCTGTTTCTAGTATTAGAAAACCCTCGCCTTTTATCGCAATGGGTTCAGATACAGAGAAGTCTCCAGAGAAATTAACCCCCACGCCGAGTCACCCATCAATACAAATCAAAATCCACTCCTACATCTTCAAAAACCTCTAGTTCGGAGGTAGTAAAACCTGTTCCAAAAACCAAACCATCTAGACAGTAGCCCCTGGCAGAAGCCAGACCATCCGAACAACCATTCGAATAGCAAATGGAACAGCCATCCGAACAGCCTTCCACTGTAATGGTTGAAAACATGGAGGAAAATTTAGATGAAGCCCTATTTGAGGAGTCTGGTCAAATGGAAGGGCAAGACTAAAGTTGGTATGACTCATCCAGATGCGCTTCTGAAGAGTCTGGAGGGTAGAGTGGGGCCAAATGTCAAGAAGATCAGTGTGAAGTATTTGTTGTCCCTTCAAAATATAGCCTACGTATACACCCATACTGCTAAAATAGTTCGTATTCGTACGAAGTGGGGAATCCCAGAGTCTGTGAAGGTCAGAATCCCAATCACCCCAAAAACTCTGATGGAATGCAAACCCAATGAGCTGCTGGTCTATACAGAGGTGCTGAACTGGGGACTCTGGTTTTCTTTGGATCTGGAGATAATCATGTACTTCCACTTGACCAAGCTTTGTCCCAATCAGTTGAGCCTCAACGCTTGGTATACGCTAATGGCCTGCATCATGACATCCAAGTTATCTAATATTCCACTACCAATCGAACAATTTATTCCTGTGGGAAATTTGTGTAAGAATCATCACATCCCCTTCTACCACTACAACATGGGAATGACTACAAGGTAGTAAATGATCTTCTAGAGTCAGAAAAGCCATAGAGGACGCAGTTCTTATTCATCAACGGGGCCTGAGAGATTGGGAAAAAGATCAAAGTTGATTCAAACCCAAGCCAACTGACTAGTCGCTGGAAGAGTATTGGTGAGTCTCTTTTATATCCTCTTTAACCTTTCAAGTATTAAGTTACTACTCCGAACTGACTTATATCTATTCTTGGTGTTTTCGAAGGAGTTTTCGGACTATGTAGAGCCAGGTCAAAATACTTATGCCAAACTAAACTTTTGGGCCTAGAAATGAACAACACTTTCCACAACTGCTTCACATCGGGAAACTTTGTGAGGTCTCATATGTGGAACACCACATAGAGAAGAGACCTCTTCTGGGAAGAGCTGCCACCCCTTCTCCTGCAGAATTCATCCCGAGTAGGATAAAGGATAAAGATGCCAAACTTTACCCGCCTTCCAGGGCCAAATCCCCCAGTCATTTGAACAAGATAAAAAACAAGAGAAATAAAAAAACCACAACAGACCCACCTCAAACAACCACTGAAGGGACCGGTTCGGAGAACCAAGGAGGTATTAATGCTACTCTAGTAGAAGCAGTAGAAGTTACTGTCAAAGAGGCTGGTGGGTCAGACAACCCACCAAAGATTTCGAAGAAGGACAAGAAACATAAGGCCAACAGTGATGAAAAGGCTGCCAAGAAGAAGAAAGTTACTTTGGGGTCAGAGATAATTCTTCGTCATTCTAAAATCCCTCCCCCAGCTCCTGCCGATCTGACCTTACAAGAGGAAATTCCACCCAATCTCTACTCCAAACAAGCTACCGGTAACGTTAACGAAGAGGTAAACCTTGACGTTTTTCAAAACATCAATATATATCTTAATAACTTGGAAAATATGATTTTATGGGCCCTTACCGTCCTCTCAATTCGTCCAACATTGTAACCCAAAATCATGAAACTTACACGATATCTAGCGAGAAAGATACCTTGAGGCATGCCCTCTTGGGTTACATTCGTCCAGTGCTTGATCTGGAGAGACAAGTGAGGGATCAAACTATTACCATCAAATCTTTCACTACAGAAAAGAAAAGTTTGACGAACGATCTTCTCAGTTCTCAGCAAAGCATATAACTATTGAGAAAGGAAAAAGAGGATTTAGGTGCCCAACTGCTTGAGTCAGAAAAGAACAGCAAAGAGATCCAAACCAATTACTCCAATCTGGAGACTTCTTTCTCAAATGATATTACAGTTTTGAAGGAGCAACTACAAACTAAGGACAATACTATCCAGACTTTATCCGATGACAAAGTCAAGTTGGAGAATACTGTTCAGGAGAAGACCGAAGAGAAAACTGCCGTGGAATGCCAACAAGCTCAAGCAATAGCCGTAGGGATAGAGAAATATGCTAGGGAAGTAGTGGATTCTCTGGAGAAGAGGGATGATGGAATTAAGTCTGATATGGTCTTACTGTTCGATGAGACCTTTCATAATAGGACCCTTGGTCCTTTGTGGAAATATGTGGACTATGATGATCTTCTTTTCCAGAAAATGGCTAATGGTGACAAGAGAAACTACTCCAGTGGGATTTATTCCGAAGACGATGAAGACGTGGGTAAGAGTTCAAGTGCTGAACTCAAAAGTCCCAAAAAGATGGTGGTGAAGAAAAAACCGAAGGGAGCAAGCCCTAAGGTTACATCATGTATTTTTTGTTTGAAAGACTAAAGTCCTTGGATGGCCAAGTCATTTTGTGTATTAGAGATCAGTACTAACCTGATCGGATATTAGTATCACATTTCTCTTTGTTAGAATTTTGTTTAACTCTTTATGGCCAATGTTTAAATAGTCTTTAATATTTCAGATGTGTTGAAAAAATATCAAACATCCTCAACAACATGTGTTTAATGAATCCAATCACCTCAAAAATACTTGAGAGTCGAGGTGTTTAATAAGTATTTAATATCCAAACTAAAACAAAATTGCACCAGACTTTTGAAGAAGGCATAATATATCACTGAATAAACCCGGACACCTCATTAAAACCTCCCCGCGCAACCAGGGTAGGAAAGAGTATGCCTCATAATATTTACATTGATATTTAAAAAGTAAATATTTACAAAAAAATTCTACTCTAAGTATAACCTGAGATGTTCAACATTTCATGGGTGTTTTAGTGTTCTCCCTTCTTTGTCTTGGAGCCTGTATATTTCTGGTTTAACCTTCCCGCAGACCACATGAGGGTCTTCCCAATTGCGAGCCAGCTTACCAAACTACTTTTTCTTGGTATGTAAAAACACTTTTCTTAAGAATTTGTTCCCTATTTGAAAACCCCTTCTTTTAACCTTGGAGACAAATCTGCTCCTCATCAAGCCTTGGTAATGTGTTGTTCTCAGATGCACTTTAAATTTTTTTCTTCAATCAAATCCAACTGATTCCTAACTGCTATATCATTAGCCCGTTCAGAATAGTTTTGGACTCTGTAGGATAGTAAAGTAGCTTCCATGGGAGTAATTGCATCCAGCCCATAGACTAAAGCAAAAAGAGACTCTTGTGTGACAGCCTGAGGTGTAGTTCGGTAGGCCCATAATAATTCTTGTAAATAACTTGGCCACTTTCCTGCAGCTCATTTTCAATTTTTTCTTCAACCCGGACAAGATTGTTCTATTTGCTACTTCAACCTGACCATTTTCTTGAGGGTGGAAAGGAGAAGAAAAACAATGTTGAATTCCTCTGGAGGTACATAATGCTTCAATGTCTTTATTATCAAACTGTGGCCCATTGTCTATAGTAATCTTTCGGGGAACCCCAAATCTGCAACATATGTTAGATCAAAAGAATTTAATAACTGCCTTCGAAGTGGTTCCAGCCAAATCTTCACTCTTTTTTTCGTGACCTGTTTGTACGGATGGACATTCCTGCACAAGAATCCATAGGTAAGATTCAGAATGAGCTATAGTTTCCACAAAGTCTGCGAGATTATTTTTCGATCTAGAAATGTGCTTATATCAGATGTTTTTGAAGTTTGCGCTAACTTCTGTCAACATAAGCAAGTATTTAATCAACAGTTCTTTCTTTGCTTCAGATTGTCCTTGAACATGGTGAATCAGCAATTGGGAATCACTTATTAACCAGACTCTCTTCGCCCTACATAGGAGAGCCAGCTTAAGACCAGCTATGGCTGCTTTGTATTCAGACTCGTTGTTAGAAGCTCTGAAACCGAAACATATGGCCTGGTACATTTTGTCACCATAGGGAGAAGTTAGACAAATCCCAGCTCCACAACCCATAGTACTTGATCCACCATCAATTCAAACTACCCATTATTTCTTAGATTGGTTTTCTGATTCCTGTCTGGAGGATCTATCAACATGAGAAGTCGGCCACTGACAAGAATTTAATTATTGTTCGAGGTGCAAAGTCAATATCATAATCACTCAGCTCTACTGACCACTTAGTCATTCTGGTTGCACATTAGCTTTCTGAAGAACACTTTTCAAGGGGGAAGATGTTCGAACAACAATGCGCTTGGAAGTATGGTCTCATCTTTCTTGTTGCAATTACTAAGGCTAATGCCAATTTTTCCAACTTCAAATATCTTCCTTCAACATCCAACAGACTCTTACTGATGTTATATATCGGACGAGGGTAATTGTCCACCTCTTTTACTAGCACAACACTTATTGCATATTCTGATACAACTAAATATACATAGAGATTTTCCCTCCGAACAGGTTTGAAAAGAGGTTCAGGTGAGAATAATTGCTTCTTGATTTCAATAAAATCCTGGTCACACTGTGGAGACCAATTAAAGTCTTTACTATTCCTCAACACTTGTATGATGATCTTAAAATAAACCTATTCAACGCAGCCAATCGTCCTGTCAGTCTTTGAACTTCTTTAATACTCTGAGGAGGATCCATTGCTAGTAAGATATTAAGCTGATCCAAATCAAGCTGAATTCCCTTCTCACTTATTATGTAGCCCAAGAAATTTCAAGATTGGACCCCAAATACACATTTCTCATGGTTCACCTTTAAATTTACAGCCTTTAAATTGGACAATATTTCTTGAATGTCAGATATATGTGAATTTTTCTCCAATCTTTTAACCATCATATCAACTATGTAAACTTCCATGTTTCTGCCAATCTGATTGGCAAAAGCTATATTCACTAACCTATGATAAGTGGCCCCAACATTCTTTAATATGAACGACATCACCTTATCACAATGAAGACCTCTGTCTGTGATGAAAGTAGTGTGATTTTGATCCTTAGGATCTACTTGTATCTAGTTGTACCCTGAGAAAGCATCCATAAAAGACAATAGTTTGTTTCCAGAGGTAGAGTCCACCAACTGTTTATCCGAGAAACAAGATAAAGATCTTTAGGGAAATCCAAAATAGGGTTGGCAGTCACAAAGGGTATTGGGATTCTTTAATGTGACTCATCTTGGTTAAGTGGTCAACTTCTTGAACAATCACATCAGATTTTTCCTTAGAAAAATACCTTCTCTTCTGTACAATTGGTGCAATATCACTCCAGATTGACAACTTATGGGAAATAATATCAGCTGGCACTCTAGTGACATCACTGTTACATCATTCTAAAACATGTTGATTCTTCATAAAAAAGGATAATAACCGATGGTTTAAATCTGGTGCCAGCTTGGAACCAATTTTAACACTCTTGCCTTCTGAGAGGGAGTGGGTTTCAACCTCATCAATAGGTATTATAATATTGGGAGCCTCCCTAGGATCATCAATTTCATTTTCCTCAGCAGAAGGCTCTAATAGCTGCTAATTTTTGTTAACTCTTATGGGTAAAGGCTGTTGTATAACATTCCCTAGCTATCTTATGGCTGCTCCAGACAACACCTACTTGACCCTAGACAACATACTTCAAACATTGGTGGACCGTAGAGGCCACAACATGCATTTTGGAGAGCCAAAATCTCCCAAATATGGCATTGTAAGATGTTAGGAAATCCACCACAACAAACAGTACTCTTACCATCTTTTTACAGGGTCTTTTGCGGTAGTAGATCTCACTTGGCGGTGTAATCTGTTTTTCTTGTCTCTTCTATGTTGATTTTCTTTCCCACTTGATTCAGCAAACCACCCAACGTCATAGCATTTTTCTGAGTCATTGAATCGGGTAGATTACCTTGCCTCAGGGAAGCAATTGCAACTTGTTTAAAGCAATATACTAACCCATTCTTAGTGTTCACAAAATGATTATCTACTCCTTTAGGGACTCGTTCGGTTCCTGAGCACGATGAATAATGGTGTCCTCATTACCCTTGAGTTTCTTACTTCCAACATATTTCCTCCGATAGGCAACCCAGAACGTATAAAAATTTCTTATACACCCCTAAGGGAGATTGTTGTACCATTTGAGGGCACTTCTTGTAAGTTTGGGAGAAGGCCCTACACAGTAGCTTGTCACCACCATCAAAATTGATCATGAAGTTCTTGAACTGCTCCAGATGGTTGTCGGATCTCGACTCCCATCGTATTACTCCATCTTGGAGCTATTAAACCTCTTAGAAAGGTATCCGGAAAGTATTTTTGCAGACAAAGGTGATTGCCTCCAATTTTTGCTACGGGTAAAAAACAGTGTCTTCATTAGTAGTTGCAAAAATACATGGTTCGGACTGGAAGTAAAAAGATCAATTAACAACTGGTCAATATGCTGGTGGGATGACCTTTTACCCTTGCCATGGTGCTTATTAAGTCTACCATGCCTATCCTTTTTTCTTGAATATTTTTTAGTGAGCCTCATTTTCTTTTTTGACCTTCCATCATCAGTACTTGAAGATAATGATTTTTCATAAGTTGTGTGCTAGCAGTAAATTTTGATTACCCTCATTAATGAAAGTAGTTAGGGTATGTATACTTAATTACCGACCATTAGGCCTATTACATTGAATAATGAAGTCGGGTCAAGTTTAAGGACCCATTAGTAATCTGGTGTGAAGTGACCAACATCTAGCTTAGTCAACATTTATTACGTTTGTCCTCTTCGGTTTTTTACAATAGTGATTATGGTCCGAACTTCCCATCGGATTAAGTCAAGACTCAGTGGTTAAAATTGATGAGTCTGAATTCTGCTTGCTCCCCGGACAGGGACATATCGGTCCAAGGCCTCCGGACCGGACAGATCACTTCGAACACTTAGCCCATAGGACTGTTCGAACTATGACAAAAGTACTAAAAAACCTAAACACTATCGAAGAGCGCGATAGGCTAAAGGGTGAAATAGAAGGTTGGAGGGCAGAAAAGGCCAAGATGGGCATGAAAGAAAAGTCCAAAGCATCAGTTGCTCATCGCACCGACAACCCCAGAGAGCATGAGTCTTCAAAGACTCATGTGAGTACAAAAAAGACTCATGCCAGCTCCAAAAAATCTCACCGGACTAAGCCAGTAGAGAGCTCTGACTCAAGCTCATAATCTTCTAATAGCTCCTCGGATGATGAGGGAGTTGAAGAATCCTTATCCTCTAGCAGTGATGAGGGTCGAACTAAAAAGAAGCAAAAGCAGATAAAAAAATATTCAAGAAAAAGGGATAGGCATGGAAAGATGAAGAAGAATATCGGCAAAGGGTCATCTCACAGCCGGAGGCATGTAGACCGGATGCTGATGGATCCTTTCGCTTTCCACGATGAGCCAGGTGTCTTTGCGACCCCTAATGAGGATACCGTGTTCAGTCGTGGCAGAAATTGGAGGTAATCTTCATTATCTTCCAAAATTCTGTCCGGAAACCTCCCTAAGAGGTTTGACAGCACCAAAATAGAAAAGTACGATGACAGTACTGATCCGGACAACCATTTGGAACAATTTAAAAACTTCATGATGAACTTTGACGATGATGATAAACTAATTTGTAGGGCATTCTCCCAATCATTTACGGGGAGTGCTCTAAAATGGTATAACAGCCTGCCTCAGGTTTGTATTAAGGATTTCGATACTTTTTGGGTAGCCTTTCGAAGGCAGTTTGTAGGGAGTAAAGAGCTAAAGGGCAATGGAGACACAATAATACATTGTGCCCAGGAACCAAATGAGTCCTTAAAAGAATATATAAGTCGTTTTGTGAACACCAAAAATGGGCTGGCTGATTGCTTCGAACAGGTAGCAATAACATCCCTAAGACAGGGCTTGAACCCTGGCAATTTGGCTGACTCAGTAACCAGAAAGAAGGCCATGACATGGGGAGGGTTGCTGAATCAGGTTGGAAAACAAATTAATGTCGATGAAACGAAGAAAACCAGGATGCACAGGCAGGTGAGGTCTACCCCGGTGACACCAAATCCCAATCAGAATCAGTCCGGGAACAAAGCAAGAGATACCGGACAGGGGCATGGTAGGGCAAAAGCTCAGTCTCAGCCAGTTGCTCCTGCTCAGAGTCAGCAATCCAGAAACAAGAGAGGGCCATAGGTCCAACCGGAGTGGTTCGCAGAATTAAAAGAAAGTGTGGCCACCATTTTTGATAAAACAAAGGAAGAGGTGCATTATCGGAGACCAGCCACATTGCAGTCTCTCAAAGAGCATCACAATAACTCTTTTTGCCAATATCACAATGATATTGGTCATACCACTGATGACTGCATAGCATTGATACAAGAAGTTTAGAACTTGATTGAGAGGGGAAAGCTGGGTGCTTATGTCCAAAGAAGAGGAGGTAACAGGCCTGACATTACTCACCGGGTTGGTCCAAGTAATGCTGCTCTAGAGGGAGGCATGGTTATAATTGATAGGTTTGATGTGGAATCTGAGTACTTGGATCCTGATCCAACTCGAAACGGGGTGGGTACAATTGAGGAATGTTCTAGGACGGTCTCCGGACTCATTAAGTTTTTTGAGTCACTTACAATTTTCGGAGGGGATACAATGACAGCTCCTACTGCTTCTTCGAGGAAGAGGCACGTTCATACTTTAGCCACCCAGCTAGAAGGAGGCATGACTTCCTATGAGTCACCAAATCCTTTCCCCTTCATTATTTTTGATGAGGATAAGTTAAGAGATATAGCTGGCCCTCATGAGGATGCTGTTGTCATAGGAGCATCTATTGGGGGCAATGACATAAGACGAATTCTGGTGGATACTGGAAGCTCAGCCAATATCCTTTTCTTAACCACATACAAGAGAATGAAAAATCCAGCTGTAATTCAGAGTTCGGACAGATCAATTGTGGGCTTCACTTGCAGCTCAGCAGATGTGATCGGAGAGTTCGAAGAGGAAGTTCTATTGGGCAAGGGCCCTTTCAAGAAAATGGTCAGAATACTCTTTATTGTGGTGGATTGTCCCACTTGCTATAATGCTATTCTAGGGAGGTCTTGGCTCTCTAGGATGCATGCAGTGGCTTCGACAGTCCACCAGTGCTTAAAATATGCTGTTCAGGGACAGGTAGGAGTCGTCCGGAGCAGTCAAAAGGTTGCAAGAGAATGTTATGCTACTGCTCTAGCTCCCCGAACACTGGGGGCAGTTCGCATCAACGAGCAATAGCAGTTTGAGGGGCTTTCTAGGGGTGAGGGTGAAATTGATGACCCCAGAGAGACCCCTGAAGTGTTGATACCGGTCGAAGAGGTAGAGACACATTGTTTAGAAGAAGGAAAAAGTGTCAGGATAGGGTCTAAGATGCCACCCGTTTTGAAAAATGAAATGTTAAAGTTTTTGAAGAATCATCAGCACGTTTTTGCTTGGTGCAATGCTGATGTTACTGGGGTTCCAGCAGAAGTAATATCACATCACCTATCCGTCCGAAGAGACATAGCACAAGTGGTTCAAAAGAGAAGAGCTTTTTTCTAAGGAGAAGGCTGATGTCATTGTGCAAGAGGTTGACATGCTCACAAAGATGGGGCACATCAAGGAGTCTCAGTATCCTTTATGGGCTGCCAATCCGGTTCTGGTAAAGAAGAAAAATAGCAAGTGGCGCATGTGCATTGACTTCACAGATTTCAATAGAGCTTGCCCAAAATATTTGTATCCGGTCCCCCAGATTGATCAGTTAGTAGACTCCACCTCTGGGAATAAGTTGCTGTCCTTTATGGATGCCTTCTCCGGATACAATCAGATTGAAGTAGATCCGAAGGATCAAGAGCATACCACATTTGTCACTGACAGAGGTCTTCATTGCTATAAGGTAATGCCGTTTGGGTTGAAAAATGCTGGGGCAACTTATCAGAGATTAGTAAACAAAGCTTTTGCTGATCAGATTGGAAGAAATATGGAAGTATACATTGATGACATGATGGTGAAGAGTGTGGATGAGCAATTGAACTTGTCTGATCTCCAAGAAAATTTTGCCAACTTGGTAAAAGTAAATTTAAAGTTAAACCCAGAAAAATGTGTGTTCGGAGTGCAGTCCGGGAAGTTTCTGGGCTATATTATAAGTGAGCATGGAATACAACCCGATCCGGACCAGCTTAATGCACTATTCCAAATGGAGCCTCCTCGAAATATTAAAGAAGTACAGCGACTAACGGGGAGATTGGCTTCCTTAAATAGATTTATCTCAAGGTCTTCGGATAGGTGCGCCCCATTCTTTCAAACCTTGAAGGGTGCAAAGGGATTCGATTGGACCCCACAATGTGATGAGGCTTTCAATGAGATCAAAAAGCACCTGTCCTCCCCCAAAACTTTGTTTAAACCAGTTGATGGGGAGACACTCTTCGTATATTTGGCAGTTTCAAGTTGTGCCATCAGTGGTTTATTGGTAAGGGAGGTCGATGGTCATCCCCATCTAGTGTACTACATCAACAAAAGTTTGATAGATGCAGAAAGACGTTACTTGAAACTCGAAAAATTAGCATTAGACCTGGTGATCGCTGCCAGGAAGATGAGGCCTTATTTCCAGGCTCATCCCATCATCGTCCGGACTTCTTTTCCCCTGAAGAATGTCCTCCAAAAGTCAGATATTTCAAGTAGGATGACTAAGTGGTCAGTAGAATTGGGGGACTTCGACATAGACTTTGCTCCTCGAACAACAGTCAAGGCCCAAGCTGTGGCTGACTTTTTGGTTGAATTTCACTCCGACAGGGATTCGAAGCAGACTACTGAGATGAAAGATAAAAAGGTATGGGTCGTCCGAACAGATGGTGGATCTAGCACTATGGGATGTGGTGCAGGGGTGTGTTTGACTTCTCCATATGGTGACAAAATGTACCAAGCTATTTGTTTTGCTTTCAGGGCATCCAATAATGAGTCTGAATACGAAGCAACTATAGCTGGATTAAAATTAGCCTAATTTTGTGGGGCTAAGAGGGTCAGGCTACTAAGTGACTCCCAGCTTCTTATCCACCATGCTCAAGGGCAATCTTAGGCTAAAAAGGAGCAGCTTGTGAAATATTTACTCCTCCTCAAAAATGAAGCACTCAAGTTTAAAAGTGTTGTTTATGAGCACATACCCCGGACAGAAAATGAGCTAGCAGACTCATTAGCAACCATAGCATACACGGAGTCATATCCATGGATCCATGTGTTGGAAAGCCCCTCGATTCAACTTAGTATGGGTAAAGAAGAGGAAATTTTTGAAGTACAAGTGAAACAACCTCAAGACTGGAGGTTTCCTCTCCTGCAATATCTCTCCGATGGTATCGTGCCTCCCGATAAATCACTAGCCAGAACATTGAAACACAAGGCTCGTGGTTTCATAATATTGAGAGATGTTTTGTATAAAAAGTCTTACAGTAAACCTCTCATGCGCTGTCTAGGGGATGAAGAGTCTCAGATAGTCCTCTCCGAATTGCATGATGGTGAGGGATCAACCCATTGTGGATTCAGAGCTTTAAAAAGAAGAGTTTTACTGGCCGGATACTATTGGCCATCTATTATGAAAGATGCTAAGGAATTGGTAAGAAGGTGTGACCCATGCCAGAGGTACAGCAATGAAATCCATGTCCCAGCCATTCCTTTAGAGTCAATTTCTGAGCCTATTCCTTTTGCTCGATGGGGTTTAGATTTAGTAGGGCCTCTCCCTGTGGCGTCCGGAGGACGCAAAACTATAATTGTTGCCATAACCTACTTTTTGAAGTGGATTGAAGCAGCCCCTCTAGCAGGAACAACATCAAAAACTGTTATAAAATTCATTCTATCTAACATCTGTTGCAGATTTGGTGTCCCACAAAAGATAACAACAGACAATGGGCCACAGTTCGACAATAGGGAAATGGAGAGCTTTTGTGCCTCAAGGGGTATACAACATTGTTTCTCTTCACCTTTCCACCCACAAGCAAATGGGCAAGTTGAAGTGGCTAACAGAACTATACTTTCCGGTTTGAAGAAGAATTTGGAAGGGGCTGCTGGGAAGTGGCCTAGTTATTTACAAGAGGTCTTGTTGGCCTACCGGACAACACCTGGGGCTACAACACAAGAGTCACCCTTTGCTTTGGTCTATGGGATGGATGCAGTAGCTCCCATAGAAGCAACTCTCCCATCATTTCGTGTTCACAACTTCTCCGAACACGCTAACGAGGTAGCAATCAGAAGTCAGCTCGATTTGATAGAAGAAAGACGAGTTAAAGCTCACCTTAGAGTTGCACACTATCAGGGTTTGATGAGAAGCAGGTTTGCTTCCAAAGTTAAAAGAAGAGATTTCCAACCGGGGGACAAGGTATTGAGGAAAGTCTTCTTACACACTAAAGAAAAGTTGTTCGGCAAATTGGCTCCTACCTGGGAAGGACCTTATATGGTTGTTGAAAGACTTAAACCTGGAACATATTGGCTGGAAGACAAGGATGGAAGAGTTTTGACTCATCCTTGGAATATCGAACATCTCCGGATGTACTTGGAGTAGCACTTATGTAAATATTTACTTGTTTAAACATCCATGTAAATATTTGGGGGCATACTCTTTCCTCCCTGGTGGCACGGGGAGGTTTTAATGAGGTGTCCGGGCTTTTGAATAAAATTTGATGCCTTCTTAAAAATTTTCTAAAGTGTTTTAAGTTTTGTCCTTAGTCACACTAACCATACTGAAATAACTAAGGGCTATTTAAACTCTAGCCGGAGAATTTAAACACTCTCAATATGAAATAACTAAAGGCTGTTTAAACTCTAGCCATCAAAATTGGAACAAACAATGAAAGAAGATAAGGATTGCACAAAAAAAAGATATTCATTAAAATAACTAAAGTGCCTTGGCCTTCCAAGGACTTTTGAATTGTCAAAACAGAACCAAAAGCCTATCCGGTCAGAAGCCGGACACAATTACAAAAAAGAATGCCTTGGCCTTCCAAGGACTTTAGTTTGGGTAAACAAGTAAAAAGTAAATCATGAGTTAAGGTTGAGCCTTTGAAGATGGCTCACCTCCATCTGTCTTTTTCTTCCCTTTGAGATCACCTTTCTCATCATTGGGGCTCTCCCCGGTGTGTTCTTCGGCATCCGATGATGAAGCACTAGAATAACCACCCAAGTCTCCATCAGCCATTGTATGATACGGGAGATCGTCAGACTCAACATGAAGACATAAATACCCTAGGTTCCTCTTCAGAAACTTCTCGTGGAAGAGTAGAACCATGTCGGACCTCACCTTGGCATACATTTCCTCCTGGGTGTCGATCACTTTGTTAGCATAAGCGTCGATCTTGGCTTGAATCTTGGCCTGCTGCTCCTTTAGCAGAGTAGCTTTCTGCTCGGCAGCCTTGGACACTGTATTCTCAAGAGCAATTTTGTCATTGGTTAAGTTGGTGATGATTTGGTCCTTGACCTTGGATTCTCTCTTTGAGGTGGCAAGATTTTTCTCCAGACCGGACAGCTTCTCCCGGAGCTCTGTGATGGTGTCCTCTAAAGTGGAGACTTTTGTGGTGCTTGCCTCTTGGTTTCTCTTCAACTCCTCAGTTTCTTCCTTTAAAATGGCAGCATTGGAAGTGGCAGTGCGAAGGTCATCGGACAACCTCTCTTTGTCAGACTTAAGGTCTTTGATGATGTCGGCCTGATTTTGAACTTGTTTCTCCAACACAAGTACATGCTGAACGTTTCTTAACAAAGAGTGGGCTGTGGCATCCCTTTCACTAGAAACAATAAAGGTCTTACCATTGAAAGTGACCGTGTTTGAGGTGCTCGGAGGGAGGTAAGGCCCGGCAAAATCGTCTCTGGGAAGATTGATGAAGTACTCACCAAGCCCACCAAGACCGATGATGTCTACTCTGTCAATATTGATATCTCCCCCCTCGACCTCATCGGTATGAAAGTCGCCCAGTATCTCCTCAGTATGCGTTGGGTCAGTAGGATCAGCTTGGAAAGTAGGCTCCGGAGCCCGGAGAGAAAGCTCGTCACCTTTGGAGGTCTTTTTCTTCTTGGCCTCTCTATATTTGCTTTTTCCTCCCCGTTTTCGCTCTCTTTTGGAAGCTCTTGGAGGATTCGGGGAGGGCACTTCTTGCCTTTCAGTCTCCTGCTCCACCACTTCCAAGAGAGCAGCATCGATTTGGTTATGAACTGCCCCCTCCGGATTTAATGGAGCATCCTCCTCCACTTCTCCAGGGTTAGCTTCACCAACCACCTTCTTGCCCTTCTTCTTGCCTTTCATCTTGCTCGGGGCTTTAGCCCGGCCTGGCAAGAAGAGTGTCCCGTCCAGTTCCTGGGTCCTCTTAAGCACAACATTCGGAGGAGGCTGAGTAGTGAGCTCCT
Organism: Limnanthes douglasii subsp. nivea; assembly: GCA_036936605.1. Lineage (NCBI taxonomy): Eukaryota > Viridiplantae > Streptophyta > Magnoliopsida > Brassicales > Limnanthaceae > Limnanthes > Limnanthes douglasii. Next base: position 97,740,760 of record JAUPFV010000001.1, read on the forward strand.
CCCAAGTCAAGTCTCTCCGACCTGTGGTGTTACACAGGTGAGACCTTGCCAAATTTCCTCCGGTAAATGCAGCATGGAACCGGTTCCCCCACCTCTCAACAGCCCAAGCATTGATCTTGGTGCAAGTGGTCTGCCCGGTTTTCAGGTAGTCACTGAAGTCCTTGGGCAGTTCTGCCAAGGAAAAAATGAAACAAGTTAATTTAAAAGCAACCTTAAAGAAAAAGAAGTAAGAGTGTAAAGCAGAAAACTTACGATCGTTCCTCCATCTACTTGTAGAGAGGCTTGGGTTGACACCAGACTTAATCTTTCGCCCATTCTCCCATGCACCACTCACGAACAGGAACCGGGTTTTCCAATTCCTCTCCGACTCCAGCAGGTCGTTCACAGCCTTGAAGTTATCCCCCATGTTGAAATGGTAGAAGGGGATGTGATGGTTTCTGCAAAGGCTGGCCACAGCAGCAAACTCCTCCGTTGGCAGAGGAATCCCAAAGAGCCTTGAGGCCATGATGCTGGCCAAGAGGGTATACCAGGCATTGGGGCTCAGCTGGCTCGGACGGAGCCTAATCAGATGGAAGTATCTGACGATTTATGGATCCAGGGGGAATCTAAGTCCCTAGTTGAATAGCTCCGGGAAGATGACAACTTCACTCAGTTTGCAGTCCATAGGGGTCTCCGGGTGTATGGGGATCCTGATCTTCACATTCTCCGGTATTCCCCACTTCGTACGCATCCGGCCTAGCTCAGCTGTGTGGATGAATGCATAGTTAATTATCTGCAGGGCAAGGATATACTTGACGTTGACCTTGTGAAAACAAGGCCCTACCCTTCCTTCGAGACTCTCCGGCAGATCCGGATGCCTCAAGCATAGATTTTCTTTGCCTTTGTCTTTTTTGGCAACAACAGCGCTACTGGTCTGACCGGAGGGCTCAGACTCAAATGGAGCCTCTTCGACAGAGTCCTCCATTATCTCCTCCATAATTGTTGAAGGGTTTTCAGTAGTAGTGGCACGGGGAGGATTCAGATCTGGCTCAGCTTGGTCTCCAGACTGCTGGGCTTCAGGGTTCCCTTGGCTTCTAGCCTCCGACTGGGGCTCTGAGGCAGAGGTCTCTCTTCGAAGAACCGGGCTGCTACCCTCCGGACCAGACAGTCTGTCCCTGGGAGCTCTAATAGGCACCTCTGGCCCGGTGCTGCTGTCTTTTGCACCTGACTTTGAGGGAGTGCTCTTAGAGGCTTACCCCTTGACCAACCAGCTCTTTCTCCGGTCAACTAGCTTCTGAGGGGCGTGATCCGTATCTGACCCCATTGCTATAAAGGGTGAGGGTTTTTTTAGGCTAGTAACTGTTACTCCTGGCTCGACAGCAGGTTCTGATTCCTGAACTGAGGAACCTGAGATAATGGGGGAGAGATTGGTTTGAAATAACCTTTTCGGTTTGGTGCCTTTAGAGGAAGAAGAGCCTTGATCTGACTCTGTGGCTGAAGTTACTGGTCTGTCGATGGGCAAAACGGGTAGTCCTGCTGTGATGCGTCTTTCCCTTTCGACCTTTTGTGCCTTTTCTTATTCAGAGAGGTTGAGCCACCCACCTTTGATCAGAGTGTTCCTCGCTGTAAACATAAACTATCTGGGTAAATTTTTTCTTTAGAGAGAGAAAGCTTTAAGAAGTTGCAGAGTAAATATGAGGGAGATGGTAAAACAGTAGAAAGTGTTTTAATTTATAGTAAATCTGAAAAAGGAGTTTGATTCCTAGGAGAATTCGAAAAGATTGCTAATGATTAAAGACGGCGCTGATGTCACCACCTTTAATTAAGAGGTTGCTTTTCGAAGAAGGTGGGTTCGAAGTTCAAGGTGAAAAAACGACTGAAGCAACCAATCAGAGAGCGACACGTGTCCTACGAACTCTGGCAAAAAACCGTTTGGATTCATGAAGCTTTATCGGTCCGGATGAAACCATAAGACAAACAGACCTGTCCGAATTAAAACTACCCCTGATGTCGGACTGTTTTTCAGGTTTTTGACAAGAGTATTTGAACAAACACCTAAAAAAGGGGCTCCGGATGAGTCCGAATTCTGCTTGCTCCCCGGACAGGGACATATCGGTCCAAGGCCTCCGGACCGGACAGATCACTTCAAACACTTAGCCCATAGGACTGTTCGAACTATGACAAAAGTACTAAAAAACCTAAACACTTCTTGACTAAGCTACTTGCTCTCCTACTTAGAGCTCATGGGTCTTTGAACATGACTCGGGTCCATTAAACATGACCCGAAAGCCCATAAGGGCCCAAACATAAGGGTATAAATACCCAACCACCTGCATTAAGTGTGGGTAATGAGAATTAACTGCAACCAGCCAGCTTAATTATCTCTCTACTCTCTACTCTAAATATTAAATACCTCCATACTACTATAAAATACCAAACAAATTACAAGCCTACCCTCAGGCGATAATTATCCGCACAAAAAATATCTGATCTCATCACTAGTGGGAGTCATAAACAATAGTTAATGTTTTTGTAATATCTCCCCCTTCCTATACTTGCATCCTTATGTATCTGACATAACACAGATGAGGTATGATGGACATTATGGTTATAAAACCGTTTCCACACAATTCTATTATGGTGAAGAAGGATAGTTTGACATGAGGTAAACACTAAAGAAAAAAATCATATCGTATTAAATTTGTATGATACACGTGGGTCTATAAATGTTGAATTAGCTACTTTGAAATTTTTCTCACTAATTTCCTATGATTAAAAATTGATCACAATATTAGATATTTATGTTGTGATTTATGATAAGGATATGATTTATCTAATCCGTAAATCAAACCGGTAAAATATGAGATTGATATTTACTTTGCATTATAAACCCAACAAATGTGTAATATTAATGGTGTTTTATATAAGATAGAGTAAGTATATTTTAATTAAATAAGTTAATGAGGTAAGCCAAAAATAGACTAATTGTGTAGGCCTAAAGCACCATCATTACAATATAAGACACTATACATTTGTTTTAAATGGGGAATATTTATTATTCAATTAGTATTTTAGTAGTTTTTCTCTCTAGAATTTATGCCTTAATTTCTTTCTAACTTCTGTGTGACCCCAAAGTATTCAGGATCTATTTCTCATTCAAATATTTTCAAGAATCATCGGCAGCAATCATAGCGGGAGCTTAGACTCGTACCCAGATATAATATCAAAAGACATTAAGCTCGATTTCAGATTCTTATTAGATAGGAACATTGAGACGCATGCAGATCCTACGGTGATTATAGAAGGAATGATAACTGGAGAGGGCTCCAATCAGTTGGTAAGGAGTTCTCAAACAGAACAAAAAAGTCAAAGATCAACAAAATCAATTGTCTTTATAGAGACATCAAGATCAATTATTGGATGAACTTTCTACATTAAATGCTCAAAACAATAATAATGGTTTCACACTGTAAAAAGGTTCGATCGGAAATTCGAAAAGATGGAAATATAGAAAATTCTAAATGTGATATTGTTGAGTCCAAATCTCTACGAGATCAAGAAAAATATCAAAATAAGCAATTTTAACTAGACCAAAACTATCATTTTTTTAGAAATGAGCACAAAACCAGACATCGTTACATTCCTTCGGAGTGTAGTGAGTATTCAATGTTCGATTCAGATAAACTTTCTCATTCTTTAAAGCAGGTTCATCGTCACGTGGGAAGGATAAATTGTAGTGGCAGGTGTTATTCGAAAATACATTCTAGTCAATTTAGAAATTCTAAATAAGAGCACGATTAAAAAAACGTGATTTTTCAAATAAGAAAGTACTCGCTTATGATTTTAAGGATGTGGTGGTCACCGAGGATAGGGTAGGAAAACAACAAGCTATAGTTCAAATTCAATAAATTCATACATCATTGTCTACAACACTAGTGATCAACCAATAATTTCAACAAGGGGGTTCGTGTAACTAAAGCTTTGATTACCATGTCAATAGCTGATTTGTGAATCCTTCCGAGTATGGTCTTTATGCAATGATTAATAAAGGTCCGAGAGTCCATCAATATATTTAAGGGCATAATTGGAGGTAATCTTCCCTATCAGCAGAAATTCTATCCAGACATATACTGAAGCAATTTGACATATTAAAAATTGAGACGTATTGAGAATTTCAAGAATTTAATGATGAATTACGCTGATGATAAGTTATTCTACCGTGATTTTGAAGTGGTACAATCGGCTTCTATAGGAATATATGAAGAATTTCTGCCTGTTCTGGACAGTTTTTAGGTGGTAGTTTGCGGGGAGTAAATAAATCATGGGAAAAGATTATACGATTATACAGTGCTGATAGTCAGTTGGAGAAATTTTAAAAGATTACACAAAGTTCTTTGTTTTTACAAAAAATAGTTTAGAAGATTGCCATGAGAAAGTTGTTTATGCTTCTTTTAGAAAAATGACTTGTCTTCAGAGAACTGGCTGATGAAGTTACTAGAAAGAAATCTTTGAACTTTGGTGCTCTTCTAGCGCAGGTTGAAGAACATTTAAAGGTAGAATAGTCTAAATGCTTGAGACTTGTTCCTTTACCCCAACAAAGATAAATTCAACAGTTACATTATCGGGTTTACTAGTAACAACAAGTTTAAAGTTTTTATCCTCAAACTTCTACTCATTTTTACCCATAAAGTCCAGACCAAATATCGCCATGGCCACGAGCAAACCAACAGCCTCAAGCTTAACATAAAAGATCAAGATCGAACCAGTAGGTGCGACTTGATAATTGTACGGAAGTAACAAAGAATGTTGCTACTATTTTCAATAAGAATCAAAATTTTGACCGATTCAAAAAACCCCTTCCAATTCAGAGACTTAGCGAATAAACGATTAACATATTTTGCAAATATCAGAACGATGTCGGTCATGATACGAGAGACTGTAAAGCTCTAAAGCATAATATTCAAACTTTAATTCATAAGTAAAAGTTTAAAATATTTGTTAAGAGACAGACAAAAGTCCAACAGTAGGCTCCTGTATGCAACCAAATATCAATACAAAGAGTAGTAGTTGAGATTTCTCTAAAGCAGGAAATTATGATGGTCAAAATAAAGCATTTTTACAATTTCGATTTATCCGTAAAATATTTAGACTTAAACCCTAACCGAGGGTTTTTTTTATGATTGATGAACTTAAAGAAAAGAAAAGCTAAAAACTTTAAAGTTTTCGAATCATTGACTATTTTTTTGTGGGGATACTATTTTGGGAACTACAACTAGCTCTTAAAAAAGATATATTGTGAGTTTAGCAACATAGCTAGCCCGAGGAACTTTGACTCATATTTATAAAGATCTATTTCTTTTTATGTTTTTTGAGGATGATGATTTAAGGGGGACGAGGAGCCGGACCTCATAAAGATGCAGTAGTAATTAGTGCACTTATCGAATAAACCAAAATTTTGAGGATTTAAACTGATACATGTAGTTTGGTTAATATCTTGTTAATATTCACTTATAAAGATATGGAAGATCCTCTTGTTATCCTCCATTATGATAGGAAAATGGTGTGATTTACTAGGGACACTTTCAATGTTGTTGGAGAGTTTGAAGGAGAGGTATTACTGGGTTGAGGGCCTTTTAGAAATGTGATAAAAGTGTTATTTATAATGGTAGATGTCCAACTTTGTATAATGTGATTTTTGGTAGGTATTGGCTATGAAAAGTGCACGTTATTGCCTCTACCATTCACCATTTTTTGAAGTATGTTATTGGAAATTAAGTGGGAGTTATCCGAAGCAGCCAAAAAGTAGCAATGCTCAAAATTAAAGATATCAGTTACATGGTCAACTTTAGATACAGATGTTGTAGATGATGGAGACCCCTAGTTTGGTAATACCTAATGAGAATGCTAAAAATTATTTCTTTTCCGACTATAAAAGTTTGAATATTGACACTCTATTATCGGCAGATGTAAAAGAGAGACTGATATCTCTTTTATCGAGGAATCCACACATGTTCGGTTGATGTTCTGAAGATATAACAGAAGTACCCGTAAATATCAATTACCATAAAATCGATGTAGGGCTTAATGCACGTATGATAATTAAGAATAGAAGAATATTCTCTATCGAGAAATCTGCAACGATTGTTGCTGAATTAGATTGGTTGTTGAAAGTAGGCCATATCCGAGAATCCAGTATCCGTTATGGAGAATGAATCTAGTACTTATGAAAAGAAGAATGGAAAATTAATAACATGTGTTGATTTTACCTATCGAAATAGATCTTGTCTTAAATATTCATTTCATATTCCAAGTATTGATTAACTGGTGAATTTTACTTTGGGTAATAGGATTTTATCTTTTATGGACGCATATTCAGAGTATAATCAGATACAACTGGATATGAGGGACCGAGATAACACTACATTTATAACTGACAAAGGTTTACATTGCTACAAGATAACGCTTTTGGGCTTGAAAAATTATGGGGAAGCTTATCAGATATTAATAAACAAAGCTTTTGCTGGCCAAATTCGAAGAAATATTGAAGTTTACATCGATGAAATATTGGTAAAAATAGTTAAAGTTGATGATTATTGAAATCGATACAATACATTTGAATGCTTTAACTGCTATTGATCCCCTGAGATCCATCAAGGAAGTACAAATCTTAACTGGAAGGTTAGTTACTTTGTACAGATTCATATCAAGGTTATCAAGCAAGTTTGCTCCTTATTTTCACGTTCTGAGAAAAATAAACCATTTCTATTGGACACCGCAATATGAGACTATACAATAAGCGTATTATTGTTTGAAAATCTATTCATCTACATCGTAAGATCAGACTATACAGTAAGCATAGTATTGGTCAGATAGGTTGACAATTATCCTCGCCCTGTGTATTATGTAAGTAAGAGTTTATTGGATGCTGAAAATAAATAATTGAAGCCTTGGCTAATATTTTAGTTGAATTTCACTATGAATGGCCATAATCGGAACCAGATATTGATATCCTTAAAGACGAGTGAATTGTTCAAATTGACTGGGCTTAAGCATCTCAGGTTGTGGAACATGAGTTCAGTTAGTAACTCAGGCTGAAGAAAAAATATATCAAGCGATATATTTTGGCTTCAAGACATTTAATATCGAGATAGAGTATGAAACAAACTTAATAAGGTTGTGACTTGCATAAATTTGTAGTGTTAAAAAAGATCACTAGATAAGTAATTCATAGTTCCTAATCAACTATGCATAAGGTCATGTCGAGGAAAAAAATATTTAGTAAAAAGTCTATAGGCTTTAAAATAATTGATAACTTTGTTTGAGAACATTCAGTACGAACATGTTCATATGGCTAAAATTTATGTTGTTAATTCTTTGACAACTATAACATACTCGGAAAGGCATCCCTGAATACTCAAACATAAACATCCTTCAATAACAATCTCAACTAAGCACATAAGAAGCTTTGGGGGTTTCAATAAGTACATAGAAATATTGGAGGCATGAGCTTATAGAATTTCTGGTTATATGGACTTTGGTAGATTAGTAAAGCTTGGCTTAAAAGTGGAGATTTAAAGCACATGGTTTTACGGTCTTTAAAGATGTTTTCTATAAACAAGCTTTAAGTTGAACATTTTTGCGGTGCCTCAGAACGGATGAATCACAGAGGGTAATATTTGAAATTCATTATAGTGAGGGATCAACTTATTATGGGTTTAAAAAATTAACGAAAATGATTTTATTAGTTGGATTTTATTGACATTCTATCGTGGTTGATGTGAACGATTTAGTCAAAATGTGTGATACTTGACGCCGATTTGCCAATACCATATATATACATGCAGTACCACCTGAATCAATCTCCTAAGCATTGACATTTGATAAATGAAGACTGGATTTAGTTGGACCGTTACCTATGACTTCGAAGGGATGTAAATTTATCATAATGGACATCGATTATTTTCTAAGTGGGTGGAGGCCGAACCTTTGGCTGAAACTAAAGCAAAGGACATTATCAAGTTTTTATGTCTAAAACATGTTATAGGTTTGAAATACCTAGAATAATCATCATAAATAACGATCCTCAGTTTGATCAGACGGACATGAAAGCTTTGTGCTCTTCTAGAGACATCCATTATTTATTTTCAACACCTTCCCACCCTCAAGGTAATGGGAAAGTGAAAGTCACGAACATAACTATCATTGATCGTGAAGAAAGAATACGGAGAGGGGTGCTGGAAAATGGCCAAATTATCTTCAAGAGTTGCGGTGCGATTACCGAACGACCCCCCCCCCCCCCGGGTAATAATCCATGAGTCACATTTTTCTTTAGTTTATGTGATGGACGCGATGATACCTTCCAAAGTACACTTCCATTATTCAGATTCACAACTATTCCGAAGCTAGCAATGTGACGCAGTCGGATGCACTAAGACAACAAACGTTGGTCTTAGAATTGAAGGTTCAAGTTCGCGAGTGTCAAACTTGAAGAAAAAACTCTGGAATCCACCAGAAAAAAAAACAAATCTCGAAAACTCGAATACTTTAATTAATAATGATTATACAAGTGTTTTTAAAACATAGCACCTAAGGTTCTTTATATAGAGAAAACCCTAGAAACCCTAAAGCATAAAATATGAAGTTCCTAGAAATAAGGAAAATTACTATAATCGTAACTAGAAAAGGAAAACACTAAAAAAAATATCTAAAAATATCTTGCAAGCTAGAATAGATTAGGTATTGTAACCGTCTCCTGCATCAGTCTCCTCCACCTCCAAAGAACTCATCCTCGAGTTCTCTTCTGGATAAAGAACACCATCGGCATGATACTCATAGATGTCCGCTACATTGAACGTATGAGAGATGCTCATGCCGTCTGGTAGATCTACCACATAAGCATTGTTATTAAGCTTTCATAAAATCTTGAATGGACCATACTTGCGAGGCTGAAGCTTACGATAAGTACCGACTGGAAACCTTTCTTTCTTGAGAAACACCATTACTTCATCACCTTCGTTGAAAACCTTGAGCCTCTGTTTTTTATCTGCTGCCCTTTTGTTTTTTTGCCCAATTGCTTCCAATCTAGCTCGGACTGCTTCTTTAGTGTCCAAAATGTCTTTAGCCATAGCTTCAGCTGATGCACTAACTCCAGGAGCTTTCGGTAGTGGAACTAAATCAACCACATGCTTCGGGACAGAGGTATATACCAACGTAAATGGTGATTTCCCTGTTGCGGAATGTACGACACTATTGAAAGCGAATTTGACCTGCGGTAGAGCTAAATCCCACTGTTTCGGTTTATCACCACAAATACTTCTGATCATCTTACCCAGCGTCCTGTTTGTGACTTCGGTTTGCCCATCACTCTGGGGATGAGTTGTAGAGCTTCGTTTTAAACTTGTTCCAAACATTCTCCATAATGTAATCCAGAAGTGACTGACAAACTTAGTATCCCTGTCGGAAACTATTGACTTCGGAACCCCATGGAGACGCACAACTTCCCGAAAAAACAATTTGGCTATGTTAGTTGCATCTGCAGTCTTTCTGCAAGCAATGAAGTGTGTCATTTTGGAAAAACTGTCGACAACAACAAACACAGAATCCACACCTCGTTGCGTCCTCGGCAACCCCAACACAAAATCCATAGATAGGTCCTGACAGATATCTTCAGGAACAGATAACGGCATGTAAAGACCTGTGTTCTGAGATTGTCCCTTAGAAACCTGACAAACAAAACACCTCCGAACAATAGCTCTATCGTCTTTCCTAAGGTGCGACCAATAGTACCTTTCCTCCAAGCTTGCAATTGTCTTATCCCGTCCCAAATGACCACTAAGACCACCACTGTGCAATTCTCGGATCAGCTTCTCTCATAACGACGAGCAAGGAATGCACAGTTTGTCTCCTTTAAAAACATAGCCATCACAGATATGGAAGTCTGCAGAAGGATGCTTACCGTTGCACTTGTCCCATAATTCATTGAATTCAGCATAGCTTTCATATAACTCTTTCAAAAATTCAAAACCCACAATCTCATGTACTAAGGTAGTTAGCAAGGAAGCCCTTCTACTCAAAGCATTAGCTACCTTGTTAAGAGCTCCGAACTTATGCTGAATAATGAAAGGAAATTTTTGCAGAAAACTTACCCAGCGAGCATGCATCTTATTTATCACTTTCTGGCTGTGAAGAAACTTCAGAGCTTGGTGGTCAGTGAACAGAATGAACTCTCGCTGAATCAGATAATGCTCTCATTGTCGAAGAGCTCGAAATACCGCATAGAACTCTTGATCATAAGTACTCCATTTATGTCGTGCTTCGCTTAGCTTTTCACTAAAGAAAGCTATTGGTCTTTTCTCCTGAGATAACACAGCACCAATTCCTACACCACTAGCATCGCATTCCACTTGAAATATCTTATCAAAATTCGGCAATGCTAACACAGGAGCAGTACAAAGCATCTCTTTAATCAATGCAAAACTCTCGTTTTGTTCTGGTCCCCAATGAAACTTCCCTTTCTTCAAGCATTCGGTAATACGTGCAGTAAGAGTACTGAAGTCTCTTACAAATCTCCGGTAGAAAGTAGCCAAACCATGAAAACTGCGTACCTTAGTTACGGTTTTGGGAACGGGCCAGTCTTTTATTGCACGCACTTTGGCTTCATCTACTTCAATCCCATCTTCACCAACGACAAACCCCAAAAACAGCAGATGGCTTGTGCAGAATGTGCATTTCTTTAAATTCACGTACAGCTGATTTTCTTAGAGGACTTGTAACACCTACCGTACATGCTCTAAATGGTCGTCTTTGGCTTTGCTATAGATCAAAATATCATCGAAGTAAACTACTACAAAGGACCCAATGAAAGGACCGAGAACCTGATTCATCAATCTCATGAAATTACTATGTGCGTTTGACAAGCCGAAAGGCATCACTAACCACTCGTACAATCCGTATTTACTCTTAAAAGAAGTCTTCTATTCATCTCCAGGCCTGATTCGAATCTGATGGTACCCACTTCGAAGATCTATTTTGGAAAACACCTTTGATCCATTCAACTCATCAAGCATGTCTTCCAACCGAGGGATATGAAACCGGTATTTGATTGTGATCTTGTTGATGGCTCTAGAATCAACACACATTCGCCACTGATTACCTTTCTTTGGAACGAGAAGAACTGGTACAGCACAAGCGCTCATGCTCTCGCGAATTAACCCTTTCTTCAGCAAATCTTCAATTTGTTCCCGTACAATTTCATTCTCTTTAGGGCTCATTCGATAGTGGGGAAGATTAGGTAGACTAGAACCCGGGATCAAGTCAATGTGATGCTGTGTATCACGCATAGGAGGCAGGTTGTCAGGTAGTTCCTCAGCAATTAACTCCTTGTAATCTTCCAAAATTTCTAACACCTCACGTGGAGTTGTTGTCTCCTCCGTCACGGCACTCATCAACCCCTTGACCACAACCGGATAAAAACACTGTGATTCCTTAACAGCCTTGTCAAGTTCTTTATCATCATGCGACATGACTAGGAAGCTTGACTTCTTCTCTTTTGCAATGCTACCAAAATCCTTGACAGGAGCCATTGCAATCTTATAATTCCCCCATGTAAACATGACCACATTGTCTCGTCCTCGGTACGTAATGTCGTTATCGTACTGCCATGGTCGCCCAAGGAGAATATGGCAAACATCCATATCCAACACATCACAAATTATCTTCTCTTTGTAATGCTTACCAATTGATAGAGGAATTTTGCAAGTTTCACTAACCCGTACTTTAGATCCTTTCTTCACCCATCCGAGACCATACAGTTTCTCATGACGAGTCGTGGGTAGTTTCAAATATGCCACCAACTTTTTAGAAACTAAATTCTCGGAGCTCCCATTGTCAACAATCACATTGCACACCTTGTTCTGAATTAGATAATATGTTCTAAACAGATTCTTGCGTAATCCCTCTTCTTTGGATGATAGCAACAGTCGTTGTAAAACAATGTTGATTTTGTCCGCAGATTCCTCTTCCGTAAATTCAACTCCCTTATACTCCTCATTCTCCATAAAGTCGTCTTCCTCTTCTTCTAGCAATGCAACCGTCTTTCTACTGGGACAAACATTCGATTTGTGACCTGTTCCTTGACAACAGAAACACTTGTCGATGGTTGGCCTAGCATAAGGAATGTTCTGTTTCAGAGTGGGTGCTTTGTCCTTCTGAATGCCACTAATGGAACTACTTGCTCCTTTGTTGTGAGAGTTGGAATCTCTGTTAACCACGCCTTTGTCCGTTTCTCCGGCTGGTTCGATGTTGTTCTGGATCGAGGGTCTCTTGAAATTTGTGAAACCCCGAGATGATTTCTTCATCAATTCCGCTTTCAAGGCTAGACGGGATGCTTCTTGAACTGTCCACACAGTCTGTAACCCTATTTTCCCTTGAAGAGAGCCCTTTAAACCACTGATGTATCTAGCCACCTTCTGATTCTCTGTTTCGTTTAAGTCACTACGTTCATAGAAACGTAAGAACTCTGCTGTATAATCAGTCACGGTCCTGCTTCCTTGTACACAATCAATGTACATCTTGTAAAGAATCTGCTCGTAGTCCTCCGGTAAGAACCTCTCAGTCATTAGCTGCTTCATTCAGCGCCATGTTCTAACTGGATCCTTCCTCTGTCTTTCCCTTTGAATAGCCAATTTGTCCCACCAAACAGCTGCAGTCTTCTTTAACCGGATAGCCACCATCTTAACCTGTTTACTCTCCGGGACTTCCATAACATCAAAGAACCAATCGACATCAATTTGGCAATCGAGAAAGTCCTCGACACCCATAGTACCATAGAACAATGGAATATTAGCTTTCACTCTGTAATCCTGATTATTTTGATTCCCTTGTTCTTCCTCTTCCTCTTCCAATTCCTCCTCCAAGCTAGAATCATCAACAGCGACACGGTTATGCCTGTCTTGTTGTTGATTGTTTCTAACAGGCAGTCGGTTGTTTCCACCATGTCGGACTCGGGGTGGCTCCTCAACAACTGGTATGTGTCTGCCTTGTCGATTCTGATTTCGTCCTATTCCTTCTCCTCCTCCTTGTCCTGCGTTAGCAATCTGATTGGTTAATGCTGGAATCTGATTAGTTAACGCTGCCACCAGATTTGCCAGGTTCGTGGTTGATTCGTTCAAACTCGCTGTGAAACCCTCCATGTCGGCCATGGTTACTGGTTGATCACCCATAGTTGTTCAAGCTTTGAAAAGAGTAGGAGATTGCCTTCTCTGATACCACTTGACGCAGTCGGATGCACTAAGACAACAAATGTTGGTCTTAGAATTGAAGGTTCAAGTTCGCGGGTGTCAAACTTGAAGAAAAAACTCTGGTATCCACCAGAAAAAAAACAAATCTCGAAAACTCGAAGACTTTGATTAATAGTGATGATAAAAATGTTTTTAAAACATAGCACCTAAGGTTCTTTATATAGAGAAAACCCTAGAAACCCTAAAGCATAAAATAGGAAGTTCCTAGATATAAGGAAAATTACTAGAATCGTAACTAGAAAAGGAAAACACTAAAAAAAAAGAAATATCTAAAAATATCTTGCAAGCTAGAATAGATTAGGTATTGTAACTGTCTCCTGCATCACAATGATGGAGGTAGAAAGGCAAGGGCAGAACTTGACTTGATTGAAGAGAAAATGACAAAATCACATTTAAGATCTCTTCATTATCGATCTTTGATAAGAATTAGATATACATATCGAGTTCGACAAAGAAAATTTAAAGTATTGGATAAAGTTATAAGGAATGTATTCTTGCATACTAAAGATAAGAGGCTTGGAAATTTGTGAAGGACCTTATTTAGTGACTTAAAGGGTAAAGCCAAGAACTTATCTATTGATATACCGAGAAGAAAGATCGATCCAATGCCTCTGGAACGTTGGGTATTTAAGATTGTATTTAAAATAAATGTGTAAAAATTGCAAACTTCTCAATTGACTATGTAATGACCGGTGGCATACGTTTTCCTACCTTGGTGGCGCATGAAGGTTTAAGGAAATATCTATATAACTAGCTGGTATATATAACTTAATTTCCTTATATATTTTCTGACTTCATTTTGGAAGGTCCAAGAATTTTTAAATCACCACTATCACCAACATCTTCTGAATCTTCAGATACTTCTTCTTCATCTTCTAATGAAATATCTTTCGAACATTTATCCTTCAGAACCATATTCCAGTAAGAGCCCAAGTCTAACTCTATAAAAAATTTGTGAAAACCAATGACCATTGTAGATTTGACTTTAGCGTTGGCTGATTTAGGGCTGGTGTTCGTTTATCAACAAAAGCATAAAGTGAAACTGTTTCGTCTAATTTAGCTTGGAGTTCAAAGGCAACTAGATGCGTGAAAATATTTTGCTCATCTTCTTCACGCTTTTGGACATTTTTTCTTCAGATTTTTGTTTTCTTTCAAAAGTATATCGATCGTCAAATTATTTTCCCTCAGTATTATATCATGCCTCGATCCCGTTTTCAGTATGATATTAGTTATTCAGTCATATTTGATGAGTCCGAATTCTGCCTCCTCTCCAGACAAGGACAAATCAGACCAAACTCACCGGACCGGACAAGACACTTCGAACACTCAGCCCATTGTGATGTTCGAACTATGACAAAAGTACTAAAAAACTTAAACACTTCTTGACTAAGCTGCCTTCTCTCCTACTAAGAGCTCATGGGTCTTTGAACTTGACCCGGGTCCATTAAACATGACCCGAATGCCCATAAGGCCCAGATGTAAGGGTATAAATACCCAACCACCTGCATTAAATGTAGGTAATGAAAATTAAATACAACCAGGCTGCTTAATTCTCCCTCTACTCTCTACTCTAAATATTAAACACCTATATACTTTCACAAAACTCCGAACAAATTACAAATTTACCCCAGACGAAAATTAACCTCACCAAATTAGCGACCACAGTGGGAGGAAAAGGTGCCTGAATCAAGCATTCAGAACCAGCAAGAAAAGTCAGTCCGAATGAATCTGGATGCCTCGGAAGTACCACCAGCTCTGCTCGAAGTGGTGGGTGAAAACGATGAATATACTATCGAAGAGCGCGATAGGCTGAAGGGTGAAATAGAAGCTCTGAGGGCAGAAAAGGCTAAGATGGGCATGAAAAAAAAGTCCAAAGCATCAGTTGCTCATCACACCGATAACCCCAGAGAGCATGAGCCTTCAAAGACTCATGTGAGTACCAGAAAGACTCATGCCAGCTCCAAAAAGTCTCACCGGTCTAAGCGAGTGGAGAGTTCTGACTCAGGCTCAGAATCTTCTGATAGCTCTTCCGACGATGAGGGAGTTGAAGAATCATTATCCTCTAGCAGCGATGAGGGTCGAACTAAAAAGAAGAAAAAGCAGATTAAAAAATATTCCAGAAAAAGAGATAGACATGGAAAGATGAAAACGAATATTGGTAAAGGGTCATCTCATAGCCGGAGGCATGTGGACCGGATGCTGATGGATCCTTTCGCTTTTCACGATGAACCGGGTATCTTTGCAACTCCCAATGAGGATACTGTGTTCAGTCGTGGCAGAAATTGGAGGCAATCTCCATTATCTTCCAAAATTCTGTCCGGAAACCTCCCTAAGAGGTTTGACAGCACCAAAATGGAAAAGTACGATGATAGTACTGATCCGGACAACCATTTGGAACAATTTAAAAACTTCATGATGAACTTTGACGACGATGATAAGCTACTTTGCAGAGCATTCTCGCAATCATTTACGGGGAGTGCTCTAAAATGGTATAACAGCCTACCACAGGGTTGTATCAAGAATTTCGATACTTTTTGGGTGGCCTTTTGAAGGCAGTTCGTAGGGAGTAAAGAGCTAAAGGGCAATGGAGACACAATAATCCATTGTGCCCAGGAACCATATGAGTCCTTAAAAGAATATATAAGTAGTTTTGTGAACACCAAGAATGGGCTGGCTGATTGCTTCGAACAAGTGGCAATAACACCCCTAAGACAGGGCTTGAACCCTGACAGTTTGGCTGATTCAGTGACCAGAAAGAAGGCCATGACATGGGGAGGGTTGCTGAATCAGGTTGGAAAACAGATTAACGTTGAAGAAAACCAGGGTACACAAGCAGGTGAGGTCTACCCCGGTGGCACCAAACGCCAATCAGAATCAGCCCGGGAACAAGGCAAAGGAGACCGGACAGGGGCATGGTAGGGCCAAAGCTCAGTCTCAGCCAGCTGCTCCTGCTCAGAGTCAGCAATCTAGAAACAAGAGAGGCCCTTGGGTTCAACCAGAGTGGTTTGCAGAATTGAAAGAAAGTGTGGCCACCATTTATGATAAAACAAAGGAAGAGGTGCACTATAGAAGACCAGCCACACTGCAATCTCCTAGAGAACATCGCAATAACTCTTTCTGCCAATATCACAATGATATTGGCCATACCACTGATGATTGTATATCTTTGAAGCAAGAAGTTCAGAACTTGACTGAAAGGGGAAATCTGGGGGATTATGTCAAAAGAAGAGGAGGTAACAGGCCTGACAATACTCACCGGGTTGGTCCAAGTCATGCTGCTCTGGAGGGAGCCATGGTTATAATTGAGAGATTTGATGTGGAATATGAATACTTGGATCCTGATCCAACTCGAAATAGAGTGGGTGCAATTGAGGAGTGTTCTAGGACAGTCTCCGGCCTCATTAAGTTTTTTGAGTCCCTTACGATTTTCGGAGGGGATACTATGACAGCTCCTACTGCTTCTTCAAGGAAGAGGCACGTTCATACTTTGGCCACCCAGCTAGAAGGAGGCATGACTTCCTATCAGTCACAAAATCCATTCCCCTTCATTGTTTTTTATGAAGATGATTTGAGAGATATAGCTGGCCCTCATGAAGATGCTGTTGTTATAGGAGCATCCATTGGGGGCAATGACATAAGACGAATTTTGGTGGATACTGGAAGCTCAGCCAATATCCTTTTCTTAACCACATACAAGAGAATGAAAAATCCAGCTGTAATTCAGACTTCGGACAGATCAATTGTGGGCTTTACTGGCAGCTCAGAAGATGTGATCGGGGAGTTCGAAGAAGAAGTTTTGTTGGGCAAGGGCCCTTTCAAGAACATGGCCAGGATACTTTTTATCGTGGTGGATTGTCCCACTTGCTATAATGCTATTCTAGGGAGGTCTTGGCTCTCTAGGAGCATGTAGTAGCTTCAACAGTCCATCAGTGCTTGAAATATGCTGTTCAGGGACAAGTGGGAGTTGTCCGGAGCAGTCAAAAGGTTGCAAGAGAATGCTATGCTACAGCCCTGGCTCCTCGGACATTGGGGGCAGTTCGTATCAACGAGCAATAGCAATTTGAGGGGCTTTCTGGGGGTGAGGGTGAAATTTATGACCCCAGAGAGACCCCTGGAGTATTAATACCGGTCGAAGAGGTAGAGACACATTGTTTAGAAGAAGGAAAAAATGTCAAGATGGGGTCTAAGATGCCACCCGTTTTGAAGAGTGAAATGTTAAAGTTTTTGAAGAATCATCAGCACGTTTTCGCTTGGTGCAACGCTGATGTTACTGGGGTTCCAACATATGTGATATAACATCACCTATCCGTCCGGAAAGACGTAGCACCAGTGGTTCAAAAGAAAAGGGCATTTTCTAAGGAAAATGCTGATGTCATTGTGCAAGAGGTTGACAGGCTCACAAAGATGGGGCATATCAAGGAGTCTCAATATCTTTTGTGGACTGCCAATCCGGTTCTGGTGAAAAAGAAAAATGGCAAGTGGCGCATATGTATTGACTTCACAGATGTCAATAGAGCTTGCCCAAAAGATTTGTACCCAGTCCCCCGGATTGATCAGCTAGTAGACTCCACCTCTGGGAACAAGCTGCTATCCTTTATGGATGCCTTCTCCGGATACAATCAGATCCAAGTAGATCCAAAGGATCAAGAGCATACTACATTTGTCACTGACAGGGGTCTTCATTGCTACAAGGTAATGCCATTTGGGTTGAAATATGCTGGGGCTACTTGTCAGAGTTTGGTCAACAAAGCTTTTGCTGATCAGATTGGAAGGAATATGGAAGTATACATCGATGACATGATGGTAAAGAGTGTGGATGAGCAATTGCACTTGGCTGACCTCCAAGATACTTTTGCCAACTTGGTAAAAGTGAATTTGAAGTTAAACCCAGAAAAATGTGTGTTCGGAGTGCAGTCCGGGAAGTTTTTAGGCTATATTATAAGTGAGCATGAGATACAGCCCGATCCGGACCATCTTAATGCTCTATTCCAGATGGAGCCTCCTCGAAATATTAAATAAGTACAACGACTAACGGGGAGATTAGCTGCTTTAAACAGATTTATCTCAAGGTCTTAGGACAGGTGCGCCCCGTTCTTTCAAACCTTGAAGGGTGCAAAGGGATTCGATTGGACCTCACAGTGTGATGAGGCTTTTAATGAGATGAAGAAGCACCTTATCCTCCCCCAAAACTTTGTTTAAATCAGTTGATGGAGACGGGTGCTAGAAAATGTCCAAATTATCTTCAAGAGTTGCGGTGGGATTACCGAACGACCCTCCCCCCCCCCCCCGGGTAATAATCCATGAGTCACATTTTTCTTTAGTTTATGTGATGGACGCGATGATACCTTCCGAAGTACACCTCCATCATTCAGATTCACAACTATTCCGAAGCTAGCAATGTGACGCAGTCGGATGCACTAAGACAACAAACGTTGGTCTTAGAATTGAAGGTTCAAGTTCGCGGGTGTCAAACTTGAAGAAAAAACTCTCGAATCCACCAGAAAAAAAACAAATCTCGAAAACTCGAAGACTTTGATTAATAGTGATTATAAAAGTGTTTTTAAAACATAGCACCTAAGGTTCTTTATATAGAGAAAACCCTAGAAACCCTAAAGCATAAAATAGGAAGTTCCTAGAAATAAGGAAAATTACAAGAATCGTAACTAGAAAAGGAAAACACTAAAAAACAATATCTAAAAATATCTTGCAAGCTAGAATAGATTAGGTATTGTAACCGTCTCCTGCATCAGTCTCCTCCACCTCCAAAGAACTCGTCCCCGAGTTCTCTTCTGGATAAAGAACACCATCGGCATGATACTCATAGATGTCCGATACATTGAACGTATGAGAGATGCTCATGCCGTCTGGTAGATCTACCACATAAGCATTGTTATTAAGCTTTCATAAAATCTTGAATGGACCATACTTGCGAGGCTAAAGCTTACGATAAGTACCGACTGGAAACCTTTCTTTCTTGAGAAACACCATTACTTCATCACCTTCGTTGAAAACCTTGAGCCTCTGTTTTTTATCTGCTGCCCTTTTGTTTTTTTGCCCAATTGCTTCCAATCTAGCTCGGACTGCTTCTTTAGTTTCCAAAATGTC
Source organism: Limnanthes douglasii subsp. nivea (assembly GCA_036936605.1). Classification (NCBI taxonomy): domain Eukaryota; kingdom Viridiplantae; phylum Streptophyta; class Magnoliopsida; order Brassicales; family Limnanthaceae; genus Limnanthes; species Limnanthes douglasii. The sequence goes on from JAUPFV010000001.1 coordinate 97,760,142, forward strand.
TTTAGCCATAGCTTCAGCTGATGCACTAACTCCAGGAGCTTTCGGTAGTGGAACTAAATCAACCACATGCTTCGGGACAGAGGTATATACCAACGTAAATGGTGATTTCCCTGTTGCGGAATGTACGACACTATTGAAAGCGAACTCGACCTGCGGTAGAGCTAAATCCCACTGTTTCGGTTTATCACCACAAATACTTCTGATCATCTTACCCAGTGTCCTGTTTGTGACTTCGGTTTGCCCATCACTCTGGGGATGAGTTGTAGAGCTTCGTTTTAAACTTATTCCAAACATTCTCCATAATGTAATCCAGAAGTGACTAACAAACTTAGTATCCCTGTCGGAAACTATTGACTTCGGAACCCCATGGAGACGCACAACTTCCCGAAAAAACAATTTGGCTATGTTAGTTGCATCTGCAGTCTTTCTGCAAGCAATGAAGTGTGTCATTTTGGAAAAACTGTCGACAACAACAAACACAGAATTCACACCTCGTTGCGTCCTCGGCAACCCCAACACAAAATCCATAGATAGGTCCTGACAGATATCTTCAGGAACAGATAACGGCATGTAAAGACCTGTGTTCTGAGATTGTCCCTTAGAAACCTGACAAACAAAACACCTCCGAACAATAGCTCTATCGTCTTTCCTAAGGTGCGACCAATAGTACCTTTCCTCCAAGCTTGCAATTGTCTTATCCCGTCCCAAATGACCACTAAGACCACCACTGTGCAATTCTCGGATCAGCTTCTCTCATAACGACGAGCAAGGAATGCACAGTTTGTCTCCTTTAAAAACATAGCCATCACAGATATGGAAGTCTGCAGAAGGATGCTTACCGTTGCACTTGTCCCATAATTCATTGAATTCAGCATAGCCTTCATATAACTCTTTCAAAAATTCAAAACCCACAATCTCATGTACTAAGGTAGTTAGCAAGGAAGCCCTTCTACTCAAGGCATTAGCTACCTTGTTAAGAGCTCCGAACTTATGCTGAATAATGAAAGGAAATTTTTGCAGAAAACTTACCCAGCGAGCATGCATCTTATTTATCACTTTCTGGCTGTGAAGAAACTTCAGAGCTTGGTGGTCAGTGAACAGAATGAACTCTCGCTGAATCAGATAATGCTCTCATTGTCGAAGAGCTCGAAATACCGCATAGAACTCTTGATCATAAGTACTCCATTTATGTCGTGCTTCGCTTAGCTTTTCACTAAAGAAAGCTATTGGTCTTTTCTCCTGAGATAACACAGCACCAATTCCTACACCACTAGCATCGCATTCCACTTGAAATATCTTATAAAAATTCGGCAATGCTAACACAGGAGCAGTACAAAGCTTCTCTTTAATCAATGCAAAACTCTCGTCTTGTTCTGGTCCCCAATGAAACTTCCCTTTCTTCAAGCATTCGGTAATAGGTGCAGTAAGAGTACTGAAGTCTCTTACAAATCTCCGGTAAAAAGTAGCCAAACCATGAAAACTGCGTACCTTAGTTACGGTTTTGGGAACGGGCCAATCTTTTATTGCACACACTTTGGCTTCATCTACTTCAATCCCATCTTCACCAACGACAAACCCCAAAAACAGCAGATGGCTTGTGCAGAATGTGCATTTCTTTAAATTCACGTACAGCTGATTTTCTTAGAGGACTTGTAACACCTACCGTACATGCTCTAAATTGTCGTCTTTGGCTTTGCTATAGATCAAAATATCATCGAAGTAAACTACTACAAAGGACCCAATGAAAGGACCGAGAACCTGATTCATCAATCTCATGAAATTACTATGTGCGTTTGACAAGCCGAAAGGCATCACTAACCACTCGTACAATCCGTATTTACTCTTAAAAGAAGTCTTCTATTCATCTCCAGGCCTGATTCGAATCTGATGGTACCCACTTCGAAGATCTATTTTGGAAAACACCTTTGATCCATTCAACTCATCAAGCATGTCTTCCAACCGAGGGATATGAAACCGGTATTTGATTGTGATCTTGTTGATGGCTCTAGAATCAACACACATTCGCCACTGATTACCTTTCTTTGGAACGAGAAGAACCGGTACAGCACAAGCGCTCATGCTCTCGCGAATTAACCCTTTCTTCAGCAAATCTTCAATTTGTTCCCGTACAATTTCATTCTCTTTAGGGCTCATTCGATAGTGGGGAAGATTAGGTAGACTAGAACCCGGGATCAAGTCAATGTGATGCTGTGTATCACGCATAGGAGGCAGGTTGTCAGGTAGTTCCTCAGCAATTAACTCCTTGTAATCTTCCAAAATTTCTAACACCTCACGTGGAGTTGTTGTCTCCTCCGTCACGGCACTCATCAACCCCTTGACCACAACCGGATAAAAACACTGTGATTCCTTAACAGCCTTGTCAAGTTCTTTATCATCATGCGACATGACTAGGAAGCTTGACTTCTTCTCTTTTGCAATGCTACCAAAATCCTTGACAGGAGCCATTGCAATCTTATAATTCCCCCATGTAAACATGACCACATTGTCTCGTCCTCGGTATGTAATGTCGTTATCGTACTGCCATGGTCGCCCAAGGAGAATATGGCAAACATCCATATCCAGCACATCACAAATTATCTCCTCTTTGTAATGCTTACCAATTGATAGAGGAATTTTGCAAGTTTCACTAACCCCTACTTTAGATCCTTTCTTCACCCATCCGAGACCATACAGTTTCTCATGACGAGTCGTGGGTAGTTTCAAATATGCCACCAACTTTTTAGAAACTAAATTCTCGGAGCTCCCATTGTCAACAATCACATTGCACACCTTGTTCTGAATTAGACAATATGTTCTAAACAGATTCTTGCGTAATCCCTCTTCTTTGGATGATAGCAACAGTCGTTGTAAAACAATGTTGATTCTGTCCGCAGATTTCTCTTCCGTAAATTCAACTCCCTTATACTCCTCATTCTCCATAAATTCGTCTTCCTCTTCTTCTAGCAATGCAACCGTCTTTCTACTGGGACAAACATTCGATTTGTGACCTGTTCCTTGACAACGGAAACACTTGTCGATGGTTGTCCTAGCATAAGGAATGTTCTGTTTCAGAGTGGGTGCTTTGTCCTTCTGAATGCCACTAATGGAACTACTTGCTCCTTTGTTGTGAGAGTTGGAATCTCTGTTAACCACGCCTTTGTCCGTTTCTCCGGCTGGTTCGATGTTGTTCTGGATCGAGGGTCTCTTGAAATTTGTGAAACCCCGAGATGATTTCTCCATCAATTCCGCTTTCAAGGCTAGACGGGATGTTTCTTGAACTGTCCACACAGTCTGTAACCCTATTTTCCCTTGAAGAGAGCCCTTTAAACCACTGATGTGTCTAGCCACCTTCTGATTCTCTGTTTCGTTTAAGTCACTACGTTCAGAGAAACGTAAGAACTCTGCTGTATAATCAGTCACGGTCCTGCTTCCTTGTACACAATCAATGTACATCTTGTAAAGAATCTGCTCGTAGTCCTCCGGTAAGAACCGCTCAGTCATTAGCTGCTTCATTCAGCGCCATGTTCTAACTGGACCCTTCCTCTGTCTTTCCCTTTGAATAGCCAATTTTTCCCACCAAACAGCTGCAGTCCTCTTTAACCGGATAGCCACCATCTTAACCTGTTTACTCTCCGGGACTTCCATAACATCAAAGAACCAATCGACATCAATTTGGCAATCGAGAAAGTCCTCGACACCCATAGTACCATAGAACAATGGAATATCAGCTTTCACTCTGTAATCTTGATTATTTTGATTCCCTTGTTCTGCCTCTTCCTCTTACAATTCCTCTTCCGAGCTAGAATCATCAACAGCGACACGGTTATGCCTGTCTTGTTGTTGATTGTTTCTAACAGGCAGTCGGTTGTTTCCACCATGTCGGACTCGGGGTGGCTCCTCAACAACTGGTATGTGTCTGCCTTGTCGATTCTGATTTCGTCCTATTCCTTCTCCTCCTCCTTGTCCTACGTTAGCAATCTGATTGGTTAATGCTGCAATCTGATTAGTTAACGCTGCCACCAGATTTGCCAGGTTCGTGGTTGATTCGTTCGAACTCGCTGTGAAACCCTCCATGTCGGCCATGGTTACTGGTTGATCACCCATAGTTGTTCAAGCTTTGAAAAGAGTAGGAGATTGCCTTCTCTGATACCACTTGACGCAGTCGGATGCACTAAGACAACAAATGTTGGTCTTAGAATTGAAGGTTCAAGTTCGCGGGTGTCAAACTTGAAGAAAAAACTCTGGTATCCACCAGAAAAAAAACAAATCTCGAAAACTCGAAGACTTTGATTAATAGTGATGATAAAAATGTTTTTAAAACATAGCACCTAAGGTTCTTTATATAGAGAAAACCCTAGAAACCCTAAAGCATAAAATAGGAAGTTCCTAGATATAAGGAAAATTACTAGAATCGTAACTAGAAAAGGAAAACACTAAAAAAAAGAAATATCTAAAAATATCTTGCAAGCTAGAATAGATTAGGTATTGTAACTGTCTCCTGCATCACAATGATGGAGGTAGAAAGGCAAGGGCAGAACTTGACTTGATTGAAGAGAAAATGACAAAATCACATTTAAGATCTCTTCATTATCGATCTTTGATAAGAATTAGATATACATATCGAGTTCGACAAAGAAAATTTAAAGTATTGGATAAAGTTATAAGGAATGTATTCTTGCATACTAAAGATAAGAGGCTTGGAAATTTGTGAAGGACCTTATTTAGTGACTTAAAGGGTAAAGCCAAGAACTTATCTATTGATATACCGAGAAGAAAGATCGATCCAATGCCTCTGGAACGTTGGGTATTTAAGATTGTATTTAAAATAAATGTGTAAAAATTGCAAACTTCTCAATTGACTATGTAATGACCGGTGGCATACGTTTTCCTACCTTGGTGGCGCATGAAGGTTTAAGGAAATATATATATAACTAGCTGGTATATATAACTTAATTTCCTTATATATCTTCTGACTTCATTTTGGAAGGTCCAAGAATTTTAAAATCACCACTATCACCAACATCTTCTGAATCTTCAGATACTTCTTCTTCATCTTCCAATGAAATATCTTTCGAACATTTATCCTTCAGAACCATATTCCAGTAAGAGCCCAAGTCTAACTCTATAAAAAATTTGTGAAAACCAATGACCATTGTAGATTTGACTTTAGCGTTGGCTGATTTAGGGCTGGTGTTCGTTTATCAACATAAGCATAAAGTGAAACTGTTTCGTCTAATTTAGCTTGGAGTTCAAAGGCAACTAGATGCGTGAAAATATTTTGCTCATCTTCTTCACGCTTTTGGATATTTTTTCTTAAGATTTTTGTTTTCTTTCAAAAGTATATCGATCGTCAAATTATTTTCCCTCAGTATTATATCATGCCTCGATCCCGTTTTCAGTATGATATTAGTTATTCAGTCATATTTGATGAGTCCGAATTCTGCCTCCTCTCCAGACAAGGACAAATCAGACCAAACTCATCGGACCGGACAGGACACTTCGAACACTCAGCCCATTGTGATGTTCGAACTATGACAAAAGTACTAAAAAACTTAAACACTTCTTGACTAAGCTGCCTTCTCTCCTACTAAGAGCTCATGGGTCTTTGAACTTGACTCGGGTCCATTAAACATGACCCAACAGCCCATAAGGCCCAGATGTAAGGGTATAAATACCCAACCACCTGCATTAAATGTGGGTAATGAAAATTAAATACAACCAGGCTGCTTAATTCTCCCTCTACTCTCTACTCTAAATATTAAACACCTATATACTTTCACAAAACTCCGAACAAATTACAAATTTACCCCAGACGAAAATTAACCTCACCAAATTGGCGACCACAGTGGGAGGAGAAGGTTCCTGAATCAAGCATTCAAAACCAGCAAGAAAAGTCAGTCCGAATGAATCTGGATGCCCCGGAAGTACCACCAGCTCTACTCGAAGTGGTGGGTGAAAACGATGAATACACTATCGAAGAGCGCGATAGGCTGAAGGGTGAAATAGAAGCTCTGAGGGCAGAAAAGGCTAAGATGGGCATGAAAGAAAAGTCCAAAGCATCAGTTGCTCATCACACCGATAACCCCAGAGAGCATGAGCCTTCAAAGACTCATGTGAGTACCAGAAAGACTCATGCCAGCTCCAAAAAGTCTCACCGGTCTAAGCCAGTGGAGAGTTCTGACTCAGGCTCAGAATCTTCTGATAGCTCTTCCGATGATGAGGGAGTTGAAGAATCATTATCCTCTAGCAGCGATGAGGGTCGAACTAAAAAGAAGAAAAAGCAGATTAAAAAATATTCCAGAAAAAGAGATAGATATGGAAAGATGATGAAGACTATTGGTAAAGGGTCATCTCATAGCCGGAGGCATGTGGACCGGATGCTGATGGATCCTTTCGCTTTTCACGATGAACCAGGTATCTTTGCAACTCCCAATGAGGATACTGTGTTCAGTCGTGGCAGAAATTGGAGGCAATCTCCATTATCTTCCAAAATTCTGTCCGGAAACCTCCCTAAGAGGTTTGACAACACCAAAATGGAAAAGTACGATGGCAGTACTGATCCGGGCAACCATTTGGAACAATTTAAAAACTTCATGATGAACTTTGACGACGATGATAAGCTACTTTGCAGAGCATTCTCCCAATCATTTACGGGGAGTGCTCTAAATTGGTATAACAGCCTACCACAGGGTTGTATCAAGAATTTCGATACTTTTTGGGTGGCCTTTTGAAGGCAGTTCGTAGGGAGTAAAGAGCTAAAGGGCAATGGAGACACAATAATCCATTGTGCCCAGGAACCAAATGAGTCCTTAAAAGAATATCTAAGTAGTTTTGTGAACACCAAAAATGGGCTGGCTGATTGCTTCGAACAAGTGGCAATAGCACCCCTAAGACAGGGCTTGAACCCTGACAATTTGGCTGATTCAGTGACCAGAAAGAAGGCCATGACATGGGGAGGGTTGCTGAATCAGGTTGGAAAACAGATTAACGTTGATGAAACAAAGAAAACCAGGGTACACAAGCAGGTGAGGTCTACCCCGGTGGCACCAAACGCCAATCAGAATCAGCCCGGGAACAAGGCAAAGGAGACCGGACAGGGGCATGGTAGGGCCAAAGCTCAGTCTCAGCCAGCTGCTCCTGCTCAGAGTCAGCAATCTAGAAACAAGAGAGGCCCTTGGGTTCAACCGGAGTGGTTTGCAGAATTGAAAGAAAGTGTGGCCACCATTTATGATAAAACAAAGGAAGAGGTGCACTATAGAAGACCAGCCACACTGCAATCTCCTAGAGAACATCGCAATAATTCTTTATGCCAATATCACAATGATATTGGTCATACCACTGATGATTGTATAGCTTTGAAGCAAGAAGTTCAGAACTTGATTGAAAGGGGAAAGCTGGGGGCTTACGTCAAAAGAAGAGGAGGTAACAGGCCTGACAATACTCACCGGGTTGGTCCCAAGTAATGCTGCTCCGGAGGGAGCCATGGTTATAATTGAGAGGTTTGATGTGGAATATGAATACTTGGATCCTGATCCAACTCGAAATAGAGTGGGTGCAATTGAGGAGTGTTCTAGGACAGTCTCCGGCCTCATTAAGTTTTTTGAGTCCCTTACGATTTTCGGAAGGGATACTATGACAGCTCCTACTGCTTCTTCAAGGAAGAGGCACGTTCATACTTTGGCCACCCAGCTAGAAAGAGACATGACTTCCTATCAGTCACAAAATCCATTCCCCTTCATTGTTTTTTATGAAGATGATTTGAGAGATATAGTTGGCCCTCATGAAGATGCTGTTGTTATAGGAGCATCCATTGGGGGCAATGACATAAGACGAATTTTGGTGGATACTGGAAGCTCAGCCAATATCCTTTTCTTAACCACATACAAGAGAATGAAAAATCCAGCTGTAATTCAGAGTTCGGACAGATCAATTGTGGGCTTTACTGGCAGCTCAGAAGATGTGATCGGGGAGTTCGAAGAAGAATTTTTGTTGGGCAAGGGCCCTTTCAAGAACATGGCCAGGATACTTTTTATCGTGGTGGATTGTCCCACTTGCTATAATGCTATTCTAGGGAGGTCTTGGCTCTCTAGGATGCATGCAGTAGCTTCAACAGTCCATCAGTGCTTGAAATATGTTGTTCAGGGACAAGTGGGAGTTGTCCGGAGCAGTCAAAAGGTTGCAAGAGAATGCTATGCTACAGCCCTGGCTCCTCGGACATTGGGGGCAGTTCGTATCAACGAGCAATAGCAATTTGAGGGGCTTTCTGGGGGTGAGGGTGAAATTGATGACCGCAGAGAGACCCCTGGAGTATTAATACCGGTCGAAGAGGTAGAGACACATTGTTTAGAAGAAGGAAAAAATGTCAAGATGGGGTCTAAGATGCCACCCGTTTTGAAGAGTGAAATGTTAAAGTTTTTGAAGAATCATCAGCACGTTTTTGCTTGGTGCAACGCTGATGTTACTGGGGTTCCAACAGATGTGATATCACATCACCTATCCGTCCGGAAAGACGTAGCACCAGTGGTTCAAAAGAGAAGGGCCTTTTCCAAGGAAAAGGCTGATGTCATTGTGCAAGAGGTTGACAGGCTCACAAAGATGGGGCATATCAAGGAGTCTCAATATCTTTTGTGGACTGCCAATCCGGTTCTGGTGAAAAAGAAAAATGGCAAGTGGCGCATATGCATTGACTTCACAGATCTCAATAGAGCTTGCCCAAAAGATTTGTACCCAGTCCCCCGGATTGATCAGCTAGTAGACTCCACCTCTGGGAACAAGCTGCTATCCTTTATGGATGCCTTCTCCGGATACAATCAGATCCAAGTAGATCCAAAGGATCAAGAGCATACTACATTTGTCACTGACAGGGGTCTTCATTGCTACAAGGTAATGCCATTTGGGTTGAAAAATGCTGGGGCTACTTATCAGAGTTTGGTCAACAAAGCTTTTGCTGATCAGATTGGAAGGAATATGGAAGTATACATCGATGACATGATGGTAAAGAGTGTGGATGAGCAATTGCACTTGGCTGACCTCCAAGAAACTTTTGCCAACTTGGTAAAAGTGAATTTGAAGTTAAACCCAGAAAAATGTGTGTTCGGACTGCAGTCCGAGAAGTTTTTAGGCTATATTATAAGTGAGCATGGGATACAGCCCGATCCGGACCAGCTTAATGCTCTATTCCAGATGGAGCCTCCTCGAAATATTAAAGAAGTACAACGACTAACGGGGAGATTAGCTGCTTTAAACAGATTTATCTCAAGGTCTTCGGACAGGTGCGCCCCGTTCTTTCAAACCTTGAAGGGTGCAAAGGGATTCGATTGGACCTCACAGTGTGATGAGGCTTTTAATGAGATCAAGAAGCACCTGTCCTCCCCCAAAACTTTGTTTAAACCAGTTGATGGGGAGACACTCTTCGTATATTTGGCAGTTTCAAGTTGTGCCATCAGTGCTGTGTTGGTAAGAGAAGTGGATAGTTATCCCCATCCAGTGTACTACATTAGCAAAAGTTTGATAGATGCAGAAAGGCGTTACTTGAAACTCGAAAAGTTAGCATTAGCTCTGGTAATAGCTGCAAGAAAAATGAGGCCTTATTTCCAGGATCATCCTATCATCGTCCAGACTTCTTTTCCCTTGAAGAACGTCCTCCAAAAGGCAGATATTTCAAGCAGGATGACTAAATGGTCAGTAGAACTGGGGGATTTCAACATAGATCTTGCTCCTCGAACAGTAGTTAAGGCCCAAGCTGTGGCTGATTTTTTGGTTGAATTTCACTCCGACAGAGATTCGGAGCAGGCTACTGACATAAAAGATAAAGAAGTATGGATCGTCCGAACATATGGTGGATCTAGCACTATGGGATGTGGTGCAGGGGTGTGTTTGACTTCTCCATATGGTGACAAAATGTACCCAGCTATATGTTTTTCTTTCAGGGTTTCCAATAATGAGTCCGAGTACGAAGCGGCTATAGCTGGATTAAAGTTAGCCTACATTTGTGGGGCTAAGAGGGTCAAGCTACTAAGTGACTCCCAGCTTCTTATCCACCATGCCCAAGGTCAATCTGAGGCTAAAAAGGAGCAGCTTGTGAAATATTTACTCCTTCTTAAAAATGAAGCACTCAAGTTTAAAAGTATTATTTATGAGCATATACCCCAGACAGAAAATGAGTTAGCAGACTCATTGGCAACCATAGCATACACGGAGTCATATCCATGGATCCATGTGCTGGAAAACCCCTCCATTCAACTTAATATGGGTAAAGAAGAGGAATTTTTTAAGTACAGGTGAAACAACCTCAGGACTGGAGGTTTCCTCTCCTGCAATACCTCTCCGATGGTATCGTGCCTCCGGATAAATCACTGGCAAGAACATTGAAACACAAGGCTCGTGGTTTTATCGTATTGAGAGACATTTTGTATAAAAAGTCTTACAGTAAACCTCTTCTGCGCTGTTTGGGGGATGATGAGTCTCAAGTAGTCCTCTCCGAATTGCACGATGGTGAGGGGTCAGCTCATTGTGGATTCAGGGCTTTAACAAGGAGAGTTTTACTGGTCGGTTACTATTGGCCATCTATCATGAAAGATGCTAAGGAATTGGTAAGAAGGCGTGACCCATGCCAGAGGTACAACAATGAAATTCATGTCCCAGCCATTCCTTTAGAGTCACTTTCTGAGCCTATACCTTTTGCTCGATGGGGGTTGGATTTAATAGGGCCTCTCCCTATGGCATCCGGAGGGCGCAGAACTATAATTGTTGCTATAGATTACTTTTCGAAGTGGATTGAAGAAGCCTATTTAGTAGGAACAACATCAAAAGCTGTCATAAAATTCATTATATCCAAAATTTGTTGCAGATTTGGTGTCCCACAAAAGATAACAACAGACAATGGACCATAGTTCGACAATATGGAAATGGAGAGTTTCTGTGCCTCAAGGGGTATACAACATTGTTTCTCTTCACCTTTCCACCCACAAGCAAATGGTCAAGTTGAAGTAGCCAACAGAACAATTCTGTCCGGTTTAAAGAAGAATTTGGAAGGGGTTGCTGGGAAGTGGCCTAGTTATTTACAAGAGGTCTTGTGGGCCTACCGGACAACACCTAGGGCTACAACACAGGAGTCACCTTTTGCTTTGGTCTATGGGATGGATGCAGTAGCTCCCATAGAAGCAACTCTCCCATCGTTTCCTGTTTACAACTTCTCCGAATATGCTAACGAAGTGGCAATCAGAGGTCATCTCGATCTGGTGGAAGAAAGACGAGTTAAAGCTCACCTTAGAGTTGCACACTATCAGGGTTTGATGAGAAGCAGATTTGCTTCCAGAGTTAAAAGAAGAGATTTCCAACCGGGGGACAAGGTATTGAGGAAAGTCTTCTTACACACTAAAGAAAAACTGTTCGGCAAGTTGGCTCCGACTTGGGAAGGACCTTATATGGTTGTTGAAAGGCTTAAACCTGGAACATATTGGCTAGAAGACAAGGATGGAAGAGTTCTTACCCACCCTTGGAATATCGAACATCTCCGGATGTACTTGGAGTAGCATTTGTATAAATTTTACTTGTTTAAACATCCATGTAAATATTTGGGGGCATACTCTTTCCTCCCTCGTGGCAAGGGGAGGTTTTAACGAGTTGTCCAACTTTTTAAATAAAATTTGATGCCTTCTTAAAAATTTCTGAAATATTTTAGTTTTGTCTTTGTCACACCATCCGGATTGAAATAAAAGAGTGATGACCACTTAAACATTCGTCATCGGAGAATTTAAACACTCTCACTATGAAATAACTAAGGGCTATTTAAACTCTAGCCATCAAAAATTGGAAAAGACTATGAATGGTGCAAAACAAAGATATTCATTAAAATAACTTAAGTGCCTTGGCCTTCCAAGGACTTTTAAATTGTCAAAACAGAACAAAAGACCTATCCGGTCAGATACCGGACACAATTACAAAAAAGAGTGCCTTGGCCTTCCAAGGACTTTAGTTTGGGTAAACAAGTAAAAAGTAAATCATAAGCTAAGGTTGAGCCTTTGAAGATGGCTCACCTTCGTCTGCCTTTTTCTTCCCTTTGGGATCACTTTTCTCTTCGTTGGGGCTCTCCCTGGTGTGTTCTTCGTCATCCGATGAGGAAGCACTGGAGCAACCGTACCTGTCGCCTTCAGCCATTGTATGATATGGGAGGTCTTCAGACTCAACGTGAAGCCATAAATCCCCTAGGTTCCTCTTCGGAAACTTCTCATGGAAGAGTAAAACCATGTCAGACCTCACATTGGCATACATTTCCTCCTGGGTGTCGATCACGTTGTTGGCATAAGCGTCGATCTTGGCTTGGATTTTGGCCTCCTGCTCCCTTAGAAAAGTAGCTTTCTCCTCGGCAGCCTTGGACACTGAATTCTCAAGAGCAATCTTGTCACTGGTTAAGTTGGTTATGATTTGGTCCTTGGCCTTGGTCTCCCCTCTTGAAGTGGCAAGATCTTTCTCCAATCCGGACAGCTTCTCCCGGAGCTCTGTGATAGTGTTCTCCAGTGTGGTGACTTTTGTGGTACTCACCTCCTGGTTTCTCTTCAGCTCTTCATTTTCTTCCTTTAGAGTGACAGCATTCGAAGTGGCAGTAAGAAGATCGTCGGACAGCCTCTCTTTGCTAGACTTGAGGTCTTTGATAATGTCTGCCTGATTTCGAACTTGCTTCTCCAACGCAAGCACCGGTTGAACATTGCTTAGCAAAGAGTAAGCTATAGCATCCTTATCACTTGAAACAGTAAAGGTCTTACCATTAAAAGTGACTGAGTTTGAAGTGCTCGGAGGGAGATAAGGCCCGGTAAAATCATCTCTGGGAAGATTCATGAAGTACTCACCAAGCCCGCCAAGACCGGTGATGTCCACACTGTCAATACTAAGATCTCCCCCTTCGACCTCATCGGTTTGGAAGTCACCAGGTATCTCTTCTGCTTGTGTTGGGTCAGAGGGGTCAACTTGGAGAGGAGGCTCCGAAGTTTGGAGAGAAAGCTCGTCACCCTTAGAGGTCTTTTCCTTCTTGGCCTCCCTGTCTTTGCTTTCACCTCCCCGTTTACGATCTCTTTTGGAAGCCCTTGGAGGGTTTGGGGAGTGCACTTCTTGCCTTTCAGCCTCCTGCTCCACCACTTCCAAGAGAGCAGCATCAATTTGACTGGGGACTGGCCCCTCCGGTTGTATTGGAGCATCCTCCTCCACCTTTCCAGGATTAACTTCACCAACCACTTTCTTGCCCTTCTTTTTGCCTTTCATCTTGCTCGGGGCTTTGGCCCGGCCTGGCAAGTAGAGTGTCACATCTGGTTCATGCGTCCTTTTAAGCACAACATCCGGAGGAGGCTGAGTGGTGAGCTCCTCCCAAGTTAAGTCTCTCCGACCTGTGGTGCTCCACAAGTGAGACCTTGCCAAGTTTCCTCCAGTAAAAGCAGCATGGAACCGGTTCCCCCACCTCTCAGCAGCCCAAGCATTGATCTTGGTGCAAGTAGCCTGCCCGGTTTTCAGGTGGTCGCTGAAGTCCTTGGGCAGTTCTGATAAGGCAAAAATAAAACAAGTTAATTTAAACTAACTTTAAAAAAAAGATAAGAGTGTAAAGCAGAAGACTTACGGTCACTCCTCCACCTGCTTGTGAGAAGACTCGGGTTGACACCAGACTTAATTTTCTGCCCATTCTCCCATGCACCACTTACGAACAGGAACTGGGTCTTCCAATTCCTTTCCGACTCTAGCAAGTCATCCACAGCTTTGAAGTTATCCCCCATGTTGAAATGGTAGAAGGGGATGTGATGGTTTCTGCAGAGGCTGGCCACAGCAGCGAACTCCTCCATTGGTAGAGGGATCCCGGAGAGCCTTGAAGTTATAATGCTAGCCATGAGGGTGTACCAGGCATTGGGGCTCAGCTGGCTCGGACAGAGCTTTATCAGATGGAAGTATCTGACAATTTCTGGGTCCAGAGGGAATCTAAGTCCCCAATTGAACAGCTCCGTGAAAATGACAATTTCGCTTAATTTGCAGTCCATGGGAGTCTCTGGGTGTATGGGGATCCTGATCTTCACGTTCTCCGGTATACCCCACTTCGTACGCATCCGGCCTAGTCCAGCTGTGTGGATGAATGCGTAGTTAATCTTTTGCAGGGCGAGGAGGTACTTGACACTGACCTTGTGAAAACAAGGCCCCACACTTCCTTCGAGACTCTCCGGCAGATCCGGATGCCACAAGCACAACTTTTCTTTGCATTTGTCTTTTTTGGCAGCAATGGCACTACTAGTCTGTCCGGAGGGCTCAGACTCGAACGGAGCCTCTTCGATGGAGTCCTCCATTACTTCCTCCATGATTATTGAAGGGTTTTCAGCAGCTGTGGTAAGGGGAAGGTTCAAAATTGGCTCAGCTTGGCTTCCAGACTGTTGAGTTCCAGAATTTTCTTAGTTCCTGGCCTCCGGTAGGGGCTCTGATGCAGATGTGTCCCTCCGGGGACTTGAGCTGATGCCCTCTGGACCGGGCAGCCTGTCCTTAGGAACTTTAATGGGCACTTCTGACCCTGTACCACTATCTTTAGCACCCGATTTTGAGGGGGTGCCCTTGGAAGCTTGGCCCTTAACTAACCGGCCTTTTCTCCGGTCAACTAGTTTTTGAGGGGAATGTTCAGTGTCTGACCCCATAGCTATGAAGGGGGAGGGTTTTTTTAAACTGGTTACAGTAACGCCTGGCTCAACCACAGGTTCCGATTCTTGAACCGAGGAACTTGAGATAATGGGGGAGAGATTGGTTTGAAATAACCTTTTCGGCTTGGTGCCTTTAGAGGAAGAAGAGCCTTGATCTGACTATGTGGCTGAAGTTACTGTTCTGTCGATGGGCGAAACGGGTAGTCCTGCTGCGATGCTTCTTTCCCTTTCGACCTTTTGCGTCTTTTCTAATTCAGAGAGGTTGAGCCACCCACCTTTGATCAGAGCGTTCCTCGCTGTAAACATAAACTATCTGGGTAAATTTTTTGCTTTAGAGAGAGAAAGCTTTAAGAAGTTGCAGAGTAAATATGAAGGAGATGGTAAAATAGTAGAAAGTGTTTTAATTTATAGTAAATCTGAAAAAGGAGTTTGATTCCTAGGAGAATTCGAAAAGATTGGTAATGATTAAAGACGGCGCTGATGTCACCACCTTTAATTAAGAGGTTGCTTTTCGAAGAATGTGGGTTCGAAATTCAAGGTGAAAAAACGGCTGAAGCAACCACCAGAAAGCGACACGTGTCCCACGAACTCTGGCACAAAACCGTTTGGATTCATGAAGCTTTATCAGTTCGGATAAAACCATAAGATAAACAGACTTGTCCGGATTAAAACTCCCCCTGACATCGGACTGTTTTTCAGGTTTTTGACAAAGGTATTTGAACAAACACCTAAAAAAGGGGCTTCTGATGAGTCCGAATTCTGCCTCCTCTCCGGACAAGGACAAATCAGACCAAACTCACCGGACCGGACAGGACACTTCGAACACTCAGCCCATTGTGCTGTTCGAACTATGACAAAAGTACTAAAAACCCTAAACACTTCTTGACTAAGCTGCCTGCTTTCCTACTAAGAGCTCATGGGTCTTTGAACTTGACCCGGGTCCATTAAACTTGACCCGGGTCCATTAAACATGACCCGAAAGCCCATAAGGCCCAGATGTAATAGTATAAATACCCAACCACTTGCATTAAATGTGGGTAATGAAAATTAAATACAACCAGACTGCTTAATTCTCCCTCTACTCTCTACTCTAAATATTAAACACCCATATACTTTCACAAAACTCCGAACAAATTACAAATTTACCCCCAGACGAAAATTAACCTCACCAATATTAGTCTGGAAATGGAGTTTTGTTTCACGAGTTATTTCATGATAGAGAGAGCCCATTGTTCATTCTTAAATGCTATCCAATTTTTATCTGAAGCACTCTGTCACAACTTGGAAAATATTTTATGAATAAATGTAGTGTCATCTACTAGGGCCAAAGTGGTATTATCAGTGCACACATTTTAAATTCTTAGCATTATCTAAATCCAGTTTGTACTTTGCCGCCTCCCTTTCAAGGGTTGCAATAGGAACAAAAAGATCTTTAAGAGCTATGGTGAAATAATTTGTTTTCAGAAATTAAAAAGACATAGAGTTGGACGAATATGACCTTTGTTATTTTTCCTTTGAAAGAACTGGTGATTGGTTTCTCAGGGGTTGACTGTTAGGATGGTCAATCAACACTGTAAGCCCTAGATCAAAAACTTTAGATTTTCGACGTTGATAGATGCCTTCAATATTCGCGATAACTTTAGAAATTTGGTATGAGGAGGGGGCAATATTCTTTTGCAGCATTAGCGTTTTTTGAACCAAATATTTCATTTTTCCTTTATCTTTTTCCTTTTTTTATATATGTTGATTTTTTCTTCTTCAGGGGAAGGAATTTTCTTTTTTCTCGGTCGTCGTCAGATCAATAATTTCATATTTTTATTCATTGAGCTTTTGGTCAGTAACATTATTTGTTTTGTCCTTATTAACCTTTAGATCAGCCAAGCTAGCTCGCTTATTCCCTTCCTTAACATCTTTCTTGGATCCTTTTTTGTCTAGACCATACAAATGTTTTTCCTTAACCATTTTGTTATGGGTCCTTTTTCTGGTTGGAAGGTAAACATGAGGGTTGTGAGCAGCAAACTGGTCTAAAATTTCATCTGGATTAGGATGAGTCATCAATTATTCAGAAGAGAGGGTAATTTCTTTGTCCATTCTCCAGAGATGGCTTCTAATCATTTTGACATCAGTAAAAAAATTGTGAACTCCACTCGACCAATTTTCTCTGGCCCACTTGTTTAGTTTGGTCAAAATCTTCTCAGCAGCTTCCAGATGATGTTGTTGGGACTTAGAGATTACTATAATAGAAGATTGTATAAAAAAAATTAACGTAAAAACGAAACAATATTTTAAAAAATGTATAAGGTTTTTTTAAAACACACACCTAGATGCTAAGTGTTGTGCACATCAATTGCATCGATTGGTGCATTATTACACACTAATGAGGTAAGACTTGACACCCCATTGGCGCAGACATTTTCCAGCCGATTCCTGCGAAGAAAATGACAAAAAAACAGTTACCTCCAACACTCAAAACCCTAGCCTAAACACATAAATTCAATCATAAATATGAAAATCTAAATCTAACCCATCAAATTCACACAACAATCAATCCAAATCAACAAAAGCTAACCTAAAACAACCTAAAATCAACAACCTAAATCAGAGATTGAAAAAAAAACACATTAGTGGTGGTAAAGGAAGATGAGCTTTATTTTTTTTACTATGATGCAAGCAGAAGAGAATGCGATGGAGGATGAGAAGGAAAACACCGAAATTTTAAATAGCCGAGTTTTAAAAGAGAAAAGAGATTAAAAATGGTCGGATTTAAAAAACAAATACTATAAAATGATATTTTAATCTAAAATTCAGTTAACTTATCCTAGTTGTGGATGAACTAATAAGTGACGAGGATATATTGGTTTTGGGTTATTTTAATCCGACCCTAATTCATTATCATATTATCATATAGGTTGGGGACAATTTAACCTACCGACACACGATTCAAAACAATTGGTTTATAATCAAACCACTAACATATGTGAAGGGCATCATTAGTGTTTGACCCATTTTATTTGTACTTTGGCCTTATCCAAGGTCGACCTACGTCTACCAAAATTGCACTATAACCTTCGATTTTGGCATATTGCGTCGTCTTCTTCTTCTCTCTCCTCGCCGTCTTTCATCTCTGCTCTCCACACTTGCGTTAACTAAAGACCTTCGGTTCCTTGGTTCCAGTATGGTCAATCGCTGAAAGGTAGGTTCGTATATTTTCTTTGATCTCCAGTTCGTTAGCTCTGGTATGCTTAATATATGAAAGGTAGGTACATTGTGGATTATTTTAGGTCAAAAATCAATGTTTGCCCTTAAATCTATCACCATTCAAGATCAGGTATGACGCAGCCGAGAAGCGTTGTCTTTATCGATCTTCTCCTGAATTAAATGATAATCACACCCTTCTGTTATACACTTATCGAACATCAGTCTATCATTATGTGATCTTCGTGCTGTGTCGATTGTGATACATTTTCGATTTGCGGCTCTTTTTTTGACTGATGCCGTGTCTTTCTTTTACGAAAATGTAACGCAAATGCTAACTGAAGAGAAGATTTAAGAATGAGTGAGTTTGATTGCAATCTATTGATCGATGGCATTTGAGTTTATGCAAATCCGTTTGGTGTACATTGTATGATAGCAATCACCGTATGCTAAGGTGTGTAAGATGTATGTTGCACAAGACATCTGATTGCTTCTATTACTCTGTCTGTGTCAAGTCTGATGCTTTTGGTCTTGTGTATTGCTCAAACAAGCTGATGTTTGGATTTGATCGTTTGTTCCAAGGCACATGTGAACCTAACTATCATTTCTTGGTTTTTATTTCCAGTTTGTAACCTTCAATGACCTGACCTTGCATTTAAGAACTAGCAATATTTCCCGAGTCAGTCGAGAAGAGGGGGGATTGGAGATTCATCTGTAGGCAGGGTAACATGGGAAGGAAAATGGAATGGGCGGCAAGAGCTGACCATTTGGGAGGGATACCAAGGAAGATTATGATTACATCAGTTGGGGCATTTGCCAAGATTATTGCCAATTACTTAAACAGAACTTCGGTTCACAATCCCGATACTCTTCTTAATATTGTCCGTTCTCGTCCTCCTGGCATGCCCCTCATCACTGTTAGTAATCACATGTCGACGTCAGTTTCCCTCAAACATGCTATCAATACGATGATTTCTATCTGGGTTAGTTTTATCTATCTCTACTATTCTTACACGATCCTAACAGGTTGGATGATCCAGTGATGTGGGGTTTCAAGGGTTTTCCGATTTCTGATGCGAAGTTGGCTCGATGGGTACTTGCTGCCGAAGATATCTGTTTCAAGAATAAGCTCTTTACCTATTTTTTCCGTACTGGTATTTCACTTGCTCTAAAACTTATGCAACATTCTCTTTGAGTAGGGAGGGCTTTATAGTCTCTATTACTTTTTGACATGTTTGTTACCGATATGTATAATGTATCCTTAGATACTTTTGCTATATATCTTGAAAATTCTAGTAATGTGTCACCTAGGTTTCTCCTTATGCCAAGAATTTGGATTTTGGGGTTTACCTGTCTCCCTCGATCAAGGTTAGGATGTGGAAACCTGTACCGATGGAAGAAAATTCAAGAGGCTCTAGAACTAGGAAAGTTTATAATGATAGATCTTCTCATATTCTTTTGCTATTCTTTTGAACTTGTTTATTCAGGTAGTTGAATAAGTTAATTCAATTGTTAAGGCACTAGTTTTAGTAGTAGTACTAGGCTTAAATGCTTTTAAAAGCAGGAGTCATGGTGAATGCTAGTTCTTTTTAATAGCAAGAGTCATGACAATTGCATCACCATACTTTTATCTATTATTGTCACCATTATCTTGCCTTCTGAGATATGCACTTAACTCTAAGTTAGGCTTGGCATGGATTGCTACGTAATATGTCTACTTGAAAAAAAGTGTTTGTGGTGCCTTATTAGAAAATAATTAATTTCTTTATTAAGCTGGAAATACATGCAGGAAAATGCATACCAATTACAAGGGGTGCTGGCATTTATCAAGAACACATGGATGAAGCCCTCGAGCGATTAAGTCATGGAGAATGGGTACTAATTCAATATATTCTGTATATTTATTATATCTGTTGACCTGGTAGGACATTTTGTTCTAAACAGTGGGTGGTTTTAGATAGTCCTACCTCATGCTTGTATTAGTCTACTTTTGTATTCTTGAAATAAACTTCTTTTGTTCTCTATAGTCGAGCCTCAGATATTTAGGTTAGTTAATATTTTATGGATTCAAAATTCAATCCTAAACAAATGAGAGAAAACAATAATCACAAATGAAATAAAAATGAATCATTTGCCTTAAATGACAAGCTACAGCTTCTTCGAACCACAACAGTTGACTTTAGTCGACCTGTAAGCAGTTAATAGTCTGATGGTGAGAAACATTGCGAGCTTCTTGTCTTGGTTGTTGTCACATAGTCGTAAATTAATGCTCTATAGGCACTGAAAAATTGGTCCTGAAGCTTTTATCCAAAGTAATGTAGTTTTATTGGGTTGTACGCATTTAACAGAGTAATAATTTTTAGCTCTCAACGTTCTGTTATCTCACATAAATAGCTGCATACATTTCCGGAAGGGAAGGTCTCGCAAGAAGACATTCCTATTAGGCGTTTAAAATGGGGAACTGCAAGTCTGATTGTTCGTGCCCCAGTGACCCCAATTGTTTTGCCAATTGTTCATCATGGTTTTGAAAAGGTAATAAATTTGAACTTCATTTCCTTATTTGAACACGTATATCATATGCAGAGGTGATCAGACTTTAAGTATTAAGGGTGTCTTTTTTTTGCATTCTGGGTTGTTTAATATCGTTAACACTTGACAGGTGATGCCTGAATACTATTCCCTTGGAAAGAGGCCTCCGATTCCACTGTGTAATAAGAACATTAACATTACGATCGGTGAACCAATCAGCCTCAACCTTCCTGAACTGATAAAAACGGCAACATCAATGCCGCATGATCCAATTGTTCCAACATTAGGGTGGCCTACCGTTTACCCTCATGAATTAGATGAAGCAGCGCAGAGATGGCTCTACACTACAATATCTGAGGAAATCCAAACAGCGATGGAGACCCTTCGAAATTTTGCCAGAACTTGCAGAAGTTAGGTTTATACTATGTATAACTTTATTTTTTCCAATTGGACCACTGAAAACCCAAATAAAAAACTTAATTTCTGTGTCGGACTATCTATTTGAAATCATTCACTTCCTAACAAGTTAGATTCTTAGAAACGTGATGCCGCAGAATACAAAAATTAAATCACTAGCAGCAATGCATCGATAAACTTTTTTTTTTTGGGTAATAACCCCTGATATAGTAGAAATATTTCATTAATCACATCCCCGAGAGACATTTAATACCTTTGATATCTCACAAATCACAAGCAGGTTGAAGTGTGTACCAAGTTAGTTTATACGTGTTTGGCTTAACAAACGCGCAAAACTGAAACGTTGGAGCCATTCACACATATTTTTAATTAGGATGCTATAATCTAATATACGGGAAAAGTATTATTATTGACAAAATAGATATATTTAAGGGGGAAGCTACTTTCACTGAAATGTATTCTAGTTCTATCTAAAAACAAACTTGATCGAAAGTTGATTTTGTTTTTATATAAACTACCTCTACTTACCAACTTATTTATAAGATTTATTTTTTGAAAAAACAATTATTAAACATAACATATTTCGTTTAGATCTGCCCAATGGGGTAGACGAGTTGGTTGAGTATGACATTCTTATGACCAAAAGGTTATGAGTTCGAGTCCCTCTACATACGCTTTCTCGGCTGAGTCTGTCACCTTGTGTGGAAGTAGCGGCTGTGGGTTCCCTCCTTTCTATATTTCGTTTAGATCTCCCTACGACTAGAAGATCAAAACCATTTTTCCTCTCAAAATCAAACTCTTGTTTTCTTTTCAAAAATAACTTCTTTTTATAATTTTTTTAACACACTTTAACAAAATAGTAGAAGATATGCATTTATCAGAAGATGTAAAGATAAAAAAAAATTCCGTTAGATTACAAAACAAAGTTCGGCCAGGGAAAACTGATGGTGCGTATCGGTTTAACTTTAACCGGTTGTACAATTGGTGAATACAATCCGTTCGAACTTATTGTACAACCATTTCGAACCATCGTATTCTTTTTTGTAGTTAGTCTGTATTGGTCTATGTTTTGGGTCTATATTTTGTTTACTTATTTTCATTTATATCTACTTTTTAATTGCAGGATGAGAATGATATGGATATGTAGAAGATTTCACTAGGAATTCTAGTCATGTTTTTTTTCACAACATAATATTATATGTGAAACTTATTGGTTGACTGGGTTAAGAAGATTGGGAAACAAAATGGCTTGGTTATCAACAAAAGATGTCGTGAGAGAGTAATCAAATATATTTCGAATGCGAGAGACCGATATAGTATAATCTCCTAATAGACGTAAAAGATTTTAAGAGAAAGTCGATCAAATAAAAAAAATTATGGCTTTTCGAGCTTAAGGGTACAATCGTAACTCTAGACCAACATAAGAGGTTATATGTGGGATTCACAACCATCCAAATTCTAAACACTTAGACGATCATTCGTACGTGAGACATTTAACTAAATAAGAGTTGGAATTCGTAGAACGTTCTACCTTCACGGAAACGTATCGTAATTAAATTTTGTACGGAATAAAAAGGTGGAGCGAAGAAAATATGTAATCCATCCGCGCTATATACAACGCTCAACAAAAAAACAAGATGTTGGAAAAAGTCGGTCGGGCAGAGTTGCAATATCTGTTACGAAAACTCAAAAGGTAACATTATTTTGAATGACATAGATCGAGCGAAGATGAAAGCAATATTATTACTTATATTGTTTTTGCACATCCGGTTAATGTTGATTTGTTACGGAAATTTCTAAAAATGTTAATAACTAATAACACTTACAAAACAATAAGGTATGTGATGGCGTTGTTTGAGATCGTTGGTATAACATCTAATCGTTTGACTTGTTACATTGCATTTGTGTTTATGTCCAAAGAGAAATTAAACAATTTTAAGTGGGTATTAACTGTTTGAAATCATTATTTGTATTTAACGACATTGAAGAATTGTTCGTGGTTTTGACGGATATAGACTTAGCCTTGGTGAAGGCTCTAAAAAAGTTGTTCCGAAAAAATACGCATATGTTATATCGAGGACACATTAACATGAACGTTCAAGAAAATATAAAGAAGTAAATGAATAAGAAAAAATATCATGAAACTTTTTTGTTTTCATTGAAAAAGATAAAGCACTCACAAACAGAACTTGAAATCGAGAACAGTCAGATTGAGATACAATATGACTTCAAATATTTTTCTCAAGAAATTGAATACATCGAAAAGTCTTTGTGGCTTGGAAAACTAACAAGCTTATGTATTTGGGAAACGCGCCCAGTAACTAGGTACATAATATATATTCTAATTTAAAGCATTTTATAGGTACGAGCAAGGTTAACTTCAAATTATTTTGGGCTATAGTGCATTGTTGGGTCAAAATGCAACATGCAATAATTAAAGCATCAGTTGAAAATAATCAATTTATAATGCAACACATATTTGGAGACAAGGTGTTCAAAAACTGTTGTAGAAATCTTTTATTGAATTAGAAAGTGCTACAGTTTTGAGGTGGCGAATGAAATTTTCACTTATGCGACACGATCTACATACGGTATCCCGTGTTGGCACCAAATTCGTGATCGGCTATGTAAAAGAATAACTACATCTTTGGAATCTTTCGATGATCTTGTAAGAGGTTAGATATAATAATATGGACAAATCTAACCACGGTAAATATCTTGAAATAAATAATAGATAAACTTGTAACTTATGTCATGCAAACCAACAATGAATGATGCATATAACATATTAATAAGATATGGTTTGAAATAGTCTATCAGGAAACATTTACTCTTTTAGAGCCTTTAGAGAAACATAAAACCGCCGTCGTCCACATGCCAAACATAAATATTTATTGACGCATCGTCCACTAAACGAGATAAATCGCATCAGAAACATATGAAAGATTTGGAAAAAAATGAAACTTTGATACATAACCTTTTTAAAACTTTACCGATCAACATGCGTAAAAAGAAAGTGATTACACCCGGAAGTAAACCTGTTAATTTGGAAATACCATGACAAGCTAGTGATTATACTTATCCTCCAAAGAAATGTGCAATAGTTAGAACTCATTCGACGATGTTGCTATCTACTCATAGCAAACCGAGATCCAATATTGGTTCCTAAACCATTATTTCATGATCCAAATACTTACTTAGGATAATGTTTCATTAACTATAGAGATTTTATTACTAAAATTAATGATGTTAGACCTGATGGGCATTGTGAGTATCAATCAATTTTATATGGCTTGTACGACCAACAAGATGAGTGACAAGTTTTTAGGAATGCACTTTACGATGAGCTTATGTATAACTCTGAAGCTTATATACAAATATTTAATTGTGAAGATGCGTACTTATAGGTTAGTGAAAGTATAAACTAATATAGACATACTGCATCTATATCAAACTGGATGAAAATTTTGGATTTGGGGATATTGATCGCATCAAAGTTTAACCGCATAGTCCACTTTGTAGCACATTGGGGTTGATGTATTATAGTTTCACTTCTCTACCATTACGAGGTGCACCCTTTTTAATTTCTCAAAGGGAGTAAAGCAGATTTAGTTTTGCTAATTTACAAAAATTTCATCCATGTAAGTATTCAATTGTACATTTTAAGTTTTTTTTGTAATAATGTGTCTTTCTCATTCTCATATGTTTTTTATTTGTTTATATAGATTTCCATTATGAATGAATCACCATACACACAAGTATATCATTCCTCTATGTATTGGTTAGTCTAGAAGCAGCAGTTTGTGAATTATCTATTATAAGCCAATGCAAATGATATCAAAAGATTTAACTTTCAAATTTTAGCATCATTAATCTCGAATGACCAATTTAGATAATTTTGTGTAATAATATAATGAATACTAATTTGTTTTATGTTATTGTGTTAACAATTTGAAAACGCCAAAATTAACTTGATATAATTTAACATAAAGTTAAAATACATCAAAAGCAATTATATTGCACATAAAGTGAAAAGATATACGAAGCAAATACATTAAACATGAATATGTGATACTGATAACAAAACACTTTAGGAAGACTTATATCATTGCATATCTATTTCAAGGAAGTGTGCATCCTCTCACGCTTATTCCAGTCTACTGCCAACGAGGTCCAACTAAATCTCGAAAAGTATATGTTATTTAATGAAATAATTAATACCCGAACTAAACACCTTACATACCTCTTGCATGACATCGCACTGGAGGTTACAAACTAAAATATTTGGAACCCATTCTAAATATTGTAACCTGATAGATACATTATACATAAACCAACATATAATTTAAACATGAACTGACAACAACAAACGAATATGAAACAAACATAAACCATGTAATGAACATAGAAATATATATTAACCTAAAGTACTCAAAGGAACATAAAACGAGTATAAAACAACATTAGACATGATGTAAAACAACAAACATAATTTAATTAAACTCATATCATTCCTTAAAAGTGCAACGCCTAACTACACCCTCTTATACAATGATTTCGTCATCGACATAAAGTAGCATATATTGTTTTCTTAAAAACCAGTTACTTACAAATCAAACGAGTTGTTTACCTCATTCCTAACTTTGTATGAGAGGTCAAAAACCCAAAACATTGGTTCTGTTTTTAGATAATTGTATATGTTAGAGACTTCTTCACAATTGCATGGAGATGAATATGGATTTATTCCCTTACGTCCGTACATATATTACATTATACATAACATTTCATTAAAAAATCCATCGATACACTCATCCGACCTCGTTCTCTTTTCATACTTGAGGACTTGCAGCAGACTCTTGTCTTAATTAAGAGTCCATTCCAAATTGAAAAAAATTATGAGTTTGATTAGATGATATATTTCAGTAGATGAAATTATATGTAAGGTAGTTATGTTATTTGTGACCTATATATAAAGAATTAAATGATGCAGTCGATAATTACTTTTGGCGGGAAAATAGAAAAAGAGAAAATAAACAGAATTGGTAGTAGTACTAAGAACTGATGGAGCATTATGGCACCATCGATGAATTACTTATGCACCGATGGTGTAGTGTATGCACTATCGGTGCAATACTTATGCATTAATGGTGCATAATTGAGTAGTTGAATGCAAATAAGAATTTTTTCCATAAAAAGTCTAAGTATTTTTTATTATAAGAGTTTACAACATAAGTTTTGTACTAACAAATTTATGTTAGGAGATGATCATTAAGTTGATAAAATGAACCTTAAATAGTTTTTTGGAATTAATTCACAACCTAATTGTTTTTACTAATTTTTAAATTTAGGAAATGGTTATTAAGTTGATATAAAATCCTTCAAATATCATATCAAAATGAAATACATAGTTTGAAATAAAAGCATCCATGGTATAATATAAACCAATATTTTCGAAAAATGAAAAATACTTTAATATACAAACAAAGGACATCAGGCAAACATAACCAAAATAAATCATAATATAGGAATAATGGGCCAAGGAAAATCTATCTGCAACACTCGCTTCTTGAAGAGCCTCAAACGTATAAATCATCTTCTGTGCGAATGTTACCATACAAAGTGCCTCAACTAATTTGCTGTCACTAGACTTCATATGAGGGTAACGATGTACCATCCATACTTAACTATGTTTTCAACGAACTTACTTATCATTGACATATGATATGAAGAAGAGGAAGTGTTATACAATCGTCAGGAAGTAAATAATTACGCTAATTTTCCCAAACCAAACCACGTTAAAGGTAATAGGGTTGATATCCCTTCTTATAGGTAGGTTTAAAGATATGGAAGGTTACAGTTCATGTTGGAATCTTTACAAACTGGAACATCATTTTATCGGTCATATAACCTTCGACTGTGTTCACCATTCTAATCAGATAGTTGATTAAACGATTTTCTTTATAAGAAACTGAGCTTTCACATGTTCGTACAATTTAGAAATGATATGTAAAAAAATATGCTATAAAATATGATAAGTAAAACAATTTAAATATTCTTAAACATATAATAAGTATGAGTTTGAATACTTATATCCTTCTCATTCAGATTGTTAAGAATGCGTAGACGATGGTTTTAAGTCGTACATTAGAGCCTACCAACTTCTTTGGCAACCAACTAACAATCTTTGGGCCCTTAATAAAGTAAAATGAGTTATGCGGAGCTTTTAAAGTTAGAAATGGTCGTATATCTAACAGTGTAGTATAGCCACAAAACCGTTTAGGTTTTGCTTTGAATATTTAGAAGCATCCCCCATAGAACGATAAAGTAAAGCCAAAGAATTTGCCTGCCAAGCTATATCCCACAACACACCTTCCATGTCCTCCAAACCACAAAGAAAGTTAACGTTCATGTTTTTTTATTGGTATCCGCGGATATCATGCACTAAAAAAATGTATACACGTGATACCTAGTGGAAAATCTTTATATCTTTTAATTGAAGATATCGATCCCTTAAAAATGTATTCGTGATCCATTTCAAACTAAACTCCACTCCTCATATAGACTCCAACTACATACGAAATCATGAATTAGATGTCCCAAAAAGCTAGTATACTTGGCATACATCTTTTCTTTCGTAGCGTGCATGTCCACTTCCAATATTCTACCAAACACCAGAGGTATGTCATTGAAAAATACATCATCTAGCGTAATAATCATCTCTCTTAAGCTGAAATGAAATATGTTGGTCTTTTGGTTCCAACATTTAATGAAGACCTCGTTCAACACTAGAAATGTGTAATACCTATCCAAATAACCAATTAGAGGACCAATTAATAAACCTTTCTACTGTAGGCGGTACTGTCAGGTCTCAGATGTGGAACATCGAGTTATATGTATGGAATCCAAGAGAACTACGACATTGCGCATGAAATGTTTTTAATAAAAAATATAGATATAAATAAAAATTTAATTCAATAATTATAAAATTACCCTTTCAATGAAAGTATTATACACCTCGTGGTCTCTAAAGTTAGGAAACATGGAATTTTATTTGCATACAAGAAATCACACATTCTCATATGTTATTCTCTATGAGTTTAAAGACTTTCCCCCTCGCTAAGTAATTATCTATATAACCACTACTAAAACAACCAGTAGGTACATCAGACTGCTGTGCATAATGACCTGATGATGGTGCATGATAAGTTGATGCTGGTGCACGCTAAAATACATCCAGTGTAAGTTGACTAGATGATCCACCACTCACATAACCTTGTTTCCCAAAACATTTAGCAACATGTTGCCTCGTACGCTTGTGAATGCGGCGCAATAGTCTTTGCATGTGGTCTGCTTGCACGTCTACTCCCATGTCACTGCTCGGTCGGTGATGTTTTTGTGAATATTTTTCCGTTAGTCCACCTCAACGGACTTAACAAGGGAAATAATTATGCTAGTGACTTCTATGTAAATGTCTTGAGGTGTGGGTGTTATTTCCATGTACAAGACGACCTAAGTCAACGAGTAATAAACGTTGGATAAAAAATAACTGAAACAAACATAAACTAATTATTAGTAACTAAATTTTACATCAAATATATTTAAGAAATTAGGGTAACCAAATTAGGTTAAGATATGAAAAAATTAATAGGTAGGAATACGGTGCACCGATGGTGCTTGGCATGCGCACTATTGTGCATTCATTATACATCGATGATGTTTGGCATATGTACCATCGATATAACTGCTACACACCGATGGTGTACAAACCATGCAACATCGACGTGGCGTGTTCCTCACGATTCCGGCGAGGAAGAGCTATCATAAACCCATAAATAAATAAATAAAGAATTCCTAAATTCATAAAGCCGAACCCTTAAATTCATCTAAACTAAAAACTAAAAATTAAAAAAAATATTAAGAACAAAAAAAAACCAAAAACAAAAAAATTAAAAATATAATTTACTTTGAAGAAGGATGTACCTCAGACTTTTTTATCATTGTATGTAGTAAAGATTATGGTTGTCAGATTTGGTCGTTAGAGTTTAAAATTAGAGAGCAAAAGATAAATGAGAGTGAAAAAGAGAAGATTTAAATAAGATTGAAATTATATGATTATAAAAAATGATATATTCTTATATAGTCCAACAAAGATATTTTGTCTAAAAAATAGATGTAAATATCCTATTTTTAGATTAACTTATATACAGATGAAGTTATACCACATTTAGATGGAAATAATTTGACCCTGTAGTTAATTATTTGAATTATTAATTACAAAAACAAAATCCCTAAAATTATATGCATATCATACTATTAGTAATGTATAAACATGTAATGTCTCTAGTGACCTCCATACCTAAAAATAAGTGGAGCTTGTCCATATCACTGAGAGATAACATAAAGCGTAAGCGTTTGATGAAGCCACATAAGTTTTTAGATTTGTTTCCAGTGACAATAATGTTATCAACATAAATTAGTCATGGTTCATAGGATACAAAAGTAAATTGATACAAAATGGAATAAAATATAAGCGGTAAACTGAGCTCGTATTACATTTTGGGTTTTTAATCATAGGAGGTGTTGAGACAAATACATAACATGGAACATGAAATAATATGATACGCAAAATAGTAGTAATGAAAATAATTAAACCAACTAGTTAATATTGGTATCGTGAGCTATGTGAATGAGCTGTTTATTTGAAGGAAAAAAAAGAAAATATGTCTATAAGGTGATCTCCAAATCTAACTCCACTATAAAATATTAAAATTGATTTAAAAAAGTTGTCCCAATCGTATAAACAACACAAAGGTTGGAAAATTGCTATTTTTTCCGTAAAACATTCTCTATCTTATGATTCGTATTTTTCGTTATACTTGAATCATTTTTTGTAATTATTATTTTTTCAATTATTGAAGATTATGATTAATATAATTTATTACATGATTTTATTTTTATATCATTTAACAAACCAATTTTTAGTTCATTTGTGGACTATTGTCGGTATTAAGAGCGCAAAGGAAGCGGTTGAGATAAGACTATTTACACGGTTTAAAGGTACCCAACATAAGACAAACGAAATCAGTTACATTAAGAAGTAAATAAATAAGACATCTAATTTCAACCAGGTGGATCAAAATCAGGTGCCTTTCGTATTTATATTAACTAAAAGCGACAAGGTGTTTTCATTCATATGTCAAACCATCTAATTAAAATGTGAAGGCATTTCAAAATTTATATGATTTTGACCATGACGATCGAACTTAAGAGCCAACTAAATATAACTAAATACAACTGATTTTTAATGGACAGATCAAAATCAGTTATGTAACGAAAATATGTAAAAACATTATGACACATCTTCTCTTATCTTATTATGAATTTTTTTTTTCAAACATAAGCATAATTTATTATGTAACGTTTACTTTATTTTTAGTTTTTTAGTGTGTTAGATGAGAATAAAAAATAATTTTGAAATAGATAATCTACTAAAATATCTAAAATACATCCTAAAATCCAAAAATTACGCACGAATAGATAACGTAAATCATAAATCTAGAAATGACAATGCAATATATATATATATTAGAATCGTAGATATACACATCAAATATTTGGATTACGTCTCATAATAGAGCACGATTTCATCCAAGTGTCATACTTTAAAATCACATCTTGTACTTGGCGACCACCCTCCTACACCATGCACGTAAATTATTTTCATGCGTAATGCACACCAAATCAATCCTTGGTTCATAATTGACTAGAATCGATGATAAAACATACCAAAGAGTTAGAACAATTGAAATATTGTTGTCTCACCTCGTAGTATGCATGTCGAAACCTTCTACCACTAAAGGACCTCTCTAACGCTACCCAATTGGATTTGTCAAGAACTAGGTGAGGACGACGGGAGAACCAGCTGACTACAGTACCTGAGCCCAACTTGTAGCAAGCCAAAATTTTACTTGAACCTACTTTGCTAAGAGAGAGAAAGGAATAAAAGTAAGCATCATTTTTCCAAAGATGTCGAATCTGTTCTTTCATTTGCAGAAGTATATGAATCCCCATATGTTGAATCAAGTCTTAACTCAATATTTTTGTCAGAAGATAGGAAATATTATATTTCAGTTGAATCTCTGGCCACTAAGTATCCCACGTGCGGATATCCGGTATATGTACTTGATAAACATGGTAATGCTCGAGTTGGAAATTTTAGAAATGATCGTATATCCAACCGTGTTTGGAAGTATAACGTAATATAAAATATTGTCAAAATGTGCATCCACATGTATACTGATCTAATGCATCTAAGTTGTTGAAGAAATATAGTCAGTTGGCCTTTATCGTTGACCTAGTCTTCTTGACAAAAATAATGCAACCGAATAAGAACAAGAAGATAAGCTCATCTGAAAAGATGTACCTCATACATAGTTAAATGGAAAATGAAACAAATAATGGTGAAAGTATCCTTCAGCCACAACATTATTAACCTACTCTCAAAAGTTAATATATGTTTTGGTAATTATAACCCTTATGTCTTGGTATTTGTTGTCAATAAGATATCCCCTCACGGATATAGTTGTTGTGTTTGCCACATCGTCTAATATGATCGTTGCTCTATGAAAGAGAAATAAAAAAAATGTATGGTCTTTAAATGCCATATTTCGACGAATATGCTTTCCATTGGGACATTCGACTTTCAATGATGCAATGGCTCCAAAATTGGTCCAAATACAATGTTAGTATATATTTAGTTAGAATATAACATAATATACTAAATATTTAGTCATAAACTAGTTTAAATATTTATATATACTTTGGTATTGTGATAGATGTGAAATGTTGTATAATTTAAATATCCATCCATTAAATATTATTAGAATATAAGAGAAACTTAATATAAATTCTCTAAAAATGTTTTGTATTTGGTTGAGTATCATCCTCAAAAGAGTCCTCATCTGATGATGAAGGCTCTGGCTCTAGCTCTAGCTCTAGCTCTAGAGTTGAGGTGGTGAATGATCCTTATCAGCCAATCGTTGTCTCTATACTCAAGTTGACCTATCAGAAGGTTCAACTGGTTCTATATGTTCCAATAATTAGGAGCTCAAGTACCTGCAAAGATAAAGCTCTAAATAATATTTACATAATTGTTTTGGCGGAATCCTGTTACATTAAAGATGAACGTATATAAAAATAAAATAAAATATAATAGCCATGAGAGAATTTAACCAATAAATACCATAATTTCAACCTTATAGGTCAACATCAATTGAGCTGCAAATGAACCTAATTTTGAATCTTCAGGTCAAAATTGTTTCACCTAGAAAACAACTAATATCGACAAAGAGGGTTGAAATTAGTTGCAGTTGCAGCTGCGGGTTTCCATCTCATGGATCGAAATCCATACCTTGCAGAAACCCAAATCTAACAAATCCTAGATACTAAATTTTCCAAATCCAATCCAAAATCAAAATTTCAAGTATAACACAGTAGATCAGACTTAGATTAGCTACTAAAATACAATATAAAATGAAGTAAGAGAACACAAAACTAACAAAAATATAATATTTTGGCTATTTTGGATAGTTAAATGATGATGCGATGAATGTAGTAATTTTATTTTAAAAATAACATTGAAATAAAAAATCGATTTAAAATTGTTGTTAAAAGTAAAAATATTTTAGTGTTTGTTTTTCTAAAAAAAATGATAACCTTTTTAATATTTGTTTATGTTAAAAATAAAATTATTTTAAAAGATGTATCTGACAATTTAAGAACGTATCTAAAAAATAATATAACTAATGTTATAACCAAAATTTATTTAATTTAATTATTTTAACTATAAACTATCATACTCTTGTATGCAATGTATTTAAAATATACAATAATATCGATCATCGTCCGCATTAATCATTATATAATATTAAAAATAGATATATTATATTATATGCATTTAATTGTGACATATAGATTAAACATGATGTCACTTATATTAGTAAAAGGTTAAAAACATATTTATCATATAGATTGGTTTGAACAATAATTAGTCTTTTGACCATCCACTTTCAAGACAGATAATCCTTCGAATGAAAAATGTTTGGTGAGAGTCCATTAATTATCACTTTTCGATAAAGTCCCTCTATAATGCGTTAGTCCCTAAATAAACACGTGCAATGTACTAACTTTATTGAAAATAGATATTCAATGAACTAATACAACTTTTAGTCGAAAGACTATATATCTAGAAAATGGATAGTCAAAAGACTATCAAAGAATTGTTTTTAGTTGAGAGACTATATGTCTAGAAAATGAATAGTCAAAAGACTATTTAGTATTCAAAGTCTAAATAGATACGTATAATCATTATATAAATAAATTTAAAATATTGCATAGCACGAGAACCGCTTGGATTTATAATTTATTTCCATTCTCAAATTCCATATTTATTTGAGTGATGTACAAATAAGCATCTAAATCAAATATATATTGTATTTAATATATAAAATATCATTTATTGTTATCTAAATTCCAGTTAAAGCGTGGATTTTTATTCATTTTTTTTAGTTTTCTCACTATAAAGCCTGAATTTTCATTAAGAGAAGTTACATGTTGAGTTTGATTTTTGAAATTTTTGACTTCTTCTTAAAGTTTCTTTATTTGTTCTTTGAACCTCATATTCTCCGACATTTCATAAAATGATACTTTCTATTTTTAGGTCTTTCCAAATGTCTTAGAATTTGCGAGTTTGAGTTTTCTTGCAGCCGTATCTCAAACTATTTTTTGCTGTTTTTGTTTTTCTTCTTTTTGAAGCACTGGTTTATGGAATATCATGCTCCTAAGCACAAAAAATGTATCCAGTTTTATCATTTTGTGAAACCCTTTATTTAATTTTTTTTATCAACATCAACACCTTCATCCCTTTTAATTGCATTTACTTCATTTGTAAATATCAATCGTTGTTTATTTATGATTTTAGGTTCTGTCATGATAATCTGCTATTATAATATGAAATTTAATAATTAAAGTTATAGTTTAAAATAATTAAAATTATTTATAAAATTACATCCCGTAAAAATCATTTGAAACTCATATTCTTTGTTGTTATATTTTGGAATATTTCAAGAAGTTTCATATCACTTCGAGTATCTAATTCCAACCATTTGAAGCATCATGATTTTATACATCTTGAGTATAATCTTACATTTGTGTATTCTAAAAAAATAGTTGCTCAATGATAGGGAATTAGTTTATGAATTAGTATTTTATTAAACTTTATTATATATATATATATATATATATTTATACTTACCACAAGTGGTGCTATATAACCAATTTGTTTATCTTATATACTTTGGAAGAATATTTTCACCAAATTTATTAGCTTTTTTAATTGTTTTTACCCAATCATACCCATTGATTTTTGAAAAATATTCAACATAATTGAATGTTGAAGTATCTAATCTTTCTCATGATGTTATGAAAAGTAGTGTTTCATAAACATACAATATGAGGAGTACAACTACATCT
Organism: Limnanthes douglasii subsp. nivea; assembly: GCA_036936605.1. NCBI lineage: Eukaryota > Viridiplantae > Streptophyta > Magnoliopsida > Brassicales > Limnanthaceae > Limnanthes > Limnanthes douglasii. The sequence goes on from JAUPFV010000001.1 coordinate 97,794,473, forward strand.
TTTATATCCTATTCTACAAGTAAATTTTCAGCAAGCTTGATTGTTTTCTGTAAAAACATTTTGTAAGTGTTACTTCGGGTTGCGGAATTACATAAAAGTGTGTTGCGTAAATAAATATATAGTTGTGAAAGAATAAGAATATTTTGGTTGCAAAATTACGAGTAAATTGGGTGCCAAAATAGGTTTTGAATTGCTAAAATAAACAAAATAATAAATTTTATTACCGCTATATTTTTTTGTCAACCTAGAATTCAAAAAATAGGTTGTGATGATTCTTGATTGGTGTTCATCATTTCAAGGAGATTTAATTCCTATTTTATTCATAATAATATGGATTTCCCATATATTGACTGTTAAAATAAGTATTACATCCTCTTTTGTCAGTGTAACAGGTTTTCCAACAAATATAATACATTCATTCGTAGGGTCAAAAGATTTTTTTATTTTAGTTATGACCTCTTAGTTCTTCTTTAAAGCATACCAGTAGGCTTATGGTCATATGAACTTTTCATGAGATTGCAGACATGTGTGTTTTGCAAAACAGTTAAGTGAGCTTCTCTTATTGGTGTTGAATCCAACAACTGAATTATAAGTATAAGTTCCAATCTAAAAAATATTATTCCTTTTATTATTGTTAATCTAAAATAAAAAAAGTCAAAAATATGTGTAAACTAGTATTTAAACTACTATTAGTTGGATGTGTAACAGCGTTTAATTGGGTTGCGAGAAATGACTTTTATGTTTAAAAAGAAAAATCAGAAGTTGGCTTGGAAACTACTGTAATTTAGGCACGTAAGTATATTAAATTGGGTTGCAGAAATAGTATTTTAGGTTTGAAAAACAAAATAGAATATGGGTCTAGTAACTGTTATAACTTGGGTGCATAAATACGTTCAATTAGGTTGCAAAAAAAGTATTTTATGTTTGAAATAAAAAATGAAAAGTGGGTTTAGAAACTATTGAAAGTTGGATGCATAAATACATTCAATTGGTTGCAAAAAAAGTCTTTTAGGTTTGAAAAATAAAATAGAAACTGGGTCTGGAAACTACTGTAAGTTTGGTGCGTAAATACGTTCAATTAGGTTGCAAATAAGGTCTTTTATGTTTGAAAATAAAATAGAAAGTGAGTATGGAAACTAATTTAAGTTAGGTTCATAGATACGTCTAATTAGTTTGTAACACATGTGTTTTATGTTTGAAAAAGAAAATAAAAATTGGGTCGGGAAACTACTGTAAGTTGGGTGCATAAGTACGTTCAATTGGGTTGCAAAAAAAGTCTTTTAGGTTTGAAAAATAATATAGAAAATGGGTATGAAAACTAACTTTATGTTAGGTGCATAAATACGTTCAATTGGGTCGCAAAAAAATCTTTAAGGTTTACAAAATAGAATAGAACATGGGTATGGAAACTAATTGTAAATTTGGTGCCTAAATATGTTCAATTGGATTACGACAAAAGTCTTTTTAGGTTTGAAAAACAAAATAAAATATGGGTCTGAAGACTAATTGTAAGTTGGTGCGTAAATATGTTTAATAAGGATTTCATTGAACATATAAATTGAAGAAGAAACATAAATCTAAAAATTGTGGCATGGGGATTAAGGACTAGTGATAAAGACAAGCAACGATTCTGGTTTTAAAGAGAAAAGCTTGACACTTTGGCTATATTTGAGGTATGAGATAAACACTTGAATAAATATTTTGAAATTCATGTTTTCTTTGTAGACCCATAAAAGAGTTTTGTAATAAAGTTTAGTGATTGAGTGTTTAGTGCTTGAGATTCTTGTTGTAACCTTATATATGTAGGATTTCGTCACGATCCAAACCACATTAAACTTCTTGTTGTGTGTTCAATTTAATTTATATTATTTTTTGTTACTTTTATGCTTAAAATAAAGTAACAATCGAAGATTTGATTACCTCATATAGCATCTCGACAGGTGTTCACCAATGTTGGCAATTTCTAAGGCCGAATGGTTAATTTTCGACCTGACGAGTCTTGTTAGGTCTGGGTCGAATCTTGTTCATATACTGTTAATTTCCCTAAAAAACCAATATCATTCTAGAAACCAAAGGAAAGTTAGAAACAAGTTAGTAATATGCATTTTAAGGGTTTGAGACCTTGAAATACCGCGACTTAATCAGCTTGACTCTACCAACATACGACAACGAAGACCCAGTCTACTTTGAAATTAATAAAACAAAGTGTATGAATTTCGTAGAGGCATCGAAAATAGAATGCCAAGATATCAAGACAAGATAGATATTTGTATTAAGCTCGAGTTCAAGAGTGTCTACCGTTACGTTACATCCCATACATTTAACAGTTTTACCGTGTCGTGTCGTACTATGATAAATTAAGCTCTGTTACAACGTTCTTATCGTGTCATGTCGTGTCGTGACAGATTCACGCGGTTACGCTGTTACTTTTTTTTTACCGTGACATAATTTGTCCCTTTTAACAATTTACCACATTTTAAAATACGTTTAATTAAAAATTGATGCGTATACGCTAATTTATTCGAATGAAATAAATTAAGATATGTATATGATAAACGCAATATTTTGAAATATTTATTTGATATTTTGTAGTTAGATTTATATATTTTAAATATCTTATTAGATCTTTCAATTATTTGTTTATTAGATCCTTGAAGCTATATCTCTAAAGTTATTGAAATATTTATATCTTTCAATTATTAGATAGTTTATTAGACCTTTCAATTCATAATTTTATTAACAAATTAAAATATACATCTTTAGATGTTTTAAATAGTTTATTAGATCTTCCACTATTAGATCTTTGGACTATATATTTAAAACTACCGGAATTATATATATATATATATACTATGTGTACAACCGTAAATAAGTATACAAGTATTGTTATTTCCGGCTGTACAAATAGTTTATACTTGTAAAACGGTAAATAACAACACTATAGTACATATAGCACTTCACTTGTTGTTCTGATATTTTGATCATTGCTAGTGATAATATAATTGTTATATTTTGATCTAATTGTTATAATTTAAAACTATTACAATTATTCTATCACTAGTTCTAATGACCAAAATAAAACAACATCTGTAGTATTTATTATTAAATAATAATAAAAATAATAAAAATATAATAATAAAACTGAAATAACCTTATATTACTTTTAAACTATAATATACAAGAAATATAACAATTTGCTTATCAAGCAATGACAACACGTGTACTATTAAATAATGATCAAAATATAACAAGACTGGTTGTATTTATAATCAAACCATAATAATAATCAAACTATAATAATAACCTTATACTACTTTTAAAATATAATATACAAACTACATAACAATTTGTTTATCAAACAATAACAACACTTGTAATAGTAAGTAATAATCAAAATATAACAAGAGTTGTAATATTTATAATCAACCCATAATAATAAACCTATAGTAACCTTATATTACTTTTAAATTATACTATACAAATAATATAAAATTTGTTTATCAAACAATGTTGTTTGTTATAAAACTGATTCACGTGTGACTGTGTTACGTTAATCTTGTCGTGTTCTGCTGTTTGTGTGATAGGCTTATAGCCGTACCATGGTGTCGTTTGTGTGACGACCGTGTACCTAACTGCCTTGTACGTGACACTACCATGTTTTACTGTGTTAATTGTGTTCTGTTACAAGGGCCGACCCTCCCTTAAGCCTCATGAGGTTGTTGCTTTGGGGCTCAATTTTCAAGGGACTCATTTAAAAAATAAAAAAAGCAATAGGTTAGGGTTAAGCAGAAATCGTCATAGTTCTCTTGTTTATATTTCCTTTCTTCTTTATGTGCTTGACAAGATCCATCGGTATAGTTTTTAAGGTATTCTTTGATGTTTTTTTTTAATGGATTTTTTTCGGTTGTACTTGATTTATATTATTAATTATTATTTATTTAGATTCCTAATTATTAATATTTTTTGTAGTGACATACCTCTGATAAACTGTAAAAAATATGCTTCTAGATTAAAAAAAAGAAAAAAAATGAAGAATTTGTTAAATCACAAGCAAATTCTATCTTCGAATATTGTTGTTTACCAATTACATCCATTGCTTATTAGATATTGTTGACAATTCCAGTTTCAGTTGCATCTGTCGAAAGGAGTTTTTCAAAGTTAAAGTTGATAAAAAACTATATTCGCTCTACTATGTCTCAAGACCGGTTGAATGGATTATCAATGATATTCGTTGAGAAATATATAATTGATGGATGAATTTGTGGAAAGAAAAGCTAGAAAACTTATTTTTCAGAAATAATATTTATTGTCTTTTTATGGGTTGTAAAATACTTATAATTTTATTTTGTTGGTTTGACAAAAAAAATTATTTAGTTAATTTCTAAATATTTTGTCGAACTCCGTTTTTTATAAATGCCATAGGTCTCATAAATCACCGGATCGACATTGTCAGTGTTAAAGTACCTAACGTGACAACTCTACCGTGATCGCACTAAATGACATTGTCAGTGTTACCGTACCTAACGTGACAGCTCTACCGTGATCGCACTAAATTCTGACCGTACCTATCGTGACACAACTATGTTGTGATCCAGCTAAATTCGGCTGCCGACATACCCGTGGACACCTCTTGATGTCGCCGCACAAACCCACAACTAATTTGCTATTTTGGACAAACATGAATGGACCTTAGTGTTGAGGGTATCAGATTTGGACGCCACAAGTACTCAAATCGAAGTAATTGACCAGCCCGTCGACTATCAAATACGTGCGGAGATCGCAAGCCTTTCACGTTTGGACCCAAAAACACGATATTTAGGATACCAAATCATTATTTTAATGTTCATTTTGTATATTTTTAAATATTTTAAAGGACTTATTAATGTTCAAATTTGGTTGGATCTTATTTTATTGTTTTTCAAATATTTATATAATTTTAGATTAAATTTTGAAACATCTCTGAAACTATACCTTCCGAACATAACTTTTTTGATAATTTAAAGTTTTCTTCTAATTGTTTTTTGAAGTGGTACCTATCCTAAGGTTGGGATTTATCCGTTTTTCATAATTTTCATATTTTACCTCTATCAACTTTACTCGTATTTTGTTGCATATCTTCCCCTGTATGTTCTCATATATTCTATATTAAATATTAGATTCTCGGCCATTCTAGTCCAACCCTCATTTTAGACCAAAATATAAGAGACCGCTCATCCCTCGTGTTAGTAATATTATATCATCCGCAAAACCAAGTTGCAAAATTTATACACTTGCAGATGAAACTTAAAATACGAGTTTTCCGTATCCTTTTGGAGAAGCTTATAAAAGTACTCAAGGCATAGATAAAAAAATAGGGCGATAGTTTTTGAGTGTTAATGAGAAAACGTTGGGAAAAAAACCAGAGCCTTTTTTTTAACTAAACCTAATTTATAATGTGTTAGATATGTATCAGATTTCGATTGGTAGTTCTGGATCAAGAAACTGCCAGAATAGCATCTTGTTTTGCTCAGTTTTGTAGTCTATTCTAAACTGTCTTTGAATCATATTACATGCAAATTAAACATATTTTTAGCGGGTCGTTCGTGTAGCTAATTGGTATATTATGTTATTAATGCGATTTATTTATTTGATATTGTTGTAGAAGATTTGGCGAATCAGTTTCGAATTCGCGTGCGGAAAACAATATTTTTGATATGGCACGGATCGGCTGCACATTAGAGATTAAGTGTATTTCTCGTTCTATTAAAAAGGAATGATCAGAATAATAATATTATATTATTGCTAAACTGGGGATAGGATTTGAAAATTTCAAATATTCAAACAGAGAATGTAGACCGAACCGTCGAATGTCAAATACATGACAAGAAATGCAAATCCATCACGAAGTTTGGGTCCAAATCTAATGTTTAGAAACGCAAACAATTGTTTTAATATTTTTTTTTGAATTTTTAAATATTATGTGGATTTATTTAAAATAGTCCAACAAAATCCAATTGCGTTCGGATTTGGTTGTACCATATTTTATTGCTTTTTAGATATGTATGTAGTTTTGGATTAAGGTTTGTAGCATTTTCTATTTAAAGCTCTAAAAATTATACTTCTTAAGTAGCTTTTGACAATTCGATAATTTTTTTATGAGTTTTCGAAGTTCTATACACTCTAAGGTTAGCATTTACCTGGCTATACTTCTTCTTTGTTAATTTGTCTCTGTGAGTTGGTATCAGAGCGTCAGATTTCTGCATGTGGGAATTATGCCCCCGTAAAAAGATCGATGGAAGAACATCGTGTCGATCACAGAGATCTACAATCGAGATGACGTGGATCTGTAGACTTGACGGAGCACGCCAGTGCACGACAATTCCAGGCGGTTGGAGAATAACTGAATACGTTGGGATATCAAATGAAACAGAAGCAAGTAGCGATGCAGAGAATGGGACCGGATTTTGAGCTCCAGGGTTGAACAACGTACCGTCTGGTTCTGAAAAAGACGACGACTTGGGTCAGAATCCTTTCGCTCTGAGGAGATAGGAGGGCAGAGGCCATGCTCCTCCCCAAAACCATCACGGACAGGCCTTTGAGCAACCTATGAATTGTGAATTTAATTAGAATACAAGCAATCGGTAGAAGTCAGGGTTTAGACTGGAGATCAAATAATTTCACGAGGGCTTCCATCCTGAAGAGTTTGTAGATTGGGTCACATCTATGGAGGAAATTCTGGATTTCAAAGACGTCCCAAAAAACAAGAGGACACAACTAGTCGCAACCAAGTTTTGCGGTCGAGCTGCATCATAGTGGCAGCAGCTAAAACAAACGAGGTTAAGGCAAAGTAAATAAAAACTATCTACATCGGATAAACTTGTGGAACATCTTAACTTAAAAAATATGCGAGAGTTATGTATCATCAATTACATAACTTAAAGTAGATTTTTAGGTATGTTTACGAATATACTGATGAGTTTTTTAAGCTTAAAAATCGTGTTGAAGTTGCTGATTCAGATGACTAGTTGGTATCTCACTACATCAGGGGAATGAGATAAAAAATTCAGGTATCTCTTAACATGTTTGATCCCGTCAATGCATCTGAAGCACATCAGCTTGCCTTACATCTAAAGAAAGCTCTCTCGAGAAGACCATACGACCGAGATACTTTGAGAGCATCGCCTACAACATTCCAAAAATACCAATCTTAGTTCCTAGTCCAGCACCATAAATTACAGCTCCTGGTCGTGCTGACACTTCTTCACAAGCAAAGTGTTTTTGTTGTCATGAGATATGACACATTATAGCACACTGATCTAGACCACCACAACAGTCAAAGGGTTTGTTCATAGATATTATTGATTTTTAGTTTTAGGGTGAGCCAACGTATGATGAAGAAGAGGAAAACATTGTTGGTGAGCTTACCATAGAAAATGTTTGTGCACGAGAAATTTACAAAACTGTTGGTCTTAAAGCGTGCCTATTTTGTTCTTAGAGTGAGCAGTGACAGCGATACTGGCTGAGCAATAATATATTTAAGTTCACCTGCACCTAGAGTGAGCAGTGACAATACAAGTTCGTGATAAATTTAAAGAGTTGCGATAACATAATTTCTGAAGAAACCGTGCAGAAATTGGCATTGAAGACTGAAAATCACCTCAACCCTAACAAGCTCGCCTCGCTAAAAAAATAAATGAGATAACAGTTTTTTAACGATGTCGAGTATCTTTTTCCAGTTGGTGATTATAATGATAAATTATGGTGTGACGTTATTAGTATGGATGCATGGCACCTTATGTTGGAGTGGTCGTGGAAATTCGATCGGGAGTGCACGTATGGCGGTACAAATAATCGTTATAGCTTTATATGGAATACCGGTAGAGTTATATTAGTGTCATTTAGGGAAGAGACCCCAAAACTTGCACTTACTGTGTTAAAATAGTTTGGAATTTTTTTAGCTCGTAAAGCGTTTTTAAAACATGCAAGTGATTATGAAGTTAGGTATTTATTGGTTGTTAAAGAATGTGCTAATGATCCATTTGTTGGCGTTCATGATCGAGTTTGCCAGTTGTTGTTAGAATTTACTGATGTATTTCCAGATGATTTGCCTACCGGCCTTCCTGCATTACGAGATATCCAACATCAGATTTATTTAGTTCATGATGCTAGCCTGCCTAACCGTCCTCACTATAGAATGATTCCAAAATAACATGAGGAGCTGAGGAGGCAAGTCAATGAGTTATTGACTAAGGGCCATTTTCGCGAGAGCCTTAGTCTTTGTCCAGTCTTGGCATTGTTAACACCAAAGAAAGATGGATCGATGCGGATGTGCATGTACAATCGAATTATCAAAAAAATTACATTTATGTACCAATTTCCCATTCCCAGACTTGGAAAATTTTTAGATCACCTAAGTGGTGCAAAAGTGTTCACGAAGCTGGACTTGAAAAATGGGTATCATCAGATTCGCAAATGAATGGGAGACAAATAGAAAACGACATTCAAAACCTAGAAAAGTTTGTTCGAGTGGATAGTAATGCCTTTGGGCCTTTCAAACATGCCTAGTACTTTCATGCACATTATGAATAAGTTTTTTTTGTCATTTTATTGGTAAATTATTGGTTATTTATTTTGATGACATACTGATTTATAGCATTTGCAAAGAAATCCATTTACAGCATCAGTGAGAAGTCTTATGTGTTTAGAGGCGTGAGAAATTCTATAGAGAGTTGAAAAAAATGTTTTTTCTCGGATAGATTCTGTCCTTTTCCTAGGATATGTATTATCAAATATGGACGATTAGTGGATAAATCTACAATAACAGCAGTTCTTGACTCGCCACCACCAAAATCTATCTCCAAGATCTAGTCACCACCGCCATGTATCACCAAGGTCCGGTCATTTCATGGTTTAGTGTCGTTTTTAGCGATGGTTTATCTAAAACTTTAGCACTATCATGGCACATATTACCGATTGCATGAAAGAGAAAACCTTTAGTTGGACTCTAGAGGCAACAACGACATTTGAAAAAATTAAGGTACGATTGACCACCACACCTATACTGCATTACCTGATTTTTTTACAGGATTTAAATTATATTTTGATGCATCTGGCATGAGTATTAGGGCTATGCTAAGCCAATGGGGGTGACCAGTTACTTATTTAAGTGAGAAGTTAAGTGGGGCCAAATTTAACTACAATACTTACGATATCGACTTTTACGCAGTGGCTTGGGCTGTGAAATGCTAGAGTTCATACATGGTCTATAATGATTTCGTATTGTATACTGATCATGATACATTGAAGCATATGCAGAGTCAAGACAATCTCTCTGCATGCCACGTGTGATGGGCAACATTCACCCAATAGTTTACTTTTTCTATCAAGCATATGTCGGGAGCAGTTGACCGTGTCGCTGATGCGCTGAGCAACTGAAGTATGATGATATGTATGGAATAAGAGGTTGTTGGGTTTGAGACGATGAAAGATATACTTGCTACCGATCCATATTTTAATCTTATCTTAAAAGATATTAGGGAGGGTTTGAGGACCGATGTATTCCTACCGGAAGTTTTAGACTATTGATAGTGTAGGAGAAGCATAATAAAAGGAATAGTGGTCGAGATTAACCCTATATTTTATATCTCTCCAGTTTTATTGGCCTCACTTGAAGTGGGACGTTGTCCGTTTTGTGGTTAGGTGTCAAATTTATCAAATGGTGAAGAGCATGAATTCTAATGCTACTCTCTACTTACAACTACCTATACCACAAGGACCACATCGAAGCATGAGCATGGACTTTGTTTCCAGATTTCTATAAACGTCGCGAGGTAAAAATTCTATAATCGTGGTTGTTGACAAATTTTCTAAAATGGCTCATTTTATCGCAGCAAAGAAAACAATGGATGCAGTGAACGTTGCAACTCGATACTTGAGAGGTATACCGTTTGCATGATTTTCCTATGAACATCTACTTTGACCAAGATCCTCGGTTTATTTGTCATTTCTGGAGGAGTTTATGCCTTTTTACGAATACAAAACTAAGCTTCAGCAGTGCCTATCATCAACAAATATTTGGGCAGACAAAGGCAACCAACCGGACTTTGGGAAACGTGTTACGTATAGAGGTAGCTGGCAACTTAAAGTAGTATGATTTAAGGCTCTATTATGTTAAATTCACTTATAACATGCACCAAAAAAGGAGTATATGACATAGTCCGCTTATGGTGGTGTACGACTATAATCCGCGGGGTCCTATAGACTTGGCCTTCTTAGTTATAGACAAGGTTCATGTCAGGGTCGAGACCGTGATTTCAGAGTTGTTGGAAATTTGTGAGAATACAAGAAAACATCTCGAGAGCACGAGTCAGACATACAAAGCTCCAGCTGACAAGAAACACCAACTAGTTGAGTTTTAAGTGGGAGATTTCATGTGGGCTATCTTGACCAAAGATTGTTATCCTGCCCATGAGTACAACAAGCTGACAACAAGGAAGGTGGGTGTGTACGAAGTTGTGGAAAAGATAAACTCCAATACATACAAGTTGAAGCTTCCCAACCATATGAAGACCCATGACGCCTTTAACGTGAAGCACCTGGTACATTTTACCGACACTGCTGATGACGATGAAGCTAAGAATTCGAGGGTGAATTCTTTCCAATGAGGAGAGGACAATGTAGCCTAGCAAGCCCATAACTACCTAGCTATCCTAGAAAAACAAAAACGAGAGTTGTTGTTACACCATATATCCGGTTTGGGCACTTCAAGAACTTAACCTAAACATCTCGACGAACCCATTGAATGTCAAGGGCGTGACAAAGGTTGTAGGCCCCATCATGAATTTTGGGCCCCAAAAAGTCCAGTGTTTAAGAATCCAAACAACTATTTTAGTGCTTGTTCTGGAATTTTTAAATACGAGAGACGATTCATCAACCAATGAGTCTTCTCGGGTTAAGACTTAGTCTCTCGTGTTATGCTATGAGATTTCCTAGACGACGTCGAAACATCCAATTATTTCCTTCTTACGTGAAGCAAAGAATGTAGCAAACGTATATTGGGAGTATAAGATTTATCAAGATAAACAACCATACATGGGTTATTGACCGAGACTCATTTCGGTGCTTTGGTTGGTCACCTCTTGAAATTTAATTAAACTAATACTATAGCAAAACAATTTATCGAGAAATGACATCATAAAACTAACAACTTCGAGATTAGTTTTAGAGAGAACAATACGTGTGATTTTTTTACATGTTACGACGATCCTATTGCAAGGTAATTTATTAGTGTTTTGTTAGTTGGGAGATATACTCGTTGTTTTAATAAATATTGAATAATTATAAGTTTACCATCCGTAAAAAATTGATCGGACTCATGGTTTAGTTTAAAATAATTGCGGGTTGGTACATATATTGATTCAAGCCCCACCTAGGATGAGAGCAGCAGTCTTTGAAAATATGTGTATATACCCTTTATATTTATTTGGATTCATATTTGTTTTTGCAGATAATAGAATTATGTGCGTTAAGGTAGAGTGTATTGTATTTCAAAGGATGTTCGTATTGGTTTATCTGCAGATTTGTACATAGGAAATGAGCTTGATCGGTTTATCAGTTTGGTGCACAGTTAGATTTAAGACTATATGTTTTGTTTCCGAATTTTATCGAACCCGTCCTACAATCAATTGGTGCCGAAGATGACTAATTGGTTACCTTGTCAACTGAAAAGGTACAAATGCGACCGAAAGAGCTTTATCGTGGAACTCTTTCGAATTTTCGAAAACAAATACGAGTGTAATTTAATTAATTTTACCAAATTTTTATCGTATTTTATAATTTATTTTTTAGATTTTTTAGATATATTTTAGATAAATATAGACCTTCAAAGATGTTGATACTTTCCGACACTTGATCAATTTGTTAGTTTCGGAATATCTAATGTTCAGACTTTCGAGAAGTAGAATTTGCTTTGAGGGTGGCTGGGGATATAATTATTATATCATAAAACCAAGCCTGATTTCCATCGTACCATACATTAGAAATGGTATATTTGATAATGGTAAAAAAATAAGTTTTTGTGTGTGTTTTGATACAAGATTGCCGATGCAGTTAAGCCTTAACACGATTGTCACTCCAATGAACGGTGATTATCTAATATTGGTAATATGTATTATGGTAGTTGAAACTTGTATTGACTTTTTCAAACGCATAAAGAATACCATATATGCATATATAAACTAAAACATGGTTCAATAGAAAAAAAATATGCAGTTACTATGGGTGTATTAAGTGACAATAATCTATGATGGCAGATAAAAAATCAAATTTGAAGAAACAATTAATTATGATATTCTTGTGATTGATCTTCTCGATCATGGATCTTCGATCTTCTGAAGAATTCCTCATTCTTCATCAGGGTCTAAATCAAAATCAACAACAGTCAGGTAAGAGATTTGTGGATTTGTTTTCGCCAATAGATGAATTTATGTCATTGAATCCAGAGTTTGCCAAGAAAGTAGGGGATCATCTATCGATCCAATATGGTGTTGAGGTGAAACAATTGCTCATTAAGAAATCCAGAACTACATTAATAGGCAAATTCAGCAATGGTGTGCCGAAAAAACAGAAGCTTGAAAGTTTTCTTACCACGATGAAATTCAGAGGAGGGTTTAGTTTCGAGGTGTGGGATTCGCACCACATCTTCTTTGAGTTTGAATTGAAAGAAGATGTTGCTAAGTTCTGGTCCCGTAACGTTTGGAGATTTGATGATATTGTCATGAGAGTATTGAAGTGGACTCAGAATTTCAGTAAAAAGATTGAAGATCCTACTGTCTTAATGTGGGTTCGTTTTGAAAACTTGCCAGAATGCTTGTACGATTCTGGTTTGGTTTACGATTTGGCTACTGTAATCGGTCCAACATACAAAGTGGTTGTTCCTCACAAGAATAGGGCATGTTCTAATGCCTGTTATGCTCAAGTTAAGGTAGATATTTCTCAGAAGTTGAAGAGAAGGATGTGAATTGGCTTCGGTAGTAATGATGGTTATTGGATTACTATCAGTTATAAAAATGTCCCTTCTTATTGTCATGGGTGTTTTCATATTGGACATGATCAATCTGTTTGCAAGAAATCTTTAAAGAAAGCTGAGGGTCCTGTGTCTGCTCAAGAAAACAACAAGATTGAGGTATCGAATGATATGCAAGAAAAGAAGGAGGAGATTTCCAAAGTGCCATCAGTTAATACTACTATATCAAGAAGCATTGTTCAGGTTTACAGGAGAAAGCTTAAATCAATAGTGACTCAGAAGGAGCCAGAAGTTGGAGTGATTGATAGCAATAAGGTTAATCAGGAAGATAATAATGAAGTTCAAATAAACAAAAATGATCAGCATGAAAATGTTTCAATTGAGGAAGTTTCTCAAGACAAAGATAAAGAGGTTATTGAACAGAATTGATGATGATCAGTATAGTAGCTCTCATGATCCTAATATTGGTAGCTATTCTCCAACTCCAAGGTTGTCTCCACAGCATAGCTTTAGTGAAATCATCTCTTCCAAGTTGAATGCTGCAAAGAAAAGAAGGTCCAAGGATAAGTTAACCATTAAGTCTCTTAGTTCTAGAGGCAAAGTTCGCAAATCTTACTCTGAAAATGACCAGAGTGATTATCTGGAATGATTAATTTGGAGTGTGTGAAGGTGCTTTTCATTCAGGAACCTATGACTAAGGGAGATAAGATCAAATCTGTTGCTGAGGTGTTGGGTTTTTCTAACTATGCTGCTAATGTGTCTGATAAGGTGTGGGCTTTCTGGGCTGGTTACATCAATATCAGCATCATTCTTAATATGGATCAGTGTTTACACATGGAAATGGAAGTTCCTGGAACTACTGAGACAGTCTACTTATCTGTTGTCTATGCTAAATGAAATCGCATTCTTAGGATGGATCTCTGGAAGTGTCTTGAATCTGTCTGTGTTATTGATAAGCCTTGGATGTGTGTTGGAGATTTCAATACCATTTCTACTTACGATGAGCAATTGGGCTGTTCTTCATCTTGTCAAGTTAGTATGGACAATTTTAATGATTTTATAAGAGGTTGCAACTTGAGTGATGCTGGGTATTGTGGATCGAGGTTTACTTGGTCTAGAAGTAATAAGTGGAGACGGCTTGATCGTGCTTTGATTAATGATAAGTGGCTGTCAACTTTTGCTGATACACAGGTTTTTCACATGGTCAGAACTTGTTCTGATCATGCTCCATTGCTCATAAATAGTAATATGGTTAACTCTAATGATAATATTTACAGGAAAAAGAACTTTCGTTTTCTTAATTTTTGGTGTAATGATGATTCTTTTCTAAGTGTTGTAGAGCAGGACTGGAATCAGCCTATTGATAGTCATCCCAGTAACATCTTCTGGTATAAGCTTAGAAGGCTTAAGGGCTGTCTTAAGCTTTGGAGCAAGGCTAAGTATGGCAATGTTTTTGACAGTGTCAAAGATGCTGAGAGTAAGGTTAAAGCTTTGGAAATTGTTCATTATACTAATAACACTAATCAGTCTGCTGCAGATTTGGCTTTGGCCAATGGCATGTATCTTAAGGCCCTTAGAAATGAGGTATCTTTTCTCAGGAAGAAGTGCTATAACAGTTGGCTTCAGGAAGGGGATGGTAATTCTAAAATGTTTTATAACTACATTGCTAAGAAAAAAAGGAAAAATGAGATTAAGAGTATTAAAGATGGGGATGTTTGGATTACTGATAGAAAGGAGATTGGTATTTCTGCTGCTTCTTTCTTCAAGAGCACTCTAACTTCTGATCCCTATAAAAGTATTGAAGAGGAAAACAGGTTACTGGATTGTAAGAACTTGGAGTGCATTCCTGCTTTAGTTTCTGCTGAGGACAACAATATGCTTCTCAATAATATCACTGAGGATGAAGTTTGGCTCATTATTGGTAACATGAAAAAAGATATTTCTCCGGGTATGGATGGCTTTAATCTTGTTTTCTTTAAGCATTGTTGGCATGTTATTAAGAAAGATCTGTGCAGTGCTTTTAATTCATATATGCATGGTAATTCTATCCCTACTGGCCTCTTTTCTACTGGTATATGCCTTATTCCCAAGGTTTCTAACCCTACTTGTTGGACTAGTTATAGGCCTATAGGGTTGTGTACTTTCATCAATAGAATCTTCTCAGCCCTTATTAATCATAGACTTTCTAAAGTCTTGCCTAAGATAGTTTCTAACCACCAGTCTGACTTTATTAAGAATAGACTGATTCAAGATAATATATTGTTGGCCAAAGAGTTACTTTATGATATAAACAAGAAGCCTAAGCATGGTAATACTATTGTTCAGTTGGATATGTCGAAAGCTTTCGACAGAATCTCGCATTCTTTTATCCTTAAGGTGCTGTGTTCTTTTGGTTTTAATGCTAAACTGGTTGATCTTATTAAGAAGCTGATTTCTGATGTGCATGTTTCTATTCTTATTAACGGTGAAACTGTGGATTATTTCAAAATGAGAAGGGGTTTAAGGCAAGGAGATCCTTTATCTCCTTGCCTGTTTATCCTTGGTGAAGAATTCCTTTCTAGGGGTTTGAGTAATCTGTTCAATGCTAATCCCTCAATGTGTTTTGTTTCTAGGTGTTCTTTTACAATTCCTTGCATCATGTTTGCAGATGATATATTAATTTTTACTAACAATGCTTCTAGTTCGATTGATATTCTTAGTGACTTCCTTGATCTCTATCAGATTACCTCAGGTCAAGCTATTAATAAAACAAAAACTAAACTGATTGTTTCAACTAAATCTAATTCTGCTAAGGTTCATAACCTTAAGTTGCAGACTGGTTTTGAGGTGGATTTCGTTCCCTTTCATCACCTGGGGGTTACCATCTCTAACAACAACAAGGCTCACAACTATAAGCTCATTCTGAACAAAATCAACGATCGTATCATTGAATGGGACAGCAAGATCCTTTCATATGGTGCCAGGTTATCTCTCATTACTAATGTCATTCTGCATATTGTCTTTTATTGGATTCAATGCTGTGAGTTGCCTAGGAGTGTCATTTGTAAGATTGAGCAATTGTTGAACGAATTTCTTTGGAGAACTAAGCTGGATCAGAGATCAATTCACTAGTCTTCGTGGCTTTTCATTTGTAAGCCTTTTGGAGAAGGAGGTTTAAATGTCAGACGATTGCTTGACATTCAGAACTCTTTCTCCCAAAAGCTTTGGTTCAGGTTTAGACAGAATAACTGTCTGTGGTCTAATGTCATGAATGACATTTATGGCAAAAGATCACACCCTCTTTATGCTAGTATCAAGGGTTCCTTAATTTGGAGAAGGTTTTGTGGTATTAGAAATCAGGCTGATAGGAATGTTACTTGGAGTTTAGGTAGAGGTAATGTGGACTTTTGGAAGGATTCTTGGCATAGCTTGCCTGCTATTGCTTCTGAGCACAATATATATTGGTATCTTGATGTGAATGTTAATACTTTTTGGCAAAACATCTCTTGGTGTTTGAATGAGGTGCAGGAAAGCATTGGGCCTGATAGATTGGCCATGATCAACAAGCTTCAAATAACAGATAAAGATGATGTTATCAGCTGGAGGCTTTCTGATAATGGGGAATTTAACTTCAAGCAAACCTGGGAGAGCATAAGAACTAAGCATAACTATTCTGCTCTTTTTAAGATAATTTGGAACTCTAAAATCCCTAGGAAATTTTCTTTCATGACATGGAAACTTCTTCATAATTTTATTCCTCTTGATAGTGTTATGATGAGAAGACATGTGAGTCTAGATTCTAAGTGTGTGTTTTGTGACAACAGTGAGGATAAGAATCATGTTTTTGTTAATTGCATCTTTGCATGGAAAATTTGGAATTGGTTTTCTTGTACTTTTAAAATCAGAATTAAAAGATCTATGGTTTTGTCTCATCTCCTTAGATGCTGTTTTTGGTTTTCTAAGACCAAATTTCATGTTACTCACCTTGTGCCTCAAGTGATATGCTGGGTGGTTTGGAAGGCTAGAAATACTTTCAAGCATAAGGGGGTTCTCTTAAGTGTTTCATGGGCTATTGACTGTATTATTAATGTTGTTAGAAGTGCATATGTTAATGGTAATCTCAGTTACAAGCATTGGTCTAATGCTAGGGAGGCTGGAGTGATCTTAGGCTGTAGAACTAGTGAAAAGAGAAGCATACCTCAATATCTCAGATGGATTCCACCTATTCAGTCTCGTATAAAGTTGAATGTCGATGCCTCATGTGCTTTCAATGGTGAGGCTGCGTCGGGAATGCTTTTCAGAAACAGCGAAGGAGACATTTTGCAAGCTTATGGAAATTTAATAGGTAAAGTGTCTCCTCTTCCAGCTGAAACTCTTGCTTTGCTTCAGGGTCTTTCTGTTTGTCACAAGAACAACTGGCTAAGTGTAGATATTGAGTATGATTCTCCCCTTCTTATTAAGCAACTTGCTATTAATGCCAGATCCGATTTTGAGGATCCTAATCTTAGTTTCTGTCGTAATCTTCTTGATATAAATATGAGCATTAGGCACATTTCAAGGGTCCAGAATCAAGCTGCCGATTGGCTAGCCAAATGGACCCTGAAGTGCAAGCAAAAACTCTATTTTCAGCAGCATAATGCTCCTTCCGATTTGCTTGCTCTAACTTTTCTTGAGAGTTTGAGCTTAGGTTATATTGTTTAGTAAGTATGGATACTGCTGGAGTTTGTTTCGGTCTTGCAGATTTGTTGGTGATGTTATTTGGCTTGCTGATGCTGTTGGTTTTGCAATATTGAGAGCTTGTTGACATGGAGTGGTGGAGGGTGTCTTTACTACTTGGAAGTCAAGGAGTCTGATGCCTTGAAGGTGCTGGAGTTATGAACTTGGGTGCTGACCTTTGGTTGCTTGTTTCTTTTTCATTTATGGGTTCTTTAGTTTAGGCGGGATATCTTTGGCGCCATTTTTTCTGTTTGTAATTTTTGAGCTTATTTCTTTAGGCCTTTCTATTTGTAAAACATTCCATTTTATTAATATAGTCTTTTTTTATTAATATATATATATATTTATAAACTAAAACATTCTCTATAATCTTGTTGTAAAAAAACATATAATTTGCTTCAATCAATTCGAACTTTCATACATGTCATATGAAACTGCCCCAAAAGTCACAATAAGTATCACCGCGTACGTCGTTAAACTTGAGTTATAAAAAGTAGATAATGCAACAAAAAATTATTCTATATATAGTTTTGAATAAAAACCCCGTAGTATATTACTAATATTAAGGCTTATTTTCTCTAATTAATACATATTTACTATTACTTAGGGTTCCACTAACTTGGATCAGCTTTTAAAAGATGAACTGACAGACTTCCACTTCTTCTCTGCACTTCTGATGCTATATAAGTTGCACATGATGAATGTTCATTAGGGCATATAGCTCTGTTAGCTTCATTGACATTAACCACCTGAGTTTTATTTCATCTCCGAACTTTGATTGATATCCTAAATATTGCACTTGGTAGATGTGCACTTGTTTTTTTTCTAATTCTAGCATGTATTTATAATGAATTTTTTTTCTTTTTTTGGATGATAAAATTGATAATTTATATTTAACCAATTGACAACAATAGTGTTTAGGTTTCTCTTTAGGCTCCAAAATGGTAAATTTTTATACATAAAATATTTCAAACCATTTTTTTGATATGAGAAATTTTTCTCAAATATAAAGCCAATAAAATGAATAATAATAAAATAAGAAGAATAACTTTGATAATAATAGTTTTTGTGTATTTGAAAGTGATCGGTCTCCAAATGGAGCCTTAAATATTTATTTATATTAATTAAAAGATAGTATCTACCAATTATTATGTTACATGTGTCATAACGATCTAACAAAACAACCTTAGTAACCTATTATGTAAAGACACATGTCATTCAGTTATAACTGATTGAACGACCTCCTTGTCTTTCGCCATCGTCTTTTCCTTATAATCCTTTTAGAACCTCATCTAACACCTTCTTCGTTTAAGATATCCTTTATGACCTTCGTCCAACATCTCTTTTATGACACTCGTCTAACATTTTTTTATGACTCTCGTCCAACATCTTCTTTATGACCCTCATCAAATGTCTCGTCTAACGTTTTCTTATGAACCTCATTAACATCTTTTAAATGATCATCGTCTTATAACGTTTTATGTCGTTTGTCTAATATCTTCTCTCTAATCATCATCTCGTACCTCTTTATTTAATTTTTATTAAATGCATTATATCTTTTTGCTAGCATTTGATACATACTTAACTCGTCATTATAAAAAATATATATTATTTATAGGACACAGTCTTATCAGGATTATCCGTACTCCTTGAAGTTAAAACAATTTCTTTGAGGACTATAAAAATTATTTAGACGAGGTATCATTGAGAAACTTAAGGTTTATCAATTAAAAAGTAATTAAAATATCAAAGTGGATAGACTTTTGATATCTCAGATTTATAATATTACATGTAAAAAATTCTAACATTTAAACTTTACAACTTCTCACACGTTTAAAAACCGTTTTTCCAAAACATTAAATCATTTCATTTATATACATTATATTATATATATATATATATATATATGTATATAAATAAATATATCAACTATTTTCTAACCATTGATCCCTCTTTAATCTAACGGCTAAGTTTCTCCACAAATATCACATGTTTATTCTGAAAAGGCTACCTCATATAGTTTTCCTTTTCCTTTTCCTTTAGCAGTTCTCTGTCTAAACTCATATCTTAACTATAATTCTTCCATTAGAGCTTCAAGATCTTCAAATTTTCTTGCTTAATTCTTTAACCAGATGTTCTCTTACACCAATTCCTCTTTTTACCTTTTGATTATATATCCTTTGATTATTAATCAAATGTGATTAGGTAGTAAATCTTAATGATTCTTCAGAATTTTTTTTATCATTTTGTATTTCACCATTAAAACTGGAACATTAATTTTTTACTTCTTCTACTACTTCTTCTTCTTAATTTTAGAATACCCTTGTAAAACCTAAATTTTATCTTTCTAATCTTGAATAGTAAAACAAAACTTAAAATCTTAATTAGTTTAAAACTGTGCTTATAATGTTTCTTATTTTTACCTAAAAATGGCTCCTAAAGGAAAAAACCCTTCGAAACTAGTCAAAACTCAACTCTGTCATGTAGATATTGTAGATAAAAGAAAGAGTTACTTGATGATTTTTTGTCCATATACCTATAAACATGATTTTAAAGAGGAATACCAACTTTTTATACATAAGTATGGTGTTCATAATGAAGTTGTTATTCGTCATCTTGATCATGGTAAATTACCCTATCAAACTAGAACATATGAAACATGTTTGTTTACAACCATCTTCCAATGGGGTTTTTGATTGCCTCTTTTCAAATTTATCTGAGAATGTTTAGATATATTCATATATGTCCTACCCAATTTACTTCAAATGGGTGACGCACAATACTCGACATATTTACTTGCCCAATTTATATTGTTTGCTTTATTGACACTTCCTTTAGTCATTTTATTGGTTTGCAGATTATGGTCAATATCAACATCTTTTCAGAAAGATTTATGAATATTGTACCATAAAACCTTTCCTAAGTTTATCTACTGTTTCTTACTCAGTTTGGAAATCTAGAATATTACTAATCTTTTAACATTGTAATATTTTTGCTATTTGGTCTTTGGCCTATTGAAGAACTTACTACGACAACTTATAATAAATTAATTCTTACTACAACTAGAAAAGAAATTATTATCGATAAAATTCATAGTATGCTTCTTCAACGAATGTATAATTAAAATTATGGCTCAGTTTGAACGTTCCTAAAAAGAAATCAACACATGATACTGATGATGCATCTCCTGTAAAAGTTAATTATTAAGCAGAGCAATCTAATCACAATGTAGAAAATTCTCACCGAAAATAGGATCTTGACAATCCTCAAGACAATCTTGACAAGCCTCAAGAATATCTTGTTACTCGTAGTCAAAATAAACATGAAGAAGTTGTAAATCCCTCAGCCATATAATAATCTTAACATTTCTCAAGACGATTCTACACCACTCGAAGGACCTCATATGGAAAGGGAACGGGCACATAAAAGATACGATAAAGTCCGTGTTAAACATAAAATTTGTTTCCTTTCTCTGAAAAAATGGCTATACTTTCAATGTAATCCATGTTGCCTCAAAGAAAAACCTTTATACTTCTGACGAGGTTCTTGCTTTAAACAAGCATAAATCTTCCACCTCGACAAAAATCCTGTTATCAATAAAAAAAATCCCACCGTTCATAATGATGTTCATGTTGTCAATAAGAAACTTCATATTTCCTATTCTAATCAACAAAAATTTTCAAGAAAAACCTGACGATTCTAACAAACAAGAAACCTCGAATTCTGATCATATGAATGGTAAATATATGGCTTTTATAGGTCATTCAAATCAAAACACAGATAAAGATTTGGATTCTACAGGTCCTTCAAATCAAACATAAATAACAAATAGGCTTCTACAGGTCCTTCAAATCAAAACACAAATCAAGAGAACACTTCTATTGTTACTCCTTCAAGAATTTAACCAACGTCTCCCATAAGTATTAGTCAACGATATGCTTTTATTGATCTTACATGCCCAACATTACTGATGACTTAGCAACTAAAATAGTATCGCAATATGTCATTATAATACTCTTAGTATGGTTGACATCTTACCAAGATAACTTGAGCTTCAAATAAAGGTTAGTTTTCATCTTGTATACTATCTCCAATCTCTCTCGATAAGCATTTTCTTTATTTTTTTAGAGTTATGACAATTCAATAAGGCTTGTTTATCGTTAAATGCCCCATCAGATATGAAAGTAATGAATAAATTCAGGCCGTAAATTCGTTTCTGGATCTATAAAAGAACTTATTGAAGATTTGAAAAAATTCAAAAAATGATATTCAAGTTAAAATGAAATGTTTAATAGACTCGTAAAGGACAAACTTATAAAAGAAAAATTGATTGTTAGTTTATGTGATGAGGGGGATGTTTTGAAGACTGAAAATGTAGCATTCCCAACAAAACCTCTTTCATTACTCAAGATATTGAACGACTTTTTTCAAAATGAAAAATTTATTTATCAAATTGTTTAAATGGTTAAACATAATATTGATTTGACGGGTCAAGTCGACAATATCATTACCAAAACAATACAATGATTAGTGCAAATTCTGATCTAAAATCTTAAGCTTTGACGCTTGAAAATATTATTCAAATTTTGATGGTAAAAAATTTCAAGAGAAACTTGACAATTTTGAAACAAAGAAAATTATAAATATTAAACAAGTTGTGAAAAGTGTTGAGAAAGTGGTTAAAAAAAAGTTTTAAAAGCTGCTGCTAACACTATTGAAGCAAAAGAGAACCGTATTATATTTGTTGAACAAAATATGCTAGAGAAAATTTCAAAAGATATCATCGTAAATATTTGGAGAAATAATGCTAACATTAACTTAGGAAACCTAAAGTTTGTAGTACCTGAAGACTAAGCATCATGGTTCATCATGGGCTCAAATCAGAATATAGTCCTTCGACTATCGCGTTTTCTTTCATTTAGTCCTTCGACTAAAAAATCACCGGTCAGAGTCCCTAGACTATTCAAAATCTATAAATTTAGTCCCTGCGTGTAGTCTCTCTCATGGTTCAGCCACGTGTTCCCATTTTTAAATGGTCCCTCGACTTTTAATTCAATTTTACTGTTTAAATTTAATATTTTTTAATATTTTTTTTAAAAATTTAGTATTAAATTTAATATTTTATTCATCACTCTGTTCTCAGAAGAATAAAATAAATATTAAGGTACTAATAGAATTAAAAATAGAGGGACTATATGTGAGTCTCGTACCAATTAACTATGGGGACACATGGTTGAACTAGGAAAGAGACCACGCGCATGGACTAAATTTATAAATTTTGAATAGTCTAGGGACCCTTTTCGGTGATTTTTTAGTTGAAGGACTATATTCTAATTTAAGCCTTTATCATGTAATGAAAAAGAAACTGAAATTGATGATTTTATTGAAGAAACTCGTTTAGACGAAGGTGTTGACAATGCACCTCTTGATGTTCAAAATGATAATAATGTCATCAGTTCAGTTCCACCTCATACCAATAAAGTTGTTGAAGTCAATGCCAAAAGAAACACTCCTCCTCAAGTTGGTTGATTTGACGATGCTATTGTTGAAAGAACTTTTATATCTTAAAAAATCACTTATTTTAATTTCATTGTACTCTTTTAATAGAATCTTCATGTTTTGTACTCGATTTTGAACTTTGATTAATTTATGTTTCAATGTTACTTATATTTACTTTAACAATTCATTTTTATCTTTGTTCTTGTCATAGGGGTCGATATATATATATTTGACCATTGAGTTATGGTGCAGTGTGACCACTTGCGTAAGCTTATGGTTTTTTAATCCGAGGCTTGGCTTATTAACCATATCGCTACTTTAACATTTTAAGTCAGAATACAGTATGGTCACTTGTGCAACCTTAAGGTTTGTCAACCTTAGGCTTGGTTTATTAACTATTTTTGCTACTTTAACATTTTAACTCAAGTCTTAGTATGACGACTTGCATAACCTTATGGGTTTCAATCTTAGAGTTGGTTTATTAACAATTTTCCTTAATTTGATATTTTAATTTATGCCTCTTAGTGACCACTTGAGTAAGCTTATTATTTTTTGAACCTTAGGATTGAATATTAACTATGTTCGCTTACTTATCATTATATACGACCCTAGTGGCCGACGTACCTAGGGGGCAGAAGGGGCGATGACCCCGCTTACAGTAAAATATGGATTAATTTATATAGTTTATTTTAGGATAGTAAATATTTTTAAAGAAAACTTTAATTTAAAAATGTGAAATAATAATTATTTTAATGAAAATTTTAACTTAAAGATATGAAATAATGGTTATTTTAAAGGAAAACTTATAATTAAAATTTTGGATAATAGCGGTTTTAGGCAAGATTAAGTTTAAATATTTATAAATTGGAAGATGTAGTCGGCATATACTTCTTAATCTCTTCCAGATTAGAACAAGAGATAAAACTCGGTTGATTCTGTAATTATTATTATTATTCAATTTGTTTAGTAATAATTTTTTTTTAATATTTCTCTTTCAAAATTAATTTTTTCTTTGTCTTTGTTTTTTTCTATTGTATTACATTTGATTTAAAAGTTAAAGAATCATTATTTATCCGGGAGCGATTGTAATTAAATAAATTCAAAAAAGAAAAAAAGGAAACACATAAAAGAAGATGGAGATTTTAATTAGATAGATCAAAGAAGATTAAGATTTTAATTAAATATATTAAACAAGATGGAGAAAATGAAGAAGATGAGATTTTAATAAAATAAATTTAAGAATGTAGAGATTTTAATTAAATAAATTAAATCAGATGGAAAATGAAGAACACCACATTAAATAAATAAATAACTATTAGTGAGTACATTTACTTTTTTTTGTTAGCAAATTTGTATATATTTCAATCATTTCTTTTAAAATATATTCTTAAAGTATATTTTAAATAACAATTTTCATTTTATTCTTTTATATTTTTAATTAGGAATATATTATGATTTGCATTCATAAAATGATTAATTTTATTTTTGAATATGCTTGGACACATGTTTCTTAAAGTATATATTGAATTTTTTTATATTTGTTTCCAATAAAATAGTTTATTTATATTATAAATTATGTTTGATATAATTTTGATTTTATCTTTATATATTTTATATATAAAAAAATTGATTTTATTTTCATATATTTTTTAAAATATATATTTTACCTAACCAATTTTATTTTATTTCATCTATTTTCAAAAATATCTTTTATATAATAAATTCGATTTTGTCATATTTTATTTTTTAAATATATTTTAAAATAATATATTAAGAAATGTGAAGATTTATTGTTAAATATTATTTTTATATATAATAAATAATATATTAAGATATATTAAAAATGCCAATGGTATATAATGAGAGAAAAATTTGTTTTAAAATGATACTTTAAAATTGATAATGAAACCCTTTTACGACGAATGAATCGTGTAGAGTGAATTATATAAAATTTTGTTTACCCCCCACCCCTCTTCGCTTTCATATAATATTATTGCTTGCTTTGTTGAATTCTTATAACTCAAATAACTTTCTTTATTATCCAACTTTTATTATCAAATTCAAGTTCTTCTTTTCAAATATAAAAAAACAACTTTATTCTTTCAAATACAAAATTCTTTAATAATAAATCGGATTTTCAACGTGCATCATTAAAAAACCTTCATGCTACCAGAAATGAAAAAGAGTGCACAACCATATTACAAATTTCTCTTATATATTTTCAAATATCGGATGTTCCAAGGATGCTTCAATATGCTTCTATCCATTTCTTCTAACCGATACTTCGTATGATGTTTGTTCTTTAAAAATAACTTTGTATTGTCCATCCTAGTTTTGAACCAATGTTCCCTTATTTTTATCCTTTGCTCCTTGGAAAATTTTCTTCATGACTAAATCGCCCTCTTTTATAACTTTAGGTTTTATATTTAAATCGAATATATTCTTAATAAAGTCTTTATAGTACTTTTCCCTAACATAAGTTTGGTCTCGTCGTTCTTCAATCAAATCAACAATGATTTGTATTCCTTCACCATTATCTTCAGCCGAATAATATTGTATTATGTGACTAGATATAATGATATTTGCTGAGGACTGTTGCTTCCCTATCATATACTAACGAAAAAAGGATTTTCTCCCAAATTTGACATGGGGTCGAGTTATATGCCCAAAATACCTCTGCTAGCTTATTCGGCCACCTTCTTTTAGCTCCCTCAATTTATTTATTTATTCCATCTATAACCGTTATGTTTGTCATCTCTATTTACCCATTTTTATTGGGTGTCGAGATATGATTTTCTATTCTATATCTTCTACAAAATGTTGTCATCTTGTCATATGGAATTTGAGGGCCATTATTTGTCGCTAGAATTATTGGTAGTCTATATCTATACAAAGTCTAACTTCGTAAGAAATTAAAGATTTCCTAAGCCCTCATCTTGTACAAGGTTTTTGTTTCTACCTATTTGGTAAAGTAATCAATATCTTCTACCAAGTATTTCCTCTTTACTGTGGCCATTGGAGGACTCACTAAATCAATCGTCCATTTATGAAATAGACAAGGTATTAGGACAATATTCATCGGCTTGTACAAGGTTCAAGCATCACATCCTTACTTAATTGGTTCGACATCTGCTGCTAATTCTGGCCAATAGATCCCACGACAATGAAACACCAGATCAAACTTCTATATCCAAAACGAGCCCCGACAACCCTTTCATGGAAATCTTTAAGGATAAAAACAGTCTAATCTTTATTTAAAAATCATAGCATAAGCCTCATAGCTCTTGTTCTATGTAAGACGTCGTTAATAATCATTTATTTAGTAGCTCGAACTCTCAATGTTCGTCCCTTAGTTTTCCCTTCAGGAAGAATTTGATATCTCAAATATAACAAATACTTTTGTATCTAATCTTCAAATGTTTCTACTACTAAAACCTTAACTTCATGCTCTTTATCCTCTTTAGATAGCCTCTCTTAAATGATGACAAGTGGATTATCCATTTAAACTGATAATTTTGCTAAGAAATCTGCAATTGAGGTTTTCAAACAAATCACATGTTCACACTCTACTCTTTTGAGTTTATTTTCCTATTATTTAATAATTCTAAGTACCCTTCATCGTATTATCTTGTTTAGCCTCTTACACACCTTTTTATTCACCTAACTAATTAGGAATCTGATCTTACTTGTATAAATATTTCTCTATCAGTAAAAGATAACTTCAAATCACCCAAAATTTCATCATACTCTGCTATGTTATTCGTAACATTAAATCTAAATTTTACCGGTTATCTGATCTCTTCACAAAATGTAACTTTTAAGACAATCTCAGCTCCTGCTCCTTTAAGACCTGAAGCTCCATTAACTTTAACTATCCAATATGTTTTTTTTTTCATGTCTAATTGCATACCCTTGTTGTCACTAGTTATTTCACCGATGAACTCATTTATAAAATCATAACCTGCTTGAGCTTTGATCTTAGTACAAGGCTTATACAAGATTTTATATTCCCTAAATTCTACCAACCACCGTATGAGCTTTCCAGCCATATTCTATTTTTATTGCACATTTATTAAATGAAAATAGGTTCGTAGGATGATGATATAACTCTGAAAGTACGGTGTCATTTTTCTTGCAACTACCACCATTGCTAAGGCCAACTTCTCTAGATTCAAGTACTTTTTTTTTACATCAATCATACTTTTTCTTACGTATTAATTTGGTTTATGCATCCCTTTAGCTTCTCTAAGTAATATGGCGCTCACATATCAATTAAAAATATATAAATATAGATACAATGCTTTACCTTGTAGCGGGAGATGATATGATCTAAGTTGAAGTCAAATGTTCTTTTAAGACGCAAAAAGGCCTCGTTACATTCTTCATCTTAGTTGAACTTATTTTACCCTTTAATAATTTCAAAGAAAGAGTGACTTTTATCATAAGCTCTATATGTAAACCTGGATAATAATTCTATTCGACCTATTAATCTTTGAACCTCTTTGATATATTTTGGTGGTTCCATAATTAACAATGCTTTTAGCTGTTTTCGACCGCCTTCAATTTCATTTATATTGACAATATACCATATAATTTTTTTACTTGAACTCCAATCAAGCATTTTAAAAGATTCAGTTTGAGATTAAATTTATTCAGATTTTCAAGTATTTCATATAAAATTTTAATTTACCAATCCCCGGTTATGCTTTTTACAATCATGTCGTCTATGTATGCCTTCATATTTTTTCCCAGTTGTTTCTCAAATATAAGGCTGACGGGTAGGTTTAACTTGCATATTTCAAACCAAAAGACATAATTTTATAACAATATAAACCTTTTCTGTTTTAAAGCAATATCTTCTTTATCGTACGAATGTATTCAAATTTGGTTGTATCCAGAGTATTCATGTATGAATGCAAACCATCATGATCCGGGACCGTATTTACTAACTATTAATACAATGAAAGGAAAAGCACCCTTTGGACATTTCTTATTGAGGTCAATAAAGTTGACACACATTCTCTATAGGCCATTTTTCTTCTTAACCAATACTAGATTGACAATCCAAGTTGGATATTTTGATTCCCTCATGTGACCTAATTTAAATATTTTTTCAACTTCTTTAACGATGACCTCTGTTTTCTCGTGGGAAAAACCCTTCTTTTCTGACAAACCGGCCTTATTATTTTATCAACTGATAAGTCATGGCCGATGAAAAATGAACTAACCCCAAATACATCGTTAGCAGTCCAAACAAAAACATTGAATTATTTTTCAACAATTCCACCAATCTAAACTTGAAAATTTGAATAAATTCATTTCCAACTTTTACCACTTGTCCACTTCCTATTACTTCTTCCACTATCTCACCCAATGGTTCCTCACATTGAATCCCCTACCTAGGATTGTCAACTTATTTATCAAATTCATCATTTCCAACCAGTTAAATACCCTCTTCTATATTTTTTAACTATTATTGCACAAAATTCTCAGTATCTAAAGAGATTTCATAACAACTCATGGTTGTTCTCTGAATGGATCTAACTATCATAACCATATTTCCAATAGGATAGTTAAGACATTTCCAAAATGAGCAAGTTTTTGCTTTAATTTTGTACAGCCATGGTTTGCACCTCATCACGTTATATGAGCTAGAGGCGTCAACTATCGTGTATAGTATTCTCAGAATTGTTTTAGTTTTACCTTAACCAACCTCATTGATAGTTTAATCTTACGAATGCAACTAGAAGACTTTTCTTCATTACCAACACATTGTTTGTTAGTAGGTTTATACGGAGGTACTCCAACTATATTCTCATAGTTTCTCTTGAAAATAACATTAACCAATCTACCATTATTCTAATACACACCCGTGTGACCATAATTCCATATGTGTCTAAATTGATTACTAATGCATTTTTATGAGGAGTATCAACTTCTCTTAAATATTTGTCATTAAAAATTAGATATACGATCGGTCTTCTATAATGATGGCATGATGATTCATCGACCAAATGAACTTCTAAATTATTCTTGTTCATTTTCCTACAAATTGAGTCTGTCTCTTCCCTTTGAACCATAAATGGTATGTAACCATTGTTGTTTTCATTTAACCTCTCTTCTTTGTTTAATTCCTTCTTCTTTTTTGTTCTTCATTATTTTGTTCTTCATGTCTCTCTCCTCCCCTATTCTTGACAAATTGGAAAATCTCCCTATCGTCAATTAAGCTCTGAGTTTCATCCCGAAATTTCCAACAATCGATAGTTGCATGGACATGGTTATTGCGATATGCACAGAAATACATACGAGATCTCTTCCTGTTTGGGGCCAACATGACCCGATGAGGCTGGTACTTCACTTTTCCATTTGTCTTAACAAAAATGACTGCAATAGTTTTATTCAAAAGAGTAAACGTTCATGTTATATAATCATAATAAGATTCACTGGGTCGGCTTAACGGGGCTCATACCATTTCATCATGTCTGACCTTGTCATTTCTTCTTTGGTCTGGTGTATATACCTTTATATTTTAGGTTTTGAATAAGAAGATGCTCCCTTCCTAGATTATTCAAATATAATGAATTCATCCAATCTTGCATGGACATCCCTCAACATATCTTTAAACTATTCATCTCGTGAACAAATCTTTAAACATAGTATATTTATGTTTCTCACTTTCTTTTGTACATATTTATTATATGATTACTCTTTTTCTTACGAATTCTTTTCTAATGAATCTATTTTTTATAACACTTTAGAGACCCTTAAAATACCAAATTGAACCTTTAGGTAAACAATTGAAACAGTCAAGCGTGTTCCGTTTAAATAACTTTAGAAATTCTCTACAGAAGAAAACACGATTTGAATTAAGCCTCGTCATCATGTTTATAGATTATTCTAAATAGTGTTCGGGATCCTCTGAACCATTGTATCTATCCATTCAATAAGGATCAAATTTGGAGGAAAATTTTCCCTCGATAATTTTCCCAACGAATTGTGACTCTTAAAGGATATAGTTCGTCATCTTTGGCCTCTTCTTATTATATTCTTTCGTTTTTTCTCTTTCTATTTATTTTAGAGCATATTACTTGACTAATCATCGTACTTAAGATTTGTGTGCTTCCTTTTCTTTTGTTTTTCATTACTGCTTTCGTATGTATGTACAACATCATCTCTATTTCCATACGTAAACGTCACCTCCTATTATTTCATCATTCCCGTACAACTCGTCTTATGTTAACCTTGATTTAACTTATATTTTCTTGAACTTTTTAATAAAACCTTTGTTGACAATAATTGCAATGCCTCCGTCAACTTTCTCATTCTTCCTTTAGCTTCCATGTCTCTTACAGTTTGAAACTGATTAGCCATAATTTGTTCCATCTTTAACTCTTCAATTTGTAATTCCAAAACCTAAGCACCAAAAAGATTATTTGGAAAACCTTGTTTAGGGATGTTTTACATTTGGTTTATGAAATAATCGTTCCCATAAGTTTCCACACCAATTGGGCCACTTTGAACTTGGTTAACCTTATCGTGCACTCCAGATGTCGATTTGATTGGTTGGTTGCAACGTAACATTGTTAATGTTAGAGTTATCTACTCTTGGCCAATGACATTGAATGCACCAGATGTCATGCTCAAAGGTTGTTCCTACATCGGATTATTTCCACTAGCCATAAATTTGGTTGTGATCCCCAGAACACTCGCCGGAGTTCTAACTTTTTACAAAAACTCGATATTTGTTAACTTTTTACACACGAATATATTCAACTTTTTCCAATGATCATCCAAATAATCTAAATTTTATTCAATTTTTTTTAATAATTTGTGAATCTTATACCAACATGGTAATGCGTAGCTCATATTATAGGAAAAATACAACAAAAGTTGTACCAAGTAAAGATTTTATTTATCAGGGAGATTAATATATAATTCCTTGGACTTTAGTGGTTATTTATACATCCTTTTGGTGATTGTGAATAGCTAATTAATACATATTTCCACTAATTAAGTACATATATTGATATTTATGATAGGGAACCTAATTTTACGACCATTACTTTAGTCTTCGTGTGTTATGCCCATTGACCATTTTGTTCAACATGGCTTTTAATAGTTTCATTAATTATTTGTATTTAAAAGTAGGCTACGGTCGGTCTCGTCTGCTCTGCTCACCCAAGTCGCTCATCATTTGTCTCTTTGCTTAGTAAAGATCTAAATATTCCTTTATGGTTGATTCTTTCTCGGTTTACCCAACGAGGCATCTATTTAGCCGAGTTTCGCTTTAGAGTTCGAGCTATCATCATCTATTGTGCCCTTGGTTGCCTTGCTAGCTCTTTCTTTGCTTCTCGGCTAGCCCTGAACAATATAGGTTTTTTTTAATATTGTTTCTCGATTGGGCCTTGGTGACATAGTACTTGCCTTTTTGCCATGCGTAGCCTTGGTTCACCGTCTACCTATATAACCAGCTCGATTTGGAGTTATTTATATATACTTACCATTCCCCTCTGCTCGAATATACTAGGTGATGGGGATTCCCTCATCAGGGCACCCCCCGGTTCATGGATTATATGTGATGAATATAAAATTGATGAAGTAGAATAAAGCCATTCTTATTTCCATTCGGATGTAGTAGAGAGAATTGTAGATTTGAAGATTATACAAATTCTATGACGTATGACATGTAATGATTAAATTATAAATTTTCAAAAATATGGTGACACGTGGTGGATGTCAAGCGGTGGCTCTGACAATAAATTCGTGTTTTTGTAAACATCGCTTGGGTTTTAGGGAAAACATGCGATTTTTTTTAAATTGCAAATGACAACCGCATCCCATCACGCGTGGAGTGATAATACAAGTGAGATCCTAACAGTTAGTCATAAATTACAAAGTGGTTAATAGTGTACATAAAAAATCATTTTACCTTTGGCGAGAGAAACTGAATATGCTTGTCAGAGAAAAACTCCATCTCCATTGTTAACGTTTGTCTTTATCTAAATAGGTATGTTTATATTTTAATTTCGTGATTTCCTTCTTAGTTAGTGCTGATGCATGAAACCCTAGTTCCTTAGTCATAAGTTTCTGACTCATAGTTCATTATCCATGGGAAAAGACTTCCCTTTCTGGTAGTCGTGTTTGTGCATGAGGTGTCCGCTCGATTTATTTATTATCATACGTCTATTTGGCTCATTGAATTAGTTTCATAGTGGATGTGATAGCCCTAAAAAAGGTTGTAAAAAGGTAGGATAAATAGATCAAAGTTGTAAATAAAGAATTTGAAGGTCCTGCGTTTTTTCAAAACCTCATTTGATCGTATAGGCCCCAAGTATGGGTATCTTGATAATAATGGTCTGCTGAGTTTTAGGGCTAGATATGGTATTTCCAATGATGTCACAGTTAGAGTACCAAAGGTCGGAGAGCATCCTTACAGGCGAGGGATAACGAAACCTGTCTATACACGACTCTTTTTTACAAAGACTTACGGATGCCATTACCTTCTATGATACGAGATTTTTTTAGATTTATAAGTATATATCCTAACGAATTAGCTGTAAATGGGTGAATGGTTTAGCTCAATGTTGTGTTAAGCGCGCGCCTATTAGGTGTCTCGATCGGCCTTGCAGAATTACTGGTCGTTGTAGATGCCACTAAACTAGAAAAGTCACATTTTTATACCTAATTGATCGGGGTAAGGAAAATAGATGAACTTCATACCTCTGATAAAAACTGGAAAAATGTTTTGGTATTTGTATCGGGAAATTGGGAGCATGAGAATGCTCTGATGAATCTTCAGTTAGAACGTCGGTGGAATGCCAAGTGTAAGAAGAAAGATTTTTAGTCTATGAGTTGGAAAGCCTAGTAGTGAATACTGACCCATATGTTTGGTTTGTGTAGATGAGGGGAAACATCAAGAGTGGTGCAAAGAAGGGTTGTACAAAGATGATGTGAATCTCTTCATATGGGTAGCTAAACTTAGCCAGCTTTACATGGTTACAAGAGCCAACTCGTTGATTCACCCAAGTAAATTTCTTCAAAGCTGGGCTTTGGCCACTTCCCGAATTAGTTATCCCAAAGGACGGGCAAGTGACAATGGAAGATAACGGAGAAGTGGCTACCACCGAACAAATACGTACGTTGCGTAACAAAGGTATAATGATCGTAACTTTACAGGGGTGAGGGAGATAGGGAGCTCGTCGTCCTTGCAGTGTCAGTATGATAAAGAATAAAAATTGGGAGTTGTTCAGGAGTTTGGGGAGGTGAACCAGATGGGAGAAGTTGCTGCCCCACTAGGAGATGAAGTAGATAGCGATCATACGCAAAAATCTTAACAAGAAGATAATGAGTTAGAAGACGAGATGACTCATCTATGAAAGAGGATACGTGTAATATTGGATGCAATCCCTCTTTCAGCGAGGAAGCTACAACTGGTGGATGGACAAGATGCTGATAGAGATCAAGTGGTAGGTGATCCAGTTGGAGCAGTATTAGGTGTGGATGTGGAACAAAGTCGGGGAGAAGCACCAGAGGTAATAGTTTTAGATGACGCTCGAGTGGAGGGTCCATCGAGCAGAGGGGCTGCAGATGATGAAGAAGAGATGCCAAAAAACGGACTCCTGAGGAGATAGCATGAAGAATAGAACATTTTGTGAAGACTGCGGCTATTCGACCTTATGTCTCTTTTGTGCAAGAGGTGGGTTCAAGGTCTGTCTTTGTGAATGTGGTGAGAGTAGAGTTGCTGCCAACAAAAGAAAAAGAATTCAAGACGAATAAAGGAAAAAGATAATGGAAGAGCTCCCCCCCCCCCACAAGTGTTTGAATCCCGCATCCATTGGTGTTGATGTTTGAACAGCTCAAGCGGAGCCCAGAGTTGTCCTTCTACGATAATATACCTATGAGTGAGATACTACTAAGGAAAGTGGAGCTGCCAATCGAGTTAAGTGAAAATTAAATTGATACTAACCTTATTATGAACATAGATGCACCACAACTCTGTGGTATTGTCATACCGGTGAATGTCTAGTGCTGACTGTCTGTGTAAAAATGTTTATGGAGCAGCCGAGGCAAGAAAGAATAAGGCGGTGGAGGAGAATGAAGGTTTGTGTAAGAAAGTGACCTCGCTCAAAGGTGCCCTAGCTACTTGTGAAGAGACATGCAATGAGCTAACCATTGGAAACACCGCGTTAATAACCCATAATAACAGGTTGATTAAGATAAACGAGGAGTTGATTTCCCAAAATATTGCCTTGCTCGCCCAGAATGTGGCCCAAGCTAAAAGAGTAAAAGAGAAGTCAAAGCGCATTGTTGGTCTTAATTTGGAGAATGGGAGACTAACAACTGCTGTGGAGGAGCTGAAAGTAACAATGAAGCAACAATGAGAGCAATTTTTGAAGAAAGCTGCAGCGGATTTGGACGAGAGGGAGAGGCAAGTAATGGAGGTGACTATGGTGTTGACGGCCAATAATCAAAAGAGGGCTATAGCTGAGTTGATGACCTTGAACCCATGCATGAAATTAGGTTTGTTAGAAAAATTTGCACCCATCGAAAAGCAGCTTCAGGAAGAGCGTACATCGATTGTTTTTTCGATGTGGTTCCAATAAGAGTTAAGTAAAGTTTCCACCTCGGCAACTAAAAAATACACGGGACAACAAAACGTTGTACACCCGATAGATGATAGGTTCGATGCTTGAAGTAACTTTAATTTAAAACAATAAGTTATTATTTGTATGGTGGTTGTTTTACAATCCTAGCACTTCCATCTATATGTGTGCTTACCTTGTTTATCAGACAGTTGGAAAATTTTAATCGCATGACCTTATGAAATCATTGTTTTTTGCTATAGTTTGAAGTTAATATTGGAGGTTTTCCTATTTAATCGAGACATGTGTCTGTGTATCATAAAGATGAAGTATATCCTTACAATTCGGAGCTTAATAGAGCTCATTGTGTAGCTATGAGTTAGCTTATTCACGACGAGGTCAGTTAGACACTATTGCGTGGCCCAATCGAGGGCTTGATCCGGGATCAGTTTGCGTTACGTAGCTATGAGTAGCTTATTAATTTGTGCGGGTACCACGATCTCACTGCCATAGACGAGGGCGAAAGGAGTTTCTCTTGTTGTAGTTCGCGGAGTAGTTCGATATGCCAAGGACCTCAGTCAGCTTGTCTGGCCATTTTCCCTTGGCTCCCTCAAGTTTATTTTTGATTCCTTCTAGTATAGTACAATTTGTGACTTCGACTTCTCCATTTTCCTGTGGGTAGTATGACGTAGAGAAGTGTTGACTGATTCTATAACGTTTAGAGAATGTATTGACCACCATATTTTGGAACTAAGGACCACTTCCCGTCATCAAGATGCAAGGCACTCCAAATCGAGCTAAAATTTGATGATGAATAAAGTCGCATGTTTCTTGAGCTCGGGTGCGGGAAAAAGCCTTGGCATCTACCCAGTTAGTGAAATAATTTACCGCAACTACTAGACACTCCCGTTTACCAGTCTCCATAGAAAGTGGCCCTACTAAATCAATGCCTCATTTGTCAAAAGGGAAATGGACATCGACCTCTTACATCGGCTCACTTGGAAGATGACCAATGTTGGCGGACTATTCACATTGGTTGCATTGTTGAACAAGTTTTTCAGCGTAGGCGGCCAAGTCGGGCCAATAATAACCTGATAACCATAAACGTCAAATAAGGTTGTGGTATCCACAATGTGCCCCGACATCTCATAAATGTATGTAATGTAAAATCGAAATAGCTTCAGTTATACCAAGGCAACAATGCAAAGGTTGCACGACACATTTTTGGTATAAGATGCCATCCAGTATATAGCATCTGGCTGCCTTTAGCTAGAGCGCTCGGTCGACCATCTTATCAGTTGCTAGAGTGCCAGATTGGAGTTACAGTAGATAGGGTTTCCTCCGGTCACAGGTGTGGTCGATTATGCAAACAGTGTCACTCTGATTTAGAGTTTTTGTAGTTGGTAATTGTCTATTAGTATAAGAGGGCGGTCACCTAGCGCCGCTGTTTTGGCCATGGTATTGGCGACAGAGTTCTCTAAGCGGGGAACTTGGTCGTATGCCACCTTGGTAAATTTGGATTCGTATTCTTTAAGTGCTGTCAAATACCCACGAATACCTTATTTTTTAATATCATATATACCGTTCGCTTGATTGATGACTAATTGCGAGTCTGAATGGATTTGGAGATTTCGAGCCCCACATATGAGTTCTAATTTCATTGTATAAATTACTGATTCGTATTCTGCTAGATTATTGGTTATAGGGAAATTAAAGCGAATCGTATGTCGGATCTCCTCTCATGTTGGTGGTTTAAGGATAATTTTTGCCCCTCTTCTTGATGTACTTGAGGCCCCTTCTGGTTTGACAGTCTATTTTAACTGCTCGGACTCAGGCAATATTTCATTTAGGAGGGGTACTTCGCGGGGTGAGGAAACTTCTGTAAGGAAATCACCTACAGCTTGACCTTTGATGCGAGGTTCAAACTTTATGCTGTATTCTCCTAACTCAATACTCCACTTGGTCAATATGCCAGACGTGTCACATTTCTATAGCACATCTTTGAGGGGGAACGACATTCGGACAACAATTGTATGTCCTTGAAAATATGGGCATATCTTTCATGCTGCTGCTACCAAACCGAGTGCGAGTTTCTCCAGATTGAGGTACCTAGTCTCGGCGTCCACCAAGTTTTTAGTGGTGGAGTAAATGGGTTGTTGAACACAATCTGGTTCCCTAATTAATACTGCGCTGACCAAGCAAAATGAAATGTATAAATATATTAACAAGGTATCACCTACTACCAGGATCGAGAGTATTTAATATGAGATGAGATAATTTTGTAGTACCTCGAAGGTGGTGCTACACTCCTCTGTCCACGCGAATGTCTTAGCTCTTTGGAGAATTTCAAAGTAAAGATGACTTTTGTCGGATGCTCAGAAAATAAAATGTGACAGTGCTGCTAACCGCCCGATCTGTATAACTGCTTGTAATTGTGTAGGGTCTTCCTCGATCCCCATTTTACTCACTATGTAACCGAGGAACTTGCCGCTTTGTATGTCGAATGAGCACTTGAATAAATTAAGCTTCAAATTATATTACCTTAGAAGTTCGAACACAATATGAAGTACTTCCAGTTTTTTATCGTGTGTGTGTGTTTTGACAATCATGTCATCAAGGTATGCTTCTATGTGGTTACCCAAATGGTCTTTGAAGATGTGATTTACCAGACGTTGGTATGTGGATCCTGTATTTTTAAACCAAATGGAATCACGGTGTAACATTACAGACCGCACTTGGTTTGAAATGTTGTGTGCTCCTCATCAGACGGGTTAAGGCGAATCTGATTATATCCAGAGTGTGCATCCATAAAAGAAAGGCATTCACAACCCAAGCCGAATCAACGAACTGATCAATAGGAGGCAAATGAACATGTCTTTAGGAAAGCTTGATTTAGATCAGTGAAATCATCGCACATTCTCCATTGACTGCCTTTCTTTTTAACCAACACCGGTTTGCCACCCAGACTGGATACCGACCTCATCGGATATGCCCGAGCCGCGGTTTTTATCCATTTCTGCACTTATGGCCTCATTCTTCTTAACATAAAATGATCGTCACTTCTGTCGTATGGGATTGGCATATGAATCAATTGCTAATTTATGGCGAATAATAGAAGGGTCTACCTCTGATACATCACGAGCATCCAAAGTGAAGACATCCAATTTTTTTCCTAACATGTCATTTAATGATTGTTTAAAAATAGAATATAAATTGTTAATTAATCACAAAGTACGACCCTCTGTCTTGGGCTGCTCTGTCTTTCTACGATTGTCGACAGGATCAAGCGGAGGTGGTGCTTAGCCTTCGTTTTCACGCACCCCCCGCCTGGTAATTGCTACTAGAGAGGTTTCGTCGAGTCAATTATGATTACATAACACGTTCAAGCAGTCCTTTGACTCCAACAAATTATCCTGACCGTGCTTTTGACTGAGTATTTTATACATTGCCTGAAGATGTAGGGGGTGGCGTCCATTTGATGGAGTCAAAGCCGACTGATGATCGCGTGATAAGGGTTCGGGGTGTCAGAGATCATAAACAGTGTTTTCAGTTCTTTTTTGGTGGCCCCGTAACCGAATTTAACCATCAACTCAACATAGCTCACCCATTGGGATACCTTGCCTTCATACCCCACCAAGGTACATTTGGTTGGATTGTAGGATGGGACATCCTCCATGCGGTCATAGTTAGCATTGAAGATAATATTGACTGAGCTCCATCCATCTATTAAGACCTGAGTTACCATGACTCCCCCAATGTCTGGGTTCACTGTTAGAGCGTCCTCATGTGGTGTGCTGACCCCTCTCAGGTCGTCATCATTAAATGTGAGGTCGACGACATGATCCTAATAGTTGTGATAAGACGAAGCCTCGATTGCCTAAACCTCGTGATCATCCCTTTCCCGTTTGTTAGATTTTGGGTCGCGAGTTGCCTTTGAGTTTCCTCCAGCGATAGTGAATAGAAATGACGCAGAGTCTTGACTATGAAATATTGAGTTGCTAGCCACTTTGGACTGTGATTTAGCTGGAATGAGCAAGGATTGTCGAACGTCATTATCTTTACCCTCAAAGTTGCTAGTTATTTCTGATCGTCCTCCCATAATGGTGGACAACCACTATTGTTTCCATGTGCTGCTCGTTTATCATCACTGGATTTTTCCTCACTAATGTGGAAAATTTCCCCCCTCTGCTCAGGTTGGCGGTGGCGATCTTGCCTTTTGAAGAATTGAACAAGCTCATCGTTATCTATCAACCTCTTAATCTCTTCTTTGGGCTGCTAACATTCATCGGTTGAGTGACTGTGTTCATTATGGTAGGAGAAAAAGTACTTGTTGGAACTTTTAAAGCATGGGGCGCTCATCACTCGCGGAGGCAGGTATCTCATTCTCCCCTTTGTCCGATCGTAGATTACTGAGATGGCCTCATTCAGCAGAGTAAATCACATGGATGAATTATCAAGATGCATTGGTCATCCAAAGATATCCCTAATAAGCCCATCTTTGGTCTTTTGTTAGTCTGATTTCCCTTCTTTCTGGTCGAAGACAGGTATCTCTGTGGAATATACTTTCTTGGCGTCGTTTACTCGGATAAATATGTCTTCTCGAGCCAACAGATATCCCATGTTATTGGTCAGGAATTGGATTAAATCAGCGTAGTGCTCCCCTCGCCGATCGAGGCCTTTTTTGAAGGAGGCGACAACCATATTTTCTGCCATATCCGGTAAACGATTCATGCAGTGAACAAAAAACATAAATTTTTAATGATTCACCTTTTTTTGGTTAAGATCCATGATCGAGTCGCCCTCGCGTCTGAGCTCACTGTTACGTACAAATCTCTCCCTCAGGGCTCTCTACAATCCTGCAAAATCAGAAATTGATCCTTTTGGTAGACTGCTGAACCAGTCCATTGCATTACCCTTAAGGCTCATAGACAGAGCTCGGCAGAGCATAGCATCATCAGGGTTAAATGCCATCATCATATTGCAGATTTGTTCCAGATGACTTTATGGATATCTAATTTTATCATAGGCTTCCATCCTAAATAGATCGAATCTTTTGGGAGTTGCGCTTTAAGGAGCTTTTCCACGAATGGGGATTCCTTGAGTATATAAGTGGACAGCTTCAGTCGTACTTAATTTTATTGGACGAGCTCGATTTATTTAATTTTCTTAGATGGACGGGGTTCATCCTCCTACATGAGTTCCTGACCCTTGGAGCATATTTTGCTCCACTGTCACCTTCTCTTCTATCCTCGCATTTGGAGGAACGGTCCCCACGATTTGCATGACTAGCGTCAGGTCCTGACAAAGGGTTTGTGCGGCTGAACATCTCCATTGATCCATCATACCGACTGGTTCCTGAACATCTCTTTCAACCCTTGGCCTTGGTATTACCTAGTGTGGTTGATTTCTGTTTGAGGGTAAGTTTGTAATTTTGGTTTAGTCTTTTGTGGAATTTTGAGAGTATTTAATACTTGGGTAGAATGTAGAGGGAGAATTGAGCTACCTGGTTGTATTTAATTTTCATTACCTTCATTTAATGTTGGTGGTTGGGTATTTATACCCTTATATTTGGGCCACATGGGCTTTCGGGTCGAGTTTAATGGATTCGGGTCGAGTTTAAAGACTCATTAGTTCTAAGTAAGTAAATAGGCAGCTTAGTCAAAAAGTGATTAGGTTTTAAGTACTTTAGTTCTGTTCGGATAGTTCAGTGGATGATAGTTGTTCGAACTGCCCATGTCCGGTGAGGTGGACATTGTCCGAGTTGACCCTGTCCGGTTCCCATAAAGTGTGGTGACAGAATTCAGACTCATCAGGTAGCCCCTTTTTTAGGTGGTGTTCAAAAACCTTTGGCAAGACCTAAAAAACAGCCTGTTGCTGGTGACAACTACATCCAGACAGGTCCTTCGAACTGTGTTATAGCTTTATCCGAACTGAAAAAGTTCTTGAAAACTAAACGGTTTCTTCCCAGAGTTCGTGGGACACGTGTCCTTTTCTGGTTCGTCACTTCAGCCATTTTTCACTTAGAATGGCGCTCCCACCTTCTCAAAAAAGTAACCTCTTCATTTAATGAAGATTACATCAGCGCCGTTCCTTAATCATTGTAACCCTTTCGAATTCTCCTAGGTATCAAAGCATCTTTTTGTGTGTTTACTATAAATTAATCATTCCTTTACTGTTTTATCATCCTCTTCATTCTCACTTTGCTAAATTTCAGAGTTTTCTCTCTAAAAAACAAATACTTCTTTTCGGTTGTGAGTTTATGTTCACTGCTAGGAACGCTTTAATCTAGGCATTGACATTTCAACCGGAACCGAACCGAACCGAAAGAACCGAAATGAGGTAGATTTGGTTCTTTCATAATACTCGAATGGTTCCAGCTTTCAATTACCCACGGTTCTTGGAACCGAACCGTACCGAACCGAAGAACCGTGGGTACCCGTTAGGAACCGAACCTATGTATTAACCCTTAATTTTGAATTGTTTTAAAAATATATTTTCTATTTTAAAGTTAGATTCCCCTTAATTTTTCTGTTATCATTGATCTCTAATTATGTTCTCTTAAATAAATGACATATACTTTATTAAAGTGGTGACATATTTACAAACTATTATGCGTATAAACAAAATAACAAAATACCAACCTTTATATAATTTAATAAAGTTGATATCATCGCTCCATTTTTTTATATTACTAATATTATTCTTTAATATATAAATTTTGAATATTTCTTATATTTATTTATTTATTCTTACAATTAACATAGTTTTATTGTTTTAAAGTGTAAAAAGAGTTTTATATACGTTGATATTGCAAAGCATTTAAAGTATCCAAAATTACCCGATTGGAACCGAGTTAAGTACCCATACCAAACCAAATTAAGAAGAACCGAACCGAACCGAAATTTATTCGGTTCCTAAATGGGTACTAGTTTTGAAGAACCGAAAGAACCGAGAACCGAAAGAACCGAACCGAACCGAACCGAAAAACCGAATGCCCATGCCTACTTTGATCAAAGGCAGGTGGCTTAATCTATCAGAGTTAGAAAAGGCCCAAAAAGTTGAACGAGAAAGGCGCATTGCTGCAGGCCTTGCTACTTCCCCTGTCGACACACCAATAATTCCAAACACAGAGCCTGACCAGGGCTCTTTTTCAACTAAAAGCGTTAAACCGAGGAGATTGTTTCAAACCAACCTCTCTGCCATCGTTTCAGGCTCGTCGGTTCAGGAATCAGAGTCCACTGTTGAACGAGGGTAAGCAGTTACCAGTTTCAAGAAGCCTTCTCCATTTATCGCCATGGGGTCAGATGCAGATGTCTCTCCAAACAAGTTAGTTGATCGGAGAAGAGGTCGCCTGGTAAGAGGGCAGGCTCAAAAAGTTACACCTTCCAAATCAGGGGCCAAGGATAGCAACACATGGTCAGAGGCACCCATGAAAATTCCTAAGGACAAGCTGTCCGGACTGGAAGCATCTAGCTCAAGTCTCCGGAAAGAATCTACTGCAGCTGAACCCCAACCGGAGGCCAGAGCACAAGAAGCTAGTGAAAACCAACAATCCGAAGGGCATGCTGAGCCAATCTCTAACTCCCCTCACCCACAAATAACTGAAAACCCCTCCCAGGTTATGGAAGAAGTGATGGAGGATTCTGTTTAAGAGGCTCCCTTTGAGTCCGAAGTCTCCGAGCAGACAAGTGAAGCTACTGCTGCCAAGAAGGACAAAGGCAAAGAGAAACTATGCTTAAGGAATCCAGACTTACCGGAGGTCCTTGTGGGAAAAGTGGGACCCTGTTTCCACAAGGTAAATGTTAAATATTTGATAGCTTTGCAAAAACTTAACTATACTTTCATACACACAGCCGAGCTGGGTCGGATGCAAACAAAGTGGGGAATCCCGGAGAATGTCAAGATAAGGATTCCAATAGACCCAGAAACTCCAATGGACTGCAAGCTCGGTGAAATAGGTTTCTTCACTGAGCTCTTCAACTGGGGACTGAGGTTTCCCTTAGACCCGAAGATAGTCAAGTATTTCATCTCATCAAACTCTGCCCAAGTCAACTGAGTCCTAACGCATGGTACACCCTGATGGCATGTATCATGGCCTCTAGGCTCTCCGGAATTCCTCTTCTAATGGAGGAGTTTGCAGCTGTGGCCAGCCTCTGCAGAAACCACCACATTCCCTTCTATTACTTCAACATGGGTGATAATTACAAAGCAGTGGATGACCTGCTTGATTCGGAGAGAAATTGGAAGACTCACTTTTTGTTTGTGAGTGGTGTCTGGGAGAATGGGAGAAAGATCAAAGTCGGTGTCAACCCGAGCCTCCTCACTAGCAGATGGCGAAGCGATCGTAAGAATCCCACCCTACATTCCTATTTTTATTTTTATCAAATTTGTTTAACTAACTTATCTTGTTGTTTCTTTTTTTTATAGAGTTGCCCAATGACTTTAATGATCACTTGAAGGCCGGGCAGGTCACTTGTACCAAGCTAAACGCTTGGGCTGCTGACAAGTGGGGGAATCGTTTTCACAATGCCTTTACCGGAGGTAATCTTGCAAGGTCCTACCTCTGGAATACCACCGACCGGAGGGAATTATCCTGGGAGGAACTTGCCACCCCACCCCCTCCGGATGTAATCCTTAAAAGAGCACACGCACCGGACGGGGAATTGTATCTGCCCGGTAGAGCCAAGGCCCCGAGTAAGATGAAGGGGAAGACAGGTAAGGGGAAGCTT
This sequence comes from Limnanthes douglasii subsp. nivea, assembly GCA_036936605.1. Taxonomy (NCBI): domain Eukaryota; kingdom Viridiplantae; phylum Streptophyta; class Magnoliopsida; order Brassicales; family Limnanthaceae; genus Limnanthes; species Limnanthes douglasii. The sequence goes on from JAUPFV010000001.1 coordinate 97,837,981, forward strand.
AGTGCAGTTAAGGCCAACCCCACCGAAGCGGAGGAAACTGCTCCAACAAACCAAGAGGGGCCAGTTTCAAGTCAAATTGATGCCGCTCTTCTTGAAGTAGTGGAGCATGAGAGCACTAGGGAAGAGGCAGGATCTCCAAAACCTCCAACGGTTCCTAAGAGAGATAGGAAACGGGGAGCAGAAATCAAGGACAAGAAGGCCAAGAAGAAAAAGACCTCCAGGGGTGATGAACTTTCTCTCCGGCCTCCAGAGCCCCTCCCTCCTGTTGACCCTACTGATCCAAGAAGAGCAGAAGAGATCCTTGACGACTTTCAAACCGATGAAGTTGGAGGAGGAGACATCAGTATTGATGGTTTCGACATTACAGGGCTTGAGGGACTTGGTGACTATTTTGAAAACCTCCCCAGAGATGACTTTGTTGGGCCTTACCTCCCTCCAAGCACTTCGAACACCGTTACCTTCAATGGTAAAACTTTCACCGTTTCAAGTGAAAGAGATGTTATAACTCACTCTATACTGAGTAATATTCAGCCAGTGGTGGTTCTGGAGAAACATGTGCGAGGTCAGTCAACAATCATTATTGCCCTTAATTCTTACAAGGAGACACTGTCCAATGACCTCCTCACTGCCACCCAAAATGCTAATGTTTTGAAGAGAGAAAATGAGGAGTTAAAGAAGAACCAGGAGGGTTGGGCCACAAAGGTAGCTACCCTAGAAGATACTATCAAAGACCTCCGGGTGAAGCAGTCCGGGTTGGAGAAAGATCTTTCCTCTTTGAAAGAGGAGATAAAGGCCAAGGACCAAGTCATTCATACTTTGAACAACGTCAAGATCACACTCGAGGACTCGGTGTCCAAGGATGCAGAGGAAAAAGCTGATCTGCTAAGGGAGCAAGAGGAAAAAATCCAAGCCAAGATGGATGCTTATGCCAACAATATGATAGACACTCAAGAGGAAATATATGCCAAAGTGAAGTCGGACATGGTTCTACTCTTTCATGAGAAGTTTCTGAAGAGGAATCTGGGAGACTTATGGACTTTTGTAGAGTACCCCGACCTTCCCTTCCATACAATGGCTGATGGAGACAAGCATGATTATTCTAGTGCTGACTCATCCGATGAAGAGGAGAACACCGGGGAGAGTCCAGATGAGTGAAATGATGATCTCAAGAAGAAGAAGACGAGCGAGGATGAGCCATCTTCAAAGGCTCAGTCTTAGAGTATCAAATATTTTTTCACCTTTTGTTTTGATTGAACTAAAGTCCTTGGAAGGCTAAGGCATTTTTGTAACTGTGTCCGGTGTTTGACCGGATATATCTTTTTGTTTTGATTGAAAATTTAAAGTCCTTGGATGGCCAAGGCACTTCGGTTGTTTTAATGAATATCTTTACTTTGCACAATTCTTGCATTCTTTTATAGTTTTTCAATTTCGGTGGCTAATGTTTAAACATCCCTTAGTTATTTCATAAACATTCTAAAGTGAGAGTGTTTAAATTCTCCGATGACAAATGTTTAAGTAGTCATCACTCCTTTAATTTAAGCCGGCCTGTGTTTAAATAAAAATTTGACAATGAACTATTAAGTAAAAACACTCCGAATTTTTAAGAAGGCATCAAATTTTATAAAAAAGCCCGGACACCTCATTAAAACCTCCCCGCGCCACCTGGGTAGGAAATAGTATGCCCCCAAATATTTACATGGATGTTTAAACAAGTAAATATTTACATAGTTTCTATTCCAAGTACAATCGGAGGTGTTCAATATTCCAAGGGTGGTTCAAAATTCTTCTTTCTTTGTCTTGGAGCCGGTATGTTCCAGGCTTAAGCTTTTCAATGACCGCATAGGGTCCTTCCCAAGTTGGAGCCAATTTACCAAACTGCCTCTCTTTAGTGTGTAGGAAAACTTTTCTCAACACCTTATCCCCCGGTTGAAAATCCCTTCTCTTGATTTTAGAAGCAAACTTGCTTCTCATCGAACCTTGATAGTGCACGGCTCTAAGGTGAGCCTTAACTCTTCTTTCCTCTATCAAATCAAGTTGACCTCAGATAACCCCCTCGTTAGCGTGTTCGGAGAAATTATGAACTCGAAATGAAGGGAGAGTTGCTTCTATGGGAGCTATGGCATCCATCCTATATACCAAAGCAAAAGGTGACTCTTGTGTTGCAGCCCCCTGTGTAGTCCGGTAAGCCCACAGAACTTCTTGCAAATAACTGGGCCATTTTCCAGCAGCCCCTTCTAAATTTTTCTTCAAACCGGACAATATAGTTCTTTAGCCACCTCAACTTGACCATTTGCTTGTGGGTGGAAAGGTGAAGAGAAACAATGTTGTATACCTCTAGAGGCACATAAACTCTCCATTTCCTTGTTGTCGAACTGTGGCCCATTGTCTGTTTTTATCTTCTGTGGAATTCCAAATCTGCAACAAATATTGGATAAAATGAATTTTATGAAAGCTTTTGATGTCGTTCCTGCCAATGGAGCTGCTTCGATCCACTTCGAAAAATAATCAATAGCAACAATTATTGTCATGCGTCCTCCGGATGCCATAGGTAGAGGTCCCACCAAATCCAACCCCCATCGAGCAAAAGGTATAGGCTCAGAAATTGACTCTAAAGGGATGGCTGGGATATGAATTTCATTGCTATATCTCTGGCATGGGTCACACCTCCTCACCAGCTCCTTAGCATCTTGCATTATAGAGGTCCAATAATAACCAGCCAACAAAACTCTCCTTATTAAAGCCCTGAATCCACAGTGAGCTGATCCCTCACCATCATGTAATTCGGAGAGCACCATTTGAGATTCATCATCCCCCAAACATCGTAAGAGGGGTTTACTGTAAGACTTCTTATAAAGAACATCTCTTAGTATGATAAAACCACGAGCCTTGTACTTTACTTTTCTTGCTATTGACTTATCCGAAGGCAAGATGCCATCGGAGAGATATTGAAGGAGAGGAAACCTCCAATCTTGGGGTTGTTTAATCTGTATACCGAAGCTTTCTTCCTCCTTACCCATATTGATTTGAATGGAAGGGCACTCCAGCACATGGATCCACGGATATGATTCAGTATAGGCTATGGTTGCCAAGGAGTCTGCTAGTTCATTTTATGTTTGAGGTATGTGCTCATAAAAAATACTCTTGAATTTAAGTGCCACATCTTTGAGAAGAAGTAAGTATTTTATTAACTGTTCCTTTTTTGCTTCAGACTGACCTTGCGCATGATGGATAAGAAGCTGGGAATCACTCATCAACTTGACCCTTTTGGCTCCACAAATAAGAGCTAATTTTAAACCAGCTATATCAGCTTCATATTCGGACTCATTATTAGAAGCCCTAAAAGCAAAACATATAGCTTGGTACATTTTGTCACCATACGGAGAGGTCAAGCATACCCCTGCACCACATCCCATAGTACTTGATCCACCATCAGTCCGGACGACCCAGACCTTTTTATCTTTCATATTAGTTGTTTGCTCTGTATCCCTATCTGAATGGAATTCAACTAAGAAATCAGCCGCAACTTGGGATTTGATTGCCGTCCGAGGAGCAAAATCAATATCAAAGTCTCCCACTTCGACTGACCACTTAGTCATTCTACTCGAAATGTCTGCCTTTTTAAGAACATCCGGACAATAATAAGATGAGCCTGGAAATAGGGCCTCATCTTCCTTGCAGCAATCACCAGGGCTAATGCTAATTTTTTAAGTTTCAGATAGCATTTTTCTGCATCTAACAAGCTCTTGCTGATGTAATACACCGGACGGGGATAATTATCTACCTCCCTCACCAATACGGCACTTATGGCACAACTGGAAACTGCCAAGTATATGAAGAGCGTCTCTTTATCAACAGGTTTAAATAAAGTCTTGGGGGAGGACAGATGTCTTTTAATTTCATTAAAAGCCTCATCACATTATGAAGTCCAGTCGAATCCCTTTGTACCTTTTAAAGTTTGAAAGAACAGGGCACACATGTCCGAAGACCTTGAAATGAATCGATTTAACGCAGCCAACCTCCCAATCAACCTTTGTACTTCTTTAATATTCCGGGGAAGGTCCATTTGGAGTAAAGCATTAAGCTGGTCCGTATCAGGCTGTATCCATTGCTCACTTATGATATATCCTAGGAATTTACCGGACTGTACTCCGAACACACACTTCTCTGGATTTAGCTTCAAATTAACTTTTACTAAGTTAGCAAAAGTTTCTTGGAGATCTGTTAAGTGTAGCTCTTCGTCCTTACTTTTTACCATCATGTCGTCGATGTATACTTCCATATTTCTTCCAATTTGATCAGCAAAGGATTTGTTTACTAACCTCTAATAAGTAGCCCCAGCATTTTTTAACCCAAATGGCATCACCTTATAACAATGAAGGCTTCTATCAGTAACAAATGTAGTATGCTCTCGATCCTTTGGATCAACTTGAATCTGATTGTATCCGGAGAAGGCATCCATGAAAGACAACAGCTTGTTCCCACATGTGGAATCCACCAGATGATCAATCCGGGGAACCGGGTACAAATCATTTGGGCAAGCTCTGTTGAGGTCTGTAAAATCAATACACATACGCCACTTGCCATTTTTCTTTTTTACCAAGACCGGATTGGCTGTCCATAAAGGATACTGAGACTCCTTTATGTGCCCTATTTCAGTAAGCCTGTCGACTTCTTGAACGATAACATCAGTCTTTTCCTTGGAAAAATCTCTTCTCTTTTGTACCACAGGTGCTATGTCTCTTCGGATGGACAGGTGGTGTGATATAAAATCTGCTGGTACCCCGGTAACATCAGCATTGCACCAAGCAAAAACATGCTGATGGTCTTTTAAGAACTTCAACATCTTACCATTTAGTTCGGATGTCATTTTGGATCCTATCTTAACATTTTTTCCTTCTTCCAAAGAATGTGTTTCGACTTCTTCGACTGGTATTAAAACTTCAGGGGTCTCTCTGGGGTCATCAATTTCACCCTCACCCCCAGAATGCCCCTCAAACTGCTATTCTTCATTGATACGAACTGCCCCCAACGTCCGAGGGGCCAGTGCTGTTGCATAACACTCTCTTTCTATCTTTTGGCTGCTCCGAACAACTCCCACTTGTCCTTGCACAACATATTTCAAACATTGATGACTTTTGAGGCCACTGCATGCATCCTAGAGAGCCAAGACCTCCCTAGAATAGCATTATAGCAAGTGGGACAGTCCACTACGACAAACAGTATTCTAACCATCTTCTTGAAAGGGCCCCTGCCCAACAAAACTTCCTCTTCGAACTCCCCGATCACATCTGCTGAGCTTCCAGTGAAACCCCCAATTGATCTGTTCGAACGCTGAATTACCGCAGGATTTTTCATCTTTTTGTAGGAAGTTAAAAAGAGGATATCGTCTTATGTCATTGCCCCCAATGGATGCTCCTATGACAACAACATCTTCATGAGGACCCGCTATATCCCTTAAGTCATCCTCATTGAAAACAATGAAAGGGAATGGAATCTGCGACTGATAGGAAGCCATGCCTCCCTCCAGTTGGGTAGCTAAAGTATGAACATGCCTCTTCCTTGAAGAAGCAGTGGGTGCTGTTATGGTATCCCCTCCGAAAATTGTGAGTGACTCAAAATAGTTTATAAGCTCGGACACTGTTTTACAACATTCCTCAATGGCATCCACTCTGTTTCGAGTTGGATCAGGGTCCAAGTATTCTGACTCTACATCGAATCTCTCGATTATCACCATAGCTCCCTCCGGAGCGGATGTGCCTACATTGTTTGGAGCAGCCCGATGAGCATTATCAGGCCTATTTCCTCCTCTTCTTTTAACATATGCTCCCAACTATCCTCTTTCAAATAAATTCTGGACTTCTTGCTTTAAAGCAATACAATACTCAATGGTATGGACAGTATTATTATGATACTGACAAAATAAATTGTTACGATGCTCCCTAGGAGATTGTAGCGCAGCCGGCCTCCTATAGCGTACTTCTTCCTTTGTTTTGTCATAAATGGTGGCTACAGTTTCTTTTAACTTAACAAACCACTCCGGTTGAACCCAAGGCTCTCTTTTATTTCTAGATTGCTGACTCTGGGCAGGCGCAGCTGGCTGAGACTGAGCTTTAGCTCTGTTATGACCCTGCCCGGCCTCCCTTACCTTGTTCCCGAACTGATTTTGGTTGGGGTTTGGTGCAGCTGGGGCAGACCTCACCTGCCTGTGCATCCTAGTTTTCTTTGTTTCATCCACGTTAATTTGCTTTCCAACCTGATTCAGTAGACCTCCCCATGTCATGGATTTCTTTCTGGTCACTGAATCAGCCAAATTTCCAAGGGTCAAACCCTGCCTTAGAGAAGCTATTGCTACTTGTTCGAAGCAATCAGCCAACCCATTTTTGGTGTTTACAAAGCGACTTATATATTCCTTCAGAGATTCATTCGGTTCTTGGGCACAATGTATACTTGTGTCTCCATTTCCCTTCACCTCTTTACTTCCAACAAACTGCCTCCGGAAGGCCACCCAAAAGGTATCAAAATTTCTGATGCACCCCTCTGGTAGGCTGTTATACCACTTCAGGGCACTCCCCGTAAAATACTGGGAGAAGGCTCTATAGAGCAACTTATCGTCATCATCGAAATTCATTATGAAATTCTTGAATTGTTCCAAGTGATTGTCCGGGTCTTTACTGTCATCGTATTTTTGCATCTTCGTACCGATCGAACCTCTTGGGGAGGTTCCCGGACAGGATCTTGGATGACAATGGAGATTGTCTCCAATTCCGGCCACGACTGAAAACGGTATCCTCGTTAGGAGTTGCAAAGATACCTGGTTCATCATGGAAGGCAAAAGGATCCACCAGCATCCGGTCAATGTGTCTCCGGCTATGAGATGATCATTTTCCTATATGCCTCTTTAACTTTCCATGTCTGTCCCTTTTTCTTGAATACTTCTTAACCAACTTCTATTTATTTTTAGATCGGCCCTCATCACTGCTGGATGACAAAGATTCTTCAACTTCATCTTCGCTCGAGGAGCTACTGGAAGATTCTAAGTCTGAATCAGAGCTCTCCACTGGCTAGATTCAGGCACCGTCTGTCCTCCCACTGTGGTCGCCAATTTGGTGTGGTTGATTTCTGTTTGTGGGTAAGTTTGTAATTTTTGTTTAGTCTTTTGTGGAATTTTGAGAGTATTTAATACTTGGGTAGAATGTAGAGGGAGAATTAAGCTGCCTGGTTGTATTTAATTTTTATTACCCTCATTAATGTTGGTGGTTGGGTATTTATACCCTTATATTTGGGCCGCATGGGCTTTCAGGTCGAGTTTAATGGATTCGGATCGAGTTTAAAGACCCATTAGTTCTAAGTAAATAGGCAGCTTAGTCAAAAAGTGATTAGGTTTTAAGTACTTTAGTTGTCTTCGGATAGTTCAGTGGATGATAGTTGTCCGAACTGCCCCTGTCCGGTGAGGTGGACATTGTCCGAGTTGACCCTATCCGGTTCCCATAAAGAGTGGTGACAGAATTCGGACTCATCATTACCATGGTTAGATAATACTAGTTATAGATGCTAGGTTTGTTCTCGGAATGCCCCCCAATTTGTTATAGGAAAAATATAGCAAAAGTTGTAACAAGTAAAGATTGTATTTATTAGGGAGAAAAATATACAATTCCTTGGACTTTGGTGCTTATTTATACATCCTCTTGGTGATTTTGAATAGCTAATTAATACACATTTCCACTAATTCAGTTTGTAGACTGATATTAATGATAGCGCCCCTAATTTTACATCAATTACTTCAATATTTGCGTGCTAAGTCAGTTAACCAGTTTGTTCAACGTGGCTTTTAATAGTTTCCTTAATTATTTGTCTTTAAAAGTAAGTCTCGGTCGATCTCATCTGCTCTGCTCACCCAATTCGCTCATCCTTTGTCTCTTTGCTCGGTAAAGGTCTGAACATTATTTTATAGTACGAGCTATCATCATTTGTTGTGCCCTTGGTTGCCTTGCTAGCTCTTTCTTTCTTCTCGGCTAGCCCTCGACAATATAGCTTTGCTCGATATTGTTTCTCGATTGAGACTTGGTAACATAGTACTTGCCATTTTTCCATACATAGCCTTGGTTCACCGTCTGCTTATATAATAACCAACTCGGTTTTGAGTTATTTATATATTGTTGCCGTCTGCTGATAGCATCTATTTTAATATCAGAAGCACTTTTCAAATATTCAAAACAATTTTTAAAGTAGTGTTTGGTACGTTACTTTTAATTTTGTAGAATATCATATCTTCATATTTATGTTTTGATATTCAACTATTCTTCTTGACCGATCTTTAATTTATTAATGTTTGATATCAACTAAACATAACATCTTGTCCAAAATAACTCAAAGTTAAGCATAATCATAGAGCGGTCTTCGCCTGATTAAACCATGTTTATGAAATACATGAATTTATTAATTCTCATGTGACGAACTTATCACTGCATGGAATTAACCCTGATTTATCGGTGTATAAAATTTATGAAATATATGAACTTATTAATTTTCATGTGACGAACTTATCACTACATGAATTAACCAAGATTTATCAGTGTATCAAATTTCTTAAGATTCATCTTTAAACTCAAACTTTATTTGGGTCCTATTATTTTTTAATTCAAGTTCGGTCTCCGAATACATTACTTCACTCCCTAAGGCCATAAAACGATAGAAAAGTGATTTATCCTTCATTTACGTCTTCATATTCGTAAGAACACTCATGAAAATGTAGACATAAACGTGTGTGTTTTTAGGAAAACTTGTTAAAGAGCATTAATCAACGATAAATCTATATCTTTCAAAACCATAGTCGATTATTAGATGAAGTTATCTTCCATCAGCGAGCGTACACGATCTAATATCCACTTGAAATTGTTAACTTTCTCATCGAAGATAAACGCAAATACGATAAAAAGTCAATCTGATTGAGGTTACTTCGAAGGTTTCAAACAAAATCATTTTGTAGATTATTATATTGTAGGTCTTATCTGTTGTTATAAATTTTAAACATATCTGTGATATATTTAACTAAACATGTATATAAAGAAAATATATGTAATAATCTCACTTTTATTTAATTATGTCATTCAAAATAAATTATTTTTAGTTTAACCAACAAAAACAACAAATGTAAATGATTTTTTCCTCCATAAATGGGTGATTTCGTCGACCCTTGCATACTGTGAACATGTCTGACACATATTTAGTGTTAAATTGTTTCAACCTATTAAACATATCTCTAGGACAAGTTCCTGTCATGGTAAGTTGACATACTGATTCCAGCTCATCTATTGATAATTTACTCGCGTTGTAATGACCTTTGAACTATTTTTCATTAGATGGTTGTGCATCCCACTTATAATATATAAAGACCATTGATTTAAACTGCTCAAATTTATCTTTATTTTGAATGGAGATCAACACGTTTTTTTAAATCAAATTTCTCTTAATAATTTTGATCAACCAACCTTTTATAAACTTCGTATCTCTCACATTCGACGATTGTCGATGAGTGGTTATGTAATGCCCATTATTGTTATGTCTTAATATGATATAAAAAAATGTTTTCTCAACCTATTACCTTAACCATCGCACATAATTCATCTCTGTATGATAAGATGTTATGAGTAACAAATAACTAAAATCATGTACGGATTTAAGTGCAACTTCATCCATATCATTTATCTCATACAATGCGATATAACATAAATAAAACTAAAAAACAAAACAAAACAAAACAGAATTTTATGTATGTTGTATGGATATAGGTTAAATGAAGGACATAATGACAAAATTATTAGTAATTTCACTAAATATATTAAATATTCTACAACGACGACGACGACCAAAATATATAAAAAAATATTATTAATACTTGAAGCCGATACCTATAAAATTTTAAATCGAAACTATCGATACTTAGATACCTGAGATAACCGATAACATAACAACATATTCGAGTTTTATATTTTCATGTGTTGATGCTTACGTGATAAAGGCTAATAGATTTTTAATACACCTCAACACGAAATCGTATATTAAAATAATTGTTTTAGAAAATTGAAATCCTTGATTTTATGAGATCTTTTGTGGGTAAAAATTATAAATTAAAGATAATTAGTTCATACAAATACCTGGGGCATACCCCGTAGAACTTCCAAAGCTACTAAAACCAGGTGATAGTACATTAAAGTAAGGAGATACTACATCATAAATGTAGTAAGATCGCTAACGAACGTGAACCGGTTGGAGGTGGAGTCAGAGGATCATCTCCTAAAAGGTAAAACAATCTGAGGCGATCCAAACTAAGCACAACATGCAGTTACAAGAGAGAAAAGCAAACAAAAGTAAGTTAGATGGGGAATTACATGTGCCAGCAGATCTTGGTGCCTTAGAATTCGAACCGAATATCAGAGAGAATTCGGTTAGCAACCTGAGAGGCAAGGGCAGGGGGAACCAAATACTATTGAGTTCCTCTCTCGCCATATGTGGTATATAACTGCAGCAAAGCAAGTGCGCCAAATATGACGGTTTCAAGAATGAGACCAATTTGACGCCTCGCAAATCCAAGATTGCCACCAGGAGGATTTAATAGAGAAGCCGAATTTAGAACTCGAAAAGTTCCAAATACTGTTAGAAAAACTAAAGTTATAGAGAATATGGACGATAGTTTCAGAGACGACATTACAAAAGACACAACCTGTTGGGGTGTTGATACCCCAGCTAATAAGTTTGTCACGGGTGGAGAGCTTTCCCAAGATGGCCAGCCAGAGGATGAATGAATGACGAGGGATGTTATACTTATTCCAAACTAATCCACCCACCCTACCAAGGGAACAGGTTTCGGATGGTATTATAAGTATTCTTGATGGTAAACCTCAGGTTCTCATTTCTCACAATCCAGTAACGGACATCATTGGACATAATGTTATAAGGGGGAATGGTAAGCACGAAGTTTTTGATCTCCAGAAGGTTTAATCGATTCCTAGTAGAAGTTGATCGGAGATTAGGGGACCAATTCCAATTCCCATCATGGATGACATCAGAGACCATAAGTTTCTGGATTTTATGAGATTATTAATCACTTTATCTTCAAATACTTTTAGAAATGTTTCGTTTAAAAAATTAACTTAATATTTAAATTTATTTTAAAATAAAAATAAATAAAAGATGGAAGATGTTTTCCATTATAAAGAAGGGTAAAAAGTCATTGTGCATTAAATGAATGCCCAATTATAACTTATTCTCGGTCGAATGTAATAGTCATAAAGTTTAAAAGATCCAGACGCATACAACAAGAATTTTAGAGATTTTTTTTTATTTTCTCTCATATGTGACATTTGGTTGTTTATACAGATGTATGGAGTTATTCGATATCAAAAAATTAAAGATCATTAGCAATTTTTTGATACATATATATTTGGTATATTAAAAAAATTCGATTTCATATATAAAAAATGGTACAAAATAAATGTTTTTATAGAAATATATATATATATATATATATATGAATTCTAGTCCCATGTAATAATTACATATAATATCCTGTAATGTTTTGATGATTCTATAATAATATGCAATTATATTCATTCTCATAATATATTATATTTGATATATTTTAATAATTATATAGTATTTTATAACGTCCTTTAAGTTGGCGCATGGAAGAGAGAAATACCCAACTTGAGAAGCAATACATCGAATCAATTCTTGTCGAGTGCTTTAGTAAAAATATTTGTCGAGTGAGTATGAATTGAAATATAATAATGTGTAATTAGATCACGGATGTACTCATCCCACACAAAATGACAATCAACCTCGATGTGCTTGGTACGTTCATGGAAAACGGGGTTGAGAACAATATTGAATGATGGTGCATTGTCGCAATAAACGCGTAAAAGACTTGTATTGATCCCTAGAAAACCAACAAGGCTCTTTAGCCATTTTATATCACATGTGAGAAGATCCTTAGACCAATATTCAGCTAAAGTTGAAGAGCGAGCAACCAAATGTTGTATCTTTGTCACAATCAAATGCATAGTTGCGTTGACTCAGAAAATATCCAGAAGAGTTACGGGCAACTTTAATACCTAGAAAATATTTTAGACCAAGATCCTTCATGTGAAATAAATCAGACAAGTATTTCTTAAATTGTATTATAGTGCCAGAATTATTTCCAACGATGACTAAATCATCGACATTACACCAGGACATAAATCATGACTGATCATGATGATAATAATAACATTCACAATTAACTATCCAAATGAATTCATAAGTGGAGCTTTACCAAATAACAATTTAAATGGATTTTTCCTTGTAAGAGAACCAAAAGAGTGTGATTAATCAAGTAGGAAGCTGTAAGAATACATTCACCCAAAATTTTGATATATAATGAAGTTTGAAACCGTAAAGTATGCCCAACATTTAAATTATGCCTATGATTTTGTTCAGCACACCCATCCTATTGAGCTGTCCCACTACAAGAAGTCTTATGAATTATCCCAATATTTTTAAAGAATTCACCAATACATTTAAACTCCGTCCCATTATCACTTCAAACACATTTTGATGAGACGATTAAACTGACGCTCAATCATACGACAAAATTGAAATAAAATAGTTGTAACATCCGCCTTGGACGTTAATAAATACACCCGAGTGCATTGAGAAAAATCATCCATGATGGTTAAAAAATAAGTAAAACTATCTAAACTGGGTGTACTCTTATTTGAGCTTAAAAGAAAACTAGTATGAATATGTTTAGCTCTCAGACAAATATCACAAGTATTATTCTTCAAACTATTAAATTTATCACTTCATGTTGCATGAAAGAAATATAATAATTTATGAGACGAATGTCCCAAGCACTTATGCCATATGTCAAACGAACTCTCCTGAGAGGGGATATGCACATTACTCACATCTGCATGTTGAAAGTAGAATAGTCCACGAGACTGCCTACCTGCATCAATCATCTTCTTCGTTGCTTGAGTTAAATAATGCATGTTTTTTCGAAAAATTAGACAATACAATTTGCCTCATCAACCAATTGAGATATGAAGAGAAATTATAGTTCAAATCTTGCATAAATAAAAAATTATCCAAAATCAGAGTATAATTTAATTGCACGGATCCTATTTTTATAGCGATAACCTGTTTTCCATCTGATAGACGAATCTAGCAATCCCGAATATCACGAATATTATTCAAACATTGAAAATTACTTGTCATATACTTTGTAACACCCGTGTCAATTATCCAACATTTGGTAATAGGAACACCTGAAAGATTGTTCAACTGAACAATCTTTCACAGAAATGCGCATATTTTTTAAATTATCCCATTGTTTTGGAGTACGAGATGACACCGCCGACCCTCCTACTTGTCCTTTTCGTGCATAATACCCAAGGCAGCAAAATTACAAGCATGGTAGTGCAATCCACAATAAGATATTGTCCGCTTTGGGCCATAAGACCTGCACACCTTGTCTTTTGGTTCAACTCCAAAAATTTCTGACATAGGTTAAAATAATCCATTCAATTATATATTGTAAATTATTTTCAATATAAGCAATGTGGGATAGAGGAGAAAGTTATGGCACTGAGCTAACTCTAACACTCCCTCTTAAACTCGATCTGTTCTAATGGGTACGGTCCCATAAAAACATGATGGAATGATAACATTATGTCTTAAATACAGACGAGGGCATTGTTTCATCAATGTAAATTAAACACAACGCTTAAAACATAGCGGAGGGCATGGTTCCAACACACTCTTGATATATGATGCAGAAGTTTCATTATGGCTCTGATACCATGATTTAGCAATAAACCTTTAGATAATATGTAAATTGATCCATTAAATCCTCAAGTTGTTTTTACAATGGCCAAAGGTTGATATATATATATATATATATATAAGTTTTATTCTCGAGTAATAATTACCTATAATCGTGCAATATTTTCAGGATCTTGTAATAATTACATATAATCTTGTAATAAATTGAGGATATGCAATTATATTTAATCTCATAATATATTATATCCAGTATTTTCTAATAATTACATATTCTTCTATTAAAATATGTTTATAATAAATATATTAATTTTTTGGAGAATTATAATATATATATATATATATATATATATATAGGTAGTCTATTAATTATTATCTAACATCAAACTTATTTACCAATGACCATCCACGGTTTGATAAAGTCAATAAAAACTAGGTTTTAAAACTAACATACCAATAATCACATGAATTTTGTGTTAATATCATATACTTCTTATAAGTTTTTTTCTTTCATGTTTTTTTAACGTCATATATTTCAAACTATATCTCCATTAAAATCCAAAATACTATTGATTTCTTTCATGCTTTTTTTAACGTCATATATTTCAAACCATAGCTCCACAAAAATCAGAAAATACTATTGGTTATATATTAACACGAACAAAACTAGATCCAAGATATATATTTTTTGAATTTATTTTAAATATTTTTAGCTGCGTAATTGGTGTAATCATAGTGCAAAATTAGTCTTGTAAAATAAATTATGTTTCATTAGTAAGATTACATGTAATTGGGATGCAAAATTACTTTGGAAAAAATAATTGTATTCTAGTAGTATAATTATGTGTGATTGGGATGTAAACAAAGTGTTCCGGTTAGGTGCAAAATGCCATGCGTAATTAATAAGAAAAAAGTTGTGTAGATAGGATCGTGGTTGCTAAATAAGTCTTATTATGTGAAGAAATAAAATACAAACTTGTTTATGAAAATAAATGTTAAATGGGTGTGAAACAACTAACTTTTTTAGTTATGATAATATGTGCATTTTTGTGTTGAAACAATTGGACTGTGTTCTAGTTGCATAAATGCATGCCATTTAGTTGAAAAAAATAAATGTGTTCAGTTGTAGAATTACGTGCAGATGAGTTGCGTAAATACGAAGAAAATAGTTGCGTAAATAGAAATATGGTTGCGAAAGAAGTCTCGAAAAATAACTATATTTCAATTGCGGAATTACGTGTAATTTGGTTGAAAAAAATAACTGTATTCTAGTTGCGTAATTACATATAATTTAGTTGCAAAAATATGAAAAAAACTAAAAAAAAATTAGATAAAAATATAACTCATGAATTTTTGTTTTGTCCGTATTTAAAGAAAAAAATATTTGGATTTTTTGGATTTTTGTTTCAATTAGAGTTGGAAAGGTATGAAGTTTTGGAAGTTAAAAAAATAACTAATTGTTATAGTTGTATGTCTATAATTTTTATGGTTGTATGTCTATTGTGTGTTCATGTGTATTTTTGGAATCATATTTGTTGCATAGAGATTTTGATAAACTATAAAATCCTAGTTATCAGTACTTTTAATCTTTCCTCGGTGCTTATGGGTTAAATTAATTTAGAGTAATTCTTTTCCAAATAAATCATCAATAAATAAAAATGAAATTGTATATATTATTCGATTTGTATGTGATCTAATCTTTAACTTTAATATATTTTTTATCTTGTATAACTAAATTTGAAATGTGCGTATTTTTATAATCGTAATTTTAAAAAATTATTTGAAAACACTAATATTCTAGTTTTTTAATTACAAACAATAAAAAATCCATTATAATTTATTTAAGTTTACGTTTCGCAAATATTTATTTTTCAATGGAGCTGTTGCACAAATAATTTTATATATTTTTTTTCGCAAATAAATTAAATTCATATTATACAATTTATGTTTTGCAAATAAAATTGAACTCATAATCCGTAAAACAAAATAGTCTCAACTTATAACTCATGTCACGCAATTCATTTAATTCATGTTTTTCAATTCATTTTACTTATGTTTCACTACGTTATAAACTACTTTTTATAACGATCTCGCTTTTCCGGTTGTCAATTTGCTATACATAGATATGTATTTGCAACGTACGTATTCTTCGGTTGAACAACATTCTAGGTATAAATGAATCTGCAGCGATCTTGTTTTAAAGTTTTTTTTTTAATTAATTGATTTTGGTCAATTTATGTTATCACTTCTTTTTTCTCCAAATATTTTACCAAAATTTAAAGCGGCCAGGTTTTGGCGGTTGTTTTTACCAAATTATTATACTTAATTTGAAATCAACTCTGACTCATTTAATACATAGACAGAAATCAAATATATAGATTTTTTCCATCTTCGAACCTTTTATTTCTCTCTATTGTCTCTTTTTGCTTCTCTTTTCTAATTTATTTTCCCCATTAGTTAAGGTTTTCTATTTTGTTCCCTCTATCTATCTTCGTGAATTTTTGTTCTTAAGATTTGTACAAAGCTCAATCTTTCTCTTTGGCGTATGTCTCATTTTACTCTCTTTCGAGATTTTTTAGGTGCGAAATCGTTTCGGTTCCGGTTTTTATCCGGATTCTTTCAACAACTTGCAGCGATTCTTCCACTTGCAGTAGTTCACGCCTTGGGCAATATATTTACCAACACGAGTCTTGGTAAAGTCATTGTTTCCTTCAATCAAACCATCAAAGCTATGAGACCCTTTTTCGATTTTGCTCTCTACTATGTTACTTGGTTAGGTAAGGATTCCTTTTATCTTTATATTTTGTTTTTACTAATTATGTTTAAGGATTAGATTAAGTGATCTAATGATTTTGTTTGTAGTTGTTTTTATGATAAATTTTGGTTTTTTTTTGCTCTAAATATTAGTATTTAAAAATGGGTATGACTATTAGAGAATCTAGCTAAAATTATTTATATGGGAACACTAGTTCTATGCTACTATCGATAATTGTAAAACGGAATATCTATAAATCCCATTTGGACAATTGGCTATGGCTTAATCAACGTTTGCAATTTGTATACCTATGTGCTGAAACAAACACATACACCTTGGGTGGTTGCATCACTTGTACCTGTGGTTGGTGGAGTGCTTCTTGCGTTAGCGACTGAGGTCTCTTTCAACTGGTAACAATATGTGAATTGAATTGTTTGATTTCACTGGTATTTTGAAGTTCATTTAGGTATTTCTTAGGGATAAAGTGACTAATCTGTTCAGCATAATATTTGCATCAGAAACACTAATTTTTTCGTCAAATAAGATATTCAGAAACCAGATTTTGTTCATATGTAGCTGTTAATATGCTTTGATGTTGAGGTTATAACTACTTTTTAGTATTATTACAATCGGTTCAGGCATATAGAAGGAAATTGGATCACTTCAAACAGAAGTATGATCCTCTATATGCAAAGATATACTTGAGGTTTCCTATCCTCTGCGATCATTAGTTACGATTACATTGCAATTTGCTCAGTCTTCTGATCTTCCCTATATGCGTCTCTATCTGTCGCAGGAATGATACTTCATTTGGTTACCAAATAAATGGCCACAGATCACAGGAACCAGCTGTAAGGTGCACGAGCCTCTTATATTGATAGAGATAACGATCCCAAACAAAATATCAAGTCTGAATAAAATAAACGCAAACAACACTGAACACTTTTTTACGTGGAAAGCCTTTCCAGTGTAGGAAGTAAAAACCACGGGACTGATTTCGGAGTCCAACCAAATATTCACTATCAGAAGATGGGTTACAAAACTATTCTCTAGATAAAACTAGAGTATACACCACACAAAGTATGACAACTTTATACACAACCCCAATACACAAGATAGTGAACCGAAATCAGAAAACTCACTGAAATATCCCCGAAACGCAGTTAGAAGAAGATGATCGAAAAACACACTTAGATGACTCCAAATCAAAAACTCTATGACAAATTGTAGAGGACAAATAGACGAGCCTTCTCACCGAAATTGAAACCGATCGGACAACCGGAGACAGTCCGATTGAAAGCACAAAGTTCCACCTCGAATCACCTTTTTCTCTCGAAAACTGCACTATAGAATATGATGCTCATCACCGAAAGACACTGTATAAATATATATTTATACATAAACCAAAATCCTACGTGTTATCCAAATTGGGCTTAGCCCATATGATAATTGGACTCCCACATAGGAAGAGCCCAACAAATCTCCCCCTCACGACTATGTGGGAGGATTCGCCATCCCGGCGATCAATCTACAATGTTCAAGCTTCCCCCTAGGAAAAGCCTTTGTCATCATGTCAGACCCATTATCATCTATATGAAATTTATCAACCTCCATTAGTTTAGCATCAAAAATATCTCGAATACAATGATATCTCACATCAATATGTTTCGATTTTGAGTGAAATGACGAATTCTTCACGAGATGAATAGCACTCTAATTATCACATAACAGTACATACCTGTGTTGCTCAAATCCAAGTTCTTTCAAGAACTTCTTCATCCATAGTAGCTCTTTACTCGCTTCTGTCACTGCAATAAATTCAGCTTCTGTCGTTGAAAGGGCAACACCTTTTTGTAGTCTTGATTTCCATGAAACAGCGCCACCACAAAAGTTAATCAAATATCCAGAAGTAGAGTTGCGAGTATCGACATCTCCAGCCAAGTCTGAATCAGAATAAGCCAACAACTCAAGTTTATTCATCCCAAAGCTGAGCTTCAAATTATAGGTTCCTCGCAGATACCTCATAATCCATTTCACGGCTTCCCAATGCTCTCTACCTGGGTTTGACAAAAATATGCTCACAACACAACACTATGAGCTAAGTCAGGACGAGTACATACCATGGCATACATGAGACTTCCAACTGCAGATGCATATGGAATATTAACCATATCTCTCTTTTCTTCATTAGTTGAAGGACATTGTTTCTTGCTTAACTTGAAGTGACCGGAAAGTAGTGAGCTAACCACTTTAGCTTTGTCCATATTAAACTTTTGAAGAATTTTCTCAATGTCTCTTTCTTGTGATAAGAACAACTTCTTCAAGTCTCTGTCTCTAGTAATTCGAATGCTGAGAAACTACTTTGCTGGACCTAAATCTTTCATTGCGAAAGACTTATTAACTGTTTCTTCAAAGAATCAATCCGCGAAGTATTCTTCCCAACAATAAGCATATCATCCACGTAAAGTAAGAGAACAATAAAATTGGCATCGGAAAATTTCTTCACAAATACACAATTATTAGAAGAAGTCTTCTTGTAGTCCTGCTCTCCCATAACTGACATGAACTTCTTATACCACTGTCTCGGAGCTTGCTTCAAACCATATGGGCTCTTTTTCAGTCTGCATACATAATCTTCTTTTCCTTCAACCACAAAACCTTCAGGGTGTTTCATAAAAATCTCTTCTTCCAAGTCACCATGCAAGAATGTTGTTTTTACATCCATTTTCTCAATTTCCAAGTCTAGACTTGCTGCAATGCCTAAAACCACACGAATAGAAGACATTTTTACAACTGGAGAAAATATCTCATCAAAATCAATACCTTTTTTTTTCTGACCAAAGTCTTTGACTGCCAATCTTGCTTTGTACCGAGGTTGCATAGAACTATCATCTTGCTTCAACCTATACACCCACTTGTTACTCAAGGCTTTTCTCCCTTCAGGTATCTTCATTAACTCAAATGTATGATTCTCATGAAGTGATTGTATCTCTTCATTCATCGCTTCAATCCATTGATTTTTACATACACCACTAAGCCTCATCATAACACTCAGGCTCACCTGCATCGGTTAACAAAATATATTGATCAGAAGGATATCTAGTAGAGGGTTGTTTATCTCTAGTAGATCTCCGCGTTGGAACTTCAAATTGTTCAACATCTTCTTCATTCACTTGTTCATCCAGGAAATCATTATCATGATCACCAGTATAAAAAATGTGTGAACCTATGGAAGCAGGTGAGTCACCATCCTAATTTTTTTCAACTTCTGTAGGAGTATGTGCAAGCGGAATATGCCCCAAATCTACCAAGTCATTCTGAGACATAGGCACTGAATTTTGACTCTTATCAATATCATGAACTATCTGATCTTCCATAAACATGGCATCTCTGCTCCTAATAAGCTTCTTATTAATTGGATCATGAAATCTATAGTCGAACTCATCAAGACCATAACCAATAAATACACACTGTCTTGTCTTCGAATTGAGTTTAGATCTCTTATCTTTACGAATATGCACATAAGCTTTGCACCCAAAGACACGCAAATGATCATAAAAACATCTATACTTGTCCAAACTCTATTTGGGATATCTTCATCTAAAGGTACATAAGGACTAAGATTCAAGACATGTACCACTGTATTCAAAGCTTCACCCCAAAAGTATTTAGGGAGTTGTGATTGTGAAAGAAGACATCTTACCCTTTCAATTAATGTTCGGTTTAGTCTCTCAGCTACGTCATTCAACTGAGGGGTCTTGGGAGGTGTCTTTTGATGCCGAATACCTTGCTGCCTACAATAATCATCAAAAGGACCAATGTATTCTCCCCCATTATCACTTCTGACACACTTCAATTGTTTCCCAGCCTGTCTCTCAACTGAAGCTTGAAACTGCTTAAAGACATCTAACACTTGATCTTTTGTTTTTAAAGTGTAAGCCCAAACTTTCCTAGAATGATCATCAACAAAAGTAACAAAGTACAAACAACCACTAAGTGTTCTCGTTTTGAAAAGACCACAAACATTAGTATGTACCAATTCAAGCAAACTTGGTTTTCTTGAAGGAGCCGAGCTCTTGAAAGATACTCTATTCTACTTTCCAGCCAAACAATGTACGCATTTCTTTAAATGAGCTTTGTGTATCCCACGAATGTATTGTTTCTTCCTCAGAATATCTAATCCTTTTTCGCTAATGTGACTGAGTTTTTTATGCCACAAATCAACCATTGATTCATCATTAACAACATTGATTTTCTCAGCAGACACCCTTGCAGACATGATGTAGAGGGTTGAATATTTTTGTCCTCTTGCCACAACCAACGAGCCCTATAAGTCGTTTTCAGATGTAATTGAAGGCAAAGAGGGAAGATTTCGTGAGACTCTGCTTGGCAAACGGGTTGATTATTCGGGACGTTCCATCATTGTGGTTGGACCTTCACTTTCATTACATCGCTGTGGATTACCTCTCCCCCACAAGTATTTTACATTTACGATTAACTCTATTATGAAGATTAATTCGCTGTTTTCTTATTCTGTAGAATCCTGCCAAATTCGTGGGACGATGCTGAACTTTTGTATTTTAACAACGTTTCAGTAGGGATTTCTGAGATTGATGATGGTTGATAGAGTAATTCTTGATTATAATTTCCAGTATGCGTACTGCGTAGAACAATAAATTTGTGATTGGTTATAAAACACTGATTCTCTTGTTGAGAGTAAATCCTATCTTCATAGATTTCTCGGGATATTTTCTTACGAAGCTTTGTTATAGCATCGATAACTGCCTCTGGTTTAGGCGGACAGCCCGGCAAATAGACATCCACAGGAATTAGCTTATCAACTCCCCGAATAGTACTATAAGAATCAGTACTGAACATCCCCCCTGTAATTGTACATGCTCCCTTATTAGAAATAAAAAAAGTAACCTTGAGTAAATAATGCATTTGATTCAAAAAAATATAGTATAAAATCTATATTAGAAAAAAATAAAAAAATTGTTGATGATGGGGAAAATAAGAATCCACATCCCGAAGAAAAAAGCAAAAAATATATATTTAGATTACCTAAAAAAAGTGAAACGTTATTTCTGTCTTGTCTTTATTTTATCCTAAAAAAATTCCTTTGTTTTTTTATTTTTTAGAATTTAGTAGACAAAAGTGATCAGTTCAAAAGATTAATGGCAAAAAGTAATTTTATATATAGTACTTATTAGTAAGTTTCCACTGCCCATTCGCAAAAATATTGCAATAACCTTCATCATCTAACTTCCATGTAGAGATCAAATTCAATCGAAGATCGGGTATATGTTTAACAGCCTTCAAAAATTAATCTTGCACCCATGCTTGTATCTAGATAAACATCACCAATACCAACCACTTTAGACAAATTATTATTTCCCATCTTTGCAGAACCAAAGTCACCAGAGGTGTAAGATGAGAAAAATTATCTACGGGACGTGGCATGAATTGTAGCCCCACTGTCAACTACCCAACCATTTTGATCAGACACAGAATTCACAACAACATCATCAATACAACGAAGTAGCTCTCTGAAACTGCAGCAACATGTTTCTCGTCACCACTTTCATCATAATTTTTCTCCTTGTTATTTCCTTCTTTACCATTGTTAGATTTCCCAAAATTATTCTTCTTTCTCAACTTAGGACAAAATTTCTTAGTGTGCCCGATCTCATGACAGTAGTAGCACTCCCAATCTGCAAATTTATTAGACTTGTTCCGACTTTTGCTTCTACTTTTATCTCTAGTTTTCCAACCACGATTTTCATTTCTACCACGTTTCTCAACGACTAGAGTTTCTGAATGTGAAGAGAAGCCAACTGTTTTCTTCTCATATCTTCATTCAACACACTACTTTTAGCTAATGCCATTTAGATATTACCTTCAGGAGCTGAATTAGAAAGAGACATTCTGAAAGTATCCCATGAGTCTGGCAGCGAACCAAGCAACCATAACGCCAAAACCTCGTCATCAAATTTGATACCCATAGCAGCCAACTGATTAATCAAGCCTTGAAAGGTATTCAAGTGATCTGTAAGAGGTGATCCATCTTGATACCTCAAATAGATCAACTGTTTGAACAAAAGTAACTTAATGTTTCCTGTCTTCCGAGCATATAACTCCTCAAGTTTACTCCACAATTTCCTTGCATTTTTTCGTCTACAATATGATTCAACACATTATCATCAACCCATTTCCGAATAAAGCCACAAACCTGTCGATGAATAATTATCCATTCTGCATCAGACTTATCTTTAGGTTTTTCATCACCGAACACTGGTAAATGAAAACTTTTAACATAAAGAAGATCTTCCATCTTCAATTTCCATATATGCTAATTCGAACCATTCATCGTCACCATTCTGCTTGTATTCACCTCCATATTTGATACAAGACAAGTACACAACCACTCGCTTTGATACCACTTTGACAAGAAATAGAAGCACAAACGAAATCTTCTTTCTTGTATCAAGTATGATAGAGATAACGATCCCAAACAAAATATCAAGTCTGAATAAAATAAACGCAAACAACACAGAACACTTTTTTACGTGGAAAACCTTCCTAGTGTAGGAAGTAAAAACCACGAGACTGATTTCGGAGTCCAACCAAATATTCACTATCAGAAGATGGGTTACAAAAATATTCTCTAGATAAAACTAGAGTATACACCACACAAAGTATGACAACTTCATACACAACCCCAATACACAAGATAGGGAACCGAAATCAGAAAACTGACTGAAATATCCCCGAAACGTAGTTAGAAGAAGATGATAAAAAACACACTTAGATGACTCCAAATCAAAAACCCTCTTGACAGATTGTAGAGGACAAATAGACGAGTCTACTCACCAAAATTGAAGCCGATCGGACAACCGGAGAAAGTCCGATTGAAAGCACAAAGTTCCGTCTCGAATCACCTTTTTTTTCAAAAACTTGCACTATATAATATGATGCTCATCACCAAAAAATACTGTATAAATATATATTTATACATAAACCAAATCCTACGTGTTATCCAAATTGAACTTAGCCCATATGATAATTGGACTCCCACATAGAAAGAGCACAACATTACCTTCATGATACCGACGGGCACCTAATCCTTCATTTTCTATTCAACAATCTTATTCAAATTCACACCAACGAACTATTTTCCATTACCATATCAAGAAGTTGGGCTTTCTAATAACATCGAAACAATTACATCCTCCACCTTCAAGTTCAACTCATATTCAATACCACAATTTTCAATTAGTTGAACATGCAACAAAAGGGGTTCCATTGCATGAAATATTAGAGGAGCAACATAAGTCACAGACTATTGCGAGTGAGTTAAAAAATTTCTTATCATCATTGAGAACTTCTGCAAGAGGAATTCAACTAAAGTTTTTATTATGAAAGTTAATTAAGCTACATAACACACTTAATGTAGACAAAAATAATAATTTGACCAAGAGAGTTGCAAAACAGTCGGTCAAATATTAGTATACATCTATTTGCTAAAGTAAATCTTGAGATTGACAACAATGGCCGTTGCTTTGTTGTAATATTAGAATATTATATACCTTGTAGAATTTAAAGGTTTATTACTTGCCGAAAACAAACATGGAAATATAAAACTAGCTTTGTTTTGTCCGTGTGTTAAAGGGTTGGTGGTGGAGGCTATTATCTTCAATGGTGGCTACACTTGTGTTATTAGTTCAATCACTTCATTCAATAGTGTTCTTATTCAAGCCATGCATGCCCAAATTTCAGTTGTTATTGGCATGAAATGTGCCACTAAGGCGATGGCAGCTATGACTAAGGTCAATCTTATTTCTAATATTTAGATTGTGTTTGGTTTGCCAAATTTTCACTGATAATTACGTGTTTGGTTTGCCAAATTTTCACTGATAATTACTCCCTCCGTTCCCTTTTATTAGTGGTTCTAGAAAATAATAAAAATTCCAAATTAGTTGTCGTTCTCGCTTATCAAGATAACATTAATTAATATTTAATTAAAACAATAAAGTATGACCAATATACAAAACACATTAATTAAGACTCACCAATTAAATTTCTTTCCTTTTCAACTTCTACCAGAAAGAGAAGTGATTATGATGTTTATTAATATTTGTGCGCATACCTTAAACGTCCTATATTTCGGAACGGATGGAGTAGAAAGTAAGGGAAATTATGTTTGCTTGCTGAAACCAAATTCACTTTTTTTGTGAAAATTATTTTATTTTATAATATATTGGTTTTTTTTTATCTCATTTGAAAATTTTGTATCCATGATCTGAAGATTTAAAAACCCAAGAATAAATATTTAGAGATCATGAATTAAATCTAATACTGCTATATGTTTGCATGTTGCAGATATTCTTTTTTATTGTGCATTTTACAATATATGTTTTCGAATGTGATTGTTAATTTTTGTCACCCTGAGAAATACATCAAGTCCGTGTAGCCAGCTTTTAGTGGTGCATCTGGTATATCCATGTAACCATATTTTTTATGTTATGCAAAGTCTATAAAGAAGTGAAGTTTAGACAATAATATCTTTTTTATTGTTTTCAACCTTTGCTTTTTAGTAACATTTTTATGATATGACATTCAGCTAGTAACCCCAATGTGAGATAAAACTTGTTGTAGCAACACGAACCATAACGATTATTATATACCATCCTGATTGTTCTGTTTTAGAAATGATTGAATTTATGTTATGGGGATTTGAATTGGGTTTCATTAAATTGTATTATTTTATTATATTTTAAACAGGAAGACTATGATGTCATAACATGCAGAAGCTAGTAATTATTGCAACTAACATGTTAGAAAGCATGATAGATCATACTACACCTACAAGGGTTGAAGTTTCTGATATTGCAATTGTAGTACGAGAAAGAGGTGATGTAATCATGATTTTTGGAGAAACTGCTCATGGAAAGTAAGTTAAATGCTTAAATTTGTGTTGGGTCAAAGAATTAATTATCCCTGTAGTGTCTTTCTTTTAGTGATATCTGGCGTTTTGCTTTTAATTAGTGTTATTCAGTAGTGTTTTCCAATCAATTTAACTCATATAGCAAATATATATATATTACAATTTATTTTTAATTCATGTTTCTTAATTTATTTAACTCATCTTTAGCAAATGAATTTAACTTATATATTACAAATAAATTCAACACAAATATTTATTAAATAATTTTAACTCATGTTTCACAATTCATGTTACTCATGTTTTGAATATAAATTTAACTTATATTTTGTATAAAAAATGTAGAGACTATTTTGTAACTTGTTTTAACTTATGTTTCACAATTCAATATTAGCTCATTTATTTAAACACATATTTTCAAAACTTCGTCGGTAAAAAAATAAAATCAAAATCAGAATAAAAAATATATTTATGGATCTTGTTTTATTTTTTTGTATGAAAAAAATATTAAATAAAATAAAATATCTTTATACAAGTACCGATGGCATATCCCGAGGAGATACAATCTACATAAGGAGGTCGATTGACAAGACTGCTAAAATCAACATAGAAGAAATGAGAGAACAACAGAGATAAACTAGAATAACTAAAACAATGTAACAAGGGTCAATCGAGCCGACAAAGAGTAACTCTAAGAAAGTCAACAACAAAGAAAGGCAACAGACGAGACTGAGAGGAAGGGACCTGCAACTAAAGTAGAAGATTAAATAAATAAATTCAATTACAAGCAGCTACATAGGCGAGCAAATCTTGGTGACATGGAATCTGAACCGAAAATCAGAAAAGATTCGGTGAGAAACCAGAGAGGTATTGGCCGGAGGGGAACCAAAATATTTTGAGTTCCTCTCCTTCCAAATGGGATAAATAACCGGGCAAAAATCTTGTTTTATATGTCTTAAATAATATAAAAATATCAACGTTTTTGTATATTATCTCCGAGCTGCGGTTTTGAAAATATAATGTTTGTAAATTTTTAAAACATCAAAACATAAAATAAATTTAAATATTAAAAAAATTAATACTTATAGAATAGTAATAAATAACTTCCTTTTGGTTATTAGAGGCTAAGAAATAAACTCATGTTTGATTATTAAAAATTAAAATAAAATTTAGATGGTATATAAAATATTTACGCGTGTTATTTTTAGGTTTATACAAATTACAAACTAAAACTTTTTCTTCCAACCATAAAATTTAATATTTAATACATTTTAAGATTAATTGATAATCATTATATATTTTAACAAATTACAAAGTTTTTTTGTTTAATAAATGAACTAAAAAACTATAATAGTTTACGCAAGTCGGGGGAGTATTAAATCTCTAACTCAGAAGCTTATCGCGGGTGGTCAGTTTACCCTTGATGGAAAGTTAAAAAATAAAAGAATGATAGGGAAAATTAAATTTGCGAAAAATTAATCCCGCCCATCTGACACAAGGAGTGGGCAAGAGAATAGCATCGCAGGTATCATTGAGTGAGAACTTGTGGGATCCTTTTTTAGAAATCTCATAGTGGACATCGTTGAGGATGGCGTTGGAGGTAAGAAGGGAGATGATGAGGTTATGGATCTCTTGAAGATTGGTGTGATTTCTAGCGCTTGCTAATCTGGTATGAGTAGGCCAGTTTCAACGCCCATCAAGGAAAATATTTGAAACTTTAAGTTTTTTACCCAACCTTGAGTCATAGATGATATTCTTCCCGTAATGGGTATAAGAAAGGAAAAAAAGAGCCAATGATCGAACCAAAAAGGGGTATGCTTCCTATTTCCGATCATGACCTTGAATAAATTACTAGCCAAAGGCCTAACAGAATAAAGAATTTCGTCCAAGTTTATGAGGGGTGGTACTAAGATTAATAACCCAGAAGTTATTATCTTTAATATTCTCAGTATTAATCCACTTGTACCAAATATAGTTAGAGTTATTACTAATAAGAGATCATAAAATTTTAAGTACGACCGCCTGATTTTGGGTTTTCAAATCTAGAATCCTAAGGCCACTCTCAATTGTGGGCAAAGTGACAATAGACCAGGCCATTTTAGCCTCTGATATTTTTATTTTCTGACCGAACCAAAGAAAGCGATGTAGGTATTGGGCGAGTTCTTTGAGAACCTTTGAAAGGACCAACATATGATAGATTTTTGGAAGTCTAAGAACCAATGTGTAAGGTAATATTATGAATGATGTAATTGGATTCATTGGATGTCCTTGCACAAAGTAATCATAAGAATATTAAATTGTTAAAATGTTTTAAAAAATTAAATTAACTTTACCAATAACCACTTAATACCAAACTTATCTACCAATAACTATCCAAGGTCTCATAAAGTACGGATGATCACCTGGTTTTGAATTAAAAGTATTGATAACCATTTGGTAGTATGAAATTCTCCAAACTATTTTTTATATACTTATTTCTTTTTAAATGTCATATCTTTCAAATCATGTCTCCAAAAATAATATGAGTATACTATCGGTTTTATTTTTTAAGAATGAACAAAACTAGATCCATAAAATATATTTTCAAAAATAAATATTGTCTTAGGGTATGCAAATAAGTGTAACTAGGGTTTAAAATTAGTCTGAAAAAATAAATTATGTTCTAGTTACGGAATTATGTATAATTGGGCTGAAAACCAATTGAGTTTCAGGTATGGAATTACGTGCAATTGGAGTGCAAAAAAGTAAATGTGTTCCAGTTGTGAGATTATGTGCAAATAAGGTGCAAAACTAAAAAAAATATTTAGGAGTTTGGTTACTAAATAAGTATGACTGTGTAAAAAAATACAAACTTAGTTTTGTGAAAATAAGTGTTACTTGAATGAACTATTTTTTTATAGTTGAAAAAATATGTATATTTTTGTTTTGATTTTTTTAAAAAAACGAATTACGTCAGGGTGCAAACATACGTGTATTTGGGTCGTGAAAATAGTCTAGAAAAAAATAGTTCTCCAAAAATATCGCTCATGATTTTTTTTATCTTTTAAAAAATAAAAATATATGTGGTTTTATTATTATTTTTATTATTTAGGGTTAGAAATATATGAAGTTTTGAAGGTTAAAAATAGCTACTTGTTAAAAATGTACATGTTTTGTGTGTTCATGATATTGTTAGAAACATTTATGATATAGGTGGTTTTTGGTAAACTTTAAAATCGAGTTGTTTATCAGTAATTTTAATTTTTTTTCCGATGGTTATCGGTAATAATGAGGAGGTTTACACCAACTAATAGACCAAACAATATCAGAGCAGATTGAGATGGCATGAATGTATGGACAATACCGAACTGAGCTATTTATGTATAAATATATGGTGAATTAAAGCTACACACAAGTACAACAACAAATATCAAGTAACTAAGGCCAAGCTGAGGGGTAATCGTATGCATGTAAAGTAATCGATAGCATGTCAGGAAGTAAGAGAACTCGCGACAACAATAAGGAAAGAGATAAAGATATCGAATCCATCTTATGAAAGAAGGATCGAGTAGAGGCCTCACTGAGCAGAGACTATCAATGAGCATATAATAAACTGAGTCGGTTATCGAGCAAAGCGGGAATAAAAGTTGAACAAGAGCTATCATCAAAGGTAGACAGTCGAGTATATACTGAGCAAGAGTGAAACCGAGCAAAGGTCATGATAGAGCGGTGCATAACAACAAAACTGGTCGAGGTGAGTTATCAAAATAGATAATGAAGGAAACAGTTACAGTTAACGCTAGTTAACTAGTCAACCCACAAAATGCATAAAGACTAGAGCAAATACGACAAATATAAGACAATTATCATAAATATGGTCTATGTGCATAATCATTAGAATCATGTATTGGATAATAAATTATAACTGCTACGAGATAGTATAAATAGACAGACAATATACGAAAGTTATATCTTCTCTTCCTTTATCAATAAAATTTATACTTGACATTATCTTTGTTATATTTTCTCATAATAGGTAAGTCTTCCAAAATATTAATTTATGTTGATGTGATACAAATTTTCATTTGCATTTTGGACAAATTTTTATCTACAAAAATGAAAAAAGTTATTCGTAACATATAGTATGATTAACAAATAATAAATAAGGTAAAAAATATCAAATAAATATACATCTGAAGTAAAAAATCCAATATAATAAACATTATAAACAAAGGAATATATATTCTATGATTCAATGATGAGGGTCCAATGTAATAAACATAATAAACAAACATTCATCCGTGAAATCAAACATTGGATTTCATATGTCACAACCTAATATAACTAGGTCGCACTTTGATCATTCTACCATAATTTCTTTTAAATCTTTATGCTCTTTACAATAACTTTAATCTCTCTTTAAGAAAACTATAAACTAACTATTTCTATATATAAAAAATATATATTAACCTCTACCAAAATTGCAACCCTCCACAATACTTTGATTAACGTTTTCAATCGCATCATCGTGACTCACAACGTTTTAGTTCCCTGACATTCTCACTATGGCAAACCACTTTTATCAAAATCGTTGTGAACCGTCGTAAGGTTATCCAGTTCAACTTTAGCTAATTGTTTTCATATAACGTTTTTCCAAAATACTTAGTTTGAATAGTACAATGAGACAATATTTATTCGGTAAACTCTAAAACTATTTCTTATTTATTTATGATAATATTAGATGAATTAAAAAATTAATGAATTTGTAATTATTTGAAAACTATGTTTGTTATAGAATTAAAATTGATTACTTTAATAACATATATTTTTTATGGAGTAAAAGGTTATGATGAGTTTTTAAAGGTGTTAATCCAATTAATAGCTAAAAACATCCATTGTATTCAAAAGCATTATTAAAAATATCAACTGAAAATATATACTATTTTTTATAATTAGAGTCAACGTGTAGATTTCATACTCAATTGTTGTTTGCCTCTCGAATGTAAAATAGAAATAAAAAAGGAAGAAGTTGAAATCCAAACTTTTATAGTTCAATATCAGCTCAATGACGATACATTCATAATTTATTTCAAAATAGTCGAAAAATTATTTTAGCCTCAAGTGAGGAGAAATCATTAGAAGTTATGAAACTTTTAAACCGGAATGAAAAAACCTTGTGGGAGGTAGCATAGACATACAAATTTTTATATTTAGAGTTTTGGATAATTATGAAGTTATAATCTAACTTTGATATTTATAGACTATATTTTTTATCAAAAGAAACTATATATAATTATAATGCATTTTGATTTATAAAAGGGAAGAAAAATTATGTGAGATGAAAAATATTTAAACATTTCAAGCCACAAAAATGTATCATATACAGTAAGGTATTGTTGTTCAGCTGCGAAATTACGTGTAATTTGGTTGCGAAGAAGAAGCAACTATTGTTTATGAAAAAAGATTCTCTAAACATATTACTCATGGATTTCGTTTCGGTCATCTTCAAAAACTACAAATATACGTGTTTTGAAAAAACAAGTTAAGTTAAGATTTGAAAAATATGAAGTTTTGAAGGTTAAAATTAATAATTAATAATGGTCGAAAGATATACATCAGAAGTTATGAAAAATTATTTTACCCTCAAGTGAGGAGAAATCATTAGAAGTTATGAAAACTTTAAACCGGAATGAAAAAACCTTGTGGGAGGTAGCATAGACATACAAATTTTTATATTTAGAGTTTTGGATAATTATGAAGTTATAATCTAACTTTGATATTTATAGACTATATTTTTTATCAAAATAAATTATATATAACTATAATACATTTTGATTTATAAAAGGGAAGAAAAATTATGTGAGATGAAAAATATTTAAACCTTTCAAGCCACAACAAGGTATCATATACAGGAAGGTATTGGTGTTCAGCTGCGAAATTACGTGTAATTTGGTTGCGAAGAAGAAGCAACTATTGTTTATGAAAAAAGATTCTCTAAACAAATTACTCATGGATTTCGTTTCGGTCATCTTCAAAAACTACAAATATACGTGTTTTGAAAAAACAAATTAAGTTAAGATTTGAAAAATATGGAGTTTTGAAGGTTAAAATTAATAATTAATAATGGTCGAAAGATATACATGTGCGTTTGCTCTGGAATATTGTTGGAAACATTTATATTGCACGTGATCTTTGTTAAACTTCAAAACCGATAAAAGTAAAATTAGATAGTATTTTTACCGAAATTTAATTATATAAATTTAGAATAAAAACAAAAAAAACAAAATTTATTCTAAAAAATAAAAGATATTTTAGAATACCTCTTTAATCTCACTGTACTACTACTCCTTGGATTGCATATTGTTTTGGTATCTACCATGAGTAGAACTTTTGATCTAGATGAGAATTTACTTCTCACTAAACCATCAAGCCAAACCCGGTTAGATGGTAGAATTTCCAACTTCTAAAACTAAAACATTATAATATTCAAATTATTTGATTATTTGGTCTCACCCCACTCTTCGGTTTTAGTTTTAGGTTTGGAAGGATATATCCGGTTTTAGGCTGAGAACGGGATATATCCTCCATGTTTGGAACTTTTTTTTAATCTAATTTTTATATATTAATTTAATTTATTATTTGTTATTTATTATTTTGGTTTATCAAATTATATTATTAGATAATCAAATTCTTTTCTAACCTCAAATATCAAATTAATCTCCAAAGGGTAGTCGAGTTAGTAGAATTGATAAGCTCGTGACCAAAAGGTCATGCATTCGACTCACTCTATGACCGTTTTTTTGGTTTGAGCATGTCATATTGTGTGGTTTACTTCGGTTAAACCATACGTCGTTGGTTTGCATGCTATTTCGTCAGACTAAGGATGAGTTGCGGCTACCGGTCCCTCAGAAAACTCTTGAATTGATATATGACAAATAGTTGCAACCCAATTCTATTATAAATAATTTTAACTTTGAATTTTTAATGGGTAATAAAAATTTATTTGTAAAAGGTTCAACATATATAAAATTGAGTTCCATTTATGATGTGTGTTATATACTAATCATTCTCATGGAGGGATAAGTTCATAATAACTGTTAACACAATTCAGTTTACGTGTGATATATGTTTCTAAATATAATGAAAATATTGTAAGAATCTAAAGGTGGTGCCTCGCCTCATAACTGAATGAGTTTCTCTGAAGTTGTGGTTCTTGGAAGATAGAACATACGATCAATATAATGTTAAAGAGAAATATGATAAAGAAATTGTTAAAGCAATTGCATATATGAGATTTCCATTTAGGTTACATGGGAAGTTGGTTCAAAG
Source organism: Limnanthes douglasii subsp. nivea (assembly GCA_036936605.1). Classification (NCBI taxonomy): domain Eukaryota; kingdom Viridiplantae; phylum Streptophyta; class Magnoliopsida; order Brassicales; family Limnanthaceae; genus Limnanthes; species Limnanthes douglasii. Next base: position 97,870,806 of record JAUPFV010000001.1, read on the forward strand.
TTACAACTACCAATATTTCGATCTAGCTTTGTTTTCTTTAAAGTAAGTTAAAATTCAAATCAAAATATATTTTTATTTATGCATAGAATTTGTCGTTGTGAAGAGAAACGAGATTCCATTGAATCAAATGGGGGATTTAGGAAATATTAATTAAATGAATGAAATGATCAGGGTTGATCTGAAGACAAGTTCGGTCGTTGGAATCGACCTAGAATAAGAAGAGCTAGAGAGAAAGTTAGATAGATCTCCTAAGTGTCGTATGGAAAGTTTACTGTCGTGAAAAATGACCTATAATTTTATATTACAGTTCGTTGCCACAGTAAAACAGGTATTTTTCACAACAATATTGTACCAAGAGCATACTTTCAATGACAAAAATAAATACTTCGTTGCAGCAACTCAGGTTGGCCAACATTATGTAACTTAATTTAAAAGTTTGATACAACTTTCACCGTGGAAAAAATGGCTTGTCGCGAAAACTGGGTAAGATTTTTGTGGCAAGCATTGTGTCATCACGGGGATTGTGTCATCACGGGGAGTTGGGCACAAAGTTTTTTGGAAATGTGAAAATTCAAATGTTATCGCAACAAGAATAGAGTTCACCAAAACAATGCATTTGAAATTTTCAAAATGATAGTTTTAAGTGCAAACTTTCCATAACAACCTATATTTCTTCACAAGGAAATTAAAATGTTAATTTTAGGAATATATGTATTTATAAAAAAGACACATATTTGATCTAATGTAACTTTTCTTAAGGGTTTTGTGAAAAGTAACAACAATTTATAAGGATTTATGATCCTTACAAATAGGTGGATGATTTAAGAGATACAATTACACAATCTATAAATCTTCATAATCTATTCAAATATTTCAATATCTTTATCATTATCAATTATTCTCAATTTTTTTATTTCTGATTTCTAGTTTCTTGTATTGGAAATCATAAGACTTGTTAAATTTAGAAAGAATTTTCAACAAAATATCACGAAAATAAATGATCAACATAATTATTTTTGAAAAAAAATGTATCAAATACATGTCTTGAGCTTGTTCATATTTCATGAAAACTTTGTGGCAACCTCCTAACAAAAATTATTCCACAAACTCATCAAATACTAATTTTATATTGAATAAATGTTACAAGGAAACTCTTTCAAACGCAACTAATACAATCTCTCATCTAATGTCCCAAAACTACTTTATATTATATAATGAACTATGGACTTTGGTGTTTATTTCCTAACTTCTCTTCTCTCTCTAAAACCAAACAATCTCTTGCTTTCTCTCTCTTAAATTTGCAAAATATAGGTTCTTCAAAAACAACTTCATACTTCTCTTCTATTATTTATAGAATCAATGATGGGTCACATAATCCACCTAATAAGGAATGAAACTTCGAGGACTGAAATGTGAATAATAGAACTACTTATAACATAATGTAAAATTAGAAGAGGAAATTAGTACTTTGTATTTTAGTGAGGGACTAACATGTAATTATCCCTTTTAAGTAATTGTTTCAGTTAAGAACTAAGTCATTGCGCCTCCATATAAAGGCAAAGGCTGATCTAGTAAAGGGATTGACTTTTTGAGATACATGACTTGGGCAATCTGATTTTTTTCTCTCTCTAAAACATATTTCTTTCTCTACATTCTGACTTCTCTCAACTAACTAAGACGATACAAAATATTCAACTCACCAAATTGGTGAATCCAGTAAGGACACTGATCGCAGATGGGTGCCTAGTTTTCAAGTCCAAATTTCTCTATTTTTCAAATCTTGAAAATGATTTTAAGCTTGACAATGAATCCAGAAAACAATCTGTTAGTTCGATCGACTTTTGAAACACTGAAAGGATTTACAAAGAACTAATGATACACAAGAAGGAAATATTCTGATTCATCAAACTCAATCCGAGATAGAGTTGTGAATAAATCAGCTTTTGGATAAAATAAATTCTCTGAACAAGAAATATGACCAAAGAGAGTAGGAGATTCAGTCAGTTAAGATGAACTCCGAGGTGAGACAAGTGAATGACCAAAATTACATTGGTGATCAATCTTGCACTGATCGGAAGATCAGAAGCAAACATAAAAAGACGTGGTGCGAAATGCCTAAAGAGCGTCATTCTTCTCGAAAAAACAAAAAAGATAAATAGAGATATGTCACATCTAGTGACGAACAGGTTAAAGTTTCGGGTATGATTTTAAAATATATCGAGGCTCTTCAAAAGAAGTGAGGGATCAACCTCATAAATCTAAAAAAGAATATAAATTTAAAAGGGAAAGTGTACCTCGATGTTTGAGGCAAGCAAACTGGTGTGAAGGAAATACATCAAACCAGTACAACGTTGGGGATGATCGGAACTTGTATGTAGTGATGGGAACTGACGATCAATATGTTTAAGGTGTTGATTTGAGGAATTATCCATTGACAATTAAAATAAGAACTATTACGCTTTTGAAGCATTTTGATATATCAAAAATTGAGAAATCCGATGGGATGCAAGATCCAGACGACCATATTGAACAATTCAAGAATTATATGATGAATTTTGAGGATGACGACAGGCTGGTGTGTAAGGCATTTTCTCAAACTTTTAGAGGAACAATTTTAAAATGGTATAACCGAATTCTGTGGGGATCCATTTCAAATTTCGGAGACTTTTACACAGCTTTTTGAAGACAGTTTGTGGGGAGTAAGGAAATTATGGAAAATTTGAGATACAATAATCATATGCAAGTAGGCAATTGGAGAAAAGTTGAAAACGAAGCGGTTTGTCTTAACTAAAGCGAGTCTGGATAATTTTGAAGAATTGGTGCCAATGGCAGCTTTTTGCCAAGGATTGCTACTAGGGGGTCTGGCTAATGAAACAACAAAAAGAAGAGCCTCAACTTTTGGAGCATTGATGGCTCAAGTTGAATACCAAATCAACGTGGAAAAATTGACCAGGGTTCGAGGGATAACTGTTATTGGTCAAAAGAATGTCGGGTAGGTGCCAAATAACCAGGGGTAGTCTTTGAATTCTGCTCAACAAGAACGTCTGAGGAACAACAACCTACCACATCGAGCTGGAGCGTATTCGAATCAAGCGGAAACTTACCAATATAATAGGCCGAGACCCAATCAATGGATAATACCTGAGTGTTATGTAGATCTGACTGAGCGTGTGGCTACAATATTTGACAAAGCTAAAGGGTATGTGAATTTCAGGAAGCTCGCTCCAATCAATAGGCCTATGGACGAATGAAACAACAGGTTTTGTAGGTATCACAATGACATCAGACATGATACCGCAGCTTGAATCGCCATGAAAAATGAAGTTAAACTTTAACTGAAAATGAGAAATTATTGACTTATGTGAAGAATCCCATTGCATCGACTTCACAACCAACCAATCCAAGTGCACCGGCTGAAAAATTTGATGATTTTAGATTCAAAAGTTGATGATTTTTATGCTGCATCACAATAATTGGATGTGGATCCAAATTGGTTAATCTTGATAGAAGTGGAAGAACAATAAAGCAAGGCCACGTTCAAAACCTTTGTGAATATTTTAAGTCCTTGGCAATTTTCGGGGGTGACTCTATGACTCGTAACACTGATATACATAGTGAGTTTGGCTACTTAGACAAAGAGAAAAATGTCTACCCAATTGTACGGTAAGAGAGACATTCCCTTTATCCTTTTCGATGAAGATGATTTGTGGGGGACTGTAGGGCCACATGAGGATACAGTGGTTATTGGAGCAGAGATTGCTGCCGTTAAGATTCGACGCGTCTTGATTGATACTGGGAGTTCTGTGAACGTTATTTTTAAAGCAACTTATGACCAGATGCACAACCCTCCTCGGATTTCCCAATCAGAACGCACCGTCATCGTTTTACTTGAGTAACTGCACGAGTAATATGAGAATTCAAGGGGGAGGTAAGTCTGGAAAAATGACCTTTTAAGAAGAAGTTTCAAGTGTTTTTATGGTGGTGGACTGCACAACAAGCTATAATGTCATCTTTGGAATATCTTGGTTATCAATGATTAATAGTGTTGTATCGACAGTCCATCAATGTTTTAACTATGTCATCGGAGACCGTGTATGGGTCGTCTGAAGTGACTAAAAAGTTTCCTAGAGAATATTATGTCACTGCTCTTCAGATCAGAGGATCTAGCAGGGGTGATATAAGGAATGAATAACAGTCAAGGGGGTTGACCTCGGATTCTGAAGAAAGGGTTGACGATACGAGAGAAACTTCAAGGTCATTAATAGTAAGCGAAGAAATAGAGAAGTATATTTTTCCCGCACGAAGAGTACTTCGAATAGGAACCTTACTGACCCATATTCTACGTCAATAGTTATTAAACAATTTAGCTTACAATTTAGATGTTTCCCCTTCTTTAGGAAGACGAAGTCTAATGTTGTCTCTCATTCCCCATTGCTTCTTTACCTCAGCTTCTTGGCTCTCCTCGTAATATGTATAGGGAATATTTTTCAGAGCCAGTATATAATGAACTTTAAGAGGCCTCAAGTTCTCACTTATTGACGCACGCAGCTCGTGAGATATTGAGACAAGAACTTCTTTTTTTCTCGGTCTACGAGCTTTTGCTTTTGTAGAATTTTCTGATTCCTTCGAAGCTTCTTCCTCTGTTTCAGCTTTGTTATTTAACTGAGTAGCTTTGGAATCGATTTGTCCTTAAGATGCCTTGTACATCAGTTGTGGAGGATGAATTGAGGGATTTTGTTGAGACGATGTCGTTGTCTCAAAAATCTCCTTAAGGGAGGAGAATTGGTTGATGAATTCAAGGCGACATTAATATTCGAGGTGACATCAACGTCATCTCTTATTGCTATGAAAGTATTTTATTGGGAGTTCGAGGAGGGTAAGTTTTTGGAAGATTGGTAGAATAAGGAGTCTCTTTGGATTTCTTCGAAGAATATTTCCTCACTTCACGACGGATTCGAGATGATGATCCAGTAAGACAAAGTGAAATTCGAGGTGTCTTTGATGTTCGAGTTTTTGACAATTGACTTTCTTCTGCAAGTGGAGAAGGTGAGAAACATGAGTTTTAGAAGGATAGAAGTTACCGTAGTATATTGTCTCTGGAGACATACCACAAAGAGCGTTACTTGTTAGCCCAATTTCTCGATATTTCTCTGCTATTTCACTAATAAATAGTCGTAAGCTCCGAAGACGTTGTTATCTGGTTTTGAAGATTTTGATTTTTTAGGAATTATAGATTTGAATCTCCTAGTATTTGGATTCTTTCTCATAAACCAGTTGAAGATTGAATGGAAAAGATGAGTTTTCTGGTGAAAGTAGCCAGCAGATTTAAAAAGCTATTGAAGGTAGCAAAGGTTTTGCAGTCTCTCTCTCAAGGAATTTGTGTTTGTGAATCAGACAATAGGTCACATTGGTATTTATATGAAGAGAAATGAAGTATCGAGAAGTGGGAAATGTGGACACTGGACATAATTTGAAGCAGTTACGTAGATAAAGATTTAACGTCTGTCACACTATGGGTCTAGTGGCAGACCTAGCCCCTATGTTGTCATTATTTGCTAAGAAGTAGACTTAGCATCTAGAGTGCCAGCTTCTGCTTTGAATTATAATGTAAGGAATTGATTTCTTGTTAAACTATTTTGATGCACTTAGACATAAAAATAATATTTATGTGACCATTTCGATTCCTATTTTATCAAATGTGGTTATTATATTCAAATAAAAGTTATGTATTTATATGTCTCATTCAACGTTAAAAATAATATTTCTTGGATATTACTTTTGAGTGCAAACAACTCGGATATGGATCTTAATAGTTTAGGATCTTCCAAAACATTAACAAATATAACACATAATGGTTGAAATAATATATATTAAACTTAGTGCTTCTTATGGGGCGATTTGAGCTAATATGTAAAAGTTCATCTGGATCGATCCGGTTTACCCCACACAACGGGTTCACCATCAAGTCGTGTCGTTTTTCTAGTGTCGTTTTTCTAGTATCATTTCTAAATTTTATCATTTCGATTCATTTTAGCATGTCTCGTTTAAATTTTTTTATTTTCAAATTTATTGATTTTATTGGTCCGAACTAATCTAACATAATCCGATACTATCGAAAGCTTTTTAAATATACAAAAAAATAATAAAAAATGCTTAAAACTACCACTAATACTTCTTTGTATTACGTCTTTCTTAAACTAGTCTCATTCGTTCATTTTTGTCTTCTAATAATTCTTTATATTTTGGAACTTCTACATGTTAGTCTCCTCACGCCTACTATTTTTCAAAAGCAGCCACTTGGCAACACATGAATATTTTTGTATTTCACACTATTGGTCCCCAAACACTGACGCAATAAACACTGATTATACTATTAACCATTTATGTTTATTATTAGTAAATGTTATGATTTGATTTAAAGACATGATTGATTCTATATGATAAAATTAAATTGTTAATAGTATATGATAAGTAAATGGCTAAGAGTGATAAGTCTAGAGATTTATTAGTAGAGTTTTCTGTCCTGACTTTGTTCGTTTGAGGAAGTCTGTCACAATAATATTCGTATGGTATTTCAAGAGAGAGAAGTGAAATGATTAGGGAGAGAAAGATACAAAATGAATAATCAACGTCAAAACCTTTACGCTTCTTCATATGCGTGGGCGTCAAATCATAGGTAGAATAGATTCTCCAAAAAAATCATCTTCTCTAAGTACCCTTTTTTTATATATTTGAGCGTTCAAATTCCTTAGAAGCCCACACCATCTCTATAAATATTTGACTCCGCTCACAACTTCAAAATTACACATTTTTCATTTCTATAGAGATAAAATGAGACTTTAGTTTAAAGAGAGAAGTAGATTATCCCACTAAGCATTTTCTTTATCCTCTCATGCCTAGAGACTCTAAAGGGCTTGCGAGATACAAACTTTGAGAATGGTTCAGCATCGCAAAACAAACTGAGGAGAAAAAGGTTGCCGGCATAAAAGAAGAACCTAAGCCTTTAGAAGTCCTCCAAACGATGTTTCATGGTAAGTGGCCTCCTTTTCAGAAACACTTTGACCCCGTAATAACCTCAGGTAACCACATTGCATCAAATTCCTCTACTGTCCAGCCCCCGCTCAATTTTGTTCGAAGTGCAACAAGGGTGATTTTGGTCCTTCCAAAGATATTTGAAAAACCTTTTCGTTTCTTCATATGGGTGACAAACACCAAATATCTGAGAAGACTAAAGAAGACCAACCTAAAATAAATAAATCTCCATCACCGGTTAAACGGTCCACAAAATTGAAGCTCACACCAACCGATCCGAGCCCTCAAGCTACTCCACAGGGTACCCCCCCCCCCCAAACGACACCCGAGATCATTCCTCGGAAACACTCATAAAAAACAATTCAAAAATAAAACTGAGGCCTCATTCTTACAGTCTATTCTAGAAGTACAATAGAAGCATTTAACTAATGAGGTAGACAATAACCAAGAAGGATATGGTGTGATCCCTGTTGAGGCTCAACCTATCCAAGATATATCTGTACTAGCTCCTCCCGTCGGACCTTCTAATCCGATTCAAGAATCTCCTCTTCTTGATATTATGACAAATGCTTCTACTCATCAGGCATAAACATCCAATAGAAGAAAAATAAGAAAAATAAGGGTTCTGTTGAGTTTCCTTCGAATATAGAAGACATCATCGACGACAATCTTCGAGAAGTTAAAGTTAAGCATCTAGTGGCGTTTCACAAAATAAAGTACAAGTGTTTTCATCCATCTGAGGTTAGTGACCGATGGGGAATTCCGGACTCCATCAAAATCTGATTTCCAAAGGTTAGGGAGATGTTTATGTCCGTTAAAGATCACTAGTTAATAGTTGAAACAGAGAATATTAATTGGGGTCTTTGTTTGCCTCTAGGCCCTGCCTTGGTTGAGTATTTTCACCTGATATAATTATGTCTGACCCAACATGGTCCCAACGTGTGGTTCCCCCTCATTGCGTCTCAGATTTCTTGAATCGATTTTTTATGGAGGAACTACTTGGATTGACAACTGTGGTAAATAAATAGAAACTGAGGTTAATATTCATCTCCGGATTATGGGAGACGGGCTTTGAAATTTCTGATCAGCTACCCAATCGTCTTACTTTGAAGTGGACTAATCAAGGTACTTCTCTTATTCAATTTTGACCTATAATTATTTGGAATTTTTTTCTTCACTAAATTTTTTATTTTGGAACAACAATGAAGGGAAAATCTAAACCGTCCGAGGACCATGTCAAAAACGTTAGTCAAGCCTTTGCTCAGTTAAGCTATCGGGCCAGCAAAACTCTCGGTTCCATACATGTTTTACTCCTTCACATTTGGCCAAAAATCAACTTTGGAAGCATGACCTGACCCAACCTAAAACAATGAAAGAACTTATGGTCCCTCTCACGGAGGTTGTACTCAACCAACAAGAATGTCTTAAAAAAAATTCTATCTTCCCACTAGGGCTGGGGCTCTTAGTCACTGAGATTCGAAAAAAGATGAAGATGAAGAAGAAAATTCTGTTGGTGATGCTGGTTCGGACACTGAAACCAGACATAAACAAGAAATTAAAGTTGAGGAGAGACAAAAAATTGTGACCGGGGAAAGACAAAAAATTATTGCAAAGCTAGAAGTTGTGGCTAAATCAAAACCCGATGGGAAAGGTGGTGCTGCTGGGCCATTGAAAAGGCATTTTGAAAAAGAGAAAGGTAAGAAAACACTTGTTGATGAAGATGAAGATGATAACACCACTGCCCCAAGTTTGCCTCCTATCAAGAAGGTAACTGTTGTTGATTCAGATTTTGGTGGAGAATCTATCTCTCAAAGAAAACGTTCTACTGGTCAAGGAAACCAAGAGAGACGTCCAGGAAAAGTGGGAACCACATGCAAAATTTTCACTATTTCTGCTCACTTTGATGTTCATGAAAATACTTTTATTGCCAATGAACTTAACATGTTATTTCAATGTTGATGCTCTCCTCGAACGAAACGTTAATCAGAAAGATCGCTACAAAAAATAAAAGATATATAAAAGGTCGGATGTGAAGAGGTTAGAACATGAGCTTGATATTGAAAAGAGAATTTCTACTGACTGTTTAGTGAAGATTGAAGCGCTTCAAGCTCAACTAAAAAGGGAGAAAGAGGAATTTCACAATGAAACGAAAATGTTTATCACTAAAGACATTGAACGAAATACTCTTGTTGATGGCCTCTTTGACTAATGAAACCAAAAAGCATTTTGAGAACAACGTTAAAGAGATTTTGACGCTCGATGCTGAGAGTCAATCTCTTAAAGATACCACCAAGGAGTACAAAAATATGTCTTGAGGAATATGTTGCCGATACAGTCTCCCGCTTGGAAAAAAGAGATATGAGCATCCAATCAGCTCTGATAGTAGAGGTTCATGAACGCTTTCCCAATCTAAAGATGTGAAGTCTTTGGGAGCGCGTCATAAAAAATGCATCGTCCGAAGGGAGTTTCCTTGATGGATTAAGACTCAAGAAGTGACTCAGACGGGTCAGAATAACTTCCACTAGTAATTCATCGTCATTAGTTTTTGTTTTCATCGTTTTTTCTGTACACCTTTTGAACTGATTTTACCATAGGTGTATTTTTGTTAAGCCTTTATATTCTGACAATCTCTTTTGCACTATAAAAGTTATTAATATGGAAGCTCTTTTGTTTATATACTTCTCCCTCGAACGTTTTCATATAAAAATAGTTGTTATGCTTATCTTTCATAAAATATTCTTAACTCCCTTTCCAAAAACAATTATATCTGAAAAATTATTATACTTTAACTTTTACGAAAGAATTTTAACTTTGTTCTCCATAATTTTTCATATAATATTTTTTATACTTAACTTTTATGAAAGACTTTTAACTTTCTCATCTGAATTTTTTAATATGAAATTTTTTAATACTTAATTTTTTAGAAAAAATCTTAACTTTAATTTTTTATACTTAACTTTTATGAAAAACGATTAAATTTCTCCTCTAAACTTTTTCATATGAAAATTGTTATACTTGATAATTTATAAAAAAACTCTTAACTTTCTCCTTCAAACGTTTTCATATGAATTTTTTTATACTTAACTTTTATGAAAAACTCTTATTAGAATATCCTTCTAGTTTAAAATGATAAATATTGTAGACCAACATTCGTCGAAAGACTATTTCTTGTCCAAAATGATAAAGATCCTAGACAACCATTCGTTGTAGAACCTTTTATGGTCCAAAATGATAAAGATCGTAGACCAACATTCATTGGAAGACCCTTTATGGTCGAAAATGATAAAGATCATAGACCAACATTTGTTGGAAGACCCTTCATGGTCCAAAATGATAAATATCGTAGATCAAAAATCGCTGGAAGAACTTTTATAGTCCAAAACGATAAAGATCGTAGAAGTTATTTTAAGATGGAAAAGAAATATTATATATAAGTCGGCTATTAGGACACCTCATTAAAGCCTTCCTGCGCCACCAAGGTAGAAAAGAGTATGTCACCGATACTTACATTGGTTCTCAAAAATATTTACAAACTTACATATTTACTCTAAATACAATTAGAGATGCTCAATATTCCACGGGTGAAGAAGTTCTCTTCCTTCTTTATCTTTGAGTTGATATGTCCTCGACTTAACCTTTTTTGTTACCGTATACGGACCCTCCTAATTACATCCTAGATTACAAAGATATATTTATTTTTTATGAAAAAATAATTTCCTCAACAATTTGTCCTCTGTTTTAAAATCTCATCTTCTAACTTTGCAAGCGTATTGAATTCTCATCAAGGTATGATAGTGTAATCAATTCAATTATACCCTCATTCTTTTATCTTGATCAAATCTAACTTTGTATGCTTTCCTTTACCATTTTTCTCTTCAAAATATTCATTGATTCGGTATGAGGGAAAGATTATTTTGGATGGGAACAGTGCATTCACCACATAAACTAACGCAAACAATGATTCTTGTGTAGCCGTCTAAGGAGTAGTTCTGCAGGCCCATAAAACTTATTGTAAATAATCCAGCCATTTTCTTGCCTTGCCTTCCAAATTCTTTTTTAAACCATCCAGAATTGTTCCATTGGTAACCTCAACTTGGTCATTTGCTTGCGGATGGTAAGGTGCTGAAAGCACTATTGTATTTATTTAGCAGCACAAAAAAACCTTCATTTTTTATTATTAAATTGTGGCCCATTATTCATCGTTATCTTTCTTGGAACCCCAAAGCGACAACAAATGTTGGAAAAATAAACTTAATCACATCCTTAACTTTTGTTCCTGCTAAAGGTTCAGTTTCCACCCATTTCGACAAATAGTCCATTGCGATAATTATTGTTTGTCGTCCTCCTGATGCCATCGGTATTGGTCAAACCAAATCAATGACCCATCAGTCAATAGGTAATGATTCAGATATTGATTTAAGGGGCATTTCTGATGCATGGGTTATATTAGCAAACCTTTGGCAGGTGTCACATTTTTGAACTAACCCCTTCGCATTTAAAGAGACTGTAGGCCAATACTACCCTACTATAAAAACTCTTCGTATCAACGTTTTATACCCACAGTATGCGGATCCTTGCCTATCATGTAACTATGAATATTATTTCCGATTCATTTTCTTTTAAGCATCAAAGTAAAGGCGGATTAAAAGATTTTTTATACAGTACATCTTAGAGAAAAATATAACCATATGCCTTAAAACATATATATATATAGCCATTACCTTGTCAATAAGTAACACATTCATATACCAAAAACTCTTTAATTTCACTTCTCCAATATTTTACTGTGTTTGTAAAGATTTGAGAAGCTTCGATGGATCCTTCTATTGTCTCATACCGTTTTTTCTTAAAGGATTTTCTTGTGTGATAATTCAAGGGTACTTTTCAGAATATGAAGCAGTAGCCAAAGAATCAGCTATAACATTTCCAACCCTATGAATATGTTCGTATCTGATGCTTTCAAATCCCAATGTTAAAGCCTTTAGGGCCCTTAAATACTTCACTAAATGATTTTTTTTCCTCGAACTAACCAGATGCATGATTTATGAGGAGTTGTGAATCACTTATCAGCCTTAATTGTTTGGCCCCATAAATTTTACCAAGTCTCAACCCTAACAAAGCATCTTCGTACTCGGCCTTATTATTTGATAATTTAAATCTGAAACGGATAACTTGATACATGTAAATTCCTTTTGGAAAAATCAGTTGCAATCCTGCCCCACATCCTAATGCACTCGATCATCCATATGTTCGGACCATCCACTCTGACTCGAAGTTTTCTTCATGAACCTCCATATCTGACCGTTCAAAATGGAACTCAACTAAAAAATCCTCTAAGGCTTCTCCTTTAATGGCAATCATAGGCTCTAATTTAATATCGAAATCTCTCAATTTAACCGACCACTTAGTCATTCTTTCGAATATATCAGGCCTTTATAACATGTTTTTTCAATGGAAAAGATGTTCATACAACGATAGAATGAGCCTGAAAATAATGTCTCATTTCACGCGCAGCGGTTACTAGTGCAAATTCTAATTTTCTAACTTTAAATAGCATTTCTCAGTATCCAAAAGACTTTTACTAATATAATACACATGTCTTATGAAATTATCTTCCTCTCGAATCAAAACAACACTCACAACATAAACTCACATCGTCAAATAAACATACAGCCTTTCCCCCAAATTTGGCTTTGTCAAACTTTCTAGAGAAGAAAACTACTTTTTGATCCAAAGAAAAGCCTCAGAATATTCTGGGGTCTAGTTAAAGAAACTTGCTCTTCTCAACATTTGGAAAAAAAGGGCACATTTTTCCGGCGATCGTGATATGAATCTATTCAAAGCTGCTAATCTACCCGTTAAAATTTGTACTTCTTTGATTGTCCGAGGAGGTTCCATGGTATTCAAAGTATTTAGTTATATTGGATTAGCTTCCATCCCACGCTCATTGATCATGTACCTAATAATTTTTTAAATCTTACTCCGAATGTACATTTTTCTAGATTCATCTTCAAATTTACCTTTGCCAGTTTAGCGAATGTTTCTTCTAGATCTATCAAGTGGTTCTTATATCTTGTGTTTTTTATCAACATGTCATCTATATATACTTCAACGTTTCTCCCAATCTGAGTCTCAAAAGCTTTGTTTACCAAACATTGATAAGTCGCTCTAGTATTTTTCAACCCAAACAATATTAGCTTATAACAATATAAACCATTTTCGCTGATAAAATTGGTACATTCTTGATCATTTGGATCCATTTGGATTTGATTGTATCCGGCATACACATCCATAAAAGAAATTAACCGATTCCCTGAAGTCGGGTCCACTAATTGATCTATATGTAGAACCGGAAAATAATCTTTTGGACATGATATGTTTAGATCAGTAAAATCTACACACATCTGCCATTTGTCGTTCTTCTTCTTTGCCAAAATTGGATTAGCAGTCCATAAAGGATATTGTTACTCGTGTATGTTCCCAACCTTAGATAAATAATCCACTTCTACTAGGATAGCCTCAGAATTTTCTTACTAAATGATCGGACGGACATTGTTCCGTACTGCTAACCTATGACAAATGATATCAGCAGGACTTCTGTCACATCTTATGTACACCAAGCGAATAAGTGTAACTTGATTGACAAAAATTGAATTAATTTCTCCTTCACCTCCAAAGAAAGATTTGTGCCGATTTTTAGACTTTTACCCTAAGAGAAAGTATGATCCTCGAAACTTTCATCTGGGACTATAAACCCGGAGGTCTGACTCAGATCATCTACGGGGTCGGATCCCAAGTAATACCCATTGGATTGCTATTCATTTTTTGACCCAGCCCCCCTGCTTTGGTTTGGGTCCAACGTCATTCGATAACATTCTTTTGTCGTCTTTTGACTGATTTTGACTGTTCCTACATTGTTTCCTACGATACACTTCAAACATTGATGAATAGTTTATGGTGTATTATGCATTCTAGAAAGCCATAACCTTCAAAAATTGCATTGTAAGATGTTGGAGCGTCTACCATAATAAAAGAAACTGTCACCACCTTTTTAAATGGTCCTCAACCTAATCTGACTCTCCCCTCAAATTATCCTACCACTTGAGTCGTTATCCCTAGTAAACCCCATAATTGTCCGATTAGATCGAAGGATTGTTAGTGGATTTTTTATCTGACTAAAGTAATCATAAACATGATGTTAGATGAGTTGCCAGTATCAATTAAAATTCTTCGTATCTAATCCCCCACAATTTCTTCTACAATAATAACTTCATACTCATGCAGAACAGCTACATCCCTCATATCATCATCTTCAAAACAAAGTATTGGATATGGATTTCTGTATAAATGTGGTGAAGCTCCCATCTCCAACTGAGTCGTTAAACTAACAATTTGCCTCTTTCGAGAATAATTCGATGTCTCTGAAATAATATCTCCTCCAAAAATTGTTATTGATTCAAATAAAGCACATAATTCACTAACCTTTCCTCTTATGATTTGCTCTTCCACCATATTTATGTTGTTTTTGTCTTGTTTTGGTTCTAAATACGTTGTAGAGTTATCAAACGCATCAATAAATTCTTCATCAATAGGCTCTAAGATCATTAAAGCATCCTCCTACTTTGGAGTATTTTCTTGTTTTGGAGCAACCAATGAATTCTTCTTCACAAATGTTGTCAGCTTCCTATTTTCAAACAAATCATGTCTCTTTCTTCAACGCCGCACAATCTTTGGTATCATGCCCAAAATCCTCATGATATTTGCAATACCTATTGTTTATATTCTCGCTTGGAGTTTATATTGGGAAAAGCTTACAAAATTGCACATGTGGATGTGTTCTCTCGAATATTATCGCTACACATTCATTTAGTTTGGAAAAATGGGATAGTCAGAACCATTTGTTTGATATTGGTCAGACATATTACCGAGTATTAAAAACTGGCACATATTCTTTCATTTTTAGAGGTGCATGAACTATTGTTTGAACTGGTGCTTGAGGTCGGACAAATTTTATTGGTTGCGAACTATTTCGTGGTGCCATCTAATTCTGACAAAACTGGTTTAGTTCAATCTGTGCCCAAGAACTCTTTTCCGATGCTTGGGTTTCTTCCATTAATTTTTTTTCTACTTGATCCAGCAAAACCCCAAATGTCATGGCTTGTTTTTCAGTAATATTATCCTTCAAAACTCCTTGAAGTAATCTTATCCGAAAAGGTGCTAGGGCCACTTTATCCTCACAACTTTCCCAATCAGTTTTTGTTTTGATAAAACAGTTTATGTACTTCTTATGGCTCTCCCCTACCTTTTTCCGACAATAAATTATCGTATCACCATTCGCGCGGAAATTTTTATTTCCCACGAAATGCTGGCGAAAGATATTCCAGAACATGTCAAAGTTTCTAATACAACTCCGAGGAAAACGATTATACCACTTTAAAGTTGTAATCTTGAAGGTTTGGGATAAAGCTCCACATAGAATTTTGTCCTCATCATCATAGTTGATCATGCAGTTCTTAAATTATTCGATGTGGTTATCCTGATCTTGTGTTCCGTCAAACTTTTCCAGTTTTGAAATATCAAACCACTTAGGTAAATGCCCAGAAATAATTTCCAGAGAGTGGAAATGATCTCCAATTATGACCCATCTATATATAATTACCCTATGACCTTTGTTCGTTGTCGTACATAATCACTCTTCGGATAGATAGGTAAACTGATTACTCACACAATTTTAAGGTTATGGCTTCCCGAACGAATCTATATGTGAGTGTTTTCTTGTTCCCTCCTAATAATATTCACAGACATCTTATTCTCCTCAGACTCGAGTCTTTTTTTTATCTTGTTAATTATTTTCTTTCTTCGAACCCTTAGCTCGGTGAGATGTCCAACAATCATCTTTTTTCCTTCTCAAATTCCTTTTTGTGTAATGTTTTTTGGATGTCGATTATCCATTTATGGGGAAAAAGATTCATTTGTATCATAGGATGAATAATTGCTAGAGTCAGCTGATTCATAACGATTCTTAGATTTCACCATTCTCTTTAAAGAGTAACGATCTCTCATTTGATGTCTTTCATCTGTCCGATGAGCATTGTCCATGCAATATTTTTTCAGTTATTTTTTCTCTTCGGATTTCATATTTGAGCATTTGTGAACTCTGTTTCATTTCCTTCTCAGCATTCACAATAATTCATTCCTCCGAGCTACTAAAGCGCATTTTTCTAGCAGCTCTTCGGAAAATTGGTCACTATTGTTCCTTTCGTTCATCAAAACCATTTTCTTCTCGATAAGGAGATCTCTAGACGGACCTCCGACCACACGATTCTTCGTGCCAGATTCTAATCCTCTAAACATTTCTGCATCCATTACTCTCATAGTGTTTTAATATAAGATTAAAGGTTTTGGAAATATAATTTAGGGTACCAATCGTTTTCCCACAGACGGCGCCAATAACAAGATCAGAGATTTCTTAGTTGAGTGTTTTGTTTGTACTTTGTGCGTATGAGGACTGTCACGATAATGTTCGTATATTGGTATTTCTAAAGAGAGAAGTGGAATTATTAGAGAGAGAAGGAGACAAAGGGAAAAATCAAGTAATAATTGTCTAATGATTGGATCATTTCCCAAAAAAATATTGTCCTTTATATAGTACAAGAGGTAGGTTTCCAAATTACACATTTACCCATCCTTATACACGTGTCTTTCAGTCATTACTTCAATGGTTATAAACATACACCTTAGATATTACATTTGACCCTATCAATTTATATATTTGTCAAGTTTTGTACTCAATACTTTATTACATCAAATTAATCCTTTTATTTATCTTATTTAGCTCAGTTATCATAACATTTTTCTCCTATTATGGTTAATATTAATAGTAAATGTGACAACTTATGAGGCATATGATGTGGCACGTAGACGAGTACTATTGAGCAAGTGTTTGGAGATCATTAGTGAGATGAAAAAATATTGTTTAGGCCTACGTGACATTTCTTATGCGATCACACGTTCAAGAGATTAAACGTGTAAAGTTCTAAAATGTGGGGGATTACTAAAAGATAAAAGTGAACAAATGAGGCTATTTTGAGACAAATTTGAAACATGGGGGACTAGTGACGATTTTTAGCCTAAAAAAACTATATGTTATATAATGATAAGGGTGAAACTGACAATTCAATTATCAAACCCACTTAGAGAAGAAACTCATTGGACTATATCATGGATGTAAAAAAAGAATTAGAAAAAATAGACTACGTTTTAACAACACGATTATTGCAATACATGAGAACCACTTAATTTAATTTTTTCAGTCATTTGGTATATTTGAGTTTATCTTATCTAAAAAGCATCATTAGTCACCGAAATTGGTCACGTAAAATCAAAACGGCCAGTATTACATCTGTGGTCATTCACGATAACACATATGTAAAAAAATCAACCAAAAATAACTATGAATTTAACAAAAATGATCAGTACCGACGGTTTTCAAAAAAGTGACCAACCCCGATGAATATGATTTTTGGCCTATTATTTTTTTTCGCAATGAGAATTTTATGCGTAAAATATAAAAAATATATATATATTCTATTGTCTTCCTCCGTTGAATATTATTATTTTATTTTCTAATTCATGAATTTCTCTAATTGAATTTTCCTACACCATATAAGAATATTTAAACTACTTATAAATTTTATAATATATATATATTGTTTATTTTGGATGAATCGAGACCGTACGTGTTATGAAATGAATAATCTAAATCCGTTTCACCTTTGCTCCAAATCAATTTTAAAATTTACATTCGTTTATTACACATCAAAAAGGATAAACTCCACAAAAACGGAATGGATTCTAACATTTCAAAAAATGTTACCTGCTTAATTAAGAGACATGGGTTGATCAACTTTGGACTAATGACAATGTGGTACCATTAACAAAAAAAAAATTACATAACGAGACAACCGATTCAAAAAGTCTTAAGAATATTCAAATAGTAAATCAGAAGAATATGATTGGGAAAGATATGGTTGTTTGCCTATGATTGAATGAAGGTGGTTCTGATGACAAAAGTGCTTGGATGATATTTATTACTCCACTAAACAATGCTAAATGTCATGGTTGATGATAGAGTGAAACAAGGAAGAAGATCTTTCAATATAAGATTTGGCGGAGAAGAAGGACAAAAACAGAAGAGCAGTGCCGTCGAATCGAGCAAGTAGCCTTTCTTGTCTCCCAATTGATGGGACAAAAACCATTTGCTTAGTCAATGCATTTAACAAAAAAAATCTCAAATCCAACCAATTTGGAGAGGTTGTATCTATAGTGGTTCCTTTTCCAGTAGGTCAGTAATTATAATTATACGGTGTGAGCTTCGTTTTAAGCTATGGTGGTGTACACTAGTATAGCTTTTTATACGGGATAATTGTATTTTTTGGTCCCATTCAATCCCATTTAACATGTGGTTTAAAAATATCATATGGGGCTTAAAAAGATCTTTCTTGTTTTATTCTAGCTATCGTTCTAGTTATTAGCATTCAATATTATTTATTGTTTTCTCTGGTTCGGATAAAAATAATTATTATATGTTTTAATATTTGTTCAAAATGTTGGAATGTCAACATTAAAATTAAATGTATATGGACTGTGTTAAAATCTGTTTGGGCTATTTAATATTAGTCCGATATACACTTTTAGAAAATATGCATCAAACCTTTTGCGTTACTTTTTACCACATTGTATATATACATAGTAATTGTGACATGTTGTTGAATGGTGAAGATAAAAGAGACACAATTCTCTCAACATGGTATCAGAGCTCCAGACCCATACTGAACACGACGTGAGTGAAATTCTCGAAGGATGTAGAACATGATGAACCAGCAGTCGTTCTCAAGCTGAATGATCTGCTTTTTGAGATCACTCATGTGACCTAGTTCAGTTTTCTCATGGTTCATCAAGCAGAGCGACTTGATTGGAGTGTATCAAGACAGTGATACTTGATTTGGAGGGGTATTAAAGAACAAGGCAGTGTGGTGATATGAGTGAGTTGATAGATATCCGTTGTAATGCTATATAGGCCAGGTGGGGAAGCGACCTGATTAGAATGAACGAATGAAAAATAAATTGAGAGGAGGCTAAGTGGTACTTGGTTCGAGAGGAGGATTGTACAATAGTACATTTAACACCATCTGTTTCTCCTGCTCCTGGTTCCAATCCATCTCCTGATCACGGTATGCCTTATCCTCTCACTCATTGACAGTTCTCATTTTTCGTTGGCACCGCTCTTTTCTTGCAGCTATTACCTCTATGGATGAGCCTAAGTCATTCCGAGAGGCTATGCAACATGTTAGTTGGAGAGAGGAAATGCAACAGGATCAAGAACTATAGGATAATTGATGTAGCCCAGAAAGTCCAAACAAAAGCCTTGTTTATTTTATTTTATTCAAATATATTATGTATTTAAATCAAATCTAATTATATTAAGATTTGATTTGATTTTATTTTATTTTATTTTAGAATATTTATTTTATTTCCTTGTATTCTAATTTAGGCTTTTGAGAAGCTATTATATAAAGCCTCTTATGCCTTAAGTTATTTGATATTTTTGGAGTAATAGATTTTTTTATCTCTGAAAATTTCACTCTTTGTTACCCTTAGATTAGGGTTTCAACATGTTACTCTTGAATTAGGGTTTCATCTATCGTTGCTTCTTCTTCTATTTCCGCCGCGTCATCAATTTGGTATCAGATCCCCAGGTTCCTGCTACGGGTCAAGCATGTTTCTGAATCCTGATTTCATCTGATTCAAGGTTTAAATAAGAGAACAACACACGGTCATGAAGATCGGAAAGATCGTTTGAGTATGAGGAGGGATACCAACCGTTTCAATGACGATCATATTGACCGGTTACTAAAGGAGTTTAAATTAGCTACCAATCGTCGAATCAACGTAAATATTGCTTATCGAGATGCTGTCTCAGGCTATGAAGAGGTTTTCAAAACTATTTTTTTTCATCAACTGGACATGGGGATGTTGTCTTCAGGCTATGAAAAGGTTTTCGAAACTATTTTTTCCTTCAACTGGATGACTTCAATGTGACTTCGAATAAGGAACACTCGAGAAGAATTATCTTATTCCGATAAGGTCAACAATTATAATTCCCAATGTAACGATTGAATAAAATAAAATAAATAATTTGGGTTCTTAATGGTGATGGTGCTGTGAATTCGAGGACGAATTCTTGTCAACCAGGAGAGGATGATGTAGCCCAGAAAGTCCAAACAAAAGCCTTGTTTATTTGATGACGCGGCGGAAACAAAAGAAGAAGAAACGATAGATGAAACCCTAATTCAAGAGTAACATGTTGAAACCCTAATCTAAGGGTAACAAAGAGTGAAATTTTCAGAGATAAAAAAATCTATTATTCCAAAAACTTCAAATAACTTAAGGCATAAGAGGCTTTATATAATAGCTTCTCAAAACCCTAAATTAGAATACAAGGAAATAAAATAAATATTCTAAAATAAAATAAAATCAAATAAAATCAAATCTTAATATAATTAAATTTGATCTAAATACATAAGATATTTGAATACAATAAAATAAAATAAACAAGGCTTTTGTTTGGACTTTCTGGGCTACATCAATAATCATACCTGGACTTTGGCACATCTACCTCCAGGAAAGCTTTAGGGAGTCAGATGATTAATAAAATTAAATATCATGCTGATGGGAGAGTAAAGCGCCTCAAAGCTCGTTTGGTCGTGTTTGGTAATCACCAAGTAGAAGGGGGTGATTATACGAAGACTTTTGCCTTTGTTGCCAAGATGGTTATAGTAGATCTTTTCTTAGCGGTTGCGGCAGCTCAGAATTTAGAGGTACATCAGATAGATGTACACAATGCATTTCTGCATGACGATCTAGATGAGGAGGTTTACATGAAAATTCCTCTAGGTTTTGGCAGAGGGAGCGAATGGTAGTATTGTTTCCTTCATAAATCGTCGTATGGCCTGAAGCAGGCACCTCAGTGTTGGTTTTCCAAGTTAGTGGTTGCACTGAAGAGGTATAGGTTTGTTCAGTTCTATTTAGATTATTCTTTATTCTCTTATTCCACGAGTGGTTGTTGTATGCATGTTTTGGCGTACGTTGATGATCTTATTCTATATGAGAATGACCCTAATGCATTGGTGGAGTTTGAGAAATACTTGAGGACTTGCTTTCATATGAAGGACTTAGGTCATCTCAAATATTTTCTTGGAGTTGAAGTAGCACAGAGTCCCACGGGTTCTTAGGCAGGTTTACTTGGCAGAAAGCCTCCACCATTTCCCATGGAGAAAAACCACCAACTCGACAAGAGCGAGTCAGCGCTACTCATTGTCGGGTTCGCGTAACCATGTTGGTGGAGAGACTGATTTATCTAGCGTTTACACGGCCATACATTTGTTTTCCAATACATATTTTATCTTAGTCTCCATAGAAACCACAAGAGGATCATTGGCAGGCTGCCTTACGAGTTGTTCGTTATTTGAAAAGGAGCGTGGGTCATGGAATTCTTCTGCCGAGTAGTTGTAATCTCACTTTGGCAGGCTCGTGTGACTATGATTGGACTGGTTGTCCTAAGAATCAGTGCAATGTGAGTGGTTGGACGATGTTCTTATGTGATTCCCCTATTTCTTGGAAGACTAAGAAATAAGGTGTTATTGCATTGTCTTCCGCTGAAGTAGAGTACCGATCTATGGTGGGATTGACTTGTGAGTTGAAGTGATTGCATAGTTTGATCAAAGATTTTGGGGTCTCACACTCAGTGGCTATGAAAGTTTTCTGTGATAGTCAGTCGGCTTTACATCTTTCCTAGAATCACGTGTTCCATGAGCGTTCAAAGAATATTGAAGTAGATTGTCATTTTCTACGAGATACGATACTTGATTGGGTTATTGGCGCATCTCATATGTCCACTCAGTCTCAGCTTGCAGACATCTCAGTTTTTGCTTGGAAAGTTAGGCATTCATAATCTTCATGGTCCAACTTGAGAAGGGGGGGGGGGTGTTAGAGTGTCAGGATTAGAATCAAATGTATATGGGATGTGTTAAAATGTATATGCTATTTAATATTAGTATGATTTATATATTTTAGGAAATAGAGATTCAACCATCTGCGTTACTTTTTGTCATACTGTATATATACATTGTAATTGTCACCTATTGTTGAAGGTGAAGGGTGAAGATATAAGTGACACAATTCTCTCGACATGCTATCAGAGATCCAAGCCCACACATAATGCAATATGAGTGAAATTCTCGAAGAATATCGCTCATGATGAACCAACAACCGTGCTCAAGGTGAATGAGACACAATTCTCTCAACACAAAATTATTATATATAATTATTTTATTTTTTAAAAACAAATTATATATATATATATGTATATTTATTAATAATTTATTATTTTAAATTAAATATATATATATATATATATAAAATATCAAGAATATCAGTTTTAAATTTTTTCTTTGGTCACTCTAAAATAAACGAACGTTTAGAGTTTTTCAATAACATTTTTTACTTGAATCATATTTATTTTTTTATTTAAATTTTCATTTTTAAATATTTTCTAACATTTTTCAAAAATCTACATTTTTTGAAGTTTAATGCTTTAAATTACTTGTAGATTGTAAATGATGGTTAGTTAAATATATATGGTGAGCTTATAAAACTATTTCGTTGAATGTGGTGTAAAATATGAAATTTTCAATTGTTGATTAAATTTTTTTGGTTAATTTTGTTTTTCACGATTACACTCATGTCGACCAAACTCGTTGATATTTGTCAAGAGACACACCTAATATCGATCAACCCCATAATATAGTAGATTTTTTATTTTTTAATGAATTTACAGGTTTTTGTGTAGAAAATTATATGTGGACCAATTTTGTTAGCATTAGGTGTTTAATATACTTATTTTAAACACCTAAAATTAGGTTTTTTTGTACAAATACCTGAAATTTAACTTTCACATGGTTTTTATAAAAAAAACTACAATTTAAGTTTCAAAATGTTTTGAACGAAACAAAACTAATGTCGACAAATTTGGTCGACTTGTAGGTTTTGTAAGTTTTTCAAGTTTTTTGTTTTTCATTTTTATTATATAGAGTATATTTAGGATTGTGAAGCCTTCGATCATGTGTTTATTAGATATAGAAAGAATACATAACATCCATTGTTGATTTTTCCACTTTTTAGATTCAATGAATGTATCGTTTTGTGAATTTTGTTTGCTTTTTTGATTTTTTTTTCATTTCTAGTATATATAGTATAGTTTGGACTCTGAAGTCTTAGATCATATGTTTTTTGGATTTGTGACGATTGACCTAAAATCTATTGTTGATTCTATTATTTTCCAGATTTGATAAATGTATAATTTTATTGGATTTTGTTTGATTTTCTAAGTTTTCAAGTTTTCAAATTTTTTATTTTGACTTTTAGTATAAAACGTATAGTTTGGATTGTGAAACCTTAGATAATGTGTATTTTAATTTGAAGAAAAATTATATAAAATGTACTTGTTTGAGTTGATAATAAAAAATAAGCATTTCCTTATGATCAATTTTTATACAAAATTTTAAATCATATTTTGTTTTTTGTTTTGTGGAAATGAGACGTTTAGCTTTTAGCTTTATATATTTATAATTTTATATATTTTGTAATACATATATATATTATGTTACAAGTTACATAAGTATAGTCGTATCGTACGAGTTTTTTTTTCGGAGGAAACCCGCAGCCGCTATTCAGAGTGCAATGAGTGCACACAGGGTTTACCCTCAGTCTGACGCGATAGCCTACAAACCAACGCCAGAAGGTATACCGCACAAGGTGACAGGCTCAGCCGAGAAAGCGTATGTAGAGGTACTCGAACTCATGACCTTTTGGTCATAAAAATGTCATATTCAACCAACTCGGCTACCCTTGGGGCTCGTATCGTACGAGTTGTACCATATAAGTATTGATTTGTATTTTATAATTTATTAAATATAATTTATTAAATTAATAGGATACCATTTTTGTTATAATTTTAATATTATTAAACTCTTTTTTTGTTCATCTAATTTTTTATTCATTTTTAACACCAATTTTTTATCGAATGCTTTTATGATTTTAAACCGTTTATGACATAACTTCCTAAACTTTTGGAAGTCACAAATACCAATAATCTAAATATTTATAATTTTTCGTAGATATTTTTTATTGAATTTTTAAATTCTCATGTAATTAACATTTTAGTCATTTGTTAATTTTTTTAATCAAGTATAATTAATTTTGTGAACCAAATATATATATATTTTCTAAGACAATTACAATATATTAAACATTTTGTTGATTAAAACTTTGAAAACAAAATATTGCGTTAATTATGATTTTATAGGTAAAAATAAAATTATGGTTCATTTATGGTTCTATTAGCAACCCTGAAGTTTCTTCCATTTTTCAATGATTTTTGTGATTACTTCAATACATTTGTAGCATTTCTGTCTTTTAAATTCGATAATTCTAATACTCATAGTATATGTTCAGATTTATGGGGTTATATGTTTTTACAAAATGGTTATAAAATTTTTGAGCATAAGAAAATTATTGGTTCTTTAAAAGATAAAGTTTTACCGATAAAGTTGTAAAAAACTTACGGGGTTATATTTTTTTACAAAATGATCCTACAAAATATTTTAGAAATTAACAAAATATTTTTTTTGTCAAACCAACAAAATAAAATTATAAGTATTTTACAACCTATAAAAAATATTGTTGAAAAATAAGTCTTCTAGCTTTTCTTTCCGCAAATTCATCCATAATTTTTTCATAATCGAGATTATCAATCATATCCTTCTCAACATATATCATTGATAATCCATTCAACCGGTCCTGATACATTATAGAGCGAAGATAGTTTTTTTATCAACTTCAACTTTGAAAAAAACAATCAGCAGGTGCAACTGAACCTCGAATTGTTAACAATGTCCAATAAACAATAATTTCATTTGGATAACAACCTTCCATTCTTTTCATAAAGATCAACACATCAATAACCCATTTGATTTCTATTGGAAACACTTCTTTTAGAAGATTCAACTCCATAAATAAATATTTTCCATCTACATATGAAAGTGTACAATGTGTCAAAAATGCTTCAAGCTTAACACAAGATCTCATCAATTCTTCGTCACTAGTTGACTTAAGCTTCTTCAAATCAAACAAAAATGTAACATTGTTTTCGTAACTTTTTGAACTGATAAAATTTTTCTTCAATAGAAACAATAGCTTGATCCATGATGTTTACGAAGTAATCCACCCTAAACCCTTCCTCGCCTTGTAATACCATATTGTCACCATCTTTTCCACATCTATATCAAAATGTATTTTCCTTTTTCTGTTACGTTTTGGCTTCTCACAAAATGCAGGTTTGACTCCTATATCATTTGAAATATGTATTGCATCAACTCTTGCTTTATCAAAACTTGTTTCTCTATATTCTTTAAAAATGAGAGTTGCCATCTTAGTTAGGAAATAACAACATCAATTTCCATATCTTCTGATTGTAAAGTCTTGCTTACTATGTTAACAGCAAAAAAAAGCTCATGCCAAATAATTATTCTAAATAAGAAATCAAACCTTCCAATTCCATGTGATTCACTTTCAGCAAGACATTCAGCTTCACTTCTATGTATTGGATTATCACTATTTTCAGCTAGAAAGAATAAAACTTCTCAAATTTTTGGAGCTTGAAATCTTATAGGCTTCACACTATCAATTCGACTCTCCCATCGAGTTTGTATTAATGGTTTAAGTGTTATACCATTCACCATCTCCTTGAATATCTCTGTATTCTCAGTTAAAGCTGAAAATAGAAAATAAATACGTAAAACAATCCCAAAAAAATAGTCCGCTTTTGCAAATGAGGAGGTCATATCACAAAGCACTAGATAAAGGCTATGACATCCACATTTAGTATAACATACTCTTGGATTCATTTTAAGTAATATACTTTGTACCCATTTATATTTTCCATTCGTATTTGCTCCATCATCATAGCCTTGTCCTTTTGCATCTTCGATTTTCAACTTAAGACAACCAATACCTCTCGTAAGATGTCGAAAACCCTTTTTATGCATAAGTGACCTCTAAAAATTTAAAAAAATCTTAAATTTTGGGTGCGAGTGCAGAAATATCCATACATCGAATAAGAAGAGCCATTTGTTCTATACGGCTGATATCAAGAGTACAATCAAGAATTACAAAAAATACCTTGCATTGTGAATCTTCTCAATAATCATCATTTTGATCTCATCTGCAAACATCACAATCAGCTCATTCTGAATTTTATGACTAAGCCAATGATATTGGCTTTCACCTTTTTCGAATCGCCTAAGATGTTCTTTCATCACTGGATCAAATTTTACAATCCCTTCAACTATACCTAAATTTTTTCCATTATTCACATAATCAATTTTCTTAGTTTTTCACGAAATGCTATATTTTGGTTTGGCAAATGTCTCAACAAGTGCAACTCTTCTCAACAAAATATATCTCTAATGCTTTTTATCATTTTTAATGTCTTTAAGCATATGCTTATCAATAGTTGCATTATTTTGAAGTCTCAAAGAAATTTGATCGAAGTTTACTATTATTGATTAAGAGGATTAATCTGAAGTCTGCATTGAATGAAGATAAGACAATACATGTAGCAGACATCATGAAACTGTGCCACTACCTGACAGGTTGTACCTGTATCCGAGGGACTACTACCATTACCATTTTGGATGTGTAGTTTTTTATTGCTAATGAGACCTTGGTGTATTATGGTTAAAATCATTGACGTTATATATAATAAAAAAGAGAATATTGAAGTCGGTGAGCTGAAATCATACAGAAATTTTAATACAGAGAGAAAGTTGGTTGCTTGTATGGTTTTAGAGAGAGAAGTGAGATTGAATATAAACATTAAAAATAATTGAAGTTATTTTTATAATCTATCTCTATATGGAATATATGTTTGTTGTATATGTTAGGTGCGACCAAAAGTCCCACATCCCACATCGGTTAAACATGGGAAGAAAGATCAGTATATAAGTTAAGAATACATCTCCATTAGTATGAGGCCTTTTGGAAGTGGTGCAAAAGCAACTATTTTCTATTTTCTAATTCCATAAATATTTTAACGAATAAAATTTCGGCTAACATTTTTTAAGCTTCCGCAACAACTGAATTTTCTATTGCGATTATTCTGAACTAGGCCGCAAACCTTTTAAATTCAATTTACTAATAAGATACAATATACCAATCAAATGGTATACACCATTACTCTTAAAGAGGCAAATTTAGATTTTTTCTAATATATAAATTTGAAGATAAACTTCATTATAAATTAGATCCGATGCTTGTTCAAATGATGCGGCTATTTTCAAATGATAAAAACTAAAAAGCTACAAACAACAAGCAATAAACAACTACTACCAAGTACCAACCAATAAAATATATATTTTTTCTTTCCTAACCCATGATTGTGACAACACAATAGTGTAATAATACAAAATCAAAGTTAAACTTAATAAAAAGGTTAGTGAATATGAAAAATCATTTGAAATTTCATTGTTAAATTTAGGCACTCTCTTAATATTGTTTCTCATACAAACAGATACATGGCTGTGATGTGACCATAAGAAACGGAAGACACAAAAAGATTAAGGCCACGTGGTCGAGCGAATGACCTTGATGAGAGGCTACAACACGGGTCCCTATTTTTGGCACCATTACTTAAATCTCTTAATCAAATTTAGGACCGTATTAAAGAACATTTGTTTATTTTTAATCTGTATATATAAACTAAAAAGAAAAGGAAAACTCTTTACACCCTTCAATAGTACTTTGATATTTTAAATTATAGAGTTGAGCTTGGTACGATAGATTATAATTAGAACAGAGCTGCATTGCATGTATGATTTAAGTATGTTCGGAAGAAAAAACTATTCTTTTTATTGCCTTTTTAATTGCATCACTAAGGAATGTGATATCTTGAGAAATTTGTTTTTTTTATGTAATTATATTAAATTATCGAAACTTAAGTATTATAAACTTATTAAATATATTAGTTATCAAAATTTGAAATTGGTTATCAAATCCTAAAAAAATAAAATCTTTAATTTCAATATATATGAATAAATAAATGAAAAAAAATAATAACTTGAGTTAAATGAAAGTGGGTTCACAATGCTTGTTCACTTCTAGAAAATAAAAAAGGACATTTTTTCTATTTTGAGAAGATTTTTCGTTTGCGTTTCTCGATTTTACTTTTGAAGCATCTTCAAATAGAGTTGAGAGACTAAACCTCGTATAAATTTGAATTATCAAAAGATCAAAAAGCTTAATTTCAAGACAGACAATTTATTTGGCTATTTGAGGTTCAAGAGTTAGGCAGAAGATTCTCCCTATAAATAACATACCCATCCAACAACCAAGTGGAAGATTCAATTGACAAATGCATCGATTCAGAGAAAATTTAATCAAGACCTGAAGTAGATTAAGTCTTTCTATTTGAGAGTTTTAACCCCATACCCTAATTCTTTCGAGAAACAAAAAATATATGACTCTTGGCATGGAAGAAGATTTAGAGATTCAACTAAACCAAATAAACAATGACACCCAGTCATTATCATAGAAGAACATTGTCAATCAAGAACAACAAGTTGGAGATACGTCCAAAAATTCAGGATTTGACCACCATTTCCCTCCTCTCAACAACAAGTTATGAACGCTCATTTCATTCACAACAAGATGACATACAAAGAAGTAGTTCACCCAAAATCAAACCCCAAGATTGTTACTCACAAGGACGTCTTGATCGGCAGCAAAGAAGGATTCAAGTTTGTAAGTTTCACAGAAAAAGACAAGTCCCTCCTACTCAACTCTTCAATATATACTTTGGTTGCCAATTTTTCCATAGGTAGACCAACTGTAACTGTTATAAATGAATTTTAGACAAACTTAATCTTAAAGGTGAAGTAAATAAATCTGTGTTTGATAAATGGCATGTATTCTTAGAATTAACTCTATTAGATAATTTAAAAATTCTACGGAGTAGGAATGTTTGGTATTTTGACCAACATTCCATAAGACTTATCAAATGGGACCCAAATTTCAACACAAAAAAGGAAAGTCCAATTACCCTTGTGTGGGTAACATTCTCTAAACTGCCAATATACCTTTACAACATAGACATCATCAAAGATATACAAAATAATTTAGGTAACCCTTTAGACATATGGATACCTTCCAAAAATCTAGCCAAACACGACTATTGTGAGGCTTGTATAAATATTGATGTATCCAAGCCCGTCAACCAAAAGATTTGGATGTAATTTGGTGACCATGATGGGCACTGGATATACATTGTGGTAATACACCAATATATTTCCTAACCTATCACCACCTGGGTCACAATAGTCAAAATTGTAAAATGATCAATAAAAAACCTGAAACTTCTAAAGAAAGCAATTTAACTAATTCTATTGATCAAATGGTGGAAATATATATATATATATATATATATATATATATATATATATATATATAATATTAGGGCTTCTACGATGAAATCAATAGTTTTCAAAGAACCTCAAATTCACTCAATAATTCCATTACAAAAAACATGAGAGAACTGTCAAAGATAATATTATTGGTGAAGATGATATACAAACCCAATAAACTAGAAAACATAACGCACATCAAACCATTGTAAATGAAAACCCTCTCTTTGAGCACAATATTGAAATTATTGATGCTCTTTAATTTATTGATACTAGAAATGTATATCAATGTCTGAACACCTCATCTGATGATAAGGATATCTCAAATTCCCCTCAATATACCTTAACTGGTAGCCTTCCAACCTCTCATAATACACAAAGAAACATGGATCCTGAGCTTAATGTTTTAAATCAGAAAGGCAAAATACTTAAACCTACAGAATTGTTTAGTTCTCATATAACAAGTGATTCTAAAGAGATTCGAAGACTAAAGCATTTAGGTATTTCTGAGAAAATTGAGTTCTTGGCTATCCATGAACCCATGATATCTGATAATAATTTTGATCAAACTATAAAAAAATTAATTTTCACCATGGACTTGCTAAATTTAGTAAACGAAATTGGGCCATGTGGCAGAACCACTTTAAGGTGAATATAGTTTGTGATGAAGAACAACTTATTCACCGTAAAGTTTCTCACCAAAACTTGAATAATTTTTTTTTAATGTCTCTGTCATTTATGCAAAATGTTCTAGACTTAATAATCTCTTTCTTCGCGAGAGTTTGAGAAAATAATCCAGAAATCCACTATAATGGATTTTCTTGGGTGATTTTAATTGCATAACTAACTCTTGTGGGCAATTGTCTTGTTCAACCTTGTGTTTACAAAGTCTTGATGACTTCAATAACACCATATGTGATTGTTCCATTGAATATCTTGGATTTACAGGATCTTCGTTCACTTAGACCAATAATAATAATAATTAGAGAAGACTTAATCGTGTTCTCATTAACAAAAAAAGAGAGAGCTTACTTTAATACAATCCAAATAAAACATCTAGATAAAACCTGCTATGATCATGATCATTTTCGGATAACTTTAGCAAATAATTATTGTATCCCTTTTTTTTTTTAAATTTCTTAATATGTGCACTCAACATACTGAATTCTTTAAAACTATTGAAGAATCATGGAAAACTCAGGTTTCTGGTGCTTATTTTGTTGAGGAGTTTGGCAACATCATCACCGCTGTTGCCAATGTTGAAGAAGAAATCTGTTTCTATGAAATCAAATTTTAAAATTCCCAAAACATTTAATAAAGAGTTAACTTAAATAAAACCAAATCAAATAAGCTTATTCTCTTGGCAAGAGAAGAAGCTTATTGGGAGTAGAAGAGCTGCATTAACTAGTTCAAGCATTGTGTAAAAACATTGATATTTTTTATAATTTTGTTAAAAAAAACAAAATAATAATAAGGTTAATGATATTAATCACGGTAATGTTTAGATAGAGGACCAAAAGAAAACGAGTGAGCTTGTTGTTGAATAATATACAAATCTCCTTACCAGCAATACCTCAACTAATCAATATGATAATGTTCTTGATAACATTCCTAATATCATCAGTGAATCTGATAACCTTGCTCTTTTAGCCGCCCTTCAATAAATAAAATTCACATGGCTGTAAAATCTTTGAAAACCAATTATGTGGCTAGTCATGATGGCTTTAAATCTATTTTTACCAAACTTATTAAGAAATTATTAAAAATAACATATGTCCTGCCATTATTGACTACTCTTAGGGTATTATTTTCCCTAAAGGTGTTTTTGCTAGAACCATATGGCTGATCCCCAAAATTCATTTTCCCAAACAGTGGAAAGACTTTAGACATATAATTCAGTGGACTGTTTTTAATAGAATCTTGTGCAGAATAATAAATAAAAGACTTAACTTAATCCTGCCAAACATTATCTCCCATGAACAAGGTTGATTTGTTTATGGAAGAAATATTCATGATCAAATCATGCTTACTAATGAAATTATCCATGAAATTAACAAAAAGTCTAGAGGTAATAACATTGTTCTCAAAGTAGATATGAACAAGGCATTTGATAACATTTCCCACAAATTCATCTTGGATATTATGAAAGTATTTGGCTTTCATAATAACTTCATTAATTTAATTAATAACGATATAAATTCTGTGTATTTCTCTATTATGATTAATGGAGAGTTACACGGATTCTTTAAAGGCTTGAATGGTATTAGGAAGGGGGGCCCAATCTCGCTGAGCCTATTTATAATTGGTGAAGAGTTTCTCATAAGAGAAATCAATCACATATTCAATAACAACCTTCAAATGTTGTACAAAAATAGAATCCAAACGAGAGTATATTCTCCAGCGGCTTTGAATAGTAACTCGTCCCTGGACTATCAACTTTGGTGACAGATAGTCCATGGACTTTCAAAAGTCCCTTCGTAGTCCCTAGACTATCCAGTTTGGTGACATATAGTCCCTGGACTTTCAAAAGTCCGTTGGTATTCCATGGACTATCCAGTTTGGATAAAGTTAGTCACATGCGCATGTTTATTAAGGGGACTAACTTTATCAAAAATAGAAAGTCAAAGGACTAAATTTATTGAAAATGAATAGTTGAAGGACTATCTGTCACAAAACATGATAGTCAACACATGCAATAGGATTAACTTTATCCAAACTGGATAGTCGAAGGACTACGAACGGACTTTTAAAAGTCCAGGGACTATCTGTCACTAAGTGCGATAATCCAGGGACGAGTTACTGTTCAAAGCCATTCTCAAGCCTATGCTGATGACTTTGTCATCTTTGCTAATGGATCCAAAAATAATATTATCAGACTTAACCGGTTCTTAAATCTCTATCAAAACTCATCTGGTCAAAGTATCAATAATGACAAATCTAGCTTAATCACTTCTCCAATGCTTAGTACCCGTTTAATTGAACCCATTGAAGAAACCTCTGGTTTTAAGTATAACGCATTGCCTATTAAGTATATTAGCATATATATATTAATAACAATAATATGTATAATAAATATGATGAGTTAGTCCATAAGATTAGACTCAAAATCTTTGAATGAGACCCAATTTATCTGTCATTTGGGGGTAGACTAGTATTGATTCAATTATTACTAATGCCTCTCCCAAATTACTATATTCAATGATGTACCCTTCCTCAAAATGTGATTAACAAAATCAATAACTTATTAAATAGATTTATTTGGGGCTCTAAAGACCAAACAAACACAATTCACTAGTCTAATTGGGATTCTATATGCTTACCTTATAAATAAGATGGTCTCAATGTAGACAAATCATAGATTCACAAGACACTTATGCATGTAAACTCTGGTTTAAAGTCAAAGAAAACACTTTTATTTGGGCTAATATTATGAACTTTATTTATTGTAAAACCATACATCTTTTATAGCTCAATAGCAAAACTAAGGGTTCGTCAACATGGAGAAGATTAACTAAAATTAAAAATATTTTTTAGCCTAACATTCTATTGATTTTAGGTAATGACAAGATGGTGAATATATGGTTCAACAAGACCCATCTTATTCAATTAAATGATCCCGATAATAATAACTCGTACAATTATAATAAAGTTACCAATTTTTAGGTAAATAATAATTATGACATTAATAAGCCGAGAGCTAATAGTACCCCAAGTGATATAAGAAAGATTCTATCTATTAGCATTAATAATAATAGAAATGATACAGCTGTTTGGGCTTTAGAAAATTCTAGTAAATTTGAAACCAAATCAACTTGGAATCATATTAGGTAAAATAATCTATCCTTGTTTGTTTGTCCAAGCTTTGACATAATTATATTCCAACTAAGCTGTATTTTCAAGTCCGGAAAACTTTGTAAGGTTGGATGTGAGTTGATACCAACCTTCAGAAAAAACACTTCTTTTTAGCTTCCAAATATTTATCATGTAACAATATAGAGTTTGTCAATCATCTTTTTGTGATTTATGATATATCATGAAATTTCTGGTGTTATTTTTCTTGTTTATTTGGAATTCAAATTAGCGGATACATGACATTAAATTATATTGTTAGATGTTGGTATTGGTCTCTCACAAAAAACTTACATATTAAAATAATCATTCCTATTGTAATTATGTGCACTATTTATTTTTGTTTTTAGTTTTATAAAAACAAAAAGAAGCATACTCATATTATAATTACACCTGAATATTACTTTATTAAAATCACATAAGTTTTTTTTTGTTTTAACAAGAATAACTCCAAAATATTGTGTCCTGGTGACATTCACATAGCTAGTAACCTAGGCATTTTCTTTCCTCTTGATAAATTTAAAAAAATCATATTTTAAATAAGATTATCATGAGGATAATAGAATAAAAATTAATTGTGACTGTTCTAGCCTTAAGAATGGTAAATCTAGTGTTTCTAGTTTTCTTAAATATCATCATGGTAATATGTTACATCTTAATGGTAGGATTTACGACAAGGTTAATTCATTGACTACTGAAACTTTAGCTCTTCAGATGGTAATATGTTTAGCTCACTAGTACTTAAAAAATACCATTCAATATTGTAGAAACCTGCTTTTCCTAAATATGACTATCAAGCATCTTAAATGCAATATGAAACCCGAATATGATAATATTAAAACCTTAAAACCTCTTAGAGCCATTATGTAACATGAATCGAAATGTTTGAACATTGATTTAGCCATTAATCTTGTTTAACTTCCAACTGACAAGTAGCTAATGTTTAAGTTTCATCTTCAATTGATTAATTATGGAAGCAAGCTCCAGATTTTACTTAAATTGATGTTGGCCTTATTGCTGATTGATGAAGCTGTAAGATATAGATTCATATGAAGCAACTATTATTTTTCAAAAAGTTTGTTTATCATTCAATTCTTGTTTTCCAAGTGTTGTAACTGTAGTGATATGATACATAGAAAATGGTTCTTCTTAATGTAACCTTTTGTTTTCATTCAATAAATTTTATACTTTTGGATTTAAAATAATAATAATATGAAAACACCATAAATTTTTATAAATAAAAATAAAGTATAAATATATTTGTTATGATAATTGATTTACAACTTAAGGTATGAGATAAATCTTAAATCATCTCTTTTGTTTCGATAGTTAGATTTTAAAGTTTTAATTTTTTAAATATAAAAAGCCTCGTAACAAAATATAATCAATATGATATTTATGTGGTTCGGTTTACGAAATACAAGATTTTATTGATGAAAAAATTAAGAGAAATTACAAAACAATTCAATAAACATTAACACATTTTGTATAAAACTTCTCAAAATATAGTACATGTTTTGAGCTATCGGTATTTCTAATACAAATTTTCAGCTTTTAGAATCTCCAAATCTGAAATCCCTTAGTTCCTTCAACGTTATCTCTTTTAAGCTTGATTAAATGTCAAATATATCTTTAATATCTCACACTCTTAAAACAACACTACTATGTATAATTGTTTTCCCTTAATATATATATATATGGTTTTTAATATGGTGTATGTTAGCCCAAACATATATTATACTCATAAAAGCAAGCTAATGTTGTCACAACAAACTTGTACCAATATCCAGATCAATGATTGTGATCAAATGAAACACCAATCAATTATAACAAACTTGAACGATTTTGACACCTCAACCATTATTCATTAAAATCCAAACTCATATATCAAAACACAATTTTAAACTGTTATACAAATAAAAATCAAACATTTGGAGCTAACTCAAGCTTGAATGTTACCTGTTGAGAGTTCATTGATACCGAGACCAAGCTTCACATAACTGAGAATTAACTCATACAAAACCCGAGCTTCACATGGCCTAAACTAATCACATACCAAAATCAAGCTTTCCATGGCTACAAATGAACCAATGCTAAGATTGAGCCTCATGTAGTGGCCGAAGCCGGAATCCATAAAGTGGTCGAATCATTTTTTTGGAAACCAAACTTATTACCAAGCTTGTGTTCCATCTTTAGTTATCTTGAGCCTACATCTAACCAAAATCTCTCACACTCAAAATGAAACAACCTTCAATATGTCATAAATTGAAAATTTTGTTTTTTAAAATTATATTTAAATAAAAATAAACGGTTATAATTTACTTTTTCAAAATTTAAATTAATAAAATAATTTATGAACATATCAATAGAACTATGGACCTTTTGTAATATTTATTGTAAAAACATTATGAAAAAATAAAATAAAATGTTTTTAAACATATCAAAATCCTTTTATGTACATTTGAGCTAATTCTATATTGTATGAGTCATATTATCCACAAAAAATATGAATTATATAAATCTGAATTTATATTTACTAGGTACGTAATCCACATTTAATCCATATTTATTATTTCAAGAGCTTTTAAATCTTGATTTGAATTTTTATAAAGTAAGTTTTAGATTTTTATTTTTGGTTCAGGTTTATGATTTTAGATTTGGTGCTGTTATTCTTACGGGCTTGAAGTTCTGTTGCTGCATCCCAATGATTATAGGTTTGAGTTTTTATAGTTTCGAAATATAAACTCTAAATGTGAATTTTTTATTGGTGCTGAGTGACTTTAAAATAATCAGATATATTATAACTCGTGTTTAAAAGTAAATTATAAGCATTTTCAATAAATTCAACACTTATAAAAAGATGACGTATATTGTTTTATGTTATAATACTCTTTGGAATGCTTGATCAATTATATATTTCAAGTAACTTTTCACAAGTTTTGAGATAAGCGTTATAATGAAACATTAATAATTTAGTATTTTTCGATAAACTTAAAAGGAATTGCTAGTGTTATACAAAAACTAGAACCAGATCAATGCTAGGATCATAAAAATAATTTAACTTAATAATAATAATTTATGATTAGTATATTATGTTACGTAACATAAATTAATTAAAATTATGGATTTCATATTTTATGATTATTAGATTTATTATATAATAAGTACTTATTTTCTATATAAATATAAGGCTTTGAACGATAAATCATCCCTAGACTATTGAAATTAGTGACATATAGTCCATGAACTTTAAAACGTCTGCTGGTAGTCGTCGGACTATCCATTTTGGTGACATATAGTCTATGGACTTTCAAAAGTCCGCTGGTAGCCATGGACTATCCATTTTTGGATAAAGTTAGTCTCATGTATATATATATATATATTAAAAGGACTAAGTTTATCAAATATACATATTGAAAATATTAAGTTTATCGAAAATATTAAGGGACTATCGGTCATGAAAATTGATAATCAACACATGCAAAGGGAGAATTGATCCAAACTGGATAGTCCATGGACTACCAACGGACTTTGAAAGTCTAGGGACTATTTGTCACTAAATTCAATAGTCCGGGGACGAGTTGTTGTTCAAAGCCTAAATATAATTATAATCAAGTATCAATAATATTTTTACTTTCTTAAAATATTGTCTATCATTCATACAACCACCACACACATAATTATCATTAACAAACTCTAATAGTCATTATATTAGCTTCTTAACAAACAAATACTTTATTGAATGATGATTAAAATGCCACGACCTAGTATAAAATAAAACATTTTCTTCAAAATTTTGGAATTTACTTTCTCACCCTAATTACATTATAATGTTAAAAAATATTGTTTTTAAAATACTATAAACTCTTTTAATCATTTTTATATTTTCAAACATTATTTAGCCTTCAATAAATCAACTGTCTGCTACTATGATCATATCTAGATCACTAATGTCTTTCAAAGTTGTAGCCAACGAATAAAATCAAATAAGAATACTAATAAAGAACTTGTTGGTGACCATTCTATATAAAATTAGAGAAGGTATGTATGTATTTTCTTAATAATATGAGTAACTTTGTTATACTACACCACAAAACATTTAGACTTCTTCATACGTAGATTTCCAAATTCTTTATGAAGGTTATATATAATTCAACAATCTTTATTTTAAAATTTTAACCATACTCATTATACATTATATGATATGTGTGTCTAGAATTTTATCATCACTAATATATGTATATATTTGAGGTGTTACAAATATTAATATCGTGTATATCATCAAAAATTTTATCTTTTATTTAACGTCACGATTTGAGGTAATTAGTTTTTCTTCTGATCTAGAAAATTGGTTGAAGAAGCTTTGTTAAATATTTGATTCATATTAATTAGTGTATGAGAAGATTCAACAATATCAATTTGTTTTATTTCTATCAATATTTGTTTAAATCTCCAACATGTTTGAGTAGGATCATAAAACAATGCTTTATTAATCATAATTATCCATTTTGAACAAAAAAAGATTAATATTTTTTGAACAATTTTTTATATTAACTCATTAACATTTATGGATAATCAATGCCTCGGGACAAGATCTTATGTTTTGATACCAACTTAGAATTAGAACATGAACATTGGAAAAGTTTTTGAATAATATAAAATGAAAATAATAAGCCTATAAATGATTAATTTCATAAAATTTGAAATTGAAGCAATACATAAATAAAAATATCCAAAATTCAATTTAAACACAACAAAACATAAAGTTTGAAAAACTAAAATAATATGTTAACATATTATCTCTACAATTGTATCATCAACCTAATATGCAGAGTTATGTGTGATGTTTCCAAAATACCCGAAGGATAATTATTTAAAATTGATCATGAGCGAAGTTATACAAATGTTCCAAGAGATAAGCTTGAGATTAAGGTTACAGGGAGAAAGTGGTTTTGAGAGAAAATAGTTGGATTGTATTTATTTCTTGTAAGCCCAAAAATGCTTTATATAGTGATATTGACCCCTACTCGCTTATATGGTTAATGGCCAAAATGAATAATTCATAAGTTATTCTACCCCATTAATTTACTAACATTAAACATACATATTTCTTATTACATAAGGAATTTTTAATATTATATATTTATCAGATTAGTATTACAACTTAAATTTTCGTCCAATAATTTATCGGTCGACCTTGTGAGTCCGATAATTCGGTCTTTATCAGTGTGTAATAATTTTAGGAAGATCAACATGATTTTCTTATAACTCTTCATCTTTAAATATATGAGGGAATTGAAGAGATTTTTAAAAACCCAAATTAAATCATTTTGAAACTAATTTTATTTTATCTCAGTGATCCCAAAATACAACGTAGTTGGAATATGAATGGTGAAGTTGCAGATTTTATGATATATTAGTTATCATATTTTGATTTAAAAAAAAGTTTGAAGATAATTTTCATCAACAAAAAAAGACAAACCAAAACTATTATATTTATCATTAGTGTTTTCTTATCGACTATGTTATATTAAATTTTCGATTGTTTTTACGCTTAATTTGGCATATATAATATTTCTTCACTTATACGATTTAAAACCGTATTTTGTAAAATTTGATGCACTCATTTAATAAGATTTAGTCTAAAATATACTTGAAATATATAAATAATAGTCTTGAAAATTTTATTTTTAAAATTTTCCAAACTTGTTTAGGTTTTATATTATTATATACTTTTTGGGCGAGTTAAAAATATGTATAAAAAATTGAGCATATTTATCTAAAAATATATATAAAAAATTAATAAAATATATTATTTATCTTTAAAAACACTGACATGTGAAGAATTACTATAATTTGGGATTACTCATGTCCAAATAAAAAAACACGTAGCCTAGCTAAAACATATTTATTAATGAGTTACTTGTTGAAATAAAAAACCATATAGATTCGGATCGTGTAATTTGGATCCAATATCATATGAAATCGACATCGTTTATTATAAATAGAGCTTCCACCCTCACTGAGGATGGTGATAATAATAATTTTTTTTAAATATCTCTTTTATTTTTCTTCTTTAAAAATACATATTTTATCATACCTATGTCATTAGTAAGACCAACTTGACCGAGCTCTTATCTCTGATCTCTTGAGATTTAACATTATTATTTTTATTTAACACGAATAATATTATTCATGTTATATAAGTTGACTACTTGTGTTTATGTTATTCATATTAAATAACAAACATAATGCGTATTATTTCAAAGAAACTTAGTAGAATTTAGTTATAATCATAGACACATCTATTAGATAATTTTTTTATTGACAACATGAATAATACTATTTTTATTAAATAACATAAAATTTAATATGAATAACTGCAAAAGTATAATATATCGTCAAAGAATAAATACTTTAAGACTTAGATTATCAACCTCAAATAGGTTAATTTTATGTTATCAATTACTAATTATTTTGTATCATACTAGTATTTAATCTATAAAAAGATTGATTTAGAAAATCAAAGAGATTGATAATTTTTTAGAAAAATAAAGTAAATATATGAAACTCGTAAACTAGATTGTGAATGATAATGAGAGAGTTCTAGGATTTTAATGTCAATAAGTTGAATAATAAAATAGGTTTATGGCTCATTTATTGAATTAACTTAACTAGTTTTTAAGATTTTTTATCCAACATTATTAAGTAAACTCTATTAATTCTCTCATATTTCACTTGATTATGCTAAATATCTCTATTAAAACATAAAACATATGGTTTGATTAAAATGATCTAATCTCGATATCACCTCTTAGTTCGCTTAGATCATGAAAAAATAATAATAAACTCTTGCTTGATGAGTACTTAGGAACAATAACCGAACTTATAGAAAAACTATTTAAGTAATGTTTAATTGATTACAGTTAATCATATATTTTTGTTTAATAAAAATTGGCTGAACATATATGAATATCCAACCATACATAACTTATTTAATCCTACAAATTAATTTATTAGTTTATGCTAATTATGATGATATAAAAAATTATATAAAAAACTAAAGTACTTCTCATGATCTTCATCATTCTCTAAAGATCTAAAGTGTGTTTTTGGAGGTAAGATTTTAGAATCCTCCACGGTAGAACCTCTAGTGTTATTATTATAAGTAAAATAACGAGCCTTAGTCCATATACATATTATATAACCATAGAAGTTAAAAGAGGATTAATCATTTAGATTATATCACTAGTTTTAATTTTTACATCCATGTTAGCTCATTAACCTTCAAAAATTCCAATTGGCTCTCAATATTATTAAGCTTATAATTAAACGGTGGTGAAATTAATTAATTTATTTATCAACCATATTAGATGATAAATAAATGTAAAAAAATAATATACAAATCAAAGATAAATAAATATCGATCAAAATACTACACACTTAATATTTTTCTTAGCCTCAAGAAAAAAAAACTAAAAAATAATTGATATACAACCATGATCAACAAATATTATTTTCAATTTAGATAATGAGATAAAAGTTCATTTCCACAAAAAAAAAATCAAATCGAATGCAGCTAGATCTTCCAAATACAAGTTTGTGAGGAAATATGAAGCTAGATCTTCCAAATACAAGTTTGTGAGTGAATATTCTGACAAAGTCTAGAACACAT
Organism: Limnanthes douglasii subsp. nivea; assembly: GCA_036936605.1. Taxonomy (NCBI): domain Eukaryota; kingdom Viridiplantae; phylum Streptophyta; class Magnoliopsida; order Brassicales; family Limnanthaceae; genus Limnanthes; species Limnanthes douglasii. Next base: position 97,911,939 of record JAUPFV010000001.1, read on the forward strand.
AAGTTGTCTTTAGATTTTGATTGAATATTAAAACATAGGTGTAAAGTAATAAATTATAATATTTATAAAACTTTCATCAATAAAAAAAATATAATTAAACTTAAGGCTAGGCTATATCTATATTTCTTATTGTTGGATAAAAAATGTCCAATTTGTTTTCTTATTGTTGGATAAAAAATGTCCAATTTGTTTTAATCATATTATTAAAAAATTTTATCTAATTCTAACTACCAGTATATAACTTATCAAAAAATTGACTACAAACATACTTATATCCATACAATCTCTCAAAACCGCATAGTATGAATTCAAGTGATGAAATAATGCATTTAGCTGTAACTTTGATGATTTTTTATAGGAAGAGGAAAAACCATTGATAGACCATCTAGAGACCACCATGAAGGTACATTTATTTAAATTTTGTAGGTCATATAAGATTTCGCACACATCGCTCGCATATTTGTACAAAAACGTGTACCGAGTGTACGCATCGTCGAGGTACATTACGGTTCTATTGTACGCGATTTTGGACCAACTTGTGCATATTGTTCTTACACGATTTGGTACAACTTCACATATACATGAATGCTTTACCTCACGCATAGTCCCACACGTGAATTATGTTTTTCTCACATTAAGTGAATATAAATTTTCATTGAAGTGAGTTTTATGTATGTTATAGGATCTGGAGCAACTACCTTGTATGATGGCTGATTACACACATATGTTTACCATACATATGTATTACAATAAAGACGATTTAGAAGTATGGGTGAAATCCATAACAATCAATATCGATTTCATTGTTATTAGTATCAAAGATGAAGATGATAGTAGAATGAGAAAACTCTTAAGGTATGTTTTTATGGGATAGGTAAAAAAAATATACCTACGCCTAAATTGGGGGTTGTGAAAAAAAGACAACTATTTTCATCCAAAAAATACACCCCCCTTTATCTTAAGGGGAATACCAGTTAAAGGAGAACCTGGTTTTTGAAAATTGAATGTGTTAAACATAAAACACAACCACCCGCCATTTTTACACTTGAATGGTCATTCACAAGCAGCTAGACTCAAAGCGAACAAAGAGAAATTAGTTCGTCGGTTAATGATATTCGATTCTTGTCTTAGAGAGATACAAATGGGTTTAAAAATTCATATACCTCAGAATATATTTAGCATACCCACCATTACAACATACGTAAAAAATACTGTTTGATCGAAAACGTCGGGCAAACCAAATGCAATTCTTATTGGGTAAACTTAAGGAACACAACTACTCCGGCTGAAATAAAAAAACGACACATATCAAGAGATCTGCAAATTGTATTTCGCGTATCCTACAAGTATCGATAGTACTTACAAGACTAAGATGTACAAGATACATTTGCATGAAATGGTGGTGCAACATCAACCAACAATACATTATGTATTGATTTTATTTTATAAACTTTCGAGTAACAAGTGAACTACAAATATGGTTTGGGTGTTTTAAAGATCATGATGGTGGATAATATTTGCGTATTTCAGAATTTTTATCGTCACCGATCGGGAGCTAACATTGATACGAGCCATTGAAGATGTTTTTCTAAATGTTAAACATATGCTATGCAAATGGCATATTAACAAAATCAATTGGACATACAATTAGAAAATGAGGCCCAAAGTATGTATGATGGAAGGTTTTATGGATATTTTTGACGTTGTTACCTAATAAAACACGGTTGAAAATTATAACAAAAATCTTGCAACACTAAAAAAAGTGTTCCACTTTTACTCAAAGCTACAAATTATGTCATGAATAAATGGATAATGACATTATGGTGAATAATTTCATTATCTATACGAACAAACATAAATATTTAGATAATCGAACTAGCAATCAATAAGTTATATATTCAAATCTAAAGATAAATGTTCAACATTACATATTATAATCGTAATTTATTTGGTCATATATTGTTGGACAAAGAGTTCTCACTCTAACCTAAAACCCTGACTCGGTACAAGTCTATGCACTTTTGAATAATTTTAGACGTCCGTTCATAAATTGCATGATGCCCAACACTCATTCAACTTTGAATAATTCGAGACAAGTAATTACTATCCGAAAGTGTTGTATATAATTACTATATATAAATAATTAAAATGTAACTTATTTTCTATGGCTTTAGCCATTATCAACGAGAGTTAAGAATGTTATAGGTAAATAAGCGTAGATTGGGTAATTTATGGTTGTATTGTTAGAAAAACACACGGGTTGTTGTCTGCATGTGAGCTAACAATGGCTGAGTGATAATGTAGGTCATTTCCTCTAGTATATGTGATGTATATTAGAGTGATCTAAAGACCGTTCATATATATAAAATAGGTAGAAAGATGACCTAACACAAAAAATTGGCATAATATATTGTTTTCTCCACAGTTACGACCCAAATATACAAGATCATATTATAAAAATGATAATAAAAATCCTTAAACCCTAAACAAGTCACATTTTAGAGCCTAAGAAACCAATAATTACTAAAGGCCGTAAAAAAAAGTCAGACAAAGAACATGTGTAAGACCAACATCTAATTGGTTATAGCGATGCTTTCTGAATTATTTACTTGATTATATTACTAGCATCATAGAAGTTGATCCAAACAGTCTGTGCAGTTATCAGGCCGTAGTTATATCAATATAAAGATGTTATGATTCGTGAAAATTGGTGAGACGAGATTTGATTTTTGAATTGAAAACTCAATGCAATTTTCGGGTGACAGTTTTCAGTAGTGTAGAAATTGTAGACAACCTACTTGGTTTAAAGTAAACAATGACGGTAGTAAGTATTGAATGATCTTACCCGATATCACCCTAATCATAGCCACTAGATATCAATGCATGGTATACCATATATCTTTGTACATGTCCTACACATATCTACCTTTACGCGGATCGTACATGGTAATCACTTCGTTCATGTAATTAATCTATACCATTTTAATATACTATTATATTTTATGATATGTTATGTTACATTATATAATCGTACTTTTATTTTTACATGCCAGTTTGAATTAACCATTATCGATAGTATATCCGGTATGGTACCCGTTTCACGTCGAAGACGTAATTGCATGGTCAATTTCTCTCAACCAAAAATTCAAAAAATTCAACCAAATCATGCCAGTCTAAACACTGACTCCACATGATGGAGCAGTATAGTTCATTGATTTAACCGAAAACCTTGATTATGCTACGACATGTGTAACTTTGTTTAAGTTTCATTAGTGCAAAATAATTACCACTAGTTTACATATGTTCATATATCAGTATTTATTGTAAGACAAATTTATTTACCATTTGTCTTTTTAATCCATATAACATTTTTGTATGTTTCCAATTAAAATTGCTCACCTCATGTCAAAAATGTTAGTAGTATTTTTCACCGAGGGCGCACAAATTTGTACACTTCCACGCGCGCCGAGTGCGACATGGTGCAACATTATGCGCACACCTATTGTGATTATATAAAAATTAAAAATAATTTATTTTCACCCATTTTTTAATACGTAAAGCTAAAATTCAAAATAAGTCACCGTCATACAAAATCATTACAAAGACATGGTGCGAAAATCAACATTAAAAATAAAACTAAAATTTGACTGAAATCAGATACAAATAGGATAGAACAATAACTTTAAATAATGAAATTCAAACAATGATAACTTAAACTTAATGGTACAAAATTAGAAATAACATAGTAATTCATACCATAATTTGACAATAATACAACCCATTGCTTATTTGTCAGGCCAATTTTATTTCATCAGCTTAATTTCTTCCTTCGAAATCGTTTAGTTCACTTGTTCATCATACATAGATTCATCTCGCTTGGTTATTATTTGGCCATGCACCTCATATAATTGGGTATAATTTATACAAGTCGAGTACCAAGAATTTTAAAAGTTGAAACATAGTTTGACGCTCTACCATTAGGGTTGAAAACTAAGTGTACCCGTTGTGTCGTTATATACTTCCACCTAGTTTTCACCTCATCCAAACATTAGGAAATTCTTAGCCCATCCCCACTATAGAGTTGGTACAACTTGCATAACATTTCCTCCCAATAAGGTCTATCCAATTCATCATTGTATGTTTTTTTTCACAATAACAGAATTGTTTTTCAAATAGTTACCCTTGAGATTGGTCCACAAAACATATTTTTTTATAGATTGTGCGTCTTCAAAATTAGTTTTTAAAAGAGTGTAAAATATATTTATTGAGCTTAATCAAAGTATAAAGTAGTCCAAGTAGACCTATCAAGATTGAATACATGTAACTTATGGATACCGTAATCATCTTAACCAATAGGTTAGGGACACATATTTGATAACACTAACGCAGCCCCTCACGTATGTCAGGATCAAACCACATGACTAGTAACAATCAAATTTGGAGGTTGAGTTCCAAAATAAATAGATCTACATATATAACAGTTCCCTAAATCTTACTAGATAAGGAAACCAAATAGCCCCATGAATATTTGACACGTGTAATTTATTGATAACCTAAACTTAACCAATATGCTTGGGACACCTATTAGATATATATATATATATATATATATATATATATATATATATATCAATATTTGACATGTGTAAATTAAACTCGTACGTACATAACTAAAGTAAAAAAATATAAACTCGTACCTAACAAAATGGTAAATAACATAAAAATAGAGCTGTAACATAACCAAATAAAACATAGCAAAATGCTCGTGAGATAAGTCAACGTAAACATCAAACCAATACATAAAAATGGAGTCGTAACATAACCATATAAAACATACAGTCAAATCACAACATAGGGGAAATAACATCCAGCTAGACAAGTCGATCTGTTAAGTTCTATAACCTCGCCTGATAAATGTTCGTAGAGACGTTAACCCCAACATATGCATTAGCGCGAAGATACTCGGGATCGATCAGTACATACCATAAGTTAGTCTCAGCCCATACGGGGTATAACGATACTTTAGTAGGTTGACAAAGGCGATATGGAGTATCTCACAGCATAGAGTAAACTGTATAGGACTTCCATGTATTTTAAATGGATGCATCCCACACATATCACGTGTTAACACTTCCATCTCTAACGTTACTTTCCAAAAAAAAAGTCATAGTGGACCAGGTTACTCATGAATATGCCATGTATGGGAATTTCATGTATTTCAAATGGATGCATCCCACAAATATCATTTGTTAGCACGTCTACCTCTAACGCTAGTTTCCAAAAAAGGTCTTAGTGGACCATGTAACAACTGAACATGCCCTAACTCTCGAGCAACACAAACGGGATAGTAAGCCTCGACCATATCTCACAATCTTAATGTGGAATATATCCAAACTACCTTACAGAAAGGTCTACAATCACGTAAATGATTATATGACATGAACCATGCCTACAATTTACAAGATAAGGAAATTGAAATAACCTAATGAATATTTTACACCTATAATTTAAAAAATTAAATCAATCTCGTATGTACATAACAAACTCTAAAAAAAACTCGTACGTACAAAAATGATACATAACATAAAAATGGAGCCATAACGTAACCAAATAAAATATAACAAAATGGTACATAACATAAATTCGTGACATAAGACAACATAAACATAAAACTGATACATAAAGATAGAGTTGTAACATAACCAAATAAAACATACCATCAAATCACTATTGATACTCACGTGGATGACAATCAATGAGGTCGATACTCAACTCAAGGGAAATAAAATCCAATGGACCAACCGATCCGTCAAGTCCTGTTACCTCTCATGATAAGTGATCGTAGATGGGTTAACCTCAACATATGCATTGTGTGGCAATAGTCGGGATCGATGAATATATACCATAAGTTGGTCTCAACCCATACAGGGTATAACGATAATGCAGTAGGTTGTCCGAGCCGATATGGAGTATCTCGCAGTGTGAAGTGAACAGTATAGGATTTCTATACATTCTAAATGGATGCACCCTACATATATTGCGTGTTAACACATCTACCTCCAACGCTACCTTCCAAAACATGTCAATTAGACCAAGTAACTCCTGAACATGCCCACACTTTCGAGCAACGCAGAGGAGATAATAAGCCTCGATGATACCTCACGAGCTCAACGTGACATCTATCAAATCTACCTCAGAGAAAGGTCTAACACCATGTAAATGGTCATATGGAATGAACCACGCCTATAATTTAGAATTTATTTTATGTATAAACTAAAGTCGTATTGAAATAAAGAGAAATAAAGTAAAAAAATGACAAAAAAGACTTACATCCTGCTATCTGAAAGAAACTACAGCCTGAAGAATATTATCTCTAGTCTCTTAGTTCGCACAAAATGGAGGAGGTGCATATCTACACATGGTCAATTATGTGATAGAATATGAACCAAACTCCGTATCCAGAAGTGCAGGAGAATGATCGTAGATCCACGTCTCTAACAATCCAAGAAAACCAGTAAACCTCGACATAGTGTGTAAACAACTCAAAATTATATGGTAATATAAATGAGTCAATATCATCTGACCCTAGTTGTACCTACCAGAGTTATTATAGTTCTCAATGAACTAGAGGCAGTTGAGAGAAATATTATTATCCGTCTTGTTTGCAAGAATGCAACAACCAAACATATGAGGCAAATACCCTCTCGTCACATAAATAACCATATGATCAGTAATACTATCATCTTAACAATGGTTACTTATATAATACAGGTGCAAAAGACTTAGGTGGACATGTCTGCCACTATCACCACGATTCTAATCAAGCTTAGTAGCAAGGTCTTCGATATCTATATCGAGTAATCTAGCAAATGCAGGAACTCGTCGACCTTTACTAATAAAGATAGCGAGATCCAAAACCTAACCAACGTCGGGTAAATCAGTAATGATGTGTACATCATCTAACATAATGGTCATCTCACTAAAGGAGAAATAGAAATAATTGGTCTCAGATGCCACTGCTTTAAGAATCCCTCTAGTATATGAATTTTGGTACACCAACACGATAGATAATAAAAAAACGGACCAAAACAAGTCCCCATAACCTGATCTTGAAACCTAGTTTGACGAGTAAGATCCCACACGCGATGAGTAGTACACATAGAAAAGCATCAAACATACTCTATATACCTAGAAAATATAAAACAAATTACTAATAAGGCATGATATCATTAACAATAAGATAAATAACCAAAATATGTAAAATTCAACAAAAATTGTTATTGAAGCATGCACAAGGTACGATATACTATTACTCAATTTGTTTTACAAAGTAACAACTTTATTGAATATGGTTATAAGCCGCATGCAACTTGTAGTCGCTAAATTTGGAATATAAATCTAGAATGTGAAGGTTCAGTTGACGAAATAACTAGCTGAGAGTAATTCAACGCTAAAAAATAGGTATAGGCATACAAGTACGCCTATGCATTTTAACGTTATGTGAACTCTCAGTAGGTGCCTTATGTTCGTGAGAACTACTCTCATTATTCGACTCATAAGGTAATCATTGACGTCGAGGAGGTATCGTAAAATTAAAACATTAATTAGTTTTAAACAATTTAGCAAACAATTCATAAATACATAAATATGACTCAAAGAAATATATAAACTTAAAATATTAAATCACAATAGAATATCAAGTATCCCCAAATTAAATAAATAAAAATATGTTGATACATTAAAATCCGTGCCATATTTGTTTCTGCACTTTGTGTAAAATCACGCATGGAATGCACAAAGAATAGCTGATTTTGTGTGCTCTCGATGCGCGAAACCTACTGTGCGTCGTGCAATTTGTGCGTGATTTCATGCGAACAGCCATAAGAGCCCCAAAACCATAAATATTCCAATACATGACTAATTTCTAAAAATAAATAGCCAATCCGAAGGTCTACATCTAACCTAAATAATAAAACTAACTAGAAATAAAATAAACTAATACAAGTATATACAAATCAAAATTTAAAACATTAATATTTCTAAATATGTTGATAAAAAATATAAAATAAAATACATTAGTAGCAAAGTAATACGTAACTTAATCATGTTATATATTCGGATTTTAAAAATATCAAAAATTTTAAATGGGCGGTATTGTGTTATTGTGGATTTTTTTGGGATCTAAATTTAACAAAAAAACTTATTGATATAAAAAATAAAAAGAAGTGGTCTAATTCTAACAAAATTGGATCCAGATCTAGCAAAATCTGAATCCAACAAAACATGGTCCACGATATAGTCTAGATCTTAAACTTATTCCTAAATAATAATAAAAAATCATATTTATTCCAAATAATAAATTGTTAATTAACTCATATAATAGTTAATGAATCTCGAGTGAGTTGGCTCAAAACATAAGATATTAAAACATGCAAAATGACATATGAGCTCATATTAGTTTGAAAATGATTTTTAACTTTTATGTTCAATGTTTAATCTTATTAAGTTTTATAGTTAAGATTTTTAGAAAGTATTAGATTAATGATTTTCCATCAAATGGACCTAGTGTATTAGGTTGTTAAAATACTCTAAAATATTTAATAACCCGAAATAACGATGCTACACGATTAAAAACACAACAAAAGAAGTTACATATAATTTATTCTATGTTTACACAAAGATCGATGTTAATTAGATAGAAGACCCGCTTACTTGAAATAAAATTATAAAAAAATCTTATTTAATATGATTTATTTAAAGAACTATTATTATAAAATAGTCTTTATTATTTAAAGTAAGTAATTAAGTGTGATGATGTATTATTAACGATTCAAAAATTACAGAAAGGTTCAAGAGAATGACTTAATTTGATAGACGTCAAAACATGACTTGTTGGATCTTTACTAAATATCAATTTGATAGACTTTATTTTTTTACCTAAAGTCCTCAGATATTAATCTATTAACTTGCATGTTCATTGAAGTATATCAGCTACTTATACTAAAACAAAATTTTTAGGACTACCACTCACGCTTAAAAACACACATTTTTATTAATTTTCTAAGTAATATAAAAAATAATGAAAATGAATAATATTAGTTGCTAATAGAGAGAAAATATTTATTCTAAATATCTCAAAGCTCCAAACTGACAATAAGTAAAGATCATCCACAATTATGTAATTTAAAATCTTAAAAATAAGAGCTAACTAATAATATTAATAACAACTATAATAAAAATTATTATAAAAAGTAAAATAATTAATAATAATAAAATAATTTAATATTAAATTGCCTTCCAATAAGAACTTAATGTAAAAATTGTTCATTAGAAATTGCGTTATCCATATTTCGTGACTTTTGTAATATTTTCTTACCAAGTTTTCAATTTTCTAAATCTTTGTTGTTAAGATGTTTGTCTTTATGCTGTAATTATAGAAAACGTGGTACACATATGTTTCTCCATGCTATCATCCTTCCTAAAGGTTTCATCATGTTTTGTTCATGGCTACGATTATGTCTCTCTTGATATTGTTCGTTCATATATTTCTTTATTAAGTCAAAACAATATCTATTTGACCTAATTAGAATTTGACTTTCTTCATACAAGATTTTTAATTTTAAAGATGCAATATGCATTTTTAGTGATTTATTTTCCTTTTTCTAATAGAGAATCAACTTTTGTAAGCCATGCATATTATTTATTCTCCCTCTTCTTAAACGTTTTATAAAAATAAATTAGAAACTGAGTCAATTTATCTTTCAGATTTGTCTCTTTCCTGAGTCCCTCAATGTCTTCAAATTTACAAATATTATTAGTATTCTTTCATAAAAATCTTGGGTTTGTCTGACGGCCTACTTGATCATGGTTATAGCGGGTCGCAGATCATGCTAAATATTATACGCATATATGATTTCATTATTTAGTGGAATATGTGTAACTAATTATTTGAGGCACATAAGTTTATGCTCATAAGGGTCATTTGAATGTGTGAAATTTGGTTCTCAATAACATCTAATTTTTCTATAACTTTTATGTTGATTTTAACCAAATACATTTCAGTAGCTTTCTTTTTCTTTTAAGAACTTACATATCTTTTTCTGCTAAGAACTTACATAATTCTTGCTTGCTAAAATCTCAAGAAGTTTATATGTTTCTAGAAATAACTTTTTTTTGATGATTTTCCACTTTTTGCACCTATCAAAACTTTATTGACCGTATTTATTCAATTGTAAAATATCTGAACTGTCATCCATCTTAGTAAGGAATGGGTGAAGCAAGCTCTATAATAATTATGTATATATTTCTCATAAATCATACAATAATTTTGTCTCTAGCTGCCAGAAACATGTGATGTTTTTTCTTAGCTTTGCATAATTCTCTGAGAGAAAATACTTTGAAAAAAAGAGTTAACAATTGATCTCAAGTTTTGATATATTCGGGTTGTTGAAAATATGGTTTGATTTCTTCTTACGCTTTAGATATAAAAGAAATATGTGTAATTTGATTGCAACATTAAAAACTTCATTGTATTTGTATGTATACAACATTTCTAAGAAGTTTGGTAAATTCAAGTTCAGATTTTATTCTAGATCTCATGCGAACTGCACAATGTGTTGTGTCACACAAATCAGAGAAAGGTTGATTTTAAAGTTATTTGCTTTTATGGTTTGTCGTATTATACTAGAAGTGAATCATGTGAGAGGAAGATTTGTGTATTCACTTAGTTTCTTTTTTACTTGTTGAGGTTAGTATGTTTTCGTTACCATCACTTCTCTTTTCACCCTCAATTAACTTTGAAAAGTTCTTTTGGTTTATTGACAAATGAAAGTAGATTTTCGATTAGCATATCTTTCCGTCCTTACTCATAAAATAATTATTATTAATAGAGAAACTAATAATTCAATTAATATTTTAACATAATATTGATAAAAATACAATATGAGTGTAAAAAAATTTGATGTCAATAATTAAAACTATATAATTTATCATTAAGTAATAAATCTTGGACCTAAATTATCAAAACTATAATATTTATCTTATGCTATCAAGTATTAAAATATATTTTCTTTCAATTTTTTTTTTTTAAAATTTCTAATGTAATAGAATATATCCTTACAAAAACCTTAGTGCTATTTTATACCAAAATAAAGTTTTTCGTTCATATATATTTTATAAAGTTGTAGAACATATAAACTGTTTTCGTTTTTTTTTATATTTTCTATTATGCCACTAACTTTAATTTATATTTTTTGTCGCTAATTTTTGCTCCATAATTTCTAATTGGCTCCTATATTTACTATATTCAAAATTATGTACAGTAAATAAACAAAAAATAAATATTAATAATACTACTTATGTAACATAACACTAACAATATTAATTCATTTATTTTTTTATAAAAATATTTGATTCTAAAATAAACTCTATAAATTTAAGTTATGATGATAATAACTAAATATTTTGTAAAAAAAGGACATCCAAAATTTAAATAAAAGTTAAAGAAAGAACAAAAACATTAGTTTGAAAATGTTTAACGATTTAAAAAGTTGTACATAAATTATATTATAGCCAATATTAATATTAATAGGAAAATAATAATAATATAATATATGGTATTAAAGTGGCTGTAGGAAAAAGTCCAGATGGTAAATTATAATTGTATTTTCATTGTTTAAAGTTGTTTTTATTTCAAACGGTAATATAATGTATAATAATTATTTTTAATATTTTTTTATATAATTATATTTAATAATTTTAGTTTTTTTAAATATAATTCTCTCCCGCACTATTTTTCTTGTAGATTAAAAATAACTTGAAAATAGCATAGTATAGACTACTATATGTAGTTGGAGATGGACAACCAAAGACACGGAAAGTATGAACTGTTTGAATCTCTATGCTGCGGAAGAAGGGCCAAATTTGAGACCGAAAGTTAAGCGCAAAGAAGTTTTTTTGGAACCTAAAGGAAAGTTCTACCAAATGCAAGAAGTATACTTCTGCTGTAACCAAAGATGTATGTTGATCACGTACATCATTAAAAGTCTTGAACATGATTGCCGAAGAAGTTCTGAAAATACTAAGATGCTTGTAGATAAAATTGAGTCACTAAGAGTTTGAACTAATGAAGAATATCAGTCGTTTATGAAAGATACATTAATCTATGCGTGCTTGAATGATGAACTAGTACAAGGGAGACAACAGTCTATAGTGTACTGGTGCTAACGTTGCCCTTGTCCTTTTATGCTGATTTGTTTGACCAAATGAGAAAATGGGTTGGAAAGCGCTATTATGAGCATACAAATTATTGTGTACATTGATCCTCTATAAATAGTGAGAGCATAATATTAACTATTTCTCAATCCTTTAGTGAAAGAAACACTTGAGATATTTGAAAGAGAAAGCTAAAAGCTTTCACCTATAGTGAGATAAAAGATAAACACTTAAAAGTATTATGTGATCCCTAATTCTTTTGTACTAAGAGTTGTTTATAAAATGACTGGTTTAGTGTTTTGTTTTTGAGATATACTTCTTATTACCTCCTATATATAATTTGTGTTTGTTGCATGCGAATGTATAATTTCTTCACAATCTATACGACATTAAATATTTATTGTGTGTATTGTATTACATCCTTGTTATATATCTTCCTTTGTCGTTAATGGTTTCATATCAAGATTTTTGTACGAGTGAAAGTTGCATGGCTCTTCTATTCTTATTTCATATTCAATATTACAAAAAAAAATCGAATGGTGGCGATTGTGCTTTGGCTAACGTTGTCCATGGGTTCAACTTTTGTTAAGACTTGATGTTGTTGATTATTCTGAACTAGAGGTGCATTTTTAAGATGGATTTTCCTAAAATATTGTACGGTGAGTGTGGATAATTTGGAGCAATACTTTTTTGTAGTATGGTTACAAAGTTTAAAGGGAGAAGATTATTTCAGATGTTTAGATTATAGAGAAGGTTCTCACTGAGAAACAAAGGAAATCCATTAAGATAAGTTCCACGAAGTTCAACCTTGAAAACAACAACGAAGTGATTTCAAATTTTCTATAATTGAGGTTCAAGATTTCCTAATACACCAGGCACTAGTTATTTTCATTGATAAGAAATCTACATATACATTTGATAATAACAAAATTATACGAATAACGAGTCAGCCCAATAAGTTACTAGACCAAAATTTACTTTATAATATTAATATAATAAAGATATATAAGGGTATTTCATGTAATAATGGCCTTGGATTATATAATTTTTTACTATCCAAATGGACCCATAAACTATGTAAGCCAACTGGGCCCAACAGTCTATATAAATATTTTGTAGGCTTTATAAATAATAATGAAAAGATTTACTCATAATAGTTTTTGTGAGACCTTCTCTCTCTACAATTAATACCTGTGCAACGTAAATATCTCTCAAACACTATACAAAGTTTAGTTTATTATATATATTATGAAAATATCCTTTGAAATTGTTTGGAACTATAGCGACCGCAATGGTAGCCTAGAAAGGTATACATATAGAAACATCCAAAACTTAAGTGTTTCAAGTTTGTCTTCAGAATCTACCGAAGAATGAATTTTGAGATGCAGGTGGATCAAACAATAGTCACTGAAAGAGTCACAATTGGAGAAGGGTCTGGTCAGTTGGCTTGGAAAGCTCAACCACCACATATATATGAAGAGAAACATGAAAAATTGATCATGGAAGGGCATCATATTCAATTGCGAGAGGAAATTGAGGCGTTGAAATCCCAAAGAGAAGCAATGACGTGTCAACCAAGAAAGATCCGTTCGGAAGTCCAGAAGCTTGAGGAACAAGAGGGTTAAAAGGGAGAAACTTCTAACTCTGATTTTCAACGCAACTGAGAAAAGTACCCAAAAAGTCCAATCGAAACGAAGTCATCATTCCTTGAAAAGGGAACGAATGGCTAGGCATCACTACAGTCTGTTTGAGTTCAGTGAGTATTATCTATACGAGTCAGAATTTTTTTAAAATAAAATAAATCATGGTAGCAAGCATTACTCTAAGAGACAACATGTTGGTATCAAAACTAGGAACATAAGTAAAAGTCGAAAAACAATGCACCTCTCGGATAAACAAGAGTCTTTCAAGGACTAATATAGAATGAAAGTTGAGGTAAAGGTCGAACAATAGCATCCGATACGGGAAAGTCCAACTTTGATACATGGAGGCTCAGGGAATCATAGTATTGATTATATAGAAAATAGTCAATTTGCAATTGAGTCAGAGCAGGGTCTTTATGCAACAACTAGTGAGGGTCACCAATATAGTCTGGAACATAACTGGAGCCAGTTTTTGCTATGTGAAAGTATTCCCAAACATTTACACAAGAGGTTTGATAATATAAAACGGAAAATTTTGATTTGAGTAAATATTCAGATAACCATCTAGATTAGTCTAAGAACTTTATGATGAATTACGACGACGATGATAAGTTGTTGTGTCGAGATTTCTCTCAAACTTTTAAACAAAGTTCTGTAATATAGTAAAAAAGGATTTCTGAATATCTAATTAATAATTTTGATATCTTCATTATAACATTACAAAGGTAGTTTGTGCAAAGTGAGAAGATAAAGGGAAACAAAGACACGATAATTCACTGCTGCTAGTTAATTGGGAAAAGTTTGAAATATTACACCAAAGGTTTCGTGCTTACCAATAATAGCCTCGGTAATTACTATGAGTAAGTCTGCTGCCTCTTTCAAACAATGGCTTCTCCCCGAAATTAGCTGATGACGTAACCATGAAAAAAACCTTAACATTCAGGGCATTGTTAGCTCGGGTTGAAAAATATATCAAAATAGAGGAGTTAAAAAGATTAAAACTAGTCCATTTGGACTAACATGCTCTATAATCTTCTACCTTTGGCTATCAACATCAACAACCCTAAAACTTTCAACGTTAGACAACTACTACTTTTCGTCCAAAGAGTACAAATACGACCCCTCCTTTCCCTAAGGTAAATCAACACCCATAAGTTCAACAATATAAGACCAAATTGAATCAATTGGTCAGACTCAATAACCACATTGAACTAACAGAGAGTGTTGCTACTATTTTCAACAATATATGAAATTTTGTTCAGTTTAGAAAACCACTTCTAATCGAAAGTCCGAGGAAAAATCGAAATAACCGGGTTTACAAGTATCATAATTCTATAGAACACGATACAAGGGATTACATCGCTTTGAAACACGAAATCTAAACCTTGATTGAGAACAAAAAGCTGTCCACTTTTGTCAAAGAACAATATGAGAGATGATCGTAGGTGCTAGCTAGCAATCATGTCATGGTCCGAATGAAGAAAATTGATATTACACCCAAGCATGAAAAAAAGATGGTCATCGTTGGACCTTATAATGATTTTGATGTGGATTTGGAATATCTGGACCCTGATCCTAACCAAAGAAGTATTATGGTTATTGATAAACCAACAATATAAAGCTAAAGATTTGTGCAAATATTTTGAACCACCAACCAAAGTTTGTTTTTTTGGGGGAGGAAGTGGGGAGGGTGATACGGTGTTAGGGCCTTTTGGTTATTCACTAAAGAGGCATGTTATAAGTTTTGGAAACTTAGTTAAAAGGGAAAATTTCCACCCATTTTTACCAAGATTTTGATGTTGTCTATCATGTTCAGTGGTAATGATTTAAGAGATGTTGATGGAGCTCATGATGATGTTGTGGTAGTCAGAACGTCTATTGAAAGAATAAAAATCCGTGGAATCCTGATTGATAAAGATAGTTCAGCAAACATCATGTTCATCTCCACTTACAAGCAAATGGAGAACCCTCATGGAATACTCCGATCGAGTAGAAATATAGTGGGATTTACTAGGATTATTGCGTATGCAATGTGCGATTTAAGAGAGACACACTGTTAGGATGAGGAATCTTCAAGAAAATGGTAAGAGTACATTTTGTAGTGGTGGATGGCTCTACCTCGTATAATGCTATTTTTAGCAGATCATGGTTTTTCAAGAATGCACGTGGTCGCCTTCACCGCCCATCAATACTTAAAATATGCAATTGGAGGTATGGTTGGAGTTGTCTACAGGAGCAAAAATATTGCCAGAGAATGCTACGTGACTGCTTTGGCTCCTATGATAATCCAGAATGTTGAAACGAAGAAGGACAACAATTATTGAAGTCTAGTTTGGAGTTAAATGTTATAGATGATCCAATAGAGACTCTCAGTTTGGTAATACCTTATGAGGATATCAAAGTATATACTTTTCTGAATTGAAATTCTTTGAAAATTAGAGCCCATTTACGATCAGTTATAAGTGAACAACTAGTATTCTTCTGATTGAAGAATTTTACATATTTATGCATGGCGTACTAAGGACATTACATGCGTCCCTATGAGTGTTATTTGCCATCAACTTGAAGTGTGACCCAATCTCTGCCTCATTATCCATAAAGCAAAACATTTCTCTAATGAAATGTCTGAAGCCATTGTGACAGAAGTGGATCGATTAACAAAAGTAGGAGATATTCGAGAATCTCAATACCCTCTGTGGATATCAAAACATTAATCGTCAAGAATAAAAAATAGAAAATTGTGTATGTGTATTAAATTCACAAATTTAAACAAGGCTTCTCTGAAGGATCGTTTCTGTATCCCTAGAATGGAAAAGTTAATAGGCTTAGTTTCAGGTAATAAATTGTTGTTATTTATTAATGTTTTTGCAGGATATAACCATATATAGATAGATTTGAGGGACCAAGACAATACCACATTTATAACGGATAGAGGACTCTAGTGCTACAAAGTGATGTTGTTTGGATTAAAGAATGATGAAGCTACTTTTCAGCGTCTGGTAAATAAAGCTTTCGCCAGCCAGATCAAATGAAATGTTGAAGTTTATATTGATGATTTGTTAGTAAAAATCATGAAAGATGAGGATCATTTTTCCAATCTTGAGGAAACCTTTTATAACCTGAGATACATTAACTTAAAATTGAACCCACAAAAATGTATGTTTGGTGTTCACTCAAGAACATTATTTGGTGATATAGTAACTGAAAAGGGCATTTAAGCCAATCCAATATAGTTAAACGCTCTAACTACCATACATCTTCCAATGTCCATAAAAAAGGTACAAATTTTAACTAAACGGTTAATGGTTTTAAACAAATTTAGATCAAGGTATCTGGATAAGTGTGCACCATTTTTCAAGTTATAAGAAAGGCGAATAAGTTCAACTGGACTCTGAAAAACTGACGAAGCCTTTGCAAAAATAAAAGAAAACCTATTTTGTTAAGAACTTTAGACCAAACCCGCTATGGGAGAGAAGTTATTTGTCTACGTATATGTATCAGATTATGTAGTAAGTGCGGTTTTGGTCAAGGAAGTTGAAAAATATCTTCGTCCGGTTAATTATGTGAGTAAAATTCTATTGGATGCTGAAAAAAAAAATACTTAAAGTTCGAAAAATAGCTTTGGCTCTAGTAGTAGTGAGGAAAATGAGGCCATATTTACAAGCCCTTTATATTTTTGTTCGAACCTCTTTTCAACTTGGGAATGTATTTCAGAAGCTAGATGTATCAAGTAGGATGGCTAAATGTTCAGTAGAATTAGGAGACTACAACATCAAATTTGAAACTTAAACGATAGTTAAAGTTGAGGCTTTGGCAGACTTTCTAGTGGGGTTGCATTCCGAGTGACCTGACCTTGGGCAAGAACTGGCGCCTCATAATGAGTGGGTACTTCGAAATGACGGGGGCTCAAGCCTGTCATTGTGTGCAGCAGGGGTTCAATTAGTATCCCCATCTGGAGACTCAATGTACCAAACAATACGTTTTGGTTTCAAAACATCAAACAACGAGGCAGTATGAAGCAGTCTTGGCGAGGCTAAGGCTTGCATAAATATATGATGCTAAGAAAGTTCTTATGATAAGTGATTCACAGCTTCTTATCAACCATGCCTTGGGTCAGGCCGAAGCAAGAAAATATCACTTGGTAAAATACCTAAAAGCATTGAAAGAGTCAATAACGTTTTTTGAATGCATTGAGTACGAACATATTCACCTAGTTGCATATTTAATGGTCGATTCCATAGCAACTATTGAATATACCGAAGGATATCAATGGATACGGGAACAAGAAATCTCTTCGATAACATTAATATTGGAGCAAACGTTAGGCACCAAATAGATATTCCAAATCTCAATGACCTTGGATATATATTGAATATATAAGCTTAATGAATTTTTAACCAAATGGACTTTACTGATTGATATAACATTGGCTAAAAAGATGAGGTTCAATGTATACGATTTCACGAATCTAGGGACATGCTTTATAAAAAAATGTTTTAGTCTACCGTTATTGAGGTGTCTTGGAACTAATGAATCACAAATGATGTTATTATAATTATGAAACGGAAAGGGATCTGTCCATTGTGGCTATAAAACATCGACAAGAAGGGTTTTGTTGGAGTATATTATTGGCCTTCTATCATGGCTGATGACAAATATTTAGTCCAATGATGCGACACTAGCCAAAGATATGTGAATGCAATACATGTACCAATTGTACCACTCAAATCGATATTAGAGGTATTGCCTTTTGACATATATGGGTTGAACTTTTTCCTACAGCCTCCGGGGGATGCCAAACCATCACCGTAGCTGTTAATTTATTATATAAATAGGTGGAACCAGAGACTCTGTCCGAAACTATTACCAAAGATGTTATTAAATGCATTCGGTCTAACATATGTTGCAGGTTTTGAGTTCCATGAATAATTACCACAAATAATGACCCTCAATTTGAAAACAAGAATGTGGAAACCTTTAATTCCTCTAGAGCTATTCAACATTGTTTTCATCACCTTTTCATCCTTATGATAACGGGGAAGTAGAATTAACAAATAGAACCATCCTCTATAGCTTGAGAAACAATTTGAGGGGACTTCTCGAAAATGGTCGAATTATTTACAAGAAGTACTATGGGCATAACGAACCACACCCCGGACAGAAACTCAAGAATCTCTTGTTGCATTGGTTTATGAAATGGATGGGGTAACCTTAAGTGATTCTACCCTCCTATATTTTTTAATCAGTAATTATTCTGAAGCGAGTAACGATGAGGTTCGAAGAGTGAAACTCGATTTAATTGAGAAAAAAAGAACAATGGTGCATGTAAGATCCCTTGATTATCAAACTTTGATGAAAAGCAGGTATGCATCTCGAGTCTGAAGGAGAGAATTTCTAGTGGGGGACATAGTTTTGAAAAAAGTATTTATATAAACGGTTAATGAAGTTAGGACCAAATTGGGAAGGGTCTTATTCGATCATTGAAAGGGTTAAGCCTGAAACTTACCAACTGAAAAATCAAATAGATAACCTTCTTCGAAACCCATGGAATATCAAGCACTTAAGGCTGCATTTGTAATAATTATAAAACAATCGTGTATATTGGTTAATTTTATGATAAAATGTCCAAAAGAAAACTCTTTTATACCCTGCTGGCATACGAAGGTTTAAACAAGGTGTCCGAATAACTTATATTTTATAAATCATTTTCCTTTTATATTCCTCTCATTGTTGGTTTATTCAGATATATCCGACCAAAATATTTAATATTATTTGAAGATTGCAAGATTAGTTGGTCAAGTGTAAAGAATACAAGTGTAGTTGGTCATAATTAAAAGGTTGTATTAGTTGGTCAAACATAAGAGATCTAACATTAGTTGGTCACAATTAAAAGGTTCCTACATTAATTTGTTGAGTGTAGCAGATTCAGATTATTTGGTCACAATTAAAAGTCTCTAACATGAGTTGGTGAAGTAAAAAGGATCCAATATTACTTTATCACAACTAGAAGGTTCAAACATTAGTCTGTTGATTTGATTTGTATTTTGTTGACCGGTTAATGACTAATTCTCAGGGATTTAAAAAAAGACTCTGAGTATGCTATTGATGAATAATAAATTTCTTTGAAAACGAAAAGTAAAAAAAACTATTCATATTAATAAATCCTGAATACGATTACAAAGTGCATTGGCCATACCATGCTTCTCAGAATCTTTCTTTTGAAGCTCACATTCTTCTAGAAGGAGAGTAATGATATTTTTGTGCTTTGCTACTTCCGTTTCTAGTTCAAAAATTGTCTCGATGAAGTTAAGAAGAGCAAGAGCATAAGTTTCCGCTTCCTAAAGCTCGAAGGGCCCAACTTCAATAAAACTGTGCGGATTTGAAGAATTTTATCTCAAGTTTTCAATACCCAGTTCTTTCGGGCTTTCTACCAGAATTCGATCTTCACCTATTATTTTCCATCTTCCTCCATAAAAGAGGAAAAAATATCTAGGATGTTTGAAAAGTTGACGCTCGAACATTGGAGGAATTATAGATTGATCTGCGGTGCAGATAATTTCTGAGATTGTCTTCTTATTCTTCTTCTTCTTCTCATAACTACTTTGTTTTTTCCTCTTATGATCATTTGACGCACTTGAGGTTTTCTTTATTTGTAGGGTTAGAGGTTCTTCGTATGTTTGGCTCACTACAACCTCAACAAATTCGTTTGTTGGCTCATTGGGCTGCTTCACCTCTGCAACAACAACAGTTACCTTTTTCGTACTCTAACCACGATCATCATCTTTCTTCACCCTGTGGCCTGGATCTGTCTTTGTTGTCGAAAGATATACCCAACCATTGGTGGCTTTTATTCGATTCAGGATTTCTGATGTACACGATGGATTCGTGAATTTCTCCCATGTTGCATTCACCTTCGATTGAGTTCGTCAGAATGACTCTGAGCTAGATTGTTCGGTGTGAAGTAGTTATGAAACCCGTTCGACCATTTCTCTTCAGTCAAATAATGTAATTTTTTTTGTAAGTCTATTTGGTAGATGTCAGATGATGCTGATGCGATTAGGGTATAACTGCAAAAAAAATAAAAAAAATAAGCTTAATGTATTTAAGGTTAAAAGTAATTAAAGTTGTAATTAGAAACAAGGGTAAATTACATGTACTTTACCACTTCCTTGCCAATCTGCTCAAATTGCTCTTCATGGAGATAATCTAGTTGTTCTCCTAATAACCACTTATAAAGAATAATTGTGTCTTCCATATGTTATCAGCCTCTCGAAGATCACATAAGACTTTATGTATAAGGGGATCTGAGGATTCCTTGAAAGCCTGATGAGTGCTAAAAATTGCTTGATTGGCATCTCGATGTTTGATAGCCTTGATGCCATGCTACACGATATTAAAGTAAACTAAGTATTTGGGCTGACTTGACTAGGACATACTTCAACCAGCTCAAAGTACCAAATGACTTTTGGGACCAGAGAAAACCGGAGCCTCCAATTTAGCAAATTGGGGTGGACGACCAGTTCTTTTGCGTATAATTAAGAGGTGTTTCTCCAAGCATCACTAGTCGTAATTCCACCTCCTATGTAATTCCCTATTTAGCTCATACCACACTTCCCTCATTTCCCAAGTAGTAGCTATACATAATATCATATAGGTAAATCAAGTATTTATTCTTGACATTTTGAAAATTGGGCCAACGCCAGCTACTAATCTCACATTCCCTTCACCTTCCTCGGGGATCTCTACTTCCCTCTCAGCATCACGCCCTGATTAACCCGACATAACAACCAATTGTATCACATTAACACACTCTTTGGCATCGACGACCAACCACATTGGATTACCTCTGGAGTTTAGCAATCTGCTTTGAGACCTCACAGTTTATGTTATTTAACAAACAACAACCTTTTCAATGGTATCAATATCGCTGCTAGCCAATTGCTTTAAGGGTGTATCAAGGACCAATAAAGTATATTTGGCATGTTCCTTCTTTTTTGCGCGCTGGACAGAAGAATAATTTATTTTTACTGGAGTAGTTATACATTTATTTATAGGCGATCTGTCTTTGGTATCCGAGCACCCCATTGTAATGAAGTGCAATCATTGTTTATTTCTAGTATCCCCTTGTGACCGGGTTAGTCTAGTATTAAGCTTTATTTGTTAAAAAAATAACCGGTAGAGGGTTGGGGTTTGAACGATGAGTTCGGTCCCTTTGGTTTCTAGAAGCCTAATAGTTCTTCTAAATTTTCTCTTCGCTTTGGATTTATTGAAGAGATACAACCAATCGATTAGGGCGTTAGCGACAGGAAACATGAAACTCCAAAAATTAAGGCTTAAATTGTCGCTGGAGAAGAGTTTTATGGTGGGTACCAGACTGAAAATAGAGTGTTTGTGGTGGCTAAAAATGGGAACTTCTCTCTCTCTATCTCTAGAAATAGTGGGAGAGGGGAGTATTTATAGAAGTTAGTATAAAATCCTAAAACTGATTTTCACAGACCTACTGAATATAATATTGTGAAAGTGGAAAGGTCTCCCCCTAAGGATACTTGCGTAGGGGAGTGGAATCATTTTGGAAAAGATTGCACGCTTCGCCACTCAAAGAATAAGTTATTAGTCGTATGCCTCTATGACACGTGTACAACATAATAATTTATGGAGCAATAATGATTAAAAACGAGGCTGCCAAAACTTAGGCTAGACGAATTAATTTGTGAGGGCTAAAATCCCTCTTGAATGACCTTCACAAGGACTAGAGGGCTACTTATGAGGACCGAATTCTACAAACCGCAAGTCGGACCAATAATTTACTAGACTAGAATTTAATTTATGTTATTAATATAATAAATATCTGATATTAAGGGTATTTCATGTAATAATCTTCTTCAGCTATATAAGCTTGGATTATCCAAATGGACCCATAAACCATGTAATCTCACTAGGTCCAAAATCTATATAAAGCCTTGGTTTAGGCTTTAGAAATGATTATGACACCATTTACTTCCAACAGTTTTTGTTAAACCTCGTGTCTTTATAGTTAATACCTAAGTAGCTCAGTTATTTGTCTAAACACTATCTAAAGTTTAATTTATTATCTATATTATGACCTCATCTTGAGTTTGTGATATGAAGTGCTTTGGAGAGATATCTGAAAAGCCTAAGATCTTAAGAATATGGGATTTGTTGGAAGTCATTTACATAAATAAGTCCATGACTAATAGATTATATCTCAAGAAATTACACACTACAATATATGGTAGCAAAGAGATATAAAGAAACTTAAATGATTTTAATAGAGACATTTTTTATTTGAATGTATTTTATATCAAGGTGAAGAATGAGGATCATGCTATAATCCTCTTTAATTCTCTTCTGAAGGCTTATGAGCAATATGTTGACACCATTATTTATGAAAATGAGTCAATTATGATGATCGAAACGAAGAGTGCCTTGAATAGCAAAGATCTTTAAAGAAAGATTGTTCTGAAAGGAAAATTTGAAAATCTGGGATGGAGGGTAAATGAGAGTAAATAATGAGATATTCAAGCAATAAAAGAGGAGACTCTTGGTCCAACTGTAAAGGAATTGAGATGGTATCTAAAGTTAGATGTTTGATGTACAAGAAGGAATGTCATATCAATAGGAACTACCCAAATAGAAGAAAGGGTAATAATTATCCAAAGCCTAAAGTCGGAGATGTTACAATAGTTTCAGATGATTATGAGTATGTTGATCATTTAATAGATTCTATTTGCAAGTATAGTTACACATGGGTATTGGATTCGGGTTCTTTATTTCACATAACCTCCAACAAAAAATTTGATGACGAAAAAATACATCATCGGGAATGGTAAATCATGCGCTGTCAAATGAATGAGAACTAGTCGACTCAAGTTATCTACATAACTTGAGAAAGTTATTAACAACGTGAGGTATATGCCCAAAGTTAAATGAAATATTATTTATATTGGAATGTTAGATGATGAAGGGTTATTTATAAGGATGAAAAGGACATACTTATGGTATTTTAATGCTCAATTGTTGTTATTAAAGTCTGTAAGACTAATGATGTGTTAGTTTTTGAGGGATCTCTCGTGGTATGAGGTATGTCTATTGTGAAGAAGGATTCAAAAATATCGTGGCATATAAAGTGTAGGTATTTGGTTGAGAAGATCCTTATAAAGCTTAACAAATAAAGGTTGTTGGATGGTACACACTTCGGAAGTTGAGTTTTTTTAAAAGTTGTGTACTGGGTAAGAGGAAGAGGGTAAAGTTTATGCATAGTGACCATACAACTAATGATGTACTTGAGTATAATCAGTCAAATCTTTAGGGTTCAAAATGGGAACCTACAATAGGTGGTGCAAGGTACTTCATGTCCTTGATTGATAACTATTCTAAAAAAGTGTAGACTATACTTTTGAAGACCAATGATGAATAATTTGATGCTTTTCGGAATGAGAGACTTTGGTTGAGAAATAGACCGAGAAGATGTTAAAGAATATTCAGACTAACATGGCTTGGAATATGTGAATAAAGAATTCATTATCTAATGTTCAAAAATTGGTATATCTAAATACCAAACCGTGAGGGGCACTCCCAAATAAAATGGGTTTACCAAGAAGAATGAATAGAATCTTGTTTGAAATTTTTATGTATGCTTCAACAACTTGTAGAGGACAAAGGTTTAGGGGATAATTCGTGACTACATCTACGTATATTATTAAGATGATTCCATCTACGTTGCTGAAGCTTTTTTATCCTTAAGAGTCTTAGACTGCAAAGAAACCTTAATTATAACATTTACTAATGTTCGAATGTGCTGCCTACATACATGTGAAGAAAGACAAACTTCAGCCGAGAGCACTAATATTTTTTTATCGACTATCCAAAAGTAGTAAAATGGTATAGGTTGTGGTGCCTCAAAACCATAAGTTAAAAACATAGGTGTGTTTCATTGAGGTGGACATGTCATTAAATAACGCAATATAAACCCAACCTATTTCTAATGGGAAGAGATGTGATGTTGATGATGAGCCTAATCTAGATAGTGAATTCGAAGAGACTTTATCTGTATATGAGTCTGGATTTGGTCTAGCTTTGGCTCATATAGAGAAAGTTCACTCACTGCACGAGTCTGAAGTTGAATGAGGATCTGGTGTTCTTGAGTTATCTAACAGTCAGTTTGGAGACCAACACAGTCTTGATAATTATTAGTTTGTGAAAGATATAGCATATAGAGCTACTAAACCATCATAGAGGTATGATTTTACTGATATTATAAGTTATGCTTTATCAATTGAAAGGCTAAGACAGATGTTTTTGAACCGAAAAACTATCCCTATGCAATGAAGAGTAGTTATAGAGAGAAGTCTCTGAATGCCATGAGGGAATAAGTTAGATATCTCAAGAATATAGGCACATAGATTCTTGTGAAGTAGCAAAATAGTCATAAGATTTGAGATTAAATGGATATTTGAAAGGAAGAAACGTATTCATGGAGTTGAGCTATCTAGAGAAAAAATTAGACTATTCATTAAAGGATTTCACATAAAAAGACGGTGTTGATTTTGATGAGATTTTCTCACCGGTTGTTAGCAAAGCCCGATAAGGATTATGTTTTCAATTTTTTTTAGATTTGATATAGATTTATTTCAGATAGATGTTACTATTGTCTTATTGCATTAAGAAGTTGAAGAAACAATTTACGTATGTCAGTTGAAAGGGTTTGGAGTAGGGAATGCAAAAGAAGAGTGGTCTTAAGGAGACCTCTATATGGGATGAAACAATTGTCAATGAAGTAAAATATAAGATTTGATTCTTTTATGAAGTCTATCAAGTATGTCTGAAGCTATACAACTGTGACTATTATAAAGGAAAAGACATATAGAAAGACAAACCATGTTGCTATTATAGGCTTTGAACAGTACATCGTCCCTGGACTATCACGTTTGGTGGCAAATAGTCCCTTGACTTTCAAATGTCCGTTGACAGTCCCTGGACTATCGCGTTTGGATAAAGTTAGTCCACCAGATCCTCTGATCCATGAAAGGCTGCCACGTGTCACCATAGTCCCCAGATTTTTGTATCACCACTAGTCCTTTGAGTTTAGTTTTCTGTAATTTTCTACATTTTGGGTTTGACCTAAACTCAAGGGACTAGTGGTGATACAAAAATCTGGGGACTATGGTGACAGGTGGCAGCCTCTCATGGATTAGAGGATCTGGTGGACTAACTTTATCCAAACGCGATAGTCCAGGGACTGTCAACGGACATTTGAAAGTCAAGGGACTATCTGCCACCAAACGCGATAGTCGAGGGACGATTTACTGTTCAATGCCGCTATTATATGTGGAAGCTATTCTAATAGGTAGAAATGAATGAGAGATGATTGAAATGGTAAAGGCTCTGCTGAAGGGGGAGTTTGAATTAAAGGATATGAGAGAGACCATGAAGATACTTTGTATTGAGATCAAGAGGAACATGCTGAAAGAATATTTATTATTATCTCAACAGGAATATATATATATATATATAAGGTTTTTAAGAAGTTCAGAATGTCCGAAGTAAAAAATGTTAGAACTCCTATTGGTGCCTAATTCAACCTTAGTGAAGCTCAAACACCAACCGAAGCAACATATAAGAAGGGCATGCAAGAGATACTTTATGTCAATATTATCGGTAGCATTATATATGAAATTATTTGCATGAGAAATGATCTTGCATGTAATTTGAGCATATTCATGTCAAATTTGAGGAAGTCGTATTGGCATGCACTCAAATAAATCTTGAGATACTTGAAGGGTTCGACTGAAGTTGGGTTGTGTTATAATTAGAAGGATACGATTGATATAATGTTGAGAGGGTATGTGGACTCCGATAATGTGGGTTGACTTGACACAAAGAATTCTATTTCAGGTTATATTTTTATTTTTCTTGGAGGACTGGTTAGCTTGAACTCTTGTATATAAAAGGTCATTGTCTTATCATCTACAAAAGCCGAATATATGACATCTACATAAGCCATGAAGGAAGCTAGTTGGTTGAATGGGTTGTTGAATGAGATCATTGGTATAAATCAAATATAAATATATTATGTAATAATACTAGTTCTCAAAAGAAATTGAAGTTTATGAGGGAACTAAGAACATAGAAATCAAGTTTTACTTCATTTAAGACGTGTGAGAGAAAGTGAATGTGGCTAATAATTCTAGCAAATACAATCCTTCAGATGACCTAGCTAATGTATTATCAGTTTCAAAATTCACGAACTACATGAGATTTATACAATCTTGGGTGCAAGTGAACTGGTCTCTAAAAAGTATTTAACATCATGTGCAACAAATGTTGGAGGTCCTATAAGCCTATGGGGAGAATCGTAAGGTGTAGGGTGAAAGTAACTTGAGAGTAGAGTATTTCCAAAGACTACACGTGGCTAGAGATAGACATACAAAGTTATGTAAAGCATGAACTGCTTGAATATCTTGGAGACGTGCGCTCTAGTTGAAGCTTAGGTGCAGAGATATTTGCTGGAACCTAAGAGAAAGCTCTTTAAAAGGTAAATAACATGCTTATATTATAATCGAGGCTACATACTGATCTCCTGCGGCGACAAAGGTGTAGAACATGATTGTCGAAGAACTTTCAAAAATACCAATATTCTTCTAGATGAAGCTAAATCACTAAGTATCTGAATTATTGAAGAATGTTAGGCGTTAATAAAAAATTTGTTGCGTGCTTGCATGAGGAACCACTACTTATCGTACATATGCCATCGATGACCTTGTCCTTTTTTGATGGTTTACTTAGACAAATGAGGTACAGATGAACACATGGAGGCATTCCGAGATCCATAATTTATTTGTAAGTTGAGAGTTCTTTGTTACAAATATGAGTGGTTGTCTGTTTAATGTTTGAGATAGTCCACTTGTAACCTTATATATATATATATATATATATATATATATATATATATATAATTTGTGTCTGTTGCATGTGGATGTAAGATTTCTTTACTGTTCGAACCACATTAAATTTGTCTTGTGTGTGCTTGGTTTTACATTCTTATTTTATATACTGTTGTGTTGTTAAAGAGTTCATAACTAAACTTTGATACGAACCGAAGTTGTGTGACTTTACTGTTTTTGTTACATATTTAATATTACAAACAAACAGGTTTTATTTTACGTGGACTCGGTGATGTGGTTGACTATTCTGAAATAAATATATTTATGTACGTTTTTGTACGAAAAGTGTTTTTTAACAAAATAAATAATGTTTTTTCTAAATAATATATATGTGTTAGATAACATAGATGTATTATTTAATATAAAAATTAATTTATATTCCAGTGAGTTACTGGAAACAATGAACATGACACAAAATTAAATAACTACGAGAGGAGACATTATTAGTTCACTAATAAAATGGACATATATTTATCAAGAAAAACGAAAATAACTATTAAGAAAAACTTCCCTAGTCTAATAACAAAGCAATAAAAATCTACAAAAACAGGAGTAACTTTATTAATTTCAAAATAAATAAAACTACACATATTTAAAAGACTGTACAAAAAAACTTCCATTGACAAGAAATATACCTTCAAAGGGTCTAGTAAGGGATAGCAAGAATTCGGATTGAGGCTCCTCCAATAACGACAAAAAACAGCGATGATATTGCAGAAAAATAAATAAAAAGTCGAACTCCTACTTCTAGGAATGATCAAAGAGAGAAAAAGGACAAAGAGCCTCGACTGACTCATGAAGTGGAAAAAAAGTCAAAAAATACCACCAATTTTGAATACTAAAGTACCGCCAACAATGACAATACATCCAGGATACCCGCTGCCCCAACCTTAACACCCTCTGCTTCCACCCGGATGTCATTAGTTTCCTGGATTTCACCCAACATTTAACAAAAGCAATCTATCCCACTGACGAATCCCCCCCAACCAACAACAAGTCATGATCTCTTATTTTTGGATATCCCATAACATTTTTGGAATACATCCAGGCTGTCGTCGAACATGGAGCATGGAAAACAACAACAAATAAACAATTTTCGAGACTGGCCTTATGTTATCTATAGTAGCTACCGTGATACATTCTCATAGATCTAGGTTATCAATCAAATGAAAAGGATTAGGTTTTCGGCAGAGATACCCATTCATGGATCGTTTGCATGACTTTCATCAAGACGAGGCCCGTTCAGATAGAGATTACCCACTGGCCCCTAAGGTTTTGTACCATATAATACCACTGTTTTATGGAAACCACAAGATGGACAAATACTACAACAAAGGAGTCCAAAGCACCACATCCAATTGTTCATCAATAAGATAATGCAGTTGGAGCTGATGATGCCATAAACTTCTTGAGTCTTTGCTAAGAACCTCCGAGGAAGCGCAATGCAATGGTTCATAAGTCTCTACAAAAAATGTATAAAAAACTGCAAGATGCTTCAGACGACATTCATGATCTATTTTATAGGCTCAAAGGAAATTAAGGGAAATGAGGATTATATAATCTATTATAAGTAGATAACTAATGATAGTCTGACGAAGTATAAATGTTTTCTAGAAACAAAGTCCCAGTTAAAATATTACCACGACCGGGTGGTTATAGTAAACTTAGACCGAAGAATATGATAATATACCGTATCTAATGCGATAATGAAGAAGAAGGCTCTAAAATTCAAAACTTTGTTAGCTCAGGTGGAGAGATACATCAAAATAGACGAAGTTTCCATAAAAAATATAATAAAGGATACATATACTCCAACTTCATGCCCTTTGACTAAAAAAATAGAAATTGTGACACATATTGACACAAACAATGTCACACTAAAGAACAATGGTACTTCAACTTGGGTCACGTCAAGATCTAGTCAGCCCTAATTTTACAAGGGGAAGTCAAAAATTAGAAACAACGCACAATAACAAAAGTTGTGACTAACCACTAAGAGGACCATTTACCGAGTTGGCCAAGATGTTGGTGGTGATTTATAAAAATACTAAAGATACAATAAAGTAAAATTGGCCTGGAAAGTTGTATGGCCAAACAAAAATTAAAATTAAAAGAAACACTGCAAATTTCATAATGATACAGTTAATTTTACTATAGATTGTTGGGCTTTGCAAGATCAAGTGCAGTCTTTAATTGATGAAGACAAGATTGGTGAGTTTATGAAGAAGAAAGGAAGAGAGTAACCGAGAAAAGGTTTTAATGATGTTTTACAATAGGATTTAGCCATGGTTGAAACAAAAATCCATGGATACAAACACTATCATACTGGCCAAGATAGAGAAATAAGAGGATTTTTAGATCTAGATTTAAATAGAAAAAATATAGGAATGATTTCGAGAGAAGACCCGTATTCTAGAGTCATTAAAAAATCAATTAAATGATATATATAAGAGGTCAAAATCGTATATCAATGACAGTCGTCTACATACATGTACACAAACTTGTATCTAAATATATAATTCTCGGATGACAATCTAAGAGGAGTGACATCACCACACAGTGATGTAGTTCTAATAATGGTGGAACTGGCGAGAACAGAGAGCAAGAGGGCTATTGGCAGCTCAATAAATATCTTGTGCAAATCTACTTATCAAAGAATGAGATAAGATCTAGTACGATCCTAAGTCAAAGGGTTATTACTAGCTTCACCACAGAAAATGTAGATGTCTTGTAAGAGCTAACTATGGGTGTAGCTCTCATGAAGCAATAGTTATCATATTAGGCATATATTGGCTCGATCAGATACATGTCATAACATCTATGTTCCACTAGTGCCTAAGGTATCTTATAAACGAAAAAGGTTATGCTAAGAGGAAATCAAAAAAATATAAAGACAGTGTTATGGAACATCATTGGCAGTCAAAACATAACAATCATAAAATGAAGGTTGGAAGGAATGGATGACCCCATAGAAGGACATCGGCTGGTTCAACTCGAGAAGGTGCATAAGATTTAGTTATAAAAGTAAGAAAGATCTTGAGGATCAACCGAGATATCCCAAACAATCTTAGGTATAATTTTTTTAAAATATCATAGATATTTTTGCATGGAGTATGCATGACGTAGCAGAAGTCATGCCGAAATTCATTTGCCATCAGTTGAATATGAACAAAAATATTTCCCAAATTATAAAAAAAATCTTACTCCCAATAGAAGACGCAGGTGATCGTTGAAGAAATAGACAGATTGATACCCATAAGATACATACAAGAGTCCCACTATCCAACGTGGATGAATAATCATGTGTTGGTCTAGAAGAAGAACGACAAGTGGAGGATGTGTGTAGACTTCACAAGTTTAAACAAATAATGTATGAAAAAACCTTTCCAATTGTCGAGGACTGACCATAAATGAAATATCATGATATAAATTTATATCCTTCATGGATGATTTTTCAGGATATAATCATATATAAATAAGAGAGTAGGGCCACGAATATACAACCTTCATCATCGAAAGAGAGCTACATTGCTATAAAGTAATACTTTTGGATTTAAAAATGCTTTAGCAACCTCTAAAAATGCTTTGCAACACAATTAGGCTAAAACATATAAGGATACATTGAATATATGTTGGTCACAATCATTCATGAAGAATATTATCTATTAGATCTAGTCAAGATATTTGGCTACCTCAGGCGAGTAAATCTTAAGTTGAATCCAAAAAATGCACATTTTTCATACGACTTGGCAAGTTCTTATGATACATGATGAATGAATAAGGAATCGAATCATATCTAACATATGTTGGAAATTTAGTAGCCATGGAGCCATCTAAGAATACCAAAGAAGTCGAAGTCCTAACTGGAAGGCTAGACGCACTAACAGGTTCTTTTCAAGATCGTCCGATAAATATCATCGATCTGTCACCTATTGTAAGGAGATAGAAAGTTTGAATATACCTCAACATGTGATGAAACATTCAATAATTTGAACATTTTTTTTCTCTCCTCAAAATGTTAACAAAGCTTCGACCATGAGAAAAATTATACATATACCTTGCAGTCTCAGACTACCCCATCAAGGAAATAATAATAAAGGAGAAAGTAATAACCAAGGCACAAGAGCAGAATACAACTCATATCTCTAACAAAGAATATCATAAAGCGGTCTATCAAGTTCGGGTTACCACCATCCAACGATGAAGCTGAGTATGAAGTTGTAGTCAAAATACTCTAGTTTGCAAAAACTTATGGACCAAAGATGGTACAACTCCTATATAACTCCTAATTAGTTGTTAGATAAGTTTTGAGGGCGGTTTAAAGAAAAAAAATAAGAAGAACACATTTAATTAATTAAAGGATTTATATCGTTAAGTTTCTCAATTTGAGCATGTGAAATTCAAATAAATCCCAAGGCTGAAAACTCAATAATTGAAGCACTTATATCTTCAGTATGTACATCTTCAGCATGTGGAATAATCCTTCAAGTTCCTTCTATTACACTTCCCAAACACTTTCTCTCAATATTTACATCAACATTGGTAATAAAAATAGATGGTGAAAATTGTAATAAAAAGAAGATTGGATAATTGTAATAAAAAAATATGATAAACTGAGTGTGACCCAAAGGAAAAAAATACATTAAATATAAATATGAAGTCAATACGATTCTTCTGGACTTTAAACATGTTGTACTAGATGGGTTTAACTAAGCCTATACTTTGGTGATTAGGCAAAAATGAATCAACTTTTTCCGTGGAAGAGTTACATGATGGAAGGTGCATCACTTCCTGTGAATATAAAGAACTCTACAAAATAATCCTACTCTATTACTACTATTGGCTAATAATTGTGGAGGACGCAAAGAAAATCGTAAATCAATGTGACACGTGTCAACAATTCACTAATTTAATACAAGTTCAAGCATTACTACTAGAGACAATAATCGAGGCAATCTCATTTGACAGATGACTTCAAGAGAAAGAAAGTTCATATTAGTTGATGTGGATTACTTCTCATAATGGGTGTAGCACATCCATTGTAGGACATCACGATACAATACGTAATAACTTTCTTAAAAGTAAATATATGTTAAAAGTATGGAATTATGAGAAGTATCACTATAGATAATGAAACTCGGTTACAAAATGATAACGTCATAAGGTTCTTCGAAGAGAAGTGAATACATAAAATATTATCTTTCCATTTCCACACTCAGTCTATCAGTGAGGTTGAAGTGACCAACATGACAATAGTATAGGGTATTAAAAATATGTTGGAAGGAGCAACTAGAACCTGACCGAAGTTCCTATAAGAAGTTTTATGTTCATACCAAACCACACCTAGAACTAACAAAGATGATTTTTTTTTGCCATGGTGTATGATATGGAGGTAGTAATGTCAACTACAATATACATGTCATCGCACATGATAGAAATATATGATGAAGTAAATAATGAAGAAGAATGAAGAACAATAATCGACTTAATTGAAGAAATAATGGTCAATGGACATCTTTGGTCAAAGCAATACAATGCACTAATCATGAACATATACAATTCCAAAGTTTGGTTCATGAGCTTTGAACCAAGAGAAAAAATGTTAAGAAGAGTTTTCGAACAGAGTGATAGACTAGATGCTCAAGAAGTTGACACCAAATTGGGAATGATCATTCACAGTCGAAGGTAAGATAAAGCAAGAAGCTTACATGTTGCTGGATGAAGAGGGAAACCAAGTTTGGTACTTCTGGAATATACAACATTTTAATCTATAGTATAGTCCTACATACTAAAATTTTGCAACTTACTATTCCAGTAGAACGTGTTTATTAGCTTATGGTGATGTAGTATTTCTTCTCTTGATGGCGTGAGAATGTTTTAAAAAGGCATTCAACATCATATAAAATATTTTTTGTGCCAAAAAATAAGTCGTATTTCTTATTTTCATACAATATATAACACAAAAATACAAAGGCCAACATGCCCTGACACTAGTGGCTGACCATTGTTAATCACAACAATCTTTTTCTCGAAACTACTAAAGTCCAAGCCCTATGGTCTTTCATGCTTGGGTACAAAACACCAAAAGTACCAAGTAAGGATTATGGCATTCAACGTTAAAATTGAAAATGAATTGAGAACGAGCTTTCCTAACTGCCTTTTGAAATATATGAAACATCAATTGTTGATAATAAGTATGATCATGAATCTAAGATTAATGGTAAGCAAGGAAATGTTCAGAAACAGAGTGAAAGTTTCATAACATCACGCTGCCCTTTAAAGTTTGATCTTGCAAGCTCAGCTTCAGCCTTAGTATCAATAAGTTCTTTGTAAATCAAAGACCAACGATCCTCCAAGGCATCACAAGCAGAATCAGAAGCAACTACCTTTTTTTATAGAAGGTCAAAACTTTACTCTGAATATGAGTCACACTCTCCAAATATCTACCAAGCTGACAGCTCACAAAAAGATCATGATGGGTATGTAACAATGCATTACCCAATTAGGTATTGATAAAATCAATGCTCTTTAATTCAATATCTTGAGATTATAACTGGAGATCCAAATGGATTTTATCTTTTAGGTTGACTTCAAGCTCAACCCTTAAATGTTGATCCATAACAATTCTTTCGTCAAAAGCATCTTAAACAATAGAACTTCCTTCGACGGGTTCAATAGCTCTATCAAGAAGATCACGAAGGTCAGAAATATAAGGTGAATGATGAACATTAGCTTGGAAAAGTATGACTAAACCATCAAGGATAACTTGAAACATCAATTGAAATATATACACAATGTTGAATCAGTCTTAATACTTATAATATAAAATAATATATAAAGCACAATATCTTACTTCAAATCCTAAGCTCAAAGGCCTTTTACATCTATAATGAAGAGATGTGAACATGAAAAATCTTCTGACTAGTTAGTGCAACAAACCGAGTAACAATCTTAAGAATTTAGTCTAAAGAAAAAAACAGAGGTTAATGAAGTTACGACTTCAGCCAAAGGAGTACCCTGAGTGGATAAACTAAAATCTGGGTCCAGAGTAATCATAGCTAGAGTATCTAAAGATGTTCTCAAGATGGGAAAAATAACTTCAACTGAGATAAGGGCTCAAGCATCCTCGACAATATTAGAAAAATTATTATAAACAATGTTAGGGGTAGATGGCAGAATATCTTCATTAGTTGTGGAGAAACCAACATCAGGAATGATGGAAGGTGTTAGATTTACCGGACGGTTTATTTGTGTTGAAAATTGGAAAGAGATTTAAGATCGGGTTAAATGTAGCGAATGTCCATCAAGAATCCATCAAATTTAGAAAAATATTCATGATGATAGTAGTGATGGTATCAGACTTGGCTTTACTAGACTCGATTCCCGATTTTTTTTTATATTTTCAAATTTTTCGGAGTTCTGAGGTAGCCATGTATGATTCAGATTAGGAGATTTCAGTTATAGTTTCTTATTCCCGCCTACCAAACATACGAGGGCTACCATAAGGTGTTGGGACTTCAGAATTTTGGGTCTTTAAATTTTTTGTCTTCAGGGTTAGGACCTTAGGTAGTCAGACTCCTAAACTAGACCATAATGATAATCAATTTTCTTAAATCTAATAACTTTGATTGGTCTACATACTGAAATGCACTCCCACTCTTATCATCTACAGTGAAGTTGGTGAACTTTAAATCCTCCTCCAAAGACTCTGAAACAATCTTTATCTATTTTTTCTATAAAACTCTTTTATGTTGTCTACATCTTTAGTTAGCCATATATCAACAATTCAACTACAAAGTTAGAAGGTTTTTACCTAGATTAATAAAATGATAGAATAACCCAGGCTATAGAATCCTGGTAGCTACATAGAGAGATAAAAACAACGATTTCAACCCATCATCATACTGCTCAAATATATTCGAATGATGGCTACGCGCTCGACAATGGACTCGACGTTTATGCGATGTAGATTGACGATGGTCGAAAATGGTTTGTGGTGGTTTCTAGGGCTGAGAATGAAAAAATGAAGCTTTTATCTCTGATTACCTTGCATAACAATCGAGAACAATAACTAAACCTCATATTTATAAAGTAAATTATGATTATTTATCTCCATATAATTTAATCATTGCAACATGAATGAAGAATAAAAGTTAAATGTTTGAACTAAGCGTCTATTCCAAAATTAGCAATTATGAGCTACCACAAGATTAAGCCCAGGAGACATGTGCCAACACATGAGTCACATTGTTAGTAAAATAATCAAGAAGTGAATGCCCCCCCCCCTTCAGCCTTCTAGTACACGCCCTCAATTGAAGATTACTAATCAAACTCCCAGTTGAGCCCAATAGATTAGGCTCTTGGTCCAGCCATACCAATCAAGAAAACATGCTAACTTTTGAGTTCCCTCAATCTAATTTTACGGTTCAGCTTCAAGTTAATCCCTTCCAAACATGCCAAGGCTTTCATATCTATTATTAACACCCTGAGACAAGGTTGCATTCTAGCTTCTAATTTGAAACTTTTGGCTTTGAAATCATTAAAATAGTCGCAATCATGGCATCTTGGGGTTGACCTCTTCAACAATTCCAAATAAAACGTATTCGAGTCTACCATTCATGCACTTCCAGCCAAAATATATCTCAAATGTAGGATACAAACTACTTGTCATCTTTTTCCTTCGGTAAAATATAGTTTTTTTTTTCTCAAATGAGGTTTTGGCAATAAGCGTTCTAATGAAACGAATCAGGAATAGTGTCCTACTGAAAATCTACGCACACTAGTTGCCCCCATACAAACAATGTGAAGTCAAATGGTCAATTAGAAAGATGCTCATGTAGCCCTTCATTGACTAGCTCATAAAAACTATAATTATTACTAATAATGGAATTGTTAGTAAGGTGATCAGATGAGTTTTATGTATCAATATGCTTGGTGTGTCTAAGCTCTGCATTGTTACAAATGAACTTACGACGTATCTTAGAAATGGTGAATAATATTTGATATTCATTAGTATAAAAAATGAAGTTTTAAAAAATTATTATCCAACATGATCGAACTAATAATCTAATTAAATCGACCTTACAAATTATATCGACTACAACAAACAAGTAATTCAAAGAAAATGAACTTTACCACAAATCATTTAACATATTTACACAAATATTGTTTTAGTAGTTGCGTCTATACCATAGTTCTTAGAGTTTATTTTTTATATTAAAACCATCCTATTTTTTAACAATATTTTATTTTAGTTTTTATGTTTTATTTAATATCACCAAAAATAATAATTATAATTTGTAATTATAATTATAATGTTTTAAAAAAATTATATTTTAATCTACGTATTTATCTAATATTATCCGATAGTATTAAATATTTTTTCAATATCACCCAAAATATTTCAACAAAATTACAATTTTTTTTTTCATTTTGTTTAAAAACCTTTGGCTCTAAAATACATAAAAATCGTCTCAATCTTTTTAACTCTCCCGTCTGACCGTCTCCACCCATCCTCCTCTCCCTCTCTTTCTTAATCGTACACATGGTCTTGCTTTAATAAGTATCTCTCTTCTTTCTCTCTCTCTCTATAACTCTCTCACTATAAATACTCATCGCCTGTTACTCTCATTACTCACTTCTCTTCTCTCCGCAAAAGATACATACCGACTAAAGTATCCCCCAACTCGCCCCCTCTCTCATCCCAACAAGGCACAAAGTCAGACCCAATATCCCATTTGCTCTACAAAATAGTAACCACTTGGACACTATCTTAGCATAACATCATACCATGTCTATATCTTTGTCAACTACAGCCATATGCCTCAACACTCCAAAATCATCTTTACTGAACCGAAGAACTAGATTTGATTGTTCTCTTCATAATCCTTCCATTCTTCATTTTCCTAAACAAACTCTAAAAGAGAACAAAGGATCATCTTCTTCTGCCGAAAAACAAACACGATATCAAGGATGGAATGTAATGCAAAGAGCGGCAGCAATGGCCCTAGATGCAGTAGAAAACGCCTTGGTATCCCTCGACCGAAAACACCCACTTCCTAAAACAGCAGACCCAGATTTCCAAATCTCTGGAAATTTCTCTCCGGTACCGGAACAACCTGTGAAACACCAACTTCCCGTCACCGGCAAAATACCCGAATGCATTGAAGGTGTTTACGTTAGAAACGGAGCAAACCCACTTCACCAACCGGTAGCTGGTCACCATTTATTCGACGGCGACGGAATGATACACGCCGTCCGGTTTGAAAACGGTTCAGTTAGCTACGCCTGCCGGTTCACGGAAACCAACCGGCTCGTTCAAGAAATAGAAACGGGTCACCCTGTTTTCCCAAAATCAATTGGCGAGCTCCATGGCCATTCCGGCATAGCCAGGCTGCTTCTATTCCATGCCCGTGGCTTATTCGGTTTGGTTAATCCCTCAAACGGAATCGGAGTCGCAAACGCCGGTCTGGTTTATTTCAACAACCGCCTCCTCGCCATGTCGGAAGATGATTTGCCTTACCACGTTAGAATCACCGAAACAGGGGATGTAAATACCGTTGGACGTTTCGATTTCGAAGGACAGCTTAAATCGACAATGATAGCTCACCCAAAACTTGATCCTGTGTCCGGTGAACTTTTCGCTCTTAGCTACGATATTGTTTCGAAGCCGTACCTCAAATACTTCAGATTCTCGCCTGAAGGAATTAAGTCCATGGATATCGAAATCCCTCTTGATCAGCCAACTATGATGCACGATTTCGCAATCACAGAGAATTTCATAATCGTTCCTGATCAACAAGTAGTCTTCAAATTGACTGAAATGATACACGGCGGGTCTCCTGTTGTTTACGACAAATCGAAAGTTTCAAGATTCGGAATCATGAAAAAATACGCAACGAGTTCAGATACGGATTCAATCACGTGGATCCATGTACCCGGTTGCTTCTGTTTCCATTTATGGAACGCTTGGGAAGAACCTGACAGCGACGAGGTTGTAGTGATTGGCTCTTGCATGACTCCACCCGATTCGATTTTTAACCAAACCGACGAGAGTTTAGAGAGTGTCTTGTCCGAAATCAGGCTTAACTTAAAAACTGGAAAATCTACCCGTCGTCAGATTTTAAAAGAATGTGAACAAGTGAATCTCGAGGCAGGGATGGTGAATCGGAATTTACTCGGTAGAAAAACCCAGTTCGCCTACTTAGCCTTAGCGGAGCCGTGGCCTAAGGTTTCTGGTTTTGCAAAAGTTGATATGGTGACCGGAGAAATAAAGAAATACATTTACGGTGAGCAAAAATACGGTGGGGAACCTATGTTTATACCTTGTTCAGGGAAGGAAGATCACGGATTTATTCTCTGTTTTGTTCACGACGAAAAGACATGGAAATCGGAATTACGGATTGTAAATGCTGTTAATTTAGAGTTGGAAGCTACCGTTGAGCTTCCTTCTAGGGTTCCATATGGATTTCATGGAACTTTTATAAATGCTGCGGATTTGAAAAAACAGAAGTGATGGTTTTGTAAATTAGAGAGGTGATGGTAACAGAGGAATGATTGTATATACATCTTTGTCCCCTGGAAATTCTTAGGGAAGTAGCTAGCAGATTTTTGGTTCAATTGGAGCTCACTTAGGTTTATACTTTTTTTTTCGCCGCCAAAGGTAGTCGAGTTGGTTGAGTAAGGCTTGTTTATGAGTTCGAGTGCTTCTACATGCATGCATGCGCTTTCTCGGGTGAGCCTCTCACCTTGTGTGGTTTACCATCTGGCGTTGGTTTATAGGCTATCGCATCAAATTGAGGGTTTACCCTGTACGCACTCATTGCACTCTGAGTAACGACTCAGTGTTCCCTCCCAAAAAGAAAATATATTTATTTTTTTGTTTTTAATTACATGTATATATTGGATATATATAAATTACTTTTTTAATTATATATTGTGATGGTTGATGTTGATCAAAATAGGACTAAGAGTGGAGTGTAAAGTTTGAAAATAAAGGTAATAGTAATAAGTACGAAATTAGGCCTTTATTTATGGTATCGTTTATCATAAATATTTTTCACTTATTAGAGGAGGTCAGATTTGCAGTTAACTTGATATTTGACTGAATAATTTAGATATTTGTATATTTGGATAAGTTGATGATCCGAAATGTTCAAACTGGACTACACCATTATAGGTAGCCTTTAGTCTTTATTAGGGTGTAGTTCAATGTTTTCCGTGTTTTTCGTGACGTATGACATTGGTCGAGATGTTTTTTTCACCGAGACATCTATTGTTTTTGTCGAAATACTTCATTTCCTTTTTATAGTTTTTATTGTTTGATTGACGTTTGATCCATGGATTTGTAGTTACTTCAAAAACTTTAATTTGTTGTTGACGATACTTGAATGACTCTCTTACTCTTTTTTTAGGGTTGCCTTGTATTTATGGAGTGCTATTTTTGTTTCGCTTTCATTTGTTAGGTTATATTATGCCTTATGCCAAACATATTTTTAGACGTATTAAGTAAGTAACATAGCCTTTAGCAAACGATGAGGTAAAGAATGCGATATTTTTTTACATTTGAAAGATTTATTTCTTTATATTTTTCTTGTTTTAATTTTGAAGTAACCCGGTCTTTGAAAGATTTATTCCTTCGTACTTCTATCTATTCAACCGAAGCTAATATTGCTAATTTTAGCAAAAAGTAATTCTGAGGAAAGTATATTTGTATTGAGTATACCATGCAAAAATGACATTTGTGCCGGTGGATTAATTTTTTTGTTGTTGCATGTGGCGATAACTTCCTTATATTATGCTTGTGTGTTCGTTTTAACTTCCTCAATCTTGATCCTTCTTTTATTTTAATCCACACTATTTATCCTTTGATTAATCTATTGCTAGTGATTCGAATAAATCTACAGTTAAATTTTAATTTTTCATGCTTGAGTTTAAGTTCATGTTCTTTTGTACTTCAACTTTTTTTTCTTCAATCTTTCTTCTTTGTTTTCTCTTTTTGCTGATTTTCTTTATGTTTTCATTTGTTTGTTAATTTGTTATAATATATTTAGAAAACTCTTCCGCTTTCTATAGAATTTGAAGCTAAGGAAATAAATTTTATCACTTCAATCACTTGATACTCATAATTTTACAAGTATACGTTCTTTCAATGTTAAAGTTACGAAGTTGAAGCTAAGGAAAGAAATTTTATCACTTCAATCACTTGATACTCATAATTTTACAAGTATACGTTCTTTCAATGTTAAAGTTACTTGTACGATGATTTTGCTCGCCATT
Source organism: Limnanthes douglasii subsp. nivea (assembly GCA_036936605.1). Lineage (NCBI taxonomy): Eukaryota > Viridiplantae > Streptophyta > Magnoliopsida > Brassicales > Limnanthaceae > Limnanthes > Limnanthes douglasii. Next base: position 97,953,037 of record JAUPFV010000001.1, read on the forward strand.
TTTTTGAAACCAAATAATTGGATGGCGTTTTGAATGAAGACTAAAAAATAGATTTGATAATGCTTTCATATAGATTGTTTTTCGAAGGAGAGATTTCCCACAACTTTAAAAAATTGATCTATGGATACGTTCTTCTTCGAGTCCCGAGCAAGCCGAGTTGGTAAGGAAAAAACGGGCAGAGAACAGTGAATGAGAAGGTGAGAGGGATGGTAAGAAAAATAGTCCAAAGGACATGTGCACGAAGACGGGTCCGATAAGGAAGAAACAAAGCAACCAAATGAGAAATTGGTATTGTCGCATGACGAGATACGGCCTAATATGGTCGAGCTCTAGGAAAGTCCTTTTGTTGGAAAAATTGTAGAGGCCGAGATCTCGCGAAAGTTCGAACCTTATTGGATAAAGTTATACGATGGAACATGTGACCTAGAGTGTCACCTGAAGTAATTCAGGAATATGATGATGAAATTCAACCCCAACAATTCCATGTTCTGCTGAGCACTCTCCATGACTCTCAAAGGTAATGATTTAACGAGTTTCCGAATTGGTCTATTAAAAAGAACAAGATCCAAAGAACAAAGTCAACAATAAAAAAAATAAATCAATCGCACGAAAAAATATTTAACATGGTTAAGATCTTGAAGAAATCCTATATTTATGGGTAACATACACAACTTATATATAGGTGGTTACAAAAAGACTCACAAACACTAAACACTAAACACTCAATTACTTCTTGGTTATAAAACACTCAAAAACTCTCTTCTTTGAACCATCGCTCACCTTTTGTCTCCTTTTTGTCTCGTCTCGCTACATATTACAAATGATATATTCTTCTATTTATATGTATAGAATATCTTAATCCCTTAATTTAAAAAACTTAAATTTGAAATCTAATTAATATAGAAGACTTAATTAATAGAAAATCTAGTTAATATAGAATACCCAATTAATAGGAAATCTAATTAATATAGAAGACCAATTAATAATTTTTTTTAATTAATATATCCAATTAATAGAAAATCTAATTAATATAGAAGACTAAATTAGTAAGAAATCTAATTAATATATAATACTCAAATATTAGAAAATATAATTAATATATTAGATTCAATTAATAAGAAATATAATTAATATAGAAGACCTAATTAATAGGAAATCTAATTAATATAGAAGACTAAATTAATATGAAATCCAATTAGTATAATAGACTAATGGAAAACCTAATGAATATAGAAGATCCAATTAATATATGAGACCTATTTAAAATATTTATAAGTTATTTTGAGAATCTACCTAACAAATCTTCACCTAACAATGATAACAATGTACCCGATTCTCCAACTACTTATTGGAGACAAAATGTCCATCTGCAGGCCTGGAATGATCAATACCCATGTAGTATGTAAACTCTATCGAAGAAATCCTCCCCAACAAACTAGTCTCCTAACTTTCTACAATGAAGAAAGTGGTAGTACCATTCGTCTAACAAAACTTAACACCGGCCTAAGCAGCACTTGAAAGCTCCACCACAATTTGAACGTCCAAAACCTTTGACCATCAAACTTCAAGTCAAACCCAAACACAAAAATGGTCGAGGTTCCTTTGTAAATTTCAAACGGGAACTAAGCTAGAGACATCCATATCTTCATCTTTATGTTCAAACTCCATCTCAACTCCAGCTCCACCTCTGACATCTATAACATCTCCATGACGAGCGAAAAGTCCAAAGGCTCATGTGGATGATGATATTTTCCCCAACAGCTCCTCTACTCAAATTTTTGGTATGTCATGTTGTCAGAAACATAACCCTTACCCAAATAAGCTATAAGCATACCAAATTTAGAACAATAGTTAGTGGATGACTGATTTAGTGATACCATGTTATTGTTACCTATAAACCTCTTTAGGTACATCCCGCGTTGGATCTCCACATGCTTCGACAAGACTTCAACTACCTCCAACCGAATCCCAGCAGATCCATTCCCCACACAAGACGTCTCTTCTACTATAAACCCATTAAGGACTAAAATACCATATGTGTGTAACAACATGTGAGTCTTACAAGACCCGAAGTCTAACATCTCAACCCTTATACATAAACATTTCCTCATCTAACTTACCTATAGATCAAAGGTATGTTTAAATCGAATGACATATTGCACATTTTTTAATGATTTTCCATTATAGCAGACAACTTGAATCTAATATTCCCCTTCATGAAATCCATTAATATCATTGAACTTGACTTTACTTTACTCAAAGATCTGAGATCCTCTTCTACTTTGTCTTCTTCATCAACAAAAAATATTAAGATCAGATATCCATGCTCACCGTACCACTTGTTAAGGAAATGAACAATATCCAAACGAGCTCTGAAACAAAGTTAACTAGAAGAAGACTCTCAAACAATAAACACTCAATCACTAATTTGTTACAAAACTCCCTCATGGGTTTACAAAGAATCCGTGAATCTTAGAATCATTACTCACGTATTTATCTTCTATCTCACTCCACTCTCTAAAAATAGACTCGCCGATCTTCTCTCAACCATCGCTCACCTTTCGTCTCGTCTTGCCACATATTGCAAAACAATATTTTTTATATTTATAGGTATGGAAATTCAAAATTTCTTAATTAAGAAACCTAGTATAAAATTTAATTTACACATAAGACCCAATTAATAGAAATCTAATTAATATATAAAACATAACTAATATATAAAACATGATTAATAAAAGTCTAATTAATATATAAAATCTAATTATTAAAAATCTAATTAATATAAAAAAACCGCATTAATAGGAATCTAATTAATATTGGAAAACCCAATTACTATGACCAATTAGTAAGAAATTCAATTATATATAAGACCCAATAAATAAGAAATATAATAAATATAAAAGACTCAATAATTGAAAGTCTAATTAATAAATAGGATAAATTAATAGAAAAACTTAATTAATATAGAAGATCAAATTAATACATGAGGCAAATTTAAAAAATAAACGACTTACTTAATGCATGTACTTAATTGATATTATTAGGTTTTTGCGTATCACCAGATTTATCTAAGCCCGTTGATCCCCAAATGTTTGTTCTTCTTGCTTTCAACCATTATTTTATCAAGATGTTGTTTGACACATTTTTATTTGAATGATTTTTTAACCGTTGTCACCTTTGTGGGGGAAACAAAATAATCTTTTATCTTTTGTGAAAATGTGTCTATTCTCACATATTGTTAATGATCTTCATTGTTTCATGGAGGATTGGGAAAATAGTTTTGTTTTTGTTAGTGGTAATTGGGCCATCAAGATCAAAGATTCGCATGAATCTGTTAAACTTTCTTGAAATGTTGAACATGTGTACTTATTTCCTCAACCTACTTTTTGTTGATGATGTAGTTATTTAGTTCATGCTACATTAGTTTTATTTTTCAGCTCTTATTATCAAAACTCTAATGTTTTTCATCATATGTACGAGAGGTAAGCTACCATGATGAAAAAACCATGGAGTTATATTTTCCATATTCTTTCATATTATGACCAAACAAATTTTTAATGGCCAAGTTTTAGCCCAATGAGGAGGTAAGAAGAAATCTCTTTTTTGTTTATTTATCTAAGAAGGTTACGACTAACATGTCTTCTTAAAAGGGAGGTACATTCATCAAATATTATAACGGAAACAAATTAAAGAATTCTTCATTTTTAAAGGAATTTTTATAATATCATAAATAAACGTACTTTGAAGAAGGCATCGTATGGTTCATTTAATGTTAATTCTGGAGCACCTAGTGTTTCCATAAATATCATTTTGTAAGACTCGAGGTTGGCTTTCTTATATTGTTGAAGCAGATGAAGTCGATGAGGAAGAAAAATACCCATCTTATAAGAGGAGAAAGTGTTCGTATAATAATGTTCACTATATTACTCAATTATTTACATTAAATATAGTTTGTCCTTAAAATTGTGTGTCTTTGCATTATGCAGAATTTTTTTAGGGTGTATCTTCTACCCTCACATCTACTTCAGCTCTTTTACCGATATATTTTTTGATTTCTTTGAAAGAAACAAATGTCGATGATTCTGGTCCTTTTCCTCTTTAGAGTGTTGATTTACAAAATTAGTAGTCCTGACGGGTGGCCTTATTGAGTCCGATTCATTAAGAATGAGATTCATTTCTCCACTTATGGTTGGTGCTTCATTTATATTTGATAAAACTGAAACTGAAAGGAGTTATCGAGCTGGAGGATTTAGAAAAGATGACTGAGGATTTTTTAAAATATTAATTTAGAGTCTCTCAGGATAATATGTTGTTCTCAAAGATAATTTTTCTATTAGTCGACATTGTGATTTGATTTCACATTCTCGACGAAGTAAAAATGAGACAGTTTCCCCAATTCTTAGATTGCTTGCTTAAGAGTTGGTTTTGCATGTTGACCATAAAATTACTACCTTAACTTTGAAGAAACCTGGTAATGGAACCAGTATTGAGGTTTCTCAAGATGATAAGATTAATAGAGGTGAGCCTATATAGCTGATCAATGCTTCAGGTAGTGAAAATTCTAGACATCAGGTTAGTTCGGACGAATATGCTGATATACTCCCACAATGCACCATTAATTCTTCGTCAATGGAAATTGTTTCTTGTATTTTTCTTGATAATTATTCCAAGTTGTCTTAGAGTGCTCTGGCAGTGACATATGTTTCTAGTGTCACTTTTGGTGGTGACATTAACTTGTATCAAATTATTCATTGCCATTCAGATTTTGTTCAATTTAAGATTTTGCTTCATTTCCTCCTCTCTTTTCTCTTAGTCAGATTTCTAAGATGATTATTATGTTTGCTGTGTTGGAAAAATAAAGGTCCCTACTCGTCTATATTTCTCCTTTGGAGCTTGCGAATCATCATTCAAAATACTGAATATGAGGTAATATTATTATTTTTATTTCTAACTTTGGTTTTATTATGTATTTTGGTTCACAGCTCATTATTAATGGTTTGAATATGTGTCACTAAGCTAAAGTTAACCCATTGGCTTATCTATGAGATATTCAAGTCTTTCTCAACGGTGCTTCCAATTTTATAAACATAAAAGTTAATTTAAAGATTGTTCTCAAATCTAGGATTGAGAGTAAAGAAAGCTGCAAAGAGAGCTTAATACTACTCGTGTGAGGGAAACGTTGTTATTCCTTCAATTACAGTCTCAAAATGATATTTTGAAGGATACATTTTTTGTATTGTCGCAATATTAGGAGAATATGATGGCTTGTAAATCCGTAGTTATTGCATTTGAAGATATGTGGGTATGTTTTCAAAAATATGATTTTGAATGCAAAATTTGTTGTCGAACTTGTAATTTGAAGCTCGAAGAGGAGGTAGATGCCAAGTCTAAAATTGAGGCTTTCAAGTATAAGATGCAAGAGCAATTAGATTTCATGATAGGAAAGTATAATACCTTGTTGAAGCGACTTGCTACTCAAGATAAGGCGCACTCTAAATTTTTTGATAATTATCAAACTAATGATTTCCTATGTGCAAGAAGTTGTTATTAAATCTTATTATAGATTAGTGTTGGATATCTATGAGGAACATCTCAAGCTAATTATTGATCAGTTTTGGTATAATTTACTTGAGGCCAAGTGGCTAAAGGACATTGGTTGGACTGATAAATCTCCTGACTATATTGATTTATTGTTAAGATGAACTAAAAATGGTAAGATAATTTGTGATGTTCTTGAAGATGTTTAGGAAAAAATAGTGGAGATAAGATGGTAGTCGAATATGGTGAAGTTTGTGAAGGAATATGTTTAAATAAGAATGTATCTGAGGCAGATGGTTCCCAAGTGATTGATGATATGATTGACCACGACGTTGTGCCAACGACTGTTACTTCTCAGTTTATTGCTCCTTCGTAATTTTTTTATATAAATTGGATTTTTGTCATCCTCTATTTTTTATAATTGTATCATAATAGTTTTTATAGATGTAAGAATTTTTTTATTTTATGAATTTTTATTTTATTTTTATATAAACGAGTCTTTGTATCTATGACATATCTTGTATTCTCTATTTGTATATTGAACGGTAAATTTCAATAGGTTGATTTTGTTTTAGAACACTTAGGTTCTTTACTCGGATATTTTCAGAATTTTTCAAGTATGGCCAGGGTGCATATTTTCATGGTAGGGGTTTTCTCTTTTTTAAAAAACATGTAGCTTATCTTTCGGAGGATGGACTGATGTTCATCTATGATTTATTCTTTTTCAAATATTAACTTAGGATGATTTGTATCATCAAAGGGATATGAGGTGTTTGTTTTAAAACATTTTATTGCATTAAGTAACTTTATTTATTTATTTATAGATTTTTTATATGTCTTATACTCTTCGTATGATATGTTTGCTTTTTCCCATTTTTATTTAAATACTTTAGCTATACTAAGTTATCTAAATAAAATATAAGCCATATTGTTTGCCTAAAATGGTTTCACTAATGTTCAATGCATCCTCCAAACCTTCCCCGCCACCGAGAGAGGAAATTGTACATTCCCATAGTTAAATAAATCTATTTTGTATGAGTAGTGAGTTACAAGCTTTTTAAGTCTTTAGGATTATGGTAGATTTTTAAAAGTTTTATATTATAGGGGAGCCCAACTTGATTTTTTTTGTCGTCTAGTTTTTGAAGGCTTTATGGGTCAAATTTGGGTATTAGACTTTGTAACAAGACATATTTTTTAAATTTAACAGGCTCGTCAAAATATTCGATTTGAGTACCTGTTTGACCTAATTATGATACCTGAGCAAAAATCAGTATGTCTGCAATCTTAGCTACTTCATCCTTCCTCGGTTGAGAAGAATTGGAGCTCGAATTAAAAACAACAAAATATGAAAGAACTGTCTCCTGAAAAAGAAATTTCAGTTGTCTTTCAGCCTCACCAACCCAATTACTAAGCACATCAACACTCTTGCACGTTTAAAAACTCACTTTGTGGTCACCTTTTGAAACAACAGAAACTAGTGTTCCGGAAATTAAAGTTGTCTCAGTTCCAGGATGACCACATAACAAGACCTCTATAGGGGTGGTGATGTTAGAACTAGCAAATAAATAAGGATATAACAATGGGAAAAAAAACATTCTTTCAAAGAATCGGTATATTCCGATAGTCCACCGTGAACTACCACCATCTGTATTTTTCATATCCCAAGATGTTATATAATATTGGTCTAGCATGTATTCACGAGTAGAGAATGCAAATATTTCATCTCTTAATGTTGTGAAACAATCACAAAATTGATTTTTTTTCTTCTGTATTAGCTCATTTACTTTCTGATACAACTAATTCACATCAAAACCCTTGCAGAAAGGAACAATTCATATTTGTTGAATATCAGATGGCTTTTCAAGTTGCTTAAGAGTGGCTTTTAGTTCAATAAAGATCTTGTGTGAACCACAATATAAAAGAGTGTTTCTCGACCCCATTCCATCCTCAAGCTAACGGACAGGTCGAAGTAATGAACAGAACAATCATCAACAGACTTAAGAGGATCTTGGAAGGAAGGGCCGAAAAGTGGCCAGATATATTACAAGAGGTACTGTGGGCATACCAAACCATGCCTCGAACTGCGACACAAGAATCATCTTACGCCATGGTATATGCCATGGATGCAGTAATCCCCGCGGAGACAATGTTTCCCTCTTATAGAATCAACCATTATGAGGAAATGGCTAATGATGAAAATCGGGCCTTGGCTTTGGATCTGATAGAGAAAAAATGAGCTAAGGCTCACTTAAGCTCCTTGCATTATCAGACTTTCATGAGAAGCAAGTTAGCCTCAAAAGTTCGAAGAAGAGACTTCAAGGTCGGGGAAAAAGTCCTGCGAAAAGTATTTCTCCACACAAAAGACAAGCATCTTGGAAAGTTGGCACGCAATTGGGAAGGACCATACCAAGTGATACAAAAAGTAAATTGAGGAAATTATCGGTTGAAGGATAAATTTGGTCGACCTCTACGTCTCCCCTGGAATATTGAGCACCTTAAGTTGTACTTAGAATGATTGTTAATTTTCATCGTTTTCTTTCAGCTTCATTGTAAGACAATTTTAGTCGGGGATACACTCTATCCTACCCTGGTGGCGTGGGAAGGTTTTAATGAGGTGTCTATCTAAACCAAACCGTTTAGTAAATTTTTAGAGCCCTCACACAAGCTTACTTTTGTTATATTGTCAAACGTGTTAAAAGGTTTTTCAACAATTAAAGTTATTCAAAGACTTCAAACCTATAAAAGGGTTTTCAATAATTAAAGTTGATCAACAACTTCAAACCTATAAAAGGGTTTATTCAATATTAAAGTTGATCAGCAACTTCGAACCCATTAAAGGGTTTTTCAACATCAAATTTGATCAACAACCAAGTCAAGTCTTAAGTGTTAAACAAAAAAAACAAACAAACATATCTGAGCTACAGAGTTCAAGCATCAGAGGAGTCTTCAGGATGGTTCCGTGTATTCAAGTTCAGGGTCGGTACAATCAACGCCTTCAGGACGATCTTCTTCGGGAACGTCTAACCACATCGACCCAAACGGCATACTGGGCCATTGAGCATGAAAATTCAGAACATAGTGGGCCCTTGTGTCGGAAACTTCCTTTTCCATAACCTTTTTGCACTTGGCGGCAACGAGACGGTTTTCTTCCTTATTTTTGTCGATGGTCATTTGGAGCTCGTGAATTTCCTTAGCCATTTTCGTTGATCGCCAGTGAAGGTAACCATTTTGAAGCTTCTAGGTAGCGAATTATTTGACAGCGTTGATGCGATCTTCATTAGCTTGGGAGATAAAGTTTTCCTAGTCTTTTTATTTCACATAAAAAACTTGAATCTTAGCTTCGGCGGTGTCAGCTCGTCGGTTGGCAAGATCAACTAAGTCTTGTGATTCTTTAGCTTTGGACGAAATGCTTCTTTTGAGCTCGGTAAATTCTCTTTGAAGTTTCAATACTTCCCTTTCCTTTTGGGCTATGAGGGCGAGCATGTTCTGGAGAGAGTCGGTCATGACATCTGAATCTTGAAGGAAGAAAGAGTTCAAAATCTGGGCACAAACAGGAAAGAATGTAGGAACGAGATGCATTGAAATTCCTTGGCAAAGAGTATGATCGTGCTGGGCCAATACGGCAAGACCACCCGAGTGGTCCGACGCTTTGGTTTTACCTGCAGAATGCATTTCCTCTGATCCTTTTCCTCATACACAAGCTTCGATGGGTGTAGACAACTTCGCACCACCAAATTGTTCGAACATGGTGGGAATGATGGTATGTTCTGCGGTTAGGTCGACATGCACTTCATCTAAAACAGTTTTCCCTTTGTATTTCTTGTTTAAGGTAGGGTTCCCTTTTTCAGTTGCGGCGTTCTTTTTTCCTTTTGTCACCACTTCCTTTCTATTCCCCTTTGACAGCGGCAGGAGATTTATCCCCACTTACAATTGGGTCACTAAGAATGACAGTGGTTTCTGGTTCTGAGGTTGGTATTTCAATGGGTTTGTCTACAGAAGTACCATCGGCATCGCCCTGCTCGTTTTCCAAGTCAGACAACTCTTCCGATTTCACACGTTTGTTGGGCGCCCAATCTTTTTTGGAAAAAATACTTCAAAGTCTGGGGCCTCAAGTCTCTTCACGCAGTCGACGACATTAGGAGGAGTCTTTAGTTCTTCAATGCTTAGAATATCGTTGGAGCAGCACTAAAGGTTGATGTTGATAAGATTGGTGTTCTTAAAGCATCGACAAAATTGATGACCTCAATTCTTCCTGGAAAACGCTCGAAGTTTGGCAAAAATCGTCGAGGCTTCCTTAAAGTGGGCTTTCCTCAACTATTGAATGGCTACCTTGCAAGCTTAAGGAGGAAGGCCATTCCAAAAAAAAATACATACCTTCAGGAGTCCATTTGTATGGAAGACGCCTATGATTTTCTTTGTTGTAGGGTCGACCATTTTCCCAAGCGCCGCTGATAAAGACAAATCGGTATTTCCATGATCTGTCAGCCTCCAACAAGTTGTTTACTATCTTTTTCGGATTAGCAAGGGAAGAGTAAAAGAAGGGCAGCTTCAGAGACTTTTACAGCCCAGATATTCCTATGTATTCCTCCATGGAGATCGGGATCCCAGACAGTCGAGAAGCCATAATGGTAGACATTAAAGTATACCAAGCATTAGAAGTTAATTGGGTCGGGTAGATCTCGAGGATCTCGAAGTATCTAACGATTTCGGGATCAAGGGGAAGTCGTAGACCCCAATTGAAAAGCTCGGTGAAAAACACTACCTCTCGAGCTTGTATGGACAATAGAGTCTCACCAAGCTTTGGAAAGCGGACACTGACACAATTAGGAATTACCCATATTTATTTCAAACCGGCTTCATCGTTGGGAGAGTAGTATAGGTATTTCCCCTTGAAAAGAGACAGAATATGCTCGTAGGTCAGGCGAATATGGTAGCATGTCACAGCGCCGACAGTTTCAGGAGGCAAAGGCTTTCTTTCAGCTTCGTCAGCTGCAGTAGTATTTTGAGTTTCCGGATTTGTTGGAACGTCTAGTTCAGCATTTTTATCTCTAACTCTTGTCGGCGCAGGTGCCAGGATAAGTGTATCTTCGACTCTTGCTGATGCAGATACCTTGAAGGGGTTTTGGCTAGTCTACTTGGCGTTTTTACCTTCGACCTTCGTCGATACAGAAGCCTTGGTGGAAGGCTTATGAGCGACTTTTTCAGTAGCTTTGTCATCGACCCTTGTCGACGCAGATACCTTGGATGAAGTTTTATGTGTAGCTTTTTAAGTGGGCTTATCTTCGACCTTTTTCGATGCAGCTACCTTGGTGGAGGATTTATGGGTAGTCTTCTCAGCAGGCTTATCTTCAACCCTTGCCGATGCAGATGCTTTGGAGGATTTAAGAGCTGGTTTCTCAGCCTCGACATTTTTTACTACCTTGGGCAGGGGTTTATCAGCAGACGTCAATCTATGGGAAGAAAGAGTTACGAGAACTACACTTGCTGCTATTACACGTCAATCCAGGCGCTGGGACCCCAGTCTTTTTGGAAGTGGCTTCTTCGCGTTTTCTTTTCTCCTCATCTTGTTGGACCATCCACTTAGGAGTGGTCGCAGTATTATATCTGGTTTGACGTCTTACAATAGTTGGAGTCAGTTGGACATATTCTCGAGGGGTAGATGAAGAGCTAGAATCACTCATAGTAAAAAACGGATTTTTCGGTCGGTCAATGGTATCCCGAGGCTTTGAAGGAGCATGATGATTTTTAGCGTCGGATTTTTTGGCTGATAAAAGAGAAGAACGAGCAAAAATGTCGGGATTTTTTGACGAAGAAGCTTTTGGGATGGTCGGAAGGTTTGCGTTAAGAGAGGGTGTTGATGGGCCCAGATTTTTGGGTTTTGGGAAGATCAACGGTTCCTAGCTCAGCGGTGATATAGGAACCTTATGAATTAACCTGGCGGCTTGGTACTCGTCTGCTCTGTCGATGATACTGAGGTAGTCGATGAAACCAAAGACTCGCTTCTCGCGAGGATCGGTTTTCTTCTTGGGTTTCTTACGAGATGGAGGTTTTCTCATAAACCAAATCGAACTTTCTCTCTCTATGAAGTGGGGAGTAGCAAGAGTTTATCTCTCTAAAACTTAGATAAAATTTAAGAATGAAGGAATGTAAATATTTATAGGCAAGCAAGCGTGACAAAGGTTTGCTCCATGGAGAAGCGCAATCGAAAATAGCGTCGAGAATATCAAGAGTCACTTAACCAAAATGATAGTTAAAAGATAACCTAGTTATCGCAAGACACGTGTCTATCCGGGCGGCTATATCAGACCTAGGGGACTAGGCTTATGATGTGCGCGTGAGGTAGATCAACATGTTAGAGCTACGAGTATAAGCGATGAATTGACGAGTAACACGTGGGCAAGCTGAAGAGGGACATGTGGGCGGATCAGTGAATATAGGAGAATGTAATGGGCCTTTGGAAAAATTAGTTTGATACAAGTCCCGTAAGAGATTGGCCAAAGAGGTCGAATTCAGTGACGGTTACATCTAACACACCATAGCATAATGAACCAATAGGTCGGCTCTTAGTAGATCACTCATGAAGGATAAACCTTCCGAACCACTAACGAGGGGTCGGCAAATAACGCATGAATCACAGCATCGGCACTGAGGGGTTCGACAGAGAGGCTAATGCAGAATGTCGACCAGAAGGTTCAGCATTCAAGTAGTTTTTGCTCGACTCTCTGCAAACCTAGGGGGCTACTGATAAGGGAATAAAATGAAAACATTATTAAGGGGCTCAATTGATAATGTAAAGACCTATAAAGACCTACTTGTAAATATAAGAAATGTAAGACATAAGTGTAAATACGAGGGCTAATATGTAATTAGAATAAACATAGCATGTGACAGTGGAGCCCACCACTCGCACTATATAAGGAAAGATCCCTTTTTGGGAAAATGGTACTTTTCTAATCATTAGTACTTTATTTTGACTACTTTCTCTCTCTAAAATATTGTACTTACTCACTTGACACCCCTCCACCATACACGTTACCCGATAATCCACCCTAAATATTCTAGGACTTATCAGTAGTAACCTTAAAAGATAGTTTTTTTTTGTGTATCCATAATATGTGTTTACATCTTTATCATAAATTTATTCTACTATAATTGATGCTTTGTTTGGGGCGACACATCTGAGCAAAGGGTTGGTGAAACCTTGGTTGTATAATATCTCAGATATCAATACAACCGTTGTTAATTTTCTTTTCTTGCCTTTTTCATGTTTTATGGAAATATCGCTTTAACCAAGTATCTTTTGATACGATTCCTCTAGTCTTCTTCTTGTTCTTCTCCCTTGATTTTCATGACACTAGAGGATGCGAGTATGGATATAAATTTGTTGGGCAGTGTGATATATGAGTATTTTAGATAATAACTCATGCTCTAAATATTGTACAAGCTAAAGATGTTAAAGTATAATCTTAATGCTCTCAATAATTAATCAAAGTCCACTTATTCAGAAACGGTTGTTTGACACCAAAACTTTTTTAAATATTGTATGATGTGATCCTTCTTGGTTTCAAATTGAACTAATGATTAATTGACCACTACCCGAGAATCTATGAAATAAAATTGGCATAAAAAAATCTCTTGTTAAAGACCTCGAACGACTACTTTATATTTTATACTTCATTGTTTGGTACTCGGAAACCGAACTTTGATAAATTGTTTCGGTATCTCTCCAGTTAAAGAGATTAATTGGACTCCCTTTTCTAAGCTTTAGTTGTCACTTTTGGTGTGGATAAACGTAGCCTGAGGGTAGGCTGGTAATTTTAAGTGGAGTTTTAAGGCGGCGTAAGGGTGTTTCACGGTGATGTGGTGGTGTTTAAGGGTGTTTTAAGATATTTCAGGGTGTTTCAAAGTGTTTCAAGGGTGGAGAGAGAATTAAGCAGCCTGGTAGCAGTTAATTTTTCTTACCCATAGTTAATGCTGGTGGTTGGGTATTTATAGTTTGAAATTTGGGCCCTTATGGGCTTTCGGGTCAAGTTTAATGGACCCGGGTCATGTTTAAAAACCCAAGAGTTTTAAGCAGATGTACAGGTAGCTTAGTCAGATAGTGATTAGGTTTTTTAGTACTTTAGTCATAGTTCGAACTGCCTTATGTTTGCAGTGTTCAAGGTCATCTGTCCGGTTCAACCAGTGCTGTTCGAACTGAAGTCATGGAGTCTGTCCGAATTTACGGGGTGATTTTACTTTGGACTACCCTTTCGGGGAGCTCTTCGAATCTTCGGACTCATCAACTTTCGCCATATGTTTTGACCTTACATGTGAGTTCATATTTCTATTTTAAAGTGATAAGTATCTTAGAATGATAATTTGTTAAGAAGTATACCAAGGACTGGCTTAGAATATAGTCGTTGCCTTATACTGGATGTCGTAGTCCCCTAGGTTCACTAACCATATGGTCATCCTTCCAGAAACATTTAGGTTTTCTATAACACCTATTAATTGGAAGAACGGTTGGGTGATGATTGTGTGAGCCTAAAAGTACAACATTATCTTTGTGGCTACTACTACCAACGCCAGAGCAAGCTTCTCAAGCTGCAATGGCATGATTTCAGTACTCAATATAAATTTACTTGCATAGTGTATTGGCTTGGAATTTTTTCCTTCATTCTTTAGTAAAACAACGTTCATGACATAGTCTGAGACTGCAAATTATAAGAATAGAGACTCTCATGGCATCAAATTTGTTAGTATTATCGGGGAAGCGAAATATTTCTTAATATTATTGAAAGCTTCTTCACACACTAAAGTCCAATGGAATGTTCATGTGCCTCTTAATACTTTAAGGATATGATGACATTTGTCGATGATTTGGATGAATTTGTTAAGCACTGCCAATCTTTATGTCAAAATATTTACTTATTTTGTGTTTTTTAGCGGTTTATTATTTCCAAATTTCAGAGTTGGACAAGATCAATTTCAATTCTTTTCTCGTTGACCATATAGCCTAGGAATTTTCTGGATTACACACCAAAGATACACTTTTCCGGGTTCAACTTCATGTGATCCATTCTAAGGTTTGAGAAATGTCTCGGCTAAGTAAGCCAATATTCTTCATCTCATTTAATTGTGACTAACATATTATCTATGTACTTTTATTTTTTTACCCAAGTTGAGTTACAAAGATTATATTTAGAATTTTTTAAGATGTGGATCATGCCTTCTTCAAGCTGAATGATATTAACTTGCAGTAGTGAATCCATCTCTTTGTTTTGAATGTGGTATACTCATGGTCATATTCATACCTTTGAATTTGGTTGTACCCATGATATGTATCCATAAAGGATAACATCTTATTCGTTAAAGTAAGATCAAATAGTTGATCAATTCTTGGTAAGATTAATGATCATTCAATCTAAATTTTTATATTCTCCACTTGTCGTTCTTTTTTTTTTATTAAATAGTGAGTTCATTGTCCACGCTGGATAATATGATTCCTAAATGTTCCCAACTGTTGTTAACTTATCCAGATTTTCAACAATTACTAATAACACACAATATAGGATAGAACCCTGTGACATATTGGATGTTTCAAGCAGACAATTCAAGCTTATTTTAAATTTCTAGTAACTTAACTTTAATTTTTTTGGGATATCGCGGTTGAATTGTAGTATATTATCTTAATACATTATGATAATTTATACTTCTTCTCTATGGTTTATTAAATGTAGGGTTCTCACAGATCATCCATGTTGTTAAAGACGACCGATTCCCAACCGATAATTATATTAGTTGTTGTTTTTTGCGAGCTTGATAAGCAATATAACATTCTTTTGTTGGATTTTAGTGTCCTTTGATTACTCACATATTTTTATTGATCGGGAACTTGAGATATGTATGAACTTTAAATACTACATCATGCATTTTGTTCAGCTAAGACCTTCCCATAATTATATCATAGAATGAGAGAACATCTACGATCATAAATAGGCAACAAACCTAATTTCTAAACTCTTGTATGTCGAGGATTACATTCATTTTAAGCTCTCCCCTTAAAACATGTACATCTACATATGTGAATCATGTTAAAATCCTTTGGGAATGGATAATCTCTATAACACATTTTATTTTGTTGTAGGTACTTATGTATAATATGTTAGCCAAGATAATTGTGTTTATAATCACTTTTTTAATCTAGCCAATTCTACTGTGATTAGTATAATATCACCGTGAGGTGTTATTTGTCTTCTCAAATCAAAATAAGAAATAAAAATGTCGGATATGGGTTCATTATAAGGGTGGTGATCTTTGGTCGTGTTATTGTACCTGTAGGTCTCCAATGTACCTATTTTATAAGCTTTTAATGCTCCTTGAAAATTGATCACCTTCAACAATAACATATACACTTTGTTTATTAGGATGACAATCCAAATACTATTATTCTTCCTCCTAAAAGACTATATTATTGTTGAGGGCTCTCAATTCTTTGAGCCTTTATTGGCACGTCATTCCTTATTAGTTGGTTTCGATCAATATCATTACACATCTGTATGTTGTTTTAGAGAAAATCTGAAGGTTTTCCACCATCAATTTTGTTTTGAGCTTGATCTTGTAAAGCCAAATAATCCCTTATGTAGTGCATAATATCGCCATGAAATCCATTGTCCAGTGCAAGTGAGGAATTTTTATTCTTGTAGATCATCATAATCATTGTCAACCTAAGTTCATGGCTTATTCATAGTTATCTACCCAATGAAAAGGTATCCCAGTTGTTGTCATGATCCATGTCACTTAAAGATTTGACACTGATTTTGCTTTGGATGTTTCTTGATATCCATTAGGATCGTGTCCATGTACTCAGGCAACATAATAAGCATTCAGATGTGTGGGAGGTAAACACCCCGAAGGATTCTCCTGACCTATGTATGTTGGAGGTGAAATTTATCATTTATATCAATTAGTTCGGCCAAAACCCGAGTGTTCTTCTCTCCTCATAACATATATGTTGCTAGATGTAAGGATTTTGCACCTTATCTTTCGATTGCAATGATGCCACTGATGTTTTTTACTCTTATTCGAGAACCCATTAGAATTGCCGTTAGGTGAATATGTTTTGTTTCTTTAAAATAAAATTACACAAATTTATGATATTTTGGGGTGATATTTTTTATCATGTAACGAATTGCATCATTTCACTCTTTATTTCCTTATTCATCGTTATTTTTTAAACCTGAATTTTAAATTTTACATTCGAATGAAAAATTACAAACATCATATTTCAGATATCTTGCATTTTCCGCCGATTTTTAAACGGTTAGAAATCTGACAATTAAAAAACCATCTGAGATATGAATTTTCCTCGCGGATTTGTTTACATGTTGGGTTAATATCGTAAACTTTATATGTTATAATTATCACTAAAAATTTAGCGCAAATGGTTTGGTTTAATATGTACGGGCTGTACAAATACAGACTCTCTCTTAAAAAATTGTGGGTGGCATAAAGTAAGGGAGAAACATCAAACCTAAACACCTGTTGGTTTATAAAAAGACTGATATTATATGGCTTTATTTATTAGTCTACGTATGTTTGAGAATATTTTTATGGCAAAAAAGATTGAAAGAAGAATCGTCCGATTTTTGTTTGCCATGATCAACATTTTATCTAAATATATTTATAAAAGAAAAACAATTCCTAAGGCACGTCTACGATTAGAACTTAAAATCATGGTTGCGCATAAGTTGATGTTCAATCCTGATTTGGTAATTAGCTTTGAGAATAACCTATAATTATATGGCATGTGGGTGAGGTCTAAGCATGACATTGATTATTCTTTTGCAACTTACTTTCTATATTTAGACTGCAATATCTACTAAAGGATCTTATATTCTTATCGATGATGACAGGTTCCACGTCTTTTCTTCCCCGAGGGAAATAAAATAAACCAAGATGGTGACGACGAGCTCTTTAATTGTTCAATCAATTTTTTATCCATTTTATCACGTTTTATACATGAAAGCTTGATAAACTAGTAAACCAATTATGCAAATAGGTTCCAGGGTGCTGCATTCTTCTTGCAATACGATACACTAAAATTTTATTTATTTTTTTGTTTTTTTAGTGATACCTCACCTTCTAAAATTTTGGATGTTTAGTTCTTACTCCTGTAATTGTTTAAGAATTTTTAGTTCAAACAGTAAATTTTCGTCTTATATTTGGTTTTCAATTTTTTTTATCAATAACACGTTTTAACATTAATATTCAAGTTTAATAGTGAATATTACTAGAAAAATATTGAGAAACCAAATATAAAACGAAAAATGTACTATTTAAACGGTCAAATGTCGGTTTCTAAATAATAGCACATACGAAAAATATGATTTTGAAAAATAACAAAAATAAATTTAAAAAATAAATACGGAACCTAAGAAATTAGCGATAAGGCACGTCAATCGTGATATGAATTATTAATCAGATGTTAGAACGGTCAAACCCAAAAATAAACTGTCTATTGTGTTGTGTGATTGAAAAAACATTGTGATATACTCCCTCGGTTCATATTTATTACACGTTTAAGGTTTTAGCCCGAATATTAATAAATGTAATTATGATTTTTTCTTGTATAAAGGGAAAAGACAGATAATTTGATAGGTTAAACCTAATAAATGTTTCAATTGTTCTATAAAATATAAAAAAGATTGATTAGTCTAATTAATAAATATTTTATTAATTTAACATTGATTTAAAAAGGAACGAATTGGAATTTTGAAAAGTTTCTAAAACGGTTATTAAATAGGAACGAAGAGGGTAGTAGATACTAGATACAGTTATCCGTATCATAATTTTAGTTTCCGTTCCTATATTACACATTATTTTCTATAGTGTATATATGAAAACTGTGACATGTTTTTGTGTTAAATTTATCATTCAAAAGTACAAATGTCATCATTGTTGTGAAAATATAGATTTTTCTAAAACACATTATATGATGTAACAACTTTATGAAGTATATTTTTTTCATTATTAAATTATGTTTCATTTTTGTTGTACTATATAAATTTATATGTATTGTTATAATTTATTTATTGTTTCATTAGTGTATAAAATAATTTTTACTGAAGTAATCTATCAATACTTATATACACGGTGGTTTATGTAAATATTTAAATAGATCAAGTAAAAAATAGAGTTAACTGTATATATTAACGGTTATATATAAATATTATTTATAATTTTTTTAATATTATGGAAAATATTTAGTATAACATGAAGACATTGTTTCCATCAAAATCAAAACAAACTAAAAATTCAAAATGAAATATGTAAAACGTGGCTGAGAATGTTAATTCATCAGTCGATGAGAAGATCGGAATGGAACTTCAATCGAACAAATAATCAAAATCCTTTTTAGTTGAAGTCACACTAAGGAAGAATGACTTGGAGATGTCGCCAACTTAGATCAAGCGTTTGGCTCAAGAATTAAGAAACTAACAACCGAGAGATTTTATGCATTTGCAGAAGCAAATCCTATCATGAGATGATAGACTTAAGCCTTTCATCTGGACAGTCAACATGAGAAATAAAAAGGAAGCAGGCAATGATACGTGACAGGTATGAATGAGATGCTTGCAAAAAAAGATGAGGATACGGGAGAAGCATGAGAAGATGAAAATGAAAGTTCCGACTGATGATCCAACGGTAAGGATGGGAGAAGACGAAAGCACTGCAGAAAGAGAAAAAAAATTAGGACTCCGACATCCAATATACCATAATGGAAATGAGTAGATCAAACCGATGGTGGAGACAAAAAAAAAGAATACCCAATTATCCAACATATCAATGATGCAGTAATAGCACCAATAATGAGAGAAATGTCAGGATACGTCCCACTACTGTAAGGCTTATGCATCCACTAGGTTATCATACATAACTAAAGTATGTACACTTTAATTATCTAGGTCAAATGGCTCAACCACGCATGCCTTAAAATGCAAAAGCAGTCCCACGGGAATATCCACCAAATCCAGCCCAACGACAACAACAATACAGTATGCCTAGATAGATGCATGACGTTCTGCAATTTCAAACAGAATTTGTACAACCAAATTTATATAATAGGAGGAAGTTATCACAGAACAAAGGAAAATTCTAAAGATCTGAATAAATATACCAAGTGATCTGAGTTACAAAATTTTAAATTTTCTAAAAAAGAATATGAATATGTTTTTAAAGAGTACACACGATGTCACAACAGTTCCAGCCGAGGTCATATGTCACCGGTTATATGTATAAAAAAATTCCCGACCAATGATAAAAAGAGAGAGATCTTATTTGTAATAAAAAACTGAGGCTATTATTATTGAGATATACAGACTGACATCCATAGGACACATAAGAGAGTCTCATTACCCAATGTGGACAACAATCATGTTTTGGTAAACACAAAAAATGAGAAATTGATAATGTGTGTAAAATTCACGGATTTAAATAAAACATATCTGAAGTACCTCTTTCCACTACTAAGAATTGACCACTTGTAGATGCGACACCATGCAACAAAATGATATCCTATATGGATACTTTCACAGTATATAATCAAATTTAAATGGAAAAAAAGGATCAAGATCATGCGACTTTCATCAATGAAGAGGGTTATATGGCTACAAAGTAATGCCTTTCAGATTAAAAAAAAGGAAGGATCAACCTATCAAAGGTTGGTAAAAAACATATTCACGACTTATATAGGCGAAAACATACATACTTAATTGATGACATGTCGTTAACAAGCCTATATGAAGGATACCTTATGGTAGACCTTGTCGAGACGTTCGTCAACCTTAGACATATGAACCTCAAACTAAATCTTAAAAAATGCACCTTCATCATGCGGTTAGGAAAATTTCTAGGATACATGGTAGGTCGTAAATAAATCAAAGTAAATTTAACGCAACTGGTTAGCCTTGCATCGATGGAGGCACCAAGAAATGTAAAAGAAGTCCAAATCTTAATGGAATATTATATGCACCAAATAGGATTTTTTCACAATTCTCAAACAAATCTACAGTTAAATTTTAATTTTTCATGGTTGAGTTTAAGTTCATGTTCTTTTGTACTTCAACTTTTTTTTCTTCAATCTTTCTTCTTTGTTTTCTCTTTGTTGATTTTCTTTATGTTTTCATTTGTTTGTTTATTTGTTATAATATATTTAGAAACCTCTTCCGCTTTCTATAGAATTTGAAGCTAAAGAAAGAAATTTTGTCACTTCAATCACTTGATACTCATAATTTTATGAGTATACGTTCTTTCAAAGTTCAAGTTACTCGTATGATGATTTTGCTCGCCATTTTTTTGAAACCAAATAATTGGATGGCGTTTTGAATGAAGACTAAAAAATGGATTTGATAATGCTTTCATATAAATTGTTTTTCGAAGGAGAGATTTCCCAAAACTTTAAAAATTGATCCATGGATACGTTCTTCTTCGAGTCCCGAGCAAGCCGAGTTGGTAAGGAAAAACGGGCAGAGAACAATGAATGAGAAGGTGAGAGGGATGGTAAGAAAAATAGTCCAAAGGACATGTGCACGAAGACGGGTCCGATAAGGAAGAAACAAAGCAACCAAATGAGAAATAGGTATTGTCGCATGACCAGATACGACCTAATATGGTCGAACTCTAGGAAAGTCCTTTTATTGGAAAAATTGTAGAGGCCGAGATCTCCCGAAAGTTCGAACCTTATTGGATAAAGTCATACAATGGAACATGTGACCTAGAGTGTCACCTGAAGTAATTCAGGAATATGATGATGACATTTAGCCCTAACAAATAAAATTCCATGTTGTGCCGAGCACTCTCCATGACTCTCAAAGGTAATGATTTAACGAGTTTCCGAATTGGTCTATTAAAAAGAACAAGATCCAAAGAACAAAGTCAACAATAAAAAAAATAAATCAATCGCACGAAAAAATATTTAACATGGTTCAGATCTTGAAGAAATCCTACATTTATGGGTAACATACACAACTTATATATAGGTGGTTATAAAAAGACTCACAAACACTAAACACTCAATTACTTCTTGGTTATAAAACTCTCTTATGGGTTTACAAAGAATTTGTGAATCTTAGAATGCTTATTGAGGTGTTTATCTTTTATCTCACTACACTATCTATAAACAGACTCACTGATCTTCTTTGAACCATCGCTCACCTTTTGTCTCGCCTCGCTACATATTACAAATGATATATTCTATTTATATGTATAGAATATCTTAATCCCTTAATTTAAAAAACTTAAATTTGAAATCTAATTAATATAGAAGACTTAATTAATAGAAAATCTAGTTAATATAGAATACCTAATTAATAGGAAATCTAATTAATATAGAAGACCAATTAATAATTTTTTTTAATTAATATAGAAGATCCAATTAATAGAAAATCTAATCAATATAGAAGACTAAATTAGGAAGAAATATAATTAATATATAATACTAGAAAATATAATTAATATATTAGATTCAATTAATAAGAAATATAATTAATATAGAAGACCTAATTAATAGGAAATCTAATTAATATAGAAGACTAAATTAATATGAAATCCAATTAGTATAATAGACTAATCAAATAGGAAAACCTAATTAATATATAAGATCCAATTAATATATGAAACTTATTTAAAATATTTATAAGTTATTTTGAGAATCTACCTAACAAATCTTCACCTAACAATGATAACAATATACCCCGATTCTCCAACTACTTATTGGAGACAAAATGTCCATCTGCAGGCCTCGAATGATCAATACCCATGTAGTATGTAAACTCTATCAAAGAAATCCTCCCCAACAAACTAGTCTCCTCACTTTCTACAATGAAGAAAGTGGTAGTAACATTCGTCTAACATAACTTAAGACCGACTTAAGCAACACTTGAAAGCTCCACCACAATTTGAACGTCCAAAACCTTTGACCATCAAACTTCAAGTCAAAGCCCAAACACAAAAATGGTCGAGGTTCCTTTGTAAATTTCAAAGGGGAACTAAGCTAGAGACATCTATATCTTCATCTTTATGTTCAAACTCCATCTCAACTCCAGCTCCACCTCTGACATCTAGAACATCTCCATGACGAGCGAAAAGTCCAAAGGCTCATGTGGATGATATTATTTTCCCCAACAGCTCCTCTACTCAAAATTTTGGTATGTCATGTTGTCAGAAACATAACCCTTACCCAAATAAGCTATAAGCATACCAAATTTAGAACAATAGTTAATGGATGACTGGTTTAGTGATACCATGTTATTGTTACTTATAAACCTCTTTAGGTACATCCCGCGTTGGATCTCCACATGCTTCGACAAGACTTCAACTACCTCCAACCGAATCCCAGCAGATCCATTCCCCACACAAGACGTCTCTTCTACTACAAACCCATTAAGTACTAAAATACCATATGTTTGATTAGCCTCCGTAACAACATGTGAGTCTTACAAGACCCGAAGTCTAGCATCTCAACCCTTATACATAAACATTTCCTCATCTAACTTACCTATAGATCAAAGGTATGTTTAAATCGAATGACATATCGCACATTTGTTAATGATTTTCCATTATAGCAGACAACTTGAATCTAATATTCCCCTTCATGAAATCCATTAATATCATTGAACTTGACTTTACTCAAAGATCTGAGATCCACGATCTTCATCTTCTACTTTGTCTTCTTCATCAACAAAAAATATTAATATCAGATATCCATGCTCACCGTACCACTTGTTAAGGAAATGAACAATATCCAAACGAGCTCTGAAACAAAGTTAACTAGAAGAAGACTCTCAAACAATAAACACTCAATCACTAATTTGTTACAAAACTCCCTCATGGGTTTACAAAGAATCTGTGAATCTTAGAATCATTACTCACGTATTTATCTTCTATCTCACTCCACTCTCTAAAAATAGACTCGCCGATCTTCTCTCAACCATCGCTCACCTTTCGTCTCGTCTTTCCACGTATTTGCAAAATAATATTTTTTTATATTTATAGGTGTGAAAATTCAAAATTTCTTAATTAAGAAACATAGTATAAAATTTTATGAGCACATTAACATCCAATTAATAGAAATCTAATTAATAAACATAATTAATATATAAAACATGATTAATAAAAATCTAATTAATATATAAAATATGATTATTAAAAATCTAATTAATACAAAAGAACAGCATTAATAGGAATCCAATTACTATGACCCAATTAGTAAGAAATTCAATCATATATAAGACCCAATTAATAAGAAATATAATAAATATAAAAGACTCAATAATTGAAAGTCTAATTAATACATAGGATAAATTAATAGAAAAACTTAATTAATATAGAAGATCCAATTAATACATGAGACACATTTAAAAAATAAACGACTTACTTAATGCCTATACTTAATTGATATTGTTAGGTTTTTGCGTATCACCAGATTTATCTAAGCCAGTTGATCCCCAAATGTTTGTTCTTCTTGCTTTCAACCATTATTTTATCAAGATGTTGTTTGACACATTTTTATTTGAATGATTTTTTAACCGTTGTCACCTTTGTGGGGGAAACAAAATAATCTTTTATCTTTTGTGAAAATGTGTCTATTCTCACAGATTGTTAATGATCTTCATTGTTTCATGGAAAATTGAAAAAATAGTTTTGTTTTTGTTAGTGGTAATTGGGCCATCAAAATCAAAGATTCACATGAATCTGTTAAACTTTCTTGAAATGTTGAACATGTGTACTTATTTCCTCAACCTACTTTTTGTTGATGATGTAGTTATTTAGTTCATGCTACATTAGTTTTATTTTTCAGCTCTTATTATCAAAATTCTAATGTTTTTCATCATATGTACGAGAGGTAAGCTACCATGATGAAAAAAACCATGAAGTTATATTTTCCATATTCATTCATATTATTACCAAACAAATTTTTAATGGCCAAGTTTTGGCCCAATGAGGAGGTAAGAAGAAATCTCTTTTTTGTTTCTTTCTCTAAGAAGGTTACGACTAACATGTCTTCTTAGAAGGGAGGTACGTTCATCAAATATTATAACGGAAACAAATTAAAGAATTCTTCTTTTTTAAAGGAATTTTTATAGTATCATGAATAAACGTACTTTGAAGAAGGCATCGTATGGTTCTTTTAATGTTAATTCTGGAGCGACTAGTGTTTCCATAAATATCATTTTGTAAGACTCAAGCTTGGCTTTCTTCTATTTTTGAAGCAGATGAAGTCGATGAGGAAGAAGAATACCCATCTTATAAGAGGAGAAAGTGTTCGTATAATAATGTTCACTATATTACTCAATTATTTACATTAAATATAGTTTGTCCTTAAAATTGCGTGCCTTTTGCATTATGCAGATTGTTTTTAGGGTGTATCTTCTACTCTCACATCTACTTCAGCTCTTTTACCGAGATATTTTTTGATTTCTTTGAAAGAAACAAATGTTGATAATTCTGGTCCTTTTCCTCTTGAGAGTGTTGCTCTACAAAATTAGTAGTCGTGACGGGTGGCCTTATTGAGTCCGATTCATTAAGAATGAGATTCATTTCTCCACTTATGGCTGGTGCTTCGGTTATATTTGATAAAACTGAAACTGAAAGGAGTTATCGAGCTGGAGGATTTAGAAAAGATGACTGAGGATTTTTTAAATATTAATTTAGAGTCTCTCATGATAATATGTTGTTCTCGAAGATCATTTTTCTATTAGTCGACATTGTGATTTGATTTCACATTCTCGACGAAGTAAAAAATGAGACAGTTTCCCCAATTCTTAGATTGCTTGCTTAAGAGTTGGTTTTGCATATTGACCATAAAATTTCTACCTTAACTTCGAAGAAAACTGGTAATGGAACCACTATTGAGGTTTCTCAAGATGATAAGATTAATAGAGGTGAGCCTATATAGCTGATCAGTGCTTCAGGTAGTGAAAATTCTAGACATCAGGTTATTTCGGACGAATATGTTGATGTACTCCCACAATGCACCATTAATTCTTCGTCAATGGAACTTGTTTCTTGTATTTTTTGTGATAATTATTCCAAGTTGTCTTAGAGTGCACTGGCAGTGACATATTTTTTTAGTGTCACTTTTGGTGGTGACATTAACTTGTATCAAATTATTCATTGCTATTCAGATTTTGTTCAATTCAAGATTTTGCTTCATTTCCTCCTCTCTTTTATCTTAGTCAGATTTCTAAGATGATTATTATGTTTGCTGTGTTGGAAAAATAAAGGTCCCTACTCGTCTATATTTCTCCCTTGGAGCTTGCGAATCATCATTCAAAATACTGAATTTGAGGTAATATTATTATTTTTTATTTCTGACTTTGGTTTTATTATGTATTTTTGTTCGTAGCTCATTATTAATGGTTTGAATATGTGTCACTAAGCTAAAGTTAACCCATTGGCTTATCTATGAGATATTCAAGTCTTTCTCAATGGTGCTTCCGATTTTATAAACATAAAAGCTAATTTAAATATTGTTCTCAAATCTAGGATTGAGAGTAAAAAAACTGCAAGGAGAGCTTAATACTACTCATGTGAGGGAAACGTTGTTATTCCTTCAATTACAGTCTCAAACTGATATTTTGAAGGATACGTTTTTTGTATTGTTGCAATATTAGGAGAATATGATGGCTTGTAAATCCGTAGTTATTGCATTTGAAGATTTGTGGGTATCTTTTCAAAAATATGATTTTGAATGCAAAATTCGTTGTCGAATTTGTAATTTGAAGCTCGAAGATGAGGTAGATGCCAAGTCTAAAATTGAGGCTTTCAAGTCTAAGATGCAAGAGCAATTAGATTTCATGATAGGCAAGTATAATACCTTGTTGAAGCGACTTGCTACTCAAGATAAGGCACACTCTATAAATTTTGATAATTATCAAACTAATGATTTCCTATGTGCAAGAAGTTGTTATTAAATCTTATTATAGATTATTGTTGGATATCTATGAGGAACATCTCAAGCTAATTATTGATCAGTTTTGGTATAATGTACTTGAGGCCAAGTGGCCAAAGGACATTGGTTGGACTGATAAATCTCCTGATTTTATTCATTTATTGTTAAGATGAACTAAAAATGGTAAGATAATTTGTGATGTTCTTGAAGATATTTAGGAAACAATAGTAGAGATAAGATGGTAGTCAAATATGGTGAAGTTTGTGAAGGAATATGTTTAAATAAGAATGTATCTGAGGCAGATGGTTCCCAAGTGATTGATGATATGATTGACCACGACGTTGTGCCAACGACTGTTACTTCTCAGTTTATTGTTCATTCGTAATTTTTTTTATATAAATTGGATTTTTGTCATCCTCTATTTTTTATAACTGTATCATCATAGTTTTTATAGATGTAAGAATTGTTTTATTTTATGAATTTTTATTTTATTTTTATATAAACGAGTCTTTGTATCTATGACATATCTTGTATTCTCTATTTTTATATTGAACGGTAAATTTCAATAGGTTGATTTTGTTTTAGAACACTTAGGTTCTTTACTCGGATATTTTTAGATTTTTTCAAGTATGGTCAGGGTGCATATTTTCATGGTATAGGTTTTCTCTTTTTTGAAAAACATGTAGCTTATCTTTCGGAGGATGGACTGATGTTCATCTATGATTTATTCTTTTTCAAATATTAACTTAGGATAATTTGTATCATCAAAGGGATATGAGGTGTTTGTTTTTAAGCATTTAACTGCATTAAGTAACTTTATTTATTTATTTATAGATTTTTGATATGTCTTATACTCTTCGTATGATATGTTTGCTTTTGCCTATTTTTATTTAAATACTTTAGCTATACTAAGTTATCTTAATAAAATATAAGCCATATTGTTTGCCTAAAATGGTTTCATTAATGTTGAATGCATCCTCCAAACCTTTCCTATCATCGAGAGAGGAAATTGTACATTCCCATAGTTAAATAAATCTATTTTGTATGAGTAGTGAGTTACAAGCTTTTTAAGTCTTTAGGATTATGGTAGATTTTTAAAAAAATTTATTGTATGGGAGCCCAACTTGATTTTTTTTGTCGTCTAGTTTTTGAAGGCTTTATGGGTCAAATTTGGGTATTAGACTTTGTAACAAGACATATTTTTAAATTTAACAGGCTCGTCGAAATATTCGATTTGAGTACCTGTTTGACCCAATTATGATACCTGAACAAAAATCAGGATGTCCGCAATCTTAGCTACTTCATCCTTCCTCGGTTGAGAAGAATTGGACCTCGAATTAAAAACAACAAAATATGAAAGAACTGCCTCCTGAAAAAGAAATTCCAGTTGTCTTTCAGACTCACCAACCCAATTACTGAGCACATTAACACTCTTGCACGTTTAAAAACTCACTCTGTGGTCACCTTTTGAAACAACGGAAACTAGTGTTCCGGAAATTAAAGTTGTCTCAGTTCCAGGATGACCACATAACAAGACCTCTCTAGGGGTGGTGATGTTAGAACTAGCAAATAAATAAGGATATAACAATGGAAAAAAAACCATTCTTTCAAAGAATCGGTATATTCCGATAGTCCACCGTGAACTACCACCATCTGTATTTTTCATATCCCCAGATGTTATATAATATTGGTCTAGCATGTATTCACGAGTAGAGAATGCAAAGATTTCATCTCTTAATGTTGTGAAACAATCACAAAATTGATTTTTTTTCTTCTGTATTAGCTCATTTACTTTCTGATACAACTAATTCACATCAAAACCCTTGCAGAAAGGAACAATTCATATTTGTTGAATATCAGATGGCTTTTCAAGTTGCTTAAGAGTGGCTTTTAGTTCAATAAAGATCTTGTGTGAACCACAATATAAAAGAGTGTTTCTCGACCCCATTCCATCCTCAAGCTAACGGACATGTTGAAGTAACGAACAGAACAATCATCAGTAGACTTAAGAGGATCTTGGAAGGAAGGGCCGAAAAGTGGCCAGATTGTTTACAAGAGGTACTGTGGGCATACCGAACAATGCCTCGAACTGCGACACAAGAATCATCTTATGCCCTGGTATATGTTATGGATGCGGTAATCCCCGCGGAGATAATGTTTCCCTCTTATAGAATCAACCATTATGAGGAAAGGGCTAATGATGAAAATTGGCCTTGGCTTTGGATCTGATAGAGAAACAATGAGCTAAGGCTCACTTAAGCTCCTTGCATTATCAGAATCTGATGAGAAGCAAGTACGCCTCAAAAGTTCGAAGAAGAGACTTCAAGGTCGGGGAAAAAGTCCTGCGAAAAGTATTTATCCACACAAAAGACAAGCATCTTGGAAAGATGGCACGCAATTAGGAATGACCATACCAAGTGATAGAAAAAGTAAAGTGAGGAACTTATCGGTTGAAGGATAAATTCGGTCAACCTCTACATCTCCCCTGGAATATTGAGAAAGTTGGAACTTAGTGGGGGACACACTCTTTCCTACCCTGGTGGCGTGGGGAGGTTTTAATGAGGTGTCTATCTAAACCAACCCGTTTAGTAAATTTTTGGACAATTAAAGTTATTCAAAGACTTCAAACCTATAAAAGGGTTTTCAACAATTAAATTTGATCAACAACTTCAAACCTATAAAAGGGTTTTTCAACATTAAAGTTGATCAACAACTTCGAACCCATTAAAGGGTTTTTCAACATCAAAGTTGATCAACAACCAAGCCAAGTCTTAACTGTTAAACAAAAAAAAACAAACAAACATATCCAAGCTACAGAGTTCAAGCATCGACGGAGTCTTCAGGATGGTTCAGTGTATTCAAGTTCAGGGTCGGTACAATCAACGCCTTCAGGACGATCTTCTTCGGGAACGTCTAACCACATCGACCCAAACGTAATACGGGGCCATTGAGCATGAAAATTCAGAACATAGTCGGCCCTTGTGTCGGAAACTTCCTTTTTCATAACCATTTTGCACTTGGCGGCAACGAGACGGTTTTCTTCCTTACTTCTGTCGATGGTCATTTGGATCTCGTGAATTTCCTTAGCCATTTTCGTTGATCGCCAGTGAAGGTAACCATTTTGAAGCTTCTAGGAAGCGAATTATTTGACAACGTTGATGCGATCTTTATTAGCTTGGGAGACAAATTTTTCCTAGTCTTTCTATTTCACATAAAAAACTTGAATCTTAGCTTCGGCGGTGTCAGCTCGTCGGTTGGCAAGATCAACTAAGTCTTGTGATTCTTTAGATTTGGACGAAATGCTTCTTTTGGGCTCGGTAAATTCTCATTAAAGTTTCAATACTTCCCTTTCCTTTTGGGATGTGAGGGCGAGCATGTTCTGGAGAGAGAGTTGGTCAGGACATCTGAATCTTGAAGGAATAAAGAGTTCAAACTCTGGGCACGAACATGCAAGAATGTAGGAACGAGATGCATTGAAATTCCTTGCCAAAGAGTATGATCGTGCTGGGCCAATACAGCAAGACCACCCGAGTGGTCTGACGCTTTGGTTTTACCTGCATAATGCATTTCCTCTGATCCTTTTCCTCATACACAAGCTTCGATGGGTGTAGAAAACTTCGCACCACCAAATTGTTCGAACATGGTGGGAATGGTGGTATGATCAGCGGTTAGGTCGACACGCACTTTATCTACAACCGTTTTCCCTTTGGATTTCTTGTTTAAGGTAGGGTTCCCTTTTTCAGCTACGGCGTTCCTTTTTCCTTTTGTCACCACTTCCTTTCTGTTCCCCTTTGACATCGGCAGGAGATTTATCCCCGCTTACAATTGGGTTACTAAGAATGACAGTGGTTTCTGGTTATGAGGTTGGTATTTCAATGGGTTTGTCTACGGAAGTACCATCGGCATCGCCCTGCTCGTTTTCCAAGTCAGACAACTCTTCCGATTTCACAAATTTGCTGGGCGCCCGATCTCTTTTGGGAAAAATACTTCAAAGTCTGGGGCCTCAAGTCTCTTCACGAAGTCGACGACATTAGGAGGAGTCTGTAGTTCTTCGATGCTTAGAATATCGTTGGAGCAGCGCTAAAGGTTGATGTTGATAAGATTGGTGTTCTTAAAGCATCGACAAAATTGATTACCTCAATTCTTCCTGGCAAATGCTCGAAGTTTGGAAAAAATCATCGAGGCTTCCTTAAAGTAGGCTTTCCTCAACTATTGAATGACTACCTCTCAAGCTTAAGGAGGAAGGCCATTCCAAAAAAAATACATACCTTTAGGAGTCCATTTGTATGGAAGACGCCTATGATTTTCTTTGTTGTAGGGTCGACCGTTTTCCCAAGCGCCACTGATAAAGACAAATCGGTATTTCCATGATCTGTCAGCCTCCAACAAGTTGTAGGGTACATTTTTGTTGTACTAAATAAATTTATATGTATTGTTATAATTTATTTATTGTTTCATTAGTGTATAAAATAATTTTTACTGAAGTAATCTATCAATACTTATATACAGGGTGGTTTATCTAAATATTGAAATAGATCAAGTAAAAAATACAGTCAACTGTGTATATTAATTATTATATAAATATTATTTAGAGGAAAGTATCCCTAAATACCTACTCAACTATCAAATACCAAAATGGTACCCGTTTTTGGACTAGTTTCATAAAATACCTAGAGCCATATTTTGGACAATTATACTCTCTAGGGTATAAAAATGGGTTTTTGGTTGAAACCCACTTTTTTGCACTTTCTAATATGACTTTTAGGTTCCATTTCCCCCCACTTTCACATTTCTAAATTTGTGGAGAGAGAAACACGTAAAACGAGAGGGAACCCAAAAGGCGATTTTGAACCCAAACCAGAACCTTTCAACCGTCGACCGTAACCGGCGAGCCTTTTCCGATCAATCAATCTAACCAGAGAACACCGTTGACCACCTACTCCGTCGAGCCTCCTACTCCGTCGAACACAGTCGAGCAGGTATGTTTTTTGTCCAACACTGTCTGTCTGTGAGAATGCTCCGTCGATGTATAAGCGTCGTCGTAGACATTTCTACCCTTTTAAGAAAAAAATATGTAAATCAATTTTGATACGGTGGTGAGAAGGATACAGAGAAAGAGAAAGATTGTTGTTTCTTTGATACTTCCCTTAGGCCATGTGAACATCAATTAGGTGTGTGTAATCCCTCGAGATGGTGCAGAAACACCTAACTTTTCAAGTCTATCGCAAAGAAAAAGTATGATGGACTTTCTCAGCAGCCAAACACTATCATTCTTCGAGTTTGAATTGATCTCTATGTTTTGTCATGGTCAGGTTGGTGGACTGGTTTTTTAACCCTGTTATGGTTCTTAAGGAACAGATCAGGGCTATAAAACTTAGAGAATCTGAGATTAAGTACTTGGAGAAACTTGTTCTTTTCGGAGGTTTTACAATGCGAAGTGAAGCTTGGGATAATGGTGGTTTGGTTTCTCATGATGCTGTAAGGGCGGCTCAAATCCAAGGGATTAGTAGGAGGTACAAATCTTTCCTTTTCATATATAGATGGGATCATATTAGTATTAAGATTTGATAGACATAATATTTGTGAGGATGATTGGAATGATAAGAAGTGTGTCGAAGCTTCCTACGTACCGAAGAAGATGTCTTGTATTATGGACCATGCTTAAACCATGTGTCTTATATTTTTGTTTATGATATAGTAAGCCTATATTTAGTGTTTTGCAATGTTTTTTCGCTTAGATATCTTGTTCTTGAATGAAGTGGAGTTGAATTATCTAAGACTTTTTGAGTATTCTAGTATTCTCATATCTATCAGACGTTTACTCAAGTATCTATCAGACTAGTATTCTCGTATCTAACAATGTCTATGCTTCTTATCTATCAGACTTATAATCAACTATCTAGCAATGTCTGTATTATATTTTATCAAACTTATTATCGAGTATCTATCAATCTCCATATGTCGTATATAGCAACTACAAAGTGTTGTATCTAGCAATGTCTGTATTACATATCTATCAGACTTATTATCGAGTATCTATCAATGTCCATATGTCATCCAGAGGATTCTGATTAGGCTTAAAGAAGTTCATGCAGTTTCCTTTCATTATGTTTTTTTGTTGTTGTTTGTAATGTTTTTTATACTTCGATAGACTTATAACCTTCCCCAACCCTCTGAGCAGTTTGTTGTTTAGAGAGGGTTGGTGTATTTTGAAGATATAATGCATTGACTGATGTTCTATTAATGTTATGGTTTTATTAGTATTTGTGTAGTTTTATCTTAAACTTTTTGGTTAAGATTTGAATACTACAAGTTAACATTGATAGCAAGCAGTTGAGTGAAGCAGTTGTAATGGCAGTTTGGATTCACAATCGCAATTTAGTTATAACTAATCTATCAAAACTAAGTAAACCTTAAAATCGCAGACAAAACTTGTTGTATCTAGCAATGTTGGATATGGCTGATAGGAACTTCTCGTAACTAGAATGTAAATCAAACTTAACGACTGAAATAAATCAACCGCAATCGCAACCACAAAACCACGTATCTAGCAATGTCTATGTGTCATATCTATCGGATTTATAATCAAGTATCTAGCCATGCATATATTTCGTATCTATCGGACTATTAATCACGTATCTAGCAATGTCTATATGTCGTATCTATCAGACTTAGACTCACGTATCTAGCAATGTCTATATGTCGTATCTAGAAAATATATAGTGCTGCATCTAGCAATGTCTATATTTCATAACTATCAGACTTATACTCAAGTATCCATCAAATAAATCAATGCCAATCGCAACCACAACACAACGTATCTAGCAATATCGATGTCATATATCTATCTTCAATCTACCAGGCTATAGTAGTCGTGAATCGCAGCCTCTAGTAAATCCTAAGATGAAACACTAAGGGGAGAATCTAAAGTACCTACCAAAATAAATATAACTAAGCTATCAGATGGATGTGAACATTAAAATCGCATACATAAATTGTTGTATCTATCAGATGTATACTGCAGGATCTATCAATGTTATATATCGTGTCTATGAGACTATTGTTCACGTATCTAGCAATGTCAATATATCGTATCTATCAGATTTATACTCAAGTATCTATCCATGCAGATGTTTCATGTCTATTGGACTATTAATCACGTATCTAGCAATGTCTATATGTCGTATCTATCAGACTTAGACTCACGTATCTAGCAATGTCTATATGTGGTATCTAGAAAATATATAGTGCTGCATCTAGCAATGTCTATATTTCATATCTATCAGACTTATACTCAAGTATCCATCAAATAAATCAATGCCAATCGCAACCACAACACAACGTATCTAGCAATATCGATGTCATATATCTATCTTCAATCTACCAGGCTATAGTAGTCGTGAATCGCAGCCTCTAGTAAATCCTGAGATGAAACACTAAGGGG
Organism: Limnanthes douglasii subsp. nivea; assembly: GCA_036936605.1. Taxonomy (NCBI): domain Eukaryota; kingdom Viridiplantae; phylum Streptophyta; class Magnoliopsida; order Brassicales; family Limnanthaceae; genus Limnanthes; species Limnanthes douglasii. Next base: position 97,986,954 of record JAUPFV010000001.1, read on the forward strand.
AGAATCTAAAGTACCTACCAAACTAAATATAACTAAGCTATCAGATGGATGTGAACATTAAAATCGCATACATAAATTGTTGTATCTATCAGATGTATACTGCAGGATCTATCAATGTTATATATCGTGTCTATGACACTATTGTTCACGTATCTAGCAATGTCAATATATCATATCTATCAGATTTATACTCAAGTATCTATCAATGCAAATGTTTCGTGTCTATCAAACTATTGTTCACGTATCTAGCAATGTCAATATATCGTATCTATCAGATTTATACTCAAGTATGTATTAATGCAGATTTTCCGTATCTATCAGACTATAATTCACATATCTAGTAATATATTGCAAATAGATAACGAGTATCCAGGGTTGTAATCTCAGCGTATCTATCAATTTAGACATTATAAACGATAAGAATCATCCAATGAAATAGACATGGTACATATCAATGTTAACAGTATACAAAAATATAAGTCGAAAGATAAGGAGTACTTATCTATGAAAATCAAAATGTTACTAAAAACTCGAGAACACAAGTTTAGAACGCAGCATCACATGACCTCCTATTACTAGACTAGCAATGTCAATATATTAGTATGCTCCTGTTAGGGTATTAGAGACTAGCAATGTCTTCCTTCATATATAACAATGTCTATAACATTGTATATGTTTTGAGTTGATGCTGCATCTGTCTAGCAATGTGTCCCTTCATATCTAGCAAGGTGTTCTTCATATCTAGCAACGTGCTCTTCATATCTAGCAACGTGTTCTTCAACGACCATAATAATACATATGCACTACCTTACCTTCAACGCAGCAGAACCAAGAGCAAACCAACCATTCGGGTACAATGAATTCAAGGCCAACGCAAACAGCCTTTAATAAATATTTAAACGCAGGAAAACAAACGATAAGCCAACCATATATGTACTTATAAGATCATGAGACTAAAGATATACATAAACAAACCAGAGAGTTTTTGACGCTTCATAATCACCTCTATTATAAGCGCTGCGAGCAAGTGCACTCTGAAATAAAGTAATAGAATCACAATCCAAAACTATAAATGAAATGATATTCCGGCCTGTTGTAAACCTAAGATATAACCTTAGCACGAACGGACTTATTTCCTGAAACTTCCAAGGCTTTTTCATAGCATGCAATTTCTTTTGTAACATCACAAAGTGAACACCTAGATATTATCCTTTTTGAGAAAGTAAAACTGTGGTACTTCATCTTTTCTCAAATGCAACGTACAAAGGAAATAAATAGGCAATAAACGAGGTGGAAGTTACAAAATAGGATCCACTAATCCCACTTCTCTCTTCACTTAATGCCCGTTACGTAACTCCTAAACCCACGTAAAACTCTAAGACTCAGTCTAATACTAACGGTTACTATAACTTAAATAAATAAAACATGTTTAGATTAAATATATAAAATGCAACATGTCCCCCCCTAATCTCAACATGTTTTTCAAACCTCGACTTCAGCTTCCCGAGCTCGCAGTAAGATCCTCAACCCCTATTGCCTTCCTCATTTCTTCAAATTTAACCTTCCCCAATGCCTTAGTTAAGATGTCTGCCCTCTGTTCTTGAGTCACCACGTGCTTAATGATCAACTCACCCCTTTCAATACACTCTCGAATAAAATGAAACCGTACGTCGATATGTTTGCTCCTCCCGTGTAGTACCGGATTCTTCATTAACTCGATGGCTGACCTGTTATCTATGTGGAGTATCACTGGTCCAACCGATTGTCCCGAGATTTCCTTTAGTAGTCCACGAAGCCATATGCTCTGACAAGCTGCTGTCGTGGCGGCCATGTACTCCGCCTCGCACGAAGATAGAGCAACCACTTTCTGTTTCTGCGATGTCCAAGATATTAAGCTCCTGTTAAGGTAGAAACACATGCCCCCAGTACTTCTCCTGTCGATAATATCTCCAGCAAGATCACTATCTGTAAACCCATACAACATCCTACTACTCTTCTCGTTTGCATAAACCAGCCCATACTCAATTGTCCCTCGAATGTACCTCAAGATATGTTTCACAGCTTGTTGGTGCTTCACTGTGGGTTTCTCCATGAATCTGCTCACCACTCCCACAGCGTATGAAATATCTGGACGAGTGTGAGTTAGATATCGCAGACTTCCAACGATACATCTGTACTCAGTGGCATCAACAATTACTCCTTCTTCATCTCTGTCCAACTGTAACTTATGCTCCATAGGAAATTTGGACGCGTTACAATTCATCATTCCAGATTTTTCCAGTAACTTCTTGGCATATGATGACTGCTTCAATGTAGTACGCATCTCTCCTTGGTTTACTTCTATTCCAAGATAAAACGACAATAAACCCAGATCACTCATCTCAAACCGTTTGTTCATTTGCTGCTTGAATGCTTCGATTTCCTGCTTGTCTGAACCTGTCACCAATAAATCGTCAACATACACACCCACTATGAGTATACTCCCTTCTTTGTACTTCATGTACACCGCTTGCTCGTGTAAGCATCTGTCAATTCCCAACTCTTTCAAGCATCTGTCTAGCTTCGCATTCCACGCTCTAGGAGCTTGACGCAACCCGTACAAAGCCTTCACCAGTCTATACACCATCTGTTCCTGTCCTTTCTTGACAAACCCCTCAGGTTGGATGACATAAACTTCTTCAATGAGCTCTCCGTTTAAAAACGCTGATTTTACATCAAGATGATAAACTTCCCAACCTTCTTTCGCTGAAAGTGCTAGCAAGAGTCGAACCGTGTGAAGTCGTGCTACGGGAGCGAAAACTTCATCATAATCTATTCCTTTCCTTTGAACGTATCCCTTTGCGACGAGCCGTGCCTTATGTTTCACCACATTCCCATCTGGGTCCTTTTTTAACTTATATACCCACTTCAAACCTATTGGTTTATGCCCAGGTGGTAAACTTGTGAGTACCCAGGTTTCGTTCTTCTCTATTGTCTCGAACTCCGTCTTCATAGCATCTTGCCAATCCTTCTCTTTTATGGCTTCGAAATATGACGTTGGTTCCTCAGCCTTTAATAACATCAGCTCATCAATCAGCTCAATGACCTCAGTGTCATTATAAATATCTGCCAAAGGCCTGAACCTCTTAGGTTCACTGCTCGTGGTAGATGATGTTCCAACAGTTTCAGCTGTTTTGGTCGTCGTAGTTTGTTGTGACGATGCCGATGACTGTGAAGTCATGGATTGCAGAGGAGTTGTGGGTTCATAATCTGCATCCACACTGTCCCCAGTTTCCGTGTTCTCGGTTACCTCAACATAGCTCCCAGGGAAAGTTACTTCACCACCTGTTTCTTGTTCCCATGACCAGAAGGCTTCCTCTTGAAATACCAAGTCCCTACTGACGTGTACAGTCCCTGTTTGTGGGTCAAATAAGCGACTCCCTTTTGTTCCCGGCTCCTTACCGAGATACACCACCCTCTTACTACGATCATCCAGTTTCTTGACATGTATCGAAGGTATCTTCATAAATGCAATACACCCAAACACTCTTAAGTGTGTCAGGTCCGGCTTAGTCCCACTCCATGCTTCATATGGTGTTCTTCCGTTTAAACTTCGAGTTGGTAGTCGATTGAGAACATAGATCGAATGACGCACCGCTTCACCCCAGAGATACGCAGGTAGGTTTGCTCCCCTTAGAAAACTTCTTGCCATAGCAGCCACAGTCCTATTCCTTCGTTCCACCACCCCGTTTTGCTGCGGAGTGTATGGTGCTGTGTAATGCCTCAAAATACCAGCCTTCTCACAATACAAGGTGAATTCCTTGGAACAAAATTCACCGCCTCTATCTGTTCTCAAGATCTTTATGTTTTTCTCGCTCCCCTTTTCAACTAAAGCTTTAAAAATTTTAAATATCTCGAAAGCATTACTTTTCTCCTTTAACATGTAGACCCACATTTTCTTACTGAAATCATCAACAAATAGAAGGAAATAACGATTACCTCCAGTTGTCGTTGGTGTGATAGGGCCACAAATATCAGAATGAATTATCTCGAGTGCTTTCCTCGACACAGAGCTAGTTTGATGTGGGACGGATTTTCTGGATTGCTTCGTCATTAAACAACCTTCGCACCTTTTAAGTGGTTGAGTCATGCTTGGAATCCCGCATGCCATCTTCTCTCGCAACATTAATTCCAAAGCTTGGAAATTTACGTGCCCAAGACGAGCATGCCACAACCAAGTATCTTCTTCGGCCTTGTTAAACAAACATGTTGCTCTACTTTCTTCAAGACTGATCTTATATAGTCGATTCTCTGTCCTTTTCACCTTCATCAATAGTCTTCCACTCGCCTCGTGAATCCACAAATAATCCCCATCAAGTACGACTTTATTCCCTGCCTCAGAAAGTTGTCCCAAGCTTATAATATTATTACAGAGATTTGGGATATAGTATACCTCTTCAAGCATCCTTTCTTCACCATTCTTGCACTGGAATGCCACTGTTCCCTTTCCCTTGATACACACGGTCGATCCATCGCCAAACTTCACTTTCCCGGAGACACGCTCATCCAAGCTTTTGAATTTTCCACGCTGCCCAGTCATGTGATTGCTGGCGCCGTTATCCAAGTACCACACCTGTGACTCCTTTTGTTCACCTGCGTTTGTTCGTAGCTTTGGAACCACTCCATCCTCCTTCAGAAGCATAGATTCGATATCCATTTGTCCGACCTCAACAACCAACAAGGCTGGCTCATCTTCTTGAATTTTCGAGAGATTTGCTTCTCTCGTCATGTCTTTCTCCTTCCTTGGTTTACGACAGTCCGCAGCAAAGTGTCCCAGTGCTTGACAGTTAAAGCACCTCACTCTACTTCTGTCTCGTACTCCACGAGTACTTCCTCCACCTCGAGTCCCTTCTCTATTGGTTTTCCTTAACCATTCTTCTCGAGTCAACAAAAGCTGCCCCTCGCCGCTTTCTTTCTTCCTCCACTCATCTTCTGTCAGCAGCAATTGTCCCTGGTGTTTCTCCGTTGTCCCTCGCAATCTTTCCTCGTGGGCTTTCAAAGAACCAACGACTTCTTCTACCGACATCTCTTCCAGATCTCAGAATTGCTCAATAGCAGATGCAATCTGTAAGAATTTTGTGGGAACCGCTCTGAGAAGTTTCTTAACCACATATGTCTCTTCCACTTTCTCTCCCAACACTCGAATATTGGTAACCAGGCTGTTCAGCTTCAGATAGAATTCGTCTAATGGCTCATCGTCTTTCATGTTTAGAGCTTCGAATTCGCTCTTGAGGGTCTGGGCTCTAGCTGCTTTTACCTTATCTGCTCCCAGGTACATAGTTTTGACAGCCTTCCACGCATCCTTGGCCGTCTTCTTTTCTGCAAGTGACATCAGGACATCTTCTGGAACTCCCTGGTAAATAACAACGAGTGCCTTTTTGTCCACCTTGTCTTCCACAGGAGCTTTAGGGTCCTTGGGTTCGATTGCCTCCCACACTCCGTGGGCTTGCATGAATACCGTCATTTTGAGAGCCCATGCAGTGTAGTTGGTTTTGCTCAACATCGGGTAGCTGAGACCAAATGAGCTTTTGCTTGTCGTCTCCATCTGAAGTTATGAACACCTCCTGAAGCTCTGATACCAAGTATTATCCTTTTTGAGAAAGTAAAACTGTGGTACTTCATCTTTTCTCAAATGCAACGTACGAAGGAAATAAATAGGCAATAAACGAGGTGGAAGTTACAAAATAGGATCCACTAATCCCACTTCTCTCTTCACTTAATGCCCGTTACGTAACTCCTACACCCACATAAAACTCTAAGACTCAGTCTAATACTAACGGTTACTATAACTTAAATAAATAAAACATGTTTAGATTAAATACATAAAATGCAACACTAGAATCAAAGACTATTCAGTCACATTTGTGGTTAGCTGAATTCTTCATCAATTCTTTTACTTATTACAAAAGATTACAAAAACACCCGACCAACTTATGCCTGAGGTAAATTAGTACATTCGTTTAGACAAGAAATAAAACAATGAAAGCTCAGGAGCCCATCCTAGAGAGCAATTATTTCTAGCCAAGCTACCTCTGATCTCCTAATAAACTATGCATTATACAACTACTAAACATACTGGTAGAACACTGCTTCTATTAAATGAATGAGAAATTTCTTTATACCTAAAGTGCAAAAGAAAGCATGGGATCTTTATCTCTAATTAAGAAATATTAAGCAGACTACAGAGGATTAATCAAAAGCAGACATACAAATTTAAAAGGAAAAATTAAGGACAAGGACGAAATAGCCCAAAAGAAGAAACTAAATAGAGCTAACATACCATAACTTAGGATCATTTCGGCTTTCAGAGAGGTGTGCCTTAATGAGACTTACAACAGCTGCTTTCTTTCCAAACAAGCTGTATAACATACAACATCTAAGCTGCGTCTTTTATGCAGCAAAAAATATAACTAAGTCTAAAGTCGATAAGAAAGTAATAATTCATCCAAAAAATTAATTTGAGAAACCACAGACATACAAGTTGCAGTATATTAAATTACAGTACGCCTTTTTCATCGAATCTAAAATTGTGGAACCATCACCATCAACATTACCGTCTTCGACAATCAATTTCTCGAGATCTTCGAGATCGTCAAGTACTCGTTCGTTGACTGTGCCTTCGAGGATATCGTTCCAAATGTCTCGAAGAGCAGCCGTCTTCCTCAGGCGTCCATCGCCGTCGTTTCGGAAGTCCAATTTTTCTAACAATGTCGCCGGGGGAGCTTTTCCGGCGTTATGACGAATTAAATACTCGGCGATCCAAGAGTTAATTTCTTTGTCCATGGTTGAATCTAGATCATTGAAAATTTATTGGTTCTGTTCTAGTTTTGGTTTTGTCGAAGAAGGATTAGAGTAGGAATCGTATAGAAGAAGTTTGAAAATTAATGAAAAGATTCAAAAGACAGGTCACGTGAGTGAGTGAGTCATTACCGTCTACGAAGTCGTTCCGGTGGTTTGGAGAGATCGAAGGTGGTTCTGGTGTTTTGGGAGGTTTAAGAGAGAGGGTTAAGAGAGAGAGTGGAGGCTGATTCAAAATTCAAAATTCAAAATTCAAAATTGTTGATGGTTGAAAATACTCATTAATTCTCAAAATAAGGCTTATATACTAGGTTAAGGGTAGTTATGGTATTAAAAAAGGTATTAGAAGTGGATATGTTTAATGAGATGGGTATTAAGTGAGCATTAACCCATTTTTGGGTACTAGATAGTAATAGGTTTGGCCAAAAGGTACTTAGTATGTCATTTCCCTATTATTTATAATTTTTTAATATTATGGAAATTTTTTAGTATAACATGATACAAAGGATCCATTTCAATCAATAAATGTACTATTTTATTATTATTTTTTATTCTTTTATTGTCACGTGTTAAACATCTATCTAATTTGATCTTTAATCCGTCTCCATTTTGGCTATAAGGTAAGCTATCACGAAATTTTCACGTCAATTGACGTTTTTAGTGGAACCATAAAGACATTGTTTTCATCAAAAGCAAAAAAAATCTAAAAATTCAAAACAAAAGATGTCAAGCGTGGCTGAGAATGTTGATTCATCAGTCGATGAGAAGATCGAAATGGAACTTCAATCGAACAAACAATCAAAATCCTTTTTAGTTGAAGTGACACTAAGCAAGAAAGACTTGGAGATGTCACCAACTTAGATCAAGTGTTTGGCTCAACAGTTAAGAAACGAACAACCGAGAGATTTTATACATTTGCAGGAGCAATTCCTATCATGAGATGATAGACTTAAGCCTTTCATCTGGACAGTTAACATGGGAGATAAAAAGGAATGAGGCAATGATACGTGACATGTATGAATACAGTGCTTGTAAAAAAAAGAAGGATACGGGAGAAGCATGAGAAGATGAAAATGAAAGTTTCGACTGATGATCCAACGATAAGGATGAGAGAAGACGAAAGCACTGCATAAAGAGAAAGAAAAGTAGGACTCTGACATCCAATATAGTATAATGGAAATGAGTAGATCAAACCGATGGTGGAGACAAAAAAAGAATACCTTATTATCCAACATATCAATAATGTAGTAATATCATCAATAATGAAAGAAATGTCGTGATACGTCCCTCTACCGTAAGGCTTATGTGTCCACTAGGTTATTATACATAACTAAAGTATGTACACTTTAATTATCTAGGTCAAATGGCTCAACCAAGCATTCCTTAAAATGCAAAAGCAGTCCCACGAGAGTATTTACCAAATCCAGCCCAACGACAACAACAATACAGTATGCCTAGATGGATGCATGACGTTCCGCAATTTCAAACATAATTTTTACAACCACACCTATATTATCGGAGGAAGTTATCATAGAACAAAGGAAAATTTTAAAGATCAGAATAAATATACCAAGTGATCTGAGTTACAAAATTTTAAATTTTCTGAAAAAGAGTATAAATATGTTTTTAAGGAGTACACATGATGTCACGGCAGTTCCAGCCGAGGTCATATGTCAGCAGTTACATATCAAAAAAACTTCTCGACCAATGATACGAAAAGAGAGATCTTATTTGTGATAAAAAAAACTGAAGCGATTATTATTAGGATATACAGACTGACATCCATAGGACATATAAGAGAGTCTCATTACCCAATGTGGACAACAATTGTGTTTTGGTAAACACAAAAAATAAGAAATTGATAATGTGATTAAATTTCACGGATTTAAATAAAACATATCTGAAGTACCACTTTCCACTCCCAAGAATTGACCACTTGTAGATGCGACATCATGCAATAAAATGATATCTTATATGGATACTTTCACAGTATATAATCAAATTCAAATGGAAAAACAGGATCAAGATCATGCGACTTTCATCACTGAAGAGGGTTACGTGGCTACAAAGTAATGCCTTTCAGATTTAAAAAAATGCCGGATCAACCTATCAAAGGTTTGTAAAAAACATATTCACGACTTAAATAGGAAAAAACATACATACTTATATTGATGACATATCGTTAACAATCCTATATGAAGAATACCTTATGGTAGACCTTGTCTAGACGTTCGTCAACCTTAGACATATGAACCTCAAACTAAATATTGAAAAATGCACCTTTATCATTCGGTTAGGAAAATTTCTTGGGTACATGGTAGGTCATAAATAAATCAAAGTAAATCCAACGCAACTGGTTAACCTTGCAGTGATAGAGGAACCAAAAAATGTAAAAGGAGTCCAAATCTTAATGGAATATTATGTGCACGAAATAGGTGTTTGTCACGATTCTCAAACAAATATTGACCTTTTTTCCAAGTATCTAAAGGATCCAGTAAATTCCTGTGGACTTTGGAGTGCAATGAGGCATTCAACAACACTAAAAGGTTTTTGGCCTCAAAAGTGGTATTAACGAAGCCAAAGCGAGGATAAAGCTTGAACCTACATTTGGAAGTACCAGATTGTATAGTCAGGGTAATATTAATCAGGGAGGAATGAAGTGAATCCAAAGTCATGTATTGTGTAAGTAAATATTTACTACCAAAGAAATTATATATTTGCAATTAGAAAAATTACCTATAGCATTGGTAGTAGCAGCTAAGAAAATGAGGCCGTACTTTCAAGCTCACACTATAATTTTTCAAACCTCCTCCCTCATAAGAAATATATTGCAAAAATCTAACGTCTCGGAAAGATTAAAAACGTTGTCAGTAGAACTAGGGGATTATGATATCAATTTAGAACTTGGAACAACAATAAATGCTCAAACATTAGCTGACTTCATTACAGAATTTCAATCCGAAAGACCCATTAAATGATGACTCATAAAATGCATAAAGAGTCGGAACCTATGAAGAAAGTAACAATCAAAGCTCACGGGTGGAGATACAACTTGTTTCCCTAGCTGGTTACATTCCAACAATTCACTCAGTTAGATTCCCAGCATTAAATAATAAACCAGAATATATGACTTCCGTTGTAGGATTTTAGTTGACACAAATATGTAAAATGAAATAAGTATTACTTCTAAATTACTCCCAATTAGTAGTTAGCCAAACAAAATTCAGGGCCGAAGCAAAAATGATAACATTGCAAGAAAAAGCATCAAATATTATACCGACATATTTCTTATTAACGGTCATAAACGAAAGAGTAATGATTATCGAAGGCGAAGAAGAGGAGGGAGATTTGTGTGCGCCAATAATATTAGCTCGTATAAGAAATATTACATGAAGATAGAAATGAGGCAAGAAATATAAGAAGAACGTCTGCAAGATATGTATGGACAACAGACACATTGTACAAAAGAGGACTATCACAAGCCTTTTTAATGAAATAGTTACATGAAGGAGAAAGAGGAGCTCAACATTGATACAAACCATTAATTAAAAGAATATTACTACAAGGATATCATTGGCTAATGATCATGAAGGATACAAAGAAAAAGGTAAGAACATGTGACATATGTCAAGTGTTCGTAAACTCAATCAAAGTTCCAGAAGTATTGCTGAAAACAATAACAGAAGCCATCATAATCGAAAGATGGGGTATGGAAATTTTGGGACAATTCCCCATGGTTTATAAAGGAATAAAATACCTAATGTTTTCGTACACTACTTCTCTAAATGGGTTAAGAAAAAGTAATGCAACACATAATGGAAACATAGGTAATGTCTTCTAAAAGTGAGTATAAATTGCAGGTATGATACTCTGAGATTAATCACCACTGATAATGGAACGTGGTTCCAAAATGAGATTTTCAGATCATACTACGTGGAGAAGGGAATTAAGCAAATATTCTCTTCTCTATTTTAATCCTTAAGAAAACACTAAGAACTTCAACAGAAGAAACGTACTTTACCATGGTATATGGTATGGAGGTGGTAGTGCCAACTGAAATATTTATGCCATCATATATTGAAGAAAACTATGATCAAAATAGAAGAGTGGCAGCCGACCTAATCGAAGATAGAATCCTCAACGTACACATTCAATAAGAGCATTATAAGGAACTAATGAGAAACATATATAACTCCAAAGTCATGCTGACTAAAACGAAAACCAAGTTTGACACCTCTAAAACATTGTGCATTTGAAACGCTACCATAGTCATGCAGACTAAAAAATATTAAAACTTATTACTCATGTAAATCGAATATATTAAACTATGAAGATGTAATATTTCCTCTCTCGCTATCGAGAGAAGGTTTTAATGAAGTATTTGACATTAACAAACCATTTTTATTGCCAACAATATGGTTCATATAGCAGAAATAACACATTGTGCTATAAAATAAAAATTCTAAAGTAAAAATAACCTTTAAAGTTGCAAAAAGTCATAATATAAAAGAAGGGTAAAGAAAAATCACCATGCTATGAAAGTCAAAAGATATCTTGAAAGGAAAATATACGTAAGAATAACGTAGACAAATTAAGTCTACAGAAAAACAAATTATAAATAAAAATACCAAATGGAAACTCCATAAAACGATAAATATGCTTCAGATGATAAAAAAATCATCAATCCTAACAAATGCTAATACCAAGAAGATGGATATCCAAGAGTAAATTTGTGGTAAAAAACTACATTTTAAAAAAAAAGAAGAAAAATACATACATGGGAGTCATGCACCATGAACATACAGGAAAAACTAAAATAAATAATTCTTGGCCTGTTGTACCAGATTAGTCAGTAGAAACAATAGAGAATGCTTGGAAAAGTCATAGATACAATCTCTCGTCCACAAAATAAACTTAAAAAGAGTACTCGTAAAAAAACACAAGAGTCCTATAAAAAAAGACATACTACTACAATAAGAGCACTAAGTTGTGAAGAAACAACCATGAGAATACTACCACATTTGATACACATAATCTTCCTTATTAACATCGTTTCCTTTAGCATATTCACAATTATCATATATATAATATGATCTCTATTATCACCATCTTCAAGACTACCAACTAGGTCATAAATTTGTTTTCCTTTGTCAGTCCATCCCAACAAAAGAGGAGCAAAATCGGGAAGTTAATCTCTCCAAATTATATCATCTCGCCATTTACTTTGAGAATATTATACAATACAATAATTAAGAGTAACCTAAGAATAAACTGCATGGATATCCAATTCTAATTTGGAATGAGTTTTTATAATAGTATCATGGGCACAAGAAATCATAAGATATTTATACTTACCAAAATCAATACACTAAGCTTTACGCTCAACAACAAGTTGCTTTGTCACGGTAACATACCTGACTCACATCTAATCCAACTGTTGACGTACCCCTTCTAATTTAGAAGTAGCAACATTTGCTTCAGATCTAGCTTCCACAATAATATTTTAAAGATATTCCCAAACATTTTTGAAGCATAAAATTTGACTTTCAATGGCACGATATCCTCTTTCACCGCAATAACTCAACAAACTTATCAATCAAACTACAACTAGGGATTTCAGCTGAGCACACAAAGGTCTCTCTCTAGCCTAATAATCTGTTAATATTTTTTACATTCTCTCTCTCTCTCTCTCTCTCTCTATGTATCTCTCTCTCTAGTAGCAAGAACATCATTCAACTCAGAATACTCATCTATGAGATGAGAAACACCATTTGAGTAAATATTAAAGACCTAAAAATGACCCAAAAGATTCATTTGGGCATGATGACACATCAACAACCCATTAAAGATTATATGCAAACAAATCACATAAAATAAGACTAAAATATAACAAAGACGATCAACATACATTAGGGAAAATAAATTACCTTGAAGCCAAGATTCAAATGATGATTGAATAATTCCAACAGAGAAAGATGAGTAGGTAAAGGTCTTCGGGCAGCCAAAGTACCAGATTGAGCAACAGCTTCAAGAATTTGATCAATTGGGATAACAAAAGAGAAAGTACCAGCTTCCAAACCCAATAAAGATTAAGTATTCAAAAGTATCCATTCAACAGAAGTAAGTACCAACTGAAGAGTTTTAGGAATGCTCAAGTGTGATTTTGATACGAGGATCTCTTAGTGTCAAAATAGATTGTAGTACTTTGTTTAGGAGTCTTTTTAGAGAGAGAAAGTAAGGATTAGATTAAGTAGAGAGAGAAAGTAATATTCTATTCATCTCGGGATCTGTGAAGCATGTGTGGTCCTTTTATAGTACAATTGTGGGTCCCATACGCTTTAATTCCCGTTTATTACATATTTGGTCCCTATATCTTTTCACCTTCTCATAATAGCTATCTCTTCTTTAGTTTATACAATTTTCTCCTAACAAACTTCTTCTTTACAATTCTCTCATAACAAACTTCTTCTTTACAATTCTCTCCTAACAACCTTCTTCTTTACAATTCTTCTCCTAACAAACTTCTTCTTTACAATTTTACCATGTCTTTTATTCTCCCTCATCAGTAGCCCCCCAGTCCTGGTGAAAATATTTTCGCTGGGACGGCAAAGACATTTCCATTGCTAATTTCAATCTTCCTCGAAGATCCATTTCCTCGAACATTTTCTCCTCGGACAACTCATTTTTAACTACTAAACTTCTCCTCGAAAATCCACTCCCTTGAACATACTTTTAAACAATGCTTTAAGTGCTACATGTCTCTTCAAAAGAATATCTCCCAAACAAGTGCATCCTTCGAATATAGACTTCATTTTACCTCATATTAACCAGTAGCCCCCCAATCCTTGCAACGTCTTAGCAAGGATTGAATGAAAAATGTATGACGTCAGTAGTCGTATTTTCTTGTCAGCGCATCTTTTTAGAGACCGTTTCGTATTCCTGCGACTGGATTATGCCTCTGCAGCTTCTCCCTAGGCTTTCTGTCAACTATTTTGCACCTAGGGTACCCATAATACCCCTAGGCAAACAATAGAAAATGTCCTCATACCTGACCGACCCGAAAATCCCATTATCCTCTATAAATACTGATCTCCCTCCTTAGCACTGCAAACTTTACATCTCAAGATTTCTAGAGAGAGAAAGCTAGCTTATAAACCTCGTCGGATTCCAGAGTGGCTGCTTATTAGCAAAAAATTGAAGAGAAAGTTGCTGCTGGTGAATACATTTAGCCTCAACCCCAACCTGCTGTCACTACCTTTTACGGCTCGTGGCCTCCACCAGAAGATTCTACTGTTATCATACCCCTAGAAGTTTCACGACAAAGCCTAATTTCTAATCGAAGCGAAGTCGACCTCATGGGCAAAGATAAACAACATAAGCACTCATCTGGGAAAATGAAGAAGCATCATAAGAGAAAATCCGAGGAGCGCAAACGCGCTAAAACAACAGCCTCGGAGACTTTGAACTCTCCATTGGCTCTGATTGCTTAAAACCCCCTTCCGAAAAATGACAATTCAGGATCAAGTTTTCCGGCCACGCCTTCAATTACAGCGACCGGGAGCCCTCGATTTTCTCCAGGAAGGAATACCTTAACCGAAAAAGAGTTGCGAGACATGCGAAACAAATCTTTGGCTGCGAAAGGAAAGAGGATCGCCTCGGACATCCCTGAGCCAGAAATTCAACCAGCATCTCTCGAAGAGCAAGATAAGACCCACAACTTGCATGCAGAATCGTCTAGTCAAGTGATCACCAGGCATCCAGTAATATCCGAGGATCTAGCTCGTCGGATTGCACCTAAGTCTAAGGGAGATATTACGCTTCCCTTAGAACTTGACGCCATTGTGGGAAACAATATCCGAGGGATCGAGAATAAACACTTGGTGGCATTGCACAACATACAATACAAGTATTTCTCACCATCGAAAGAGCCCATGCTGAGAACCCGGTGGTGCATTCCTTCGTATATTAGCATAAGGTTCACTTCGGAAGGTGAGTCTCCTCTATCTGTCAGGGATGATGAACTGGGGGTTAAGGTTTCCTTTAGACCCATTCTTTATTGAGTATTTTGCCAAGATTAGTCTCTGCCATTCACAAGCTGGTCCAAATATGTGGTTCACACTTATGGCAATCATCATGGCTTCAAGGATTTCAGGCATCGAATTCTCCTTAGAAGAGCTGATCGGGCTTTCTGGATTAGCAAGGAATCCATTTTTCCCTTTTACTCACTAACCTTTAGCCGATGACAAAAAGTGTTAAAAGACTTGCTGGAGGCGGACAAAAAATGGAGGCAACAGTTTATCTTCTTCTCTGGTCACTGGGAGACAGGGTAAGAATCAATGCCTTCGAATCCTCACAGGCTATCCCTAATGTGGACCAATAAATGTAAGTTGACTATATATTGTAATGTTTTCTCCTCAGAGAATACCCTGCTAACTTGAAAATTCTTGTAGCTATGACAGGTATTTCAAAACCCTACTCGGATTATCTAGAGAGTGTTACTACTGTCTTCACCAAATTGAGCGAGTGGGCCAAAGAACATTGGGAAAATAGGTTTCGCCTATGCTTTGTCAACAACAATTTAGCCATGGGTCGGTTATGGAGGTTGAATCCTCTTCACCGATTAACCCTTAAAGAACTCATGACTCCTTCCCCGCAACAAGAAGTCTTCAAGTGTGTTACAAAAAAAGACATAGTCATATACCTCCCCAAGTGTTCTCGTGCCAAGAGTCACCTCGGTGAATCCGATGAAGAGGTTTCCACGAAAGATCGTCAGTCAGATAATGAGGGAATAGTGGCCAATCAGGAACCACCTCCCTCTGCCATTATCTAGATACCCGATTCCAACTCCCCTCCAACTAAATCTGTCCATCCAACAAAGAAGAAAGACACCAAAGCAAAAGACAAGAAAAATAAAGTTATTCTGGAACCCATCCAAGAGATACCCGAGGATGGAAAAACTCAAGATGATATGCAAGTAATCTTGCACGGAAATGAGCTCCAAAAAATACCGAGGGAAGCCGAAAAGGAAGTTAGAGAGAATTCTCCTAAGGAAAACTCGAACCGAACACCGAACGCTCCCCAAACTCAGACTTCAAGACCTGCTCTCATCGAAAATTCCCCTGTATTGGCCCCACTCCCCATTCCTCGAGTTAAATCTCCTCAGAATGTGGACATTAACATTTTAATGAGGGAGATTTCGGATCATGATCCCACAGTGCAAGGCTCACCCACCAACTCCTTCGAAGTTCCTCTTGATGATGAGTTTTTGTTAAGTCTTCGAAGTTTGCTACATACCTCTGTTATCAAGGGAAGAAAGATGTAGCATCTAGAAGATCTAAAAATCGCTATAAGTTCAAAGCATCCATGATTGCTTCGCAACTTGAAGATGCCAAGAAACAATATGCCATTGTGGAGAGCCAAGCAGATGCACTGTATAAGAAACTATATGCTGCTTAGAATTATGACATCATGCTCGAAAGATGCTGTCAGGAAGAAATAGACCTCTACCAAAAGAAGACGGAGGCCCAAGAGACACTCTTGACCGAATAGAAAAAGGCTCATGAAGTGGCACGCAAGGGATTTAGCAATTGCTGTGATGATTATGAAAAGGTTTTTAAGGACAGAGAAAAATTAGTGAAGCGAATCGAAGATTTTCCTCGGCAGGTGGAGGAGGAGAAAGAAAAGGCCGTGAATGCCTATGCGACTAAGTGTACAGACAACCTTGCTGTTCGAGATGCTACAGTCCGAGCAGGCCTGATAACCCAAATTCATACAGAGCACCCCAAATATGACTTAGGCAGCTTTTGGAAGCTCGTGTCCCCAGATCTTCGTCCCCCTCATATTGTCGTGAGTGAGAGTGAGTCCTCAGACTCTGAGGGAATTCAATCCCCGGATAAATCTGAGTAGTTAGGAAAAAATGGTAACACAGTTTGTATTTTTTGTGTATAAGACCTACTAAGGCGATTTTTGTAGCCCCTCTTACTTTATGCGAGGAAATGTGTTCCTCGGATTTTTGGGTATGGTACAGCTTGGAGTGTCAATCATGTAATTTATTAAGTGTTTGCCAACTCTCAACGTGATATTTATTGAATAATTAGCCTATAACAACTTGCGTTGTAGTATGCATTATGAACTATACTAAGATTAGTTTAGGGGAAATAGTTTAAGGCATTAGATGAACTATGGCATCCAAAAATTTGAGGCAAAAAATATTTTGTCTCAAATAATAGTTCGAAGCATCAAGAAATTTGAGGTACAAAATATTATGACCCAAATGATAATCGAGGCATCAAAAAATTCAAGGCAAAAAATATTGTGACCCAAGTAATAATTCGAGGCATCAAGTAATTCGAGGCACAAAATATTGTGACACAAATAATAGTGCAAGGGATTAAACAATTCGAGGCACAAATTAATGTGACCCAAGTAGTAATTTGAAGTAGTAAACAATTCGAGGGACAAAGTATTGTGACCCAAATAATAATTCGAGGCATCAAGTAACTCGAGGCATCAAGAACTTCGAGGCACAAAATATTGTGACCCAAGTAATAATTTAAGGCAAAAAAATACGTTGTATTAAGCAGCTCATCGTGATACCTCGTTAAAACCTTCCTGTGCCTATCAGGGTAGGAAATAGTATGCCCTCGCTATGTTTTATAACCAGGAGATACAGAAAAGAACAAATATTACGTTCTAACTAGTTCCTTATTCAAGATACAACTTTAAGTGTTCAATGTTCCATGGAAGCCGCAGCTATCGCCCTTCATTGTCTTTTAATCGATACGTGCCCGGTTTTACTTTCTCTGTTACTTCATAGGGGCCCTCCCAATTTGGTCTTAATTTTCCAAGACTCTTCTCTTTAGTGTGTAGAAAGACTTTGCGTAATACTTTGTCCCCCACCTTAAAACCTCTGTGCTTTACTTTAGAAGCATATCGACTCCGCATTAAGGTTTGATAATATAAGGACTTCAACTGTGCGCGTTGGCTTTTCTCTTCAACCAGATCTAATTCCAGGGCTCGGCTTTGATCGTTCAAGTCATCTGTATAAGTCGCCACACGATATGATGGGAAGACAATCTCCGAAGGTAAAATGGCATCCATGCCGTATACTAATGCAAACGGAGATGCAGCAGTGGCAGTTCGAGGCGTTGTCCTATAAGCCCACAATACTTCTTGTAAATAATCAGGCCATCTTCCTGCCTTTCCTTCCAAATTATTTTTCAGTCCATCCAGAATTGTTCGATTGGTCACTTCCACCTGGCCGTTAGCTTCGGGGTGAAACGGGACAGAAAAACATTGTTGTATACCCTTGGAAAGGCAAAAACTTTTAAACTCCTTGTTGTCAAACTAAGGTCCATTATCCGTCGTAATCTGCAGTGGTACCCCAAAGCGACAACAAATATTTGAAACGAAAAATTTGATAACATCTTTGGCTTTCGTCCTTGCCAAGGGTTCCGCTTCCACCCACTTAGAGAAATAATCCACCGCTACGATTATAGTCTATCTGCCCCCAGATGCCATTGGTAAGGGCCCAACTAGATCAATGCCCCATCTGTCAAATGGGACTACCTCTGAAATACTTTCCAATAATACTCCTGGTTTGTGGATTACGTTTGCATAGCGCTGAGACGTGTCACATTGTTGTGCCAAGTCTTTCGCATCCGAAGAAATAGTCGGCCAATGATAGCCAGCCAGAAACACCCGTCGAATTAGCGCCTTATAACCACAATGGGTTGAACCTTCGCCGTCGTGCAATTCAGACAGGACACATTACGAATCATCCTTGTTCAGACATCTTAGTAATGGTCGACTCAAAGATTTCTTATACAGAACGCCTCCCAACATGATATACCCGTGAGACTTGAACCTTATCTTCCTAGACTCGTACTTTCCAACAGGTAAAATATCATTTTCCAAGAAGTCAATAATTTCCGACCTCCAATCATTTGTGATCACATTGCTTACCTCTTTAATGTTCATGGAATGGTCCGCATCGGTCATGACCGAAGGAAGCTCCTGAATCAAGACCCATGGGTATCCCTCCGTCTGCAAGGCTGTGGCCAAAGAATCTGGGATGACATTTGCCTCTCTTCGAACATGTTCATATTGGACCCCATCGAACTCAGAAACCAAATCTTTTAATGCTTTCAGATATTGTATCAACTTATCTTTTCTGGCCTCAAACTCCCCAAACGCTTCGTTTATCACCAACTATGAGTCACTGATCAGTTTAATTTTTTTGGCCCTGCATATCCGAGCTAAATGCAAACCCGCCAATGTTGCCTCATATTCCGCTTCATTGTTAGTTTCCTTGAAACCAAATCGAATAGCTTGAAACATAGCTATCCCTTCTGGAGAAACCAATTGGACGCTCGCACCACTTCCAAAGTTGTTCGACCCTCCATCCATTCGTACCAACCATTCTATTTCATCAAAATGGTCAATGACCTCCTTGTCCTCTCTGTATGAGTGGAATTCAACCAAAAAATCAGCCAAAACTTGGGCTTTTATCGCCGTTCAAGGCTCAAATGCTATGTCAAAATCTCCCAATTCTACTGGCCATTTAGTCATCCTCCCAGAGATATCGGGCCTTTGTAACAAACCTTTTAGGGGGAATGTCGTCCGAACAACTATAGGATGTGCCGAAGTAAGGTCTCATCTTTCGGGCAACCGTCACCAAAGCCAAAGCTACCTTCTCCAACTTGAGATATCGTTTCTCTGCATCCAACAAACTCTTACTAACATAGTAGATAGGTTTCAAAAGAGAGTCCTCTTCGCGGAGTAAAACAACACTGACCGCACAATCTGAAACTGCTACATAGATAATTAATCTTTCCCCCAGCAATGGTTTAGACAGTATATCAGGGGACGTCAAATATTCCTGAATTTGGCGAAAAGCTGCTGAACACTCATCAGTCCAATTAAATTGTTTCACGTTTCGTAATACCTTAAAGAAAGGTGCACACTTGTCCGAGGATCGAGAAATGAATCTATTCAGCGCTGCCAATCTCCCTGTCAAAATCTGG
Organism: Limnanthes douglasii subsp. nivea; assembly: GCA_036936605.1. Taxonomy (NCBI): domain Eukaryota; kingdom Viridiplantae; phylum Streptophyta; class Magnoliopsida; order Brassicales; family Limnanthaceae; genus Limnanthes; species Limnanthes douglasii. The sequence goes on from JAUPFV010000001.1 coordinate 98,006,816, forward strand.
ACTTCCTTGATATTTCGAGGTGGGGTCATGGTGATTAAAGCTTTTATTTGGTCTGGGTAAGTCTCGATGCCTTCCACGCTTATCATATATCCAAGGAACTTGCCTGATCGTACCCCAAAAACACATTTTTCCGGGTTCAGTTTCAAATTGACCTTACTCAAATTATTAAACGTCTCCTCCAGGTCAGCAAAATGATCTTCGTCGCACAAACTCTTGACTAACATATCATTAATATATGCTTCGACATTCCTACCAATCTGTCCCTCAAAGGTTTTGTTGACCAGGCGCTGATAAGTTGCCCCCGCATGTTTTAGGCCAAATGGCATAACCTTGTAACAATATAACCCTCTCCCGGTAATAAAGGAAGTGCTTTCTTCATCTTGAGCATCCAACCGGATTTATTATACCCGGAATACGCATCCATGAAATACAACAATCGATTGCCCGAGGTCGAATCCACTAACTGATCAATGTGGGGCACCAGAAATGGATCCTTGGGACAAGCTCTGTTTAAGTCTGTGAAGTCAACGCACATTCTCGACTTGCCATTCTTTTTCGTGACCAAGACTGGATTCGAGGCCCATACGGGATAATACGACTCGCGAATGTGGCCTATGCTTAACATCCTCTCCACTTCCAAAAGAATAGTGGTAGCCTTCTCCTAAGAAACTGATCTCCTCTTCTGGACAATGGGTCTAATATCAAGTCGTACCGCAAGTTTATGACATATTGTCTCCGATGGTACTCCCGTAACATCCTGTGCACACCAAGCAAACATATCGAGTTTGTTAGACAAAAAACGCAATTAAGCTTTCTCTAAACTCAAAATGAAGTTTTACTCCAATCTTCAGAGATTTTCCATTTCCAAATTCATGTGCCTCTGAATCCTCTTCTGGGACCAGAAATTCGGGGGTTCTCCCTCGGATCATCACATGGAATGATTTCCGAGGAAGGCCCCTTTAATTGCTATGCCTCATCTGACATTTCTCCCCGAACTCCCTTCGAGGATAAAGCGATCTGGTAACATTCGCGGGCCATTTTCTGGTTGCTTCTGATTGTCCCGATGTTGTTCCCTACCGCATATTTTAGATACTGATGCACCGTCAGAATTACACCATGCATTCTGGACAGCCAAGAGAGACCCAAAATAGCGTTATACGAAGTTGGTTCATCGACAACAATAAACAATACTTCCACCTCCTTCTTGAACGTTCCATGGCCTAACTCGACTACACACTAAAATTCTCCAACCACCACTGCTGTGGCGCCGGTAAAACCCACTATGGCTCTGTCGGAACGTCGTATAACTGGTGGGTCAGAATATTTGTTTTTTAATAGGTCTATTTTATAATTCATCATATTCATTCATTCATTCATTTATTTATTTATTTATTATTATTATTATTATTATATTTTGAATGGTGTTCATCGAATATTGTATATTTTTTTAAGGTTTATATCTAACTATGTTTAAGTTGCATAGTTAGACTCAAAATGCCAAGAAGAGTACCATATAGAAGAGAATTACCAATTTTTAGATAAACTATAATATTTTCAAAATATTTTTTCCCTTCCAAAGCTCAAGCGTTTACATTTAAAAGTAAACAACAAATATAGACATACAAACTTAATCAAAATAACTAAACAATTAAATAGTTAACAAACTATTAAATTTAATGTAAAACCGTTAGTTCTTTGCTATATATTTTCTCAAGTTGAACACATATTGAATAAGAATTCTTCGCCCCCAAGGGGGTAGCCGAGTTGGTTGAGTATGGCATTCTTATGACCAAAAGGTCATGAGTTCGAGTCCCTCTACATACGCTTTCTCGGCTGAGCCTGTCACTTTGTGTGGTTTACCTTCTGGCGTTGGTTTGCAGGCTATCACGTCAGACTGAGGGTTTACCCTGTGCGCCCTCATTGCACTCTGAGTAGCGGCGCGGGTTCCCTCCGAAAAAAAAAATAAAAAAAAAATTCTCCGAAAAATTTATGACTAGCAATCAATTAACTATTGGAAACTCGATTAACCGAATTCAAATTTACTAGAGAAAACTTATTTTTTATAGGTCTAAATTGCGAAACAAACATGCAAAAAATATTGTACGACCATCCTAAAAGTAATACGACCCCACACCCTGATTTCTCATTGTTACATATTTTATATAATATAAAATTTCATAAAGATGAATAGCTTGTGAAAAAAAAATCAATTGCATCTCATGAAAACCAACTCAAAATAAGTCAATTTATGTTTTAAAACACATATATAATATCTTTTAAATGATTTTGTGTTATGTTTGTACTTTTAAACTAAAAGTTGAATGTTTAACACCTATTAAGTCAGCTATAATACATTCAAATATATATATATATATATATATATATATATATATATATATATATATAAAAGTTGTTGGCGTATATTTGAAAAACTTTCAAGCATAAATTTATAAACCTCTACCTCAAAAATCATATTAGAGGCATTATAACCAAAATATTCGGGATGAAAAAATATTGAAATATTCAGCATTCCAACTACAAACTATGAATCTCATATATTAACAAAATAAAATAATAGACAACATCGTTTACTTTACGAAAGTCGGGATTTTTTTATATTGTATGAAACATGTCAATTAGTTTGGCAAGTTACATATAGATTCAAGCTAAACTTTTTATACGGTTTGGTCGTATATGACACACCCATACAAGTAAATCTACTTAAGTATATAATGTATTTTTGTACTAATTTATAATTCAGTACATACTATTCCTAAGTTCTTTTTGATAAAAATCTCAAAAAAATAATAAATCAATTAAATATGTATTCATTTTTTTTCAAAAATTTATGTTTGGGACATCTAATGAGTTTGAACCAAAAATGGACACCGAAGCTCGAAACTAATCCATTTTTTCACGTCAACTAACTTATTATTTAACAATGGGTTTAGTTTAATAAAGTAAACACCCTAAGTGTTGATTTTTATAATATGGGAAATTGTTGAGGTTTTCTGAAAAAATATTTGGTTATCGTAAATGTTCTCAACTATAAAAAATTAAATATTCAAGTTAGATGGTACTGAATTTGAGAATCACGTAGTCGAGATATACATTTTCAGGAAAAGTTAAGTTTCCAAAGATATGATTTAGAAGGATATTTTAGATGCATAACAAATCATAATTTTTAATTTTTATATTAAACAATGAATATATATGGTTACCACACTAATACCTCCTTTATATAGGAAATACAATTAGAAACTTTAATTGTATTAAGCTCGTTTCTTTAGCCGCTTTGTGATCGTGAACCATAACAACTAAACTGATTTATCAATTTAGTCTTTTATTTATTAGTGTAGATATTTGAGCCCAATCCTTCATAGTTCCCAAATTCAACATGGTTACCACACTAATACCTCCACAACGCCTTTTTCACATATAAGCTTGATTCCTACTTAATTATATATATATATATATATATATATATATATATAGCATGACGATCCATAATTATTCCAAAAATCTTCCACTTGGACCATCATATGCTACTCAAGAATATACTTAAATTTGATAGGGTCATAGAATCCATTGTCAATAGGTGAACGGTACAATCCCATACATGATCAATGAATGATAAATGAATAATTTTTTTTTCTTGTGATGCCAACAATATGATGCAATAGTAATCACATTAATTCAGTAAATCAATTATTAGGGCCACTTATAGTGTGTAGTTTAAGAAGAATATGAAATATAATCGTAAAATATCTACTCTTAAATGGTCCTAACTTGAAGATCTAATAAAGTAACAAATGTCAATAAATTTAACCAAGCCATATATTGCAATAAACCGTTATGTATACAATATTTCAAATATTACCCCTCAGAACTCTCTTTAATATATGTATGCATCACTTTGATGAGTTTCCCCAAGAGAGACAATGGTAGAGTTGAGTTACTTATCATACTTCTAATCATATCCTTTAGTGTAAGATTTTGTCTCTTAGATAAATATTCGTGTGGACTAAACCTGACATTATATACCGAGGGACTATGACACACTTCTCTAGGTATTTTCCAAATGGCCCTTGAAATGTTTCATCCAAATCATAATATCTAGCATAGTATTCACCACCGCGGTCAGATCTAACGCGTTTAATATTTTTACCTAAATGTGTTTTCCACTGTGGTCCTAAAATATTTAACCTTATCCAAGATGTTGGACATTTCATGAAGGAGTGTATATGTACCCTAAACGAGAGAAGTTATTTATGAATGATATGAATTAATATTTCATGTTCTAAGATTCTTTTAGAAATGGTCCACTGATATTGGTATGAATCAATTGTAAGACTTCAGTCACCTATTTGGTCTTACCTTTTTGGTTATGGTCCATTTCCTCTTGATACATTCGATACAAGTATTGAAATCTGATTAATTAAGGGGATCATATAAACCTTGATCAACAAGCTTATCCATTCTTACTTTGGATATATGACCTAACCGCTCGTGCCACGGTTTAGAGGAGTTTTAGGATTTATTAATCTTATTCACTATATGTTGTGCATTCATGAAAATTTGGTGATTATCAATAGTATTAAATAGATATAAGTTATGTTTCATTATCAATCTACCTTAACCAACAATCATATCATTATAAGAGATAGTTAAACCATTATTTCCCAAAAGATAAGAACAACCATACATGTAAAAAACTGGGAAAGAAATTAAATTTATTTGAATTGTAAGAACATACATAACATTCTCTAAAATTAATACATGTCTTATGGTAAGCTTTAAATTTAAATAAAAAATTTCCAACACTTCGTACGACATCCGGTCAGTTGTAAAGATGGACCGTCTGATCCTCACTTAACCTTCAACTTCTTAGTGTACCATGCGGATAAATATAGACATGAGTTGTTATAGCCGAATTAACCCAACGTGTATTCTTTTCCATAAAAATAAGATTAACTTCCGAAACAACCAAAATCACGAGATCACATTTACCTAATAAGTAAACCTGACATTTCTCACAGTCCCTCTTGCGATGTCTCTTTTCTTTGCAGAAAATGCATCGACCTACCGTCGATTAATGAGGATTCTTATTCTTATTAGCCGGACCAAAGTCAAGTTCTTTTCCATCAGTATTTCGCTTTTACCTCATCTATTTTTGGAAACTACCTTGTTCACTACAAAATGATCTCATTTTAGCTTTTCCTCTTAAAGTGCATGTGTGCAATCAATTTATTGGTTGTCCATTTTTCCCTCATGCATTTTTTGGTGGACAGGAAATGCTTCAAATTTCCCATGAAATATTAAAAAATAAACCTCACCACACATTCTTTAGGAATGTCTACCCTAATTTCCATCAGATTAGTTGTAATCATAGACATCCCTAGAATATGCTATCGCGTAGTACATTTACCACTATACTTACATGTAAAGATCTCATTCATGAGACATTATATCTTTACCTTATTATTTTTCGAAAATGATTTCTCAACTTTCATGAGAAACTCCAAGGCATTGATAGTATCCTTGGCGACAACCACACGAAGCGCATCTAGTATCCCTTGAAGCATAAAGGCAAAATACAACTCATTAAACCGTTTCCAGTTTCCATGCTCCTTTGTTTCCCGACGAGAAAACCCTGTAGAGGGATGATTTTCACATTTAAAAATTAACTTTACCTTAAATTTTCTGAAGTTCTAGTAAACTCTATGGAGGGCTAATTTCACTAACTTAAATAAAATAAATGCAGGGATTAATTTAATTTTACCAATTATAGGTGAAACCCTCTGGAGGGCTAATTTCACCTACTTGTTAAAAAATATTAAGGATTAAATTTCAGTAGAATTTCTCTAGTTTATTATTAACCAAATCCAAAAATTAACCTTCGGAAGGACCCATAATATTTAAAATTAAATTAGTCTTTTAACATTTTTAGATCCTAGGATCCTCACAAGATCAATTAACCTTTCAGAGGGATGATTAAATAATCCCATGATTCATCTACCAAAATTCAAAACCTTGGTCATGCATGTTCATATAATCATTCAAACATATAAAACTTTTATTCGACAAATACATACAGCATGTCCAAACACTTATCATATGAAATAAATATTTAAAAATATCAAATCAATTATCTATGTGTATATATATATATTTAGGGGAAAACGTTTAGCCTCTTGATGATGGCATCGTGAAAATAACTGGTTGTGATTTCTGCACAACATGCGATGTTCATCCATAGCGACATCAACTAGTTGGCCATGATGAACATCGTCGGACATCCTTCAATCTAACATCTAGGGTTACGACTTTGAAGAGACGGTGTCCAAATAGGTCTCATTTGTTTTTTAAAATTAGCGATTGGTTGATTCTCAATTCGGGATAAAAGTTTCAGGAACCAAACAAACCCTTATTTAATAGATAACTCCAAATCCTATCAAAACAATATATATTTATTCATAAAAACCTAAACACTTAATCATGATTTTCTTATGAACAAATCAATCTAATAGTACTTTTATGTAAACCAAAGATCCATACCCTACCAAGTTAATTAACAAATAATCTTAATGGTATGGTTCTTGTATATAAAAATATGTTTTTCAATGCAAGATATACATGCATTTTATCATATGAATCACAAGAGGAATTTTGGCTCTAATACCAATTGATATGATTTATATTGAATAATCTAATATAGTTTTATAAATCTACGGAATAATAAACCCTTATTTTTGTGATTATCTAATAAACACATGATAAAGTACCTACAAGTTTTCCTCATGTCTATATTCTTGATTAAATTATTTTTCAAGTTTCTTTTAGATGTCGTTGGTTGTGGATCTCTCTTCTAACAAAATCGTGTCTAACATTATAGATTTAGATTGAAGGAATATTTTCACCTTAGTCTATTTTATATAAGAAATATAAACCATTATTTTATTAAGTCTATTAATTTAATCACTTTGTGATTAAAGACCACAACTTCTAAATTGATTTTTAATTTAGTCCTTGAATTATTAGTTCAGACTTAAGTTTTGAGGTCTGTGCACATTACCAAAATTCAATCCGCTAACCACACTTATAACTCCATGACGCATTTTCACTTATAGGCCTAGTTTCTGTTTAGCTATATATAATATTATTATTACGATTATTTATTAATTAGACTATTTTATAACAATAACTAAATATATATTTAGCATGTTGATCCATAATTTTTCCAACATATATCATAATTGAAAAATACACCATATAAATTTTAAAAAATTTAAACTTGAACAGATAAAATGAATGGTATATACTAATATACCATGTATGTGTCACTCACCAATACGATAAGTAGTTTTTGCGAAGATTTTTTTTTCTCGTAAAAACTATTAATTTTTCTCCACAAGTTTGTTCTGCCAAAAAGTTAGTCGCAAACAATTCGCTGCAACAGCACCCTCGCAATAGGTGTTATGCGACAAATTTGTCATTTTGACGCTACAAAAGTTATTTAAAGTGATGAACTATAACTTTCACAAAAAGTACTATAAGGCGACAATATTTTTTGTTTCAAAATCATTTCTTCGCACCTGCATGTTTTTTGTGACAAAATTATTTTTTCACAATCAAATTTTGTTTTGTGACGAAATCATTTTCTCACAATTGAATATACACTTGATTTTTTTATTTCTATGACGAAATCATTTTATCACAACAATATTTTTTTTGGACAATATCATTTTTTCATAATAGATTCTGGTTTTTTTTGTGACAAAATCATTTTTCACAACTGAACTATTTTTTGAGACGAAATCATTTTTTCTACTATTTTTCCAGTGACGAAAAAAATTAATTTGGTTTTGTCAATGATATTTTGTTAGAATCAATGTTTAATTTTGTGAAATAAATGTGAGATCCCATTTTTTTCCCGAAAATCATACCAAATTTAAAAAATAATTAATTTATTATAATAATTTAATTAAGAAAAATAAATAAATTAAATATATAGTTTCAAAAACATAATATATTATACATTAAAAAAATTACAACATTTAAAATCAGATAGAAATCAAATCAAAACCTAAATAATAATAGTCTTAAACAAATTTAAAATTTAAGTCTAAATATTTCTAGAAGGGAAATGCAACATAAGATAATCTATTTTTTCCTGCATAAATAGCATCTCGTTTGGCTTGATCTTCGCGAGCTTCTTTTAAGTGGACTTCCAAACTATGTACTTTATCTTTCCAATATTCAGTTTCAAAAACTGATGCTTCAGAAGATAAACCATCTTGAGAACCACAAAGATGCTCGTACGCTCTTCTCAATCCTCACATTTGTTTTCCTTTTATTTTACCAAGTGTGGAAGCCATTATTTCCATAATTTCTTTTCTCGTGACATCAGGTTCCGGATCCTCTAGTGTTGAATTTGATGATAGCTTAGTTTTGACTTCATCAAACTTCTTTTTCATTGTCACCTGTTAAAAAAATTATATATATATATATATATATATATATATATAACTTAAATTTTTTGATATATAGTTATAAACAAAAAAATTATATATAACTTACGTATAATAACCCGAGCTATTGGTTGGTTGGGATGTACGTAGGTTTCTTTAAAGTTTTCAATTTCCGGAAGAATGCAACTTTTTTTTTTGTTTTTTACAATTTTATAAGAAAATTGAGTCGTGCCTCCATGGTGTTGAAGCACCTTTTTTCAATTTCCTACATTGACCAGAGATTGATGTTGTAAAAATAAAAAATAAAAAATTAGCCGCGTGCAAATAAGAAATGTAATATGTAATAGTTGAAATTTATAATATGAAAATAAAATTAAGGACGTTGAATTTTTCAGTATCAAACTCATGACATAAGAAAGTCCAACTTTACATCCTCTCAATAAGCTCTAAATATGGATTCGCAAACGCTTCCTCTCGACTTCGAAAAAATTTATAGTGAACATCCAAATCACACTGCTAATCTCCATACTGTCTTGAAAATAGTACATCTAATGTACTCATTATTTTGTCACAATCAAAGTCAATGTTATAGTATAGCTGAAAGTCATAAAAGTTAAAGACTAATTAAATATTAAAGACTAAATAAATTTAATGATTATAAAAATATTTAAAAAAATCATTAAATTTTAACCGTTAGTTGTTGGATTGTTGACAGTTTTGTACGATGATCGTGGTGATTCCATATTTTAACGGTCATCGGACAATGATCTTTTACTATCATTCTGATATCGTGTGATAGCAAACTAGCTATTTCTTATGTTTCGAGACCCTTCTGAAGATCTGAATACATAATCTTGATTTTTTTTGCCGCATCAACCATCTTTGTTGTTTTTAGCATCCGGTGTTTTCCTTTGTTTTTTACCTATATTAAATATTAAAAATTAAAAACATGACATACAATGTGTAAAATGTAATAATAAGAATAAAATCTTAAATAAATATTTTAATAAACAATTTTTTTCTTCAGCCGCGTATTTTAAGACCAAAAAACCATATGAGAATAACAAAAAAGAGTACTAATAGCTTATTGCTAACCTTTTTAGTTCACAATTTCTGATTTATAAATACACTTATCAAAAATCACCAATATCATGTGTCCACGGATAAAATCAACAGACCACTCGCAATAAACAATTAATTAAGTTTTTTTGAACAAGACAGAATACATACTCCAAAAACAGAATTAAGTTTTTTTCCCAATTTGAACAAAACAAAATACAAAATAGAAAAATAAACTACAGCTTATCATTACCATTGTTAGCTCACAATTCTGATGTATAAATAAATTTAGATATAAAAAATCAAGTATCATGTGTAAAATAGAAACATATGTGAGGTGACTTGTACAATTGAACACAATTTAAAACAAGTAATAAATTGTATCCAACTTCATAATAGCGCAATTTAGTCGTAGACCATTATGAGAAGGTATGATTATACATACATAAAATTGGAAAGTAATTTCCAAAAATACTAACAAAGAAATAAAAAATACATTAAAGCTAGTCTATAGAGATAAACCAAAATTTTAGGCTATAGATTTTACCTCTTTTGGGTTCTACAATAGGAAACCAACGGACATATAAACCATAGTAAACAAAATAAACATCAAGAATAGACAAATAAAACTTTTACAATTTTATGAGAAGTTTTATAAACAAAATTAGTTTACAGTAGAATAAAAAATTATATTAGAATTTTTACGAATATATTTTTTACAAACAAAAAAGAACTAGTACTTAAAAATAAAAATAAGATTTTTTTTCCAATTTGAAAATTAAAAAATATATTATTATTATTTTCCTCATTCTTCTCTAGTTAGAATGTTAAAAAAAACAAAAAAAAAACAAAAACTATAATACGTACCACTATCTTCTTCGACTCTAAAGTTATTAGTGACTCTAATAAAACAGACCTTTTTTTCTTTTTTGCACTCATAGTTGGAAACATTCTGATATTAGAACCATTTGCATTATTTGTAGTGGACTGAATAGTTTTAGACGAAGCTTCTTCGGATGGTAATGGAATATTTAAAGAACTTAGAATTGAAGTTAAAAGATATACTAAACGTCCAACTGACATCGTATTAATCAATTCGTAATTTTTTATGTTTTGCTACATAATCGTAACTTATTTATACGCTGATAAAAAGAGGAATATATACTAAACGGGAGACAATAACTTCCATGTATAGCGATAATCCCTTAATAAACGTGGTTGATAGCCATGTGTTAAATACTTGCAGTTCTTAATTTAGTGAGAACTTAATAAGCAAAAAAGGATTGATCAATTAATAATTAAATTTTTTTAGAGTCTAATTCATTTTTCTCTGATTTCAGCTTTCAAACCATCCGTTTATATTTTAACATAAAAAAAATTAATTCAATGTTTATAAAAATACTTTTATAAATTTATAAAATATTTGTTAAATTTATTTATAAAAAAATCATAAAATTTTGAAGATATTTTAAATCTTATCCATTTTAAAATATGATTTTAAAGGGAACTCGTAGCCCCTACTCATGAGTGCGCAGAGGGTGTTTTAACATAAACAAATTAATTCAATGTTTATAAAAATACTTTTATAAATTTATAAAAGATTTTCTAAATTTATTTTTAAATAAATCATAAAATTTCAAGATATTTAAATCTTATCCATTTTAAAATATGATTTTAAAAGAAACCTATCTTATCCATTTTAAAATATGATTTTAAAAGAAACCTTTAGCATGCCATACTCCACCGCTATAAGGTAAAAGAAACCTATCTTATCCATTTTAAAATATGATTTTAAAAGAAATCTGTAGCATGCCCTGTAGCATGCTATACTCCACCGCTATAAGGTAAATTACACAAGGTGACAGACTCAAACCAAGAAAGCGTTTGTAGAGGGACTCGAACTTATGATCTTTGATCACGAACATGTCATACTCCACCAACTCGGCTACCTCTTTTAAAAGGGATTTGGTTTTGTTATTCAAAGCTACTTTAGAAATTGGTGATCATTAATTCAAAAAGTGTGGAATCGAGACCCTAGAAGCAGGTCAAGTCAAATACTTAAATTAAGTATAAATGTCCACAAAAAGGTTTTACATTAAATTAAGAATTTTACATTAAATTAAGAATTTTACATTCATAATATTGCAACATATGGTTTTCTAAATAGTTTTTTCTTTTCTTTTCATTAGAGACAATTTGGTAAACCTAGCTGAAAAATAAATAATTGAAAAGAATAAAAAATATATTTGCTATGAATTAATAAAAACGTAATTCGTGATAATTTTGTTTCATAACCTACAAATTTTACGATAAACTACATTTCATCGCAAAAGTTATAGAAATTCTTGGCTACAAATACATGTCAAATATTACCTTCCATTTTTTGTGGTGAATTATAATTTTGTCACAATAAATAATTACAAGTTTGGCGTATATGTTGTGACAAGGTTTTATTTTGTCACGATATAAATTATGTTGTGCTAAAATAATCCTCATAACATATATAACTTTTGCGATAAACTATATTTCATCGCAAAAAGTCATATAAATTCTTCAATTGTTACATCCCATTTTTTTATGACAAATTATAATTTTGCCACAATAAATACATCTTTTCTTACAATTTTTTGTTACAACAAGTTTTGTCTATATAGTGTGACAATTTTTTTATTTTGTCACCATATAAAATATGTTGCTAAAAAAAATTGATGGGCGAAATATTTCTCAAAACAAATATATTTATTAGCGAGAACACACAAAATGAATTAGTATATACTAATAAATCCTATATGTGCCACTTATATAGGTTACCAAAAAATATTAACCACTACAAAAATAAAAGAATATATGATATAAACTATGATAAATAATTTAGGATCTTGATGACTGGTCAAATTACGTGTATCTATACGAATGTGTATTATTTTTGTTACCGTCTACATAAAACTGGATAAATATGGCTGATTACGGTGAATTAGGCCTTCAAACACGTTTTTTATTTTTCGTTGGTCTATTATGATTCTTAACAAATATATTTTTATGTCTAATTAATGAAGAAAATTAATTTATATTATATTACTCTAGATTTAGATAATTAAATTGAATGTTTATTTTTTAGAATATGTTAAGAATATTATTGCGAGTAAAATTTAAGGTCTTGATGTTTGAATAAAAAGTAGTTTCATCAATCAAATATATAGTCACCATAATGAAGGAATGGGAAGTATGTTTACATTTGATTATTGAATTGTTAATTATGAATATTTTTTATCACATTATATGATTACTTACGTTTCTATTACAAATTAAAACAAATTAGTATTTGATGATTTGTATTTTGATCGGTTAAAATTGAATAACTAAAAATGAAATAATTGGTGAATAGAAGTTTTGATCTGTGTATAATTATTATTTCGAATTGTGTTGGGATTTAATTTTTTTTAAATAAATTGAGAGAGTTGGTGAATACACGAATTTTGGTGGTATCGCAGACCTCTGCGAGCTGAAAATCGGCAATCACCGTCTCATATTTGGCTTTGTCCCTAGTGACTAAGGAGTCGAGTTTGATTGAATGTTCCACGATATCCAATAATGGTGATATTAATTGGGTGTCCGTTATCGAGCTCTGGTTTTTGCTTCCTCCATAAGTTGTACCTTACCAGTGGAATCTCACACCGTATTTGTAAGGAGTTGTCACTCTTGCCCGAGCTCAACTAGAAAATATGCAAGTAGTTTATCAGCTACGTGGTTTGAACTTGATGCCATAATCTCATAGCTCGAATGGCTACTAGGTAAATCTTTCTAAAATGTATAGTTTTTGTAGCACACTTTGTATGACAAATAATATATAGAAAATAATCGTGTTATCCTCGAAATATATGTGTATTTTTTTATATGTTGCAACCAAGGTGTGTACTAGTTTCTCCAACTACAGTTATATGGTTTATGCGTCGAATAAAGGCTTGCTTATGTAATATACTTCTCGTAATTTGGTTCATCGTCCTCTATCAGTACAATAGTAACAATGTAATTTGAAACTAAAAGTTATAAGGATATGACTTCCCTTGCTTGGGGTTTCATTAATAATTACATCGTCCCCATGTATTTGTATATGGTTATAGTAGACATAAGCGTCCATAAGATAACACATTATATTGAGGTAGTAGGAATGGATTATTCTGGCAGGCTTTGTTGATTTTAATGAAATCAACGCACATTCTTTATTTACCATTCTTCTCTTCTACGAAGATGATGTTTGTTGTCCTGGCCGGAGGATGTGAATTTATTTATGTAGCTGATGGTTGTGCGTTTGTCCCCTTTGGCAATGATGGCTTATGGTTTTTGTTAGAAATGTGAATTTTTCTTGATCGGTCGACAATATGTATTTACTGTGAATTTGTGGCACACTACTTTGGTTGGGACTCCAGTTACGTTTTTGGCACTCCAGCCGAACATGTCAAAACTATATTGTAGGATGGTGAATAGTTTGGAACGTGACACGAGGCTGAAGCCTCATCTTAGTCGTTGTTCCTTCATATATTTTGACGTTGTTGTCCAACCTCCACTTCAAAATTTTAAGGGCATTTTGTGGATCATCCATGTTATCTATGACGATCGGGTCCCCTACTAATTTTAATTTTTGTATGGAGTGAGAGGCAACATAACATCCCAAGATATTTACCAAACTTTACTCTTACCAACAAACAAGATTCTTTATTGTTTATTTAGAATCATTGAGATAAGGAGTATCATTAGGTATTGGTTTCTTTCATTGACGAGAAATCAATAGATAAAATGAATGCCAAAGTATTGTCCAAAGTTCATAGTTTTGTCATATTGATCTTGCAAGATGAAAAGATTAGTGAAGTGTTTGAAGAGCCTAAAACCCTAGGGATATGGAATACAATGGAGATGATTTAAATGAAGAATTCCTTTGCGAAAATATTATATCTTAATAAACAAATAATCCACTATCAATAGATGATAGCAGAGAGATTCAAAGACACCTAGATTATTTCAATAGAATCATTCTCGACTTAAATTTACTTGACGTCAAGGTGGAAGACGAGGACTTGGTCATAATTTTCTTAAGTTATTTGCCGAAGGTGTGCAAGCATTTGTCGACACCGTTCTCTATGGTAAATAATCGCTTACGATGAACAATATAAAGAGTTTTTTTAACTCAAAAAAGCTTTAACAAAAGAAAATTCTGAAAGGTGACACTGAAGGTCTTGGACTGAGTGTCAATGGTCGGCCAAGAAGGAAAAAATCAAGTAAGAGGAGACAAAACTCTGGGTCAAAGTCTAAAGGACTTGCGAAGGGTTCTAAAATTAGAAATTTAATGTGCAAGAAGGACTATCATATAAGTATAAACTGATCAAGAAGAAGAAAGGGAAATAATTATCTCAAGGTCGGAGCGTGGAGATGTTGCAATAATTTTGGACGACTATGAGTATGTTGATGGTTTAATGGATTCTTCTTCTTGCATATAAAATGATAAATGGGTGTTGGATTTGGGTGCATCATTCCATGTGAGTGAAAAATCTCTTAGTGAACTTAGCAAACAAGGGTTATTGGATGGTAATACGGTTTAGAAGCTAATCTTTTATGAAAACTATATGTTGGATATGAAAAAAAGGATAACGTTTATGCCTAGCAACCATACAACTAATGGTTTACTTGAGTATGTTTATTCGGATCTTTGGGGTCTGGCACGGAAACCTATAATAGGTGGTGTAAGGTGCTTCATGTCTGTTGATGGATGATTATTCCATAAAAGTATGAGTTATACTTTTGAAGACCAAATATGAGATATTTGATGCTTTTAGAAATTGGAACACTTTGATGGAGAATCATACCAAGAAAATGCTAAAGAAACTTCCTACTGATAATGTCTTGGAATATATGAAGAAAGAGTTCACTAGCCATATGCAAATTTGATTATTAGACACCAAGTTGTGAGTTGGACTCTTCAACAAAATGGGCCAATTTTTTTAAGGAGAAGCCATGAATACCACCATGTATATCATCAAGATGTATCCATCTATGACGCTGAAATATTTATGTACCAAAGAGGTCTGTACTATAGTGAAACATTATCTGGAACATTTGAGAATGTTTGGATGTGTTTTTTATGCACATGTGAATCAATATAAGCTTCGTCTGAAAGAACTAAAAATGTTTGTTCCTTGGCTGTACAGAATGAGTATAAGGGTATAGATTGTGGTTCCTTGAACCTAGACGCCAGAAGGCTTTGATATATATGGATTTTCTTTTCAGCCATAAGGACATGTCAATGAAGAAGACGGGGATGGCCTAAACTAGTACCGCCGAGAAGATATGTGGAATTGATGGTATGTCTGATCTAGAGAGTGAAGCTGAGGATACTATTACCAAATATAGTTTAGAACCTGGTCTACCTTCGGCCTACATTGAAGAAGTTCAACGACTACATGATTCGGTAGATGGTCGAGGATCTAGTGTTCCAGAGCCTTTAGATGATCAGACTCGAGAGCAACATGGACTTTACATTTATTAATTAGCAAGAGATATAACACGTATGTAGATTATTCTTGAACCTAAAAGTTATCACTATTGTATGAAGAGTAGTCATATATAGAAATGGCTTACAACTATTAAAGAAGAACCAAAATCTCTTAAGAAGATGGGCATTTGGGTTCTTATAAAGCAGCAAATGATCGAAATCTTTTTAGGAGTAAATAGATATTCAAGAAGAAACAAGGTCTTCCTAGTGCTGATTTATGCACATAAAAATCTAGGGTGGTGGCTAAACGGTTGGCAAAAAATAATGATGTTGATTTCAATGAGATATTTTCACCATTTGTGAGAGAAACCTCTGTTAGGCATGCTTTCAATTATTGCTAGATTTGATATAGAGTTACATCAAATGGAAGTTACTACTGCCTATCTACATGGTGAATTGAAAGAGATAATTTACATATGTCATTAAAAAGGGTTTAGATAAAGGAATACAAGAAATATGTGTTTGTTGAAGAGAACCCTCTATCGGATAAATCAACCTCTACGACAATTTGATAAAAAAATTTATTTTTTAGGAGCTCCATCAAGTGTGTCTATCTACATGGAAAGATAAGTCATATTGGTATTGTATGTGGATGATAACCTAATAGCTGGAAGATGATTGAAACACTGTAGACTCAACTGAAAAGAGAGTTTGAGATGAAAGATATTGACGAGACTAAAAGGATACATGGTATTGAGATAAATATGAACATACCGAAGGGGTATCTTATCTGAATAATTATGCATACATAAATTCTTTCAAAATTTCGACATGTCTGAAGCCAAAGAGGTTGGAACTCCTATTGGTTTCCAATTCAAACTTAGTGACACTCAAGAACCAACCAAAGCACCAGAGAAGAATTATATGCTAAAGATATTGTATGCCAACATTATTGGTAGTATTATGTATGTTATGATTTTCACGAGACCTAATATTTTTTATGTTATAAGTGTCTTGAGCAGATTCATGTTTAATCCGAGAAATTTGCATTGACTTGTACTCAAGTGGCTCATAAGAAACTTGAATGGTTCATCCAAAGTTGGGTTGTGTTATAATCATAAGGATGCGTTTGATATAATGATGAGAGGGTATGCAGACTCTGATTATGCAGGCTAGTTTAACATAAGAAAGACTACTTCAGTTTGTCTTTTTATCGTGCTTGGGGGATTGGTTAGCTGAAAGTCTTGTATAGAAAAGGTTATGGGCTTACTATCTACGGAATCCAAGTATATGGTTGATACGAAAGCTATGAGAGAATTTACTTGACTAAAAATAGTATTAAGTCAAATCACTCGTATGGAGCATGGTGTGATTTCTTTTAGTGATAATTTCAGTGTTCTTCATTTAATGAAGAATCCAAAGTTTCATGAGCACAATAAACACATATAAACCAAGTTATACTTAATCTGATACCTGGTGGAGAGAGAGCAGGTGAATGTGGCTAAGATTCCTAAAAAGGAAAAAGCTTCGGATGCTCTGACCAAGGTATTACCGGATTTCAAATTTCAATAAATGCATTAGACTTTTGCAAGTTTGGGATGCGGGTGAGTTTGTCTCTAAAAGGTAGAACACATGGTGCAATGGATGTTGGAGTTACTTTAATCCTAGGTGGAGAATTCTTAGTTGTAGGCTATAAGTAATTTGAGAATATAAGTATTGCTAAAGATTGCATGTGGCCGAAGATAGATCCTCGAAGACATGTAGAAGCATGAACTGTTTAATTCTATTGGGCACGAGCTGGGGCCAAGATTTAGGTGCAAAGAATTTTTCTAGAACCTAAAGGAAAGCTCTGCCGAAAGTAAAAAAGAATTTATTGCTGAAGACAAAAGAAGCAGACTGATGATATGAGGTGGTAAAGGGAAATACGTGTTTACCAAATATCTTCTAAAGAAACCTAGAAGCTTCTATAAGAAGCTATAAGCATTAAAAATGTGAATTGATTTTTATTCTAAGCCTATGATATAAGAGCTTTTGGTTTAAGGTGTGCTCGAGGAGACAGAAGGTACATGGTTGGGTTAAGGCATATTGTCGTACGTATGTCAATGTTGCCTTTGCCTCATGTGCTAAATGGTCTAGGAAAATGAGGCAATCGGTCGTCAAGCTCTATTGTGAGCTAGATATAGGTTTGTGCACATCATTGATCCTCTATAAATAGTAAGAGATGTGTATTGAAGGATTTATTAATCATTTATGTGAGAGATTAACTTGTGAAATTTTAGAGAGAAATCTAGAAGCTTTCGGCTATGATTTAGGTATAAGGTTAACATTTGAATAGACATTATAAGATCCATGGTTCATTACCAAGAGTTCTTTGTAATAAATATGAGTGGTTGAGTGTTTAGTGTTTACAAAATCATCTTGTAACCTCTTATATATAAAATTGTGTGTTTCTTGTCTGTAGATGTAGGATTTTTTCACATACGAACCACGTAAAACAAATTCTTGTATGTGTGCTTAGGTTTATATTTTCTTTTCTTGCTTTTTTGTTTTAAGGGTTCACAAATAAGCTTTAATAGGAACTGAAGTTGTGTAGATGTATCACTAAATATTATTAAGACTTGGATATTATTGATTACTCTGAAACATATCAAATTGTCAAACATACTGAATTTCTAAAATATACTTTATAATTGTTTATCATGGCTTTTGGATTTAAAGATTAAAATTGCATGGAATAAAAAATCTAAATATTTAAGAAATTAAAAATTTAGAAGCCATAAGACAATTTAGTTTGGGATTTTAGTGTTTTAGGTGGTACATTTATATTATATATATATATTTAAGATTATAATAAAACTTTTTATTAGAATTCAAGGACTTAAAATTAACACGTGATGATTAATTAAAAGAAGCACCAAACTCATTTTGGTAAATTGACTAAAAATCAGACTTGATTCCAAGGTAAGAATTGGTATTGAGCTCGAACTACACTCTTTTCCGAGATTCATCATTCTTGCTTGAGTTTCAATTTTCAGTTGAGCTTGAGAAACTACAGGAGCAAAAAAATCGGATAATGCCATTTCAAAGGTTTTCGAATATCGATTCTTTGTTTATGTACTTTTTAGCTCTATTTCTTCTTTTTGAGGTTCAATTGGTCTATTTACTATCGTTGTATCCTCATTTGATGTGGTTAATCTATCTTCGTTCTGCCTTAGAGAATAACTACATGTAGAAACCTGCAATAAATCTTATCGTAGTCTTATATTCAGGTAAAACCCGTTAATGATGTTAGTTATCTTGATAGCAAGCAAGACATTAATTTTGGCTAGGATTAAATAATAATAGTGATAGTCCATAGAGAGAGTTGAGCCAACTTAAATCTTTCAGTCTTATGTATCCCAACCCTAGACTTTCTAAGAGCATACTGACACTAAGTTGGTTTGGTGCTTAGATTTGATTGAAATCCAATTTCATTTTATATTACATGGTCCATTTAGATAGTCAGTCTGCGACTTTATTTTGATCTACGTAGATATTAGACAATAACATGTTAGATGTAATTAGTCTGTTGCAATAATTTATTAAACATTCTAATCTCCAAGGAGTTTTGCCTATGGATAGCAACTCGACCAAAACTTGAGATTCAATTTCAATGTCAACACTGTCTATGCCTATAATTTTACAAATCAGTAAACCATCAAATTGAGCCCTAACTTCGGCTAATATTGGAGATAGTTTACCATATAGCCTGTCAAAACCTATTATAATATCACATTTATTGCCTCTTAGTAATCCACCTCCACTAGCCTCTCCATTAGTTAAGAAGGAGCCATCCGTATTTAGTTTGAATCTCTTAAGAGTATGAAGAGTCCAGTTGAACAATATTGTTTTCCTAGTTTCATTCAGATGATTCTAAAAACCAATTTCTATAGCTACATTAGCATTTTTGGACCACTGAGTTTTATTAAACAAGTTATCTTGATCAAGACTAGTTAAGATATGTTTAATTTATATGATAAATGAATTAGTTGTGTAGATGTAGTTATTGAATTTCGCTTGATTTCTCATCTTCTAGAGGACCCAACAGATGATTACATGAATTATGGTTCTAGCATGAACATATTTATATACTGACCAAAACTAGCTTCTTATTAAATGAGCAATACTCATATATATATATATATATATATATATTTCAAGTCTAATACCAAAAATAATATCAAAGTGAGTCGAAATATCCAAAGCCTTCTTACATGACACAAACAATTGATTGATGGTCTGTATGTTATCACAAAACTAACATTTGGATATCAGAGTGATTTTTTTTATGTAGAATAAATTCTTGGTAGTGCTCAAGGGATGCTTCTAGCTTGTCTATAGTTGTAGGTAGGCCATTAGTGAAGATAAATAGATCATCAACAAAAGCTAGACAATTGATGGTAAGGGGACTCCTGGTTTTGTATCGCATTGCTATGTTGTCTTCAAACAACATACTTAAACCTCAAATTAAATACTTATATGCTATTATGAATAGCCTAGATGATAATGGATCTCCTTGTTTAATATCCCCCTTAGATTTGAAGTAGCCTTTGGATTCACCATTAATAAAAATTGAAATACAATTTTTTTTGTCATGCTCGACTAAATAGATGTAGGATTTTAATGATGAAATTATATGACAGTCTATAAAATACTTTAGTCATATCTACTTTGATTATAACATTTCCACCATTAGACTTTTTGTTTATCTGATGAGCAAGTTATTTTGCAAGGAGAATGTTATCATGTTTATCCATGCCATAAACAATATCACCTTTAACATCTAATAATATTTATGGAAGAATTTTAGGTATTATTTTGTACAGTAATCTGTTGTTTATAATTTTAAGTATTATTTAGTAAAATATTGCACACAGACTAATGGGTATGTAGTCTTTTTAAGTTAGAGGACTATTGGTCTCGGGGATTAAGCAGATGATTGTGGCCATAATACATTGGGGAATAGTTTGGCCAAGAAGGAACGCCTCCATTACAGCACACAGATCTTATTTTATAATGTACCAACATGTTTAAAGGAATAAACTATTAAAACCATCAACACCTGCAGCACGTACATACTCGAGACTTATAATTACCTCATGAATCTCTTCTTCAGAAGGTGAGATCATCAATAATCAATTATCCTCGTCAATTATCATATTAAGAATAATATCAATAAGGTCTTCAGTTTTATCATGATTTGGGTTCTTAATTAGGATAGCTTTGAAATATGAATTAGCTAAATTGTCAAAATGATTTTGGTCTGTAATCGAGTCTTCTCCATCTAGAATTTTTGAATTTTATTCCTCATTCTTCTTCTTTTTTACATAATTATGGTAGGTAGTTGTATTTTTGTCCTCATATTTAATCCAATTAGTGTAACATTTTTTAAGCCAATAAGAATATTTTTTTATTGTAGGTAGATAACATTAGTTTATTATATCCTAATCCTATCCTCTATGTGTTAGGAGTCCTGATATCTAATTTCTAAGAATTTGACTATTTACTCAGCCTCTAAAATAGAATCAAAGATGTTGATAAAGCTCTCTAATTTCGTGTCTTGATTTTATTCCAACAAACCTTTATTGGTTGACCTATTAAAGTCTTGATTTTGAATCCACATGTTCTAAAATTTAAACGACGACTTGAGCTTATTTATATCTTGGGATATTGATATGCAAATAGGTGTGTGGTTTGAATAGGTTCTATCCATTTATTTGACCTTAATATCTAAGAATTAATGAACCCAATCAGGATTCTAGAATACTCTATCAAGCCTTTTCCATTTAGTGTTATTGGACCAGGTGTACTTGGTACCAGAGTGGCCAACATCTTCAATACTGCAGTCTCTTATTATATCATTAAATTCTTCAAGGATTTTTATAAAAAATGAAAGAGCAGACAAGTTGCTCATGGGAAGAGAGGAAAACGTTAAAATCTCCTATCACAATCAACTCTTTTGATATGTCTGATAAGGTTCTATGATTATTCCAGAGATCCAATCGTTGTTCTTCTTACAATTATAACAAAGAGACCTTTGTCCAATGTCGAGTGTCTTACCTCAGAATGAATGAATTGCTGATGATCCATGCTGATATCTATCTTGAATTCATCTTCCCACATGAGCCATATTATGTTATTGGTATTAGTTGTATAGTTTGTGAAACCAATGCTACCATCAATCTTTTCTAGGTTTTCCAATTTGATCAAAGGCTCCTAAAGAGCAATGAGGTCAATGTTTTCCTGGTTTTTTATATATTTAATCATTCTCTCAGAAGCTTTATTCACAATTCCTCTCATTTTCCAATTAAGAATCTTGATGGTCATTTGGAATTACTGGGGGAGATCTGTTATGCCCTTTAGTCTAGAGTACCTTGACAACTAGGGTTCTTTTGTTTTTTTTCCAGATTTTAGCTTCTTTTAGTTTCTTGTTAAGAAGTTCCTTAAAGTCTTTTTCTCTAATTCTATTTTGTTGCGGGTATGAGACGTATGCAAGCATTCTATATTCTTCATATTAGGAGAGTGGTGTTCAGAATCTAAGTTTTTGTAGTATGTGTTGTTTGAGAGATTGAAGCCAGATTCTAAAGAATGAATAACTTCAATGACTTCAGTTTCTTTGGGGAAATCATTATCCTGAGTAGATATAGTCTTATTATAATCGATAGTGCTGGGCTCCTCCTTCCCCATGAGTTTTTTTTGGGATATGTCAAGCTATGACATGTTCTTCAACTGGCTCTCTGTGTTCATCTTTAGTTGTTCAGACATATCATTGTTTAGCAAATTCTTTTCTTCCTCTATTGTGTTTGGGTAGTTGTAGCTAGATGGATTTTTGTCATTGATTAACTTTGGGTATCCATATCTCAACTTGATCAGAAGTCCTATTGTCGGAAGGCATTTTCTGTTGTTTATATTTTCTGTTTTTTTATTTGCAGTTTTTTCCAGTCATCACCCTTGTCTCCAAGATGATGGTCGAAAGCATAATATGGAGGTATGTCTATATAGCTTATATACAGTTGACGACCGTTGTTATCCCCGAACTCAACCCAAACTTTGTATATGAGTTTCTTGCTAATATTTAGTTCTATTCAAGCATACTAGAAGTTGTGTTTAACTCTATGCCTTTCAGGTTTTAAAGTCTTGAAAGGTTGCCTACAAAAGATGATATTGTTTTGATAATACTATCATTATAAAGGAATTTAGGAAAATTAGATATCTTGATCCACACAAGGGTTATTGGGCACTCATGTTTAGGATTAAATGCAAGTGTCAACCTCATTGATTATTCTTCAATTGTCCACATATTTTTAGTCCATAATTTTCACAAGTGCTCTTTTAATGTAAATTCAACCAATATGTGTCTAACATCTAAGTTAGACACATTAATATCACCTGCAAACTTTAAAATATCCAAGAACGGATTAATACAAATGAGTTTAGCCATACATCTGGTGAATTTCCTATTAAGGTAAATTTAGAGAAAGGTATCGTCTTTTATTTGTGTTGTGTTGTATATTGAATTGAAACATGATATACTTTCTCTTGGATACCTATGGGAGCATATGCAGATTCTTTACTTAGAATTTTTGTTGCTTTAACATGGGGAACATTGTTGGTTGGTTTGTACGTTTTCTGCATTAATTTATATATCAATATTTGATTTTTTTTTTAGGATTTAGGAAACTGGTTAGTCTTTTCCTTGGGAGTGGAAGTGCTGGAAATTCATATGCCAATTTTCGAAAGTTGGGATTGATGGAACAGACTCAATAATTTAATTTGTTTTTTTGAAGATTTTGATTTGAACGCACCAGGACTATCTCGCAAGCAGCCAGAAATTGATTTTGGAGACGAATTATCAAGCTTAAAAAAACTCTGTTTTGAATTCATATTTGGAGAAAAGTCTTGCGTAAACGGCTACTTAGGTGCACCCAAAGCCAAAACGTCTTATAATTTGGAATAGAATGAGTAGATGATTTCTCTCTATAGGAACTTCCAACCAACGTCGTATTACTAAATAAACTGGAATTTCAAATTAGCAAAAAAATAAAAAAATTACCAAAAAAATAAAAATAAATTAGAAAATAAGTTGTCTTTGAAGATTTCTAGGAAGGCAAAATTTTGATTTTGGAGAAACGATTCAAATGGGATAGAGATAACTACTGACTTTAACGACCTCTGATGCTAGTATCAAGATATTCTTCAAGTGAGCTTCACAAACACCAAATACCTTCATTTTTCAAAATGGATGACGTTAATTTTGATTTTACAGCTGCCAAAAGTTCAATTCTTCTTAGCTGAAGACCTGGGTTTCAAGCAATAAGTATATTACTCAATGGAAAAGGAATATACAGGGAAGGGCAAGTGTAGCCATGATTATCATCATTACATAACTATTTTCAAACTCATTAGAACAGAATGAGTTCGGCGATAAAAACGTAGAAACTTTAGCCAACAAAAGGAGTCTCCGGAAGAGTGAAAACGACTTTGTCTATAACTTAGCATTGACACGAGGAGGATCCCAATCGGCCGATATGTGGTTGCGAGTAATTTCTTTGAGAGAAGTACAGCCACTTAGTGCCATTGTCAGCTCGAATTCCTCGCGCAGCATCTGAAGCACTTTTCGGACACCTGCCTCTCCTTCAGCAGCCAAAGAGAATACCACTGGTCTTCCAATCTGCACCATTGATGTAAGACTAAGATTCAATTTCTTATCACATCACTACTTAGTTCGTATGTCTTATGACTAATTTAAAAGAAGAAATAAACTTGTATAAGAACTAGAGCGATAAGATATTTAGGGCGGACTTGTATACTTACAAAAATTCCAGAGGCACCAAGTGCTAGAGCTTTGAAGACATCAGTTCCACGGCGAACACCACCATCCAAGAAGACAGGAATCCGGCCTTGTGCAGCTTTGACAACCTAAGGACACGAGAACTCAAAACAGTTAAAAAAATAAACTAGAAACATCGTATTATATAAAATCTTTACGAGTTTCTTGTCACTCGTTAATATACCTCTTCTAGAGCCATGATTGTAGAAGGCACATAATCCAATTGTCGAGCTCCGTGATTAGAAACAATAATTCCAGCAGCTCCAGATTGTACAGCTAACCTTGCTGCATGATAAGGACGGATCTATAGCTTAGGTCTCTTGTACGAAAACGGCAGAGAAGAAATGACTTAGAACTTATAATTATATGTCTTACAGTCTTCAGCTGTAAGCACACCCTTCACAAGAATCGGCAGTTTGGTAATTGTCTGAAGCCATTGAACATCCTATATACAACAAAGAAGTAAAGATTTTAACTTTCTTTCGTATAAAGATACAGTTGCTTCTTCTCCTTCAGTTGGTTAGCAAACAAAAGTCTTAGCTCCCTAATATTAAAGATTGATTTGTTAGCTGAAAAGTATTTATTAGCCTTTTATAATCACTTGATCTCATCATACTAACTTGCAGTAATTATGCTGTACTGGTTTTAATGTCAAATTTAGATAATTATTGGAAAATACTTTGGCTGACAAGTAAACGTAGGCATCAGTCGAATGATCCTATATGATTACCTTCCAGCTGAGAGTACGGTCAATTTGACCAGCAACATATGAAGCCAGACCAGAGTCTTCAGCCTGCATGGCCAAATAATGTTAGAATTATAAATAAGTTCAAACATATTATATGTTTTCACTCAAGTTTTAATAGATTCTACTTTTGTATTAGGATTATAGTTAATTTACTAAGACTGAGTGTCTTGTTCCATACAAGAACTTTGTATCAGCAACCACTTACCCCCGCCATCTTGCCAAGGTCTAAACCCTCAAAGTTTTTCAGTGTCAAAAAAGGTGGCAAAGTGAATCTGCAAGAACCGGAAAAAATGTAAGGCTTTGCCTTTACTACTATCCGATTTAATCAATGCAGCAATACATCTTCAGATGATGTTTCAAGTCAAATGGTGCACCTGTTTTTTATATCAGCCTCTCTGCGACCCAACCTTGGGGTATCGACTGTAAGAGCAATAGCCTTGAATCCAGCCTTTTCTGCTCTTCTCACAAGCTGAGCAACCACTTTCCTGTCCTTGTAGACCTAATATTACAAACACAACAATGATTATCAGAAATCAACTCTAACCATACAGCAGAAAACTAAGCTTTCAGGGTCGTGCTTACATAAAGCTGGAAAAATCGAATGCCTGGTCCAGTTGAAGCAACCTCTTCAACACTAGAAGTGGCCCATGAAGATAATGTCTGAAAATTTAGATAACGGTAAAGTTATATGCTTGAAACACAAATTCATAATAAAAACATCTCCTGAACTGAAAAGCCTAATCAATTGAAAATTGCAATAATTTGTCTACACGTCTTATAAACAAAAATGACGAAAAATAAAATAAAAGTTACTCTAGCAAGAAAAAAGCAAGCAATATAGTGCAACATTCATTTGACGATATCTTTTAAATTAATAACATCAGACCATGACCATCTCCAAGGAAATGACATGCCAGGTAAGACAATATTGTGTGTACTTAATGCTTTACACTGATTCTTTTGGCCTCGTCGCTCATTTACTTTGGGCTGAAGAATCTCAGAACCATGATTACACGATTGAAACAATAATGATTCTAACACAGTTTCACTAGGCATCACTAAGGGATGAACTACTGAAGGATGGAAAAGCTGAAGTTTGCGTCCCAAGTCAATTTCTAATTTTTTAGTTGTTTTTTTGGATCTCGACAAATTCTAAATGCAATACTACTAAATTAGAAGCTATTCAATATTCCATAAAAGCTAAACATTGATAAAAGCAGGTTAGCTATACTCTTATAGAGACAATTCGTGTAGAACAGAGAAAGTAGAGAGCTAACCATAATTGTTCCAGCAGCTGATGCGGCTCTAGCAGTAGCATACTCGCCTGCATATGTATACAACGCGAATTGGTAAAATAACTAATCACTTAAACAATGAAATTACTAGTTTCACAAGGCCTCAAAGACAAACATACCATCAGGATGAGCCATTTTCTGAAAGGCAGTTGGAGCAATCATAATAGGCATGGATATCTTGAATCCCAAGACCGTAGTAGTCATGTCAATCTTGCTCACATCAATCAAAATCCGTGGCCGAAACCTACAATAAAAATTTATATTCTAATAAAAAACAAATAGAAAAGTAACATGATTTTTATGAACTTAACTTATGATAAGATAGATAGCTCACAGAATTCTTGAGAAAGCATTTCTGTTCTCTTGAAGAGTCCACTGGTCCTCTGCACCCGATGCATAGTAGTCGTAAGCCATCTTCGGCAGCTTCTGCTTTGCGATCGCCTCATACTCGCTAACGTTTGTAATCTCCATCTCCAAATCGCCTAACACCATAAAATCATTACACATACTAAGATACTAATAAATTTGGCAATACATCATATTGCTTTTAACATACAAAACAAGGGTTTTGATTGGGTCTAATCTAGTTCTTTGCATTAAATAAAAATGATTCATAAACAACAAGCAGACCTCGGGTTTACCAATTAGAGAGCAGGCAGTAGTGAGGAGATAAGTGGTGGAGTTGAAGTTGGAGAAAGAAACAGAATGTAGTGATAAACTTATATAAGTGAAAATATATATACACACATGAAAAAAGACAAAACAAGTGAGGTTTATTCACATTATGTAAAAACATAACGTACTGGAATGCCAAAGAAGAAGAGAGAGTGGATAAGCATTTGAAGGTGAGAATTAGAGAGACCAAATCTTGATTGCAAAAGGGTCTTTCCTCATCCACACAAATCTTTTGTGTTTCATACTTTTTCTACTTCATTATCATTCTCTCATCTCATCCCTCCAAAAATACTATGTGTGTATATAATTTTGCTAAATGTACAAATAAAGGTTATTATGATAGGATAGGATTAGCAAGGAAAAAGACAATCCCTCTCTTTCTCAATTTGAATAATATAATATAGTTTATCTTTTTATCAACCCAAATTGCATCGTATGGATACCATAACACTGATACCAGTTCAGGTAGGCTGCTGGGTCAAGGGGTAACTTGTTATGGGCCGATGCAACTAATAAAATATTCAATCACATTCTCCAATTTTTTCAAACTATACATATTCATGATTCTAACTAAAACTATAGTTTTGGTGAATTCATTAAATAATTTTTTTATAAGGAATTTATTTCCAAAGCCTTTTAACTTTATAATTAAATTTTAATAAATTTATGTTTGGTAATATAATATTTTGATAAATAAAAGAATAATTTTTCTCAATTTAGACTAACGAGATGAATAATTAATCTCGTTAAAAGTTAATAAATAATTTATTAAAATTTTAAAAATCTATGTAAGTATAAATAAATTATTATTAAAATATATTATATAAATACAATATTTTATAAACACGTGTTTAAATAAATAAACATAAAAAATAAGTGGTTAACAAAAAAATTGTTTAATCTCACTTGTTTTTTTCCACCAAAATACATCACATGTTTTATTTTTTTAAGTGCAAATAAAACTTCTCGAATATATTACTAATGTTGTAGCAAATAGTTTTGTAACGTAATTTCCGTTTGTAGAACTTCTTTCGACGATATATTTGGTGTGATACTACTATCATTTGGGTTTGTATTATATTCATCATATAGTACAGTCTTAGCAATTACGCGGAAAATTTTATAATTACATCATGTGCCTAAGTATATAAGTATAGTTCAAAAGATGTTTATATGTATCACATGTCTATAGTTCAAATTAAAAACTTTATTTGCTATTTTTTCAACTTATTCTTCTAACTGGTCAACTTATTCTTCAAAAACATAAAAAAAAAAAAAACAATTTAGATGGTATCTTGCAAGGTGAGGAATATTTGTCGATTGTTTTTTTTTCATTCATCATATCTAAAACCTTCAAGCCATTTTAGTAAACTATACTGCATTCAAAATGTTAATGTTTTAATGAGTTCACTTCAAGACTATGCAAGATGTTAGAATAAAAACATCGTTGATAATACACTAAAAATGCTTGAATAATCCCAACATCACATGATTGAATTATAAACGTTGCGTTAGGAAGGAAAAACAACTTTACATTTTCAACCCTTCAATAACATTCAAATTAACTATATAATTATCTATTACCAAGAGAATATTTATATCATTTTTTTGTCAAACTAATGGAAATTGTTTTGAAAAAACAAATCGGTTATCTAAACTATCTTGTTGAAGCGATACTCACATCTAAAAATATTGATGTTCATACTTTTAAAACATCTAGGTTTTGCATACTTATTAATAACTCATATGGATACTTCTCATATTAATCATTATTACAAAAAAAACTGCAAAAATGATTTTTCTGTTGTCTTTATTTCATCATTCAAGCTGTTTTGGCAAGTGAGTGGTCAGTTTCCAACCGATAAAATAATACTATAGCATCTATATTGTAAATATTTTTCAACCAAAATTTGTCTAGTTTTTACCTAATTACAGCTAAAGCATTTTCAGTATTCTTCATGTTTACATATCTACTTTCACTAAATATTTAGTAGGAATTGATTCAGTATCTTGTCTTGAAACATTCTAGACATCCACTAAAAAGTTAAAAATTTGACTTGTTTTACTATACCTTTTATGAAAACCCTTTTTTTACTCTGAATATTTTTTCTTGATATATTCACCTTCTCTTAATTTTGGAGAAATCATTCAAATAAAACTTTCTCTAAACTACAGAATATAATTGATATGCACCTCTTAACATTGCTATTTTTTATCTACATTGTTGGAAAATTTTGATCTTCCTAAAACAAGAACTAAGGTTTGATTATCAATCATTTTTTAAAAAAACATGAGTCACATAACTCTATATTCAGTGTTTATCTCACATCTTATTCTCTCTTAAATGACCTAGAGGTTTTTCTATCATTTAAAAGATATGCAGCTCTTAACAATGTCTCGCCACACATAGCTTTGCGTATCTTCTTCTATTTATATGTTTATGGAAATTTTAATTTTTCACGAGACGCTCCAGATTAAATATTATCAATCAGTGACTGTAATAAATTCCTAATCTCTTAAAATATGAAACCTTATATATTGAAAATCTAAATTAATGCGAAATTTAATTAATATAGATTACACCTAATTAAAATATGATACATAGCAAGTAAAATAAATCCAGGTTAGTTAATAACTTAAGCCAAACTCATCTTGAACCATAAGATCATCAAGCATTCGACAGTCTTGGTAGCCTCGACAACCTCGAATTAAGGGCATCGACACCATGCATCAGATAGAGGCATCGGCTAGGGTCATCGGCACATGCCATCGGCTTAGTATGTACATCGTCAACCAAGTCTTTTTGGACTAGTAGAAAACAATTTGCGCGTAGGTGATCCAAACTCTCATTTAGGTTCAAACAAAGTCTTTGCACCTAATGATTGACAAAAAATATGTTTTAATAAAATCCAATAGTTACTACATATACATGTTATCAATCGATCTATCAATAGCCCATGTAGTCCCTTGACAACACAGTTGTTGTCGAGTTACTTCTAGTCTAAACCTAATAATTCTCAATTTAGGCTTATAAAAAACTGTAACACCCATTGCACCCAATGTTCTACTATTTAGAGACACTAGCACATGCATCCTAGAGTTACACTATTCATATGAAATTAGCGAGCTTTAAATTGGATAATATATTGGTTAGAGCATCCAAAAGATTATCCTCGTTAACAATCTTAGCCACCTTCACTTTATATCTCTCCCTCACATATCAGATAATGTGCAATTTGATATCTATATGGTTAGTTCGCTCGTGAAACTTTGAATTCTTCATTAGTTGTAGAGCACTAGTCTTATCACATAAAATAACCATATCTTGCTCTACACCATTGAGTTTACTCAATAATCCATTTGGCCAAATAATTTTCCTCATGACTTCTGTAACAACCATATTTTCAGCATTTGAACATGCCACCGTCACGACATTTTGTATACAAGACTTTCAGCTAACCACTCTTCCAAGCACAGTAAAAATATAATCCAAATTAGAATTTCTTTTGTAAAGGAAACGCGCGTACTCTAAGTTCATATACCCACTCAAAACTATATAAGTTATACCCTTCTGTATGTAACACAAATCTACAACAACCAAATGTATTCAAGTATCTCATGATTAACTTGACTGCATGTAAATACGGTTTCTCGAGATTAGAAATGAATCTCCTCAAAATACTTACGACGTGGGATAAATCAGGTCTCATGCAAATCAAAACATACATAATACTACCAATAACAATGGCATAAGATTCCTCCAACATATACTTCGTATCTGTATATTTGGTTCGTGCTTGAGTGAGACTGATTTTGACTTAATAGGAATTCCAACCTCTTTGGGTTCAAACATACATAACTTTCTTATGAAGTTATATATATATATATATATATATATTCTTATTGAGATAAAAATAAATATTACTTCCACATGTTCCTTTTAGTACCAAAACCAAGTATCCTTCTAGCCTTTCTCATATCCTTCATCTCACACTCTCATTTCATCATGGTCTTTGCTGCTTTAATCTTCCTCTTAACTCTTCCAACTATTAATATATCATCAACATATAACAACAATAAAACTTTTAGCATATATATATTTGATGGATATCATAAAATAATTGAATCTTCTATTCTACTACTTCGATAATTGTTTCAGCCTATGGAGGCGTTTCTTCAGTAAACACATATCACACTTATACTCTTCTTCAAACCCTTTTGGCTTACACATGTAAATTATATCTTCCAATTCATCATACAAGAAGGCAGTACTAACATTCATTTGATCTAGCTGAAGACTAAATCTAGAAACAATCGATAGCAAACCTCTGATGGACATTTATTTCACAACCGAAAAAAATATCTCATTGAAATAGACACCCTCCCTCTATGTAAATCCCTTAGCCACGAGCTTATATTTTTATATGGGTAAATTAACACCAGTAGTAAATGGATTATTCTTGAATATTCATTTACTTCCGACCAGATTCTAACCATTTGGTTGCATGTGTTCATCTAATTGAGAGATATTATTTCTTCTTCCATGGTCGTGAATCACTTATTTTTATCACTACTCTTAAAAGCATAATGATATATATCGGGTTCAAGAGCATCTCCCTGCATTTTAATAGATATCACATAACCAATTACATCTGAAAATTTGTACATCTACGGTTGTTTCCTTGGTCTTTGTGCTCTATCCATCATTAGTTAATAATTGTAAAGTTCAAGTTTCTCCCCAATCTGATCATCTGAAGGCCTTAGAACACCAGAACATCGGCCATTCTTGCATTTATGTAATTGATGAAAAATTATCTTCGGTAAAGCCATCGGTAACCTTACTTTCTAGATCAGATCCATCATCATCATCATCACATCTCTTTGTAGTATTACTAGGTCGAGTATCTACCGTCTTCATTAATGGTATGTTCTTTATTAAAAACCATATCTATGCTTATCAAAGTTTTTTTGACGTTAAGGTTCAATGCATCATAAACTATACCTTTTTAATCCTTCTGGATAACCACTAAACAAATAGTTCAATGCTCTCAACCTAATATAATCTTGCTTCAAATATGTGTAGGTAGCACATCCATATACTCTCAAAGTTTCAAAATTAGATTTCTCTCCAGTCCATGCCTCTTGGAGAAAAATAAACTTATGCACCATATATGAAATCATGTTGATGATATATGTAGTTGCTGTCACGGCTTCCCCAGAACCTTTGACCCATTCCAAATGTATGAAGCATACACCTAACCCATTGCAACATGGTTCAGTTCATTCTTTTAACAACCTCGTTTTGTTGTGGAGTCTCACTTACGGTTTGGTGTCTAGCAATTCCAAACATTGTATAATAGGTAGTGAATTTATTGTTCGCATATTCCAAGTCATTATCAGTGTGAAGTTTTTTATGTACTTCTCTACCAAACTCTTACAGTTCATAAATAATCAAACGCTTGATCCTTGATCTTCAAAAGTATTTCTTTTAACTTCCTAGAATAGTCATCAATTAGTGATAGAATGTACCTTACACCACCTATGGTAAATTCTAGTCCCGAACCCCAAAGGTCGGAATGAACATAATCAAGTACTTCATTGGATGTCTGGTTGTTGTGCAAAAACTTATCCCCATTGGTCTTAACCAATACATAACTTTCAGAGAAGCTCAACTTCTGAACTGTGGTACCATTTAACATCTCTTTTTTACTTAGTTCAGTATTTCCCTTACCATTTAAATGTCTCGATCGATGATGCCACAACCTGGTAGAATCTTTCACTACATTATATATACACCATACTATTACATAGACCTTAATAACTAACACACCATTAGTTATATTGACTTTCATAACAACAAGATATCATTGCAAGACCCTAAGTCTTCCATCTTCACCCATATAGGTAAACCTTTCATCATCTAACATCTCAATAGAAAGAAATTTACATTTAATTTTTAGTACATACCTTACGTTGTTAATCAATTTGTCATGTAGATAACCTGAGATTGTGAAAAAATCATACATCCACGGGTAACAAACACTCTTTTATTAAACAAGTAGGTTACAAAAATATTATCAAACACAAAGGGTTCAATCTCTGTTTGTTACAAATATAACATGATTTCATAACGAAATATTCAATGTTTATCTCTTACCTCACATCTCTATCAAAATACGTAGAGTTTTTTCTTTCACTTTGAGAATATGTCTCTCTCAATACTATTTTGCCACACACTATCGTTGTATATCTTCTTATATTTATAGGTTTAGAGAAAAGTATAATTCTTCAATAGATGCTCCAGATTAAATCTCATTGATAACAACTGTTATAAAGTCATAATCCCTTTAAATATGAAACCTCATAAATAGGAATTCCAAATTAATAGAAAATCTAATAAATATAGAATACGAGATTAATATAGGGAACCTAGAAAGCAAAATAAGTCTAGTTCGATTAAGAACTTAAGCCCAACTTCATCTGAAATATTAGCCTAGGAAGAACTCCGTAGCCTCGGCACCCTTACCTCATATAGGGCATCGGCACATGTCATCAGCTTAGTCTCTACTCCATAAGTCATATACTTCCCCCTATAAAAAATTTTGTATGTAGGTTAGTATTACTCGTCTCTAGGTTCCAACAAATATATTTTCACCTAAGTCTTTGTCACAACTATGTTCTGAGTGAATCCAACAGTTTTCTATCTATACACGTCGTTGATCGATCCATTTATGGCCCATATAGTCCCTCGACAGTATATCTGTTGTTGATTTACTTATACCTTACACCTCACATACACGAGAACTGCTCTTATGATCTTTTGAGATTATATGAAATTATGGTTTGACTAGTATCGAAACAAACTTTTCTTTCACCAAACATATATTTTTTTTGTAAAACTTGGATGCTCCTTTGTATTCTCACATATATCTTTTTTATATGGTCGCTCAAAGTTGTTTTTGTTGATGGTTTTAACTATCTATTGGAAGCCGTCAAATAAAATATTAAGAATTATATATTAGAGTGAATGATTTAACAATATAAGATATTTAAAGCTATATTTATGGTGTAGCTTAGATATATTTTGTTAGTCTTTGTGTATTTCATACACATAATTTTATTAATAAATAGTGCATATTGGCATGTACGACCAAAGTCTCACGTCGATTAGACATGAGAATGATCAATGATATACACGAACTGCTGGATACAAAGTCATATGGATCAAATATATGAAAGTTGTGTGGTCTTTAGAAAGTGGATCAAATAGGAAAATCGTACGGTATTCGGACCAAAGCGGATACAAAAAATCTTATTAGTTCATGGTACACGTAACTAGTCTATACACGTATATGATCCATATAAATTATTTCATTTGTTAAAATAATTAATAAAAAATATAAATGAATAAAAAATAGGGAAATGACACATTAAGTACCTATCAGCCAAACATATTACTATCTAGTACCCAAAAAGGGTTAATGCTCACTTAATACCCACTTCAATAAAACAATTCCCTTTTAAGACCTAATTTTATTTTAATACTACAATTACCCTCAACCTAGTATATAAGTCTAATTTGTTAAAAAAATAGGTATTTTGGCTACAGTATCATCACGCAAATTTTGAAATTTGAATTTATGACTCTCTCTCTCTCTCTCCTTTCTACTAACCCATCAAACAACCCGTTTTCCAAGAAGGGTCGGTTGGTTTCAAATTTTCTTGGCGTGATCACTTTCTTGCCAGCAACCGTAGTTGTCCACCGGCTATCCTACCCAAATACCGTTTAGCCAAGTAACCATCGTTCCCTGGGCGTTTCCGATCACCGGTGAGAAAAAACTATCGACGAAGCTTAGCTTTTTGGCTTCTGTCAAACAACAGCTTCACTTCTTCAGCTGCGAAATCCAATCAGGAACCTGACTCTCGACTCAAACGAAAGAACCAGTTCCGAAATCAACCAAACATTACTGTCTACTTCACCGGTAAATCAGAATGAAGGTGACTCTTATCTGACTGCACATCAATATTTTTTTTCTGTTTTCGAGCTTAACACGAGATTAACTAGTCTAAATGATGTATGTTAATGTTAAGAAAACGTTTAGATTTTGTTTAGATTCTCGTTCTGGTCGATTAACGATCGATAAAGGATCCAGTAATTTTCCGGTAAGCTTCTGTAGTTTTTCAGTCCGATTGAACAGGATGTGATTGCTGCATGTTAACTCTGAGAGTTGAAGATGCGATTTACGTGTTGTTTTTACACTGTCGTTGCTAATTTGGTTGAGTATTCTACTGTTGTTGCATTTTATTTTTTGAATACTTACACTGCTACATACATGTATATCGTGGGACGTCAAGTAGGCGTCCTCTGAAGTAGCAAAATGATAGCCTGGGAATGGTATGTCACTGCTCTTGCTCCAAAATCGTTGGAAGCAGTAAAGGTAAACAAAGAATAACAATTAATGGAGTCTTCTACCAAATAAAATAAGATATATTATCCGAGCAAGGCTCCTAGTGTTGTTAACCCAGTTGAAGAAGTTATAATTCATCGCTTGGCAGAAGGTAAAAATATCAGGGTCGGATCTAAATTACCACTAGGATTGAAGGAAAAGTTATTATTCTTTTTATCAAATAATCTGCATATGTTGGCTTGGTGTAACGAGGATGTAACTAGAGTATGAGCAAGCGTGATCAGTCACAAACTATCTGTTACATCCGTTGTTGCGCCGATGGTGCAAAAAAGAATAGCTTTCTTCAGAGAAAAATCCGAAGTTATAGTCCAAGAAGTAGATCGGTTAACAAAGGTGGTACACATTAAATAATCTCAGTATCCTCTTTAGACAGCTAACCCGGTCATAGTCAAAAATAAAATAGGAAATGACGTATGTGCATTAACTTTATAGATCTTAATAGAGCTTGCCTCAAAGTTCCGTTTCCAGTACCTCGTATAGATCAACTAGTAGGTTCCACAATGCAAAACAGGTTGTTATCCTTTTTGGTGCTTTTTCGGGTATAATCAAACACCATGGATCTGAATGATCAAGACCATACTACTTTTATCACCGATAGGGGGTTCATTTTTATAATGTAATATCTTTTGGATTGAATAAAGTTGGAGCCACCTATCAACGACTAGTAAATAAGGCATTTGATAACCAGATCAGAAGAAATGTAGAAGTGTACATCGATGCTATGATGGTTAAAAGCCCTAAGGAGGATCACATATCCGACCTTCAGGAGAATATTTCTAACTTGGAAGCCATAAATTTGAAATTAAACTGTGAAAAATGTACCTTTGGCATCCAATCTGGAAAATTTATGGGTTATATTATAAGTGAGAAAGGGATTCAACCTGACCCAGATCAGTTGAATGCTTTGTTGTCCATGATCCACCTCAAATTACTAAAGAAGTTCAAATATTGACTAGAAGATTGGCAACATTAAACCGGTTTATTTCAAGATCATCAGACAACTGTGCTTAGTTTTTCCAAGTCAAAAGAAATTCTAAATACTTTAATTGGTCCCATAATTATGATCAAGCTTTCCTTAAAATCAAGAGACACATTTCTCCACCCAAAGTATTATTCAAACATGTACATGGAAAAGGAATTTATATGTATCTAGCAGTATCAGAGTACGCTGTAAGTGCATTTTTTGTGGGAGAAGTTGATAATTACCTTTGCCCTGTTTATTATATAAGCAAGAGTTTGTTGGAAGCTAAAAAAATATTTTTAAAGTTAGAAAATTAGCTTTAGCATTGGTGATAGAAGGTAGAAAAATGAGGCCTTACTTTCAAGAACACTCTGTTACGATTCGAACTTCTTTTCTATTGAAACATGTGTTTCAGAAATTTGATATATTGGGATGGATGACCAAGTTTTCTTCCTCCTCTTTCTCTGAATTATCATCATCCGAATCTTCCACCGCTTCATCATCAGGGTCGGATTCCTCCGAAGAAATACCTAGTTTATTACCCATAGATATAGTATGAAAATGGATCTCCTCATATGGCACAAGCTTCCACAAATCCCCAAAAGACCGTTTGGGAAAGGTTCAATCAAACAACATTACCATATTCGATTTAATAGATTCCTCCCTCTGTTGCATGGAATTCAATACTATATTGGCGTATGCATCCACATTAGTGGCTGTATGTGAGTAGTCTTCTCCTTAAGAGATGCAATTTCATATTCTTTCTTCTTTAGAAGATCTTCTAACTTTTTCTTCTCTTCGAATAAATAATTGATTCTACCTTTATCCGTATTATGTTGATCCTTTAAGAAGTCGATTTCTTTGGAGGTGGTAAACTGGAAATCAGTATAGCTGGTTTGCAGCTTCTCACGATCAGATTTAGTTTGAACTAGCTCATCATTAAGATTTTTCTTTACCCAAAGTCTCGACCTTGTCTTGTTCGACCTTGATAGAATCCTTCAAATTTTTATTTTCACTAGTAAGCGAGGCAATATCCTTGACTTGATATCTGATATGCTTCTCCAAGTCAACTATTGGCCTTATATAGCCTAAATCGTATACTCCAGTTCATCATGTTCCCTAGATAATTCGAAGGACTCCCATCATATGTTACAGCGCTGGCAGCAGTGGCAGATTGGGGACGAGATGGTCGAAGTTAGAGTTTTATATATCATCCAAATGGACATCGTCTTTGAAAGAAGGTTGGTCAGCGATAAAAAAAACTGGGGAAGAATGATCAATAGTTGCTTCTTCTTGAGGAAGAACCTCTATAGGAATATTGTGGGGAAGGACTTTGGATCGGAGTATGATCTCCGAACCAATTGAAGTTTTCTTATTATTGCCTGCCCTCTTGTCACTAGCCTCTTTACTCCTCTTTTGGCCCTTCTTTTTCTTGACTTATGGAGAGTTTGATGGCTCCTTATCCTCACTAACAGTAACTTTGACGACCTCCAACAAAGCGGCATCAATTTTATCCAAACTCCATAAACTCCCTAGTTCGGGAAAAACTTGAGATGAATCATCCCCCTTCTTCTTCGTGTTCTTCATCTTATCAAGATGACTGGGGGATTATTCTTGACTGGAAAAAATAGTTTACCATTAGCTTTCTCAGTTCTTTCATAGATATAAAATGATCGGGGAAGAGTGCTAAATTGTTCTTATGAAAGCTCCTGAATTAAATTTGTTCCATGGGGTGAAATAGGTATGAAAATAAGTTGACCATTTCTTAGTGTCCCACTGATTCAACTTCGTAAAAGTTGTTTTTCCCTTTTCCATATGTTGTAAGAATAACTTTGAAAACACTATAAAATAAATTTGATGTGAAAGTCAAGATCAAAACATAACAAAATGAATATTTTAAAATACTTACATAATCGTTTCCAATATCTTGTGAGCATACTTGGATTTCCTTTAGACGTAACCTTATTATCGTTTTCCCAAACGTCGCTAATAAAGAAAAACCGAGCCATCCAGGGCTTTTCAGCCTCCAATAAATCATTAACAACTTTATAGTCATTCCCCATTTATGAAGTAGTAAAGGGAGATATGACCATTTCGACATAAACTTGATACAACAACAAATTGTTCCATGACCATCGGAATTCTCGACATCCTTGAGGCTATGATGCTGGCTAACAGTGTGTACCATGCATTGGGGCTTTATTGGCTTAGGCATAACTTCATCAACTTAAAATACCTCCCTATTTCTGGGTCCATAGGAAACCTAAGACCCCAATTAAGTAATTTGGTATACACCACCAGTTATCTAGCCCTAGAATCCATCAGAGTTTCATCGGGAATATTAATCTACACTTTGATTTATTCCAAAAAGTCCCATTTTTCGGATCCTATCCAGTTCGGCAGTATGAGAATATACATAGGATATATTTCTAAGAGCCAATAAATATTTGACACTGACCTTAGAAATATTGGGCCCAAATCGCCCCACGAGACATTTTTTTTCCATTTTCTCGCGAACCACGTTCTGAGTCTCTCTAGTTTTTCTGGACGTTTGCAAAGGTGTATCTTCGTCACTATCATCCATCTTATCCTTCATAATTTGTAGCTTTTGTTCATAGGGTTCATTAGGTTTTACAACAAGATTTTCTTCTTGTGATTAATGAGGCTTAACTAATGAAGTGGTGGGATTTATTTCTGAAGCAAGCTGTGGAGGAAGCTCTGTTGTAAAATCATCTCCCAAGGTTCTAACATGCCTTGATAATTTATAGCATCAATAGGAATCTCAAGTAATTTTTTCTTCTTTTTCCGTTATTGGAGTTTTGGCTTTAGCTTTAGAAAGCCTCGTAATTTTTCGAGGATTAATTTCCCCAACATCCGTCCCCATGGCGATAAAAGTCGATGGAGGTTTGTGACTGCTAAATTCTTTTGTAGAGGGTTTCTTAGCTAATTGAATGGATAGGTCAGGGTCCCAGGAGACTGAGCGAGAGGGCTAGGTTTGGAAACGACTGATTGTCTATTAAATGATACACTTCGGTCTGGTTCTGGAATCTGATTCACAATTAACCCACTGGGTGAAACATGTAATCTAACAGTGATTGTAGTCTTTTTGTTTTCTTCCTCCAATTCAAATAGATTGAGCCAACCTCCTTTGATTAATGCAGTCCTTGCCGTAAATAGGAAAACTTTAAAGAATTCTAGAAGAAAGATTGAAGAGAAATCTAGTTTTGAAAGATTAAATTTCTTTTCTTTATCTAGAACTGTAGATTGAAATATTTTCTCACCCTAGAAATTGAAATAGTAAAAAATCACCTTTATATAGTTAAAAATACACGTGATTCTTTTACCTAGGGAAGATGAAGCAACAACAATGATTAAAAGGGGTTATTAAATGTAACTCCTTTAATTTTTAAGTTTAGATACAATTACCAAGGGTAAAAACGGTCAGTAGGTCTAGTTAACACTTGACACGTGTCTGGGAAATTTAATTATAAAGTGGCGACCTTTGTGTTAGACATTAGCCCTCTGGATTCACTTCGGAAGCTAATCAGAAATCATTTATCATGTTAGATCTCCCCAAATACTTTTGAGATAGCTAAAAGGGCTGGATGATAGGGTCAGGATATATTGGAAGCGGTTTTAAAGAGCATGTCGGATTTTTTTTTTGGAGGGCAGTTTAGACTA
Organism: Limnanthes douglasii subsp. nivea; assembly: GCA_036936605.1. NCBI lineage: Eukaryota > Viridiplantae > Streptophyta > Magnoliopsida > Brassicales > Limnanthaceae > Limnanthes > Limnanthes douglasii. The sequence goes on from JAUPFV010000001.1 coordinate 98,047,527, forward strand.
TTAACAAAAATAATGATGAATAAAATGTGTCTAATATAGTATGCTAAGTATTTGCTTCATATTATCTTGGGCTTCCAAGCCCACCTAATTGACCCAAATATATGAACCGACCCATTTAGCCTGTGGATCTTCTGAATCTTATAGAGTGGGACAATTACAACATTTAATAGGGTGGTTGAGTTCTCTCTCTGAAATATATTAAATATAGTACATATTTTGTCTCTATACCCTCCATAACAAATCTAATATATTCCACAAATACCCCGTGATCAGTTTTTTACCTTCACCAGATATGATATAGCGTAACCGATAGAAGATAATTTAGAGCAACAATATTTTTAATGGGCCGATCCATGCATTACTCGAAGTGGGTAGGATGTGGTGTTGGCGTATCTGGCAGTGTCTACCTATCTGATTGAAGACTGCCTGATGATGATCTTTTAAATTACCAATAAATATATGAGCATTTATCTAGGATTTTAGATTACAACATTAGATTATTATTTTTATTTTGATTGCATGAGATTGAATACACATACATTGATATGGTAAGTAATTTTTTTATATATGTCAAATATTTGTTATATTTATTTTTTACAGTTCTGTTTGATTTTTCACCTCCAAACCTGTTATTATTCTTTTCAATCTAATTTCAAATTGATCGATTTTTGTGATTTTGGAAGAAATATATATTTGATTGCTTGATCAATCAGTCGGCTTTCACGAGAATATTTCGTTGACAAAAACATTTATTGAAAGATGTCTTCAAAAGACCAACACCTTTGAGTCTAGCATAAAAAATGATGATAATTCTAAATGATGTACATATCATCATGGATCTCTCAATCTATACTACCATAGCATAGTTTTGTAGATTCAAGAACAATATGTTGTTATACTCATTTTGTCATGATATGTTTGATATTGGCGTTTACCTTATCCATTATGAGTGTAAGTGTCATCGTAATTTAGGGCTATGTTTGAAATGAATTCATCAAATATTTACAAGCTAAAAATATTTGGACTCAAAACTAAAATAAGATGGATATTGGTATGGCAAGACTTGTATATAATGTTTTTATAAGGGCTTATACATCATTCGTTTATATTATTCGGAGAATTGGGTTTTATAAGCATACTAGCAAGACTTGTATCTAACGTTTTTATAAGGGCTTATACATCATTCGTTTATATTATTCAGAGAATTGGGTTTTAGCTCATTTATATTATAGATTATGTAAGGTTTTAAAATATTTGATGACAAACTTATTCGAGTTTCTCGGTTATATGTGGATTAATATGACAAGTTCTCGTGCTTTTGTCCTATTTGGAACAAATAATAGAATAAATCTTTACTTAGGACCACGTTTGAATTGCCTCGTCATATGAAGAGAAAGAAAATTCCAACAAAAGAGTCTAAATACAATTATTATCCCATTTGATAAAGTTTTGTACAGTTTAACTTTTATTTATTATTTTATTATCTTATATTTTTCATTTATCTTTTATATTTAGCTCAGTTTCAATTTAAGAACTCGATATGTACAATTATCTCGTATATTTTTTTTTACAACGCCAAGGTGTATATTCTCGATTAAGTGGTGCAATCTTTTGGAATAGTATGACATACATTTTATGCATCCCTAAAAACAGAAAAAAAAAAGACTCATGTAAACTTTCCATACAAATATAGTGAATCGTCGTTGACGAACTATCAAGTCTCTTTTTACGTGACATGGGCTTACTATGGATACTTGAGGTAGTATGGGTGTTATACTGTCACAAACATAATGATATATCAATTATTAAGAAGTGATTATTGAAGACAACTTTAGTAACCTATGAGATCAATAATATAAGATCTTATCAAGAAGTGGGAAGGTGACTTTGTTTGTCATATTTTTAGATCGTCTATTTACATATTTTTATTTTATTTTCTATTATTTATTAGAAAATAATATTTTATTTCATTGAATTTAATATTTTTAAGATATTTTTTTGTTTGGTTAAAAACAATTTGAAAACAAAATAATTGTTAATCATAATTATGTATCTATAAAAGTGTTTGTTATATTCAATTATGCTTATATTACGTATATAAAATTGAATAGTTAAAAATATAAATATACAATTTAAATAAATAATAATAAATAATAAATTTTATGAAAAAAATCCAATAAAAAGATCTCAATAAAAATGAAAAAAACAAAAAACAATATCATATGACTAAGACAATGAAAAAACAAAAAAAATTAAGTTATTAAGTTTTCCGCATTACTAGGAAATTTATTATATTTTTCAAGTACTTGGTCATTCCATGATAAAGTTGACAAAATATTTTTGTTTTGATTTAACCATATTAATCACATATTATAATTTTATTAGTTTTTATAAGTTTTATAATATATTTTGGACCTTAACAAAAACCACTTATTATAACTTGTATGTATAACCTAATTCAAAAAAATAAAATATTAATAAATTATGGAGTGGACAAGATCAAAGATAAATATTTATAAAAGATCTTCATTAGGCTTAAGAAATTACTAACACCTCATGTGATAGCAGAGTCAATATTATTGGATGCAAAAATATAGAAAGTATATACGTTACACGATAGGTAGGAAGGTAACCTGTCACCAAGCTTACATGAAATATATACGAAATTGAAGCTAGCTTGAATTATTTTGAAGAGTGAAAACTTATTATATTTTTTTTATCTTTCATATAATGCAAGAGAGACAGTGAAAGAACTATGTGATATATAAATTACGAAGGTAACATGTGAACATATGTACAAAAAGTTGATGACCTTTGATAAAACTGTATACGTAAACTAAATCAAAATGAATATATATGGTATTCTTCTTATGTAGATTTCAAATTGTATTGAATTGTGTTGTTTGGATTTGATTTCTTATTTGTATTTTGTTTTTATTGTTTTGTTCACATATGTTATTCAACATGTTATATGTGTACTTTATGATGTTTAATGATATGTTTAACTACTTTTGGATTCATGTACCTTTCAAACTACAAAAACTTTTAAATGTATCAAAGATTGAAAACTCAAATACCAAACTAGAAGTATAAGTGATTACAATTTTTTAAATAGTTAAATAAAATCTTCTAAATTTGTAACATTGTTACAATAATCGTTTGTTATCAAAGTTGAGATTGACAACATTTACCACAATCTTGGCTTAGTCAGATGCTCTAATCGACTGTTAGGAGTTGTCCCAAAGTCTGTTGGGGCTAAAATTCACATAGTAAAAGAATTTATAATTTATTATTATTATATTTATAATTATTAATAACATGTTTGTAAAGTACTTGCATACATGAATTGGAAATCGTTAACAAGTTCAAATGTAATGTCCTTCTTTTCAAAGATCGAAGGTGTTACATTTCATAATGGTAAAATAATAAGGTTTTGGTATCGTTTAAAAAGATGAACGGTGGAGTTGAAGCTCAATATAGTTTCAAATGTAGTGTAATGCATTTTCATCACATACGAGAGTAATGTGGTATTTGTGAATATTAGTTGATACTTTCACTCACTATTTCTATTTTTTATGAATTTTTATAACCATTTTGTTTCATATTTGAATTTTATTATTGACTCATATTATCTTATGTATTATGTTCTATTTTTGAAGTTGTTTTTTATATTTTTATTTTTATTTTAATCGATGCGACTTTCAAATTACAAAACATATATCAACATCTTAAGCTCAAATACCACACAATAACCAACTGTGATTATAATTTTATAATTGGTTAAATCCAACTGTCTAAATTTGTAATATGGCCGTAGTTACTGTTTGGTTGTGAATGTTAAAATTTCCAATATCTATCACACTATGACTTTTTTGGATGATCTCAACCATTCGTTTCGAGTTGACTCAAGCTTTATTAAAAAAATCACTTTCAAATTTAATCTATAAATTAGCAATCTTATATTTTTAATTATTGATAACGTGTTTGTAAAATAGTGACGTGAATGTATATAGAAAGTCGTTAACGAATTCCACGATAATTTTGTTTTTTCGGGATTCAGATATGAAAAACTTTGTAATGGTAAAAGAGTAAGACTTTAGAATCGTGTAACCAAATGAGCAATACGATTGAATATTGAAAAAATTCATACTCCAATAATGTATTGCATCAATATATTGGGTAATAGACTATGTGAATAGTAGTTAAGAATTTCAGTAACTTTATTGCACTTAATATAACCATTTTTTAGAAAAACTTTGTATGCATTTTGTCATTCACTTATGTTATTTTTTGTACTTTATTCTAATTTATGAAATGTTCTGATATATTTAACTTTTTTAGGTGGATGTGATATTCAAATTACAAAATATTTCAAACATTATAAACTCAATAGCATACAATTTTTAAAAGTTATTATAATTTCATTATTGGTTAAAAAAATTTAAATTTGTAATATGTATTGTTCAATTGTTAAATTTTAAGTTGATAATATTGATCATTAAAAGATTAAATCAAAAGTTTCCAATCGACTAATGCAAAGTTTACATACAAAATGAATTTAGAAATTAGTAAGATTATATTTTTAATTATGAATAACGTTTTTGTAAAGTATTTATGTATATGAATAGAGAAACGAATCTAACATTAATTTCTTTGTTTTTGGATATTAGAGGTAAAACGCTTCGCAATGGTAGATTACCAAGAATTTGATGTTGTGCAGCAAGATGAACGATACAATTGAACCTCGATACAATTTATACTCCAATAGGATGTATTATCATATAATATAAGGATACTATGGCATGCAAATAGTAACTGAGACATTTAGTTACTTTACAAAATTAATCATGGCCATTTTAAACACTTATTTTGTTGTTTGTATTAACTATCTGATAAGTTATGAAGTGTTATGATATGTTTTTCTTATTTTGGATTTATAAAAATTTCAAATTACAAAAATCTGTAAACATGTCAAATATCTTAACCGCAAATATCATACAATAAGCAAAAGTGTGAATAATTTCATATATAGTTAAATGAAATTATTTAAATATGTAAAATAGTAGCAACTATTATTTGGTTATTGAGGTTGAAGTTGACAACATCGATCACATCGTGACTTAATCAGATATTCTCAATCGACCACTTAAGTTAAGTCAAGATCCCTATATTATGAAGTTCACTTATGAAAAAAACGTTTATAAGTGAGAAAGCATATATTTTTAATTATGGAGAATGTATTTGTGAAATACCTACATAGATGAATTGTCAATTATTTATAAATCTAACGATACATTATTTCATTTTGGAGAGGTGGCACATTATGCTAATGGTATAAAAAGTAAAATTTTGATTGTTTAGAACAATATGGATTATATGGTTGAACCTTGATGTAAAATTTTAATCCAATAGAATGAATTATCATATTATATTATATGATGATAATATGATATGTGAATAGTAATTAAGAGTTCGAGAAGTGTTGTCAAATTTATCAAAAATATTTTGAATATTCTAACCATTTTATTTGTTTTTTAAATTTTGTTGCTCACTTATATCATCTCATATGGTATGAGATAATTTATAAAATATTTTTATATGTTTAAATTATTTTGGATTGATACTACTTTCAAATCCCAAAACATTTTAAACATATCAAACATCTTAAATAAAAATACAAAAAAGAAACAAAAATTATTAATAATTTCAAAAAAATAGAAAAACAGAAGTGATAATGGTATACCCCGTTAAAAATATTATACCTTTATTAGAAAGGTAAGGGTTCGCAATAGTAGCATGACGTGGTTCTTTTTATGGAGCGAATAAAAGTTATTAGATAAGTTTCATGAAAATAAGAGGTATACAGTGAAAAAATCATGATGATATGAGGGTGTAGATAAAGATTATGAGGTGCGAAACGGATAATGGTTACTAGACGAGCATCATAAATGTATGAGGTAGACCTTAAAAAGGATATTACGATATGAGATGCAGATAAAGGTTATCAATTATGAGTAGATAAATGTAATTGGATGAGAATCGTGAAAGTATGAGGTATACCTTAAAGAGGACTTTGTAAAATATTTTAGATAATAAAGTTTAAATAAAGATTATAAGAATTATCTATAAAATAAGTGGGTTAATTGGTGATTATCGAGTAGAGAAGTATACATGTTTAAATGCACTAGATAGAATGAAATTCTCGCGTGTCCTTCATATTATCATAAGCACGGTTATGCCCCATAAATGGTAAAATCATAGTGAGTTTTGGCATGGTGGATACCCATGTCATCATGGGGCCCATGTGGATTCACGGACCGGTCCCAAGAATACCAAAGCACGACGGGTTTTTGGCCCTTCACACGCATGAGCACAGTTAAGTCATAATAACACAGAGGGTATCGATATATCTTTTCTACTTATCCAAACTCAAAATAATTTATATTATATATTCTATATATGTGATAAGTGTCGTTATAGTTTGATTGTAATATAATTAAGTAGTATACTTATAGTTTATGTGATCAATGTTGTTATAGTTTGATTAGAGTATTAGTAGTATACTTATAGTATATGTGATAAGTATTGTTATAGTTTGATTATAGTATAACCAAGTGATATACTTATACTTATAATATATGTGATAAGTACTCTTATAGTTTGATAGGAGTATTAATAGAATACTTATAGTATATGTCACTTTTGTTGTTACAATTTGATTATACTATAACTAAGTAGTATACTCATAGTATATGTGAGAAGTATTGTTATAGTTTGATTATCGTATTACTTAGTATTTATAATATATATATATATATATATATATATGATAAGTGTGGTTATAGTTTGATTGGTGTATTATTTATAGTATATTTGATAAGTATTGTTCTAGTTTAATCATAATATCAATAAGTAGTATACTTATATTACATGTGATAAATGTTGTTGTAGTTTGATTGTAGTATAAGTTGTATACTTATATTATATGTAATAAGTGTTGTTATAGTCTAATTGGAGTATTATTAGTATACTTATAGTAATATGTGATAATAGTTGCTATAGTTGAATGTAGTATGCTTATAGTATATGTGGAACGTGTTGTTATATATTATGATTATAGGATAGGTGGTATAAGTCTTGTTACATCATGAGATTTAAGTAGTTGTAAATGTGCCTAATTTTATGTTCTGTGCTACTACTACCTAAACTCGAGGATGAAGTATAATTATTATATTCTTATTTCTCAACAAAAGTATGATACATCATATAAAAATATTTTTCAATATCATAACAATATTTACTGTTAAGCATACTTAAGTTTGATACTAGTATAAAGATAATAACAATATTAATGAAAGATATTAATTTTGATACGGTGATGCAAAAGGAGCCCACCAACATAAGTGAGTGGGATATGATGAAAATACTTAATATTTTATTCTTGCATCTTAGGCATTAATTCTTTACAGACATGTATACTCTATTTACATCTACATATATGGTAAAACCGACAATACATTCAAAGGATATATGAATGTTATGACTATATTGTATAGAAAAATATGAGAAGTTTCTCTAAACATGGCTGAAAAAATTAGTTCATGATAATATGACCAATTTTAAGTCATGAAAGGTCGGTAAAATCCACGTTATTAGACAGATGTATCTCATAAAAATATGTACCTCTTCTTTAAACGATTTAGTATGTACAATAAGAACATAAGTTAAGTTTTATCCACCTTTGACATCAAAAATTAATTTTTTTAAATTTATTTCCACTAACCTTAACCATTTTTTAAATTCACATTTTCTAGGATCCAAGTAACTACGAGTAGAATTGCATACTTATTAGACTTAATAAATTCTTTAAATGTCATTTTATTTAATCATTTGCCATCAATTCAAATATATCAAATATACATATAGTATCCAAAATCTACTCAAAATCCAGTTTGTATGCAACTTTAAATGTCTCAATACTTGTGGTGTTAACATATTCATTATATAAAAATTGCAATGATTTTATCGTTAGAATTAAACCCATGCATACATTATAAAATATCTTTCGTAGTTTGAGCGGTATTATGTTTGGCAATAGAATAAAAATATAAATTTATTCTTTGAACATCTAATCAATATTAATTTGATGGAACATAAACTTAAAAAATGTTGCTATATCACTAGTCAAACAAAATTTTCATTGTAAATATGCAATCATACTACTAAGACGTTGTTTTTTGTTTTTTAAATATTCAAATGTTAATGTTATTATTGAGGTTTGAGGGACGCGATTAACTCTTGGGTTGACCGCTTGACTAATCTATTTTGTATATCATCATCCCTTAGTACAATTGAAAGAAAGTAAAATAACAAGGATAAATTTTACCGACTCACACATATATTGAATTTTTTAGTAATAAAATACGTTGGGGTATTCCGATCTATGGTTAGTTGGACCTCATTTTCATTTTTAATTTTATATTTATCTTTAATTTAGTGTTGATTTCCTAAATATTGTACCATACCATCGGTTCCACTATTATTTGTTCTTGGCTAATAGGTCATTTTCATGACAATATTTACACTTAGGTTTTTGTGTTTTTTGTAAGATGTATAAACGGTTTCCATATCGAAGATGTTTTCTTCATATCATTCGAACTGATTGTGGCGGTATCACCCACTTTGGATGTTTGTGTTACGGGGGATTATTCATTGTTGATTACTACTACCTGAATTGACATTCATATTTAGGTTTATAGGTTGGTTACTAGTAATGTTTTTTTTTAATATTTCCATATTATTTAACAAATTAGTGTATGTTGTATTTGATGTCATAAAGAAAAACTAATGATATCAAATAATAACACAATAAAAAAAAGATAAAGTATATCGATTCCAAAACAAGGTTGATGGAAATATAAATAAATGTGTCGTAGCCTTTGATCATCAATAATCTCCCACAAAAAATTGAAACTTCGATCGAATTTGGAACTTTGCTACAATTTTGAAACTTTGATCGAATTTTGAATGAAAATAAGATGATTTCAAAGATTATAGAATATAAAGTTGGTTTGAGAGATAATGGATGATTAGTGGAGGAGATGGTATGTTTATAGGGAATAAAGATAGGCTAGAAAAAAACTAGTTGTTTACTATACTAATGTACCGGACTACCAGGCTAAGGCAAACATATGGTTTTTTCTAACTTTTATTTATTCCCCATAAATAGATGTTGTCCTCCATTATACATCCCTCGTATTTTAAATTTCTCTCATCTCCAAATTTTCTCAAGTACAATTAAGGCTTTCTTAACCATATTCTATAATTTTTGAAGTTCAAATATTTTTTAAATACTTCCGAAAATGGCTCCATAAAGAGGTTGAAAAAATTATATACTTGTATTACCACAACATCAAGAAGAAATCATGTCATCAAAAGAAGAATAAACGATGCATGAGCTTCATGTTGATGTAGATGTTGGACACGGTTAATAGCGGGTGGTTGGCATGCTCATCTTGGCGGAAACAGTGTCATGAGGGTCTATGCGTGTGGGCTTCTTCAGGAATTTCCATTTCTTTTGCCTTTTTACGAGCATATTCTTCTTTGCATCCATTATGAGTGTCATCCTCCTTGAGGTTGATATATTTAAGTTTGGGCTAATCGTTTGGTCATGGTGTGAGGCTCCACATTGGTACTTTCATCCACACCCTAAGAAACCATATGAAAAAGAATAAACAAGTTGGTATTGGTATTTATCCAGAGTTTTCCTCATGTTGTAAGATAAAATAAAACCCTTGTGTTTTCTCATGTCTTACCTCTCAGATGGGTCCTCCTGTAAGGCTGATTTTGGCACAGATGACACTGAGCTTAAGTGTTCGATGGTCATTTACTATCTTAATTTTTTTACATTTAACTAAGGAATTTGTTGTGTGTGATTAGTTGTTAAGAACTTCTTCTTACAACATGTCATGCATGTCCAACAATTGAGTTGTCTTCATTCGTGTCTTGGTCGATTTTAGGTTGTGCTTCAGCCTCATCTGATAATTTTAACTTGTCTCTTCCTCCACTCATGTAGCTCATAAATCTGGGGGGCGTGAAGGTTATCAATCTCGAGCGGGAAGGTCAAGTTTGTTTTCCAAGTCCACTGAAATATCTAATACTTTGTGAGCCATAGGTATGATGAAGATTATACATAAGGGGTAGAGATATCAAATTAGAATCAACCTTTAGTGGGGAGGAGTAATATGTTTGTTGTTTCGCTCTAATAAACTTAGGTTCCTTCCATTTTATAACCATATGCATCACAGTCGTTGTTTAGCAGTATGTCTTTTCAACGGTTGACTACCCCATTGGTAGATGTCTTCCTAATGGTGCAATATTTTAAGACATTTGGCATGCTGTATCACATAAGGTACGTTCTTGAGGGCTGCTACGTCATACAATATATGATGCTCTATAAGTACGTGGCCAGAAACGGTTTTCGTACATTATCAAACATGGTTTTTGTACATTAAACGAATTGGATAAGAGGAGACTCACTGATGGCTAGAGCATATGCTAAATGATAATAACTAATGATCACAGGGGTTGCGAATGCACGCCCTTAGCAGACTTAATGTATTGGTCTGAGAGCCACACATTTCGTAGATAAGTATCACAATGCATCGAGATATTTTATGGCTTGAACATACAATGTCTATAGCGGGAAGTCTTGTGTGTTCAGAATTTTGTTACGTTGTAGTCTGCATAATTAATATTGTAGGACTAGTGGGCATAGTTGGATCTATCGAATACATTTACAGGCATGAGCTAAGCTAAAGCATGATGGTCTAAAGCGAGGTGATCCAAAGTAAGTTGGACTGTAGTATCATAGTTAGACCAAAGCCGAGTCCTTTATTTGTAAGGTCTCTTATATTAATTAGGTCTTCTATTTTGTTCTTCATATATTAATTAGACTCCTTATATTAATTAATATTTTCTATTTATATGGTTTCTTATATTAAAATATTATGAATTATTTCAGACGTTGATTAATAAGCGTTAATATAGAGTGTATGGTGAAGATTTATGGTTTTTCCTACGCCCATAAATAGAAGAATCTATTGTTATACAATGTTTGATGAGACAACGAAGAGTTTCATGAACAACATATTTCTTGAGTGAGATAAATAGCTCTAGGTCTTTTGAAAGTTAAGGTGAGAGGTAAATATTGAATAAAGGATTCTATGAATCACGTCATATGTTGTTATAAAAAGTGGTTGGGTCATATGTGTTTGAGAATCTTTATATAACCTACTTGTTTATAAGAGAGTATATGTTGTCCATGGATGTAATATCTCTTCACAATTAGAAGAACATTAAATATTTCTTGGGTGCTTGGTTTTATTATGCTTTAAATTATTTTTTGCTCATCTTTAACAATGAAAATTATTTTTCTTCATAAGCTTCTTGAATCGGTGCATCAATATAGACTATTTTTGAAAAAACATGGGACAAAGTTAACTATCGATATCTATAAAACATGTTAACATCAAACAATCAAATATTTCGAATACTTTATTGTGTTTATCATCATGATCATGGTACTACTAGATGAGATTGTTTTCAAATAAGAGATGAGATTTAAATATTGATTGACTTTAGAGATTTGGTTGAGTTTTTTCAAAAAAATAAAAGAAATAAATAGAATGGAAGTGAGAAAATCAAAATGTCAAAATCCAAGAAGAGGCAAATCATGTTATAGGTACCATTGTTGGAGGTGATATTTTAGCATGAATGTCTAGTAACTCAGGGAAAAGACGCATAAAAGATCTTGATGTTGATTTTGCTGATGAATCATCAATGCATTTTTACGAATATCCACTTTCGTCTTTAAAATTGGGAACCAATACGAATTCCAACTGAATGACAAATTTTATAATTAGACTATGGTTAATAATTAATATCTTACAAATTCAAATCGGATGTCATTTTATAAATCGATCATAATCCAATAACTAATAAAAGAATATATGCAGTTAACCTAATGATTTAAAAGAACTAGCCAAAACATATAAAAACAACTACAGTTAGACTCGGAGCAAAGTATTTTGGTAAAACTAAATCAAAGTAGGTGTACTTTTCTAAATAATTTTCTAAAAATAACTAAATCAACTAGAATTTATGAATACAACTTGCAAAATAATATTTTATTTTATGTCATAGTTTCATATTTTTAAATACTTATAAATATTAACTAAAAAATGAGACTATGTCAAAAGATTAATTAATCAATTGGTTTAAACCTATTTATTTTTCTTAGTTCATTTATTTTCTGATTCACCGATTTTATCTCCTTTCAAAAGGGAAAATTGAAAAAAATTCAAATTCGATCATTTAACTTTTTATTCTTCAGAATTTATACAAATCTTTTCCAAACACATAAAAATACGTAGATTAGAAGCGATTAGAAAAACTATTTCGGTTTGAAATATCATTATGTATTTAAAGATGGTATTCTCAATCTTTATTTATATTTTTATTAGCATACAATTTTTTTATAGGTTTATTTTGTGTGGACAAATAAAGTTGGTGTAAGAGAGAAGATGAGCTATTCACTTTTCGATTTTTTATTTTTTAAATAAGTTATTTTCTATTCGAAAAATATTCAATTTTATTATCTTACTCATTATTACGAACAAAAATCCACTTAAAATTAACTAAAACACATACTAAATATGAACTATACAAAAATAACGTTTTAAACATAAAAACGAATAAAAATATAAAAATACAAATGTTAGTTTATACTTTATTTGTATATATTTTAGTTTTTATGTTCTATATTAAAATATTAATACTTTTTATATTTAATTTTTTTATTATTATAATCATAAAATTTATAAAAAACTTTAACATAAATCATAAGAAATATATCTTAGCAATATTAATCAAAAAGCAATCATTTCAAATTTTTTAACACCTTTTCCTAGTTAAAAATATTACAACTCTGTCATATTTTGGATTTGTCACATAATAGTTTTTTAGATTTGAATTTTCGCGCATGAATTTAATTACAAATTGCAACGTTACGATTAAAAAAGTATCCAATCGGTTGCTTGTTTGGTTCTCTAAATTATAGTTCTATTTTGGGTAAGATTACAAAAAAGCGAAATTTTGATATATCTATCATTTTATCTTTTTTTTAAACTCAAACTTAAATTGTCCAATTTATAATCTTTACTGTAACTAATTACAATCATGCGATTTACCTCCAAAAAACAACCTAAAATCTGAAAACCTCCAACGATGACCCTAAACCCTATCTATGTATTATCCTTAAACCGTAAAACAAACATTTTAAAACCCAAATCCACAAAACCTACCACAAAGAACAAAAAATCAGTGTATTCATGGAAGATTAAGAAATAAGCGTCTCTTTGGAGGACTTGTTGGACGAGGAGGACACTTATCGAATGGAGGTAACGAACTGAACTCGTGTTTCTAGTTTTGGTCTGGTAGCATGAAGTTTTGCGATGAACAGCGTCGTGGTCACACGATTCGTGCGACTTTGAATGCTTCTTCGTCGCATATATTCATGCGACACAACCACTATATGTATCGCATATATTCATACGACACAATTGCTATGTCATTCGCATGCGACCCCTATAGAGTATCATTCGCATGCGACCCCTTTAGAGTATCATTATATATTAAATTGGTATTCTTTGTATGAGGAACCTACAACAAATTGGATGCTTTTGTGGACGTTGAATCGAAGAAGATTGAGTTCGTCACGATTACAAAGTTCTATGATAGCGAGAATGGTGAAGAACTCCTAGATTAGATTACGTTTGCGAGAGGTACGAGATTTTCAAATCAAAAGCGAAGCCGGATACTTTAAGAAAGCGGAAGACTACGACGAAGAAATCCAATTGTCCATTTGCGTTAAAAGTTCATCTGATTGATGTACTAGCCATGCAATAACACTTGGAAGTGGTAAATGGTACACACAATCACGATCCCTTTGTTTGTTTAGACGGACATTCCTTCGCTTGTAGGCTAAAACCGGATAAAAAAGAACTAGTTTGTAGTTTGTCTCACCTTGGTTTGCATCCTAGAGAGATATATAGCGGGTTGAAGTATCAATATCTGAAGAATATTTCAAACATGCGTGCAATCTACAATTTCCATAAAAAACATCGGGATATTGAGCACGGGGGACAAACCCAAATGCAATATTTGTTGATGAAATTGAAGAAGCGTAGATATTCGACGTGAGAGTGTTTGAAAGACGATACAAAGGTGATCACCGATTGTTTTTTGCACATCCTACGAGCATAAACTTATTATATACATTCCTTAATGTGTTATTTATGGATTGTACCTACAAAATGACTAGGTATAAGATGTCGTTATTAGAGATTGTTGGGTTTATGTCTACGTCCATTATATTTACCATTGTGTATGCTTTTATGAGTAGGGAGAAGATACCGAATTATACATGGGCTTTGGGTACTCTTCGCGGTTTGATGATGGATATTGTGTGCATATTTTTGAGCGTTATTGTTTCCGATCGAGAGTTAGCTCTCATGCGATCCATCGAGGGAATATTTCCAGGCACACACTACTTGCTATGCACGTGGCATATTGGTTAGAACATTTTGGGGACGGTTCGTAATACATTCCAAGTCGATGTGATTGTGTGAAAATTTGTCGAGTTTTATGGCTACGTAGCAGGAGCGAACACGGTTGAAAGTTATGAAAACAAAGCAATCACTTCCGATGACTTAGATCTGTCTGTCGCATGCGATTAGTTTAGAGTTCTTGTCGCATGCGCCAAGAATCCTTCCTGGTCGCACATCTCGTGCGACGAGAACACATCTGGTAGCACGTCGTGTGCAACGAACACCTGCACACAACCAAACCCTATATCTACCTAAACACAACCATTTCCAACAAAATCAAAGCAAAATTGATGGATCCGTATATAACTAACAATACTACAATACTAATCTGTGAAAACAAACCCTAAAATCATGCCAAAATCAGACTTTTAAATTCAGAAAAGAAAAAAAAAACCTTACTTTTCTACCACTTAAACACAACGAAATATAAAAAAATAGAGTGGGAGGCTTGTATGGCTTACCTTGACGTTTCTGTGTGTTCAGATTCTTCAAAAAACAACGTTTGATTTTCGGTGAAAATTGAATGCTTGGAGGTTTGGTGAGAGATTGGGAGGAAAATAAGGGGAAAATTGTGAAAATTTTATAAATTGCTTTTATACCTAGATTTTTTGGGAAGAGTAAATTTGTCCAAAATCTAATGAGAGATATATCTGATGAGTCCGGAATTATTCACCACTGCTCACTGAGAAAACCAGGCAGGGGTAATTCGGACAATAGGTGCCCACTGAACTATACGGACAAGACAAAAGTACTAAAACACTAAACACCTTTTGACTAAGCTAGGTGCTAATCTACTGAAGAACTAATGAGTCTTTAAACTCGACCCGATTTTACAACTTGACCCGAAAGCCCATGGGTCCATAATTAAGGGTATAAATACCCAACCACTTTCATTAATGAGGGTAATGATAATTTAATACAACCAGGCAGCTTAAATCTCTCACTACAAAACACTTAAACATTTAATTCCTTTGAAATTCTCTAAAACACCTGACAAAATTACCTTTAGTCCAAAATAATCCTCACTAAATTGGCGACCATAATGGGAGTAGAAGGTTCCTAAATCTAGCATTCAAAACCAGCAAGAAAAACCAGTTCGAATGAATCCGGACGAGCTAGCGGTACCACCACTTTTGGTAGAAGTGGTGGGTGAAAGCGATGAGTACACGATTGAAGAACGAGACAGGTTGAAAGCTGAAATAGAAGCCTTGAGAGCTGCTAAAAAGGCGGAGTTAGGCTTGAAAGAAAAATCGAAAGTGGCAGCCATTCACCACACTGACAATCCAAGGAAGAATGACCCATCAGCAAAGACCCACTTGAGTACTAAAAAGACCCATGTCAGCTCCAAGAAATCTCACCAGTCTAAACCGTTGGAGAGCTTAGAGTCTGAGTCCTCTAGTAGCTCCTCGAATGAGGATGGACTTGAGGAGTCCCTGTCATCCAGAAGTGATGAGGGCAGATCTAAGAAGAAACAAAAGTTGGCTAAAAAATACTCAAGAAAGAGGGATATTCATGGGAGGTTGAAAAGGCATCTGGGAAAGGGGTCCTCTCACAGCCACAACAATAGCCGGAGGCATGTGGATCAGTTGTTGATGGATCCCTTTGCTTTTCATGATGAGCCACGTATTTTTGCAACACCTAATGAAGACACTGTCTTTAGTCGTGGCCGAAATTGGAGACGATCTCCATTGTCCTCCAAAATACTGTCCGGAAACCTTCCTAAGAGGTTTGATAGTACTAAGATGGAAGAGTATAATGGGAGCAAGGATCCAGACAATCATCTGGAACAATTTAAAAAAAATTGATGAATTTTGATGATGATGACAAATTGCTCTGTAGAGCCTTCTCTCAATCTTTTATGGGGAATGCTCTGAAATGGTACAATAGCTTACCATAAGGGTGCATCCGAAACTTTGACACATTTTGGGTGGCCTTCCGGAGGCAGTTTGTTGGAAGTAAGGAGGTGAAGGGCAATGGAGACACCACTATCCATTGTGCCAAAGATCCAAATGAATCACTAAAAGACTATATAAGCCGGTTCTCGAACACAAAGAATGGGTTAGCTGATTGCTTTGAACATGTAGCAATAGCTTCTCTGAGACAAGGATTAAACCCTGGGAATCTGACCGATTCGGTAACCAGGAAAAAGGTCATGACATGGGTGGTTTACTAAACCAGGTGGGAAAGCAAATCAATGTAGCTGAAACAAAAAAGACTAGGGTGCACAGGAAAGTGAGGTCTGCCCCAGCTGCACCAAACCAGAATAAGTCTGGATACAAGGCTAAGGAAGCCGGATAGGGTCCCAACAAGGCCAAACAGACTCAATCTCACCCAGCTCTAGCTCAGAGCCAGCAGTCTGGAAATAAACGAGGACCTGAGGTCCAACCGGAGTAGTTTGCTGAATTGAAAGAGAGTGTGGCAACCATCTATGACAAAACATAAGATGAGGTACATTTTAGGAAGCCGATATCGCTTCAATCTCCTAGGGAAAGTCGTAATACTTGTTTCTGTCAATATCATCATGATATTGGCCATAACATAAAAGATTGCATCGCTTTGAAACAAGAGGTGCAAAATCTGATTGAAAGAGGAAAATTAGGTGCTTATGTCAAGATAAGAAGTGAGAATAGGCCTGATAATGCTCATCGGACTAGCCTAACAAACAATGCAGGGACATCGGCTCCGGACGGGGCCATGGTAATCTTTGAAAGATTTGATGTAGAATCAGAGTATTTGGATCTTGATCCAGCCCGGAATAAAGTAGGTGTTATAACAGAACCTACCAAGACATTATCTCGGCTCATAAGCTTTTCTGAGTCGCTTACTATATTTGGGGGAGACACAATGACTGCGCCAACTCCTTCTTCAATGAAGAGGCATGTTCACACTCTGGCTACTCAGTTAGAGGGAGGCATGCCCTCCTATCAATCCCAAATACATTTCCCCTTCATTTGTTTTGATGAAGATGAGTTAAGGGACATAGTTGGTCGTCATGAAGATGTTGTGGTGATAGGAGCATCGATTGGGGGCAATGACATCAGGCGAATTTTGGTTGACACTGGCATCTCAGCCAACATTCTCTTATTAATTTCCTATAAACAGATGAAGAATTCGGCAGTGATTCAGCGTTCGAACAGGTCCATTGTGGGCTTCAGTGGAAGCTCTGCGGACGTGGTCGGGGAGTTTGAGAAGGGGGTTTTGTTAGGCAAGGGCCCTTTCAAGAAGATGGTCATGGTACTTTTCGTTGTGGTAGATTTTCCCACATGTTACAATGCGATCTTGGGAAGATCCTGGCTCTCCAGGATGCATGTTGTGGCTTCAACAGTTCACCAATGTTTAAAATATGTTGTTCAAGGATAAGTGGGAGTTGTCCGGAGTAGCCAAAAAATAGCAAGGGAATGTTATGCAACAGCACTTGCCCCTAAAACTCTAGGGGCAGTCCAGGTAAACAAAGATTAGCAGTTGTTGGGGCCCTCTGGGGTGAGGGTGAAATTAATGACCCCAGAGAGACCCCTGGTGTTTTGATACCAATTGAAGAAGTTGAAACCCACTCTCTGGCTGAAGGAAGAAATGTCATAGTTGGATCTAAGATGAAACCAGAATTGAAGAATAAAGTGTTGTCCTTTTTGGAAAACCACCAACATGTTTTTCTTGGTGTAAAACTGATGTAACCGGAGTACCCGCAAATGTTATATCACACCAACTATCCATCCGGAGAGTTGTTGCACCTGTTGTGTAAAAAAGAAGAGCTTTCTCTAAAGAAAAAGTTGATGTCATAGTTCAAGAGGTTGACCGACTTACCAAAATGGGGCACATAAAGGAGTCTCAATACCCTTTATGGACAAACAATCCAGTGTTAGTAAAGAAGAAGAATGGGAAATGGCGTATGTGTATCGACTTTACTGACCTCAATAGGGCTTGCCCAAAAGATTTGTATCCAGTCCCCCGGATAGATCAGTTGGTAGACTCCACATCTAGGAACAAGTTATTATCCTTCATCGATGCCTTCTCCGGTTATAATCAGATACAAGTGGATCTGAAGGACCAGGAACACACTACTTTTGTTACAAATAGGGGCCTCCATTGTTACAAGGTGATGCATTTTGGGTTTAAGAATGTTGGGGCTACCTATCAAAGGTTGGTGAATAAAGCGTTTGCTGATCAGATTGGGAGAAATATGGAAGTATATATTGATAACATGATGGTAAAAAGCATGGAAGAAGAATAAAACTTAGAAGATCTTCAAGAAACTTTTGCCAACCTGGCAAAGGTTAATTAAAAATTAAATCCAGAAAAATGTGTCTTTGGAGTGTAGTCCAGAAGGTTTCTAGGGTATGTGATAAGTGAGAAAGGAATACAACCTGATCCAGACCAGCTTGATGCCTTATTACAAATGGATCATCCTCGGAATATTAAAAAAGTGCAAAGGTTGACAGGAAGGTTAGTTGCTTTAAATCATTTTATCTCAAGGTCCTCAGATAGGTGTGCCCCATTTTTCCAGACTTTAATGGGTGCTAAAGAGTTTAACTGGTCTCCACAGTGCGACCAGGTGTTCAATGAAATAAAAAAGCATTTATCTTCCCCCAAAACTCTCTACAAACCTATTGATGGAGAAACATTGTATATATATATATATATATATTTAGCAGTGTCCGAATGTGCTATAAGTGTGGTGCTAGTAAGAGAGGTGGAAAGTTATCCTCGTCCAGTGTATTACATCAGCAAGAGCCTGATGAATGCTGAAAAAGGGTACTTAAAATCTGAAAAATAGCACTAGCTTTGGTAATTGCTGCTAGGAAAATGAGGCCCTATTTTCAGTCTCATTCTATTGTCGTCCGGACGTCTTTTCCCTTGAAAAATGTCCTTCAGAAGGCAGACAGATCAAGTAGGATGACTAAATGGTCAGTAGAATTGGGTGATTATGATATTGATTTCTCCCCTCAGACTGCAATCAAAGCTCAATCTGTTGCTGATTTCTTGGTTGAGTTCCATTCAGACAGAAGTACTAATCAAGCTACATAAGAAAAAACATAGAAGGTATGGGTTGTCCGGACAGATGGTGGATCAAGTACAATGGGTTGCGGTGCTGGGATATGTTTAACCTCTCTGTATGGAAATAAGTTATACCATGCTATATGTTTTGCTTTTAGGGCTTCTAACAATGAGTCTGAGTATGAAGCTGCTACAGCTGGTCTGAAATTAGCCTTTCTGTGTGGGGCTAAAAGAGTCAGGTTAATGAGTAATTCTCAGTTTTTTATCCATTATGCCCAAGGTCAATCTGAGGCCAAAAAGGAGCAGTTGATTAAATACTTGTTCATCCTTAAAGAAGTGGGATTCAAAAATGTTAGCTATCAGCACATACCTAGATTGAAGAACACACTAGCAGACTCATTGGCAACCATAGCATACTCTGAGTCCTACCCATGGATTCATGTGCAAGAACATCCATACAACCCAATCAGGGCAAGGAAGAGGAGGAAAATTTATGTATACAAGTGGTTCACCCAAAGACTAGAGATATTCCCTTCTTCATACATTTTGGATGGCATTTTGCCTCCGGAGAAAGTTGTGACAAGGAAAATGAAACATAGGGCTCGTGGTTTTTTAATCATAAGAGACATCCTTTACAAGAAGTCATTTAGTAGACCTCTCTTGCGTTGTTTGGAGATTGAAGAGTCCCAAATTTTGTTATCCGAACTGCATGATGGTGAAGGATCATCACTTTGTGGCTATAGAGCTTTAACCTTAAGGGTTTTGTTGTCCAGATACTACTGGCCATCCATAATGGCAGATGCCAAGGAATTGGTAAAGAAATGTGACCCATGCCAAAGATATGGTAATGAAATGTATATCCCAGCTATCGCACTGAAGTCGATTTATGAGCCAGTGCCTTTTGCTCGTTGGGGACTAGATTTAGTAAGGCCTCTACCGATGGCATCCGGATGGTGCAGAACTATTATTGTAGCCATTGATTATTTTTCCAAGTGGATAGAAGAAACCCCTGGCAGGACTACTTCAAAAGCTGTTATAAAATTTATCATGTCTAACATTTGTTGCAGATTTGAGGTTCCACAAAAGATAACCACAAATAATGGGCCACAATTTGATAACAATGATATGGAGAGTTTCTATGCCTCTAGGGGCATTCAACATTGCTTCTCTTCTCCTTTCCATCCACAAGCGAATGGTCAAGTTGAAGTGGCAAATAGAACTGTTCTGTCCGGTCTCAAAAATAATTTAGACGGGGCTGTAAGAAAGTGGCCAAGCTATTTACAAGAAGTATTATGGGCGTCCCGGACTACTCCTGGTTTTGTTACACAAGAATCATATTTTTCCTTGGTATATGGGATGGTTGCAATTGCTCCTCTAGAAGCAACTCTTCCATCGTACAGAGTCCACAATTTTTCCAAACAGGCTAATGAAATGGCAATTAGAAGTCAATTGGACTTAATAGAAGAAAAAAGAGTTAAGGCTCATCTTAGAGCCACCTATTATCAAGGCTTGATGAGGAGCAGATTTGCTTCCAAAATCAAAAGAAGGGATTTTCGACCAGAGGACAAAGTATTGAGAAAAGTCTTCTTACATACTAAGGAGAAGTAGTTCGGCAAGCTAGCTCCAAACTGGGAAGGGCCCTATGAGGTCTCCAAGAAACTTAATCCTGGGACATACAGGCTTCAAGACAAAGATGGAAGAATCTTAAACCACCCTTGGAACATTGAACACCTCTGGTTATATCTGGAATGAAAATTGTGTAAATATTTACTTGTTTAAAGTCCATGTAAATATTAGGGGGAATACTCTTTACTACCCTGGTCGCGCGGGGAGGTTTTAATGAAGTGTCCGAGTCTTTTCAATAAAATTTGATACCTTCTTAGAATATTCGGAGTGGTTTGATTTACAGTTTCTTTAAAGTCTTTTAAGGATCTTTGGCAGATCAGATTGATCTGGTGGAATGATGACCATTTAATATTTGTTATCGGAGATTTTAAACAGTCTCATCTTAAATACTTGTAAAATAAATAAGGGCTCCTTAAACATCAGCCATTGAAATTAAGCAAATATGAAACAAAGCAAAAATTTAGCAAAGTAAACCTATCCGGCTAAAACCGGATGATGATATTAAAACATAAAATATGCCTTGGTCATCCAAGGACTCAAACCGGACGCAGTTACAAAAATACCTTGAACATCCAAGGACTTTAGTATTTTATAAGGATAAGAAAAACAAAATAAGAAAAAATAGTTAAAACATCAGGGCTAATTCTCCTTCGATGTTCATGTATCGTCTTTTTTCTTGGGGTCTTTGGATTCATCACTGGAACTCTCTCTGGTTCATTCTTCTTCATCAGTAGTGGAATCTATTCCACTACTATAGCCATGTCGATCACCTTCTACCATAGTATAAAACGGGAGGTCCTCATACTCTATATATCTCTATAAATCTCCAAGGGTTTGCTTTGGAAATTTCTGGTGGACAAGAAGTACCATATCAGATTTGACCTCTGCATCTCTTACTTCGAGGGAGTCTATCACCTTATTGGTATATGCATCAATCTTGGCCTGGATTGTCTTTTACTGCTCTTTCACCAAGTCATTTTTCTCCTTGGTGACCCTGGACACAGCCTCTTCGAGAAAAGTCTTGTCACCGGACAAGGTTTGGATGACATCGTCCTTGATCTTCATGTCTCCCTTCAAGGTGGAAAGATCTCTTTTAAATCCGGAGCATTTGGTTCGGAGCTCTGTGTTAGCTATCTCCGAAGTGACCAGCTTGGTTTCCAGATCTTCTTCAGCTCCTAGCCTTTCCCCTTTTTATCAGAGGAAACATCTTCTAGTTTGCCCGGAGACTTCAGTTTCAAATAGAGCCTCTTCGACACTATATCACCTCTTCCATCACTGTGGAAGGTTGATCAGTCGTTGTGGATGGAAGAGTGCTAGTTTGTGGCTCAACAGTTTGTCCGGACGGTTGAGCGTCAGTTTCTCTTAAGGTTCTGGTTTCCGGTTGGGGCTCAGCTTCGGAGGACTTGGTATGAGAAGTGATTCTGGTAGCCTCGGATCCGAAGGGTTTGTCTCTTGGGGCTCTAATAGATGCCTCCGATCGGGAGGCTTTATCTTTGGCTCCAGACTTAGAGGGCCCCGTTTTGGAGGACTTGGGTTATGAGTCGGTTGCTTGGCCTTTTACCAGGCGCGTTGTCCGGAGAGGGTTAGTTCTCTCTGGGGATTTCTCAATATCTGACCCCATAGCAATAAACGGAGAAGGCTTTCTAACACTCGATACTACTTTCTCTTGCACGGTAGAAGGTTGAGACTCCTGAACCGATGAGCCTAACGGGATTGGCGAGAGGTTTGGTTGGAACAAACGTCTAGGTTTTGTGTTTTTCGCAGAGGATGATCCTCG
The DNA here is from genome assembly GCA_036936605.1 of Limnanthes douglasii subsp. nivea. NCBI lineage: Eukaryota > Viridiplantae > Streptophyta > Magnoliopsida > Brassicales > Limnanthaceae > Limnanthes > Limnanthes douglasii. Next base: position 98,070,591 of record JAUPFV010000001.1, read on the forward strand.
ATCAGCTTCTAAGGATGGTGAATCAAGTTTACTGCTTGGAGAGACTGGAAGCCCAGCAGCGATACGTCTCTCACGCTCAACTTTTTGCGCTTTTTTCTAGTTCAGAAAGATTTAGCCAACTACCTTTCACGAGAGCGTTTCTCGCTGTGATCATAAAACTACCCAAGAGAAGTTTTGAAATGAGAGGTAAAAAGCTCTGCGAGAAGAAATTGCAAAGTGATGAAGATGGTGAAACAGTAAAGGAAAATAATTTATACTAGTGAGGCAAAAAGTTAGTGATACCTAGGAGAAAACGAAAAGACTTAGGTAATGATTGAAGGCGGTGCTGACGTAAGAAACATTAAATGCATGAGTTGCTTTTTGGGCTTAGTGGGAGCGCCGTTCTAGGAAGAAAACGGCTGGTAGAACGAATCAAAGTGCGACACGTGTCCCACGATCCAGAGAAAAACTATTGGAATTCTGAGAAGGATTCAGCCCGGATAAACCATGAACTGAATACATGAGCGATCCCGAAAATGTTGTTGTTAGCTAAATGAGTTTTTTAGTACTGCCAAAGATCTTTGACAAAACCTAAAAAAAGGGCTACTGATGAGTCCATAATTATTCACCACTGCTCCCTGAGAAAACCGGATTGGGGTAATTCGGACAATAGGTGCCCACTGAACTATCCGGACAGGACAAAAGTACTAAAACACTAAACACTTTTTGACTAAGTTAAGCTAGGTGCTAATCTACTTAAGAACTAATGGGTCTTTAAACTCGACCCGACTTTACAACTTGACCTGAAAGCCCATGGATCCATAATTAAGGGTATAAATACCCAACCACTTTCATTAATGAAAGTATGAACATTTAATGCAACCAGACGACTTAAATCTCTCATTACAAAACATCCAAACATTTAATACCTTTCAAATTCTTTAAAACACCTGATAAAATTACCCTTAGTCCAAAATAATCCTCACCAATATCAATTAGGTGTAAAATCCAACCGTATAAGATTTATCAAAACATGGCTTTTATCTAATCAGTAACTTTCTATTTAATCTATTTATTTTAACTTCTGCTCAAATTTTTATTTCTTATTTGCCTACCATTATTTTCTTTAAAATCAAAACACGTCGGATCATATCAATAAATAATAAACAACAAATTTAATCCAATAAAACCCACAGGGGATATAATAACGGGTTATATCGGATCTTTTAATTTTGATCCAAAATCATACCTTAAATTAAATTAAACATAATTAAAATTTGACCCAGAACCTACAACTCACATGAACTTTCATTTAAATTTACTAACTCAAACATATACCATAGACATAATGAACCCTTATTTATAATTTAATGACTTTCAATATGGTCAATAGAATCCACGCTCGGAAGATTTGAGATTCGTATTTCTAATTTTGACCTCCGACCAAATCACACTATCTGAACATTGTATCACTGATAAATAATAAGGTCAAGATTTCATATTCAAATTTGTTTTTTAACAGAGATACAATCGGTTTGTACTTGTCTTCACATGATTCATAAATATTTTGACCCAAAACAATTATATCGCCGTCCAAAATTTATATTTGATCAAAGGGTAGCTTTTTTTTTACCCAAAATACGTGTATTTACTAATTTTTTTTAATGAGGATTTATATTGAAATTAAAAGAAAATCCAAGTCTTATTAGGCAATATTACAAAAATTTTAAAAAGAACCAGAAGCCATCATCTTCTTCCCCACTACCAAGTGGAACCAAACAGCCCCAAATCAAAGATAAACCCTAATTTTGAAAACGCAAGTACCCCAAATTGAGGCTTTCCAACAACACAATTGCTTTTAATTTTGGAGGAACATCATTATCATCAAAATCAACATTCGCTTGAACCCTCAAAGCCTTCTTAGCAATCCAATCAGCCCCTAGATTTTGCTCTCGATAGACATGCTTAACTACCATTTCAGACCTAATTAACTTCCTACAACAGCTTAACAAAGGCTCAAGATACCAAACCGAGCTTCCATAGATTAACAGATTGACCAAAACCAACGAATCAACCTCCACATCCACTTTGTTCAGACCCAGAGTTCTACACAACCTCAAACCATCGAATAGAGCACGACACTCTGCTATTAATGGAGAAGATTTACCGTACAACCTTCCAATGCCAATGATCATACTCTCATTGCTACTTATGATTAAAGCCCCACCTGCAGATTCGTGACTGAAGGTACACGCTCAATCTATGTTAATTTTGTATCTACCATGCTTACTCGTTGTTTTAATCTGATTCACACAACCAAACTTCGTAGCTTCTCTATCATAACCTCCCCAGTGCTCCTTGTTTAGAATCTTCGCATGATCTAGACTGGTTAGAATGTAGATAATGTGTCTAATGATTGTAGCAGAACTAGTAGTTTCATTGTTAATCTTCTTTTTATTACGAGCTGACCAAACAGACCAAACCAATATTGCAGGCAGAATGGTGAATATATCACAGCTTCTTTTAGCAGTCCAGTACCACTTCATGATGATATGTGATAGCGTCATATAAGGCTGAATCTGAACATTGAAGATAAGACTGAAGTGCAGCCAGACAGACCAAACCTGAGGGCACTGGACCACAGCATGGTAAGTAGATTCAGTATTATTACAATGAACACATTTAGAAGCTAGCTGAAAGCCCTTAGATTGCATCACAGTATCAGTAGGTAGCCAATTATGCAAAGCTCTCCATAATAAGAACGAGCACTTCTTAGGAGTAACAACATTCCATGTCTTAGCATAAATTCTTGATACATTCCCCTTGCATCTGATGTAATTCCAAGTATCTCTGACACTAAATGATCCATCCTTTGATAAAGACCAATGCAAAGCATCTTTTTTATCTGAGAGACAAACCTCTCTTATCTTATTGATCTCTGTATTAGTGACTCTAGTGCTAAGCCTTCCCCAATCCCAGGTATCATTCAGCCAAAAATCCTTGACAGAATCATTAACACTTTCGCAAAGAGTCCTTCTGTCATTATCATTAAACACTTTGATGAAAGGCCTATCAGAACACCATCTCTCATACCAAAAACTCATGTTTCCATGACCAGGAAGCCAAAAAAGAAAGTCCTCAGCCGTATCTCTAGCCATAATGATACGATACCAAGATTTAGACCTCCTGCTAGGAGAAATAGCTAAGGTAGGATGAATGCTACCCCTACAATAAACTAAAAGCATGAATTTAGCCCAAAGAGACTGCTGCATTCTGAAGTTATACTATAGTTTCATTGCATAGACATTCTGCACATCTTTAAGCCTTTTAAGATTAAGACCACCTTCATTTAAAGGCTTGCATAACTTCTCCCATCTAGCCCAACTAATGGCTCTCTTGTCCTCTTTGCTTCCCCACAAGAAATTACTAAACAAGATCTCCAGCCTATTGATGATACCAACAGGCAGATTTGAATGCTGCAAGGAATAATTAGGAAAGGCAACAAGAACTGTCTGAATCAACAATAAACGACCAGCAAATGAAAGGTGCAACCTGTCACAGTCCATAATTCTACATCTGAATTTGTAAATCAAATCTTCAAAGTGAACAATTCTTGAATTTATAGCAATTGTAAAACCAAGATACCTGAAAGGCAAATGTGTATGATTGATATTCCATATATTTTCAATAATAGTAATCTGTTGAGGAAACATCTTGTTAGAAACAATAAGCTTGGATTTAGTAGTATTAATTTCTTGACTAGACACAGACTGATAATGATCCAAAGCAGTCTTCATAGCAATCATTGAATCAGCATCACCATTTGCAAAGACCATGAAATCATCAGCGAAAGCAAGACAAGCAATGTTCTGATTGCTTCTAGTCTTGTATCTAAACCAGACATTATTATCATATATCTGCTTTATCCTCCTTATCAAGTACTCTTCAGCCAAAATAAAAAGACTCGGGGAAAGATGATCCCCTTGTCTTAGGCCATGGGAGTTAGCAAAGTAGCCAGTCAGCTCGCCATTAACCAAAATAGAAGACCAGACCTTGCTAATGCAATTACCAATAAGAGTAGAAACGTTAGTGTTAAAACCAAATAACTTTAAAATGCTAATGAGAAACTCATGACTCAGCTTATCAAAAGCTTTAGTCATATCAGTCTTGATGACAACATTCCCCATTTTCTTGTTGATATTAATGTCGAAACAAAGCTCCCGAGCCATAAGAATAGAGTCCTGAATACATCTGTCCTTCACAAACCCACCTTGCTCTTTAGATATAAGCTTAGGCAGGACATTCGCAAGCCTGTTGTTGATCAATTTCCCCACAATCCTTGAGAACACTGTGGTTAAACTGATAGGACGAAAATCTCTCCACTTGTTAGGATTATCAAGCTTAGGAATCAAGCAAATCGTTGTAGCCTTCACACCCTTACGCAGATTAAATCCTTTAAAGAAGCCCTTAACTGCATTACACAGATCATTCCCAACAATTCCCCAACATATCTTATAAAACTCACCATTGAAGCCATCAGGACCAGCAGCTTATTCAGGCTTTAAGGACTTAATAACCCCATATATCTCCTCAGTTTCAGGAATACACGAAATGCTAGTGTTATCCTCCTCATTAACCAAAGAAGGAATAACATCCATAAGAACCAGATCAGTCTCAACACTATTAGTAGGAGCAAGCAATGATTTAAAATAATCAACACCTGAATTACCAATATCCTCCTTAGTGGTTAACCAATGATCATTCACTTTAATTCTATCAACCCTATTCCGCTTGTGTCTCTTCTTCACAAAACTATGAAAGGCAGCAGTATTCCTATCAAAATCTTTCAACAAAGAAGCATGAGCTTTCTGTCTCCAAAACATTTCTTCCCTATCTAAGATCAACAAATGATTCTGCCTAGCCTCCTCCAAAGCAGACTTGTTAACCTCATCATACTGATTTTGAAGCATGGTTTCTCTGATGTTTATGACCTCCTTAGAATGCTTAATAGCATCAAAAATATTCCCAAAAGTATTCTTATTCCAAACCTTTAACACAGCTTTCAATTTTTGCTGCTTAAGCCAGAAAAACATAATAGGATTTCTCACATCACCATTAACATCAACAGACCAACTCTCTTTCACCGTTTTCAGAAAATCAGGATGAGTAACCCACATATTCAAGAACTTAAACGAAAATTTAGCTCTTTCAACATTGGAGGAAACTTTAATAACAATGGGACAATGATCAGAACAACTTCGTGCAAGATGAGAGACAGTAGTGCCATCAAAGAAATCCAACCAAGACGAGCTATACAAAACTCGATCAAGCCTCCTCCATTTATGCCCATTAGACCAAGTATAGGGACAACCAGTATAACCAACATCTATAAGACCACAGTCCATAATAAGACTATTAAAATCATCCATTCCCCTTTGATTAACAGTAGAACAAGCAAGCTGCTCCTGAATACTAGAAATAGTATTAAAATCCCCAAACATAATCCACTCATGAGAAAGAACATCAAGACTTCTAATAGAATCCAAAAGCAAGAGCCTCTGATCTTTTTTACACTTTGCATAAACAATAGAGACATGAAACTCTTTGTTCATAACAGAATGAGCCACTTTAAGATGAAGCAGTTGCTCACTGTCAAAAACCACTCCAACTTTGTAATCATGGTGCCAAAACACCCAAATTTTATTATTCACATTACTACTATAACCACTTAACTTCAATTTCTTAGCCACCACATTCAACTTATCAACCTTAACAAAAGGCTCTTGAACAGCAACAAAACTAGCCTTTAAAGAAAACAGCATAGACTTTAACCTCTGGATGGTTTCCCTATTCGCAAGCCCTCTTGCATTCCAATTTAACATAGTAATGGTCATTGATCAGATGAAGGTTTGTTGGCTCTTTTGAGCTTCATAATTTTAGAAGAAACAGGACCCTTTGAGCCCCACATCTTTGACACCTTCTTAGGATTCTGAATGTCTTGCCTTTTTAATCTACCTTTCTCCAACCTTTCCTTCACAGGAGAATTAGTAAGACTACCAACATGCTTTGGAGAAACTTGAATATCCTCACTTAGAACATCAAACATATTCCTCCTTTCCAATGTCTTCAAAGCATCAATCATTTCTGCTTCATTAACAGGATTTCTTAAAACACAATTCTCCACAGCTTTAACCAATTGAAGAGATCGACTATCAGATTCCAAATTGTCTTACAAAGAGTTGTCAAAAACCGTGTCAACCACACTTGACTTTAGACGACCAGTAACCTTTCCCTCAACAGCACCAGAATGAGACCCTTGATCACAAATATCATTTTTATCCTGAGAATTCTTATATTCACTAACCTCATTAGGGAGACGAGAACAAGAAACCCGATCAGACACACCATCTTGACCAGACCTATTATCTTGATCATTCCCTAAGTTCTTTGCTTCAAACAAGAACTTCTTACAGTTATCATTCGAATGACCAATATGAGCACAATGACTATAATAAAGAGGAATGTTATCATATACAAGATCGCTCCAGTAACTGTCAGCCTCACCAAATTTCAACTGAACTTTATGAATTGACGGTTTTGATATATCTACTTCAACCCAAAATCGACAACAGTTTTGCCTAGCCCTGTTAACCGAAGGCACCCAGACTTTCAACGGAGTTCCCAAGACCTTTGCTATTTCACTAATCGTAGATTTGTTGAATAAAAATTCCGGCAAGCTTGGCAGAGACACCCAGACCGGCGTAAACGGACATTCCAGATTCAGATCAAAACCCGGCGTCCATTTTAACAACCGAAGATTTTTGCTACCCAAGACCCATACATTCCTCGACCAAAGCTTCTTGAAGTCCTCAATCTCATTAAATTCTACAAAGATGTGTCTGTAATCCCAGACAGAAACACTATAACTGCAGGCGAAGTTAAATTTCGATAAAAAAGCTTCTGAAACTCTCCATAGAAGGCTTTCCAGTGGCAAATTTTGCGATTAATGTGTGCTTAGACATATTTACTAATTTCTCCTTATCCTCAATATCAAATGTAATAATCGGAAACTCATTCAACATAGAGACAGTAACATTCGAATGCTCGAACTCTGTTTTCTTGACTTTTAGCAGATCTGCATAAGAACCCTTCTGTAAATCCTCATTGTCTTTGCCTTTGCTTCCCTCCTCAAAAATCGGATTAGAGATTATGTTACAATCCTTCCCAGAGATCTTTGATTCCACCATACCCTTCTTGTTTTCCAACTTTTCTGTCTGAGACTGAGCTGAGATCCTTAGTAAAGGGAAGTCCTCAATCGAAGGGATTCCAGGTTTATTAGACATTAGCTTAAACAATACACAGGATAATTCTCGAGAAGATTGAATGATTCAATGATTGAATCAAAAATTTCAAAAAATCGGCTCTGTTCTTGGTCAAGAACAGAGCTTTCTCCAAGAAACCATTTTCCTTTTCTATTGAATCAATAATTCATCAGATCAAGTATTTTCTAATGGTTTAGTTTGTCACCGACGTAATAGATCTATACGTGTATTTACTAATCTGTTTACGACTATGACATTAATTAAAAACAAAATACTATCGTATTCTTTAATACCATATATATATATATAAACTACATAAAAAATCATAGATAATATTTATTTCAAAATCTTATTCTTAGAAAAATAGGTTTTCAAAAACATTATTCAACCTTAACTAACACAATACCGAAAGATGTAAAATTAAAAAAAGATGTTGAAATTTTAAACAAGGTAAAATCACCAAAGAATAAGGTAAAATAACTAATTCAATTTTTTTTTTAATTTCGTGTTACGAGAATCTGGTTTAGGCAAAACTGTTTTGTAAGGTCCGTACCGATGTTGTGTAACCTTGATCGATGGTACAGTTGGCACATGCCGACGGTATGGTACCAACTACCGCTAATTTTTTTAACATGGACTAGGCGAATCACTTGTTCTCCACGCTATGCATTTTCCTAGTTTTTAGTCTATGTTATGGATCTATATTTTGTATACTTATTTTCATTTTTATGTAATTTAGACTTGCAAGATGAGAATGATATATGCAGAGGATTTTACTATGAATTATAGACATGTGTTTTTCACAACATAATAGTATACACGAGACGGGTTAGTTGAATGGGTTAAGAAGACTGGGAAATGAAATGGGTTGGTTATCAACATAAACTGTTGCGATGGTCTGAATAGTAGAAAGAATCTTTGAATATAATTTGAATGTGAGATATCCATTTATATAATCACGCGTTACATGTAAAGTATCTTAAGAGAAATTCGAGCGGATAAAGAGGTCTAGATGCATTTTCGAGCTTAACGGTACTATCATAACTAGAGATGAATGGACTTTTAATGTTATACGCGATATTCACAACCATTCAATTACTAAACACTTAGAAAGTGATCCGTGCACGAGATGTTTGACTAAAAGAGTTGAAATTCGTAGAACGTTCTACCTTCGTTGGAAATCCTCTAGAGTTATAAGGTTATTTTTACTCAGCATGGTATGTCGTGTTAGATAACAAAATGCATAGATGCAACTTTATAATTTTTAAATGATCATTGAAAGATATTATATATAATGAAATTAACAAACCTAACCACGATAAATGTAAATAAAAATGGATAAACTTGTACATGATGTCATGAAAATGAGCAACGAATGATGCATAAAATAGATTTATAAGAAACTATTTGAAGTAGTCTATTCAGAAACATCTACCTGTTTAGAGAATTTAAATAAACATAAACATTATGGTTGCCCTCCTGTCAAACATAAATTATCTACTACTGTATCGTCCACTAAACGAGATAAATTGCATTAGAAAAATGTAATAGTTTCGAAAAAAAACAAGTGCATATTTGATATGTAAGGTTTTTAAAACTTTGTTCGTCAAAGTGCATAAAAGGAAATGAAGTATGTCCAAAATTATGTACATTAATTTCAAAATACCAACGCAAGCTAGTGGTCATACATATCTGTCAGATAAACCTTCGGTAGTTTAAACTTCTTCGATGACGTCTGTATATAGTCATAACAAACCGAGCTCTAATATTGGTTCTAAACCACTATTTCATGATCTAAATTCTTACTTAAATTAATTTCGGCTTCAACTACAATTAACAACTTCAGACCTGATGGGTATTGCAGGTATCGATAAGTTTCATATGACTTGAACGTTTGATGAGATGGATGACACATTGTTATAAATGCCTTTTTCGATGATCTTATGGATAGCCTTGAAGTTAATATACAAGTATTTAGTGGTAAAGATGAGTATTTAAAGGTCATTGAAAGTATACATTACTATAATTATACCGCAACTATAGTGAACTAGATGATAATGCCATAATTAGGGATCGTGATTGCACCAAAGTTTAACCACATAGTCTTGATATCTTAAAAGATAAATCAGTTTTTCAATAACAACCATTTCATTCATGTAAGCAATCCATTATATATTTGAAGTTTTTTTAATAATAATAATGTGTCATCATCGTATATTTTTTAAGCTTCTATTGAAAATGACTCATGCGCACGAGTACATCTTTTCTGTATCATATTGTGTAGCCTATAAGAAACAACTTAGGAATTATCAACTATAACTTGATGCAAACTATATCAAGATATTCAAATTTGAACGCCTCGCATCAACTTAAAATAACGTCTAATACAACACATCATGGATAAGTGACTAAAAGAAAATCATACACGGTCATTATTTGGAAAACAATGTCGCATAAAATAGAAGCAAAGACAATGACTAATCAAACATAACTAACATAAATTATAAAATAAGAATAATGACCCAAAGAGAAGCGGTCTGTAGTACCCATTTCTTGAAAATCCTCAAATATTCTAAATCATCTTTCGTGTGAATGCTCTAGACTTATAAAATTGTTAAGATTATAATAATATAATTTTGATTACTTATTTATATCTCTGTTAGATCATTAAGAATGGTGCGGGAACTGGTTTTGGGTCACACACTCAAGACTACCAACCTTTTTGGTAAAGACGCTATCTAGCGTGATACTCATATCCTTAAAGCAGAATTAAAATGTGTTGGTCTTTTAGTGTCATCGTTCAACAAAGACCTTGTTCAGAACTAGACTAATAATATTTAGGTAGATGACCAATTAGAGGATTAAATGAAGTACCGGTTAGAAACCTCTCTACTACAGGCTGGACTGTCAGGTCCCACATGCACAATACCACGTAATGAGCTTGGATGTCGAGAGAACCACAAGGTTGCAAAATATAACATTTAATAAGAACAATTTTATAAATTAAAAAATATAGATATAAGTATAATATTTAATAATTATAAACTACCATGCCAATAAAAGTGTTGTATGTCCCATGTTTTTTAAAACCTAGAAATAATGGAATATGGTAGGCATCCAAGAAAACAAACATTCTCATTTATTCCTTTATTTAAACTGAAAGATTATTCGTTTCATCAACTAAATCATGATCTATATCACCATTGTTGCCACTATCGATGAACACATAATATTGTAATACACGATAATTTGATGATTGCGCACACTGACCTGATGGTGGTATATGCTGACATAGCTCTGGTATAAGCTAATTAGAGGATCCATCAATGCACCAATTTCTTTCATGATAGTTTTAGTACTAGTTGGCCTCAAACTTTTATAAATTTGGTGTAAAAATATTTCAATTTGCTTTGTTTTTCAACTCATTCAGATGTGACACTGACTCAACTCCCACAATATCAGTGTTAGTTCAAGGATACTTTTCACGAACAATTTTCCATTTTTCCATCACAAGGCATATGGACAAACTTAACCAGGTATCTAATCTTGTCAGGTTGTTCCCTCTCTGATCAGGATTTCTCAAGTCTTGAGCTCTCTGGTCATGGATGATTTCTGCTTCTATCAAACAATCTGATTCGAATAATAAAAATTATATAAACAATAACAATAATATGAATAAATATGAATTAAAACAACAAACAAAACTTAACATCAAATATACTAAAATATTTTCTGATAACAAATTAGTTTAGGGTAGGAAAAAATAATTCAAAATGTAAGGCTTAGACACAATCGCGAGGAAGAATGTGCGTCGATGGTTCATGGGATGTGGACCATCGGTGCACCTACCAATGGTGCACGAGCTGCACACCATCAGTATGTAGTTGTGTATTGATGGTGCGCAGCCCGTGCCCCATCAAAGTATTGCCTTCCTCACGATTAAAGTGAGGAAAAACACACCAAAACCTCCAAAAATTACAAAATTCTTAAACCTTAGTCTTTATATTCACCTATTGAACCATAAATTGATATCCACCAACACTCTTACACTATATACTAAAAAATATGTATGTAAATCTAACAAACAAACTAAACAATAAATCAAGAACAATAAATCAAAAAAATTATTTACGAGGTATATTAAGTTTCTTGTTAGGTGCGACCAAATTTTGGCATGTATAAGTAAGAACATATCTCAAGTAGTATGAGGCCTTTTGAAAGTGGACCAAAAGTAAAGTTTTACAGGTCTTGGGGCCCAAAGTGGACAATATCATACTAGTGTTAAGATCGGGTTGTTCTTACTTATATACCAAAGCAGAATATATCGTACTCATATTTCCAAAAAATGGGTTCAAAGCTCCAAGCCCAAACAGAACGCGATGGAGGTGAAATTCTCAAAGGTCAGACATAAATAAACATCAGCCATGCTTAATGTGAATGGTCTGCTCTATAGATCCTAGTTGGATCGCCCTTGGCTCATCAAGCGGTGATACTTGATTGGAGTGGGAGTGACGATAAGGAACAAGACAAAGTAGTCTAATGGAAGGGGAGAAGAGACATCCATAGTTCCTCTATATTTCAGGTAGTCAGGAACCTGATTATGGTGGACGGAACGAGGTCATCTAAAAGGAGGTTAGAGTGGTACTTTGAAAAAGATGAGGATTTGTTAAGGTGGCGACCCAATTCTCACATCCCACATCGATTAAAAATGGGAATGATTAGTGGTATATAAGTAAGAACATATCTTAACTAGTTTAAATCCTTTTGGAAGTGGACCAAAAGCAAACCTATGCGGGCCTTCAGACTCCAAAGTGGACAATATCATACTAGTACTGAGATATCAATTTTTCTTACTTATATATGGAGACAGATTATTTGGTACCCATAATTATGGGTACCACATATTTTGTTTCCGTATATAAGTAAGAACAATTGATTTCCATAGGAGATGTATTTTCCATGATTTCAAATTATGGGAAAAACTCTTGGGTACATAATATTGGCGCTACAAATCACATGTGTCAGTTCAAATCGTAATTAGATACTTACAAGACAATGCATGGAACTTTATATTTAAGGTACAATCATTAGTTTCCTAGTTTGTGGTATCGGTAACGTTAGAATCAGAATGTTTGATGGGGTTGTTAGAATCTTGACGTACGGTAATGTTCCAGGGTTAAAGAGAAACTTGATTTCTCTTGGGGCACTAGACTCTCAGGGTTACAAATACTGTGCAGAAAACGGTGTAATCAGTGACAAAAGGCTCAATGATGTGCATGAAAGGAAGTTTGTAGAAGGGGATTTACATTCTCTTGGGGAGTGTTGTTATGGGTGATGTTATAGTAGCATCATCATGAAGTAATAGCCAAAGTATGCAGGATCACAATAAGTTGTGGTATTGGCATCTTGGTCACATAAGTGACAAAAGATTAGTTGTTTTGAGAAAGAGATATTTGTTGAAATGGTATAAAGCAATATCATTTGGATTTTGTGAGCATTGTGTGTTTGGTAAATAAACTAAATTCAAATTTAGAAAATCGGCTGTTAGAAAGACTAAAAGGACAATGGACTACATTCACTCAGATCTTTGAGGCCCAAACAAATTCCATCGAAGAACGGGGCCAAATACTACATAAGTTTGATCGATGATTATTCAAGGATGGTGTGGGTTTACTTTCCGAAAAACAAAAATGAGGTATATTCAACCTTTTTCAACGGGAAGATGATTATTTCGAAGCAAAAACGAAGAAAAATAAAACATCGTAGGACATATAATGGGTTAGAATATTGCAGTCGCGAGTTCAACGAGTTCTACAAAGCTTAGGGAATAGTGTGAAGCATGCTCTCGCATTCCGGCGTGGGGTCGCAGAAAGAATGAACAAAAATCTTTATGACAAGGCATGAAGCATGCTATCGCATTCCAATGTAGCAAAGAATTTTTTGCCTGAAGCTATCAATACAGCGTGTTACTTGGTAAATTTGTCTTCATTAACGAATATTGGTTGTAAAACTCTTTTGAGATTTGGTGTGGATCGTCAGCTGATTAAGAACAGTTGAGGATGTTTGGTTGTCTCGTGTATCCTCATGTGAGAGATGGTAAGATTGAGACGACGGTAAAGAGGTGCGTATTTCAAGGATATACAATTGGAGTGAAGGAATATACGTTATGTTGTATCTCTCTAAACTCTCCAGGTTTTCTCATCAATAAGGACATGACTTTTAATGTGTACGACCATTACACTTGGCTTAACGAAGCGACATTGAGAAAGGGCTACAACGATTCAACATGTTTGATGCTAAGGCAGTTAGCATCTCGTTTGCTACTCATTTCAAGTTATCTGCAGCAGGAGCGGCCAAGGACGATGCTGAGTTGTAAAAAATATCGAAGGTTTCATATTCAAGTGCACTTGGTTGTATCATGTATACTATGGTATGCACATGTCCCGATATTTCACATGCGGTTAGTGTAGTTAGTAGGTACATGGTATGTCTTGGGAAAGAACACTGGCAAGCAGTGAAATGGATACTTCTTTATCTTAAGAATACTACAAGCGTTGGCTTAACTTTTAACAAGACCGATATTGGTGGATCGTTGAATGATATTGTAAGATCAATGGTTGGTTTTGTTGATTTTGATTTTTTAGGTGATATTGATAAACGAATATCTCTTACATGATATGTATTTACTCTAGCTGGGAGTGCGATTAGTTGGAAAGCACAATTGCAAGCTACTGTAGTTTTGTCTACAACAGAGGCAAGTACATGGCGGTAACAGAAGCAGTTAACGAGGCAATATGGTTGCAAGGTTTGGTGGAAAATTTAGGATTGGAACCAGATGTACTACGAGCGCACAAAGAACATATATGTCAGGTTTCACTTTGTTCGTGATATAATATCAAATGGAATTTTTGATGTGAAGAAAGTGTCTACACACGATAATCCAGCAGATATAATGACAAATGCAGTATCAGTTCGAAAGTTACGGAGTGCCTAAACTTGATTGGTGTTCGGAGTATAGAGTGAATGCCTTATGGGCATTTGGTGAGTTAGAAGAAGAGAAGTTTCTTTGTTGTTAATGAAGAAAGGATCTTCGCCTTAGCAACATCCGTAGTGCCTCTATGATTCAGGTAGTCATCAACCCGATTATAGTGCGAGGATGGCAGTCAATTGAGAGGAGGCTAAAATGGTACTTTATTTGAGAGGAGGATTGTTAGGTGCGACCAAAGTCCCACATCCCACATTGGTTAAACATGAGAATGACTAGTGATATATAAGTAAGAACATATCTCAACTAGTTTGAGGTCTTTTTGGATTGAACCAAAAAACAACGGCTTACAAGTCTTCAGGTCAAAAGCGGACAATATTATACCCATATTCAATTAATGGAAAATTATTTTTTTGGGTGAATTTAAAATTTAGTGGAAAAATAAAAATATGGTATTAACCATAAGAGTCTGTATTCTTTTTTTAAGCAATTTATTTTTTTATTTTAATTTATTTTAAAAAATCTGTATTTAAAATAAGAGAAAACTATCACTAATTACCCGGTAGAACCCAAATTTTGGATAGTGTTACTTAGTACCTTCAATTAAATTTTGGATAAAATTACCCCCGACTATATATACCCATTTTTCACTTCAAACCTATTTTTTCCCTTCTCAACACCCTAAACCAACCCAAACACGTCTAATTTTTTAGAAACCACTAGAAAACAAACTATTCGACTTCCAACCTCTCTCTCCAACCAGAAACCCTTCCAACCTCTCTCCAAAATCAATCGTTCTTCGAACCTTCACCGGAATTCTACCGGTCACCGTCTTATACCCCATCAAGCGACTAACCACCTTTCGTTGGACAAGTTGTCGTCAAGTGGTCGTCGGCTGGTGAAACTACAGTGTTTTAAAGTAACCAGGTAAACATTCTAGTGGAAAATGTATTATTTTTTTGCGTTTTTGATGACTTCGAACCACTTATTTCTGTTATTTGACGACCGATGTTTCTTTTTTTACTGATATCAAGTATTTAGTGATGACAGTTGGTCTGTTAGTTTCTGGGTTTATCGTCGAACCCAGGGGTTTGTAAGGTTTCATGTAATGGTAATACTTTCCTGAGAATTGTGATGTATGTTAGATGTGCATTAGGTAGTTGATTGTTGATTTTGGTGTTGTTTTGATATTTCCCAGATCCTGCAATGTGCATGTAAAAAATAGAACAGTTTGCTTCTGTATGTGTGCATTGTAGTACAGTTCACATCTTCATCACGTAAGATGCAAACAATTTGCACCTTCATTGTTGTTTATAGTTCAAAGCAATTCGCAGCTTGATTGAATGTGTATACCATATAGTTCGCAGGTTATATTTGCAAACAATTCGCACGCCAGTCTGCGAATTGTTTGCAAATACGGGCTGATAGATAGATAGTTCGCAGCTTGTCATGCGAGTTGTATGACACTCCAACTGATAGAGTCCCTTTGTGGGAACGATTCGCATGCAGATGATGATTTGTGTTTGTGTCGGAAGTATGACAACAAAACCAAGCTATTACAGGTCAGGGTTGGTGAGCCTTCTCAAACTGTTGAAAGAGAACTGTATTACTTGTGCCCACGTCGAAGCTGCAAAAAATACACCCTTCTACACGCTTTTGAAAACGGCTTTTGAAATCCGGAATGTGGCAGAGCTACCGAAGAAGAAATTCTATTCGATCATTCAGTATGTTGTGGACAGGTTCTCCGTCGATGAAGAAGCCTTCCTTATTGGGTCAAAGTTTTTGAACCTAACGGCAGACGATGTGAAGGTCATATTCGGGCTGAAGCATGGCACAGAGGAAATGTCGTTAATGAAAGCCGGAGCATTTCACATCAGATATGTACACGGTGAGGAGAACGAATCGAGGCTGATAAAGAAATACTTCATGGGTCACACGTCCAGGAAGATAGGACCGACGTATACTAAAACCATAACGAACGCCATTTTAAAGGTACCTGTAAAATAGACTTCATCTTATAAAGCAGGATGTTGTACTTTACTAACATAACTTGTTGTTGTGGATTTTACAGACAAGTATAGAAAAATCCATAAGCGAAAGGGGGGGAGCATGAGTTGGAAGATGTTGCACGACTGTTGATACTGTTTTTGTGCTCAACCCTATTCTAATCCGTATCTGGAGATACCTGAGTTGGAGTGTGCTTTATTTTGTTGAAGACCTCAGCAAAATAAATGATTACGACTGGTCTGTATCAATAGTGTTCAAGCTTCTCCAGTCTATCAGGAGTTGCTTAGCAATCGAAAAACCCGATAGAGTCGTCGGCTGCGTCGCCCTTCTAATTGTAAGATTGATTTATTCTGTATAAATATGTGTTATATACAGAGCATCTTAATGATAATACTTCTCCCGTAGCAACCCTTCATCATGGAGCACTCAACAATCGGGCTAGAGGTAGTAAGCCGACCTTGATCCCAAAGTTTTTCAAATGGTTGGGATTAGAGTGCCAAACATCTACCGTGTCGCTGCTTGTTAGAATACCCAATCTGAAAGATGATCATGTATGATCCATATAGGTATTGAATTAGCGTATCAAATAATTCGCAGCCTATCCTGAGTTTTGTTTGGTATTCTATTAAATTAAGGTATCAAACAATTCGCAACTTATAATTTGCAAATAATGCTCAGGGAAACCCGAGAGATGTTAGAAACCTAATAGGTGATAGATCTGCAAACAATTCGCATGGTATCATGCGAGTTGTTTGCAACTCCAAGCTAATAGAGTTCCAAACAACTATTAGGATATTTTCAAAAAAAACAGTTAGTTTGTATCATGATATTTTCTAAACAAATCGCGTGCAGTTATTTACTTTCATGTTCCTCCATTGGTAGGTTTTGGAAGGTACACTATGTCTTACTGAGGCTGAAAGCAAAGCATTCAGAGGAGCAGTAGGTAATGGGGATGCAGATGCTGAATCGATTTCACCAGAAGAAAGACCAAAGAAAAGCACAACCCTAAAATCAAGGAAACGGGCATCACAGAAACAGAAAGAATCCAATCAGGTGATATCATTCAGACCCCAACCACAAAAAGTCCCTCAACCAGTGATTCCACCAACGCCGATCGGCACATCCCAGCCGGAGCTCGAGGACGAGGGCACCATTAGTATGAGTGACACAATCGCTAATTTTGTCCTCAAACGCAGAGCGGCTACTTCAAAGAAGTCTGGAACTATAGGGGAATCGAAGCCTTTGAAGACGTACACCGATAAGAACGAGTACCCGAGGAAGATAAAAAAAACAGGAGAAAGAAGTATGTAAGATAAAAAACGAAATTGAGACTTACATAATCGCTTTAATCAGCATGTAATATGTTATAATATGTCTGCTATTACTTTTGCAGCTGGAAGAATTAAAATTGAAGATAGCGGAGCTTGAAGCACAACAAGTCCACAATGCTCTCTCAGCCAATTTTACAGATTGGAAGCCGTGGAATTGAGAGGGTACCTAGACTACCAGCATTACCATCTGAAGTGGCATCCACTGAATTTTAGGCATCTGTGCCAACTGAAATTCAGGATAAGGACCCGAATCAGGACAGGCAAATGCAGGATGCTGAAAAGCATGATGGAGTATTGCCGGAAGAGAAGGATGATGATGGGAACCATTCGCCCGTACTGGTACCATCTGGTAAAATACATGAAGAGTTGTTGGTATCCACAGAGACGGACACGACGGAGATACAGACAGACAAGTCTCCTCCTACATAGGAGGAAGCGACAGTTCTCAGTCCTCCAAAGGAGAAAGAAAGACACGAGTCTCTTGGGAATGACCAACAGGTCGTACTTCACATAGGAGAGAAGGTAGGCTGCCAACAAAATAGAGCTAAGGAGGTAGAAGCTCGTGAGAAGGAAGTGGTAGCGGAATAATTTGGACGTACAGACGCAGATAGCCGTGAGAATGTAAGTGGATCAAAAGTAGACTAGGATTCAAATATCTTAATATATTGTTGCGATGAAATTGTTTTTATAATAATGTTTATTGTTGTATACATATTCAAACAAAATCAGTGTATGTATTTAAAACAGTCAGGGGTTTTATCATTGTATACATATTTAAACAAATCGCATTAGGATAACTTTCAAACAAATCTCAGGACTATTGTGTAGTCCTGTCCAAACAATTCTCAGGATATCCTGAGACTTGTTATATATTATATTGATTTGGGTATTACACAGATCGCAAGTTAGCATGCGAGTTGTTTGATATTTTCAGATCTCAAACAACTCTCAGGTTAACATGCGATTTTTTTTACCTTCTGATCCCAAACAATTCTCAGGTTAGTATGCGACTTGTTTGCAACTCAGACTGCCGTATTCTTAACCCCTCCACCTTTTTATTTTTAATTTTGTATGAAGTAGCAGGTTGACAGACAACAACAACAAGAAGAACAACAGCACTCACAAGAAGAACAAGAACAACAAAATCAAGAAGAAGAACAACAACAACACATAGCTTTGGCAAAGAGCGAAAGGCTAACACAAGACGCAGCTCCGAGAGAATCAGAATCTGTCAATCCCCGTGAGAAGCTGGAACTACTTATCCAGGGAGAAGCATCGTTAGAAGACCAAAACCGAGACTGAGATGTACCTCAAAGACCAACAGTGGCCTACGCAAATTCAGAATTGCTAAGCCAAGGTCAAATTATAGTACCCGTACCGTATCAACCGCAAGCTCCAGGGTCAAACGATAACACAGTATGTTTACCTGATGCTTCTATTGATGGTATTTACACTCAAGTGTCACATACATTTTTAAACGAAACTGATAATGTTGAGTTCGATGGCGTAATACAACGGTCTTTGTAGAATATGTCGGAGGATGACATAAATGATTTTTGCCGATACGATCCAGAAATTATACCGAACCAGTCAACGGCATTGGTTGTCGCTGACCGTCTGGTAAGGGATATTTTAAATAATTTTGTAGCAAATCATGAGACTTGTGTGGATGTATTTTACGATTTATAAACAAATATCAGGATAACTTACGAATTGTTCAACATTCTACTGACACCAACACAACATCCAGATTCACAGGAAGAGGAAGATATAATTATAACTGAACGTCCACCGCTAAAAGTAACATTCACCGACTGGCCAAATAAAACATAGACAACTGACCGTATCGATGTCGGTGAATACCGCAAAATACAGATAATTAAACCCAGTGAAGACTCTATCGATCCAATAGTATGGAATTTACCATCGTCCAAATTTGCCTACAGAATTAGTGTGCAAACGACTGATGTGCTGGCGCTACGTTTTGATATGGAGCTGTACGTAAAGGTATCGAATTGTCAACCAACTGTCTTGGATGTTTCAAACAAGTCTCGTATATTTTACGTAAATAAATAACTCGTTTCATAGGATGTGGACGCTTGGATTAGAAAGATGCTCGAAAAAGTAAATTTCAAAGTTCCATGCAAAGCTGTTCCAGGAGTAAAATATGATTGCGTACTGATTTCGGGCATGACTACGGTAAGTTTAGCTACGGTAAATTTCAAAGTTCATCGCATATTCCTGTTGTAATGTACTCTTTATTGAATGCGACATAATATGAAATTAGGGTGGGAAGTAACAAATTTAGTCGACAAAGTTTTTAGCAAAGCGCCTAAAAACCTAACATCATCCTAATTCCAATATGCAGCAAGAAGAAGGACCAAGTAAACCATTGGACGTTGCTCGTCATTGATATAGACGTCAGGACGACAACAAACTACAACCCACTGCTGCCTAAACTCAAAGCGACGGACCACACAACAAAGACACCGACACATCTGGTAAAACTCCTAACTGCTACAATTACTGTTAAACACATTTTAAAAATAATGCTCAGGATATCATGCGAACTGTGCCCCAAGTCAGTTGTATTTAAATACAAATAATTCCCATGTTGTCCTGAGAATTGTTGGCAACTAGAAGTCCTGATATTTGTTTGAAAATGTAATGCGTTGGAGTTTCATACAATTCGTAGTATATCCTGACAGTTGTTTGCAAAGCGTTTGGAGTGGTTTTCCAAACAATTCACAATATGTGCTGCGAATTGTTTGACATCCATAGTATAAGTATTTGTGCTGATTTCTGACATGAATTATAATAACCAGATTAAGTATTTACTGGATAAAGAATACCTACCTACTACAAAGACAGGGTGGAAGGTGAGAAATAACTGAAACATTACACAACAAAAACCTGGCTCCCTTTACTGTGGTATTTTCGTCTGTCAATACGCTACAGATATTATCCAACGAGATGTGTGCATGATACTTACCATAGAGATGTGGTTTCCAAATTCAGAGTGAAAATGTTTTATTTTTTCCTAAATGATGATGATACCAACTCGTACTGGAAGTAATATAGTTTTTATGTATGACATTATGATTTTTTTGTGTACATATATTCCTTGTAATTTTTGGTGTATATAGAGTTTTTTTGTTTCAGAAATGTACAATGTATGAGATTTTTGAACTGACATTAGAGAACAGTTGGTATTTAAACAATTCCCATCATTCCCTGGTATATATAGAAAGACGAGATTCTTATCAAATAATTTGCATGCTAACCTGATATATAAAGATAAGTTGGAATTTGAACAATTCCCATCATTCCCTAGTATATATAGAAAGATATGATTCTTACTAAACGATTCGCATGCTAACCTGATATATGCTGAGAAAACTACCACAACAACAAATACAGGCTCGGAAACTACCACTAAACAGTTCACATCTTATGATGATATAAATTAAATAATTCAAAATCATTGTTGAAGAATACGAACAGGCTATGGTGTCTGCCTTGGTAAACGTTAAGTGCATTGAGCACGCAAAAAGAAATCTAATCACCATAGCCCATTAATTGTTGATTGGACAAGGAGGTTATGTAATGATTAATATAGCCACACCAGCTCATAAGTTCAGACTCCCTCGATGCCTATAAATAACACTAGTAACTAGAGGATAATTTAAAAACAAACTCTATATTTTTAAAATACCTCTGGCTCTCTTGAAATTCCAAACTCTTAGGGAAATATGCTAATTTCCTGTCAAATCAGATCAAAAGAAAAAAAAGAAAAGGAAAGAACAAAAACAAAAGTGAAATCAAAGACACAATTGTTAACGGAGTTCAGCAAATTATGCCTACGTCTCCGGACCTGCTGCAGATCGATTTTATTAGGAAGAACACAGTGACTGCCGTTTCTGGTGAATACACAAAAACCCTAACCCTAGGTTTTTATAGAGACTGTAACACTTAAAAAAGGGGAAAATATTACAGTCCTTAATGTGTAATTTATAACCCCCTAAAATTACATTGTCTTTTCAATTCACTCCAGTTCTCTTTAATGTGCTTAGCACTTGCCTCATCTCCATTGTCTTCCATTGTCTTTTCATCTAGCATCTCTTCTATCCAATAATAACATGTTGAATAATGCTGGATTATTATGTCAAAATAACACATTCTACTTGAAGGTTATGATGCATTTTACTCAAGTGATGGCAAGCACTGGCTTCATTGGAAATGCAGATAAGTTAAGAAAAACTTAACAATCTCCCACTTGAAGACTGGTTTCAACCTGTCTTCACACCTTGATCTATGCAGCAGATCTTTCTGGTCTTATTACTCTTGTAGACCAACTGAAGCTGAACACAACTTCAGTTTTTCAATGGTTACTGTCTTTGTCAACATATCCGCTGGATTCTTGCTTCCTTGGATCTTTTCCAGTATTAGCACCTCATCTTCCAATAAAGATCTAATAAAATGATAACGAAGACTGATGTGCTTGGTTCTTGAATGAAATGTTGAATTCTTCGCCAATTGAATTGCACTTTGACTATCACTATGCAGAACGTTGTTCTTCTGTTTGAATCCCAACTCGGTTAACAAACCTTGAAGCCATATCATCTCTTTACTGGCTTCGGTCACTGCTACATACTCAGCCTCTGTAGTTGATAAAGTGACAATTTTCTGTAATTTTGACATCCAACTAACAGCTGTAGTTCCAACAGTAAATATATAACCGGTAGTGCTTTTCCGGTGATCAACTTCACCTCCAAAATCTGCATCTACGTAGCCTTGTACCTTTAACTCACCCTTACCAAAGTACAAACACTTTTCTATGGTACCTAGTAGGTACCTACAAATCCATTTGACAGCTTCCCAATGAATTTTCCCTAGGTTTGACATAAACCTACTCACAACTCCCACTGCATAACTAATGTCTGGTCTCGTACAGACCATTGCATACATCAAACTTCCAATAGCTGAGGCGTAAGGAACCTTAGCCATGAAGTCTTTTTCTTCATCCGTCTTAGGGGATTGATCCTTGGATAAACGAAAGTGACCTGCCAATGGTGTACTAACTGGCTTTGCATCACACATGTTAAATCTCTTCAAAACACGATCGATGTACTCTGACTGAGATAACTGCAAAACTTTTCTATGCTTATCTCTTATGATTTGCATTCCAAGAATCTTCTTCGCCGGACCCAAGTCCTTCATGTCAAATTCTTTTGACAATTGTAGCTTCAATCTTCTAATATCATCCGTATCTGAACCTGCTACTAACATATCATCAACATAGAGTAGCAAAATGATATAACCGGACTTACATCTTTTAAAATAGCAACAGTGGTCCGCATTACACTTCTGAAAACTCTCTTTGTGCATAAAACCGTCAAATTTCTTGTACCACTGTCTTGGAGCTTGTTTTAAACCGTACAAACTTTTCTTAAGTCTGCATACCATGTTTTTTTTCCCTTCTTTTAAGAAACCTTCTGGTTGATACATGTATATCTCCTCATCCAAATCCCCGTGAAGAAATGCAGTCTTCACATCTAACTGTTCAAGATAAAGGTCTTCAATGTCAACAATACTCAACACTGATCTAATAGTATTGAGCTTCACAAGTGGAGCAAAAATATCGGTGTAATCAATTCCTTCCTTTTGCTAGAACCCTTTGACAACTAGTCGTGCTTTGTATCTCTTAGAGCCATCATGCTCATCTTTCACCCGATACACCCATTTGTTATGAAGTGCCTTCTTAAGCATTGGTAACTCAGTTAGATCCCATGTATCATTTGAGATTAAAGACTTCATCTCATTTTTCATAGCAAACTCCCACTTACTAGCATCACTGGTCTGGCAAGCTTCATCATAGCATTCAGGTTCTCCTTCATCGGTAAGTAACAGATAGTTCAAGTATCTCCTGTTGGGTACATGGGGTCGGGAAGATCTTCGCAAAACAGGAACTGCCTCGGTCGGCTGTAAGGTATCGGATTGCTGTTGATCGATCTGTCCAACAGACTCTCCTTGTTGAGGGGTTAATCTGATCGACTCTATTTCTTGATTATCTGGGACTCCCTCGATGTCTGCGAATACTGATTCATACGGCTTTGATTCATTTGCTTCAGTTTTATGTCTGTCCTTGTACATCAATGTTTCATTGAAGATCACATCTCTACTTCGTATCATCTTCTTGCTCTCCTCATCCCAAACACGATAACCGAACTCATCTTCGCCATAGCCGATCAAGAAACATTGTTTTGATTTCGGATCAAGCTTGTTCCTGCCTTGGTCACTTATATGAACATATGATGTACAACCAAAAACTCTTAGATGTGATAATTTTATATCCTTACCACTCCATACCTCCTCGGGTATTCGATGTTCTAAGGGAACCGACGGGCCTCGGTTAACCAGGTAAGCCGATGTGTTGATTGCTTCTGCCCAGAACTGCTTTGGTAAACCAGACTGTCTTCGAATGCTTCTGGCTCTTTCTGTCAACGTTCTATTCATACGTTCGGCAATACCATTGTGTTGAGGCGTACCTGGAACAGTTCTCTCCATCCTGATACCATGCTCATAGCAAAAGTTCTTGAATTCGGTGTCCTCATATTCACCACCATTATCAGTTCTCAGCTTTTTAATCTTCAGACCTGTCTCATTCTCAACCATAGATTTCCATCTCCTAAAAACATCAAACACTTCAGATTTATGCTTCAGAAAATAAATCCATACCTTTCGAGAATGATCATCGATAAAGGTCACGAAATAGTGTTTCCCTCCTATAGATGAAACAGTTGTTGGCCCCCAAACGTCAGAGTGAACAAGCTCCAGCCTTTCTTTCTTTGGGGTTCTACCACTCGTCTGAAAACTGACCCTTTTTCTATTTTCCAAGTATGTAATCTTCACACATGTCTATATCGACTGACTTTAGACCTGGAAGCTTCCCATTCGAGTACATAATTTTCATACCCTTCACACTCATATGGCCAAGCCTCTGGTGCCAAACATTTGGATTTTCGTTTCCTGCTGCTATTACAATTGAACAGCTCGTCTCTGCTGTCTTGTAAAGAGTACCACTCTTCTTTCCACGAGCAATTGTCATTGCTCCCTTTGAAATTTTCCAATTGTCACCATAGAAGATCGTACTATAGCCTTCGCTAGCCAACTGCCCTACTGAGATTAAGTTCTTTCTCAGACTGGGTATATGTCTGACATGTTTCAGTTCCCATACAGACCCATTCAACTTAATCTTCACAGTACCTTTACCAATAATATCACAAGGTTGATCATCACCAAGATATACTTTTCCAAGGTTACCAAGGACATACCTCTCGAAGAATTCTTTCTTCGAAGTCGCGTGAAACGATGCTCCGGAGTCTAATATCCAAGACTCTTCCCTGCTTTCTAAGGAGCATATTAACGCATCGTCTCCTTCTGAAGTGATATCTGCCTCTGTTTTCTTCTCTTGTTCCTTTGGTTCTCTCTTGCACTGAAATTTAAAGTGCCCGGTCTTCCCACAATTCCAACACTCCATGTTTCTCAACCCCTGGGAATTTTTAGGATTCCTAGACTTGGACCTCCAGTCTCTTGATTTGCCTCGGTAGTTCGACTTACCACGTCCATATACTCTGGTTGAATTTATTCCTCTCGATTCTGTATGTAAGACTGAGGAGATTGATGACTCACCTGATTCTCTCCTTCGATTCTCTTCACTGAGAACTAGGTCACGAACATCATCAAATTTCAACTTATTGCTTCCTGATGAGCTACTCACCGCAGTGACAGTAGTATTCCAACTATCTGGTAGTGAAGACAACAGTATCAATGCTCCTATTTCTTCATCAAAATCAATTTCAACTGAACTCAACTGGCTTGTGATTGTATTAAGTTCATTGAGGTGTTGAGCTACCGAAGCACCTTCCATCATTTTTCAAATTGAATAAACGCCTCATCAAGTGAACTTTGTTAGACGCTGATGGCTTCTCATACATACTGGAGAGAGCCTTCATAAGACTCGCCGTGGTTGTTTCCTTTATGATGTTAAAAGCAACGTTGCGGGATAACGTCAATCGGATGACTCCAAGAGCTTGTCTATCAAGAAGGGTCCAATCTTCATCTTTCATACCTTCTGGTTTCTTTTCTGAGAGGGGTTGATAAAGTTTTTTCTGGTTCAGATAATCTTCAATCTGCATCTTCCAGAACCCAAAATCTACACCATCGAATTTTTCGAGTCTCACCTTTCCTTCGTCTGTAGCCATTGCTCCCACTCAAATTTGATTTCCTTTGGATCGCTACAATTCTGGCTCTAATACCAGTTCTTAGGGAAATATGATAATTTCCTGTCAAATTAGATCAAAAGAAAAAGAAAAGAAAAAGAAAGCACAAAAACAAAAGTGAAATCAAAGACACAACTGTTAACGGAGTTCAGCAAATTATGCCTACGTCTCCGGACCTGCTGCAGATCGATTTTATTAGGAAGAACACAATGACTGCCTTTTCTGGTGAATACACAAAAACCCTAACCCTAGGTTTTTATAGAGACTATAACACTTAAAAAAGGGGAAAATATTACAGTCCTTAATGTGTAATTTATAACCCCCTAAAATTACACTGTCTTTTCAATTCACTCCAGTTCTCTTTAATGTGCTTAGCACTTGCCTCATCTCCATTGTCTTCCACTGTCTTTTCATCTAGCATCTCTTCTATCCAATAATAACATGTTGAATAATGTTGGATTATTATGTCAAAATAACACATTCTACTTGAAGGTTATGATGCATTTTACTCAAGTGATGGCAAGCACTGGCTTCATTGAAATGCAGATAAGTTAAGAAAAACTTAACACAAACATCATGTCATTTTCCACCACCACCACCTTTGGTTCTCTAGGTGACTCATGGCCATCCATAACCACCTACTAGAGCTCAAACTTAATCACTCTGGCGCCACCACCAAACAGCCCAGCCTCTGTAATGGATTTTGACATTGAGGACTACGTTTCTGCTGACTTTGAACCAGTTGAAGTGGTTCTCTTGGTTGCTACACCTCAGCCAGCAGAGGTTCAAACTCATAGTGCAGAGGTTCCAAACAAGAAACGGAAGAGGGAGGACGATACTGGTCCATCAAGGACCAACTTTTTAAGCATAATGGACGTAGATAACGAGGAAGAATAGCACAATGGAAAGGCTGCTGATCAGCATGAAGAGGAGAAAGATGGTGAAGAATCTACTAGTGATGACTCATAGTGTCTGGTTTTTTTTTGAAATACAACTAAGAAACACTAAAAGGTTGTAGTGATTTTTTTAAACTTGTTAGTGCATGAAGCCTGTAATCCTTTTTTTGTAATCCATTTTTTGTATAAACTTTTATTCATATGTGAATATGTTATAATATGTGCTCCAAAAATAATGCCCACAATTCACACCCTATTAGTAGTTGCAAACAACTCCCATCCTAACCTGAGATGTTGTTTAGAATTATTACTCCTGTACACACAATTCGCATGCGGACCTGCGAAATGTAATACTTTGGAGTTCCATACAATTCGCAGCATATCATGAGAAATGTAAGCAACTAAAAATCTTGATATTTGTTTGAAAATACAATTTGCAGCATATCATGAGAATTTTAAGCAACTAAAACTCCTAATATTTGTTTAAAAATATAATTCGTAGCATATCATGCGCTTCGTAAGCAACTAAAAGTCCTGATATTTGTTTGAAAATGCAATACTTTAGAGTTCCATACAATTCACAGCATATCATGTGATTCATAATCAATTAAATGTCATGATATTTTTTTAAAAATGCAATACGTTGGAGTTCCATACAATGCGCAACATATGCTGAGAGTTGTTTGAAACACTTTTGGATTTGTTTGCCAAACAATTCTCAGTAGGCTGAGATGCAAACAATCTGCATTCTGGTGGAGTTTCACACAAGTCACATGAAAACCTGAGAGATGTTTGCAATATGATATCGAGATATTACACACAATTCTAAATAGTGAATGTGAATTGAATGCAACTCAAACACCTAGCATTTCGTTACTGTAATACAAAAAAAAATGTAAATGAACAAACAACTGTAAAAATGTTTAGTTTGTTGTCCATAACAATAACAGTATTACAAATCAATGTGGCCAACGAGAATTGTCCACAACAAGAATTTTTTTTAAACTGGAACATCACAAGTCCTCCTGTTATGGCCTAATTTCGAACAACGGCCACACCTCAACTGCTTGGTTGAGGTTTCTCCTTTATATGGGATTCTCTTTTTCTTCGGCCTTCTGGAGCTTCTTTTAACGTTCGGAGGCAGAATTTCAAAAAATGAAGGATCGTTAGCGATGGACCCTTCCCCGAAATCGGTTAGCTGCTATGCTGAAAGAGTAACTTTCCCTGTAATTCTTAACCGTAAATAAGGGCTCTATTATAGTAAAAGGATCTTGGTCGGTATACTGTATTGCCGCTAAAGCGTGAGGACATGGAAAACACTCGTGTTTCCATGATCCACAATAACATTTAAAATCCAACAGATTAACAACAGCTACAGGATTTGAAAACACTTCGAACATAGCGGTAGACGACTTACGTACTACCCAATTTTGGCACATGTCAACATTCTGCTTTAGCTTCTTCTCATATTCGGGGACCAAATTAATACTCCAGATTAACCTCTCTTCGTATCTTCGTGAAACTTGAGTCATTAGCAAGACTCCAATCCAGTCAATAAACTCAACAATGGGTAGGCCGTAATATTTTTTGATCTGATTGTTAAAAGGTTACGCCGTAGCAAAAGACACAGAGCCGTATCGTTGCCCTTTAACGTAAGCCTGCACATACTTTTCCGGGGGTAAATTAGCAAGAAAATCACTCATTCTGTCACCATCTTCACATAGAAAATCTGTTAGTATATCCTTAAAAAGCTCTCGACTGGGAGCATAAGCACGACGATAAGAGAAATTCAACATCCTTTTTTATAGTCTATGTTAGTATGTTCCAATTTTGCTTTCAAATTCTGCATGGGATGGAAATAACAGTATGCATGATAGCAGTTTGGATATAACATAGAAACAGCATTAACGACACCAGAATGACGGTATGAAATAAATGTGATTTGGCGCTCCAACAAATGTGGTTTCAAACACCCCCAAAACCACATCCAATTGTCACAATCTTCAATGCTAACTATACCAAGAGCAACTAGGAATAGTCCAGGAAAAAGGCACCTCAAATGAACAATACAATAGAACTCAAGGAATGAACTGAATGCTGCAAAACAACGCTTGAAGCAGTTTCCAGCTGATAACTTCAACCGGTAGTCTGTAGTAATATCACGAATCTTCAATTGCTTGAAGTACCCGCTTAGTAAACTAAACGAACTTGAACTATCTCCAAAAACTCCCCTTCTTGCCTTCTCTAAAGCGTTCCATGACAAACAGTAAGAGATGTCAAGACCGTAATTTTATTTGACAGTCGATTGTATGGTTTTGGCTGTCAACGAATGGCAGGTCCTGAGAGAATCCTGAATTTCCTCCGCAATCAAATCTGATGTCAAATTCCTATGCCGCTTATGCTTCTAGAAGAAAACGAGACTACAAGTATGGTGCGGAACATACTTCTTGATCGTCATCAAGCCGGTGTTGGAATCAATAGATGCATAAAGTCTTTATTTGCATCCGTTTGTGAACTTATTTTCACAATAATCAGTGCTCTTAGTTGCTGTGTAGTGCAGGTATTTGAAAGCAAAACGATGCTCTAAAGAAAACTTGCACAAAGATAACCTGAGACCTGCAGCATCTTCTTCAAAAGCTTGACTCACTCCTGTAATAGCATCAGCCCAACCAGCAGTAGCAAGTTGTTTTTTTCTCTGATCAGAATTAACTAAACCGTTACTACTCTCCACGCTAACTAGCTGATAAGAGATGGTTCTCTCAAACTTATGCTACGCTCTTTATGCTTTACACCAGAACCTTTACCACCAGAGCTCTTATCACCATAACTTTTTTCACCAGAACACTTATTACCAGAACCCTTACCACAATAAGTCTTTTCACCAGAACACTTATTACTAGAACCCTTACCACCAGAACTCTTTTCACCAGAACAATTATTAAAGACACAATTATTGTGATCCTCGCAGGAGTAGGTAATTAGGTAGTCACCTATGACAAGATCCTTCCATATGTTCTCCACATAGTCTTGGATACTTTGAAAACTTTCAAACTCCGTGGAAGGCACAATTTTGGTTTGGTGACCATGTTTAAAAATACAAACTCGTGAATTAGACATACTTTATCCTGCACTGAACAAACTATTAGTTATTAATCCCAAAAATACAATGCAAATTATTAATTACTGCACTGAGAAACTCGCATCATATCATGCGATTTATGTATAACTATAAGCTGCGAATTGTGTATAGTTTTAGTCTAAAATTGACCAATTCGCATCCTCTCCTAAGAGTTGTTTGCAAATGAAGTAGTACACTCATACTATCCAAAATGTAAACAATTCGCAATTGTAACTAAGAGTTTTTCTCAACTCTTGAATTTCCTGAGAGTTGTTTACAACTCTTGGATTTTCTGATAGTTGTTTGCAACTCTAATAAACACAATTCGCACGATATCCTGAGAGATGCATGCAATCCGCATGAAACCATGCGAATTGGTAACACAATTAGCATCTTCTTCATTGGATGCATCACAAAATTCGCATCTTCTACGTTAGAAAATCAAAAAACAATTTGCATCTTATGTCGGGAATGCATGGACAACTAAAACTCATAGTCTACACATGTTTCACGTTCGAAATCAAAATCTAATACACTAAAAATGAGTATATAACTTCATAAACAAGGGCTAACGACAAACATTAACAAAATAAGCACAGATCACTGGAACAAAAACAAAAAAACCAGAGTGAAGCTCGAACAAGATTTACTAAGAACATAAACAGTAGAATAACACCTATTCTAACTCAGAAATTCAACAAATAACTTCGAAATAGGTAGTTAATCACGATTAGCTAAAAGAAACACGATTACTAAAAAACAACAGATTCTAACAATGTCGAATAACGCGTGATCAGTTCCTGTACGTAGAAAACAGTGGTTAGATATGTTTTAAATAGAACTTACAGAAATAAAGACACCTTCTAACGCTCCGATCACCTGAAAATTGTGCTTTCAGACGTGCTTCATGGTGGTTCGTAGGGTTAGGTGGTTAGAGCGGCTAACAAATTCAAATCTTTAAAAGCTAGAAAAATAGAAAAAAAACAAATAATTATGCTTATATAGTGGGTTAAGGGTAGTTAGGGTATTAAAATAATGTTAAGTATTAAGTGACAATTAGGTAGTTGAGTTAGGTATTAAATGATAATTGATCAAACTTTGGATACTAGATGACAATTGAATAGTTGAGTTGGTATTACAGGTGCAATTTCCCTTAAAATATTTTAGTCCTAAAAAAATTCAAAAGTACTATCGATTTTGTTTTTTTAAGTCGAATAAAACTAAATCTATTAATATTTTTTTTTGAATCTTTTTTATGATTAAATTGTGAGACCATGCATAACCAAACATGCGAGACCATACAAAGAAATATGTAAAAACCGCCATAAAATCAACATGCAAAACCAACCGTAATAAATTATAGTAGACCAATTATAATAAAATAAAAAACACATGCTATACAAAATATATATTACTCAATAGTCGAAGTTGAGATATATAGATGAGAATAAGATTTGATTTTTGGTATTTTTGTAAGAGATTTTCCATAAATAAAATAAGATTTTAATTTAAAAAGCTAGATGGGCAATTTAACGAAATTGGTACTGTCTAATCGATCCCCTTATGAATCACTTTGTTATAAAAATAAATATAAACATAAAATAACTATGTGACAAACCCAAACTACGAGGACTAGTATTATTTCTTCGCTTTGAATTTTAATCGAGACGGAGATGTATCTCAAAGACCAACAGTGGCCTACGCAAATTCAGAATTGCTAAGCCAAGGTCAAATTGTAGTACCAGTACCGAATCAACCGCAAGGTCCAGAGTCGAACGATAATACAGTATGTTTACCTAATGCTTCTATTGATGGTATTTACACTCAAGTTTCATAGACATTTTTAAATGAAATTGATAATGTTGAGTTCGATGGCGTAATACAACGGTCTTTGGAGAATATGTCGGAGGATGACATAAATTATTTTTTCCGACACAATCCAAAAATTATGCC
Organism: Limnanthes douglasii subsp. nivea; assembly: GCA_036936605.1. Classification (NCBI taxonomy): domain Eukaryota; kingdom Viridiplantae; phylum Streptophyta; class Magnoliopsida; order Brassicales; family Limnanthaceae; genus Limnanthes; species Limnanthes douglasii. The sequence continues at coordinate 98,102,464 of JAUPFV010000001.1, forward strand.
AAACTAATCAACGACATTGGTTGTCGCTGACCGTGTGGTAAGGGCTATTTTAAATAATTTCGTAGCAAATCATGAGACTTGTGTGGATGTATTTTATGATTTATAAACAAATATGAGGACAGCCTACGAATTGTTCAACATTCTACTTACACCGACACAACATCTAGAGGCAGGGGAAGATGAAGAGATAATTATAACAGAACGTCCACCGCAAAAGTAACATTCACCGACTGGCCAAAGAAAACACAGACAACTGACCGTATTGATATCGGTGAATACCACAAAATACAGATAATTAAACCCACTGAAAACTCCATCGATCGAGTAGTATAGAATTTGCCATCGTCCAAATTTTCATACGGAATTAGTGTACAAACGACTAATGTGCTGGCGCTACCTTTCGAACTGGAGCTGTACGTAAAGGTATCTAATTGTCAACCAACTCTCTTGAATGTTTCAAGCAAGTCTCGTATATTTGATGTAAATAAACAACTCGTTCCATAGGTTGTGGACGCTTGGATTCAAAAGATGCTCGAAGAGGTAAATTTCAAAGTTCCATGAAAAGTTGTTCCAGGAGTGAAATATGGATGCGTACTGATTTCGGGCATGACTATAGTAAGTTTAGCTACGGTAAATTTCAAAGTTCCTCGCATGTTCTTGTTGTAATGTACTATTGCTTGAATGTAGCATAATATGGAATTAGGGTGGGAAGTAACAAATTAAGTCGATAAAGTTTTTAGCAAAGGGCCTAAAAACCCAACCTCATCCTCATTCCAATATGCAGCAAGAAGAAGGACCAAGTAAACCATTGGATATTGCTCATCATTGATATAGATGTCAGGACGACAACAAACTACAACCCACTGCTGCCTAAACTCAAAGTGACGGACCACACAACAAAGATACCGACACAACTGGTAAAACTCCTAATTGCTACAATTACTGTTAAACACATTTTATAAACAATGCTGACAATATCATGCGAACTATGCCCCAAGTCAGTTGTTTTTAAATACAAACAATTCCCATGTTGTCCTAAGAATTGTTGGCAACTAGATGTCCTGATATTTGTTTGAAAATGTAATGCGTTGGAGTTTCATACAATTCGTAGCATATCTTGCCAGTTGTTTGCAAAGTGTTTGGATTGGTTTGCCAAACAATTCGCAATATATGCTGCGAATTGTTTGACATCCATAGTATAAGTATTTGTGTTGAATTCTGACACGAATTATAATAACCAAATTAAGTATTTACTGGATAAAGAATACCTACCACTACAAAGACAGGGTGGAAGGTGAGAAATAACAAAAAAAATCCACAACAAAAACCTGGCACCCTTGACTGTGGTATTTTCATTTGTCAATACGCTAGAAATATTATCCAACGAGGATGTGTGCATGATACTTACCATAGAGATATAGTTTCCGACTTTAGAGCATAAATGTTTTATTTTTTCCTAAATGATGATGACACCAACTCGTACTGGAAGTAATATAGTTTTTTCTGTATGACATTATGATTTTTTTTTTGTACATATATTCCTTGTAATTTTTTGTGTATATAGAGTTTTTTGTTTCAGGAATGTGCATTGTATGAGATTTTCGAACTTCCATTAGAGAACAGTTGGTATTTGAACAATTCCCATCATTCCATGGTATATATAGAAAGACGGGACTCTTATCAAACAATTCGCATGCTAACCTGATATATAAAGATAAGTTGGTATTTGAACAATTCCCACCATTCTCTGGTATATATAGAAAGACAAGATTCTTACTAAACAATTCGCATGCTAACCTGATATATGCTAATAAAACTACCACAACAACAAATACAGGCTGGGAAACTACCACTAAACAGTTTGCATCTTATCATGATATAAATTAAGTAATTGAAAATCATCGTTGAAGAATACGAACAGGCTATAACGTCTGCCTTGGTAAACGTTAAGTGCATTGAGCACGCAAAAAGCAATCTAATCACCATAGCCCATTCATTGTTGATTGGACAAGGAGGCTATGTAACTATTAATATAGCCACACCACCTAATAAGCTCAGACTCCCTCCATGCTTATAAATAACACTAGTAAGCAGAGGATAATTTAAAAACAAACTCTATATTTTTAAAACACCTCTAGTTCTCTTCAAATTCCAAACATCATGTCATTTTCCACCACCACCACCTCTGGTTCTCTAGGTGACTACTAGTCATCCATAACCACCAACTAGAGCTCAAACTTAATCACTTCAGCGGCACCACCAAACAGCCCAGCCTCTGTCATGGATTTTGACATTGAGGACTACTTTTTTGCTGACTCTGAACCAATTGAAGTGGTTCCCCTGGTTGCTGCACCTCAGCCAGCAGAGGTTCAAACTCAGAGTGTAAAGGTTCCAAACAAGAAATGGAAGAGGAAGGACAATGATGGTCCATCAAGGACCAAATTTTTAAGTATAATGGACGTAGATAACGAAGAAGAAGAATATAATAGAAAAAATAATGATCAGCATGAAGAGGAGAAAGATGGTGAAGAATCCTCTAGTGATGACTGATAGTGTCTGTGTTTTTTTTGGAATACAACTAACAAACACTAAAAGGTTGTAGTGATTGTTTGAAACTTGTTAGTGAATGAGGCCTCTAATCCTTTTTTGTAATCCATTTTTTGTATAAACTTTTAATCATATGCGAATATGGTATAATATGTGCTCCAGAAATAATGCCCACATTATTTAGAAATATTATTCCTATACACGCAATTCGCAAACAACTCTCATGCCCACATTTTGTTAGTAGTTGAAAACAACTCTCATCTTAACCGGAGATGTTGTTTAGAAATATTACTCCTATACATGCAATTCGCATGCAGACCTGCGAATTGTAATACTTTGGAGTTCCATACAATTCGCAGCATATCATGAAAAATGTAAGCAACTAAAAGTCCTCATATTTGTTTGAAAATACAATTCGCAGCATATCATGAGATTTGTAAGCAACTAAAACTCATGATATTTGTTTAAAAATACAATTCACATGATATCATGCGCTTTGTAAGCAACTAAAAGTCTTGATATTTGTTTGAAAATGCAATACTTTGGAGTTCCATACAATTCGCAACATATCATGTGATTCGTAAGCAATTAAAAATCATGATATTTGTTTGAAATTGCAATACGTTGGAGTTTCATACAATTCGCAGCATATGCTGAGAGTTGTTCGAAACACTTTTGGATTTGTTTGCCAAACAATTCTCAGTAGGCTGAGATGCAAACAATCTGCATTCTGGTGGAGTTTCACACAACTCGCATGAAAACCTAAGCGATGTTTGCAATATGGCATCGAGATATTACACACAATTGTCAACAGTGAATGAGAATTGAATGCAACTCAAACACCTAGCATTTCGTTACTATAATGCAAAAAAATGTGTAAATGAACAAACAAATGTAAAAATGTTTAGTTTGTTGTCCACAACAATAACAGTATTACAAATCAATGTGGCCAACGAGAATTGTCCACAACAAGAATTGTCTTTAAACTGGAACATCACAAGTCCTCCTGTTATGACCGGATTTCGAACAACGGCCACACCTCAACTACTTGGTTGAGGTTTCTCCTCTAGATGGGATTCACTTTTTCTTCGGCCTTCTGGAGCGTCTTTTAACGTTCGGAGGAAGAATTTCAAAAAACAAAGGATCGTTAGCGCTGGACCTTTCCCCGAAATTGGTTAGCTAGTATGCTGAAATAGTAACTTTCCCTGTAATTCTTAACCGTAAAGAAGGGCTCTATTACAGTAAAGGGATCTTGGTCGTTATACTGTATTGCCGCTAAAGCGTAAGGACATGGAAAACACTCTTGTTGCCATGATCCGCAAGAACATTTAAAATCCAACAGATTAACAAAAGCCACAGGATTTGAAAAGACTTCGAACATAGCATTAGACGACTTATGTACTACCCAAGTTTGGTACATGTAAACATTATACTTTAGCTTCTTCTCATACTCGGGAACCAAATTAGTACTCCAGCTTAACCCTTCTTCGTATCTTCATGAAACTTGAGTCATAAGCGAGACTTTAATCCAGTCAATAAACTCAACAATGGGTAGGCCGCAATATTTTTTGATCTGATTGTTAAAAGATTTCGCCGCAGTATAAGCCATAGAGCTGTATCGTTACCCTTTAACGTAAGCCTGCACATACTTTTCCGGGGGTAAATTAGCAAGAAAATCACTCATTCTGTCACCACCTTCACATAGAAAATCTATTAGTATATCCTTAAAAAGCTCTCGACTGGGAGCATAAGTAAGACGATAAGAGAAATTCAACATCTTATTTTTATAGTCTCTGTAAGTATGTTCCAATTTTGCTTTCAAATTCTATATAAGATGGAAATAACAGTGCGCATGATAGCAGTTTGGATACAAGACAGAAACAGCATTAACGATACCAGAATGACGGTCTGAAATAAATGTGATTTTCCGCTCCAACAAATGTGGTTTCAAACACCCCAAAACCACATCCAATTGTCACAATCTTCAATGTTAACTATACCAAGAGTGACGGGGAATAGTCATGGAAAAAGGTACCTCAAATGAACAATACAATAGAACTCAAGCATGTAAAAAATGTAAACAATTCGCATGCTTTCCTGAGAGTTGTTTTCAAATATAGACTGCAAATTAAGTACAACCATAGGCTGCGAATTGTTCACAATTTTATGTCTACACTAGCCTAATTCGCATCCTCCCCTGAGAGTTGTCTGCAAATCAAGTTACTGCCCAATTCGCATCCTCTCATGAGATTTGTTCTGAAATATCAGGCTTTCCTAAGAGTTTTGTGTAACTATAGGATGCGAATTGTTTACAAATTTCCAACTAAACATCTTAATCATTCAGATTAAATAGTTAAATAAAACTAATCGTTGTTCCCGTCATTTGCTACGGCAGTAAGCAAGGTACCCTTATACTTTCCATATAAGTGGGTTCCATCGACAAACAACATTGGACGGATGAATGGAAACCCTGAAAGGATGAACCGAATGCTGCAAAACAACGCTTGAAGCAGTTTCCAGCTGATAACTTCAACCGGCAGTCTGTAGTAATATCGCGGCTCTTCAATTGCTTGAAGTACCCGCTTAGTAAACTAAAAGAGCTTGAACTATCTCCGAAAACTCCCCTCCTTGCCTTCTCTAAAGCATTCCATGACAAACGGTAAGAGATGTCAATACCATAATTTTGTTTGACAGTCGATTGTATGGTTTTGGCTGTCAACGAATGTCAGGTCCGGAGAGAATCCTGAATTTCCTCTGCAATCATATCCGATGTCAAATGCATGTGCCGTTTATGCTTATGGGAGAAAACGGGACTGCAAGTATGGTGCGGAACATCTTTCTTGATCGTCATCAACCCGGTGTTGGAATCAATAGATGCATAAAGTCTACATTTGCATCCGCTTGTGAACTTATTTTCACAATAAGCAGTGATCTTGCTTGTTGTGTTGTGCAGGTATTTGAAAGCAAAACCATGCTCTAAAGAAAACTTGCACAAAGATAACCTGGGACCTGCAGCACCTTCTTCAAAAGCTTGACTCACTCCTGTAATGGTATCAGCCCAACCAGCAGTAGCAAGTTATTTTTTTCTCTGATCAGAATTAACTAAACCGTTCTCACTCTCCCCGCTAACTAGTTGATAAGAGATGGTTCTCCCAAACTTATGCTACGCTCTTTATGTTTTACACCAGAACCCTTACCACCAGAGCTCTTATCACCAACACGTTTTTCACCAGAACACTTATTACCAGAACCCTTACCACTATTACTCTTTTCACTAGAACACTTATCACCATAACCTTTATCGAAGACGTGTTATTTATATGAAAAAACTAAGTCGTTTTAAACGCTCCAAATCAAGATATAACACCAACCCAACAAAAAATTCCTGGTTATTAAAGAAACAGTTATTGTGATCCTCGCAGGAGTAGGTAATTAGGTAGTCACCTGTGACAAGATCCTCCCATGTGTTCTCCACATAGTATACTTTGAAAACTTTCAAACTCTGTGAAAGGCACAATTTCAGTTAGGTGACCATGTTTAAAAATACAAACTCATGAATTAGACATACTTTTTCCTGCACTGAACAAGCTATTAGTTATTAATCCCAAAAAGACAGTGTAAGTTATTAATTACTGTACTGAGAAACTCGCATCATATCATGCGGTTTATGTATAACTATAAGCTGCGAATTGTGTATAGTTTTAGTCTACAATTGACCAATTCGCATCCTCTCCTGAGAGTTGTTTGCAAATCAAGTAGTACACTCACACCATCCAAAATGTAAACAATTCGCAATTGTAACTGAGAATTGTTCTCAACTCTTGAATTTCCTGAGAGTTGTTTACAACTCTTGGATTTCCTTATAGTTATTTGCAACTCTTATAAACACAATTCGTAGGATATCCTGAGAGATGCATGCAATTCACATGAAACCATGCAAATTGGTAACACAATTAGCGTCTTCCTCATTGGATACATCACACAATTCGCATCTTCTACGTTAGAAAATCATAAAACAATTCGCATCTTATGTCGGGAATGCCTGGACAACTAAACCTTATAGTCTACACATGTTTCGCGTTCGAAATCAAAATCTAAAACACTGAAAATGAGTATATAACTTCATAAACAAGGATTAACGACAAATATTAACAAAATAAGCACATATCACTGGAACAAAAAAAACAGAGTAAAGCTCGAACAAGATTGACTAAGAACAGAAACACAAGAATAACACATATTCTAACTCAAAAATTCAACAAATAACTTTGAAATCGGTAGTTAATCACGATTCCCTAAAAGAAACACGATTAATAAAAAGAAACAGATTCCAAGAATGTCGAATAACGCGTGATCAGTTCTTGTACGTAGAAACAGTGGTTAGATCGGTTTTATACATAACTTACAGAAATAAACAAACATTATAACGCTCTGATCACCTGAAAATTGTGCTTTCAGTTGTGCTTCATGGTGGTTCGTAGGGTTAGGTCGTTAGAGTGGCTAACAAATTCAAATCTTTAAAAGCTAGAAAACAAAAAATTCGCTTATATGGTGGGTTAAGGGTAGTTAGGGTATTAAAATAATGTTAGGTATTAAGTGACAATTAGGTAGTTTAGTTAGGTATTAAGTGATAATTGATCAAACTTTAGGTACTATATGACAATTGAATAGTTGAGTTGGTATTATAGGTGCAATTTCCCTTAAAAAATAGTCCTAAAAAAATTCAAAAATACTATCGTTTTTGTTTTTTAAGTCGAATAAAACTAAATCTATTAATAATTTTTTTTGAATTTTTTTTATCAGTAAAATGTGAGACCATGCATAACCAAACGTGCGAGACCATACAATAAGACACCCGACATAAAATAATCGTACAAAACCATCCGTTATAAATTATAGTAGACCAATTATAATAAAATCAAAAACACATTCTGTACAAAATAAATATTAGTCAATAGTCGAAGTTGAGATATTTAGATGAGAATAAGATTTGATTTTTGGTATTTTTTTAATAGATTTTCCATAAATAAAATAAGATTTAAATTTAAAAAGCTAGATGGGCAATTTAACGAAATTGGTACTATCTAATCGATCGCCTAATGAATCTTAGTTAACGAAATTGGTACTATCTAATCGATCGCCTAATGAATCTTAGTTAATACATAAATATTACAACTTTTAAAAATATTATGGATCACTTTGTTATAAAAATAAATATAAACATAAAATAACTATGTGACAAACCCAAAATACGAGGACTAGTATTATTTCTCCTCTTTGAATTTTAATCTTATATGTCATGGTACAGTACTTGACATAAGTGATGACGTCAATGATTTCAATTTTCTACCGGTAACACCATGTTATATAATCCACAAGATCTTCGGGTCTTAGATATCGAAGACACTTCAAAAGTTGTGAAAGGTGGAATAGTAAACTAGAATGGCAGCTAAAGACGATCTGGTTCTCTTAGATCTGTGGTTGAGTCCATTTGCAGTTAGAGTGAAGATAGCCCTAGCAGAAAAGGAACTGGAATTCGAGTCCAAAGAAGAAGATCTGAGCAACAAAAGTCCTCTACTTCTAGAGATGAATCCTGTACACAAGAAAATCCCTGTCTTGATTCATATGGGAAGGCCGATATGCGAATCACTAATCATAGTTGAATACATCGACCAAATTTGGAACTCTAAATCTCCTCTTTTGCCCTCTGACCCTTACGAAAGAGCTAAATCCAGGTTCTTGGCTGATTTAGCCAACACAAAGGTTACTCTTTTTTCTCATTTATTCAAACTATGTGGTGTTTTTTTATCAAGTTGAAGGTTAAAAATATCTAATTTTTAATCCAAATGATCAAAAAATGTGCAGGTGTACCCAAGTGCGCAAAAACTGTGGGCAGCAACAGAAGAAGCCCAAGAGAGTGCAAAGAAAGAGCTGATAGATTTGTTGAAACTTTACGAAGCCGAACTTGGGGAAAAAGATTACTTCGGTGGAGACAGTTTGGGTTTTGTGGATATTGCTCTTCTCCCTTACTCCAGCTGGTTCTTCGCTTGGGAGATGCGTGCCAACTTCAGCATTGAAAAAGAGTGTCCTAAGTTGATGGCCTGGGTTCAAAGATGTATGAAGCGACCCAGCGTCGCCCACCATATGCCTGATCGCGATAGACTCTACAACTATGTCATGGACATTATCAGGACCCTGGAGCGGTAAACACCAAATCGATACTGTAAGGTCGAAACTAATAAAATTTTGTAGAAGTTCAAATAAATAAATAAAGAAAAGCTGAATTATCACTGGTTGTTGAGCTTCGAATATCAATAGAACTTCTCTGAATGTCTTTTTATTATTCTTACACTCGCTAGTTTTATTTTTGAAATCACACAACGGCCTACGTAAGTTTACAACAAAAATGTCCACAGAGCCATTAAGAGCATGGTCATTAAAGGCATTGTCATTTGCGGACACCTTAGAACAAAGGTTAACTTTCCACTCTGAAAACATCACAACAGCGTTACCTGTATATACAAGTGTTAAACACATTAAAGAAAGCTGAAGTGAATTGAAAATACAGTGTAATTTAGTGGGTCATAAATTACACATTAAGGACTCTAAATGTTTTTTCCTTTGTTTAAGTGTTACGGTCTCTACAAAACCAATAATTAGGGCTTTTTGGTGTATGCATCAAAAATAACAGATCACTATGTCTTTCTAATAAAACCGATATTCAACAGGTCTGGAGACGTAGGCATAATTTGCTAAACTCCGTTAACAATTGTGTGTTTGTATTCACTTTTGTTTTGTGTTTCTTTTCTTTTCTTTTGATCTGATTGCAGGAAAATTGTGTATTTTCCCAAAACCTCTTTTTACCTCAAGCCAATTTAGAAGTGGTTTGTCGAGAAATTAGCATATTTCCCTTAAAACTCGTATCAGAGCCAGGTTGGTAGCAATCCAAAGGAGGTCAGATTTGAGTGAGAGCAATGGCTACAGACGAAGGAAAGGCGAGACTCGAGATGGTGTAGATTTTGGGTTCAGGAAGATGCAGATTAACGATTATCTGTACGAGAAAAAGCTTTATCAACCCCTTTCAGAAAAGAAACTAGAGAGCATGAAAGATGAAGAATGCACCCTTCTTGACAGACAAGCTCTTGGAGTCATCCGATTGACGCGATCCCGCAATGTTGCTTTTAACATCGTAAAGGAAACGACCACGACGGGTCTTATGAAGGCTCTCTCCAGTATGTATGAGAAGCCATCAGCGTCTAACAAAGCTCACTTGATGAGGCGTTTATTCAATTTTTGAATGACAGAAGGCGCGTCGGTAGCTCAACACCTCAATGAACTCAATACAATCACAAAGTTGAGTTCAGTTGAAATTGATTTTGATGATAAAATACGAGCACTGATACTGTTGTCTTCACTACCAGATAGTTGGAATGATACTGTCACGGCTGTGAGTAGCTCGTCAGGAAGCAATAAGTTGAAATTTGATGATGTTCATGACCTAGTTCTCAGTGAAGAGATTCGAAAGAGAGAGTCAGGTGAGTCATCAATCTCCTTAGTCTTACATACGGAGTCGAGAGGAAGAAATTCAACCAGAGGATATGAATGTGGTAAATCAAACTACCGAGACAAATCAAAAGACTGGAGGTCCAAGTCTAGGAATCCTAAAAATTTCCAAGGGTTGAGAAACATCGAATGTTGGAATTGTGGGAAGACCGGGTACTATAAATTTCAGTTTAAGAGAGAACCAAAGGACCAAGAGAAGAAGACAGGGGCAAATATCACTTCAGAAGGTGACGATGCGTCAATATGCTCCTTAGAAAGCAGGGAAAAGTCTTGGGTGTTAGACATTTTAGCATCGTTTCACGCGACTTCGAAGAAAGAATTCTTCGAGAGGTGTGTCCATGGTAACCGTGGAAAAGTATATCTTGGTGATGATCAACCTTGTGATATTATTGGTAAAAGTATTGTGCAGATTAAGTTGAATAGGTCTGTATGGGAACTGAAATATGTCAGTAGGGTAGTTCGCTAACAAAGGATACAATACGATATTCCATGGTGATAATTGGAATATTTCAAAGGGAGCAATGACGGTTGCTCGCGGAAACAAGAATGGTATTATTTACAAGACAACAGAGATGAGCTGTTCAATTGCAATATCAGCAGGAAACGAAAATCTAAATGTTTGGCACCAGAGGTTTGGCTACATGAGTGTGAAGGGTATGAAAATTATGTACTCGAATGGGAAGCTTCCAGGTCTTAAGTCAGTCGATATAGACATGTGCGAAGATTGCATACTTGGAAAACAAAAAAGGGTCAGTTTTCAGACGAGTGGCAGAACCCCAAAGAAAGAAAGGCTGGAGCTTGTTCACTCTAACGTTTGGGGGCCAACAACTGTTTCATCTATAGGAGGGAAACACTATTTCGTGAACTTTATTGATGATCATTCTCGAAAGGTATGAGTTTATTTTCTAAAGCATATATATGAAGTGTTTGATGTTTTAAGAGATGGAAATCTATGGTTGAGAATGAGACAGGTCTGAAGATTAAAAAGTTGAGAACCGATAATGGTGGTGAATATGAGGACACAAAATTTAAGAAGTTTTGCTATGAGCATAGGATCATGATGGAGAGAACCGTGCCAGCTACGCCTCAACACAATGGTATTTCCGAACGTATGAACAGAATGTTGACAGAAAGAGCTAGAAGCATTAGTATATAGTTTGGTTTACCAAAGCAGTTCTGGGCAGAATCGATCAACACATCGGCTTACCTGGTTAACCGAGGCCTATCGGTTCCCTTAGAACATAGAATACCCGAGGAGGTATGGAGTGGTAAGGATATAAAATTATCACATCTAAGAGTTTTTGGTTGTACAGTATATGTTTATATAAGTGATCAAGGCAGGAACAAGCTTGATCCGAAATCGAAAAAATGTTTCCTGATCGGATATGGTGAAGATGAGTTCGGTTATCGTGTTTGAGATGAGGAAAACATGAAGATGATACGAAGCAGAGATGTGATCTTCAATGAAACATTGATGTACAAGGACAGACATAAAACTAAAGAAAATGACTAAAAGCCGTATGAATCAGTATTTGCAGATATCGAGGGAGTCTCAGGTCTATCAGATTAACCCCTCAGCAAGGAGAGTCCATTGAACAGACCGATCGACAACAATCCGACACCCTACAGCCGACCGAGGTAGTTCCTGTTTTGAGAAAATCTTCCCAACCCCATGTTCCCAACAGGAGATACTTAAACTATTTGTTACTTACCTATGGAGGGAAACCTGAATGCTATGATGAAGCTTGTCAGACCAGTGATGCTAGCAACTGGGAGCTTGCTATAAAAAATGAGATGAAGTCTTTAATCTCAAATGATACATGGGAACTAGCTGAGTTACCAACGGGTAAGAAGGCATTTCATAACAAATGGGTGTGTCGGGTGAAAGATGAGCATGATGGCTCTAAGAGATACAAAACCCGACTAGTTGTCAAAGGGTTCCAGCAAAAGGAAAGAATTGATTACAACGATATTTTTGCTCCAGTTGTGAAGCTCAATACTATTAGAACAGTGTTGAGTATGTTGCCATTTAAGACCTTTATCTTGAACCATTAGATGTGAAGACTGCATTTCTTCACCGGGACTTGGATGAGGAGATATACATGTATCAACCAGAAGGTTTCTTAAAAGAAAGGAAATAAAACATGGTATGCGGACTCAATAAAAGTTTGTATGGTCTAAAACAAGCTCCAAGACAGTGGTACAAGAAATTTGACGATTTTATGCACAAAGAGAGTTTTCATAAGTGTAATGCGGACCACTGTTCTTATTTTAAAAGATGTAAGTCCAGTTATATCATTTTGCTACTCTATGTTGATGATATATTAATAGCCGGTTCAGATATGGATGATATTTAAAGATTGAAGCAACAATTGTCAAAAGAATTTGACATGAAAGAATGGGTCCGGCAAAGAAGATTCTTCGAATGCAAATCACAGGAGATAAGCATAGAAATTTTTTGCAGTTATCTGAGTTAGAGTACATCAATCGCATTTTTTTTGAAGAGATTTAACATGTGTGATGCCAAGCCAGTTAGTATACCATTGGAAGGTCAATTTCGTTTATCCAAGGATCAATCCCCTAAGACGGATGAAGAAAAAGACTTCATGGCTAAAGTTCCTTATGCCTCAGCTATTGGAAGTTTGATGTATGCAATGGTCTGTACGAGACCAGACATTAGTCATGCAGTGGTAGTTGTGAGTAGGTTTATGTTAAACCCAGGGAAACTTCATTGGGAAGGTGTCAATTGGATTTTGAGGTACCAACTGGGTACTACAGAAAAGTGTTTGTACTTTGGTAAGGGTGAGTTAAAGGTAAAAGGTTACGTAGATGCATATTTTGGAGGTGAAGTTGATCACCAGAAAAGCACCATTGATTATATATTTATTGTCGGAACTTCAACTGTTAGTTGGATGTCAAAGTTACAGAAAATTGTCACTCTATCAACTACATAAGTTGAGTATGTAGCAGTGACTGAAGCCAGTAAAGAGATGATATGGATTCAAGGTTTGTTAACCGAGTTGGTATTCAAACAGAAGAACAACATTCTGCATAGTGATAGTCAAAGTGCAATTCAATTGGCGAAGAATTCAACATTTTATTCGAGAACCAAGCACATCAGTCTTTGCTATCATTTCATTAGATCTTTATTGGAAGATTAGGTGCTAATACTGGAAAATATCTAAGGAAGCAAGAATCCAGCTAATATGTTAACAAATATAGTAACCATAAAAAACTGAAGTTGTGTTCAGCTTCAGTTGGTCTGCAAGAGTAACAAAACCAGAAAGATCTGCTGCATAGATCAAGGTGTGAAGACAGGTTGAAACCAGTCTTGAAGTGGGAGATTGTTATTTTGACATAATAGTCCAACTGTATTCAACATTCATGTTATTAGATAGAAGAGATGCTAGATGAAAAGACGGTGAAGATGATGCAAGTGTTAAACACATTAAAGAGAGCTGAAGTAAATTGAAAAGACATTGTAATTTAGTGGGTCATGAATTACACATTGACGACTGTATTTTTTTCCATTTGTTTAAGTGTTACAGTCTCTATGAAACCAATAGCTAGGGATTTTTGGTCTATGCATCAAAAATGGCAGAATCACTGTGTCTTTCTAATAAAATCGATCTGCAACAAGTCCGAAGACGTAGGCATAATTTCCTGAACTCCGTTAAAAATTGTGTGTTTGATTTTACTTTTGTTTTGTGTTTCTTTTGTTTTCTTTTAATCTAATTACAGGAAAATTGTGTAATTTCCCAAAACCCATATTTACCTCAAGCCAATTCAGAAGTGATTTGCCGGGAAATTAGCATATTTCCCTTACAACAACATCACCTAAACTCTTCAAATATAACAATTTCACACCACAACCAGACCCAAACGCTCGCAATGATCAGCTTTTCGTGCACATCATTGCAAACCTGACCGAATAAATATGTCAGGTAGAAGAGCTTAGTCCCACATGTCGTCTGGTTCGCTCATTTCCCTCTAGCTAAAGCTTGGCCAATTTTGACCGAAATGGTCTCTCCTTCTCTATCACAATCATAAGGTGTTTCAAGCTAAACCTTATCAACCCTTAAGCAAATGAAGACCTCGGCTACCTACCCTTTCTACCATCCTAGATATCTTAAATCAAAATTTATCCACAAACCTGTTAGTGTAAAAGACGTAACTTTGATAAGAAAATTGTGATGGGCAAATCAATAAATGAGAGAGAAAGTATGTATCAAAAATCAAAATCAAAAGAGAAAGAGAAATTCTATTTAAATGGAGGAAAATATTATAAGAAGACTCGCACTAAAGAAGATAAAAAGAATTTGTTTGATGTGTATGGTCTTGTATATAGTAAGTGGAAGCTGAGCTCCAATATTTATATGACCATAGTAAAAACAAGATATGGATGGATATAAACCCCACCACAAACCAACACGCAACCTAAACAGTCTTTTACCTTCTACGATAAATATATTTTTACACACCACCTCAGTTAAAAACAAAATTATTATTTAATTGCTTCAAGGATATGTTTTTTCCATGGACTTTTTTAACTGGGTTGATCCTTATAATTGGATCAATTTTATGATCTAACACAACTATCTGAACAATATTAATATTCCTCATTGTTCAAGTGGGCTGAGAAAGTAATTTTTGTTTCCTTATTGCATATTGGAGCAACCCCATTTTCCTTCTATTTGGACATTGAACAAGTTTCTATCACTCGCAACTCTAATTAAACATTCTTATTGTTAAACAAAATTTTATTTTCTTTATCAAGTAACTGACCAACACTTAAGACACTTTGATCAATTTTAAGTACAAATAAAACATCTAAAATAAACGTTGTACCTTCACATATTATAGTTGTTGTACATTTTCCCTTGACTTCTAAGTGTTCACCATTTCAGATCTCCAGTCTCTTGACTTTGGTATTTTTTAATTCCTCAAATATCTCATTTTCATATGTCATATGATTTGTGAACTTGTTGTTAATTAACCAGTGTCACTTAATTCTCTGTCTAAGAAATAAGTGACCACGAACAATTGATATTGTTTTTCTTGATCAGCTACTCGTGCATCTACTTCTTGCATCTGACATTTGACTTTGCAGATTACAGCTTCATGTCGAGGTTGATTGCATTTGGAGTGGCTTCAAATCTCCTCAAACACTTGTATGGTGGATGACATTTCCTCGCACAATGGCGCCAAGGTGGGTAGGATTATTTGGTACCTCATTATTTTATTTTTATTATGATTGTCACATAAATCTTCACTCGTCCATTAATTTTTAAACAAATTCATCTTTCTATAACTGTTGTTGCCGTGACGCTTTACAGGTAAGGCACATTTAATTTCCTCTTCTTGCCTCGTAGACATTTTTTGCTTTCATGCTTGTAAAGAATTTAAGAGTTTTGTAAAAGAGATATATGATAGGTCTTTGATGTTTTCCAGAGTAATAATGGTGGCTTCAAACTTATCTCGAATAATGACCAATATCTTTTCAATAATCATAAAGTCTTTTAACTCAGACTCAAGCAATCTCACCTCTAAGTAAGTCTCCATGCAAAATGTCCATATTTTATAATTATCTTCATGGAATACTCGTGGTACAGCCATTGAAAATTCTCTTTTTATTTTGACCTCACAAATCTCTTAAAAAGAGATATTTGGTACCAATTTGTTAGTCTAAAAGACAGACATGTGATAAGAAAAATGTAATGGACATAAAAATAAATGAAAGAGAGAGAATGGAATAAAGTTTTTTTATTGGAAAATCAAAAGATAAATTCTATTTAAATGGAAAAATATTACAAGACGACTCACACTAGAGGAGATAAAATATTTCTTTGTTTGGTGTGTATGGTATAGTGTATAATAAGTGGTGGGTGAGCTCTGTTATATATAAAACCAAAGTGGAGATAAAGATCCACATTTATGATTTATGGATGGATACTACCTCCATACAAAATATATTTGTACACGCAACCTCCATACAAAATAAATTGTTATTTAGTTGCTTCAAAAATATATTTTCTTCATGGACCTTCTTAAGTGGAATGGTCCTATAATTAGATCAAGTTTATGATCTAACATAACTATCTAAATAATCATAATAAAACCTACAAAATGAGATATCGAACACCATCGTCATGAATTAAATGTTTTTGGATGACAGTAATGTGCTTTATTTATTATATGTTACACATCATTGATTTTTCTCATTATTGTATAATAACTAGACCATTTACTCCTAATATCAAGGGTAAAGGTACATAAACAAGAAAGATTATCCAATTAAAATATCATTTATCCGTATATTTTCTTAAGTACTTTTATCAGTGACATCATATCTATAATGAGATATTCTTTCATTATTTTTTCTATTTATATAAAGACCACATAAATCTGCATATCTCAAAAATCAAACATAGTCATAAATTATGAAGTGTACAAGCTGAAAAATAACTATTTTCACCGGATCATCATCAAAGTTTAAAAAATAACATTTTTGTCGTTGTAATTTTGTTTGGATTGATGTTAATAGTTCCAGAAATATCCAAGGTGAATACATCTCTCAAATGTTTTTGGTACAAATTCTACATAGATAAAAACTGGAGGTAGAGAGAGAATAGTATAATAATTTATCTCCCTTCCCAAAAAAACAATGTTGCTTTAATGTTATTTCATCTCTTTATTCTAATAATGTCACACATACATATTTATTATTATAGGATATGTCCTCAATATTACATATTTTTACTATTTTATATTATAAAATTTATATTAAATCAAACTCATTTAATATTCAACCGATCCGGACCCACTCCGGACAAATCACACCCTCATCATATGCAATTTTTAAATTATAATTGTTTTTTTAATTTTTATCAAATATTTAAAAACTAAAATAAGATACAATAGTAGTAATAAATTAAATTTATAAATGGTTGGAAAAAAATCTAAATCTAAAACATGGTCGCATATATTGTTTGGTTGTTGAAGTTTAAAGTAAGAGTGAATTACCTATACATATCTATCCAAGTTTTTCATTACCACCAAATACCTAAAATTGATAAAATACAAATAGACACATGGACAAGCAGAAAAAGCATAAGTAATGCTCTTATTTTTCTTTTTCTTTGAACCAAACCTTATTTTTCCTACTTTTTATTTAAAAAAAAGTACGTATCGGTTTTGTTTTTTAAAAATAAACAAAACTAGATCCATATATGATATTTTTTTTATTTTTTTTTAAATGTGTTTTGTGAGAGCTAGTAACCCTGGTCTCGCATCTTTATCATCAAGTAGTACATGTCTCGCTTCTTTCCACTTCATTATGTTTGGTCTCACATCTATCATGAATTTTCTCGTATGATTTAATAATGCATGGTTTGGTCTCATATCTTTATCATCAAGTAGTACATATCTCACATATCGCTACTTCAGCATGTCTAATCTCGCATCCCTCCACTTCATTATGTTGGGTCTCGCATTTATCCAATTCATCATGTCCGGTCTCACATATTTTCACTTTATCGTGCCTGGTCTCTCATTTCTCCACTTTATCATGTATGATCTCATGTATCCACTTCAACACGTCTGGTGTCGCATCTCTCCATTATATCATGCATGGTCTTGCATTTTTCTATTACATCATGCGAGACTATGGTAAAATGAATTAAAAGATACAAGTTAAGGGGGTCTCGTAAACAAAATTAAAAAAATACCATCTATAGATGTAGGTTTTTTCGTTTTAAAAAACAAAGACAATAATATTTTTTAGATTTTTTTTCGACTACAGTTTGAAAAATACAAACTTTTAAAAATAAAAATAAAAGTAAGAAAGATAAGCTTTGGTTCAAAGAAGAAAAAAATGGTTATGTGGTTAGTGATGAAGCATGAGTGTTTGAGGTGTTATGAGAAAATTGGGTATAGAGCTAAAGTTAAGTAGAAAAAATGAATATTAGATATGTAATAGTGATACTTGATGTACTAAATAAAAGTTAAAATTATTGTTTGGTACTTTTGCTTAGAGATCTCTTAAATTAATAATATGGACCGCACAATGGTCGTTGACAAAATGTCTCGTTACGAATTTCACCTATAAGAATTTATAAATATTAAGCTTTTTTTATTAATTATGGATAACACCAACAAAAAAACATTCTTTTTTTAAACCGGAGGTGCACAATTCGTAATAGTAGAAAAATAAAAAATTTATGTCATGCAACAAGATTGACGATATGTTTGAACTTCGATGCAATATTTGTTCCAAGTGAATTTATTGTCATCCAATATGAGGATGATTCTCATGACTATTTAAAATATTATGGAGAATTTTTTTTGGATAGAGATCTACGTTTTTTTGGAACTGTCATTCAGAAATGAAAAAAATGTTTTCAATGCTATAGTTGAATGTGGAACACATCTATTGTTCAAAAAAACGTTTTTATACTCTTTTTCTAGCTATTTAGTTCCTTATCCTTTTAAATGATCTATTTATTTTTATTTTTTAAATTATACATATTATCTTAAAAATTGTCTTCAAAACAAAAAATTAATAGAGAAAAATAGCAGAATGACTATGAAATTTGGATAGCCAATAACTAAATCCTAGGTTAGCTCTACAACACAATAACTGCTGATATTGTAGTCTAACATATGCAAGAAGAAACATCAAAGGCCATATGAGATGCATGCACTAGACTGTCAGGATCTCGCACTAAGAGCTAAAATAACATTTTTCAAGTCTGAGGTTAAAGAACCAGAAATAACTCCTTATCAATGGAAGACTACTTGAACAAGATAAAATTTATAGCAAAATAACCCAAACCTAGCAGACAGTCTAGTTAAGCTGGACGATCTAGTGACTCAAGTCCTAACAGGTCTGGATTCAGGCTATACTCCCACCATCATAAATCTTACTAAAAAGGAGTTCCTAAATTAGCTTCACTTTTAACTTTTAAACTGCTCTCCTAATCTTTGATAGCAGACTTGAGTAGCTGAGTAATGTCATTGATGCTATGTCTAACCTAATTCTAGCCTCAACTAACTATGTAAGCAAAAAAGCCAGAGAACAAAAATCAAAATAAAACAGCAACAAGAGGACATCATAATAATTTCAGAAGTACCGAACTTACTCACCCTAAAAAGCCAACTTATGGTTTTCAACAACGCTCAACAACGCTCTATATGACTTAAGGAATACACCTAGAGCCTGGTATGATAAGCTCATGGATACCTTACTTCATTTGAAGTTTTTCAACTCTAAATCAACTCGTCAATGTTTTACTACAACACTAATTCAACACTTATCATTGCTTTGGTCTGTATAGATGGCATTATTGTAACGTTGTAACAGGTAACAACACGACATATTTATAAACATTTATTCACAACATAAATGTTATGTTTGCATTAAACGTATTGAGGAACATACATATTTTCATGGGTATAGAAGTTCATAGAGACAGTACGGTTCTATCTTACCCAAACCAAATATATAAATGAATTAATGATTCGTAAATGATTATCTCATGCCAGATCCACCACATTGGTTATTCGCTTCCTCCTTCAATCCACTATGGCACTCTATGTGAAAATCCTACAAGATATAGTACATTAGGTTCCTAATAGTATCTCATACACACCAGACTAAATATCGCTTTCACAGTCAACCGACTAAGCTAATTTCAACAAAATTTTACTATGACCCACTGGCAATATGTAAAACGAGTATTGAGGTACTTATCTGGGTCTCGAAGACACGGTGCTCACATCAAACCTAGTCTTTACTTAAATCTCACTAAATTTTTATATCCCGATTGGCTAGCTCCCATGACGATAGAAGATCATTAGGTGGATCGTTATTTTTGGAGATTTTCTGATAAGCTGGTCTTTCAAGAAACAATAGGTGGTAGTCCGCTCGAGAACTGAATTTGAGTACCGAGTCTTGGCTCAACTTTCTTTTATACTAATTTGGCTTAGGTCTTTCTTCAACAAACACAATTTTCACCAGCATCCCATGTGGCGTGGAGCTAGCTCTTTAGTGTCAAAATTGGTATTTCACACTTGAACTAAGCACATCGAGATTTACCTCCACTTCATTCGAGATCAAGTTTTAGCAGGCTCTTTGATGGTCTAATTCGTGTTTTCTCACCACGAGATTGCAAATACCTTAACTCAACATCTAGCTCGCTCTTGGTTCGTCTTCCTCCAAGATAAAGCCGCCATGTTTGAAAGGGATATTAAGAGAACTCCAACCGAGCGGAAAGCTTCGATCGCGCGAAACAAGCATAAGAAAAAAAAGGCAGCCTCGCGTTTTGAAAAGAGGAAATCTAGAATTACTGAAGAGTACAACAAGTCTTCAACTAATGAAAGTACCTACTCTCAATCTAAAAAACAGTGTTTTAACTACCAGACCATTCAGTAAAAGAAGGAGCGGACTCTCACACCAACTCAAGCCCAAATCACACAAACCATCCCAAAATTCCAAAATCAAAAGACCTACTCAATACAGTTCTGACAAATACTAAAACGGCTATAATAAGATAAAATAAGAGAAGATAAGATGGAATATTTTCTGTACTATATAAAAACAATCCTTTGACAACAGAAATTACAGATGTATCAATTGAAAGAGCGCCTCTCACATATTTATGGAACAAATATGTAATAATTCGTAAAAAAAATATTGAATTAAAATACAGATTTTATCAAAGACACTAAATTTTTCTCTTCAATTAGGACTCTGTTAATAGTATAGTACAGATGTGAGATGTCATAGTATTTGACATAAGTGATGACTTCAATCATTTGAAGTCTATGATAACACTATGGTATTTAGTTCGGAAGATATTTAGGTCTTATGAATGTAAAACACTTTAAAAGTTGTGAAAGGTGGTAGTAAACTAGAACGTCAGCTGAAGACAATGTGGTTCTCTCTCGTCTGTGGGCGAGTCCATTTGCCGTTAGAGTGAAGATGGCCTTAGCAGAAAAGGAAGTGGAATTCGAGTCCAAAAGCTCTTTGCTTCTAGAGATGAACCTTTTACACAAGAAGATCCCTGTCTTGATTCATTGAAGGCGTGCATATGCGAATCACTTATCATAGTTGAGTACGTCGACCAAGTTTGGAACCATAGATCTCCTCTTTGCCATCCGACCCTTACCAAAGAGCTAAATCCAGGTTCCGGGCTGATTTATCCAACACAAAGGCTACTTTTTTTTCTTGTTAATTATATCATGTGGTGTTTCTTATAAGTTGAAGGTTAAAATCTAACTTCGAATCTGAATGACCAAAACAATAGTATATTTGGAAGGGATAGATTTTAGCCTAGTTTATTTCGAGAATGATAAAAAGATTAAAACCAAACATGCAGGTGTACCCAAGTGCGCAAAAACTGTGGGCAGCAACAAAAGAAACTCAAGAGAGTGCAGCCAAAAAAACCGATAGATTTGTTGAAGCTTTACGAAGCAGAATTTGGGGGAAAAGATTATTACTTTGGGGGAGAGAGTTCGGTTTTGTGGATTGCTCTTCCCCCTTACTCCAGCTGGTTCGCATGGGAGATGCGTGCCGAATTCAGCATCGAGAATGAGTGTCCTAAGTTGATGGCCTGGGTTGAAAGAAACAACCCAGTGTCGTTCACCATATGCCTGATCACCATAAACTTTCCAGCGACGCCATGGACATAACAAGACCTTGGAGCGGTAAACACTAAATGGATAGTGCAGGGTCGCAGTAATACAAGTTTAGAAGTTCATATAAATAAATAAAAGCAACTGAATTATCACGGTTTGTTGAGCTAGGAATAGCAATAAAACTTCTCTAAATGCTTTTTATTCTTCTTACACTGGCTAGCTTTAATGTTGAAATTAGAACGACCTATACAACCAAATGTCCACAAAGACCATTTATTCTCTCTCTATGTCTCTGTCTGGTTCAAGCGGACCGAAGAAGATTCAAAACTGATTCCCTATCAGGCATGCTAGGAATGGCACCCTTCACTTGAACACAGAGCGAAGCTGCTGCAGCTGAAAACATATATGGATGAATGAAAAATGTTTTATTAATTATATGGAAACAGTAATGGAAAGGGAGGGGTTGTACCAGCAAATCTTAGGCATTCCTCTCTAGTCTTGCCTTCCACAAGAGCAACAGCAAAAGCTGCCGTAAATGTGTCACCAGCTCCAGTTGTATCAAGAATTTTTGCGGCTGATATAATTGGTTGCTCAAGTGTTGCTTCCCCTTCAAT
Organism: Limnanthes douglasii subsp. nivea; assembly: GCA_036936605.1. Classification (NCBI taxonomy): domain Eukaryota; kingdom Viridiplantae; phylum Streptophyta; class Magnoliopsida; order Brassicales; family Limnanthaceae; genus Limnanthes; species Limnanthes douglasii. Next base: position 98,124,825 of record JAUPFV010000001.1, read on the forward strand.
AAATAAAGCTGACCCTTTTCCACCTAGTTTCACTAGAACCTGCTTTACACCCTGAGAAATAACATTTTCTTATTAACCTGTATAATCTTGATGTACTATTCGAGTTGATATTTCAGTGTCAGCGGCATTAATTTCAGTTGGGTATGGCTAACAACAGAAGTTATAAATCAATACTACATAGCACAGCTGAACCGAAAACGTGATTAAGAGCATTGTCATCTGCTGACATCTTAGGACCAAGGTTAACTTTCCACTGCGAAAACATCAACCTTTCCCCAAAACTGCTATGGCTAGGATGAATTTTAATTACGCCAGTGGATAGGATAGAGTACATTTGAGTAACGAATAAGGCAGGGATGTAAAGAATAAATGTAATTTCTAAAACAAGGGGACTCACCATTTTATGGCACTTAGTTACGGCTTGGCTGATCTGTTCAATATTATCAGTTGGCATTCCTGTTAAACGACCTAATTCGGTTTCATTTGGACTCAAGATGTCGATTGAATTCAACAGCTCTTGCGGGATTGGTGCATCCATCCCGCCAACATCGAGAATGACCGGAACACCAGCACTCCTTGCAGCCTGGAGATATAACAGAGCCAAATCACACATAGTGATTACGCACAGAAATTAGCCAAACATTATTACAGCAACATAAAAATGAATGTCAATAGAGAACATCCAGTGGACTAAGGTGAATTCTATCAAAATTGAACATTTGTCTTCAATTTGTTACAAAGAACTACACCAACAAGATTTATAATCTGTTTCGCTATTAAGATATTCATCTGGTTATGTTCTTCTTTGTAATTGTACAGAGAAAACTAAGAGCATCATTCATGCATCCTCTTCTTGTGAACCTAGCAAGTAAACCTTCATTTTGACCCAAAGCTAAGATGGCAGGCAGCAAAAAAAAGAAAGATGCACTGAAGTACCACCCAAAGAAAATAAATCGAACTCTATAAGAAAACAATGAATAACGAAACTCAACTCCAGCACACTAAGAACAATCAAACCATATGAATTACAACATGAACAAATCCATTACCTTTGCAACCTGAAGGTTGACAGAATCAGGGATCTCCCTCTGCAGCAAAACAATGCCAGCATTCCTAACAACCTCTAGATCCTCATCGGCCAACTTCTCTGGCCACGATCTCATATTGGCACCACCAACTATGATAATCGAGTTCTGCCCATCAGATTGTAGCATCACAACAGCGTGCCCAGTAGGCACACCATCACCTACAGTCTTCACATAATCCAATTTCACACCACAACCCGACCCCAACGCCTCAGCGATCAGCTTCCCATGCGCGTCTTCGCCAACTTGACCGACGAAATACGTCGGGTACAAGAGCTTAGCACCACACGCCGCCTGATTCGCTCCTTTCCCTCCAGCTAAAGTTTGGCCGGTCTTGGCCGAGATGGTCTCTCCTTCTCTGGGTAATCTATCGATTTCAACGTAGATATCAGCATTTGCCGAACCAACGACGACGAGCGGTGATTCATCTCTGTTTAGAGATTGTGCTATAGGAGTTTGAGTGGTTTTGGATGGGTTGAACGAGAAGGAGAGAAATGGGTTTCGCTTGATCGATGGGTTTTGGTTGGTGAAAGGGTTGAATTGCGATGGGTTTGTGTTAATGATGTCGTTTGATTGATTTGATTTGGGAATTAGGGTTTTTGGGTACCAATTGTTTGATGATGAAAAAACGATTCCTTTCATTCCTGTATCTTCAAAACTCTGTTGATTCAAGGTGAGTAGACTTCCTCCTACTAAGTTTATATGAAGAACGGAGACTTTTTATGAAACTGAAATCAAATGCAAGTCAACCTTAAGCTTTAAAAGAAATTTTAAAAACCAATTTTGTTTTAGAAATGCAGAGTTTCATAAAAATCAATCCAATAATAGCTAGTTTTATATTAACAAAAAACTGGGAAAAAACATACTTGTTATTGTAAGTTTGATTGTCCTCCTCTTCTCCTTCTAACTTTGCTTAGAAATTTATTTTGCACTTACTGGATGAGGGTTGTCAGAGAATAAAAGTTTAAGATAATGTTTATGGACTATAGTTGTTGATTTTCTTTTATTAAGGTGATAAACTTGTACTAATTACTTAAAAATACACTATGGAAATGTTTCTAGGAAATTTACGATTAAAAGATAAGTAAAGATAGAAGGATATCAAAACGAGGAAAAGATAAAATTACATCTATTAAGATAGAATTAACTTGTGTGTAAAAGATTGGATTGGATGGGATTAGTTTTGGAGTTATTAGTTTAGTTGAATAAATTACATCTAATATTGGATTGGATTAGTTTTGGTGTTATTAGTATAGTTTTTTTTTTTAAACAAATAACAATCAATTACGAAATCAAAGAGTTTTACAAACTTAAGGGACTGAATTGAAAACTAAGACAAACATTAACCTAAGAGAGTAAAAGCACAGAGAAACCCTACAGGCAGATCATTAATAACTTTCCTAAATAGAAACCCTAAATCAGAGAGAGACGTCTTCCTCAAACACTCTCTGCGACAACACAAACCTTCTTCCTCAGCTTCAAAATTGAACTTTAGCAATCCCCACAAAATACCAACCTTCAAATCGACTGGTTCAAGGTATAATGGCTCTCATACTCTTCTGGGTTTTTTCACCAAAAAGGGTTTTCGGTCTCAGAGCAGAAGGTTTCGGTCACTGTAAGAAGATGGGTCTTAACATTGAGTTTGGTGGTAGCACGAGTCAAATCTCAACTCAAAGGTGTAAGTCTCCCATGATAGTAGAGAATTTTGGCATGCGTTAAGCCTCGGTTTCAGAAAACTTGAAAACTTTTAAGATACGTCTAGCGTGAAATCAGTCTCAAACTTTTTTTAATCGAAACCATTTGAAAGGAAGCCTAGAGTGAAAATCGACCACAATGCCGTCGGAAAATCCAGAATAGGGATTTCGAGGTCTCCCTCGTCGATTTGCTGCTGTCGATGGGTAAAATCATCTCTATTTTTTTTTTTCAGCTAACGATCTTCATCATTATCTGATAAAGATTTGTTATGTATTCACTTTCTAATAAGCAGAGAGTTGATTGAAGCCTTTTTTTACACTTTTGCTTCGAGAGTTGATTGAAAGCCTTTTGACACTTTTGCTTCGATTTGCTGATTTGATTTTCTTACTGATAATTGTGTTGAAATTGTTAGCAGAGGAAGCCATTGGAGAAACACTACCCTTAGGAGAAGTCTGTTGATTATTCTGGCTTGGAGAGATGTGAACATCTTCGATGTTTTGAAGGGAACTAATAAGCTCAAGATCTTTGTTGATGACAATTTCCAGATTGTTTGGATTAGTAGTTTTTGAAAATGGATCAGAGGCAGTAGTACTCTTGTAAACGAATGAAGACTTAGGGACTTGAGTTGTAGAGATGTTTTCTTGTAATGACATGGATTGATCTTGTGAATTATTAACAGTTCCTTGAATTAAATCTTGAGATTCCATCTTTTCTGCTTTCTTGCATATTTCCTTCTTCTGTCCCAGATGAAAACAATGAGAGCAATAATCTGGAGCATTTCTGTAACTTATTCCTATCCAACACCCTTCGTTGTCTCCAAACCCGATCCATATCTTTCTTTTAAGAATTTTTTATACGTCGATCTCCACCAAAGCATAAGAATTAGCTTTAATTTTATTATACTTGGGAACAGAGGTTTGGTAGACTTTACCAAGAGAGGATGTTATTTCCCTGACAATAGCTTCATTATAGAGGTACTCTGGCATATTTTCCAACCTTATCCACAACAATGCTACGGGGCATTCTTTGTTTTTGCCGATATCTGGAGACCATTTGATCACTCGCATCAGTTTCCCTTCCACATTCCAAGTGGGTTTTGTCCAGTTTTTGCTGATATCTTCATCCAAACTGAGCTCAATCAGAATTTGTCTAGAGTCGAGCGTAACATAAGAGTATTGCCCTCTGAATTTAAAGGAATCCATAAAACTTTGAAAGGCAACTCGTTTCGGAATACCATGACTAAATTTGCCGATCAAAGTGGTTGTTGATTGTTTGAGAAGGATTTCTTTCGTTTCTTTGGAAAATTAAACCACGTTATTTTTTTTTCAGAGGGAACCCGCAGCCGCTACTCAGAGTGCAATGAGTGCGCACAGGGTAAACCCTCAGTCTGACGCGATAGCTTGCAAACCAACGCCAGAAGGTAAACCACACAAGGTGACAGGCTCAGCCGAGAAAGCGTATGTAGAGGGACTCGAACTCGTGACCTTTTTTGTCATAAGAATGCCATACTCAACCAACTCGGCTACCCCCTTGGGGGCAATTGAACCACGTTATGATCTTCAGCAATCTTGATATATTCTGGTTTTGGAATGGTTTTGTCTTTAACAGAGGTCAGGGTATCCAAGTAAGATTTTGTGACTGAGGGAGTCACTTTCTTGTTTTCTTGTTGAATTGTAGGAAAATCTTCATTACTCTGAAGGTTGAACTCCATTGATTGGATGGGAAAAAGACTCTGATGGACATAGACAATCAAGGGGAGAAGAGGAAGGAAGCAAAAAAACTTTGAAGGAGAATCACGATAGGGGGATCAGAGAAGACGCCGGCAACGAGAAAGGCTCAAACTCTGTTCTTGACCTGATCTTCATTTTCCAATCGATAACCACACCATCAACTCTACAACGCTACTTTTCTTTTCATCCGATCAACCACAATCGCTTCCTACTTTCTACTTCTTCATTTCGACAACTGCCCAGTGAGTATTTTCGTTTCTTCTCCAGTGATTCTATCGACTTCTTCTTTATGATTACTTCACCGATTTCCTTTTCTTCTTCTTTGTTCTTGATTTGATGATTGCTTAGCAGTTTGGAAATCGGCCGAATTCATGGAAGGTGGAAGTTGGCAAAGCAACGATGTAAATTCATGTTATTAGTATAGTTGAATAAACTACATCTATATGGTTGTTAAATCTACATTTAGGTTAGTAAATGTGATTAGGATGAAACTTCGATCCAAAATTCGATATTTGTACCAAATTAATTTGGTTGGATTATTAAAAAGATTAAAATTAAAATAGGTGGTATTTTACTATTTTATCCCATATACGTTCGTATCCATTTTTACATGCTATATTATTTAAAATATTAATTTCGAATACATTAAAATAAACAAACATATAACACGAGAGATAAAATACAAAATTGAGTTTATATGTATAAATATTAATTATTATTTTTTTAAATGTGGTTGTAGTGGATTTAAAAATTCGGAAAACTCATGTAACATAAATTTTGGGTATATGAAATTTAAAATCCATCCCACAAAACAAAAATGATTGGTTGGGCGCAACAATCGAGGATGAAAAAATCGTTTATAGTTCGATTGATTACTTGGATATTTCGAATAATATAATCAATTGTATATTACACAACAAAAATATAAAAAAGAACAAAAAAGAAAATGACTCACACTTAAAGAAAAAATAATAATACCATATTTATATTATTTTTCCATTCTTTAAAAAAATTATCTTCAAATTTTGAAGAGCAAAATATGATTTTAGGTGTACAGTAATGGACTTTCGTCGCTTGTTAACCTTCTTAATCAACGTTTTCAATCCAAAATATTTTTTTAGTTTTCCTCGTGATTTCTGATGAATTAAGAAATAGCTCAAGGGTGATTTTGTGTTAGGCGAATATTTGGGGGACTAAACAATGAAAACTGAATCCTTCGTGAAAGTACCTTTTTAGAGAGAGAAAGTGAGAGCTAGACTAAGTAGAGAGAGAAAGTAATATTATATTAATCAATCAGGTTATCAACTCGTGTGAGGTCATTTTATAGTATAATAGCGGGCCACACACACTTTAATTCCTACTTATTACACATTTAGTCCCTATATTTTTTCACTTATTCACATAACTACTTATATTTGTACTTTTTACAATACTTCCCCAATAAAAACACTTCCTTACAATTTTTCTATATGTCTTTTATTCTCCCTCATCAGTAGCCCCCAGTCTTAGTAAAAAATATTTTTACTAGGACTGTAAAGACATCTTCGAACTTCTTCTTGTCCGTTTCAATTGTCCTCGAAAATGCTCATCTTCGAATATCTCTTACTCTTTAACTGTCCTCGAATAATACTTCTTCGAATACAAAATTCTTCTCTTCAAATATCATTTATCTGAAAAATACCTCTTCGAAAAAATGCCTCTTCGAATGCCTCTTCGAATATCCTCTTATTCTCCTGGGCAATACTGATCAGTAGCCACACAACCCTTGCAATGTCTTAGCAAGGCTTGAACCATGCCTCTCATCAATATTGTTCATCGAAATTAATCGTCTCATTATAATATAGCCTCCCATACTTGGCAAATAAATTGCAAGGATTGGACTCATCGAATTTTTCAGCATCAACTTGCATACCCCAATAAACAATCTCACGCCTTTTTCATAACGTCATTAGTCGTAATTCCTTGTCACCAAATCTTTTTAGAGATCTTATCCCCTTTCCCAATACTTTTCATTATTAGATTGCCTCTTCATCTTCTCCCTCGTTTTGTGAATCAATATAATTGTGCCTATATTACCCATAAAGCCCCTAGGCAAACAAAGGAAAATGTCCCTAGGCCTATCTTACCCTAAAAGCCCATATTCCTCTATAAATACTCACCTTCTTCATTTACACTCCAAACTTTTCTTTCTAAAATTTATAGAGATAGAAAGCTGGCTTATAAACCTCGTCGGATTCCAGAGTGGCTTTTAATCAGTAAAAAATTTCAAGAGAAAGTTGTTGCTGGTGAGTACGTTGAACCTCAACCTCGACCTTCTATCACCACTTTCTACGGTTCATGGCCTCCATCGAAAAACTCTCCTGCTATCATACCCCTCGAAATTTCTCACCAAAACCAACCTTCCGATCTCAGCCCCCTCGAACCCATGGGTAAAGACAGACACCATAAGCATTCTTCTGGTAAGAGGAAAAGGCACCACAAGGATAAAAAGAACTCGCAAGAGGGCAAGCGTGCCAAAGAAACTCCCTCGGAAACCCCAGATCCGAGTTTGGCTTTAGTAGTTGAAAATCCTCCTCTGAAAATCGACACTTCTGGATCAAGCCTTCCAGCCACCTCTTCGATAATGGGAAGTGAAAGCCCTCGATTCTCTCCATCAAGAACTAATATTACCGAAGACGATCTTCAAACAATGCGAAATAAATCTTTGGCAGATAAGGGGAAAACAATTGCCTCGGATAATCCTGAGCCATAAACTCTACCAATTTCTATTGCAGAGCAGAGCGAATCCAGAGGCCTACACTTGGCCTCTTCTAGTAAAATGTCCACCGTTCCCCTAACAATGTCCAAAGAACAGGCTCGTCGGATCGCCCCAAAATCTAATGGAGACATCACTCTTCCCTTAGAACTTGATGTCATTGCGGGCAACAACATTCGAGGAATCGAAAACAAGCATATGGTTGCACTTCACAACATTTCCTATAAATACTTTTCGCCTTCGGAAGAGACCATGTTGAGGACCCGATGGTGCATCCCCTCGTACATCAACATTAGATTCCCCTCGGAAGGTGAGACTCCTTTATCAGTTAGGGATAATGAATTAGTTGTTTATACGGAAATCATGAACTGGGGGTTAAGGTATCCCTAGATCCATTTTTTATTGAATACTTTGCCAAAATCGACCTCTGCCCTTCACAAGTTGGTCCAAACATGTAGTTCACACTCATGGCATGTATCATGGCTTCGAGGATTTCGGGCAACGAATTTTCCTTGGAAGAGCTCATCGGATTATCTAGCCTAGCAAAGAATCTGTTTTTCCCATTTTATTCATTAACTTTTGGTCAATGACAAAAAGTATTGAAAGACTTGCTGGAAGCTGACAAGAAGTGGAGGCAACAATTTGTCTACTTCTCTGGTCATTGGGAGACAGGATCTGAATCAACTACTTCGAATCCACACAAGCTATCTCTCTTGTGGACCAACAAATGTAAGTCTATTAACTTCTTCTTTTACCTTTTCTCGGATAATGATGTACTAACTTAAATTCTTTGTAGCTATGACCGGAGTTTCAAAACCATACTCAGACTATGTTGAGAGTGCCACCACCATCTTCACCAAACTCAGCGAGTGGGCCAAAGAAAATTGGGACAACAAATTCCATCTGTGCTTTTTGAATAACAACTTGGCCAAAAGTCGACTCTAGAGATTGAATCCTCTTGGCCGGTTGAACCTGAAAGAACTAATGACCCCTCCCTCTCAACAAGAAATCCTTGATCGAGTGAACAAAAAGATATAGTCATCTATCTTCCGAAGTGCTCTCGTGCCAAAAGTCACCTTGATGACTCCGATGAGGAAGTGTCCACAAAAAACATTCAGTCAGACTCTGAAGGATTAGCTGCTAATCAGGAACCACCCTCTTCGGCAAACATTATTGCACCCATTACGATTTCCCTTCCGAAGAAATCTGTCCGCCCCAGCAAGAAAAAAGATGTCAAGACAAAATAAACCAAGAAAAAGGTTGTTTTGGAACCCATCTAAGAAATATCCGAGGACGCTAAAACACAAGATGATGTCGAGGAAATTTCCCAAGGTATTAGAACCCAAGATGTGTCGATTGATCCTGAAAAAAAAAGGCTAGAGAAAATTCAAGTCAGACACCCAACTCTCCTCTTACTCATGCTTCAAGTCCCTCTCCAATTGAGAATTATCCTATATTACCACCGCTTCCAATTCCCCTAAGTGATCCTCCTCAAAATATTGACCTCAATATTTTAACTGGCGAGTCTTCGGATTTTGACCCCGCAGCAATAGGCTCCCCTTCCAGCTCCTTCGAGATTCCTCAGCATGATGAATTTTCGCTAAGTGTTCGCAACCTACTACATGCTTCTGTCAACATGGGAAGAAGAATGCAACATCTGGAAGACCGAAAAAACCACTATAAGTTCAAGGTTTCCCTTGCTTCCTTTCAACTTGAAGAGGCAAAAAAACAACACTCTAATTTAGAGAGTCAGACGGATGCTATTTTTGAAAGACTGTCCGCTTCTGAAAGTTACGTCCTTATGCTCGAAAAATACTGCCAGGAAGAGAAAGATATCTACCAAAACAAGACGGGGGCTCAAGAGACACTTCTGACAGAACTCAAGAAAGCTCACCAAATTGCATGCAAGGGATTTAAGAATTGTCTTGCTGATTACGAGGTTGTTATGGAGGACAGGAAAAACTTAGTCAAGAGAATTGAATATTTCCCTAAACAAGTTGAGGCTGAGAATGAAAAAGATGTGAATGCTTATGTGGCCAAGTGTGTGGACAATCTCAACACTCGAGATGCTACCACCCGAGCAGGTTTGATCACCCAAATTCATGCAGAATACCTTGAGTATGACTTAGGAAGTTTTTGGAAGCTCGTCTCCCCCGACCTTCGTCCTCCTAACATTGTTGTTAGTGATAGTGAGTCCTCAGAGTCCGAGGATAGCGGCTCTTCGGAACATTCTGACTAGATAGATTTGTAATAGTGATGTCAACATGGTTGGGCAAGTTATATATAAGTCCTTGTAAGCATTTTTTGTAATAGTTGCTTCATTTTCCGAAGGACCTCTTCCTCAAATTTTATAGCATGCCACTTTTGAAATGCCAGTTTTACAACTTTGTAACTTCACACTTTTGATGTGAAAAAATAATTGTATGGCAACTTGCGTTGAATAGTTATTTTATGCCACTTCTGATCATAATAATCGTTGGATGCTGCACTAAGGCAAGCTTATATAATGTCATAATTATTAATCTTAATAGCTCAACCACAACTGTTATCTCAGAAAGAATAATTCGAGGCAAAAAATGCAATTGTATTGATCAGCTCATAATAACACCTCGTTAAAATCATCTCGTGCCTAACAGGGTAGGAAAGAGTATGCCCTTCCTATTTTTGTAAACCTAAAAATACACACAAAAGATAATCGTTACATGCTAATTTATTCCTCATTCCACGTACAATTTTAAATGTTCGATTTTCCATGGATGCTTAAGATATCTCCCTTCCTTATCTTTTGATCTATACGTGCCCTGCTTTATCTTCTCCGTGGCTTCATAAGGGCCCTCCCAATTTGGCTCCAGCTTTCCAAGACTTTTCTCTTTGGTGTGCATAAAAACTTTTCTTAACACTTTGTCCCCCACCTTGAAATCTCTTTGCTTTACTCTCAAAGCATACCTACTCCTCATCAACGTTTGATAATGCAAGGACTTTAATTGCGCTCTTCGTATTTTTTCTTCCACCAATTTTAATTCTAGGGATCTGCTTTGATCGTTCAAATCTTCTGTATAAGTTGCCACATGGTACGATGGGAAACCAATTTCTGAAGGGACAACCGCATCCATACCATACAGTAAGGCAAATGGAGATGTAGTAGTGGAAGTTCGAGGCGTCGTTCTATAGGCCCACAATACTTCTTGTAAATAATCGGGTCATTTCCCAACCTTACCTTCCCAATTCTTTTTTAATCCATCCAAAATTGTTCGATTGGTCACTTCCACCTGACCATTGGCCTGGGGATGGAACGGGGCAGAAAAACATTATTGTATGCCCCTGGAACGGCAAAAGCTTTTAAACTCCTTGTTATCGAATTGAGACCCATTATCCATTGTGATTTTTATCGGCACCCCAAAACGACAACAAATATTCGAGACAATGAACTGGATAACATCTTTTGCTTTTGTTCCCGCTAGAGGTTCTGCTTTCACCCATTTGGAAAAATAATCCACGGATACTATTATCGTTTGCCTTCCACCAGACGCCATTGGTAGGGGCCCAACTAGGTCAACGCCCTACCTATCAAATGGCACTGCTTCTGAAATACTCTCTAAGGACACCCCTGACTTGTGTATTATGTTGGCATATCGCTGACACGTATCACACCGCTTTACCAAATCTTTCGCATCAGAAGAAATGGTGGCCAATAATAACCAGCCAAAAACACCCGTCGAATTAACGCTTTATACCCACAATGGGCCGATCATTCCCTGTCGTGCAGTTTTGATAGGACAAACTGCGACTCGTCATTAGCCAAACATCTAAGTAATGGTCTGCTCAGGGATTTCTTATATATGACTCCTCCTAAAAGAATGTAACCATAAGACTTAAACCTGACCCTCCTAGCCTCAGACTTCTCTAGGGGTAAACTATTGTTTTCCAAGAAGTTTACGATTTCTGACCTCCAATCGTTTGTGGTCACATTGCTTACTTCCTCCAAATTCATTGAAAGATCTGTACCGCCTGTAACCAAAGGATGCTCCTGAATTAGGACCCATGGATGACCTTCCAATCGTGAAGCTGCTGCTAATGAATCAGGGATAACATTTGTCTCCCTTCGAACATGCTCATACTGAACCTCATCAAATTCGGAAGCCAAGTCCTTCAACACTTTCAAGTACTTGACCAACTTATATTTTCTCGCCTCGGACTCTCCCAAAGCTTGATTTATCACCAAATGTGAATCACTAATCAATTTAACCTTTCTGGCTCCACATATTTGAGCCAATCATAATCCGGTCAATGCTGCCTCATACTCTGCCTCATTATTAGTTGCCTTAAAACCGAATCGAATAGCCTGAAACATGGCTATCCCCTCCGGGGAAATTAATTAGACTCCTGCACCTTCCAGAATTATTCGACCCCCCATCCGTTCGAACCAACCATTTGGTCTTACCTGAGTGGTCAACAATCTTCATGTCGTCCCTCTCTGAGTGGAATTCGACCAAGAAATCAGCCAAAACCTGAGATTTTATTGCCGTCCGAGACTCGAATGTTATGTTGAAATCTCCCAGTTCAACTGACCATTTTGTCATCCTCCCAGATATATCCGGCCTCTATAACAAACCTTTTAAGGGGAATGTTGTTCAAACCACAATAGGGTGGGCTTGGAAATATGGCCTCATTTTCCGGGCAGCTGTTACCAATGCTAAAACTAACTTTTCCAACTTAAGATATTGTTTCAGCATCTAACAAACTTTTGCTGACATAATAAATTGGTTTCAACATATCAACCTCTTCCCGGAGTAAAACGACACTGACTGCACAATCTGATACTGACACATAAACGATTAACTTCTCTCCCACCAAAGGTTTGGAAAGTATCTCCGGGGACATCCAATATTCTTGAATCTGGCAAAAAACGGCTGAACATTCCTCGGTCCAACTAAACTGCCTCGCATTTCTTAATACCTTAAAGAAAGGCGCACATTTATCTGATGAACGAGAAATAAACCTATTCAATGCTGCCAATCTCCCTGTCAGAATCTGGACTTCCTTGATATTCTGAGGTGGCGTCATAGTTGTCAAAGCCTTAATCTATTCTGTATTAGCTTCTATGCCCCTTTCACTTATCATGTAGCCAAGGAACTTCCCCGATCGTACCCCAAAAATGCACTTTTCTGGATTTAATTTCAAATTGACTTTACTCAGATTGTTAAAATTTTCCTCCAAGTCAGAGAAATGATCTTCGTCCTGCAAACTTTTTACCAGCATATTATCGATGTAAGCTTTTACATTCTTGCCAATTTTCCCCTCAAAGGTTTTGTTGACCAAACACTGATAAGTTGCCCCTGCATTTTTCAGGACAAATGGCATGACCTTATAACAATATAATCCTCTCCCGGTGATAAACGATGTGCTTTCTTCATCTTTTGCATCTAACCTGATTTGATTATATCCTGAATAAGCATCCATGTAAGACAATAATCGATTACCCAAAGTAGAGTCTGTAACTGATCAATTCGGGGCACCGGAAAAGGATCCTTGGGACAAGCTTTATTCAGGTCCGTGAAATCCACGCACATCCTCCACTTTCCATGTTTTTTCCTGACCAAGACTGGATTCGAGGCCTATACAGGGTACTGCGACTCTCGAATGTGGCCTATGCTCAATAACCGTTCCACTTCCGAGGGAATAACTGCAGACTTTTCCTGAGAAACCGGCCTCCTTTTCTGGACAATAGGTCGATCATCATGCCGTACTGCAAGTTTCTGACATATTATATTTGGTGGTACTCCCGTAACATCTTGTGCACACCAAGCAAACATATTTAACTTCGTTGCCAAAAACGCAATCAATTTTTCTCTAAACTCAAAAGAAAGTTTTACTCCAATCTTCAAAAAATTTCTCCCTTCAAACTTATGCTCCTCGTGATCTTCCTCCGGAACCAGAAATCCGAGGAAGATCACGAAGAATTTCCGAGGAAGTCCCTTTTTATTGTTATGACTTTTCTGATACTTCTCCCTTAACTCATTTCGAGGATAGAGCTATCTGATAACACTCTCGAGCCATCTTCTGGTTGCTCCTGATCGTCCCTATATAGTTTCCCACCACGTATTTCAGATATTGGTGTACCGTCGAGATAACACCATGCATCTTGGACAGCCAAGAGTGACCCAGAATTTCATTGTACGACGTTGGTGCGTCTACAACTATAAACAGCACTTCAACTTCCTTTTTAAACGGCCCACGACCTAACTCCACCACACACTGAAACTCTCTAACGACTATCGGTGTTGCACCTATAAAGCCCATTATAGTCCTGTCGGATCGTGGTATAACGGGTGAGTCAGAAATTCTCTTGTAGGTACTCACAAACAAAATATTTTCGGAACTTCCCGTGTCAATAAGTATCTTCTGAACTTGGTCTCCGGCTATACCCGCAGCGATAACCACCGCATCTTCATCCGGGCTCGCTATATTCCTCATATCATCATCGTCAAAACATATGATGGAGGAGGGTAAGCGATGCATCTGCGCTGAAACCCCTGCTTTAATCTATGTGGTCAAGTTCACCATATGTCTTTTCCGCAAACTATTAGAATTCCCTACGATGGTATCTCCTCCGAATATTGCTAGCGATTCAAAAAAAGCACACAGGTGTACTTTCCCCCTTGGAATAATCTCCTCTACCATGTTCACATTATTTCTCCCTTCCTTGGGATCCAGATACTCTTGTTCAATATCAAAGATATCGACCTTTTCGGAAATCACCATCTTTGTATCAGCAATCTGTGGGATAGCCTTTACCGCATCATTTTTATGGGTGTGCTTTTTCATAAATTTTAATAACATTCCATTCTCAATCAAAGCTTGCACTTCTTTTTTCAAAGCGATGCATTCTTTAGTGTCATGTCCAATATCCTCATGGTACTTACAGAACCTGTTAGCACTTCTGTTTTCCTTCGGAGTTTGAATTTGAAAAGTTTTTCTGAACTGCACCGTTGATCTTTCCTTATCAAATATCGTAGCCATATTTTCCGTTAATTCCGCAAAATAGTCCGGATGAATCCATTTGTTCGAAATTGGCCTCATGCATTGGTTATAGTTTTGCTGGTTACTATAGTTCTGCTTGTTCGTTCTCGGCCTCGGCAGATACTGACCCGCACTCTTGGCTGGAACACTAGTACGTGGCCCTTGATTATTAGACTCAGTCCTTTGAAATTGGTTCTGCTCCAACTAATCGCTTGATCATTTCTCGGATGCCTGAGTCTCCTTCACTAAAATCCTTTTCTCAACTTTCGGCTACTGTGTTCTTTAATAGTCCAGGGAGAAGCCCCATCCAGAATGCCGCGAGTGCCATAGAATCTTTACAATACTCCATGTCTGTTTTTGTTTTAACGAATCGATTGGTGTAGTTCTTCAAGCTCTCCCCAACTTTTTGCCTACAATAGATTATTGTGTCTCCATTAGCTCGAAACTTCTTAGTCCCCATAAAATGATGCCTAAAGATATTCCAGAACATGTCGAAATTCTTTATTGAGCCCTGCGGAAGCCGGTTATACCACTTGGAAGCCACCCCTTTGAAAGTCTGAGAAATCGCTCTACACAACAATTTATCATCGTCATCAAAATTAATCATGAAATTCTGGAACTGCTCGATGTGATTATCAGGATCCTGTGTCCCGTCAAACTTTTCTAGCTTCAAGATATCAAAATGTTTTGGGAGGTTGCCAACTAGAATTTCCGAGGACAAAGGAGAAGCTCTCCAATTATGACCCGTCCTATAAACATTAGCTCTCAAATTTTCGTGGCTCGGAAAATAGAGTCCTTTCTCGGACGGCAGAGTATACTGATGCTTCCATTCCAAATTCCGCTGGTTGACATGTTGGTTCCCAGAGGGAAAATTCATTTGGGCATAGCCCTGCTCATTAGCACGGGCGTGATAGTTCTTTTCCCTCGGAGTCTTTCTCTCCAAACTCCTCCCCCTCCCGTGTTCCACATGCCTTCGACCATATCTTTTATTTTCTGTGATTTCTCCTAGGAGATGATTCTGGTGAACTGTAACGAGAATAATCGTTTGAATCGGAAGATTCCAGGTGGCATTTTCCTTTCCTCCTCGAAGAACGTTGCTCATGACCTCTATATCTGTCATCTCTGTTTCTAGGATGAAAGTCGGTTGCACGCTCTTCTTTTCCACTGTCAGGCTCCCTTCTCACCTCGGAACGAAGATTTTCCAGAAAGGTTTCTTTTTCTGCCCTCAATCTTTCAATCTCCACCAATAACTCATTCCTTTAAGCCAGCAAATCCGAGTCATCAAAGGTTTCTCCGACGCGCTGGCCACCATGCGCCTCATATTCCATATCATTCCGATAAGTATTCCCCACAAGATTTTCCTCACAGTCATTAACAAAATCATCCCCTTGCTCTTCCATGATTATGCTCGGATTAGGAATAACTTCCAGAAAGCGATTGTCGTCAGAACAATCTTCGTTTCCCATAGACAGCGCCACTGATGAATTAAAAAATAACTTAAGGGTGATTTTGTGTTAGGCGAATATTTGGAGGACTAAAGAATGAAACCCAAATCCTTCATGAAAGTGCCTTTTTAGAGAGAGAAAGTTAGAGCTAGACTAAGTAGAGAGATAAAGTAATATTACATTAATTAATCAGGTTATCAACTCGTGTGAGGTCCTTTTATAGTATAATAGCATGCTCCACACACTTTAATTCCTACTTATTACACATTTAGTCCCTATATGTTTCCACTTATTCACATAACTACTTCTATTTGTACTTTTTACAATACTTCCCTAATATAAACACTTCCTTACAATTTTTCTATATGTCTTTTATTCTCCCTCATCAATTTCGATATTAAAAAAAATCTCTTAAGATACAGTTAGGCGCACAAAATTTTGTGACAAAATTCTAATTGCATCGATCCATAATAAGATTGTATCGTTTCAATAATTCGTCTGCATACATTTAGTGATTATACTAATGATATAAACAAATCTAAAACAAATAACATAGTAAGTGAAAGTCGAACACAACATATTTATAGTGGTTCAGAAAGTTTTACAGACATCCATTATGAGCCACTACATTGTTATTCTTAATTGTTCAAAATTAATACAACAGTATATAAGACTAAGCTCCCAATAATCAGTGTTAACGGAAACTTTAAATTTCAGAGCTCACACAATATTCTTCCAATATATCTATCTCTTATTCTGAGAAGAAATATAACGAGTATTATCTCTCTTAATCTTTGTTACACAATGACTAAAGTCCCATCATTATTTTGAAGTCCCAAGTAGCATAGCATAATGTTTGGTACTAATTTATCTTTAAAAAAAACTCCTAACATAAATAACCATGTTGTTTCTACATGAAGTAACTACTTATGTTTCCAATAGAAGATAGATTTAACCATCGTCACTGAAATCTTATATCAACAATCACACACACCACCCTAAGTCTAGGTTGATAGCGTGTTTACTTGTGCATAATTTGCTCCATCTGTTGTCCTTCAGACTAATACAACATTCTCTTTGTCTGGTGGTCTCGCTCGGATTAACCAATATTTTTCTATGTGATGCAGCCAACATATCAGATAATAGCATTATGGTTAATACAATAGCTCTGCTTGACTAAAATCTTCTTAGCTGATATAGCTAATGCATTGGTCGATGCATGTGATCCCTGAATGATGCCTAGGTTGATGTCTTTTATGTCTTGATGATGCCTAGAACGATGCATCCAAAAAATTAATTTTCATTACTCATGCTTTAGGTTCCAAGTAAGAACCATACTTCACAAATTTATGACTACAAAACATAAAAATTTCATGATGACAAAATTTTCCATCTGCAAACTTCTCACAAACTGAATATTGTATTAAGAGTAAAATATTAATCTTATTTTGTTAATCTTAATTCAAAAGGTTGTATTAAGATTAACAAAATAATAGTCATTGATGTGGTTAAAAACCAGTAGTTTAGCATCAAGAGTAGAAAGTAAACCATGTTTTTTGGATAGTTCATTAGCCATAACATTTTCCTTATGTCCTGTATCGAATGACATAAGAAAATATCTTATTGAACTCCAGCCAACATATATGAGATTTGTTCAGTCTTTGTTGGTATTTTAAGTATTTCAAGGTTCATGATCAGTGTAGATCATGAACTATTTATTATATGTAGGATATTTTAAGATTTCTCTATCCAAAGATCACTAAAATAGGCAATCAATATTACCTCTTGCATCAACACAACTCCAGTTCCAACACTTAAAGCATCACATTTAATCTCAAAAGTGTCATAAAATATCTAAGTAAAGATAATAGAATAGTGTTATTTAGTTTGTCCTTCAACAATTGGAACGCTTCTTGTTGAGATTCTCCTCATTTAAATTCTACATCTTTTTTACTACTTTTGTAAGTAGGGATAAACTGGTACTAAATTTTCTAACAAACCTCTTGTGGAAACCACAAAGGCCATGAAAGCTTCGTACTTTGCCAATAATATTTGGGCTAGCCCATTATCTAATGAACATTAATTTGTCTTCATCAACCCGTATATCATGTGCAATCATAACAAATCCTAGAAACACAAGATTATTCGTGCAAAAGATACACTTTTTCAAATTAGCAAACAACTTATAATTTATTAGAACCACTAAAACAAGTTTTAAATGCTCAACATGGTTGTCTAAGATTTTGTTATTAATCAGTACTTCATTAAAGTTGAAATTTTTTAATATTCTCTCAAAACATAATTCAGTACTTTAATGAAAGTGTTTGGTGCATTAGTAAATCCAAAATCCATTATTAACCATGATGAGTCTGGATATTTTCACCACTCACTGTAAATGGAGACACTATTATCCATTGCGCCCAAGATCCAAATGAATCCTCAAAAGAATATATAAGTCTCTTTGTGAACACCAAGAATGGATTAGCTGATTGCTTTGAACAAGTAGCAATAGCTTCTCTGAGGCAGGGTTTGAACCCTGGAAAATTGGCTGATTCGGTAACCAGAAAGAAGGCCATGACGTGGGGCGGTTTACTGAATCAGGTTGGAAAACAAATAAATGTAGATGAAATAAAGAAGACCATGGTGCATAGATAGGTGAGATCGGCCCCAGCTGCACCAAACCAGAATCAGAATCAGTCTAGGTATAAGGCTAAAGAAGCCGGACATGGTCCCAACAGGGCCAAGGCTCAATACCACCCAGCACTAGCTCAGATTCAGCAATCCAGAAATAAGCGAGGGCCTTGGCTTCAACCGGAGTGGTTTGCCGAGTTAAAAGAGAATGTGGCAACCATCTATGATAAACAAAAGACGAAGTGCACTTCAGAAAGCCAGCTGCGCTCGTAATAATTGTTTCTGCCAATATCATAAAGATATTGGTCATAACACAGAAGATTCCATCACTTTAAAGCAAGAGGTGTAAAATTTGATTTAAAGAGGAAAATTGGGTGCTTATGTTAAAAGAAGAAGTGGAAATAGGCCCGATAATGCTCATCGGACTGGCCCAAACAATGCTGGGACATCGGCTCCCGATGGGGATATGGTGATAATTGAAAGATTTGATGTAGAGTCAGAATATTTAGATCCTGATCCAACCCAAAATAAGGTGGGTGTTATCACAGAACACAGCAAGACAGTGTTCGGACTCATTAGCTTTTTTGAGTCACTTACAATATTTGGGGGAGACACCATAACTGCACCAACTGATTCTTCGAGAAAAAGGCATGTTCATACTCTAGCTACTCAACTAGAAGGAGGCATGACTTCCTATCAATCGCAAATTCCTTTCCCTTTCATTGTTTTTTATGATGATGATTTGAGGGACATAGCTGGTCCCCATGAAGAGGTTGTGGTGATAGGAGCATCTATTGGGAGCAATGACATCAGACGAATTTTGGTGGACACTGGTAGTTCATTAAATATCATCTTTTTTACTTCCTACAAATAAATGAAGAATCCAACAGTGATTCAGCGTTTGAACAGGTCAATTGTAGGTTTCACTGGAAGCTCAGCAGACGTGATCGGGGAGTTTGAGGAGGAGGTTTTGTTGGGCAAGGGCCCTTTTAAGAAGATGGTTAGATTATTTTTTATTGTGGTGGATTGTCCCACTTGTTACAATGCCATTTTGGGAAGATCTTGTCTTTTCAGGATGCATGTTGTGGCTTCAACAGTCCACCAATGTTTAAAATACATTGTGCAAGGACAAGTGGGAATAGTCGAAGTATTCAAAAGATAGCCAAAGAGTGTTATCAACAGCATTGGCCCCTCGAACTTTGGGTAAAGTTCAGATCAGTGAAGATTAGCATTTGGAGGGGCCCTCTAGGGGAAATGGTGAAATTGATGACCCTAGAGAGACCCCTGGTGTTTTAATACCAATTGAAGAGGTTGGAGCTCACTCTCTGGATGAAGAAAGAAATGTCAAGATCGGATCTAAGATGACATCGGAACTAAAGAGTAAAATGTTGTCTTTTTTAACAAACCATCAACATGTTTTTGTTTGGTGCAATGCTGATGTGACCAGAGTGCTTGCAAGTATCATATCGCACCAGCTATCCGTCCGAAGAGATATAACACCTGTTGTACAAAAGAGGAGAGCTTTTTCTAAAGAGAAAGCTGATTTCATAGTTCAAGAGGTCGACCGGCTTACTAAGATGCGGCACAT
The DNA here is from genome assembly GCA_036936605.1 of Limnanthes douglasii subsp. nivea. NCBI lineage: Eukaryota > Viridiplantae > Streptophyta > Magnoliopsida > Brassicales > Limnanthaceae > Limnanthes > Limnanthes douglasii. The sequence goes on from JAUPFV010000001.1 coordinate 98,144,774, forward strand.
AAAGAAATCTCATTACCCTTTATGGACAGCCAATCCGGTGCTAGTAAAAAAGAAAAATGGGAAGTGGCGAATGTGCATTGACTTTACAGATCTTAATAGGGCTTGCCCAAAAGACCTATAACCGGTCCCTCGGATTGATCAGTTGGTGGACTCCACGTCTAGGAACAAGTTGTTGTACTTTATGGATGCCTTCTCCGGGTATAATAAGATTCAAGTGGATCCAAAGGATCAAGAACACACTACTTTTGTTACTGATAGGGGCCTTCATTGTTATAAGGTGATGCCTTTTGGGTTAAAAAATGATGGGGATACTTATCAGAGGTTGGTGAACAAAGCCTTTGCTAATCAAATTGGAAGAAACATGGAATTTTACATTGATGATATGATGGTAAATAGTGTGGAAAAAGTACTACACTTGGCAGATCTGCAAGAAACTTTTGCCAACTTAATGAAAGTAAATTTAAAGTTGAATCCAGAAAATGTGTTTTCGAGTGCAGTCCGGGAAGTTCTTGGGGTATCTGATAAGTGAGAAAGGGATACAACCTGATCCAGACCAGCTTAGTGCTTTATTGCAGATGGAGCCTTCTCAGAATATTAAAGAGGTGCAAAGATTTACAGGGAGGTTAGCTGCTCTAAACCGTTTTATCTCAAGGTCTTCGGATAGGTGTGCCCTGTTTTTTCAAACTTTAAAAGGTGCAAAAGAATTTAACTGGTCTCTACAATGTGACTATGCTTTTGATGAAATTAAAAAACACTTATCCTCCTCTAAAACCTTGTTTAAACCTGTTGATAGAGATACACTATCTCTATATTTAGCAGTTTCTGATTGTGCCATAAGTCCGGTGTTAGTTAGGGAAGTGGACAATTATCCTCGTCCGGTATACTACATCAGCAAAAGTCTGATGGATGCTGAAAATAGATATTTAAAGCTTGAAAAGCTAGCACTGGAATTAGTGATTGCTGCTAGAAAGATGAGGCCTTATTTTCAGTCTCATTATATTGTTGTCCGGACATCTTTTCCCTTGAAAAACGTTCTTCAAAAAGCGGACATATCAAGCAGAATGACCAAGTGATCAGTAGAATTGGGAGACTATGATATTGATTTTGCCCTTCAAACTGCAGTCAAGGCTCAGTCTGTTGCTGACTTCCTAGTTGAATTCCATTCGGACAGATATACTAAACAAGCTTCATGTGAAAAGGTTACGAAAGTATGGGTTATCCGGACTGATGGTGGATCAAGTACCATGGGATGTGGTGCTGGGATATGTTTAACCTCTCCGTATGGCGACAAAATGTACCAGGCTATATGTTTTGCTTTCAGGGCTTCGAATAACGAGTCTGAATATGAAGTTGTCATTGACGTTTTAAAGTTAGCCTTAATTTGTGGAGCCAAAAGAGTCAGGTTAATGAGCGATTCTCAGCTTCTTATCCATCATGCACAAGGTCAATCCGAGGCCAAAAAAGAGTAAATGATTAAATATTTGTTCGTTCCTAAAGAAGTGGCACTTAACTTCAAAGATATTACTTATGAGCACATACCTCGAACAGAAAATACTCTAGCAGGCTCCTTGGCAACCATAGCATATTCTGAGTCGTACCCATGGATTCATGTGCAAGAATGCCCATCCATTCACCTCAATCAAAGCAAGGAAGAGGGGGAAAGTTTAAATATATAAGTAAATCAGCCTCAAGATTGGAGGTGTCCTCTTTTTCAATATATCTGAGATGATGTCTTGCCTCCTGAGAAAGCAGTGGCAAGGAAATTAAAGTATAAGGCTCGTGGATTAGTAATCCTAAGAGACGTTCTTTACAAGAAGTCTTTTAGCAAACCTCTGTTGCGATGTTTGGGAATTGAAGAGTCCCAAGTAGTGTTGTCCGAACTACATGATGGTGAGGGGTCAGCACACTGTGGTTATAGAGATTTAACCAGAAAAAGTCTTGTTGGCCGGATACTACTGGCCTTCTACAATGGAAGATGCCAAGGAATTGGTAAAAAAGTGTGATCCATGCCAAAGATATAGTAATGAAATTCATATCACAGCTGTCCCTTTAGAGTCAATTTCTGAGCCAATACCTTTTGCTCGTTGGGGTGTGGATCTGGTGGGACCTCTACCTATGGCGTCCGGGGGATGCAGAACTATCATAGTTGCCATCGATTATTTCTCAAAGTGGATAGAAGCAGCCCCATTTGCAGGAACTACTTCAAAAGCTGTCATAAAATTTATCTTATCTAATATTTGCTGCAGGTTTGGGGTTCCACAAAAAATAACCACAGACAATGGACCACAATTCGATAATAAGGATATGGAGAGCTTCTGTGCCTCTAGAGGCATTCAGCATTGTTTTTCTTCTCCTTTCCACCCACAGGCGAATGGTCAGGTTGAAGTGGCAAACATAACCATCATGTCCAGTCTTAAAAGGAATTTAGAAGGGGTTGCTCAAAAGTGGTCAAGTTATCTACAAGAAGTACTATGGGCCTACTGGACTACTCCTCGGGCTGCTACACAAGAATCCCCATTTGCCTTGGTATATGGTATGGATGCAATAGCTCATATAGAAGAAACTCTTCCTTCATTCAGATTCCATAATTTTTTCGAAGAGGCTAATGAAGGGGCAGTTAGAATTCAACTTGACCTGATAGAAGAAAAAAGGGTTAAGGCTCATCTCAGAGCCACACACTATCAGGGTTTGATGAGAAGCAGGTTTGCTTCCAAAGTCAGAAGGAGGGATTTTCAACCAGGGGATAAAATGTTGAGAAAAGTCTCCCTACATACTAAGGAGAAGCAGTTCGGCAAACTAGCTCCAACTTGGGAAGGACCTTATGTGGTCAGTGAAAAGCTTAAGCCTGGCGCATACAGGCTTCAAGATAAAGATGGAAGGACCTTGCATCACCCCTGGAACATTGAACACCTCCGGTTGTATCTAGTGAAATTATGTAAATATTTACTTGTTTAAAGTCCATGTAAATATTTGGGGGCATACTCTTTCCTACCCTGGTTGCGCGGGGAGGTTTTAATGAGGTGCCCGGGATTTTTAATAAAATTCAATGCCTTCTTGAAAAATTTGGAGTGTTTCGATTGATGGTTTCTTTGAATTTTTTTTAAAGTATTACTGGCAGACCATATTGAATTTGTAGAATGATGACCATTTAAACATTTGTCATCGGAGAATTTAAACACTCTCACCTTAAAATTCTTGTAAAATAACTAAGGGCTATTTAAACATTAGCCATCAAAATTAGGTAACTATAAGACAATGCAAGAATTATGTACGATAAAATTTCCCGGCTAACACCGGGAAGTGATATTAAAATATGTAAAGTGCCTTGGCCATCCAAGGACTTTGAAGTTTTAAAAGAAAGGGTTTATTCGAAAAAAAGCCGGACACGGTTACAAAAATTCCTTGGCCATCCAAGGACTTTAGTCTAACACAAAAATTAAAGGAAAATAAAAAGATAGTTAAAACTTCAAGGTTGAGCTTTCTTAAATGGTCCAGCCTCATCTGGTTTCTTCTTGGAGTCTTTAGGTTCCTCGTTGGGCTCTCCCCGGTCCCTTCATCTTCATCGGTAGTATCATCCAACCACTGGAATAGCAGTGCTTATCACCATCGGCCATAGTATGGTGAGGAAGGTCTTCGTATTCCACAAATTGCCATAGATCTCCTAGTGTCCTCTTCGAAAAATTTTCATGAAAAAGCAAGACCATGTCTGATTTGACTTCAGCATACCTTTCCTCTTGGGAATCTATCACCTTATTGGTGTATGCATAGATCCTGGCTTGGATTATCTTTTCCTGCTCCTTTATCAAGTCATCTTTTTCTTGGTTAGCCTTAGACACAACATCTTCGAGGGAAATTTTGTCACTGGTTAGGGTCTGAATGACGTTGTCTTTGGCCTTCACCTCCTCTTTTGAAGTGGAAAGATCCTTCTCCAAGCCAGAACACTTGGATTGGAGTTCTTTGTTAACCCCCTCTGAAGTGGCCAGCTTGGTGGCCAAATCCTTTTTCCCCTTCTTCAACTCCTCGATCTCTCTCTTTAGTGCCTCAACATTCTGGTTGGCAGTAAGGAGGTCTTTAGACAAACTCTCTTTATCTGAGTTGAGTGTGTTGATGAGGGCTGATTAGTTTCGCACTTGCTTCTCCAACTTGAGCACGGGTTGAATATTGCTCAACAAAGAGTGGGTCACCATGTCCTTCTCTCCTGAAACAGAAAAATATTTACCATTGAAAGTGACAATATTCGAAGAGCTTGGAGGGAGGTAAGGGCCAGCAAAGTCGTCTTTCTCAAGGTCTTCAAAGTAAAGGCCAATCCCTTGAAGGCCACTGATGTCTACTCCATCAATGTTGATATCCCCTCCGGTGCCCTCTCCGGTATAAAAGTCACTTGGGATTTGCTCTGCCTATGTAGGGTCTGTTGGGTCGACCAGAGGAACAGACTCTGGAGGCCGGAGAGCAACTTCATCTCCCTTGGAGGTTTTCTTTTTCTTGGCTTCCCTATCTCCACCTTCTGCTCCCCGTTTTCGGTCTTTCTTGGGAGCCTTTGAGGGTTTTCAAAGTCCAACTTCCTCTTTGGTACTCTCATTTTCCACCACTTCGAGTAGAGCAGCATCAATCCCTCCTTGGTCCTGCATATTCTGGTTTGCTGGGACAGTCTCCTCAACACCACCTTGGTTGACCTCAACTACATCTGGCTTTTTCTTTCCTTTCTTGCCCTTCATTTTACTTGGGGCTTTAGCTCTGCCCGACAAGACCAGATTCCCATCATTTGCATCTGTCCTCTGCAGAATGACACCCTCAGGAGGTGGTGTGGTTAATTCCTCCGAAGACAAGTCTCTTCGGCCGGTTGTGTTCCAGAGATGGGATCTCACCAGACTGCCAGCAATAAAACAATTGTGGAAGCGATTTTCCCATTTGTCAGCCGCCCAAGCATTCAGCTTGGCACAATTAGTTTCCCCCTCCTCCAAGTAATCAGTGTACTCCTTCGGCAGCACTACCCAAATAAAAAGAAGAGCATTTAAGTAAACAAACTTTTTAAAGAAAGAAAAACAAACATGATGAAGTATTAACCTGTGCTTTTCCATCTGCTAGTAAGCATGCTTGGGTTGTCACCAGACTTAATCTTTTTCTCATTCTCCCAAGCACCACTGATGAACAAGAATTGGGTCTTCCAATTCTTCTCTGATTCAAGCAGGTCATCCACCACTTTGTAATTATCGCCAATGTTGAAATGGTAGAAGGGGATGTAGTGGTTCTTGCAAAGGCTGGCCACAACAGTAAACTGCTCCATCGGAAGCGGGATTCCGAAGAGCCTAGAGGCCATGATGCAGGCCATGAGTGTGTACCAAGCGTTGGGACTCAGTTGGCTAGGGCAGAGCTTTATTAGATGAAAATTTCTGACGATCTCTGGATCGAAGGGAAATCTAAGCCCCCAGTTGAACAACTCTGTGTAAAAGACTATCTCACTTAGCTTGCAGTCTATTGTCGTCTCCGGATCGACCGATATCCTTACTTTAACAGATTCTGGGATCCCCCACTTCGTCTGGATCCGGCCTAATTCAGCAGTATGAATGAAGGTATAGTTAATATTTTGCATGGTTAGCAGATACTTCACACTCACCTTGTGGAAGCAAGGTCCCACTCTACCGTCAAGGGACTCCGGCAGGTCCGGATGTTTTAAACACAACTTCTCTTTACCCTTGCTTTTCTTAACAATGGCAGCCTCCCCCGTCTGCCCGGAGACGTCAGTCTCAAAAGGGGCTTCTTCAACACTGTCCTCCATAACATCTTCCATCACCATGGAAGGGTTGTCAGTTGTCTTTGGTGGAGATGTGTTGGTAGTTGGCTCAGTGAGCTGTCTGGATGGCTGAGCATCGTTTTCCCTTTGTGGTCTGATGTCTAGCTGGGGCTCAGATCCGGAGGGCTCATTTCGAAGGCTTGTTCCGGTAGCCTCCGGACCAGACGACTTGTCCATAGGAGCTTTGATGGGTGCCTCTGACCCTGTAGCTTTGTCTTTGGCCCCAAACTTAGAGGGCCCTGACTTCGGAGACTTAGACTGTGGAGCAACATCCTGACCTTTTACTAAGCAGCCTCTTCGTCGAAGCGTTAGCTTTTCTGGGGAGTTATCAGCGTATGATCCCATGGCTATGAATGTAGAGGGTCTTTTTGTGCTTGTAACAGCCTTTTCTCGTTCGACTGTAGGCTAAGAATCCTGAAACGATGAGCCTGAGACGATGGGTGAAAGACTAGGTTGAAATAACCTTCTAGGTTTGGAGCTTCTGGCAGAAGACGAACCTCGATCAGGCTCTGAGCTTGGTGTTTCAGATTTGTCGATTGGAGAAACTGGAAGGCCTGCAGCAATGCGCCTTTCTCGTTTGACTCTTTGTGCTTTCTCTAACTCCGAAAGATTAAGCCACCCACCTTTTACAAGTGCGTTTCTTGCTGTAAACATAAACTTACACCAAAAAGGGTTTTGAAAAGAGAGATGAAAACTTTGAAGAAAAGGAGTGAAAGAGTGATGAAGATGGTAAAACAGTGAAAAATGAGGTAATTTATACTAAAGAGAAAAAAAGATACCCAGAAACCTAGGAGAATACGAAAAGATGGAAGTAATGATTAAAGACGGCGCTGACGTCACAACCATTAATTGAAGAGGTTACTTTTTGGGATTAGTGGGAGCGCAGTTCTAGGAGAAAAACGGCTGGTGAGGCGAATCAGAAGGAGACACGTGTCCCACAATCCATGGGAAAACCTTTGAACTTCTGAAGAGTTTTTTAGTCCGGATAAGTCCTTTACTGAATTCTAAATCCGTCCGGAAAATGTCACAAGTGCCCAAAAGTCATTTTTTAGGTCTTGCCAAAGGTCTTCGAACAAAACCTAAAAAAGGGGCTACTGATGAGTCTGAATATTTTCACCACTCACTTTAAAAGCCGGACAGGGGCAATTCGGACAAAAACCACCCACTGAACCATCAGAACTGGACAAAAGTATTAAAAGCTAATCACCTTTTGACTAAGCTAATTCCTAATCTTCTTAACAAACTAATGGGTTTTTGAACTCGACCCGTTTTCATAAGTTTGACCTGAAAGCCCATGTGGCCCATAATTAAGGGTATAAATACTCAACCACTTTCATTAATGAGGGTAATGAATATTTAATACAACCAGGTAGCTCAAATCTTTCACTACAAAACACTCAAACATTAAATACCCTTAAAACACCATAAGACACCTGACAAAATTACCCTCAGTAAAAAATAATCCACACCAAACCACTCATATAAAACATGTTTTGTTTAAAAAGCATTTTTCCATTTATAATCCTCTTTCATATGAGTTGTAATATGGTTGATGGCTCTACAATCTGATGAGTTCAGAGTTTTTGGTTACTATACCCTGAGTAAATCCACTTATCCAAACAAGGACAATTCAGACCATATCATACCACTAAATATCCGAACATGACAAATGTGTTAACTTTTAACTAAGCTGGTTGTTAATCAACTTAAAACTATATAACTAATGGATCTTTAAATTCGACCCGATTTCATGACCCGACCCAATAATCCCACGGGTCAGCAATTAAGGTATAAATACCCCAATCACTCTCATTAATGAGGGTGATCAGAATTTAATACTAGTAGACATCTTAATTATCTCTCTACTCTACATATTAAACATAAAACATCACAAAATTATCAAAACACTCTCTAGACATTTTACCAGTCTACCCTCAGCCAAAAATAAACCAAACCACAATCAACACAAAGCCTTTAAGTCTCATCATTATTAAAAAGTAGTAAAAACCAAACAACACATTGGATTATGTTTTTGTGGATGTGCATTTTCTCCATCAGTTTACTAAATTTCCATTGTAGCTCATTTGTCTCCTCTAGATTCGTTTCATAAGTTGATAGGTTAGGAACCAAATCTACGGGTACCAATTCAATATGATGCCCAATCTAGCTATCTCGATATAAGATATTATTATATGAGAAACAATCGTCAAAATCTTTCACGTTATCGGGCATATATGATATTTCAGTCGAAGGAGTGTCCCGGTATAATCGATAAATTCATTAATACATTTAATTAGATTATTATGGATTGATTTTGTTAAACTCTCAAAAGAAAAAAATAATAATAGCAGAGAGGTTCTCACGAGTCGTTGATGAATCGTCTTGCACAAGAGGTAATATCTTAAATCTAGGAATGATATAAATATTTAAATTACACTAAATATTTTGTGGATGAATATAAGAATCACAAACAGAAAAATACTCATACCTCAAGAAATTAGCTTGTAATTTCCATTTTAAACTTTTTATATATAAATGTAAGTGTTTTTTATTTGAAAAAACTAATTCCAAGCAATGCAACCAACTCTTGAAATTGTTTGGTGGAAGTCTTAACATTGAATCTTCATAAAGATATCCTAACTTTCTGAAAAGTATTTCATCATAGTTGGGAGGTAAGAAATCTCTTTTCAAGTGAGGCTTCATGAAAACCCATCTTGTAATTGGCAACAAGTGTTTGAGAAATCTCTTTAACTTGAGTTGTTTTCACTATTGTAACACATATCCTTTGAAACTTTACGTAACTAATTCTATTGCCAAATATTCACAAGTTTTATGTTTATAAATAAATTCATCTACCACGCCAATACATCATAAGAATGATTGAATATTGCAAACTTTATTAGCCGTAGGTAATGCATGTTGAAAACGATTGACTTACTAATTTATTTTATAATAATAAAAAAAATTTAAAATGATTTAAGAAAATGGACATATAAGGATGGATAAAATAATTATAAATCAAACTTCAAGTTCTGTTTTGATACCAAATCATGAAGAAATCAACATCATAAAAATACTGTAAGGTGTTTGTAGAGGACTCTACAGTCCAGAGAACTCGCATAGTACAAATATTGGGTATATGAAACCCAAGATCCACACTCACATAAAAAAACCAAAAAAATTAGTTGAAGATGCCCCAAATAAGGATGAATAACTATTTGACAAACCGATGGCTTACTTAGATATTAAGTACCAAATAATCTGATCGATTGGATATTACACATAGAAAATATCTAGAAAAACTCGAATCAATTGGTCAAATACGCAACCAACGAGGATAAAATACCATTTGAAAAAACTAAATTCTGTAGAACTGATTTAAATTTGAAAAAGAATAAACAAAATAAAATCAAATATTAGAGAATATCGCCTCTTATTTTATTGAAGATTGTGACAAAGATGGATAAATTGAGAAAAAACATAAATTAAGAAAGAAAAACCTATGAGAAGGTGTTAAAATATTACACGCATCATCTAAAATTTGGGATAAGATCTTAAACAATTATGTCATATCTAAAATAGGCGATGGAATATTAAAAATATCATACAGTTTTTTAAAAATTTGGTTGATATGTTAATATATATCATATATTTTTTATAAAGAAAATACAATATTTTGGTTATAGTATTAGACACTAGGGACCAAAATTCAAATAAACATAAAACCTAAAATAGTCGCATTCGTTAGAAATCTATACAAAATAATTAAGGATGGAAAACATACTTATAAGCATCATGTTGTTGTATAATATTTACATGTATTACTGTCAGTGTATCATTACCATTTGTTAAAGTGCGATGATAAATATAATTAGTTGAAGTGTTCACATCCAATTTGACCTTTGTAATTATTTCCAAATTGACGTGAATCTCCACCTAACTGACCGGATCCCCAAAACTGAAGGTCTTTTTTCATTTCCAATAGTGGTCTTGGAAGCACTCTTCATCTATAGGCTGCAATTACTACCAGGTCCTAACAATCCTATAAGTAATTGTTTTGTCCATGAATCGTCGGATGTAATCTATGAGTGTCTCATTTGGCCGATGTTTATAGTGAATGAGATCATCCTTGTGTCATTTCATGATCTTGATCCGATAAAATCATAGCGGACATTCATGTATACAATCTTGAAGTTTTTGATATTTTTGGCTGGTAAAATATTAAACCAAGTTAATTCGTTACCTCGAACATCAACAAAAATGTAGAGCACTTCATTTTGTTGTTTGCTCCAAAATGTATCATTGAACTATTCGATGTGATACTTCAGATCTCTCTCGTCATTGTATTTGTCCATCTTATAGCTATTGTAGTTGGGTGAGAGGTCTCTGTATAAGATTTATGATGCCAATATGGAATCTTCATCTTGGTGGGCCTCAACATTATCATGCAGGTGTCACTTCAATAGTAGTTTATTTACTTGAACAAATGATAAGCTTGATGGTGTTCTAGTCATTGGCATATATTTTTTGTGTTTGTGCTTGTTAACATACGGTGGAGTGTATTATTTTTTATGCATATTGGACGAGATTTCTTACTATGGTCCTCCAATATTCGGCTAGGGTTGGTACTGTTGTGCTATGGATAATAAATTGTTGGCCTTCGTAAAGTAACCATTTCTAATATACACGAAAAAGTATCCTTCCTAGTTTCCTTGTTACATCTTTGAGATGGATTAAAGTTTGGTTGTAATAATTCTCTCCACTATATAAAGTCTTTTATATCTGCTCATTCATTGCTGATGCGAAAACAAAAATTGTTCGTTGTCCACCTTGAAGTTCTAATAGTCTTCCAGTAGGTGCAACAGATTGTGTCATGGTCTCAGAATACTTTTTTAAATCCGCAAGACCACATCATGATTCCCAAAGATATTTATACCTCTCACAATATCGAAACAGGCAAATACCCATCTCTGGGGATTTACCACATCTTCAGCAAATAATCGACACTGAGACATCCTCTCTCACCAAATTAACCGTCGCCAGAGGCCCATTACTTAAGGCATTCCACAATAGTACTCATACTTTTTGCGGAAACTTGAATGCCTAAATTTTTTCTCAATTAATATGATATCTTCATTTAGTGAGAATAACGACTTATAATTTGATTTTATAGAAACATACTTCTGATGGCTCCGATTTTCATTTGTAAAACTCGTCATCACAATAATGAACTAGAATCACCCTATTAATCAGCATGCACACACTTCCAAGATGTTTTTACATATCATTGAATTTAGTGTTTTAACTACACTGTCCATGAACCTTCTTTAAAATATTTTTGTTTGAGAACCATCACCCATAACTCATTATCTTTTTGTAAGATCATCCATCCTAGTTTAGCCGAGAGTGCTTTATTGAAATTATTTTTACCCCTAAATCCTAGCCCTATTTTTCTTCTTCGGTCTACTCATCTTATCTTATGCCACTTAATGTATCTTCCTACCCTCCTCGAATGAACTTTAAATAAAATCTCTAATAATCTGATCGAATTTAGTGAATACATGCACTAACAACCTCATTGTATATATAATATAACTTGAGATCGCGCTCGAAATCAATCGTTCTATTGTTATTTGACCCACTAGAGAGAGATTTTGTACTTTATAATTCGGTAATTTTCCCCTCATTTTTGTAGTAATTTTGCAATAAAACCTACTCGGGAGGCGACTTGAAGCAATTTGCGTACCCAAATAAGTCCTCAAGGATTTATTAAGACAAAAACCATTTTTAAACGCTATAATATGTTTGCGATTATATTATATATTCCCATTAAAAACTATTATCGTATTCTCATCACTTTGACCGAATTCACCATGTTGTTGGGAGCCAAAATGAGTGATAACATCCTCAATGAACTACTAGTAGAGTTTATCATACACTTTATCTAAGTCGATCGTCATATATCATCGGGGTCTAATGGCTCTAAGCGACCGATATGGTCTACCTCCAGCACCAAGACTATATTATCTGTAGTAGAGTGAGCGGGAAGATAATTTGATGGACTATGTCTGATAAGGAAGTAGAATTTCAGGGACTAAAGTGTAAATAATAGAAGTTTAACGGAATAATTCTGATTATGTATTTCTATTGAAGACTAAGGGTAATTTATCATTTTATGTAACCACTTTCAGTTTTGAGCTAAGTTCCATCGCCTCTACATAACGGTCAGGGCTGAACTAATAAAGGGTTTGAACACTTTTGATCTAAACTCATTTGTGCTCACATTTTCTCTCTCTAAAATCTTTCTCTCACTAAAACGCTCTTATCATTCTTTACTAAAGCAATTAATAATAACAAAACTCACCAAATTGACGACGTCACTGGGGACTAACAAGCAATCAGTGTCTTAGTTTATGGTTTGAATTTTATCGATCTTCTTATTTTTCTCGTTCGAATTCTTGCAATGAATCCTAAAAATAATCCATCAGTTCGATCAGATGGAAACACTGAGAGAAGATTTGCAAAGGAATGAAAACAGAACAGAAGGATCTGTTCCAATCTAAACTCAGTCAGATATAGAAATGCGTATGAATGAACTCTTGGATAAAATAAATGCGTTAAATGAAAAATACGAGCAAAGAGAACAAGAAATTCGCCCGACAAAGTTTAAATCCAAGGTGAGTCAAGTAAATGAGAAAACTGAAATGAGAAATCAGAATGATCGATCTTGCAATTATCGGCATACTAGGAATGAGCAGAAGAAGACGCGCTTCAAAGCTCCAAAAGAGCGTTATTCTTCTCGAAAATGGAAAAAGGCAAACATAAATATGTCGCCTCTAGTGGCGAAGAGGTTGAAAGCTCTGGTTCAGGCTTTAAGAGGTATAAGAGTTCTTAGAATGAGGAATAAGAAAGGGAAAATCCAAGGAAGCATAAGAAGGAACATAAATCTAAAAGGGACAACATTCCTCGATATTTGACGGAATCTACTTGGTGTGAGGGGAACACATATGTTGAGACTGATCAAAATTTATATGCATTCATGGGGATTGAGGATCAGTATGTACAAGGTGTCGATTGGAGAAACTCTCTTTTGCCGAGTAAAATTTGATATATTACGCTTCCGAAACATTTTGATATTGCTAAAGTTGAAAAGTTCGATGGGATGCGATATCCATATGATCACATCGAACAATTCAAGAATTACATGATGAATTTTAAAAATGACGATCGGTTGGTTTGTCGTGTTTTTTCACAAACTTTCAAAGGAACAACGTTAAAGTGGTACAACCGGATTTCGAGCGGATCCATTTCAAATTTCAGGGATTTTTATACTGATTTCCGAAGGAAATTTGTTGGAAGTAAGGAGTTGAGAGAAAATGGAGATACGATTATCTAGTGCAAACAGGCGGTTAGAGAGAAATTAAAGGACTACACAAAGAGTTTTATTCTGACTAAGGCAAGGCTGGACAATTGCAAAGAAAGAGTGGCGACGACTGCTTTTCGCCAGGGCTTACTGCCAGGGGACCTGGCTAATGAAATGACAAAAAGGAGAGCTTTAACTTTTGGAGCACTGATGGCTCAGGTATAAGACCAGATCAAGGTTGAAGTCAACCAGGGTCTGAGGAGGACCAGTTAATGTTCCAAATAACTCGGGTCAGGTGGCCAATAACCAAGGGCAACCCTCGAATGACAATCAGCAGTCACGTTCAAGGAATAATAATTTTCCACCTCGAACTGGTGGATATTTATATCATGCTCCATCCTAAAATTACAACAGGCCGGTGCCGAATCAATAGACTATGACAGAGTACTATACGGAATTTACAGAACGTATGGCTGCAATTTTCGATAAGAACAAGAGCTTCGTGAATTTCATGAAGCTAGCTCCAATAAATAGGCGAAGGAATGAGCCGAATAACAAATATTGCAGGTATCACGAGGACATCGGGCTTGATACTGATGATTGCATCGCATTGAAAAAAGTAGTTCAAATCTTGATTAAAAATGGAAAGCTCTTGATTTATTTAAAGTCACAAGAAAACGGTTCGAAAACTCCGGCATCAACTTCACGACAGGTTAACCCAACTGCACCAATTGAGAATTTAATGATTTTAGATTCAAAGGCTGAAGAATTCGATGCCTCTTCAGAATATTTGGATAAGGATCCGGACATGTTGATTTTGATGATTGTTGAAGAGCCAGTAAGGAAAGGGCGTGTATGAGACTTGTGTGACGTTTTTGAATTGTTAGCTATTTTCGGAGGCGATTCAATTGCCGGTATCACTGAGAGTTCGATGAAGAGACATGTTGTTAATTTGACAACTCAATTTGAAGGAAAAATGTCTACACACTTGTATGGGAAAAAGTCTATATCTTTTATTTTGTTTGATGAGGACGACTTGCAGGGAACAGCGGGAACGCATGAAGAAATTTTGGTTATTGGGGCAGAAGTGGCTGGTGTTGAAATTTGATGTGTTCTCATAGATAACGATAGTTCTGCAAACGCCCTATTCAAAGCGACTTATGACTGGATGCAAAATCCTTCTCGAATCTCTCAATCGGAACATATAATCATAGGATTTACTGGTGTGGCAGTGTGGGTTATTGGGGAATTCAAAGGGGAAGTGATCTTAGGAAAATGACCTTTTAATAAGAAGGTCCAAGTGCTTTTTATGGTGGTGGACTGTCCCACGAGCTACAACGCTATTTTTGGAAGGTCTTGGCATTCTATAATGTATGGGGTTGTGTCGACAGTGCATCAATGTTTTAAATATGTGGTAGGGGATCATATCAGGGTCGTTCGAAGCGACCATAAAATTGTAAGAGAGTATTCTGCCACTGCACTTCAGATCCGAGGGTCCAGTACTGGAGACTTGATGAAAAAATTACAGTCAGAGGGGTAAACCTCAGATTTTAAAGCGTTGACGATCGGAGGAAAACCCCAGGGTCTTTGTTAGTAAGTGAGAAAATAGAGGAGTATACCTTTTGGAAGGAAGAGTACTTCGAATCGGAACATTACAGACCCCACTTCTGTGTCAACAATTGCTAGAATTTTTGTCTTTTGACTTGGACGTTTTCTCTTGGAAAATGGAGGATGTGAGAGGAGTACCGATTAAAATAATTTTCCATAGTTCAGTTGTTGATCCAAAGGTGAAGCCAGTAATTCAAAAAAGAAGGACATCTTCATGAGAGAAAGCAGAAGTAATAGTTTTCGAAGTGGATCGGTTATCCAGGGTCGGACATATAAGGGAGTCACAATACCCTTTATGGACGGCGAATCTAGTAGTGGTAAAAAAGAAGAATAGGAAGTGGAGAATGTGTGTGGATTTTACAGACTTAAATCGAGCATGTCCTGAAGATCCGTTTCATGTTCCTCGAATAGATCAACTGATTGATTCCACTTCGGGAAATAAAATATTAACCTTTATGGATGCTTTTGCAGGATACAATCAGATCCAGATGGATCCGAAGGAACAAAAATGTACAACCTTCGTAACTGAGAGGGGGTTACATTGCTACAAGGTTACGCATCTAGATGATTTAAAGGAAACAGTTTTAAATGTAAGGGCAATTAGATTGAAACTTAATCCTAAAAAGTGAACCTACGGTGTTCGATCGGGGAAGTTATTGGGTTATGTTATCAGTGAAAGAGGAATAGAAGCTGATCCAGAACATTTGAAAGCTCTAATAGCAATGAATTCACCTCAATCTGTTAAAGAAGTGCAAATTTTGACTGGAAGGTTAATAACACTTAATAGATTTATTTCTAAATTCTCTAACAGGTGTTTTCCTTTTTTTTAAGTGTTGCGATGGCCAAGCAGATCGGAATGGACATCAGAGTCTGAAGCTTCATTTACAAGTATAAAGAATTTGTTATCATCACCAGAGGTTTTGCACTAAGTGCCGTGCTGATTAGTGAAGATTCAAGAATTCCGAAGTTAGTGTACTATATCAGCAAAAGCTTACTGGCTGCAGAAAAGAGGTATTTGAAGATTGAAAAAGTAGCATTAGCATTGTTGATTGCTGCTAGAAAAATCTGCCCTTATATCCAAGCTCATACTATCGAAGTCCGAACTTCATTCCCTTTAAAAATGTTTTACAACGGCCAAATATTTCGAGGAGATAACCGAGTGGTCAGTAGAGTTATGAGATTATAATATTTTGTTCCCATCTCGAACTGTAATAAAAGCTCAAGCGCTGGCAGATTGTTTTGTTGAATTTCATTCGAGTGGATCAGATGTAAACGAAAATCAAGATGTTGCACCAGTAGGTTCGAGGTGGGTTGTTCAAACAGATGGATGGTCTAGTATTTCAGGATGCAGTGTTGGAGTTCAATTAATTGCTCAATCTGGAGAAATGATGCTTCAATCCGTCAAATTTGGTTTTTACGCCTCGAATACAAAGCTAATTCAGCTGGTTTGAGGTTCGTAAAAATATGTAGAGCAACTTCAGTGCGCTTGGAAACAGATTCTCAATTAGTAACGAATCAAGTATCTGGAATTTCTGAGGCAAAAAATGATCGCTTAATTTTGTATCTTTGGGAGCTTCGGAATTTAATGTTACTATTTGATCATGTAGTTGTTGAACATATTAGTCGATAAGTAACATGGTGGCTGATTCTTTAGCAAGTATTGCTTATAAGGATATACTTGGATTTTGTTATAAAAAAGCCCTTCGATCTTAACCCATTTAGATCAATGTGAATGTATAGAGGAAGTGTTCGTCTCCCCAGATGTAATCCGAGACGATTGGCGAACAAATATTCTTAATTTTTTGGTCCAAAGAACATTGGCATATGATGCTAAATTGTCCAAACAATTGAGGGGTAAAGCCTTTGGGTATATAGTTTTGGATGGAATTTTATATAAAAAACATTAAGCATGCCGTTGTTACGGTGTTTAAGCAGGCAAGAATCACATGAGGTATTGTCAGAATTGTATGACGGAAAGGGCTCAGCTTATTGCGGGTTTAAAGTTTTATCTCGTTGAGTTTTACTTGCAGGATTTTATTAGCCTACAATTATGAACGATGCCAAAACTTTAGTTTAAAATTGTGATACTTGTCAAAGGTTTTGCAATTCTATACATAAGCCGGCAATTCCACTTATGTCTATAACTGAGTTCATACCATTTGATAGATGAAGGATTGATTTGGTGGGACCTTTGTCGATGACATCTAGACGAATACAAATGAAAATTTGTAGCAGTTGATTATTTTACAAAATGGGCTGAGGCAGAATTACTATATGGAACAAAAGCAAAAGATGTGATCAAAATTCACTGTGAACAGTATTTGTTGTCGCCTCAGAGTACCTCGGAGAATTACTACGGATAATGGCCCTCAACTTAATAATAAATAAATGACCTCATTTTGCGCATCAAAGGGAATTCAACAATGTTTTTCGACGCCTTTTCATCCTCAAGCCAATGGACAAGTCGAGGTAACAGACAGAACTATTTTAGATACTTTGATGAAAAATTTGACAGGGGCAGCAGGGAAATGGCCAAACTATTTACAAGAAGTACTTTGGGCTTATCGGACAACTCCCAAGGAAGCTACTAAATAAAATCCTTTTGCCTTAGCATATGGAATGTATGATGTTAGCCCAGTGGAATCTACAGTGTCATCTTTTAGAATAACTCAATATTCTCAAAGATCTAATGATGAAGCTAAAAGGGAAAATTTAGATTTGATTAAGGAGAAAAAATCTCTAGACCATTTAAATGTATTCCATTACCAGATTCTTATGAGGAGCATATACGATTCAAAAGTAAAAATGAGAGAGTTTAAAGTGGGTGGCCAAGTGTTGAGGGAAGTATTTTTGCATACAAAGGAGAAGAACCTCAGAAAAATGGCCCTGAATTGGGAAGGACTTTATATGGTTGTTGAAAGGATAAAACCAGGGACTTATCGCCTTTGTGATATTCAAGGGAGGATGCTTCAAAACCCGTGGAATATACAGCATTTAAAGTTATATTGAGAATAGATGTATTGTATTTTGAATTTGTTACTGATTGATTGAATGACGCACTCTTTCCTACCCTCTAGGCCCATGAAGGTTTTAATGAGGCGATATGTACATATTTAATATTCTCAATAAAATGCATTTTTGGCCAGTGGTTGTTTACAAGTTTTTATCTAAACTATCTTGATAATTTATCAAATACTGATCGTCTTTGAGGTTGGTCAAGAGTAGAATGTTCTGAAGTGTTTATTACACTTTTCGAAGAAAAAACCATATTCAATGTGCTACATTCAATAAACACACTGTGATTTTCAAAGTACTATGTTCAATAAATGTACTATGATATTCGAAGTGCCACATTCAAAAAATGTATTGTGATTTTTGAAGTGCTACGTTCTATAAATGCACTATGGCATTCGAAGTGTTACGTATTGTGAATTTCAAAGTACATTATAATATTTGAGGAGTTATGTTTGGAAAAAAATATTTCAGGTAATCTATTATATTTTAACTTCGAATACTTAACATTGATAATAAATATGAAATATAAACAAAGACATTTTTCAATTAGATTAATTCAATGAAGTACAGTGGGTATGACACTAATCTGACACATACAAAAAATATAACATGAAGTCAAAGGATAGTAAAGATCATTCAGATGACTCTTCTTTGGATAATTTTTCTTCCTCTGACGATGAGCTTGGGATAGGATCGAAGGCTTCACTAGGGCGCCGTTTGATAGGAATATCATTCCAAAAACGGGAAAGGTTTGTTTTTCGATAAGTCGCATGAATTTCTCGAAGAAGGGTGATGGTTGTCTCTTCTTTACCATTGTTGATGGCTGAAAACATGTCCAGGGAACATCCAGCTTCTGCAATAGTGACAACAACTTGTTTTTCCTTCTCAAAATTAGCCTTCAGCGTGGCTATCTCCTCATTCAACCTTTTCTTTTTTGCTTCGCTTGTAGTAAGAGAATTTTGAAGACCTTCGAATTTAAGCTTTTCAGCAGCCAAGTCCTCAACATGTTTAGCTTTGAGCTTGTTTAGCTCCTCTTGATGCAAAACGGTCAATTTTTCTTTGTCAGCATGATGTTGTTTTCGTAAATCGCTTTTGACAAAAAGAAGTCCTCGAATAAGCTCATATCTTGCCACTTCGAAGGTGTGGAATTGATTGATCATGTGATGTTTAAATTTTTCCCTCAGTTGTTTCTCAACATTGGGAATTCCCTTATAACGAACCATATCATTGGCCAACCGTTTCAAGTGACTGTTAGAAGCCTCGACTTGTTGAGAAAGTGACTTTCCTACAGCATCGAGATCAGCAAATGGTTGGAGTGCAACAAGGACATCTGGGTTGAGTGGAATATGAGGAAACACTGTAGGGTTAGGACAAGGAATGAGGTCCAGAGAGGTAGTAGCAACAGAAGGACAAATGATTTCTGGAGACTCTTTGATGGTAGACGTTCTCCCAAAATTTTGGATACGAGTTTGAACTTCTTGGATGACCGGATCCTCTTCTACAGTAAGCTCCCGTGACTCGTTGAAATTAATGAAACTATCGGGATCGAAGTAATCGTCATCTTGGTTATCATCACCTGAATTGTATTCGAAAATGATTGTAGCATCATTATTGGTTGCTTCTTTTTCATGATGAGGACTTTGTTGATTTCCAACAGTTATGGCCTCATCCTCATCAAACATTGTGTCTTCAGTGGTCACTGATGTTTTGTTTTTCTTCTTATGATGACTGCTAGAACTTTTATTTTTCAAAGGCGTAGAAGTCTTCTTCTTTTTTGAAGAAGGCTCTTATTATTCCCCTTCTTCGATGACTGAAAGCGTATTCTCTGTTATTTTTCTTTTTAGACGTTTGGACTTCGGTTTTTTTAAGGGCTAACACCAGATGTACTAGATTTTTTTTCTCTTTTTTTTCTTTTTTCTTTTCAGGAAAGTGATTGTCTGACCTGTTACGGATAAAGAGGAATACCTTACAATCGGGTTGAACTAATCTTTTGCAAGCATGGGGATTAGGTTGCTCCATCAAATTTCGAGAAGGCAAAGCTCCAGGTGTGATGCGAAAGAGATGACTACTGAGGAAATTAATCGGTTGGAAGGCGGTGTGAAAAGTGTTGTTCCATTCTGCTTCGATCCAAGCAGCAAGATTTTTGAATATGTCTTTCGCTTTTGTCCGACGAATGGCGTACCGCCTCGGAATTTCTGAAAGGATCATATAATTAGATAATAAATAAGGGCAACTACAGTTATACTATTTTGTTTAAAATAAAAGAATGAAATTATAGTTCTCGCGGTTGCTTCTCCATAGGAGGTTCAGCTTCATTGGGTTGGCATCAAATATCTCTTTACCATTTTCCCACGCTCCTGAGATGAAAACAAATTTTTGCTTCCAAAATGTGTCCGCTTCCAGAAGGCCGTCGATGATTTTCAGATCATCATCTAGGGTAAGGTAGTAGAATGGAAGCTTTGGCCCTTTGGACAACTTTGTCAAAGATATGAAGTCCTTGATGCTGGTCGGAATCTTAGATAAGCGAGACGCCATGATCACAGATATAAGAGTGAACCATTTATTCAGTTTCACTTGAGTTGGGCACAGGTTTAGAAGTTTGAAGTACTCGACGATCATGGGATCTAGTGGGAATTGAAGATCCCAACTGATGATTCCAGGGTAGACCATCAGTTCATCGTCTTTGAAATCTAAGGGAGTTTCTCCCTTTTTGGGTAATCGAAGGGTAATTTCGTCTCCCATTCCCCATTTATTTTTAAAATCCAATGCTTGACTTTCTTGATAATATACGTATGGAACTTTTTTCAGTTCGATAATATAGTCAGCATCAAGAGATCTCAGATTGGTGCCAATTTTTTCTCTTTCCTCATCAGATATGGTAGCCAGATCCTTATTCTTTCTCATCTTACGGATTTTCTTTTCTATAGCATTCTCAGATTTTCCTTCATCAGAATCAACTTGCTCAACTTCTGTAGCATTCTCAGCCCCATTGTCTGATCGAGTAGCTTCATAGTCAATTTCATCCACTTCTGATGTCTTATCTCTTAGTTATAGAGGATTATTTGAGGGATTTTGTTGAGGTAATAAGGCTTCCTCAACAATATCCATCAGGGGAGGAGATTTGGTAGGTGGAGCTGATGAGGAAGGATTTGGGGTAGCATCGGTATCATCTCCCATGGCTATTAAAAAAAATTCTTCTTCGAATTTATGGAGGACAAGTTGAAGAAGGAGTTGCTTCGGTTTGTTTTGAAGGAGATTTGTTTGATTCCCCACCAATCCAAGGTGATGTTTTAACACGAGAAGAAGAAGTTCGAGGTGTTCTGGGTGTTTGAACCCTAGAGGAATGGCCATCTTCAGTAGTAGGAGAAGATGAGAAAGCAGGAACTTTAGATGGGTCAAAGTTACCGTAATAAGTGGTTTTGGTTGATGTCCCGAGGGGAACGTTGCTTCTTAATCCAGCGGCTCTATACTCGTCTGCTCTTTCACCTATGAAGAAATAATCGTACGCTCCGAAGACTAGATTATCGTTGGGTTTTGGAGATGTGGGTTTTTTGGGTATCCTAGCCTTAGATCTTCTGGATCTTGGATTTTTTCTCATAAATAGGATGAAAATTGATCAGAAAGTATGAGTTTTCAGGCGAGGATAACTGGGAAGTTTGAGGAAAGCATTGAAGGTAGCCAAGGGTCTGCTGTTTCTCTCTCAAGAATTTTGGGTTGTGAAACAGAGAAATGAAATTACTAATGAATTTATAGGAGGAAGTGTGTAGAAGTGGAAAAGCCTTTGTGTTGATTGGACTGAATACGAAACGGTAATGGTGTCACGAGTTCGACATCTGTCATACTAGCTGTAAGCCTAGTAACTAGGTATTCATGATGAATCTAAACGGTTAGATTTTATATTTCAACTTCGAAATAATCACGTAAATTGGTTATTTGAAAGTATATTTCGATGTGCTACCACATCTGGTAAAATTCGATGAAAATAGAGTTAAATTCTGGATAATTAAATTTACATCTTATAAAATTCGAGGAGAAAGAAATATGTTCTTGATTTTAAACTACCAGTTTCTGGAATTGTTTCTAGTAGGATTCGAAGACAATTAGTTATCATTCATTTACTGACATGAGAACTAGATGGGCTACTGATAAGGAAATAAAATTTCAGGGACTAAAGTGTAAATACTAGAAGTTTACCAGAACAATTCTGATTATGTATTTCTATTAAGGACTAAGGGTAATTTATCCTTTTATGTAACCACTTTCAGTTTTGAGCTAAGCCAGCCTTTATATAAAGGCCAAGGATGAACTAATAAAGGGGTTGAACACTCTTGATCTAAAATCATTTGTGCTTAGACTTTCTCTCTCTGAAATCTTTCCCTCACTAAAACGCTCTTATTATTCTTTACTAAGGAAATTAATAATAACAGAACTCACGAATGTCTAATACACTCGACTAACAAGGACCGTAATTTTTTAACCATTACCGACATAATAATTTTACCACGATGTTGATCAAGCTTATCATGCGGAACTAATTAACGCTCTATGGGTCAGTAACTTTAGGAATCAGATCAATCAATCGTACAATTAACCCAAGTAAGGATCTCGAATATACCAATCACATTACAAACAATCTCATAAACACTCGGGCTAATCATCTACCAGCCGTTATTTTTCCTAGATCGCCGCACCTACTAGGTCTAGAAACTTACCTAGGTTTTGATTTTCCACACGTTTGCGCAACCCTTAATCATTGCAAATAACCCCTTTCAAATTCTCCTTGGCAATTTTTGTTTTTCACTGTTATATATATATATATATACTTTTTTACTATTCCATTGTCTTCCACACTCAAAGCTTTCCTAGAGAGAAATTCACCTTCATCTTCAAATTGTTCTTGAGAGATTATATGTTCACAGCCAGAAAGGCTTTAGTTAAAGATGGTTGGTTGAATATATCAGAGTTAGAGAGAGCAAGGAAGGTAGAGAGAGAAAATCGTATCGCCGCCGGTCTCCTTGTTTCTCCAGGTGAGAAAATCAGTCAGTCAAATCAGGACGCCGATCAAGGGTCATCTTCCTCCAAACACCCTAAACTCAAACAACCCTTATTTAAGTCAAACCTTTCCCCCCTCCCTTCTGGTTCTTCTGTACAAGAGTCTTCACACCCTGTTTCTAAGGAAAAATATGTTTCAAGTATCAAAAAACCCTCACCATTTATAGCAATGGGTTTTGACACAGAGAAGTCACCGGAGTAAATAACCCATCGTCGGACAACTCGCCAAACCAAAACTCAGTCCACACATTCAATGCCAAAACCCTCCGGAATGGAGGTAGCTAAAGCGGCTCCGCAGGCCAAGCCCTCCGGATCACAACCTCTACCAAACAATAGGCCTTCAGAGGCAACAAGCTCTCAACAACCCGAACAGCCTCCGAGGAAGGAGATCAAACAACTTTCCTCAAAGACAATTATCAATCCTTCCATAGTGATGGAAGATATTATGGAAGACAGCATCGAAAAGGCCTCTTTTGAGACCGAGGCATCAGGTCAGACAGGGGATGCTACTTCTGATAAAAAAGGTAAAAGCAAAGTAAAAATTTGCATGACTCATCCGGACTCGCTTCTGGAGTGCCTAGAGGGTAAGGTATACCCTTGCTTTAAACATGTCAGTGTTAAATATTTACTAGCTTTACAAAACATCAACTATATCTACACCCACACTGCTAAGTTGGGCCGAATCCAAACCGAATGGGGGATTCTGAAGTCTGTAAAGGTAAGAATACCGATTACTCCGGGGACCTCAATGGACTGCAAACTGAATGAGGTGGTAGTGTACACCAGAGTGCTGAACTGGGGACTCCGGTTCCCTCTAGACCCATAGATCATTAAGTATTTGCATTTGATTAAACTCTGTCCCAGCCAGTTAAGCCCCAATGCCTGGTACACACTCCTCGTCAGTATCATGGCATCCAGATTTTCAAAGATCCCTCTTCCGATAGAGTAGTTTGCTGTTGTAGCAGGCTTGACTTCAAGGTTGTGGACGACCTGTTAGAGTCTGAAAAGCCTTGGAGGACACAGTTCCTATTTGTTAGTGGAACATGGGAAAATGACAGGAAGATAAGACAATACCAACCCTAGCTTGCTGATGAGTAGGTGGAAAAGAACTGGTAAGTTTTCTCTTCTATTTCTTTTTTTTACTTTATAAACTACAAGTTTTCTTATTCTGACTAATTTGTTACTTATTTTTAGTTCTACCGAATGACTTCATCCGCCATTTGGAAGAAGGGAAAAATATTTGTGCAAAGCTCAATGCATGGGCTTCAGAATGCTGAAGGAACGTCTTCCACAATTGCTTCACATCGAGCAATTTGGTGAGGTCTCATATGTGGAACACCACAAGCCGGAGATACCTTTCATGGGAAGAGCTAACCACCCTTCATTCTCCTGATGTGATTCTAAAAAGAACAGAAGCCAAAGATGCCAAACTGTTCTTACCTTCCAGGGCTAAGGCTCCCAGCAAAATGAAGAATAAAAATAGGAAGGCTGCAACAAAGTTGGCTCAAACAACTACATAAGGGACTGGTTTGGGGAATTAGGGGGCAGTGATGCGGCTCTGCTCAAAGGAGTGGAGGTTGAAATAGTAAGGAAAGTTGAAGGGTCAAAGCCTACCAAAAACTCATAAGAAGGACAGGAAGCGTAGGGCCAACAACGATGAGAAAGCTGCCAAGAAGAAAAAGGTCACATTGGGGGAAGAAATACTCATTCATCCTTCGGAAATCCAACCACCAGAAGCCCCTGCCGACCCTACTCTTCAAGAGGAGATCCCAATAGACCTTCAGTCTAGAGAGATTGCTGGTGGAGGGAACGATGAATTAGACATCAGTGCCCTTTAAGAAATTGGTTTGTACTTTAATGATTTTGAGAAGGATGATTTTGCAGGTACTTATCGTCCTTCCAGTTCCTCCAACATGGTGACCTACAATGGGAAATCATTCTCCGTATTCGAAGAGAAATATGTCTTAAGTCGCGCCCTCCTCGGTTATATCCGTCCAATACTTGATCTAGAGAGGCAGGTGAAAAGTCAGACCAAGCTTGTCAATTCTCTTACTACTGACAAACAATCTCTATCAATCAGTCTCCTAAGTGCTCAGCAAAGTATAGCGGAACTGAAAAAGAAGAAGGAGGATTTGGCAACCAAGCTGGCTGCATCTGAAGTAGCCAAAACTACGCTCCAAACTAAATATTCTGACTTAGAGACTTCCTCCTCCCAAAACCTCACAGTGTTGAAGGAGGAGTTGAAGACTAAGGATGGTGTTATTCAAACCCTAACTACTGAAAAGACTGAGTTGGAAAGCATCGTTTCGGAGGTGACCAAAGAGAATGAGGCCTTGGAGAGTCAGCAAAAGCAAGCTATCAAGTCAGGTATTGAAGAGTATGCCAATAGAGTAATAGACTCTTTAGAAAAAAGAGATGATGGAATTAAGTCTGACATGGTGTTGTTGTTCCATGAGACCTCCCCTAAGACGACCCTTGGTCCCTTATGGAAGTATGTAGAGTATGAGGACATCCCATTTCATACTCTAGCAGACGGTGACAAGTGCAACTACTCCAGCAGAATAAATTTCACAACTGATGATGAAGAAAGAACAGGTGAGAGTTCAAGTGTCGAACTCAAGAGTCCCAAAAAAGGTGGTGGTGCTGAAGAAACTTTCAAAGGGAACCATCCGTAAGGTTTATCATATATTATTTTTTGTTTTGTGAACAATCAAAGTCCTTGGATGGCCAAGGCATATTTTGTATTACTGTTCGGTTGAAGTCTGAATAGGTTATTCGAACAACCAAAGTCCTTGGGTGGCCAAGGCATATTTTGTACTAATTGTTCGTTTTAAACCCGAACATGTTTAATTTATCCAACTTTCTCTTTGTTTAATATTTTTCCTTAAAGATGTCATGCTAATGTTTAAGTAGCCCTTAGCATTTCAGAAGTTTTGAAGTGAGAGTGTTTAATATCTCCAATGGCATGTATTTAATAGTCATAACCAACCATCAAGTTTATCCGATCCACTAAAGATCCAAGGTGTTGAACAAGTGATTTATACTTGAATTGAATTGTAGTAAAATCACTCCAAATTTTTGAAGAGGGCATTATATATTATTGAAAAAGACTGGACACCTCATTAAAACCTCCCCGCGCCACCAGGATAGGAAAGAGTATGCCCCCTAATATTTACGTTGGTATTTAACAAGTAAATCTTTACACAAAAAAATTACTCTAAATATAGCCTGAGATGCTCAACATTCTATGGGTGCTTCAAAACTCTCCCTTCTTTATCCTCAAACCTATATGTCCCAGGTTTGAGCTTTTTACAGACCTCATAGGGGCCCTCCCAGTTCGGAGCCAACTTACCGAATTGCTTCTCCTTGGTATGTAAGAAAACTTTCCTTAACACCTAGTCTCCTGGTTGAAAATCTCTTCTTTTGACCTTGGAGGAAAATCTGCTCCTCATCAAACCTTGGTAATGAGCTGTTCTTAATTGTGCTTTAACCCTTCTTTCTTCTATTAAGTCCAACTGGATCTTAATTGATATTTCAATAGCTTGTTCGGAATAGTTATTAACTCTGTATGATGGTAAGATAGCTTTTATGTGAGTAATTGCATCCATTCCATACACCAAGGCAAAATGAGATTCATGTGCAGCAGCCCGAGGAGTAGTTCCGTAAGCCTACAACACTTCTTGCAAATAGCTTGGCCACTTCTCCGCAGTACCTTCTAATTTTTTTTAATCCAGACAAAATAGTCTTGTTTTCCATTTCAACCTAGTTGTTTGCTTGTGGATGTAAAGGAGAAGAAAAACAATGCTGAATACCTCTAGAAGCACATATATTCTCCAAATCCTTGTTATCAAACTGTGGCCCATTGTTTGTGGTAATCTTTTGGGGGATCCCAAATCTACAACATATATTGGATAAGATAAATTTAATGACAGCCTTCGATGTAGTTCCTGCCAAAAGAGTTGCCTCTATCCATTTTGAGAAGTAATCAATAACAAATATAATAGTTCTACACATGTGGATACCATTAGTAGAGGTCCAACTAAGTCCATCCCCCACATTGCAAAAGGTATTGGCTCAGAAATATACTTCATAGGTACCGCTGGCACATGAATTTCATTCCCATACCTTTGACATTGATCACATTTCTTCACTATTTCTTTAGCATCTGCCATTATGGATGACCAAAGATATCCAGCTAATAAGACTCTCCGGGTTAGTGCCCTGTACCCACAATGTGCTGAGCCCTCCCCATCGTGCAGTTCAGACAAAACAACTTGGGATTCTTCAAACCCCAAACAACGTAGGAGAGGTCTACTGAATTATAGAGAATTTCCCTTATCATAAAAAAACCACGTGCCTTATATTTATTTATTTTTGCCACAGTTTTGTCCAAGGGCAAAACCCATCAGAAATATATTGAAAGAGGGTATATCTCCAATCTTTAGGTTGAATCACGTGTATGCTCATACTTTCCCCATCTTCTTTATTCTGACTCGTCTATATGGGTGGGAATTCTTGTATGTGAATCCAAGGCTAGGACTCAGAATATGTTATAGTTGCTAAAGAGTCTGCTAGCGTATTCCCTGATCTGGGAATATACTCATAACATACACTTTTAAAGTCTGTTGCCACTTCTTTCAAAACGAGTAAGTACTTGATTGGTTTCTCCTTCTTGGCCTCAGACTTACCTTGAGCATGATGGATGAGAATTGAGAGCCGCTCATCAACTGAACTCTTTTAGCCCCACACAGGAGAGCCAATTTAAGACCAGCTATAGCTGCTTCATATTCAGACTCATTGTTAGAGGCCCTGAACATAAAGCATATAGCTTGGTATATTTTATCACCATATGAAAAGGTTAAGCAAAATCCAGCTCCACAACCCATTGTGCTTGATCCATTATCAGTTCTGACCATCCATTGTTTCTTGGTTTTATCTTCCGAAGTTTGTTAAGAGTTCATGTCCGTATGGAATTCTACTAAGAAATCAGCCAATGATTGGGCTTTAATAGCCCTTCGGTGGAAAAATCAATGTCGTAATCGCCCAATTCTACTGACCACTTGGTCATCCTGCTTGATATATCTTCCTTTTGAAGAAACATTTTTAGTGGGAAAGACATCCACACAATGATGGAATGAGATTGAAAATATGGCCTCATCTTTCTTGTTGCAATCATTAAGGCTAGCGCCAACTTTTCTAGCTTTAAATACCTCTTCTCAACATCTAATAAACTTTTGCTGATGTAGTATACCGGACAAGGATAATTTTCCACTTCTCTTACTAGAACTGCACTTATAGCACATTCTGGCACAACCAAGTATACATAGATCGTTTCTTCTTGAACGGGTTTGAAGAGAGTCTTGGGTGAGGATACGTGTTTCTTTATCTCAATGAAGGCATGGTTGCACTGTGGAGACCAATTGAAGTCATTAGCATTCGTCAAGGTTTGAAAAAACAGAGCACATTTGTCCGAAGACCTTGAAATAAACCTACTCAAGGCAGTCAATCTTCCAGTGAGTCTTTGGACCTCTTTAATATTTCGAGGAGGATCCATTTCCAATAGTGAACTACGTTGATCCGGATCGGACTGAATACCTTTTTTACTTATTATATAACCCAAAAACTTTCCAGATCAGACCCCAAACACATATTTCTATGGATTTAATTCAAATTCATAGCTGCTAAATTAGCAAACGTTTCTTGAATATCAATTGTGTCCAAATCCGCCTCCAGGATTTTAACCACCATGTCATCTATGTATACCTCCATATTTCTTCCAATCCGATTAGCGAAATTTTTATTCACCAACCTCTGATAAGTTGCCCCAATATTCTTTAACACAAAGGGCATCACCTTGTAGCAATTGAGACCTCTATCTGTTATAAAGGTAGTGTGATCTTGATCCTTTGGATCCACTTGTATCTGGTTGTACCCGGAGAAAGCATCCATGAAGGACAACAACTTGTTTCCAGACGTAGAGTCTACCAATTGATCTATCCGGGGGATAGGATAGAGATATTTTGGGCTAGCTCTGTTAAGTTGAGTGAAATCAATGCACATATGCCATTTTCCGTTCTTTTTCTTCACTAACACTGGATTGGCAGTCCATAAAGGATATTGGGATTCTTTAATATGTCCCATCTTGGTCAGCCGATCAACCTTTTGAACTATCACATCCGTTTTTTCCTTGGAAAAAACTCTTCTTTTCTGTACAACGAGTACAACATCACTCAGGATGGATAACTTGTGTGAAATAACGCTTACGGGTACTCCGATTATATCACTATTGCACCAAGAAAACACATGCTGATTGTTTAGCAAAAAAGACAACAATTTCTTTTTTTAATTATGGTGCCATCTTGAAACCAATCTTGATATTCTTACCCTCTGCCAGAGAGTGAGTTTCAACTTCTTCAAACAATCATGGAACGTTTGCTCAAGAAGGGGAAATGGTAATCCTTGAAAGGTTCGATGTGGACTCTGAATATTTGGATCCAAATCCAACTTGGAATAAAGTAGGGTGATAACATAAAAAACCAAGACAGTATCCGAAATGATCATTTTCTTTGAGTAATTAACTATCTTTGGAGGGGATACTGTAAACTGCACCTACCCCTTCATCAAGAAAGAGGCATGTCCACAATTTGGCTACCCAATTGGAAGGGGGATGTCTTCCAATCAGTGTCCCCCTTCCCATTCATAGTTTTTGATGAGGATGACTTGAGGTATATTGCTGGGCCTCACGAGGATGCGGTGGTTATAGGAGCATCTATATGGGGAATGATATACGCCGAATTCAGATCGATACAGGCAGTTTGGCAAACATCATGTTCTTAAGCTTCTACAAACAGATAAGGTATCCGACCGTTATTCAACGTTCGAACAGAACTATTGTGGGTTTCACAGGTACTTCTGCAGACGTAATTGGGGATTTTGAAAATTAAGTTTTGTTGGGCAAAGGGCCTTTTAAAAAGATGGTGAGGGTACTATTTGTTGTGGTAGATTTCCCCACATCGTACAATAAAATTTTTGGGAGGTCTTGGCTTTCCATAATGCATGTTGTGGCATCAACAGTCTATCATGGTTTGAAGTATGCGGTTCATGGACAAGTAGACATTGTTTGAAGTAGTCATAAGATATCCAGAGAGTGCTATGCAACAGCTCTTGCCCCTACGACATTGGGGGCAGTTCAAATTAATAAAGATTAGCATTTACTGGAGCCTTCTGTTAAGGAAAATGAGATTGATGACCCGAGAGAGACTCCCAGTGTCATAATACCCATTTAAGAAGTTTAAACTCACTCCCTTGCAAAGGGTAAGAACGTCAAGATTTGTTCCAAGATGGCGCCAGAGTTAAAGAAAAAATTGTTATATTTTTTGCTAAGCAATCAACATGTATTCTCTTGGTGCAATAGCGATGTAACCGAGGTATCAACAGATGTTATTTCAAATAAGTTGTCTATCATGAGCGATGTTGCACATGTTATACAAAAAAGAAGAGCTTTCTCTAAGGAAAAAACAGATGTGATAGTTCAAGAGGTTGATCGGTTAACCAAGATGGGGCATATTAAAGAGTCCCAATATCCTCTATGGACTGCCAATCCAGTATTAGTCAAGAAAAAGAACGGCAAATGGCGTATGAGTATTGACTTCACTGACCTCAACAGAGCTTGCCCCTGTCTCTCGGATAGATGAGCTAGTAGACTCTACATCTGGAAATAAGTTGTTGTCTTTCATGGATGCCTTCTCGAGGTATAATCAGATACAAGTGGATATGAAGGATCAAGATCACACTGCCTTTATTAAAAATAGAGGTCTCCATTGCTACAAGGTAATACCTTTCAGATTGAAGAATGTTAGGGCTACGTATCAGAGGTTAGTGAACAAAACATTTGTTAATGAGATCGGCAGAAATATGGAAGTGTACATAGATGACATGATGTTTAAACTTTTGGAGGAGGATTTGCACATAACTGATCTTCAAGAAAATTTTGCTAACTTAGCAACTTTGAATTTGAAATTAAATCTAGAGAAATGTGTGTTTGGCATCCGATCTGGAAAGTTTCTGGGTTACATAATAAGTGAGAAAGGTATTGAGCCTGATCTGGATCAGCTTAATGTACTATTAGAAATGGATCCTCCTAGAAATGTTAAAGAATTTCAGAGGCTCACTTGAAGGTTGGCTGCATTAAATAGATTTATTTCAAGGTCATCAGACAAGTGTGCTCCATTTTTTCAAATATTGAAAAATGCTAAAGACTTCAATTGGTCCCCACAGTGTGACGAGGCCTTAGTTGAGATAAAGAAATATTTATCCTCACCAAATACTCTTTGCAAACCCATTCAAGGGTAAAAACTTTATGTATACCTGGCTGTGTCAAAATGTGTTATAAATGCTGTCTTTGTAAGAGAAGCGGACAATTATCCTCGTCCGGTGTACTAAATCAGTAAGAGTTTCTTGGATGCTGAAAGAAGATATTTAAAGTTGGAAAAATGGCACTAGCCTTAGTGATTGCAGCAAAAAAGATGAGGCCGTATTTCCAATCTCACTCTATTATTGTTCGAACATACTTCCCGCTAAAGACTGTTCTTCAAAAGGAAGATATATCAAGCAGAATGATGAAGCGGTCAGTAGAATTGGGTGATTATGACATTGATTTTGCCCCCGAACAACAATTAAAGCTTAATCAGTGGATGATTTCTTGGTAGAATTCCATGCAGACAGAAGGTCTTAACCAACTTAAGAAGATAATTTCAAGAAAGAATGAGTGGTCCGAACTGATGGTGGATCAAGCACTATGGGTTGTGGAGCTGGAATTTTCTTAACCTCTCTGTATGGTGACAAAATGTATCAAGCTATATATTTTGTATTCATGGCCTCTAACAATGAGTCCGAATATGAAGCAGCTATAGCTGGTCTTAAATTAGCTCTTCTCTGTGGAGCTAAGAGAGTCTGGTTAATGAGTGACTCTCAATTTCTCATCCATCATGCTCAAGGTCAGTCTGAGGCCAAGAAGGAACAACTGGTTAAGTACTTACTCATTTTGAAAGAAGTGGCAGCAGGTTTCAAAAGTGTTTGCTATGAACATATTCCCATATCTGAGAATACAATGGCAGACTCTCTGGTAACTATAGCATATTATGAGTCCTACCCATGGATTCTCATACAAGAATGCCCGTCCATACAACTAGATCAGAAGAAGGAAGATGGGGAAATTATGAGTATACATGTGATCCAACCTAAGGATTGGAGATATACCCTGCTTTAATATATTTCTAATGGAACATTGCCTTCGGATAAAGTTGTGGCAAAAAAAGTTAAATACAAGTCTCGTGGTTTTTTGATAATAAGAGGAATTCTCTACAAAAAAATCTTTCAGTAGACCTCTCCTACGTTGTTTAGGGTTTAGAGAATCCCAGGCTGTTTTATCTGAACTGCATGATGGGGAAGGCTCAGCACACTGTGGGTATAAGGCACTAACTTGGAGAGTCTTATTAGCTGGATACTATTGGCCAACCAGAATGGTATATGCTAAAGAAATGGTGAAGAAATGTGATCCATGTCAAAGGTATGGGAATGAAATTCATGTGCCAACAGTACCTATGGAGTCTATTTCTGAGCTAATACATTTTTCTAGATGGGGGATGGATTTAGTTGGACCTCTACCCATGTCATCTGGGAAGTACATAACTATTATAGTCGCTATTGACTATTTCTCCAAGTGGATAGAGTCAACTCCCTTGGCTGGGACCACGCCAAAGGTTGTCATTAAATTTATATTATCCAATATATACTGCAGATTTAGAGTCCCCCAAAAGATTACTACAGACAATAGGCCCCAGTTTGATAACAAAGACATGGATGATTTTTGTGCCTCTAGAGGCATTCAACGTTGTTTTCTTCTCCTTTCCATCCTCAAGCAAATAGAAAAGTTGAAGTTGCAAACAGAACCATTTTGTCTAGATTATAAAAAAAATTAGAGGGGGCTGCGGGGAAATGACCAAGCTATTTATAAGAAGTATTGTGGGCCTACCAAACTACTCATCGGGCTACTACACAAGAATCTCCTTTTACCTTGGTGTATGAGATTGATCCAATTACCCCCATAGAGGCTAATTTACCATCATACATGGTCCATAACTATTCTGAACAGGCTAATGAAGTAGAAATTAGGAATCAGTTGGACTTAGTAGAGGAAAGAAGGGTTAAAACACACTTGAGAACAGTGCACTACCAAGGGTTGATGATGAGCAGATTTGCTTCCAAAGTCAAAAGAAGAGATTTTCATACATGGGATAAAGTATTAAAGAAAGTCTTCTTACATACCAAGGAGAGGTAGTTCAGTAAACTGGCTCCGAACTGGGAAGGCCCTTATGAGGTCTGTGAAAGAGTCAAACCTGGGACTTATAGGCTTCAAAACAAAGAAGGAAAAGATTTAAAACACTCATGGAATGTTGATCATCTCAGGTTCTATTTAGAATAAAGTCTTTATGTAAATATTTACTTGTTAAATACCAATGTAAATATTAGGGGCATATTCTTTCCTACCCTGGAGGAGCGAGGATGTTTTAATGAGGTGTCCGGTTTTTTCTTCAATAATACATGATGTCTTCTTCAAAATTTGGTGTGATTTTACTTCAATTTAATTTAAGTATGAATCACTTATTCAACACCCCGGATTTTTAGTGATCTTGAATGGATCGGATAAATTTAATAATTGATCATGACTACTAAATATATATGGTAGGAGATATTAAACGCTCTCAGTTCAATACTTCTGAAATTCAAGGGCTACTTAAACATTAGCCATGAAAGATTTAAAGCAAAGTATTAAACAAAAGAGAAATTGAATAAATTCAACATGATCGGACTTGAACCGAACATAAGTAAAAAATGTGCATTGGCCATCCAAGGACTTTGAGTGTTTAAAAAACTGAGAAAAATACATGATAAAACCTTAGGGTTTGTTCCCTTTGGATTTTTCTTCACCACCATCTTTTTTGGGAATTTTGAGTCCAACACTTGAACTCTCACCTGTTCCTTTTTCATCATCAGTGGAATCAACTCCACTAGCATAGTTGTGCTTGTCGCCGTCGACCAAGGTATGAAATGGGATGTCCTCGTACTCCAAATACTTCCATAAGGGACCAAGGGTTCTCTTAGGGAAGGTCTCACGGAACAGCAGCACCATGTCGGATTTGATCCCATGATCTCTTTTTTCAAAGGAGTTTACCACTCCATTGGCATATTCTTCAATACTTACTTTGATAGTTTTCTCTTGCTGACGCTCCAGGGCCTCCTTTTCCTTGGCCATCTCTGAAACAGTGCCTTCTATCTTAGTCTTCTCACTGGTTAGGTTTAGGATAGCAACATCCTTAGTTTTCAACTGCTCCTTCAAAGCTGTGAGGTTTTGTGAGAAAAACGTCTCCAGGCCGGAGTATTTAGTTTGGAGCTCAGTATTGGCTGCTTTTGACGCGGTTAGCTTGGTTTCCAAATCCTCATTTTCCTTCTTCATCATCTCTATGCTTTGATGAGCACTTAGAAGACTATCTAATAAAGTTTGAGAGAGTTGATAACAATGGTTTGAATATTTACCTGCCTCTCCAGATCAAGTACTGGCCGGATATAAAAGGAGAGCATGACTTAAGGTATCTTGTTTTCTGGATATGGAAAAAGATTTCCCATTGTAGGTTACCATGTTAGAGGAACTGGAGGGACAGTAAGGACCTGCAAAATCATCTTTATCAAAGTCATTAAAATACAGATCGATGTCTTCAAGTGCATAAAGGTCCATTTCATCGTTTCATCCACCAGTAATCTGTCTGGACTGGAGGTCTGTTGGGATTTCCTCTTGCAGAGTAGGGTCAGCAGGAACTGGGGGTGGGTTTTTTAGAGGCGAAGGATTATCTCTTCCCCCAGAGTAAACTTCTTCTTGTTGTGTTTTATTTCCATTTTAGGAGGCATTGGTGGGTTCTTTGACCCTCTGACTTCCCTTATAGTCTCGACCTCTATCGCCTTTGGCAAGGCCACATCCATACCACCCTGGTTCCCCGAACCAGTCCCCTCTGTAGTTGTTTGAGCCAGGTCTGTTGTAGCCTTCCTCTTCTTGTTCTTTATATTGCTGGGGGCTTTCGTCCTAGAAGGCAGGTACAACTTGGCATATTTAGCTTCCATCCTTTTCAAAATTACGTCAGCAGGAGGAGGGGTGGTTAGCTCTTCCCATGAAAGGTCTCTTCTGTTTGTGGTGTTCCACATGTGAGACCTCATAAAATTTCCCGACTTGAAGCAATTGTGGAAGGCATTCCCCCAATTATCCAAAGCCCATGCATTAAGCTTTGCACAAGTCTTCTGCCCCTCTTCCAAATGACTTGTGAATTCCTTCGCCAGAACTAAGGAGAGATAATAAATTAGTCAGAATAGGAAAAGTTACAACTCAAGAAATAAAAAGAAAAAGAAAGAAAAACTCACCGGAGCTTTTCCATCTGCTGGTCAACAAGCTAGGGTTTGTATTGGCCTTGTCCTACTAACAAAAAGAAACTCTGTTCTCCAAGT
The DNA here is from genome assembly GCA_036936605.1 of Limnanthes douglasii subsp. nivea. NCBI lineage: Eukaryota > Viridiplantae > Streptophyta > Magnoliopsida > Brassicales > Limnanthaceae > Limnanthes > Limnanthes douglasii. Next base: position 98,180,155 of record JAUPFV010000001.1, read on the forward strand.
TTTCTCGGACTCTAACAGATCGTCCACAAATTTGAAGTTATTCCTTATATTGTAGTGATAGAAAAGGATTAGGTGATTCTTGCACAAGCTTGCTACGGCAGCAAACTGCTCGGATCTTTGACAGCCTAGACGCTATGATGCAAGCCAAGAGTGTATACCAGGCGTTGGGGCTTAGCTGACTGGGACATAGTTTGACCAGATGAAAATACTTGACTTGAAAGTCCCAATTTCAACACTTCGGCATATACTACCACCTCGTTCAATTTACAGTCCATGGAGGTCTGCGGAGTAATTGGTATCATAACTTTTACAGACTCCGGAATCCCCCATTTGGTCCGGATTTGACCCAACTCGGCAGTATGGTTGTAGATATAGTTAATATTTTACAGAGCCAACAGATACTTGACGCTGACATGTTTAAAACAAGGGCCTACTTTACCCTCTAGACTCTCCGGAAGAGCGTTCAGATGAGTCATGCCAACTATAACTTTAACTTTTCTTTCTGAGGCAACATCCCTTGTCTGACATGACGCCCCGGTCTCAAAAGAGGCCTATTCGATGTTGTCCTTCATATTCTCTTCCATCACTGTGTAAGGTTTTTCAATTGTCTTTGAAGAAGGTTGCTCCGGTTCCTTCATCGGAATTGTTCAGGTGGTTGAGCACTTGTTGCCTCTGAGGGCCTGATGTCTGGTAGAGATTCCTTTTCGGAAGGCTTGGCTTGTGGAGAAACTTTAGCCACCTCTGATCCAGAGGGTTTTGAAGATGATGGTGTTGACTGGGTTTTTGTTTGACGAGTCGTCCGGTGAGGAGCTATCCTCTCTAGTGACCTTTCTTTATCAGAGTCTATGGCTATAAACAGTGAGGGTTTTCTAACGCTTGAAACAACCTTTTTTTGGAAACAGGGTGTTGAGATTCTTGTACGGAAGAGCCTGAAGGGAGGGGTGAGATGTTTAGTATGAATGGAATTTTTCTGGGTCTACGGTTTCTTGAGGAAGATGACCCCTGATCGACATCCTGGTTTGGTTGGTTACTATTCTCACTTGGAAAAACAGGGAGACCGATAACAATACGGCTTTCTCTCTCTACTTTCCTTGCTCTCTCTAACTCAGATAAGTTTAACCAACCTCCTTTAACTAAGGCGTTTCTGGCTGCGAACATATATCTCTCATGAACAGTTTGAAGATGAAGATAAAATATGATTTTTTATCTCTAAGAAGGTTTTGAGTGTGGAAGACAATGGAATAGTAAATATATATATATATATATATAACACTAAAAAGCGACAGTTACTAAGGAGAAGGTGTACATGGTTTTTTCGCAATGATTAAAGGTTGCGCAACGTGTGAAAAATCAAAATCTAGGTAACTTTCTAGACCTAGTGGGTGCGACGATCTAGGGGAAATAAAGGCTGGGAGGTCAAACCAGATATTGACATGTGTCCCACGATTCAAGAAAAAATTCTGAAAAGAAAAATTAGTCCTCATAAAATTCGAACCGGGTTGTTTGTGAAAATCATTTTTTCAATTCGGACGACGCAAGCAGATCAGACAAAATTGATGTTGACTTGGTAAATTTTTAACCCTTCTAAAGTTACTTTGCAAGGTATAAAAAAAATGGCTACTGATGAGTTCAGATCTTACAGTCACAGCCAACCCATTAATCAGAACAGGGGTAACTCGGACCATATAACACCACTATAAATCCGAACAGAACAAACGTAAATAACTTTTGACTAAGCTATTTGCTAATCTACTTAAAACTAATGAGTTTTTAAATTCGACCCGGTTTCACAACCCAACCCGGCAAGCCCATGAGTCAATAATTAAGGTATTAATACCCCAACCACTCTTATTAATGAGGATGATCAGAATTTAATACTAGCAAGCTGCTTAATTATCTCACTACTCCTCACACTAAACACAAAACACCCCAAAATTATTAAAACATTTTTACCAAACTACCATCAACCCCAAAATAAACCAAATCTAAACCCCACCCACTAATAAAGGAGCTCAGAAATGTTAACACTACATTTTTTTTATAAAAATACCCTTATTACCTCATTAGAGTGGATAAATATATTTTACTATTTCTAAACAACATCCATTTATCTTTCTCGAACAAGTTTCAAGTTTTTAATATTTCTCTCTATACATCACAACATCCAAAATTTTAATGTAAGAAAAAAGATTGCTTTGATAAACAGTAGTAACACTTTCTTTTTATGAGTGTTTGCTTTCGTTTTGACTAAAACTTTTTTTATCAGTTTCAGAAGGTTGGGGATTCGATCATCTTCGTTAAAATTTTCTTCTATTAGTCTGAATTTTATAGGTTTTGTAGAATCACGAAGATAGAAAAATCATCGAAACTTGATCGATAAGACATATTCAACATTCTTGCTTTTCCTAGAGTAAGTAGAGATGGTTTCTAGTTTTGATTAATCTTGATTCTTTTTATATGTTGTTATTATATATCAAAATATTTTTATTTTTAAAAACAAATTTAAATTTTGTATTGCCAAACCCTTTGATCCGACCAAAAAATTTAAAATGAATACGAACTAGAAGAAAATATATTTTTTCTAATTATCTCATTCTAAAACTCAAAACCAACGAGCACAAACGCGATATCGAGAACCAAATAGAATTATATCCGTTATACAATCTGATACCAATTTTTTCAAACTTGATTGTTGAGAAACTTGAAACATCCTATTGCAAAAGATTGAGTCAAGGGAAATGGATAGAGAAATCGAGAAAAATACCCCACTCAATTTTTTATTCGGTCGGATGTTTTGGTCCATTAAAAAGTAATCTCGTTATAATAGAAAAGAAAATATCGACGGTAAAGAAGAGAGGTTATTCTCTAGTAAATTCATAGTTCTACAAACAATAAATAATCACACAAAGGCGGATTGATTTTGGATAAGGTTAAATTACAGTAGAATGAAAAATAACTTGACCTTTATATATATTTTTAATTTTAATAGTGGATTTTGATACAACAACGTGGCAAACGCCAAATCACATTAGCTAATGTAAATTGGGGAAGAAATGGAGAAACAGAGAAGCGATTAATCCAGGGATTACTATGACCGGATCAATAGCTACATACGTTTCTTCGACAACACTAATCATCAATTTGGGTGGTAAATCTAAGCTCCTTGGCTTTACTTCTTCTCCACCTATAAGTTTGATAAAACCCAAACGATTTTCCATTTCCGTTCGCTCCATGGGCTCCTCTCCTTCTTCCCAGAAACCAGACAACAAAACTCAAGGTTCAATCTTCTTTTTGCATCTCAAGTTTCGATTTTTGTGGATTCATTTTCTAGCCGTGTTCGATTCCTTGTTGTTTTGTAGTAAAATTTTTTGGGTGAATTAGTCTACTATCTATTTCTGTGTTCTTACATAAATAAAATTTCACATACCTATTTTTTTTTTCAGTTTTATATTCAGTCAAAAGCTCTTAGATCACTGGAACTTAGTTAGTAGTGTCAGTTCAGGATTCCCGGAAGTGTGTTTTGTGTTCAATTTATACATGTTGGCTTTGAACAGTAATTAGTTATTGACTATCTACAGATGTTTATGCCTACCGTGTCGTTTTAACAGCTAGTCGGGTTTGGTATATTCATCTTGAATAGCTAAGAAAAGTGGAAAAGAATATCCCAACGTACTTTCTTTTAGTACTCCGCTGTATAGAATGGTCATTTATCGTATCGCTTCAGTTCAGTAGTACAGAAATAGGAGCTGAGCTCAGTCCAATGTTTGTTATCTAATAATTGTTTGCTCGAGTTAGATAATGTTGACAAAAGTTGTATAACGCTTTGAACGATTCGATCCAAAGATTTGGGGGGTGTTAGAGGATTTTGAATAACCTGCTAAAACTTGAAGGTATGTCTTGTGCAGAGGCAGGAAGGGCTGAGTTTAGTTCTTTGAGTGATGGCGAATGGAAGAAACGACTCACAAATGAGCAGTTTTATGTCACTCGGCAAAAGGGAACTGAGAGAGCATTCACCGGGTATTACTCTTGATAAAAACTGATGGGCCAATTTTAAGTTCATTTTCTTTTGATATCTCACCCTAACCAATTGCCACAAAGCAGACCAAAGAGTATGTGTAAACCTCATCCCGCTGTATAAAACATTTCTCAAACCCGACAGGTCTGGGTTACTGCCAGGATTACCGGCGAACTACCCATCATCTGATACCTATTTCCAGTTACAGTTACCCATCATATCCATGATAAAAGTTTTGGACCGCCTTTATATTACATATTAATAGAAATTGCACCAAGTATAAATTAAAACCAATGTGGTGATGCAACACAGCTGGAAAAACCGCTACTGTGCTACCCGGCCAGTACTTAAAACGGATAATATAAAAGTAAAACCAGAATCTGCTCCGTAAGTCTTTTTCTGGGTACTTGCCTCACCAGATTGGTTTTGTTAGATACCAGCAATTTTCGATACCAGGCTTAAAAAAATTATTTAACTCCATTGTGTTTGTTTTTTCTTGGTGTCCAGAGAATATTGGAATACCAAAACTCCTGGAAATTACCATTGCGTTTGCTGCGACACACCTCTATTTGAGTAAGTAGTTTATCCCGATTATAAGAATCATCAAATTCTTCTTCTAGTTCTATATGAACTCTTTTTCTCCTTCAGATCATCCACCAAGTTTGACAGTGGTACTGGGTGGCCGTCTTACTACCAACCTATTGGAGACAATGTGAAGTCAAAGTTGGATCTCTCCGTTATTTTCATGCCTCGTCAGGAAGTTGTTTGTGCTGTCTGCAGCGCTCATCTTGGCCATGTCTTCGATGATGGTCCACCACCTACCAGAAAACGCTTTTGTATTAATAGGTACACAAACTTTCTCTCTTGTCACGTTTCCTTCTCAATCTCCCAATGAAATGATTAAGGAATTGTTTTTTTCTTTACATGTGTATTGTCTTTGCAATTGCAGTGCTGCCTTGAAACTGAGAACACAGTAAGCAAAGGTATTAACTTTTGGGAGCTGGAGTCCTTTTATTTTAAAACATAAGCCGTACAGGTCAGTGTATAACATGTGACTTTCTCAATAAGAAACTATAACGTTGTAATGAGTTATATTTACAGATAGGAGGCAAATGTTATTGTGCCACTTTCCAGTGTTGTCTGTGTTTAGTTTACATAATAAGATGGCTAGATAAGACAAGGCCTCTTTTCGTAGCATACTGTATAACCTTGGGCACCAAGAACTAGATTTCCGGCTAAATATCATGGTTGGGAACAAAATATTAAAAAAATCCGACCTACCGGATTCGAACCAGTGACCTAAGGATATACTGTTTGATAACAACTACAGTCCTCCGCTCTACCAACTGAGCTAAGGTCGGTTTGGTATTAGTAGTGACAGACTTAATTTAAGTGTCAAATATCTCACTTATTACAATTTTAATGCTTTCTAGCAAACAAACAAAGTCTTTACTATTTCTTCGACCTCTTCGTAAACAATGCTTTGGTTCTTCGAATTTCTCAGTCCTTTTATTTTAGATTTTGATATTTTTTCTCATTTAGTTCTAAATATATTTTTTCTTTTAGAAGTTTTCTGACGACAATGATGATAACCAAGTCAATTTAAATATTTTTTATCCACCTTATCCATATTCCCGGAACAATATTCCAATTACTTTCCAACTTAAAATAAGATAATATAATTTACAAAAGTAATTACCTTAAAATAAGATAACATAATTTACAAACACATGATCAATCCGTTTGTGATATAATACAAAACATAAACATATCATGACCAATATAAGTGTTAAAAAAAAGAAGCGTACTCTTAGATAAACATAAAAATATCAAAATAAACAAAACTAAAATAAATCATATAACAAGCACAATAAACCAAGTGACATATAACATTTTCGAATAGTCAAACCATTAGTTGTCCTAATGGTATTTATAGTACGAACAATCGATCTTTCGACGAACTTCGTGGTTGATATAGGATTAAACCTTATAATCTCCTCCTCCATGTTTTTTTTAGCATGATCGATCTTTCGACAAACTTCGTGGTTGATATAGGATTAAACCTTATCATCTCCTCCTCCATGTTTTTTTTAGCATGCTTCGAATCCTAACATGCGTATTGGACGAGCTGAATCAACAAATAATAAATGTTAAATAAAAAATAACCTGCAAAAATAAGCATGAAAAATCAATTATTAGTAACTAATTTGTATAAAAAACAAGTACTAAAAACTAAATAAGCACGAAAAACAAGGTTAATAGATTGGTAAATTCAGAAAAGTCGAAAGGATTTCCGCTCGAATTTCGAAAAAAAAATTAGAAAAATAAAAACAAATCGATCGTATACCATAAGTGCATCAGCTACGCACCGATGTTGCAGGTGTTATACACTAATGGTGTTGTCTTTGTGCACCATCATCGTCTTTCATCTTCCTCCCGATTTCGGCGAGAAAGGTGAACATTACCTTCAAAAATTCTAACCCTAGCTACCCTAAACCCGCAAATTGAATCCAACTAAGATTAACCTAACAATTTCGCAACAAATTATATCTCAAACAACAAAAAAAACATATGATTAATTAACAAATAGCTTAATAAATAAAAATAAAATAAAAATATTCAAGAAGACTAACCTTGGTGGAGGAGATACTGGATCAAATTTCTTCAATGGAACAAAAGCTTTCTAATAGAGGATTATGTCGCTGGAGGGTTGTCGGAGGAGGAGGAGGCACTGTACCGGAATTTGTAGAAAGAGAATGAGGAATAGAGAAAGTGAGAGAAATAAGAGATTGAATGTTCTTGAGTGATAGATTTTAAGGAAAAAATCACATTATATACTCCCAAAAATGATATTTTTGTCCAAAACAAAATGAGGTTATACCACATTTAGTGAACTTAAAATTGTGGGGTTATCATTTGGGTGAATTTAACATGACTAGGGTTCAATAATAATTTTTTTTGTTAAAAGAGAAAATTACACCATGATGGATCTTTTAGAAGCTAAAAGGAAATAAGTTTTGAGGATGTAATCATTGCAAAACCTTAAATATCAAGTCGACCAAAAAAATTGGCTTCGACTATGATTTACATATCTAGTTTCAAAATATGTGGTTTGAAATAAAAACATATTTTGTCAAACAAACAGAGTTTCATTTTTTGAGTTTAAAAACATTATATTTTTTTGGATTTGCTGTTAGAAGTTTTGGTGTTTATTCAATGAAAGTTTAGGTTTGATCGAAAAGAAAAGAAGGTCAATGAAAGGTGAAATATGAGTGAGTTTGGTTTTTGGATTGAGGTTTTTAAATTAGATTAGGTTGGGTTATCAAATGGGTTGGGCTAATAGTAGGTTGGATTGGGTAGTGGGTTAAATATAAGATAAATAGTAAAGGTAAAAATTTAATAGGTAATTATTTAATTACTTGACGCGTCCGCTTCAGCTTCTTACATAGAAGCTGACGTGGATGGTCAAGGGGCAATAGCTGGGTTAAAAGAATTTTCGATACTATAATTGACTAGATTGTAGCATTTTTTAAAACGTGGAAGACCGATTTATACAAAAGTGAACGTGAGGGACCAAAGTGAGACAAGCTGCAAATATGAAGAATAAACTTTATTTTTAACGGATGTTCTCTTAAGTCTAAGAGAGATATAACAGATCCTCCATTTAGAGAAAAATATATATATGAAAATGAGTTAAATAAGTTATTTGGCTAAAAATCACCATTAACACTATTGTTTCGTACTTGTCTCAAACTAGTTTTATGCGTCACTTTGTCTCATAGTAGTCCTCATATTTTAAAACTTTTCATGTTTAGTCTCTTAGCCCGTACAATTGTTTAGGAACTGCCACGTGACAGCTAAACTATTACTTGTTCTCTTTCATATTTGGTCTCCCAATAAAAATCCACTAATACTGTCTTTTAATTTTGAATCTTATTGGCATAATATTAAGCATGTATTATTGGCCAAAGATTGAGGGACCAAATGTAAGATAAAAAATATAATGTGTGAGCCTCCACGTGACAGCTCGTAAGAAATTGCACACGCAAGAGGACTAAACATGCAAAATTTTAAAACTTGAGGGACTACTAGGAGACAAAAGTGAACGAAGGGGTCTAGCTTGAGATAAATGTGAAACATAAGAACTAATGGTGATTTTTATCCGAACTATTTGTGTTGAAGAAATAAAGAAGGCTAGAGTTTTACTCATTAGCATAGGATATGATAATATTACATAGAGTTTAAGCAATTAATTATAGACAAACGCAAAGAAAGCAAAGTAAACTTAGCCTTTGTGAAGATATCAACAACCTGTAAAGCTGATAGAACATATAAAAGAGAGATGGTCTTAAACAGAAGATGATGACGAGTGAAGTGACAATCAATCTCAATATGCTTCATCTTCTGATGAAAAACACAATTCTTTGCATATACATGACACTTTTGTTATCACAATGTAAGAAAGTGAGCTAGTAGTGTTAACCTTCATATATGCAAGAAGCCATTGTAACCAAACAATCTCACACGCAGTCAATGCTATATCATAGTACTAAACCTCAGTAGATGATCTGGAAAAGGTGTTTGTCAATGAAATATCATTTTGCTACTAGACGAGTTTCAAAAGACCCATCTAACTTTATTTTGATTTTAAAATACCAATGAGAACCAATTATATGTTTACCGAGTGGAGGTTCAACCATATCCCATGTGTAAGTTTGATAAAGAGTTGTAAGCTATTCGACCATAACATTTTTCCAACGAGGATCAAAAATAAATTCTTTAAACGAGTAAGGTTCATGTAAATCATGTGTGTTTGCTATGAAAGAAGAAAAAAGATCCGAGTAAGTACAATAAAAAAATTTGATAGATTTGGTGGACTTGCTTGCACGAGTAGATCTCCTGAGAGGTGGATAATCTGTTGATTCACTAAAAGAATGACCTGGCTCATGCATTGATGGAGAAAAAATAGTATCAACTCTTGTAGATGTTTCATGAGCTAGTACATCAATGCAAATGGATGTATCACTATTAGTTTCAAATGGATCAATGTCATGAAGGTTTGTCTTTGTTATGTCATGTAATTTTGCTGGGATCGAATACAACAAGATATGCTCAAGGCATATGACATAACGAGATACATATAGCTTATGATCGGTGGAATCATAACAATGATAAATTTTCTGTATAACACCATAATCCAAAAAAGAACACAGTTCTTGTATGACCCAATTTGTTGGGTTCAACATGAAGACGAAATAAAAAAAAATATACATCCACACACTCGAAAGGAATATTAATCTGATGCTAACGAATAGAATTTAACAATCCAACAATATAAAGTCAATATTAAAATAAGAATCAAATCCTAATCGAAAGTCAATTTCACAATTGAAATTCAATTACCCAATTAGAAGCAAACAATCTAAAACGAACGAAATCCACAATCAAAAATCAATTACCTAATCGAAAACAAATAATCCAAAAATAACAAAAAAGCCAATTGAAAATAAACTATCTAATAGAAAACAGACCATCCAAAAAAAATATTATCCATCAAATATCTAAATAAAAAATATGATCTAAACCGAACAAAATACGTGAAAAGAACAAAAGAGCTTTCAAATCAAAGCATTCCAAAAATCGAATAACACTTTAATACCATGGTGAAAAGTAAACTATAATAGTATTGATCAGTATATAATACGATAATATTACATAAAATTTAATAACACTTTAATACCATGGTGAAAAGTAAACTATAATAGTATTGATCAGTATATAATACGATAATATTACATAAAATTTAAACACACGTTATTTATATATAAAACATGGCTTAATGGGCCTGATACTTTTACTGGTAACAATTTGAATGCTAATGTGTTATTTCTGAAGGTTAGATGTGAATACCAGGTCTAGTTCACCAAAATAGGTCTACATACCAATGTAGTTAGGCGATTTGTTGGTTCATGTTAGTGTACGTATGCGATTTGTCATATACTAATGCTATTTCCATATACTGGACTTGTTTTTCTCACGCAAAAGTCATTCATTTTTGTCCACTTGTTTTTACTAAAGAATATTTTTTGAATATGAAAATTAAACCTGCACAATTCAATTTATAAATTCAATTTATAAATTCAAATCACGCGCAACTCAATTTATGTCTCATATCAATTTCCCCACTTTGTTTTGCTAAAAAAGTATATATAGTATGAAAATTAAACTTGAAAAAATTAATTTATAAAGTAAAACATGCGTTATTCAATTTATATTTCTCATATTTATAAAATAATCAAAATTATATATACGAAAAGTTCAAATCAATTTAGGTCAGGTAAGAAATGAAAAAATAATTTTCAATAATAGAATATATTGACATGAGAATTAGATATATTCGTCTTGTCTTCAGTTGAATTATTAAATATAATCTAGAAATTTATGTACGAAATTTGTAGTTAATAACATTTTATTAAAAAGTAGATGATAGATAGATTATGAGGATGAAAACATTTTAAACATAAAGAAATCTAATCTAGAAGTTTATGTACGAAATTTGTAGTTAATAACATTTTATTAAAATGTAGATGATAGATAAATTATGAGGATGAAAACGTTTGTCAATCAACGCATATGGTATGTATAAACATATTTATTGTGATAATAGCAAAAAAGAGAAGAAAAATAAAAGTTAACACTAATCACGACAAATCATTAATTACCGTGTAAGACTTAACCATTGTCACTAGAAACTTTAGTTTTAAGTAAGCATTTTTCATAAGACAACAATAAGAATAACAAAGTTTTAATTCCGAACTCTACATTTCTAGCATGAAGATAGAAAGATAAAAAAATATAAACCAATCACATAAGACTAATCCTACATCCATGGACAATTGCATTAATAGGTTGACAATTGCAGGATACGAGATAAGATCGTTTCAATTTCAGTCGATAATGCTTCTGCAAATGACAATTGCATTAATAGATTGAATCTTGACTTTAGCGATAGAAAAAATTTGCCCATCGGCGGTCAGTTATTCCATGTCCGATGTTGTGCTCATATCTTAAATTTGTTGGTTCAAGATGGTTTGGAAGTAATTGGTACAACAATTGAAAAGGTTAGGGGAGGGGTTAAATATTTTCTGAATTCAGAGGCAAGATCTAAAGAATTTGATAAAATTATGAAAGAGTTAGGTTTGAGTGGACGGATACTTAAACTTGATCTTAAAACGAGGTGGAATTCTACTTGGCTGATGTTGTGAGTTGCTATATTCTATAAAGACGTATAGCCGAGATATGCAGAAGTGAATTCTGCGTTTGCCCATTATGTGCTTGATGAGGAAAACTGGACTAGTGTGGGGGAAATCTGCAGTTTTCTTGAAGTATTTACAGAAGTCACGAGCCTAATAAGTGGTACGTCATATCCAACAGTGAACCTGATTTTGGCTGAGATATACCGTGTGAAGCAGCTGTTGGATAAGACTATCGCAGATGAAAGTAAGCCATACCTATTAAGAATGGCTGGGGTAATGAAAGAAAAGTACGACAAGTATTAGGCGCAATCTAATGTTTTGATTTCTATCGGGGTTGTACTTGATCCGAGGTATGTGTCCTATTATTTATAATTCTATTTGATTTTTTTTCATGCTATTAACTAATAGACTTGATGCACTTTGCAGGTATAAAATGGTGTTTATCGGATGGGCCTACAAACAATTGGACCCTCCCACTCCTGAGGAAGAAATAAATAAACAAGATTCTTCTGAAGCTAAGCGTGAACAATCATCATTTGAGAACAAATTAGTTAGCTTATTCTCATTTTACCAAGAAACTAATCAACGAACAGTTGCTTCTGAATCGAATGTTAATGCTACTGTTGGATCTTCTAGTGGCTATTCTGGGTTGGGGAAGAGATCGTTTGATGCTTTTCTTGAATCAGTTGAAGCTTCTAAAAGTGCTAAAAATGATCTTGAGTTATACTTGGAAGAGCCCCCATTCAGAGTACCCGAAGGTAAGTCGTTTGATGTTTTGCAATGGTGGATGGTGAATGGGCCTAAATATCCAGTGTTAAGCATAATGGCGAAGGATATGTTGTCAATTCCTATAACGACAGTTGCTTTAGAATCAACTTTCAGCGTCGGGAAGCGAGTGATTGATCCTAAACGTGCGTCAATTAAAACAGAGACTGTAGACAAATGTTACGTCCAAGGTCGGGACAAACGTTCAACCCTTATCATGTCCAGAAAACAGCTCTTGGAAGACATTGCCAGACTGAACGCTGAAAGAGAGCGGGCGTTCGACGAGAAAAAGGTCCGGGAAGGAAAAGGCAAAGAACCATTCATTGAAAACCGCAGCAGAGGCAATCTGACTGCGGGACATCGCATTGAGGCCCGACCTGTTGGATATTATCGAGAGCCCCGTCCTGAGGATGGGAAAAACACCCGAGAACAGCGATACCCAGAGGATCATCGCGGCGTCTCCGCCGATTATACCTCAGATGATTCATCGGGAAGAGAATACCGACGACGGGAAAGGATGAGCAAGCGCACGCAGAAAAATCGTTCCCGACGACACAGGGGACCCCGATCAGATTCTCCTAAGTACAAAAAAGGTAGCACCGAAAAGCGAACGCCAGTGTCATTTGAAAAGGAAGAAAGGCCGGCGGGCAGCAGGGAAGACCGAGTCGCGCTGCCTCAGGTGCAATGGCAACCTTCAAACAGTCAGAACCAAGGGTACCGAACTAGCAGCCAATTTATCAATCCCGGGGATGAGGGCCTATACGGGGTTCAGACAGAAGGGCTCAGAGGCCGAACATTCGGGTACAAGCCAAATTGGAGAGCTTCACCATTGTCTGATGAGATTTTGGCAGGGAAACTCCCGAAGAGGTTTGACATCTCCAAATTGGAAAAATATGACGGGAAAAAAGACCCGGATAACCACTTGGAAGCCTTCAAAAACTTCATGCTGAGTTTCGACAATGACGATAAACTTCTATGTAGGGCATTTTCGATGACCTTCCGGGATCGGGCATCCAAGTGGTACAACCGATTACCACAAGGTTGCATCAAAAATTTCGAGATGTTCTGGACAATGTTTAGACAACATTTCGTCAGGAGCAAGAGTTTCCGAGCCAACATAGACACCATTATGAATTGTAAGAAGTGGTTGGGAGAGAGCCTTAGGGAATATACCAGGCGTTTTATTGACGCTAAGACCGACCTGGACCACTGCGGGGAAAACGTTGCGCTAACCGCGTATCGTTTGGGTCTGCTCCCATGACCTATGAAGCAGACGGTAACAAAGAAGCAAGCGTTCCCTTTTTCCGCCCTTCTGGATCAAATAGAAAAACAAATATTGATCGAGGAAACCGAGGCGTCCGAACTGGCTGCACAAATTCAGCAGAGCGCGCAAGCAGCGGTCATGATAAGACAATTGACCCAATCAAGCTATGCCCAACCAGCCCAGCCGGTTAGCACAATGCCCCCGACCCAGTCCTTACCAATCAAATCCTCGGCTCCCCGAGCTACAAAACGAAGCAGGCAAGTCAAGCAATTTCGCGACCCATGTCCAACAAGTGGATCCGACCTGCTTACTTCACTGACCTGACAGAATGTGTATCGTCTATCTACGAAAAAACTAAGAAGAGTGGGATGTATCGAAGACCTTTCCCCATACCGACGCCTCGGGAGCAGAGGAACAACCGTTATTGTCGCTATCACGAGGACGTGGGGCACGATACTAAGGACTTTATTGCCCTAAAAAAAGAGATACAAATGCTTATAGAGCACGGAAACCTTCTGGAATACGTAAAGAAGAAAGCTCAGCAGAACACGACCTCGAGATGAGTGGTGGCGATACCGAAGCCCGAAACCACCATGGCCATTTCCGAGGTCATTGATCCTTTTGATGTTTCCATCGAGTACCTCGATCCCGAGGCAAATCGAAACATCATCGGGATCATAGAAGAAGAAGCTGGGGAAAGTATTGGTAATGTGAAAAACCTTTGTAAATTCTTTGAATCTCTAACTATCTTCGGTGGAGATTCTATGGCAGGTAACACACACTCTTCCAGAAAAAGGCATATCGTGAATCTGACCACCCAATTGGAAGCTCGGACTTACCCCCACTCCAAAAGCGTCCCATCACCAATCCTATATTTTGATGATGACGATATGAGGGACATAGCCGGTCCTCACGAGGACGCCATCGTGATCGGAGCGGCCATTGCGGGGGAAGAAGTACGACGTATCTTGGTAGATACCGATAGCTCAGCCAACATAATCTTCGCATCCACTTTCGCCAAATTTAGGACACCTCCGGTTATCACGCGGTCGGATCGGACTATTGTAGGGTTCACGTGGTTGGAGAATTTGAGGGCGTGGTTCAGCTAGGCCGCGGCCCGTTTAAGAATGAGGTCACTATTTTATTCGTGGTAGTAGACGCACTGGCTTCTCATAATGCAATTTTCGGCAGATCATGGATATCTCGAATGCATGCGGTATTATCCATGGTCCATCAGTGTTTGAAATACGTGATCGGAAACAACGTCGGCATAGTGTGAAGCAGCCAGAAAACGGCGCGAGAATGTTACCGAGCGGCGTTGACACCCAAAAAAGATCAGGTCATGGATCAAGCACGAGAATAGCAGTTAAAGGGGCTCCCCCTGGGGTTACTGCCTGTTGATGATCCTAGGGAAGCTCCTAGCTATTTGACCACCGACGAAGATTGTGAACAACACCCGTTTGCCGAAGGTAAAGTTCTGCAGATCGGGATCCGTCGGTCGCCGGTCTTCAGGGAACAACTGTTATCTTTACTGCGGCAGAATTTAGACTTGTTCGCGTGATGCTCAAGGGATGTCACCGGAGTCCCAGATTCTTGTGTGATTCACAAGCTAACTGTCAACAAAAATGCCAGACCCGTCTCTCAAAAGTGCCGAGCTTTTTCTTCCGAAAAGGCAGAAATTATTCTGCGTGAAGTCGAAAGAATGATCAGCGTCGGACACATAAATGAGTCAAGTTACCCGCTCTGGACCTCTAATCCCGTCATGGTGAAGAAGAAAAACGGGAAGTGGAGGATGTGCATGGATTTCACCGACCTCAATCGGGCGTGCCCGAAGGACACCTTCCCGATGCCAAGGATCGATCAGTTGGTAGACTCGACCTCGGGAAACAAACTACTATCGTTTATGGATGCATACGCCGGCTGTAATCAGATTAAGTTGCACCCAGCAGATCAGGAAAGCACAACGTTTCTCACAGGCCGAGGCTTGTATTGTTACAAGGTTATGCCATTCGGGCTAAAAAATGCTAGAGCGACATACGAGAGGCTAGTTAATAAAACGTTCGATGGCCAAATTGGGAGGAATATGGAGGTCTACATCGATGATATGTTAGTAAATAGCGGCACAGACGAAGACCATCTCGCCGATTTACAAGAAACTTTCGATAATCTCAGGAGTATAAACCTCAAACTCAACCCTGAAAAGTGCTCCTTCGGGGTAAGGTCGGGCAAGTTCCTGGGTTTCTTTGTTAGCGAAAAGGGAATTGAAGCCGACCCTATCCAACTCCGAGCTCTGAATGACATGACCCCACCTAAGAACATCAAGGAAGTCCAGATACTAACTGGGCGTCTAGCTGCTTTAAATCGGTTTATCTCTCGTTCGTCTGACAAGTGCGCTCCATTTTTTCAGGTCTTGAGAAACGCCAAGAATTTTGTGTGGACACCCGAATGTGACGAAGCTTTCTTAGGGATTAAGCGATACCTATCGTCCCCGAACCTCCTGACGAAGCCTCTGACGGGCGAGACCCTTTTTATTTACATCGCGGTTACGGACTTTGCAGTTAGTGCGACTTTGATGAGCGAGTCGGGACCAACCCCTACCGCGGTCTACTTCATAAGAAAAAGCTTACTGGATGCGGAAACGCGGTACTTGTGACTGGAGCAAAATGGCCTTAGCCTTAGTGACCGCAGCACGAAAAATGCGTCCGTATTTTCAAGCCCACCCCATCGTCGTACGCACGTCATTTCCGCTCAAGAATGTCCTCCAGCGACCGGACATGTCAGGAAGAATGTCTAAATGGTCGGTCGAATTGGGAGATTTCGACATCAGTTTTGAACCCCGGCCGGCCATCAAAGGCCAAGTTCTGGCTGATTTTTTAGTAGAGTTTCATTTCGACCGACCGGATCAAGAAGCACCATCTGGGGAAGCCGAACCAAATGAATGGGTCATCCGTACCGACAGGGGGGGGGGGGGGGGGAAACGTCTGTGGCAGCGGAGTGGGCGTACAGATAGTTACCCCAACAGGCATTAGTATGCACCAGGCCATCCGATTCAGTTTTCCTGCCTCCAACAACGAAGCCGAGTATGAAGCCGCCCTGGCCGGTCTGCGATTATCACATGTGTGTGGAGCAAAGCAAGTACGCCTTGTTAGCGATTCCCAGCTTCTGATAAACCAAGCTTCGGGAGCTTCGGAAGCCAAGAAATAGTATCTGGTCCAGGACTTAGCGACATTAAGAGTGCTGGCCGCGTCATTTGTCAAGATCACGTATGAACACGTCCTGAGGAGTGAAAACATGATGGCAGACTCCCTAGCATCGGCCTCCTACTCGAGCAATTACCCATGGGTAACCGAACAAGAAAATCCATCCATCATAAAGAGGCATGAGCTGGATAACCGACCTGAAATTGCTTGCCAGATATCTTCGATAGCTATTTCCGATTGGCGACGCGATATCGTAGCTTACCTAACCGAAGGTCAACTGCCAGGTGACGGGGCATCGGCTGGGAAAGTTTGTAACTAGGCCCGAGGCTATGTTTTATTGGGCGACATCTTATACAAAAAGTCTTTCAGCCGACTAATGCTGAGGTGTTTGGGGGCCCACGAGTCACAAATAATAGTATCCGAACTACATGACGGAGAGGGTGCGGCTCATTGCGGTTACAAAGCTCTAATTAGAAGAATCTTTCTCGCCGGATTTTATTGGCCAACGGTAACAGCAGACGCACAGCAAATAGTAAAAACCTGCGATACTTGTCAGAGATTCGCGAACACGATAAACATACCCGCAACTCCCTTAGAATCCATATCGGAAGGACTGCCCTTTGACCGATGGGGAATCGACCTTGTGGGACCGCTACCAATGGCATCAGGAGGGAGACAGACTATTGTGGTGGCGGTGGATTACTTTTCGAAATGGGTTGAAGCCGAGCCATTATCCGCCACCAAGACTAAAGACATTGTCAAATTTATTTGGTCCAACATCTGTTGTAGGTTCGGGGTACCCCAGAGGCTCATCATGGATAACGAACCGCAATTCGACAGCAGAGAGATGAAATCTTTTTGCACGACTCACAGGATTAGACAATGTTTCTCTGCTCCGTTCCACCCTCAAGCGAACGGACAAGTCGAAGTCACCAACCGAACCATTCTGGACGGGCTTAAAAAGAACCTTGAAGGAAAGGCTGACAAATGGCAGGACTATCTACAAGAAGTATTATGGGCTTACCGAACCACCCCTCGAACGACAACTCAGGAGTCACCTTATGCTCTGGTGTATGGCATGAACGCGGTCACTCCGGCAGAGTCCATTTTTCCGTCTTTCAGGATCGGAACCTATGATGAAAACACCAATCCAGGTGACAGACGACTAGCTATCGACCTCATAGAAGAAAAACGGAGTCGCGCTCAGCTAAACTGTCTACATTATCAGACCCTAATGAGGAGTCGGTATGCATCTAAAGTAAGCCGTCGGGAATTCAAGGTCGGCGATAAGGTTTTGAGACGCGTTTTTCTGCACACCAAAGATAAAAACCTCGGCAAGCTCGCCCCGAACTGGGATGGACCATATGTGGTAACAGAGAAAATTAAGAACGGGACATATCGTTTGCAAAACAGGCTCGGGCACTCGTTGAGACTGCCATGAAACATTGAACACTTGAAATTGTATTTAGAATAATTTCACATTCCTGTAATTTTCTAAGCATCGTGTGTAAGAATCTATTGGTCGGGGATGCACTATTTCCTACCTCGGTGGCGCGAGAAGGTTTTAATGAGGCATCGTCAAACACTCGACCCCTCTTTTTCTTTAAGATTTAATCAAAATTTTCTTTTTGCCTTTCAATCTTTGAAGTATTACAAACTTTGTCAGCTGACGAGCTGGTCGACGCTTGTTTTTACTAATCTTGATTGATCTACCGAACCTTTATTGGTTTTTTCAGTTTTCGAACTGATCTACATCTTAAAATTCCCGACCCTAAGGGAAATTTTCAATACTACATTGATCTACAGAACCTTTATTGGTTTTTCAGTTTTCGAACTGATCTACATCTTAAAATTCCCGACCCTAAGGGAAATTTTTAATACTACATTGATCTACAGAACCTTTATTGGTTTTTCAGTTTTCGAACTGATCTACATCTTAAAATTTCCGACCCTAAGGGAAATTTTTAATACTACATTGATCTACAGAACCTTTATTGGTTTTTTTCAGTTTTCGAACTGATCTACATCTTAAAATTCCGGACCCTAAGGGAAATTTTCAATACTACATTGATCTACAGAACCTTTATTGGTATTTCAGTTTTCGAACTGATCTACATCTTAAAATTTCCGACCCTAAGGGAAATTTTCAATCCTACATTGATCTACAGAACCTTCACAGGTTTTTCAGTTTTCGAACTGATCCACATCTTAAAATTCCCGACCCAAAGGGACATTTTCGATATCACATTAATCTACAACTTAAAATCCCGCACCTTATGTTCCAACCCCCACAAAACAAAAACATTCACGAACATATAAAGTGAAATACGAGAATGTAAAGAAGAAGTGCGGTAATTGATTGTCAAAAGTCGTTTACAAAATAAGGTTATAGGGGACCCCACAGTCCCTAAAAATCCGCCAGTCATAAAACAATAAAATATGAAAACACAAAGTGAAAGACGTCGGGAATCAGACATCCTCTTCCTCCGACTCGGGCTCGTCCGACTCATCGTCCTCAAGAATAACACCGAGGGGACGGTCACCTTCTAGAACATCCAACCACATTGACCCAAGGGAAAGGTCAGGGAAGCGTTGGTGAAAAGATAGCACGTATGCGGCCTTGGCGTCCGCTGTCTCTTTCTCCATCCACTTTGTGCATTTTTTATCAAAGAGTGTTGGCTGCCTTCAGATCGGTGATCTCCCGCGTCAGGACCACAGCACGATCTTCCCTGGCTTTCCTTGCCTGCTCCAAAGCATCCTCGGTCTCCTTAAGCTTTTTCTCGGCCGAATCCTGAGCTGCTTGGGCCTTCCGCACATCCTCTTGCAGACCACTAATCTTCGCCTCCGCACCCGATAGCTGCCGACTTAGTTCCCTTACCCGACGTTCCTTCAGGGCCATGGGCACTACCATGTTGTATAGGGAAAGGGCTAGTCCATCGGAAATCTGCAACGGAAACGTGTGCGGACTACCAGGAACCGATAGCACCGGAAGCTTCGTGCCACTTGACGACGCCGCGATGTTGGTGGGAGCCTTCGGGGGACTAGCATCATCCGGGATCACCACCACGGGATCAGTCGCCAAGCTACCCTTGGCTCCCCCATTCTGGTCAAACAGCTCCGGAACGGTAGCATTGTCAGCACCAGCAGCCGACCCGCCCTCCTTCTTCGAGCGCTTAGACTTCTTAGTCTGAAATCCCTCTGTATCGGCCCGACCTTTCCTTTTCTACGCTAGACCCTGGGCCTGATCCACCTCCCCGCCCTCAGCAACACCCTCATCTTGCTGCGCCTCAGCCACCGCCTCCTCCGCACCCGCATTGTTCTCCTCGACTTCCTCTTCGGGTTTGGGACGCTTGCTAGGTGCTTTGTTGCGTTTTCAAAGGAAACGCTGGGCGTCGGGTGCTTCCGTTTTGGCGATCATGTCCTCCATGCTTGGGGGTCGACGCAGCTGCTCAATGGTAAGCACCTCTGACGAGCAACGCCAGAGGTTGCTCATGATAAGGTTGGTGTTCTTGAAGGCCCGTTGCATGGCCCGACCCCAGTGCTGCCAGACATAGTCCTTCAACACTTGGAAGGTGACTTTACCCACTTTGAAGTGGTGTTTCTTCAGACCTGTAAGAAATCCTTCGACACTACACAAAGGATCGGTACAATTAAAAAAAAAACAAAAAAAAAGTGTGCCAAGGGCTCACCGTCAGGGACCCAGGTCCGGAGCAGTTGCCTCGGGTTCTCCTTGCTATAAGGGCGGCCATTTTCCCAGCAGCCGCTAAGGAAGACGAAGCGATTCTTCCAACCTTTGTCGCCCTCAAGGAAGTCGTTGACTATCTTCCAAGTGTTTGTCAGATAAGAATAGAAGAACGGGGATTTGGGGGATTTCGATAGCCCGGACATGACTATGTATTCTTCTATGGGCATGACCCGACCAGAAAGGCGCGAGGCCATTATGCAAAACATCAGTGTGTACCATGCATTGGGTGTCAGCTGAGAAGGACAAATTTGGAGGGTCCGGAAGTACAGAGCAATCTCAGGGTCCAGGGGGAACCTGAGGCCCCAATTGAAGAGTTCGGTGAAGACCACAATTTCTCGTGACCGAACATGTACAGGAGTCTCTCCAGGGACGGGGAACCGGATGGTGATGCACTCCGGAATGCCCCAACAGGTCAGCAGCTCTTCTTGCTCATCGGCAGAGAAGTACAAGTACTTGCCCTCAAAAAGGGAGATAACATTGTTTGCAGGTAGGCAACGGTGGTATCTGGTGGTCATGACCGCCTCGATCTCCTCGGGAAGCGGCTCATCGGGAGGAACAACAGCATTGCCATCAACAGCAATACCGACCTCCGCGGGCATATCGTCTGCCTCCGATTCTTCGGTAGTTGTTACCGGAACTTTGTCGGAACTGAGGTTGGTGGCGGCGTCTGGGTCAGACGTTCGAACGCGAAGATCTATATGACCGACGATGCTGCCAGTTTGCGTCAGATGAGCTTCGTCTTGTTGTCGACGGGCCCGTTCATGATCCAACTCTGCTAGCGTCAGTCGCCGTTTATTAAGACCTAAAAAAGTCACAGCAGTGTTAGTGCCGGTTCGGAACCCTCGTATGGAGGGAGTGAGTTGAACCATCTCAGGAGAATTACCTCCTGTTGGAGAAGCTGGAGAGCTGTCTTCACCCATGGATAAAAATTTAGATTTACCGAAGCGTCGGGGCAGAAAAGGGAGCGGGGCAGTATAGGAGTTAACCGACGAAGGCGTCGGGAGGTTTGATCGAGCACGTGGGGGGCAAGAAGAGCTACTGCTAGAAGTGATGGCGACGGGTTCGGGGGTCAGAGCGCGAGGCAGATCGGGCAAGGTAAAAGACTCCGCTGGGATCGGGTCAGCAAGAACAGGATCGTGGGGCTGCGGTACAGGTGTGAATGGCTTAGTATCAGAACTCCAAATCAGACCAGCACGTCGGTACTCTTCAGCACGGTCACCAATACTAGCCCAATCTACAAAACCGAACACGGGACCCTTTTTCTTCTTTTTTGGTTTATGCTTCGGATGTCTAGATCTCATAAAACAAGCATTCCTTCTCTAGAAAAACATGGACAAAACTTTCTCTCTCTAAAAAGCCTATGAGAGAGATCTGTATTTGTGAGGTACTTATAGGCGACCTCATCCAACCGTTTCATGACCGGAGAAGGCCAAGCGACGAAAAGCAGCGGGAAGTCGAAAGGGCTTCATGAGAAACTGTGCTGATGAGCACGCGTCGAGTTAGAAGTCGGCACGTGTCGCTATCTTTCTGACACGAGCCAACCCTATACTAGCCTACTGGGACAAATACTTTAGATGGGCCTCCATGACCCGATTCATCGCTCAACGCGGGCTCACCGACCCAAGTCTGTAGAAAAACCGCCAAGAAGGTTCGGAGGCCGACCCGAGGTAATTCATGAGCCAAGTAAGGGAAATATTTGAACCTATCTCCCAAGTAGGATCCAGAGGAATGAACAGAAGTTGGGGGAAAGTTTCTACACTCGAACAGACTGATGGGCACATCACAGTTCGGACATACTGGTAAAAAAGGATCTGGCATGGGCAGACCTACCATCAGCCGAGAGGGTTGGGGTCAGCAGCGACCTAACTTGACATTTTTTACGAGTCTTCGTTCCCATTGCTCTCGAAGACTGGGGGGCTACTGATAAGGGAATAATCCGCCAGAATTAATAGTAGAGGGTTAATTATAAATAGAAGTAAATTAATGTGGTTGTAATAGCATTTACAGTTTATTAAGGATTAATTTGTAAACAGTGTATTTGGTGAAGGACTAAAATAGAAATAAACCTAGCCCACCAAAGACATTAATGGGTCCACCCTTCTTTACTATAAAAGGACACCCATTATTCTTGGTAGGTGGGACATTACACATTATAATATTCTCTTTCACTTTCTCTCTCTACACTCTCTCTCTAGTCACATCAGGTCCAAGATCCAATATTCTGCCTAGTCATTTATTCTCTCATCCGTATGTATATTTTCTGATATTGTAAAAAAAATTGGTAGCTTGAGGAGGCGGAAGTTGAGATGCAGTACACATTTGGAGATATTGCGTTGGGAAATTCAACGAATTAGATTACAGGTACGTTTTATTTAACTCGGTATGTTTTATTTAACTCGTGTTTTATTGAAGGAAGTTCCTTATAGGCATAATTGGTAACATGAGCTATTAATTTGAAATAAATTTCATGGTTTGTTGCACTGTATTACTGGTAACATAAATTTCATACTTCGAACTTGCTCGCATAGTTCGTCTAAGGCTAACATTGGAAACAACTCTTCGATAAGAACACCAACCTGCTAAATAATGTACTAAAGTGAACTGAACAGTGGACAACAAGCTCTTTAAGAACACACTGTTTGTGTTTGGCTTGTTCGTATATAAACACACTCTTTATATAATTTGAACATTCTCTACGCTATAGAGTTCTGGATACGCTATAGAGTTCTGGATTCGACTTGTTCGTCTAGATTATATTTGCTGTTTTGAGTTTGGCAATCCAGATAAGTCTCCAATTTATAGTGATAATACAGGATTGATCGGACTTTCTTTGTAGTAACCTATAATGAATATATTACTTCACCACCTTATATCTTTATTCATCTTGTTATTTCAGGTTTTGTTGGGTGCACTTCTATGGAGCATCAAGAATTTAAAAAGATGGAAACTAGAAACCAATTTTATTCAGTTACCGTGGATGTAACAAGATGTTTATGTGTTTGTTTAGTGTTGGAACACAATGATTTTGTCTTGTTTATTCTCTTGTTTATGTCTGTCACTTTTTACTTTCAAATGCAACTTATTATGTTTTATGTTTAACTCAAAACTAGGTGATGAGTAATTTAGTCTTTAGAATAAGCTTTGTTCTTGGTTTATTTTCGGCTACTTTTGATGAGTCCGAATTCTACTTGCTCCCCGGACAGGGACAGATCGGACCTAGCTTTCCGGACCGGACAGGCCACTTCGAACATCTAGCTAATGGGACTGTTCGAACTATGACAAAAGTACTAAAAAACCTAAACACCTCTTGACTAAGCTACTTGCTCTCCTACTTAGAGCTCATGGGTCTTTGAACATGACCCGGGTCCATTAAACATGACCTGGGTCCATTAAGCATGACCTGTAAGCCCATAATGGCCCAAACATAAGGGTATAAATACCCAACCACCTGCATTAAATGTGGGTAATGAAAATTAACTGCAACCAGCCAGCTTAATTCTCCCTCTACTCTCTACTCTAAACACAAAACACCTACATACTTCTTTAAACATCAAACAAATTACAAGCCTACCCTCAAGCGGTAATTATCCTCACCAAATTGACGACCACAGTGGGAGAAGAGGGTGCCTGAATCAAGCATTTGAAACCAGCAAAGAAAGTCTGTCCGAATGAATCCGGACGATCCAGAAGTACCACCAGCTCTGCTTGAAGTGGTGGGTGAGAACGATGAGTAGACTATCGAAGAGCGTGATAGGCTAAAGGGTGAAATAGAAGCTCTAAGGGCAGAAAAGGCTAAGATGGGCTTGAAGGAAAAATCCAAAGCATCAGTTGCTCATCACACCGATAACTCCAGGGAGCATGAACCTTCAAAGACTCATGTGAGTACCAAAAAGACTCATGCCAGCTCCAAGAAGTCTCACCGGTCTAAGCCAGTGGAGAGTTCTGACTCAAGCTCAGAATCTTCTGACAGCTCTTCGGATGATGAGGGAGTTGAATAATCCTTATCCTCTAGCAGCGATGAGGGTCGAACTAAAAAGAAGCAAAAACAGACCAAGAAATATTCAAGAAAAAGGGATAGACATGGAAAGATGAAGAGGCATATTGGTAAAGGATCATCTCATAGCCGGAGGCATGTGGACCGGATGCTGATGGATCCTTTCACTTTTCACGATGAACCAGGTATCTTTGCAACTCCCAATGAGGATACTGTGTTCAGCCGTGGTAGAAATTGGAGGCAATCTCCATTGTCTTCCAAAATTCTGTCCGGAAACCTCACTAAAATGGAAAAGTACGATGGCAGTACTGATTCGGATAACCACTTAGAACAATTCAAGAAATTTATGATGAACTTTGATGACGATGACAAGCTACTTTGTAGAGCATTCTCCCAGTCTTTTACGGGGAGTGCTCTGAAATGGTATAACAGTCTACCACAAGGCTGTATTAAGAATTTCGATACTTTTTGGGTGGCCTTTCGAAGGCAGTTCGTTGGAAGTAAAGAGCTAAAGGGCAATGGAGACACTATAATCCATTGTGCTCAGGAACCAAACGAGTCCTTAAAAGAATATATAAGTCGTTTTGTGAACACCAAGAATGGGTTGGCTGATTGCTTCGAGCAAGTGGCAATAACATCCTTAAGACAAGGCTTAAATCTTGGCAATTTAGCTGATTCAGTGACCAGAAAGAAGGCCATGACCTGGGGAGGGTTGCTGAATCAAGTTGGAAAACAAATTAATGTAGACGAAACAAAGAAAACAAGAGTGCACAGACAAGTGAAGTCTGCCCCGGTGGCACCAAATCCCAATCAGAATCAGTCCGGGAACAAGGCAAGGGAAACCAGACAGGGGCATGGTAGGGCCAAAGCTCAATCTCAGCCAGCTGCTCCTGCTCAGAGTCAGCAGTCCAGAAACAAGAGAGGGCCATGGGTCCAACCAGAGTGGTTCGCAGAATTAAAAGAAAGTGTGGCCACCATTTATGATAAAACAAAGGAAGAGGTGCATTATAGAAGGCCAGCCACACAACAATCTCCTAGGGAGCATCGCAATAACTCTTTCTGCCAGTATCACAATGACACTGGCCATACCACTGATGACTGTATAGCTTTGAAGCAAGAGGTTCAGAACTTGATCGAAAGGGGAAAGCTGGGGGCTTATGTCAAAAGAAGAGGAGGTAATAGGCCTGACAATACTCACCGGGTTGGTCTAAGTAATGCTGCTCCGGAGGGAGCCATGGTTATAATTGAAAAGTTTGATGTGGAATCTGAGTACTTGGATCCTGATCCAACTCGAAACAGAGTGGGTGCAATTGATGAATGTTCTAGGACGGTCTCCGGACTCATTAAATTTTTTGAGTCACTTACAATTTTTGGAGGGGATACTATGACAGCTCCTACAGCTTCTTCGAGGAAGAGGCACGTTCATACTTTAGCCACCCAGCTAGAAGGAGGCATGACTTCCTATCAGTCTCCGAATCCATCCCCCTTCATTGTTTTTGATGAAGATGATTTAAGAGATATAGCTGGCCCTCATGAGGATGCTGTTGTCATAGGAGCATCTATTGGGGGCAATGACATAAGACGAATTCTGGTGGATACTGGAAGCTCAACCAATATCCTTTTCTTAACTACGTACAAGAGAATGAAAAATCCAGCTGTAATTCAGAATTCGGACAGATCAATTGTGGGCTTTACTGGCAGCTCAGCAGATGTGATCGGAGAGTTCGAAGAGGAAGTTCTATTGGGCAAATGCCCTTTCAAGAAAATGGTCAGAATACTTTTTATCGTGGTGGATTGTCCCACTTGCTATAATGCCATTCTAGGGAGGTCTTGGCTCTCTAGGATGCATGCAGTGGCTTCGACAGTCCACCAGTGCTTGAAATATGCTGTTCAGGGACAGGTGGGAGTTGTCCGGAGCAGTCAAAAGGTTGCAAGGGAATGTTATGCTACTGCTCTGGCTCCCCGAACACTGGGGGGCAGTTCGCATCAACGAACAATAGCAGTTTGAGGGGCTTTCTAGGGGTGAGGGTGAAATTGATGACCCCAGAGAGACCCCTGGAATGTTGATACCGGTCGAAGAGGTAGAGACTCACTGTCTGGAAGAAGAAAAAAGTGTAAAAATAGGGTCTAAGATGCCACCCGTTTTGAAAAATGAAATGTTAAAGTTTTTGAAGAGCCATCAGCACGTTTTTGCTTGGTGCAATGCTGATGTTACTGGGGTTCCAGCAGGAGTGATATCACACCACTTATCCGTCCGGAAAGATATAGCACCAGTAGTTCAAAAGAGAAGAGCTTTTTCTAAGGAGAAGACTGATGTCATTGTGCAAGAGGTTGACAGGCTCACAAAGATGGGGCACATCAAGGAGTCTCAATATCCTTTGTGTACTGCCAATCCGGTCTTGGTGAATCAGAAGAATGGCAAGTTGCGCATGTGCATTGACTTCACAGATCTTAATAGAGCTTGCCCAAAAGATTTGTATCCAGTCCCCCGGATTGATCAGTTGGTAGACTCCACCTCTGGGAACAAACTGCTATCCTTTATGGACGCCTTCTCCGGATATAATCAGATTCAAGTAGATCCGAAGGATCAAGAACATACCACATTCGTCACTGACAGAGGTCTTCATTACTATAAGGTAATGCAGTTTGGGTTGAAAAATGCTGGGGCTACCTATCAAAGATTATTAAACAAAGCCTTTGCTGATCAGATTGGAAGAAATATGGAAGTATACATTGATGACATGATGGTGAAGAGTGTGGATGAGCGTTTGCATTTGGCTGATCTCCAAGAAACTTTTGCCAACTTGGTAAAAGTGAATTTAAAATTAAACCCAGAAAAATGTGTGTTCGGAGTGCAGTCCCTGAAGTTTCTAGGCTATATTATAAGTGAGCATGGGATACAACCCGATCCGGACCAGCTTAATGCTCTATTCCAAATGGAGCCTCCTCGGAATATTAAGCAAGAGTTTGATAGATGCAGAGAGGAGCTACTTGAAACTCGAAAAGTTAGCATTAGCCCTTGTGATAGCGGCCAGAAAGATGAGGCCTTATTTCCAGGCCCATCCCATCATCGTCCGAACTTCTTTTCCCTTGAAGAATGTTCTCCAAAAGGCAGACATTTCGAGCAGGATGAATAAGTGGTCAGTAGAGTTGGGAGACTTCGACATAGACTTTGCTCCTCGAACAGCAGTCAAGGCCCAAGATGTGGCTGATTTTCTGGTTGAATTTCAATCCGACAGAGATTCGGAGCAGGCTACTGACATAAAAGATAAGAAGGTATGGGTCGTCCGAACAGATGGTGGATCTAGCACTATGGGATGTGGTGCCACGGTGTGTTTGACTTCTCCATATGGTGACAAAATGTACCAAGCTATATGTTTTGCTTTCAGGGCATCCAATAATGAGTTCGAGTACGAAGCGGCTATAGCTGGTTTAAAGTTGGCCTACATCTGTGGGGCTAAGAGGGTCAGGCTACTAAGTGACTCCCAACTTCTTATCCACCATGCCCAAGGTCAGTCTGAGGCTAAAAAGGAGCAGCTTGTGAAATATTTACTCCTCCTAAAAAATGAAGCGCTCAAGTTTAAAAGTGTCGCTTATGAACATATACCCCGGACAGAAAATGAGTTAGCTGACTCATTGGCAACCATAGCTTACACGGAGTCATATCCATGGATCCATGTGCTGGAGAGCCCCTCCATTCAACTAAATATGGGTAAAGAAGAAGAAAGTTTTGAAGTACAGGTGAAACAACCTCAGGACTAGAGGTTTCCTCTCCTGCAATACCTCTCCGATGGTGTCGTGCCTCCGGATAAATCACTAGCCAGAACATTGAAACACAAGGCTCGTGGTTTCATCATATTGAGAGACGTGTTGTACAAAAAATCTTACAGTAAACCTCTCCTGCGCTATTTGGGGGATGAAGAATCTCAAGTAGTCCTTTCCGAATTGCATGATGGTGAAGGATCAGCGCATTGTGGATTCAGGGCTTTAACAAGAAGGCTTTTACTATCCGGTTACTATTGGGCATCTATCATGAAAGATGCTAATGAATTGGTAAGAAGGTGTGACCCATGTCAGAGGTACAGCAATGAAATTCATGTCTCAGCCATTCCTTTATAGTCAATTTCTGAGCCTATTCCTTTTGCTCGATGGGGGTTGGATTTAGTAGGGCCTCTCCCTGTGGCGTCCGGAGGACGCAAAACTATAATTGTTGCCATAGACTACTTTTCAAAGTGGATTGAAGCAGCCCCTCTAGCAGGGACAACATCAAAAGCTGTTATAAAATTCATTCTATCCAACATCTGTTGCAGATTTGGTGTCCCACGAAAGATAACAACAGACAATGGGCCACAGTTTGACAACAGGGAAATGGAGAGCTTCTGTGCCTCAAGGGGTATACAACATTGTTTCTCTTCACCATTCTACCCACAAGCAAATGGGCAAGTTGAAGTGGCTAATAGAACTATACTGTCCGGTTTAAAGAAAAATTTGGAAGGGGCTGTTGGGAAGTGGCCTAGTTATTTACAAGAGGTCTTGTGGGCCTACCGGACGACACCTGGGGATGCAACACAAGAGTCACCCTTTGCTTTGGTCTATGGGATGGATGCAGTAGCTCCCATAGAAGCAACTCTCCCATCATTTCGTGTTCACAACTTCTCCGAACACGCTAACGAGGTGGCAATCAGAGGTCAACTCGATTTGGTAGAAGAAAGACGAGTTAAAGCTCACCTTAGAGTTGCACATATCAGGGTTTGATGAGAAGCAAGTTTGCTTCCAAAGTTAAAAGAAGAGATTTCCAACCGGGGGACAAGGTAGTGAGAAACGTCTTCTTACACACTAAAGAAAAGCTGTTCGGCAAATTGGCTCCAACTTAGGAAGGACCTTATATGGTTGTTGAAAGGCTTAAACCTGGAACATATTGGCTAGAAGACAAGGATGGAAGAGTTTTGACTCACCCTTGGAATATTGAACATCTCCGGATGTACTTGGAGTAGTATTTGTGTAAATATTTACTTGTTTAAACATCCATGTAAATATTTGGGGGCATACTCTTGCCTCACTGGTGGCACAAGGAGGTTTTAATGAGGTGTGCGGCCTTTTAAATAGAATTTGATGCCTTCTTAAAAAAATTTCTGAAATGTTTTAGTTCTGTGCTTTATCATACCATCCGGATTGAAATAAAAATGATGACCACTTAAACATTCGTCATCGGAGAAGGGCTATTTAAACTCTAGCCGGAGAACCTAAACACTCTCACTATGAAATAACCAAGGGCTATTTAAACTTAAAATGCCTTGGCTCTCCAAGGACTTTTGAATTGTAAAAAAAGAACAAAAAAACCTATCCGGTCTGATACCGGACACAATTACAGAAAAGAGTGCCTTGGCCATCCAAGGACTTTAGTTTGGGTAAACAAATAAAAACTGAATCATGAGTTAAGGTTGAGCCTTTGAAGATGGCTCACCTTCATCTGTCTTTTCCTTCCCTTTGAGATCACTTTTCTCTTCGCCAGGTTTCTCCCTGGAGTGTTCTTCGTCATCTGAGGAAGCACTGGAATAACCATACCTATCGCCTTCAGCCATTGTATGATACGAGAGGTCGTCAGACTCAACATAAAGCTATAAATCCCCTAGGTTCCTCTTCGGAAACTTCTCATGAAAGAGTAGAACCATGTCAGACTTCACCTTGGCATACATTTCCTCCTGAGTGTCGATCACATTGTTGGCATAAGCGTCGATCTTGGCTTGGATCTTGGCCTCCTGCTCCCTTAGCAAAGTAGCTTTCTCCTCGGCAGCCTTGGACACCGTATTTTCAAGAGCAATTTTGTCATTGGTCAAGTTGGTGATGATTTGATCTTTGCCCTTGGATTCCCCCTTTGAGGTGGCAAGATCTTTCTCCAGTTCGGACAGCTTCCCCCGGAGCTCTGTGATGGTGTCTTCTAATGTGGTGACTTTTGTGGTGCTTGCCTCTTGATTTCTCTTCAACTCCACATTTTCTTCCTTTAGAATGGCAGCATTGGAAGTGGCAGTACGAAGGTCATCGGACAACTTCTCTTTGTCAGACTTAAGATCTTTGATGATGTCTGCCTGAGTTCGGACTTGTCTCTCCAACGCAAGTACGGGCTGGACATTTCTTAACAAAGAGTGGGCTATAGCATCCTTTTCACTAGAAACAATAAAGGTCTTACTATTGAAAGTGACTGTGTTTGAGGTGCTCGGAGGGAGATAAGTCTGGAAAAATCGTCTCTGGGAAGATTGATGAAGTACTCACCAAGCCCACCCAGACCGGTGATGTCGACCCCGTCAATATTGATATCTTCCCCCTCGACCTCATCGGTATGGAAGTCACCTGGTATCTCCTCTGCATGCGTTGGGTAAGCAGGATCAGTTTGAAAGGAAGGCTCCGGAGCCCGGAGAGAAAGCTCGTCACCTTTGGAGGTCTTTTTCTTCTTGGCCTCTCTGTCCCTGCTTTCTCCTCCCCGTTTAGGATCTCTTTTGGAAGCTCTTGGAGGATCAGGGAAGGGCACTTCTTGCCTTTCAGTCTCCTGCTCCACCACTTCCAAGAGGGCAGCATCGATTTGGCTGTGAACTGCCCCCTCCGGGTTTGTAGGAGCATCCTCCTCCACTTCTCTAGGGTTAGATTCACCAACCTTTTTCTTGCCCTTCTTCTTGCCTTTCATCTTGCTTGGGGCTTTGGCCCAGCCTGGCAAGTAAAGTGTCCCGTCCAGTTCATGGGTCCTCTTAAGCACAACATCCGGAGGAGGCTGAGTGGTGAGCTCCTCCCAAGTCAAGTCTCTCCGACCTGTGGTGTTCCACAAGTGAGACCTTGTCAAATTGCCTCCGGTAAATGCAGCATGGAACCGGTTCCCCCACCTCTCAACAGCCCAAGCATTGATCTTGGTGCAAGTGGCCTGCCCGTTTTTCAGGTAGTCACCGAAGTCCTTGGGCAGTACTGCCAAGGCAAAAATGAAACAAGTTAATTTAAAATAACCTTAAATAAAAGAAGATAAGAGTGTAAAACAGAAGACTTACGATCGCTCCTCCATCTGCTTGTGAGGAGGCTTGGGTTGACACTAGACTTGATCTTTCGCCCATTCTCCCATGCACCACTCACGAATAGGAACTGGGTCTTCCAATTCCTCTCTGACTCCAGCAAGTCGTCCACAGCCTTGAAGTCATCCCCCATGTTGAAATGGTAGAAGGGGATGTGATGATTTCTGCAAAGGCTGGCCACAACAGCAAATTCCTCCATTGGCAGAGGAATCCCGGAGAGCCTTGAAGCCATGATGTTGGCCATGAGGGTATACCAGGCATTGGGGCTCAGCTGGCTCGGACAGAGCCTAATCAGATGGAAGTATCTGACGATTTCTGGATCCAGCGGGAATCTAAGTCCCCAGTTGAATAACTCCGTGAAGATGACAACTTCACTTAGTTTGCAGTCCATAGGAGTCTCCGGGTGAATGGGGATCCTGATCTTCACATTCTCCGGTATACCCCACTTCGTACGCATCCGGCCTAACTTAGCTGTGTGGATGATTGCGTAGTTAATTTTCTGCAGGGAAAGGAGGTACTTGATGCTGACCTTGTGAAAACAAGGCCCTACCCTTCCTTTGAGACTCTCAGGCAGGTGCGGATGCCTCAAACATAACTTCTCTTTGCCTTTGTCTTTTTTGGCAATAACAGCATTGCTGGTCTGACCGGAGGGCTCAGACTCAAATGGAGCCTCTTCGACAGAGTCCTCCATTATTTCTTCCATAATTGTTGAAGGATTTTCTGTAGCAGTGGCACGGGGAGGATTCAGATCTGGCTCAGCTTGGTCTCCGGAGTGCTGGGCTTCAGGGTTCCCTTGGCTTTTGGCCTCCGACTGGGGCTCTGAGGCAGAGGTCTCTCTTCGAAGGACCGGGCTGTAACCCTGCGGACCAGATAGTCTGTCCCTGGGAGCTCTAATAGGCACCCCTGACCCAGTGCTGCTGTCTTTTGCCCCCGACTTTGAGGGAGTGTTCTTAGAGGCTTGCCCCTTGACCAACCGGCTCTTTCCCTGGTTAACTAGCTTTTCAGGGGAATGCTCCGTATCTGACCCCATTGCTATAAAGGGTGAGGGTTTTTTGAGACTAGTAACTGTTACTCCTGGCTCGACAGCAGGTTCCAATTCCTGAACCGAGGAACCGGAAATAATGGGGGAGAGGTTAGTTTGGAATAGCTTTCTCGGCTTGATGCATTTAGAACAAGAAGAGCATTGATCTGACTCTGTGGCAAAAGTGATTGGTCTATCAACAGGCGAAGTGGTATAAATACCACTTCGCCTGTTGGTCCATTAAACATGACCCGTAAGCCCATAAGGGCCCAAACATAAGGGTATAAATACCCAACCACCTGCATTAAATGTGGGTAATGAAAATTAACTGCAACCAGCCAGCTTAATTCTCCCTCTACTCTATACTTTAAACACAAAACACCTACATACTTCTTTAAACATCAAACAAATTACAAGCCTACCCTCAGGCGGTAATTATCCTCACCAACTTTAAGTTTTAAAATAAAACTAGGTTTTTTTCCTATCGGTCTGGGCCAGACTGGCCCGGGCCAGACCGGTCCATTAGCTTACCGAACCAGTCTCGGGTCATAAAACTGGCTCCCTTAGCATATCGATCTGGGCCAGACCGGTCCGTTAGCTTACCGGGCCGGTCTCGGGCTATCAAAGTTAGCTCCCTTGGTTTATCGGTCCGGGCTGGACCGGCCCGGTAGCTTAACGGGCCGGTCTCGATCCAGTCGAAACCCGGTCCGACCCGACCCGGTAACAGCTCTATGGACAACATACACAGATTATATATATATGAGGTTACAAGAAGACTCTCTCAAACAAAACTAACTCAACCATTATTCTTTTGTTACAAACTTACAAACAGAACTATAAATCTCAAAGTTCATTTTAGTGTTTATCTTCTATCTTACTACTTAATCTAAAATCAAAATAAACCCAGAAAAATGTGTGTTCGGAGTGCAGTCCCTGAAGTTTCTAGGCTATATTATAAGTGAGCATGGGATACAACCCGATCCGGACCAGCTTAATGCTCTATTCCAAATGGAGCCTCCTCGGAATATTAAAGAAGTACAACGATTAACGGGGAGATTAGCTGCCTTAAACAGATTTATTTCAAGGTCTTCGGACAGGTGCGCCCTGTTCTTTCAAACCTTGAAGGGTGCAAAGGGATTCGATTGGACCCCATAGTGTGATGAGGATTTCAATGAGATCAAGAAGCACCTGTCTTCCCCTAAAACTTTATTTAAACCAGTTGAAGGGGAGACACTCTTCGTATATTTGGCAGTTTCAAGTTGTGCCATCAGTGCTGTGTTTGTAAAAGAAGTAAATATTCATCCCCATCCGGTGTACTACATAAGCAAGAGTTTGATAGATGCAGAGAGGCGCTACTTGAAACTCGAAAAGTTAGCATTAGCCCTGGTGATAGCGGCCAGAAAGATGAGGTCAAATGAGGTCAAAATATGTTATTTCTCAAAAGTTCATTTCTCAAAGTTCAGGGACTGCACTCCGAACTCGAAAGTTCATTTCTCAAAGTTCATTTTAGTGTAATTTGGTTTTAGCAAAATATGATTTCGATCAAATGAGGTCAAAATATGTTATCTCCTTCAATGTATTGAAGTTGTTGCTTCAATGACTTGTAAACTTAATAACAATTTTTGGGGTGTTTTACTTAGAGGTTGTTCGATTCATTCCTGATCGGATTTGGCTCATAATGTATATAATAGACTTGTGGCATTAGAGCTTGATAATTCCAGTGATTATGTAACATTTTCTAACGGTTTTGTAGTTGATCGTTAGTAAGGTGAGGTTTCTGTCTTGAGGTTGTTAATGAAAGAGATCAATGATGGTTAAAACCTACAATTTTATTAGTATTAATATTATTTATCCGATGTTAAAACACAAAATCAAAATCTCAAATAAGTACATTTCATAATCGAAAGAGATCAGTGATGGTTAGAAATGATAGGTTTGAACGTAGTCAGGTTTTTAAATGAGACCCATGGTTTCTCCCACACGATCGCGTTGTAGTTATTAGTTTCTTCACCATTGCGACGACCATCACGTTTCGCAGTCGTGATTATTAGCTTGTAATTGGTGCCAGTAACAACTTGACTCTTGTCGCTAAAGACCTGTTTGAAGATCAAATGACCTTCGATCGAGCATTGTACTCAGAAACCATGTACTTCCGGATCTTCACCACATGCATACCCTTCACATCGATCAGAGTCCAACCTTCAAAAAGGGCCACAACGGAGATAAAAACTAGGATGAGGACCACAAGAGAAGACATGAGCTTTATCTTCTAGGGTTGGGATTGGGTTCTTGAATTCTGGCGGAGAGATTTTTGTACTTAAAGAGGGCCAGTATATTTTACTTGACAAATATTTGACACTCGCTACATTGTATTGGTAAAATATGAAATAAGCAAATAAATAAGTTTAATTTTGGTAAAAAAACTGAGATTGAGATTATGGTTGATGATGGCAAGTTTATCCTAAGGGACAAACGAACAAATGGTTTATTTTACATATGATGTAATATATTGTAACAATTAATGGTATTTAACATAATAATGGAGTTTTAGGTATAAACGGGTTTGAATTACCAAATTGGCCCATGTACCATATAAGTCAATTGGGCTAGTTTCGTATAAATAGACTTTCAGATTTATTAATGAGACTAATGAAATTAATTTACTTCTCATCTATATTGTTAAACCTTCTCTTTTAAAACCGTTTTAAACAACTCAACCTACCTTAAAACTCAATTACATCTTTTATAATTACTAAAACGGTCTCCAAAATTCTTTGACGCAATTAGTGGTGACTAGTGAGAACTTCTATAGAGGTAACCGGATCAGGACATCCAAAAAATTAGGGGATTAAGTTTGTCTTCAGAATGGGTTTTGATATGTAATAAGATCATACCTAGATAATCGAGGGAGTCATGATCGGAGATGGATCTGGTCAAGTACCACACATCACCAATAAAACTCATGAAAAGTTTCTTATGTGAGAAGAGCGTGATTAGGTGAGAGGGGAGATTGAGGCATTAAGATATAAAAAAGACGCGGTTATAACCTCCTCGGCTAAAATTGAATTGAAAGTCCAAAAACTTGAAGAACAAAAGGACTTTGATGGGAAAGCTATAGACTCGAACGCTTAGTAAAACTTAGAAAAATACCGAAGAGATTGGTCACGTAAAACCCACCATTCCTCGAAGAAGGAACGTAAAACTAGGAAGCGTTATAGTTTGTCGAAATCAAAAAAATATTCGATATCTGAATTCGAGGAGTCTTCATCCTCCCTAAATAGTGATTATTATCTTAAAAGATATTAAATTATGTTGATAAGTCATATTCAAAGAAACATTCTCATCAATATCAAAAGTCGAATAAACGACACACCTCCTCGGATAGACAAAGTCATTGAAGAACTGAGATAACATAAATTAAGGAAAAACTAAAAGGTTCTAGAAACTATAATGTTGGCTATCAGGTGAATGATCAGTTTACTATACAATCCAAAATGGTATTTTTGCAATAGTGAATGAGGGTCACCAATTTAATTAGGGCCACAAGTGGAGACAATCTTCACTATTTGTAGAGATTCTCTCAGGATATATGTTTAAACGCTTCGACATATCAAAAACGGAAAAAGTAGATAAGAGTAAAGATTCAGATAACCACATAAAAAATTCAAGAACTTCATGATGAATTTCGATGATAATAAATTATTATGCCAAGAATTTCCCGAAACCTTTAAAGATAGTGCGTTAAAGTGGTATTATCGACTTCTACATGGGTCAATTGAGAATTTTGACATGTTTTTGGGTGACCTTCTGAAGGCAATTTGTGGGACATAAAGAAATATTAGAAAATGTAGACACGATTATTCAGTGTCGTCAGTTGATTGAGAAAGCTTAAATGATTACACTAAACTCTTTATACAAACTAAAAATGGTCTGCAAGATTATTTCGAACAAGTGGTCATAGCTTATTTTGGACAAAGGCTTCTTTATGGAGAATTAGATGATAATGTCACAAATAAACAATCGATGTCCTATGAGGGTTTGTTGTCACAAGTTGAGAAACATATTACAGTAGCAGAAACAAAAACGATAAAATATCCCTATTACATAGATATGTTTCACAAAATGCGATAGTAGGTTCTCAACAACAACAACCACAAACGACTACCGATTCCCGTCTAATGGACTCTAATGATAACCAAAACCTTTCTCAACCGAAAATAAACCAATATCGAGAAAGTGAACATTATAGATCCCATGAAATAAGTGGGTCCACCTTGATCATTTTGTATGATTGACAAAGAGCGTTGCCATTACGACATAACACAGTCACAACACACGACATATACGGTAAAATTAGTGTGACGACCATCATGGCAGTTTATATATAATTTATTATTATAGTTTTTATTCTTAATATATTTTGATTTTGATTTTGATTATTATTATTATTATTTTGATTATTATTATTATTATTATTATTATTATTATTATTATTATTATTATTATTATTATTATTATGGTTCAAAGAAATCAATTGAACAAATTCAAACAATTCAATCAATTCGTTTTTTCTTTAAAAAATCAAATAATTTTTTAATAAATCAACTAAACAAATTGAAGCAATCAATTATATAAATTAATCGATGAAATAAATTCAAAAGAATTTAAACAAATCCACTAAACAAATTCAATATTTTGAGATATTGTAGTAGTATTTGTAGAATTGTGTTTTGAGAGATATAAGAAAAAGATTTTTGTTTTGAAAGATGATTTGAGAGATGAATGAGTTTGTGGTGTATATATAGAAAAAAAAACCAAAATAGAAAAAAATTAGGACAAACCGGATAACCGATTTACCCAGTAGATATCCAATTGATCAAATCGAATATGACTATTTAAACTGGTTGGCCGAGAAAATTGAATATCCGATTGTCGCCGAATTGCCAGCCAATATTCGATATCCGGCAGACACCGACTATTTTGGACTTTGCCAGCCCATCTGATTTGGTCATCAGTATCTAATTTGCCTACGATAAAGATACAAAATTAAAAAATGATATAAACGTGGGTATTTTTATTTAATTTTTTCATAACTTTCAAATTACTTATCTTTTCTCTAAAATATTTTGAATATTTGATTTTTTTGTTAATTATATAAAACTATCATTTATCAATATAATATATTATTGAGTTTCCATTTTTATTAATTATATTAAAATATTTAAAACATAGATATTAGTCAATATATCTAAAAATTTAAAAGATATAAATTTCTAAAGATTCAAATAATTTAAAATATATATTTAAAATATTTAATAATAAACTTGTTAAATGTAAGATTTAAACTATTAATTTTAATATCTATTCAACTATTTAAAATATATAATATTTAAAAAATATAAGTATCAAAAGATTGTAAACATATATTTTAAATATCTAATGTAGTTGAAAAATCTAATAAACTATTTATAACACATAATGGTTGAAACATTTAAAAATTTCTAACAAATTTAAAAACACTGATTAAAAATCCAGTAAATTATTAGTTAAAAAATCTAATAAACTATTTATATATCAAAATAAAATATAATAATATCAAATAATAATCTCAAATACATTGTTTATGATATATATTTTAATTTATTTAATTATAGTAAATTGACGCATACAAGTTATTTTTAATAAACGCGTTAAAAAGAAAAACTGTTAATGTGACACGGTAAGAAACTTTCACGGCGTGCGGGCAATCACGACATATGGATATTCACGGCGTGAGTTTGACACGACAGGTTAGTGTTAAAGGAGATGTGATAGAACTGCTTGTATTTATTAGAGAGAGAAAAAAATTCAACCAATTTAATGTTGTTTATTGAATTATTTATAGGTTTTTTGATCCATGGCTATTCGGGTCGGGTCATATGTTGGGAAAATTTCACGAACCCCTAAGCCCATAATTTTTTTTTATACTAGGCACCTAATTGAGTCAATAAACATATTTCTTATTCATTAAATTAAGATGTCTGGTCTGAACTGCCTCTCAAAGAAAAAATCCGACCCTCTTTAGTGCTTTTGTCGTCCAAGAAGTTTCGACCCAGTCAGTAGCCCCCTTAGCTCTTCCTAAGGCACTTCGGGAGAGTTAACATATTGAAGGATTTTCTAACCACATCTGAAGGATATATCTCAAGATCATTTCTATTGAAAGGTCACAACTTTAATATTAGTTAATTTTTAAGACACGTGTCATTGGACCTACCAAACAGTTTTACCCTAGGTAATTGGAACTAATACTAAAAAGGGAAAGTGGCTATATTTAATAAACTCCTTTTTTATTACTGCTGATTTCTCTTCCCTAGTAAAACACTCAAGTGTTTCTTCCTCCCCGTTATAAGAGTAACATTTTTTCACTGTTTCTATTTGTAGAGAGAGAAAAAGTTCTACGATTTTAGAAATCTTTCACTTCAAACTTCATCTTCTTCAAAGTTTGTATGTTCATAGCAAGGATTGCGTTAATTAAAAGAGGTTGGCTTAATCTATCCGAATTGGAGGAAGAGAAAAGACAAACCATAATCAATGTTGGATTACCTGCTTCACCATGCAGAGTAATTGTAACTCAAATTTCTAACTAAAGTAAAATTCATTCATCTGATAAACACCCAATTTTGTCTAAACCTAGCCCATTTGCCCAATCGGCTACATCTCCTAATAAATTAGTTCGGTCACCTAAAATACCCTCAACAAAGGAAGTTAGCAGTCGCAAACCTCATTCAACCTTCATTGCTATAGGTTCAGATGCTGGTGAAAGTACTCCTCGCAGAATCACCAGTTTTTCTAAATCCAAAACCAATACTTCATCATTAGTCAAGGAAACATAAAAATATACCGAAGTTCTTAAGGGTATCAGCATTCCCTTAGGGTTAAATCCATCTTCGGAAGATGCTACTACAACATATCTTTCTTCACAGCCTACTTTGGAAAAAAATCCCACAGTTCCATTCACTGAGCCCTCTCGAGTTGAAAAAATAAGATCCCATTGTAAAAACCAGTGAAACTTTGGAACAGATGCCACATGTAAACGAAGAAAACATCGATAGGAGTAGGGAAGATGCCCCCTTAGAGACATCTGGTCAAACTGGAGATACTCAAAATGTGGTTCAGGAAAAAAAGGAAAAAACTAAACTGGTAGAATCCGAACCACTTCTGAAGTGCCTCGATGGGCGAGTCGGGCCCAATGTTTCCAAAGTTAGTGTCAAATACTTGTTAGCTTTGCAAAACATATCGTATGTATATTCTCATACAACCAAACTGGATGGGATTCAGAGAAAATGGGGGTTTCCCGAATAAATCAAAGTAAGGATTCCTAATCTTGATGAAACTCTGATAGATTACAAGGCAAGAGAATTGGAGGTTTACACTGAAGTACTCAATTGGGTCTCCGGTTTCCCTTGGACCAGAAAATAGTGAGGTATTTCCACTTAGTAAAACTATGTCCAAGACAACTAAGCCCAAACGTCTGGTTTACACTGCTATCTAGCAATATAGCTTCAAGGCTATCAAAAGTTATGATGGCCATGGATAAGTTTGTTGTTGTGGCTGGTTTGTGTCGGAATGATCATATCTCTTATTATTACTTCAATATGGAGAATTACTATAAAATAGTTGGCGACTTGCTGGAAGCTGACAAGCCTTGGAGGACTCAATTTCTCTTTATTAGTGGTGCTTGAGAAAATGACAGAAAGATCACATCTAAAGGATTTCCGAGTATGATCACTAGATATTTGAAAGGCTCAGATAATTATTTTTAAAGATCTCTTTTATTTCCATATTTTGATGATATTACTTCTCAATTTAGATTTATTTTGCAGTGTTTTCAAAGATATATTTGGTAAGAATTAAAGCTGAAATGATCAAATCAAGAACACAAATCTACTTAGAGAATTTTAGGGAGTGAAAAGTGCTTCTGATTATTTCATAGGTCAAACTAACTTCTTCCACCTCTTTAAATAGGCAGGGTGAGTTAGTTAGAGAAATGGTTACATAATGGTATATTTACAATTTAACCCTTACGTTTCTCCTAAAGTCTAATTTAATCCAATATTTACAGAACTTATCACTTTAGACCCTGTCAATTACACTTAGGTCCCTGAGGAATATCTTTCCTTATCAGTAGCCCCCCTAGTTCTTATACAGATATTTATAAGAAATATTAGCTCCTCGAATTCTTCCTCGGGTCGACACCATTTCCCTCACTTTATCTCCTCATTATGATCGAACTCAATGGTCTGTGACTTCGCTTCGAACTTGCCAACTTGAAGTATAGCTTCGCCTCAACTTCGAATATTATTATTAGAAACATAATTTTGCTAACACTTCGAAATTTCTGATCCCTACTTGACAGATTGATTAGACCTTTGTTAGTAGACCTGTGATACTACACGTTTCCTTTTCGTTTCATATTCCACCCAATGAAAGTAACTTACTTGTTCTACTTTTCCATATTCTCGACGTCACTCCTCTTTCCTATAAATACCCAATTCTTCATTCATTAAGAACTTTTTAGAGAAATCACTTCTTGAACCGTCTTCAACCTGTTCTTCATCTTCAACCTGTTCTTCAAGCTATCTTCAACCTGTTCTTCATAAACCCTCAACTCACTTCATCTTTTTCATCCACCAAAGCAATCTCTCATATCAATACCCATTGTATGAGAATATACCCTAGATATAATAGATCTAAACCCAGAAGACCAGTAAGATCAAAGAAAAATCTTTTTCCTGGTTCCAGTAACCAAGTATTCGGGGCCTACGATTATCTTTGCATTTCTCGAAGAGCCAAAGAATACAAAGCTGCTGGGTTGATCTACAACGGTCCTCACTCTTCCTGTACCACTTTTAAATACGGTAACTTCAATCCTAACCTTGCCACTTCGTCTTCGCCTTTAGTTTCTAACCCAGAAAATAACTCAACAGCCTCTCCTCTTCAAAATCCAACCAAATCTTCATTGCTAAGACCTCATCAGAAATCTAAAGTTGTTACTTTAGAGAAGCCACCAACTGATAACAAATCACAACCCAAATCACTTGTCCTTCAAGTCGAAGAGACAAAAAACCTTCAATCCAACACACTCCCTCCTCAATTCGAGGCTATCAGAGCTAAACGTGCCAAAAAATCACCTTTCTTAGTAATGGGTGAAGAAACAGAAAACTTTTCTCCTCCCCCACACTCTTCTCCTCCCCCACAAGAAGTGGATGACATTACACCAGAGTGTAGTCAGCCAATTCCTGTGACTCAACAGGAGACTCAAATCCGAAGTCGTTCCGATGAAGATCAGAAAAAGACGATTCCGAAGCTACTGAGTCTGACGCCGAAGAGGAATCCGAAGCTGAGGGTGTAGCTCCTCTAAAAAAGACTCGAGGGAAAAAAGCTCTTATTACACTTCCCAAGAGTGTTGCCGCCTTAGTTCAAGAAAATTTGAAACCTCTTTCTGCTTGGTATATTTTTGCCTTAAAGAATGTACCCTACAGTTACTACCTCGAATCAGAGAAAGAGCAACTCAGAAAGCTATGGGGGTTAACTGATAATATGATTCTTCGATTACCAGTAGAAGGAGAGACACCTCTCAACTGTAAAAAAGATGAGCTAGTAGTGTACCCTGAGCTCTTCAACTGGGGACTTCGGTTTCCCCTTGATCCGATGATAGTGAGGTTCTTCGAAATCCACAGATTGTGCCCAACACAAGTCACTCCCAACTTGCTCTTTACTTTATTCTCAGCAATCATGGTATCGAGGCTTGGAGGCATTCCCCTCGAAATCGAAGACTTCATCTCAGTAACCAAAATTTCAAATGGCCCAGTTCTCCCATTTTATTACCTAACCCTTGAAGATGAT
This sequence comes from Limnanthes douglasii subsp. nivea, assembly GCA_036936605.1. Taxonomy (NCBI): domain Eukaryota; kingdom Viridiplantae; phylum Streptophyta; class Magnoliopsida; order Brassicales; family Limnanthaceae; genus Limnanthes; species Limnanthes douglasii. The sequence continues at coordinate 98,222,352 of JAUPFV010000001.1, forward strand.
TTAAAAATTATCGACGACCTCCTCGAAGCTGACAAGTTCTGGAAGCAAAGATTCGTCTTCCTATCAGGTGCCTGGGAAAATGGCAAAGAAATTTCCGATGCCAATCCTTCCAAACTCACCCTTACTTGAAGAGATAATAGTAAGTGATACCTTCCTTTATTTATCTAGTTGTTTTAAATCAATTTATTTAGCTAACTATTTGTCTCTCTTTAGAAATTCTGAGGCGGTTTAAGAGTCGTCGAAAAGAAGCCAAGCTCATCTTCCAACAAATGGCTGAGTGGGCAGAGAAGACTTGGGGAAATGGTTTTCATTCAGCATTTGATCCTATCAACTTCGTCAACAGCCATCTCTGGCGCATATCCTTGGGAGCTGACTTCCCTCAAGATCCGATGGTGCCCCCGGATCCCATCCTAGCAGTTCAGAGGATACTTGCACCATATGGTAAATGCTACCTTCCCACGCGGAACCGAAGTGATAGCCATCTTCCCTTAAAGAAGAAAGGAAAATTGACCCACAAGAAGGCCAGCACAAGTAGGGCTATTCCTTCCAAGACTTCGAAGCGTGCATCGAAAAGAAAAGCATCTGTACCTTCGCTTCCCACCATATCCGAAGAAGACCAACCTGTCCTGAAAAAGAAAAAGGACAACTCTCCAAAAAAGAAAAAGAGTAAGTCTAGCAAGCCAAATGAAAAGAATGAGGCTGATATACTAGAAGCGGTGCTAGCTTCCGAGGCGCGTGGTAAAACTTTTGTTGAAGAAAACCCTGAAGGAGGATTGACACTTGAAGATAATCAAATAGACGATTATCTCAACTTCGAAGATTTTAACTCAAGTGGGGATTTTGTGTTTTCTGGTTCCCAACCTACCAATGTCATTCCACCGACTTCTACTGGGGCTGATATGGCTTCGACATCAAATGCCATTGTTCCTGATCGTAACCACCCAACAGTCCTTCCTCATTCAGACAAATCCGATGAGGTAGCTTCGATCCTTCGTCCCTTTGATAATTTAAGTGCTACAGCTAATAAATTATGTGAAGAAGTGAAAAATTCACACGCACAACTAGAGCTTCTTGCACAAAAATTGGTCAAGAGCAAGAAAGAAACAGAGTCTGAAAAGACTTCAAAAAATGAGGCACTTCAGAAATTCGAGGCTGAAAAAGAAAAACTCCTTAAAGATCACAAAGAAAAAGTCGAGGCTTTGGAAACTTCTCATCAGCTCGCTCTTAAAAACCTAAATTCTCAACATTCCAATGCTATCTCCGAGGCGAAGAAAAAAGCTTCCGATGCTGAGAAACTTGTTAAAGAAACTCAGGAGAAGCTGAAGAATTGCCAAACTGAGCTGAGTACGCTTCGAACAAAATTCGAAGAAGAAAAGAATGCTGCTGTCAAAAAGGCTGAAACCAAAGTTGGTTCTTTAATGCTCGAAGGTATCAAAAAAGCTCAAATTGATACATATATTCAGCTTCTTCGAGAAGTTCATGCTGCTTGTCCAAGACTAGACTTAACAAATCTTTGGAAACAAGTTCCAGAAGAACAACGCCCAAAGGAAGCGTTCGAAGCGCCACCAAGCTCCTCCTCAGAAGAAGAAAATAATTCAGAAGAGGAATCATCAGAAGAAGAAGAAAATGATGCCTAATAGGCTAGGCAGTTTGTTTTTTTTTTGTTTTTTGTGTATGTGGTTAAGTACTTCCTCCCTTTTTTGTAAACTTCGTATTTTATCCAATGAACAAACCACTTCTCTTTTTTTTATATCTTAAATTTTTGGTATACTCATTTGAACTGGTTATTTCTAAAGTTAGATGCACTCATAAGACGTGGCACCTTGAAAAATAGATGCACTCATAAGACGTGGCACCTCGAAAAATAGATGCACTCATAAGACGTGGCACCTCGAAAAATAGATGCACTCATAAGACGTGGCACCTCGAAAACTTTGGTTGTTTCTTCAAAGCTATTGCTTCGGAAAATTATTCTTGGTCAACTTTCAAAGATGATCAGTCTTTGCCAAGTTACCAAAATAATAAACCACACATTATAGTAAACAACCAATGGCCAAAAGAAATTTCATTAAAAAATTCAATATTAACCAGACACCTCGTTAAAACCTTTCTGGGCCAACAGATAAGGAAAGAGTATGTCTGTTTTACAAAAATTCGAAGTCCAGTTTTACTCACAGTACAATTTCAAGTGCTCTATATTCCAAGGGTATTTGAGCATCCTCCCTTCTCGATCTGACAACCTATAGGAACCTGGCTTGACCCTCATTTTAACTTCGTAAGGACCTTCCCAATTCGGGGCCAATTTTCCGAGGTGTTTATCCTTAGTGTGAAGAAATACTTTTCGTAATACTCGATCGCCAATTTTGAATTCTCTTCTCTTAACTTTAGCATCGTATCTGCTTCTCATTAATGTTTGATAATGGATCACATTCAAATGCGCCTTGACCCTTTTTTCTTCCAACAAATCAAGCTCCACTCTTCTAGCCTCATCGTTATCTGCATCGGAATATTGTAGTAGTCTATAAGAGGGCAATGTAGATTCAGCAGGGCACACAGCGTCCATCCCATATACTAAAGAAAAAGGAGTCTCTTTTGTAGCCTCTCTAGGAGTTGTTCTATATGCCCATAACACCTCTTGAAGATAATTTGGCCATTTCCCTGCTGCTCCTGCCAAATTTTTCTTTAAGCCATCCAAAATGGACCTATTTGTAACTTCCACCTGTCCATTTGCCTGGGGGTGGAAAGGAGTGGAAAAGCATTGCTGTATCCCTTTCGAAGAACAAAAAGAGTCCATTTCCTTGTTATTAAATTGAGGACCATTATCCGTTGTTATTTTTCGAGGTACTCCAAAACGGTAGCAAATGTTACTTTGAATAAACTTGATTACATCCTTAGCTTTTGTCCCAGCTAAGGGTTCTGCTTCTGCCCACTTCGAAAAATAATCAACCGCAACAATAATCATTTGTCTTCCACCAGAAGCCATAGGTAATGGTCCCACTAAATCAATCCCCCACCTATCGAAAGGAACCGCCTCTGAAATTGTCATTAGGGGTACTACCGGTTTGTGTATTAAATTTGCATATCTTTGGCAAGTATCACAGCTTCGAACTAACGACTTGGCATCTTGCATAATAGTAGGCCAATAATATCCTGCCAACAATACCCGACGCGCTAAGGCTTTGAAACCACAATGAGCTGATCCATCCCCATCATGCAGTTCGGATAAAATGTCCTGGGACTCTTGTTTACTTAAACATCGTAACAAAGGTTTCGACGCAGACCTTTTGTACAATACTCCATCCAATACCACATAGCCAAGAGCTTTGTACTTTATTTTCTTACGCAAGTGTTTATCAAGAGGTAATATTCCCTTTGAAATAAAGTTCAACAAGTCAAACCTCCAATCTCCTCGAGCGCACATCGGATCATTCACTACCTCACTAACAACTTCACACTGCTCAGAATTCGGTATGATCGAAGGCGATGGTTGTGTTATGATCCACGGATATTCTTCAGAGTAAGCCATTGTTGCCAAAGAATCAGCCATTGTGTTGCTACCTCTTCGAATATGCTCCACTTGGACATTTTCAAACTGTGCCATCATTCCCTGAAGTTCTTGCAAGTACAAAACCAAACGTTTCTTTTTAGCTTCCGATACTCCTTTAACATGGTTAACTACCAACTGTGAATCTGTTTCCAAGCGCACAAATGTCGCTCCACAAATCTTTGCTAACCGTAATCCTGCTAGCACGGCTTCATATTCAGCTTCGTTATTTGAAGCATGAAAGCCAAATCTTATAGCTTGAAACATAAATTCCCTGTTGGTGCCACCAACTCAACTCCTGCACTCGATCCTTTGTTACTGGATCCCCCATCAGTTCGTATCGTCCACGTCGGATTCTCGTTCACCTTTTCACCATCTTTCTCTTCGGATCTGCTTGAGTGGAATTCCACCAAAAAATTTGCTAAAGCTTGAGCTTTGATAGCTGTTCGAGGAGAGAATAACACATCGAAATCTCCTAATTCCACAGACCACTTGGTCATCCTTCCTGAGATATCTGGCTTCTGCAAAACATTTTTTAATGGATATGAAGTTCGAACTACAATCGTATGCGCCTGGAAGTAAGGACGCATTTTTCTTGCAGCCACCACTATGCACAGTGCCAATTTTTCGAGCTTCAAATAGCGTTTTTCGGCATCAACCAAACTTTTGCTGACATAGTAGACAGGCCTCGAAATTCTCGTATCTTCACTGACTAAAACTGCACTTACTGCATAATCCGACACGGCTATATATAAAAATAATTGTTCACCCTTTCGAGGCTTCGACAATATTTCAGGAGAGGACAAAAGATTTTTAATCTTCATAAAAGCTTCTTCACAATCCGAAGTCCACTCAAAGTTATTAGGTCTACGCAGCACCTGGAAAAAAGGGAAGCACTTATCTGAAAAACGAGAAATGAATCTGTTCAAAGCTGCTAACCTTCCCGTTAACATTTGCACTTCTTTGATATTCCGAGGTGAAGACATAGATATCAAAGCCTTCAATTGATCTGGATCCACTTCGATTCCTCTTTCACTAATCATGTACCCCAGAAATTTACCAGATCGAACTCCAAATGTACACTTTTCTGGATTCAACTTTAATTGTATTGCTCTAAGATTCAAAAACGTCTCTTCCAAATCATCAATGTGTTCATTATCACTTTTGCTTTTAACAAGCATATCATCAATGTACACTTCGATATTTCTCCCAATCTGTGAAGAAAACGCCTTATTCATCAGCCTCTGATATGTTGACCCAGCATTTTTTAATCCGAACGGCATTACTTTATAGCAGTGCAAACCCCTGTCAGTAATAAAAGTCGTGCTTTCTTCATCATCTGGATTCATTCGAATCTGATTATACCCTGAAAATGCATCCATGAAAGTCAAGATTTTATTTCCCGAAGTAGAATCCACTAGCTCATCGATTCGAGGCACCGGAAAAGGATCTTTTGGACAGGCTCTATTCAAATCTGTGAAGTCCACACACATTCGCCATTTTCCATTCTTCTTTTTTACTACCACCGGATTAGCCGTCCACCTCGGATAATTGGCTTCCCTGATATGACCCATCTTGTACAGTCGATCCACCTCGGCAACTATTGCCTCAGATTTCTCCAATGAAAAAGCCCTTCTTTTTTGAATTATTGGTTTGACCTTCGGATCAACCGCCAAACTATGACATATTATGTCACTTGGGACCCCCACCACGTCTTCAGACCTCCACGCAAAAACATCCAAATTTTCAGATAAAAAAGTCAACAACTTTTCTCGCATCGATAAAGATAACAAGGTGCCAATTCAAAGCACCCTGCCATTATTGAAAGTATATTCCTCTATTTCTTCATTGACCACCACAGAACTCGGGGTTGACCTCGGATCATCAATTCCCTCTTCTGTTCCATCAGAAGACAACCCCCCAAACTGCTAATTCTCCATCAGATCATCAGAACTTTTGCCCCGTAGTCTAAATGCTGCAGCATAACATTCTCTTGCCACCTTTTGATCACTTCGAACTACACCGACTCGGTCCTCAATCACATACTTCAAACACTGATGAACTGTAGAAACTACATCATATATTTTCGCCAACCACGACCTCCCAAAAATAGCATTGTAACTTGATGGACAATCCACCACTACAAAAAGTACTTGTACTTTCTTCTTGAAAGGCCCCTTTCCTAAAGAAACTTCACCCTCGAATTCTCCTATCACATTTGCTGTTGCACCAATAAACCCTATGATAGTCCTTTCTGATCTTTCTATTCGAGGCGGAGCAGTTAATCTCTCATATGTTGACTTAAAAAGCACATTAGCAGAGCTCCCTGTATCAATCAGCACTCGTCGAATCTCCACCGCGCATACTTCTGCTCCTATGACCACTGCATCTTCATGTGGCCAAGTAATCCCCCTTAAATCATCCCCGTCGAAAATTATAAAGGGCACATCCTTTCTGTTTCTTAAGTGTGCCGATGCGCCTCCCTCAATCTGTCGTGTTAAGTTCACTATATGCCTCTTCCTCGAATTATTAGTGTTGTTAGTCATCGAATCTCCCCCAAATATTGTAAGTGATTCGAAGAAGGCACACAAATCTCGAACACGTCCCTGACGCATCGGCTCATCTATTGACATTAACAAAAGTCGACTGGGGTCTGGTTCGACATATTCCGATGCCACATCGAAACCATTGCCTTCACCTGCAACATCTAAAATCATTAGTGCAGTTTCCTGCTTAGAACTAGGATTACCAACTTTCGGAGCTACAGCCTTGGCATTCTTCCTGACATATTCCAGCAACTTTCCATTTTCGATCAAAATTTGCATTTCCTTCTTTAGAGCAATGCAATCATTTGTATTATGGCCGACATCGTCATGATACCTGCAGAACTTATTATTACGCTCCTCTCTTGGCTTGTTAATCGCTGGCGGCTTTCTAAAATTTATTGTTCCCCTTGTTTTTTCATATATCGAAGCCACGCTTTCAGTTAGATCTGCATAATAATCTGGCCTCACCCACACATTCGATCTGGATCTAAACTGTTGCTGATTATTAGAGTTGTGTTGATTGTATCCCCCTTGATACGAATTCGAAGCTCCTCGATTAGAGACATTTTGATTGTTCTTCGGACGCGAGGAATTGCTGTTCGATGTGTTAGATTGTCCACTCCCCTTCTGAATAGTACTAGCTCCTCCTCGAACCCGCGTCGATTCTTTGACCTTAATCTGATCCTCAACCTGAGCCATAAGAGCTCCAAATGTTAACGCCTTGCGCCTTGTAGTCTCATCGGCTAAATCCCCAGGCAACAGCCCTTGCCTAAACGCCGCCATAACCACACTTTCTTCACAATCATCCAATTCAGACTTTGTTGACACAAACCTCTTAGTGTAATCCTTTAACTTCTCTCCCACAGCCTGCTTGCATTGTATTATTGTGTCTCCATTGGCTCTCATTTCCTTGCTTCCCACAAACTGTCTTCGGAAAGCGGTATAGAAGCCTCTAAAATTTGCAATTGACTCCTTAGGAATCTTGTTGAACCATTTCAGCGCAGTTCCTTTAAACGTTTGAGAGAATGCTCTACATACCAATTTATCGTCATCTTCGAAATTAGTCATGTAGTTTTTAAATTGTTCTATGTGGTCATCAGGATCTTGAGTCCCATCAAACTTATCAACTTTAGAAATATCAAACCGCCTCGGAAGCGGCACAGATCTGATCTCCCTGATCAATGGTGAGTCCCTCCAGTCAACTCCCTGAACATACTGGTCCTCATTTCTCATCTCCACAGTAGCATATAAGCTAGACTCACCTTCACATTTTCGAGGCGAATATCTCCGAGGCGAATATTCCGAGGTGAATATACTCGCCTCTCTTTCTTTTTCCTTCCTTCCTTATACACCCTAGCTGGCCGGAGCTCACGCTCTACTCCTCTTGAATGGCCTCGAGAACGTTCGTACTTCGGTGTTTCATCAGACTCAGAATCTTCGAAATCCTCTTCATCACTAGAATTCACAAACAGTCGCTTTTGTAATTTTTCTTTCCTCTTCATCCCACTATACTCTTTCTTTTGCTCAAAACGTGTTTTACGCTGTTCATATCGATCGTCGCCATCGTCCATCGATTGATCCGACTGATCATTCTGATCGCCCCTGGCTATTTTAGACCTAAGCCTAGCGCCATCATTATTTCCCTTCTTTTTCATCAATTCGTCAAGCTCTGCCACCTTTCTTATCATCTCATTCATTTTTCCTTCAAAATCAAATTGCATTGATTGAGTTGGAATCGATTTACCTGCCTCTTGCAGATCGGATTTCAATGTTTCCATAGCCTTGCGAACAGATGGATTGTCTCCTTCCTCTGGATTCATCTTCAATCAGCAAAAAATCAAACAAAATATGAAAATTCGAACGAAAAACTTTGCAAAACGAAAACTCGAACGTCGATTTCTGATCTATTGATCAAGGTATCCTCTCCCCCTCCTTCTAGCGCCAATTTGGTAAGAATTAAAGCTGAAATGATCAAATCAAGAACACAAATCTACTTAGAGAATTTTAGGGAGTGAAAAGTGCTTCTGATTATTTCATAGGTCAAACTAACTTCTTCCACCTCTTTAAATAGGCAGGGTGAGTTAGTTAGAGAAATGGTTACATAATGGTATATTTACAATTTAACCCTTACGTTTCTCCTAAAGTCTAATTTAATCCAATATTTACAGAACTTATCACTTTAGACCCTGTCAATTACACTTAGGTCCCTGAGGAATATCTTTCCTTATCAATATTCACAACATTTAGAAAATGGGAAAGAAACCTTCATAAAGCTGAATTAATAGGCCTCTGAAAAATGGTTAACTGGATTTCATAAATGCTTCGCTTTAAGAAACATGGTGCGAGCCCACCTATGGAGAACAAATCCGATCTGTGAGCTTTCATGAGAATAATTCACCACTCATCCCGGATCCTCTGTTATTTTAAAAAAGAATGAGGAAGCTGATGGAAAACTTTATCTGCCAATGACGAATAGGGCTCTAAGTCACCTTGACAAAATCAAGATCAAGAAAAATAAGATGGATGGTTCATCTCAAGTTATTCTTGAATTATGGAGTGTGGGGCCTTCTGATAAAATCGATGCAGCTTTGTTGAAGGATGTCTCAGTCACTTTTGGAGAGGCTAAGAAACCAACAAACTCTCTAACTGGTAAAAAAAGAAAAGGACAAAAGAGGAATAAAGAGGGTAGCGACAAAAGAGAAGTAAATAATAAGAAAACCGAAATTTGTTCGGAGATTATACTCCCATCCCAAGTCCTTCTTTCCGTCACTCATACAAAGGTTTCTCCTCGAGAAAATGTATCTATTGATCATCCTTCTCCAATAATTCTTACTATTGACCAACCATCCTTCGAAGGTGATGACTAGTTGTATGATATATGAAACTTCAACTTTGAATATTTTGACAAAGCTTTCCCTCAATGTACTACCATTGCTAATGATGTGACATATGATGTAGAGTCCTACGAAGTGTCTAAAGAGCATGATGAACTAGGGTATACGATCTTAGGCTATGTAAGGCCAATAATTTACTTGGAGAGGTAGGTAAGATCTCAAGACAAGGATATTGCCTCCCTTCAAGATGAAAATAAAATTTTAAAAAACTATCAAAGCAACGAAAAACAAGTTCGGAAATTTGGGTAAGGAAACGAAGACCCTTAACGAAGAATTGGTTTAAGCCAAATCTGATCGTGATAAGCTGCATACTTATTTTACTGATATCCAGTCATCCACTCCCATACAAATCACTTCTTGGAAGGATCAAAATACTAAGGTTAAAGGTACCATTCACCATTTATCCGAAGAAAAGAAAAGGCTGTAGGATCTTCTTAAGAATAAAGAAGATGAAATCATCTTACTTAAAGAAAATACTGCTAAGAATATAGCTGATGCTGTGGATGCATATGCTGATATAGTATGAGAGTCTATACAATAGAGGGATGAATCCATTAAGTCGGATATGGTAATTTTGTTTCACAAAACATTCCACAAGAGGTGTCTTGGGAAGTTATGTAAGTTTGTGCGAGATGACCAGATTCCTTTTCATAGTCTGTCTCTAAGGTGATAGATTAAAGTTTTCTTTGGATGAATCCGATAAATATGACTTTGATGATGAAGCTGAATAGGATTCAGATGGTGAAGATCCTGAAAAGAAGGAATAAAACAAAGGAAAGAAGATATAAAAGAAAAAACCCGAAGAGAACGAGCCATAACGTTAACAATTTTTATGTTTATTGTTTTTGATCTGAAGTCCTTGATGTTTGCAAGGCATTTTGTTATATTTGGATCTGATTATTTTGTGACTTTATTTGTGTAAGTCCTTGTTGTATACAAGGTATTTTGTTGTGTGGATAAGATTTTTCTTATAATCCAAAGGCATTTTATGTCATCTATATTTTTATCCAATTTAATGTTTTAATTTTTATACTTGCTTCAATTAACATCCGATAAGAACTAAGTATTTCTATTCAAAGATGATTAAAAACCTGGAACAATTGAACCAAAAAAACAAACTAAAACTGACCAAGCCATTTGAAGGCAATCCATTAAAAGGCTACACAATTTTAATCCAACCAAGTCATTCGAAGGTAATACATTCGAAGCCAATAAAAATTTAATCCAACCAATCCATTCAAAGGTAATCCATTCAAAAGAAACACAACTTTAAGCGACTCAATCCATTCGAAGGCAACACAAATTTAATCCAACTAAGCCATTCGAAGGTAATCCATTAGATTGATTGTGATTCAGATACCTCATTAAAACCTTCTTGCACCACAAGGGTAGGAAGTAGTATGCCCTCTAATATTTACATTGAGCTAGAATAAAGTAAATATTTACAAGATAAGTTTATTATAGATATAGTCATATATGTTCAACATTCTAAGGGTGTTTCAAGAGGTTTCCTTCTTTGTCTAAGAGCTTGTATGTTCGTTGTTTGATTTTTCATACACAATGTATGGTCCTTCCTAGTTCGGAGCCAACTTTCCGAACCAGTTTTTTTTGGTATATAAAGATATTTTCCTTAAAACTTTATATCCCACTTGAAAGTTTCTTCTCCTAAATTTAGACACAAACCTACTTCTCATCAAGCCTTGGTAATGCATAGTTCTTAGATGCGATTTTATTCTCCTTTCCTCAATCAAATCCATCTGAGCCCTTATTACCGTCTCATTATTCTCTTCGGAATAATTATGAACTCTACTAGAAGGAATAATAGCTTCTATAGGTTTAATTGCATCCATTCAATAAACTAAGGAGACTCGTGAGTGGCTATGTGAGGAGTAGTTTGGTAGGCCCATAGTACTTCTTGTAAATAACTTGGCCATTTCGCAGCTGCTCCCTCCAAGTTCTTTTTCAAACCCATTAAAATCGTTCGGTTTGCTACCTCAACTTTCCATTGGCATGAGGATGAAAAGGAGAGGAGAAACAATTTTGAATTCCTCTTGATGCACAAAATACTTCCATGTGTTAGTTTTTAAATTGAGGACCGTTATTTATAGTGATACGCCTGACAACATATGTTAAAGAGAATAGAATTTATTACTACTTTAGATGTTTTCTCGGATAAGGTTGCAGCTTCTACCCACTTTGAAAAATAGTCTATTGCCAAGATTATAGTGCGACAACCCCTAGAAGCCATTAGAAGGGGTCCAACTAGATTAAGCCCCCATCAGTCAAACGATACTGATTCAGATACAAATTTTATGGGGACTGCTGGTACATGGATTTCATTTCCATACCTTTGACAAGGGTCACATAATCTCACTAAGTCTTTAGCATCTTCCATAATTGAAGGCCAATAGTACCCTGCCAACATGACTCTTCTAGTTAAAGCTTTGTAACCACAATGTGCCGATCTTTCCCCATCATGTAGTTCTAATAGGATACTTTGAGAGTTGTTGGATCTGAGGCAACACAATAAAGACATGATAAAGGATTTTTTTATAAAAGCTCGTCCCCCCATTAGAACCAAAAATCCATGAGCTTTGTATTTTAGCTTTTTGGCAGAAGCTTTCTCTTGAGGTAAAACTCCATTAGTTATAAACTCTTGGATTTCACTTTTTTAATCTGGAGACGCCATGGTAGATACATGTAAGTTCTCTCCTACATCATCTATTAATTTTGAATTTGTGAGTATGGAAAGACATTCTTGTACAAGGATACAATGATACGCTTCAGAATAAGCTATAGTGGCCATGGAGTCAGCCATTGAATTTTAAGATCTTAGGACATGCTCATACTTAACGTGTTTAAAACTGGTTAAGATCTCTATTAACACATTTAAATACTTTATCAAGTGATCTTTCCTGGTTTCAGATTGCCCATGTGCTTAATGAATGACTAATTGTGAATCAGTTAACAACCGGGCTCTTTTGGCACCATATATCTGAGCCAATCTCAATCATACTATTATTGCTTCATACAATGACTCGTTATTAGATGCACCTAAACCAAAACGTATTAATTGGTAAATTGAATCCCCAAAGGGGGACATTAGGCAGATACCAACTCCACATCCTATTATACTAGACCCACCATCAGTTTGGATTAATCATTCTTTCTTAGGCTTCCTGGTTTGAGCTTTTTCACAAGGCCATATGGAGTGAAATTCAACTAAAAAACCGGCCACAACTTGAGCTTTGAATGCATTTCGGGGTGCAAAATCAATATCATAATCCCCAAGCTCAACTGACCGCTTGGTGATTCGTCCCGATATATCCACTTTCTGTAGCACATTATTCAAGGGAAAAAAAGTTTGAACCATGATAGAGTGTGTTTGAAAATAACACCTCATTTTTCTGGCGGCTATCACTAATGCCAGGCTAATTTTTCCAACTTAAGTATCTTTTATTAGCTTCCAACAAGCTCTTGGTTATATAATAAACAAGGCGGGGATAATTATCAACTTCTCATACCAACACTGCACTCACAACATACTCTGATACTACTAAATACATATAAAGTATTTCCTTGTCTATAGGTTTAAATAATGTTTTAGGTGAAGATAGATGTTGTTTGATTTCAAGGAAAGTTTGGTCATAATTTGGGGACCAATTGAACTCTTTGGAATTTTTTAAGAGTTGGAAAAACTGAGCACACTTGTCTGATGATCTTGAAACAAACCTGTTTAATGCTACCAATATTCCAATTAATATTTGAACTTCTTTAGTAGTCCAAGGTGGATCTATGGCCAACAAAGCATTCAATTGGTCTCGGTCAGCTTGATCCCTTTCTGACTTATAATGTAACCCAAAAATGTTCCGGATCAGATACCAAAGGTATATTTTTGAGGATTTAATTTCAAGTTGATGGCTTCCAAGTTAGAAAAAGTTTATTGGAGTTCAAATATGTGATCCTCCTCTTTAGGGATTTTTAATATCATATTATCGATATAAACTTCTACGTTTCTTCCAATCTGGCTAGCAAATTCCTTATTAACCAGTCGTTGATATGTGGCTCCAACATTATTCAACCCCAAAAGCATTACCTTATAGTAGTGATGCTCCCTGACAGTGATGAAAGTAGCATGATCTAGATCACTCAGAGCCATCTGTATCTGATTATACCCAGAAAAAACATCCATGAAGGATAACAACTTGTTCCCCGATGTAGAACACTAGCTGATCTATATGAGGTACTGGAAACGGATCATTGGGGTAAGCTCTGTCGAGATTTTTAAAATCAATGCACATACGTCATTTTCTATTTTTATTTTTGACAAGAAACGGGATAATAGTCCAAAGATGATATTGGGATTCTTTAATATGAACCACGTTGGTTAACCGATCTACTTATTGGTCTATGGCTTCCAATTTTTCCTTGGGAAAAACTCTCATTCTTTGCACCACCAGTCCCGCATAAGATCTAATAGATAGTTTGCGGCTAATTACATTTGATGGTAATCTAGTTACATCTTTGTCGCACCAAGAAACCACCAATATATTATTAGATAAAAAAGACAATAGCGTTTCTTTCAACTCAAAGGGTAATTTAAATCCAACCCTGATGTTTTTCCTTCTGACAAGTAATGAATTTCAACTTCTTCCATTGAGATTACAACACAAGGAGCCTCTCTTGGATAACCTATTTAATTTGATCTGGCAGAAGAATCCGCTTACTTCTATTATTGGCAAACTTTAATTGCTTCCAACAATTTTAGAGCAAGTGCAGTGACATAACATTATCTTTCCACTTTTCACTACTCTGGACGATGCCTACCTGACCTCCCATGACATATTTCAAACACTAATGAACAGTGGATGATACTGCATGCATCCCACTACCAACAAAACCCTTACCAACTTCTTGAATGGTTCTTTTCCTACAAGACCTCTCCTTCAAATTCTGCTATTACATCAGTCGAGTTTCCAGTAAGCCCCACTGTGTTTTTATTCGAACTTTAGATGGCTGAAGGATTCGTAGTATTTTATTGCCTTCAGTAGATGCTCCTATTACCATATCATCTTCATGTGCCCCCTCTATTTCTCTTAGGTCATCTTCATTAAATACAATGAAAGGAGCAGGGTTCTCATGGAGATGTGTAGACATTTTCCCTTCTAATTGAGTGGTTAAAGTAGTAACATGTCTTTTTCTGGAGCAGCTTGAGGGCGCAGTTACAGTATCTCCCCCAAAAATGATCAAAGATTCAAAGTAGCTGCAAAGATCAGATACTATAGTTGTAATTTCTATAATCACCCTAAGTTGATTCCGATCTGGATCAGGGTCTAAGTATTCCAAATCTACATCAAATCACTCCATAATTACCATAGCATTCTCTTGTTTAAATGTCTCCATACTTTATATTTGAACATTTTGTGATGTAACTTGTACTCCTCATTGGTCTAGACTGTTGGCCTTGATTCGACTGGCTTTGTCTAGGCCGATGAAAACCTTGTCCGCAAATATTAGACCGATAATTGATTGTAGCTTGAGACTGAGTAATAGCTTGTGGGATAGAAATTTTAAGAGTTGATCTATTCTGGTGCAGTACTCTAGACGTTTTGGTTTCCTCTACTATGATTTGCTTTATGACCTGATTCAATAATCCTCTTGAGGTCATTGCTTTCTTCCGAGTTACTGAATCAACCAAATCACCCAATATTAAACCTTTCCTTAATGAAACAATAACTATTTGCTCAAAACAATCAGTGAATCCATTCTATGTGTTCACAACACGACTGATGTAGTGTTATAAAGACTCATTTGGTTCGTGTGCACAATGAATGATAGTATCACCGTTCAATTTAAGCTATTTACTTCCTACAAACTTCCTCTGAAAATCCATCCTGAACATATCAAATGTTTTAATAGATCTATATGATAAACTCTTATACTATTTTAATGCACTCCCCTTGAAAGTCTGTAAGAAGGCCGACATAATAGTTTATCCTCATCATCAAAATTCATCATGAAGTTTTTGAACTGTTTAAGGTGACTATCAGGATATTTGCTTCCATCATATTTCTTCATTTTAGAGCTATCAAAGTGCATTGATATATGTCCAAAACAATATTTGAAGATAAAGACGATTGCGTCCAGTTGTGACTTTAGCTAAACATATGATCCTCATCAAGAGTAGAAAATATACCTTTTTCGGACTGGATAATAAATGGATCACTTAACAAATGATCAATACCGTAATATGTCGATCCCTTCATTATCCCTTGATATCTCTCTCTATTCCCCTTCTCATTTTCTATTCCTTTTCTTAGAATGCTTTTTAGTTGACCTCTCTTTATTCTTCTAACAGACATGGTCACTACTTGATGATGAAAAAGAAATATATGAGTTAGATTCTGTGGTTTAGTTTCCAACAGAATCCGTTGTGTACATCAACTACTTAGCCCGATGTTCTTTTTTGAACTTGTGTGAGCCTTCAGGGTCTGATCACTTTTATCTTGTTTATGGTTGTAACCAGGATCATCAACAATAATACATCTGCAATAAGCTTCTCTTTTAATTCCTTTTCAACATGCTTTGGTCCCTCAGAGCTTCGACCTCAGCCCTCAACTAATCATGTTCCTCTTACATGATCTGTGTTTCTTCTGTACTATGATTGACATGAGATATAGTAGCATGCTCATTATCACCTCTTATCCCCTCATTTTCAAGAGGGGGAGATTCTTGCATGTCAAGATCCATTCCTCAAATCACTCTGATGTATGATCCGCAAATATGGTTTTGAATAAAGCTTTTCAGGCACCTTACTCTCCCACTATGATCGTCAATCTGGTGATGATAAAATCTAATATCTCACTCTCCGGATCGGTCTGACACCCCGAATATATACTATGCATCAACACCTTCTTCATCATCATTTAACTGCTTCTTATTGGATCAAGAGGACAATGTTTTATATTGAGTTATTTTCTGGTGGGGACAACAGTTTTGTTTTTGTTTAACCGCTCTTACTGAGAGCTTAGAGATGATGGAGGTTGTTTGGTATGATCTTTTCTCTTGGACTGCTGGACCTTTTTAACTTTTATTTGCAGAGTTGTCTTCGAATGAGAGTTGTCTTAAGTATCCAAACCGATGGTTATAAAAGTTGATCAACGTCTACAACTACTTGCTCCTTAAATATTTATTTTTTATGTGAACGAATGAGAAGTGGATGAGGGTTCGACTGAAATATTATGCCTATTGTATGGGTGGACACCTCTGTAGTCGAAGGTTTGACTGCTAATAAGTCTTTCTTCTGCTTCTGGAAACCCTGTAGCTAACCTAGCTTTTCTTTTCTCTTCGGCTTTATACGATAAGCATAACCAATCAATCAAAGCTTTTATGGAAGTGAGCATACAAGTTTGAAAAAAAAACATCGTTGTAGAATGATTTTGGGGTGGTTATTACAACCGATGATGAGAATTGCTGTGGTAAAATGGCAGAGCTTCTCTCTCTAAGAAATTAATTTTTTCTCTTGAGAAATTATTGTGATAGGGGAGTGAGGGGAGAAACCATTTATATAGAACTGTGGAAAAGTCCAACAGTTTGTTTTTCACAAGCCCAACAAGTATAATCCTCGAGAAGTGGAACCATATCCAGCAACTATTATTTCTAGAGAAGTGAATTTGTCAGATGTCATCACGCTTTACCACTAAAAAGAGGATTCATGGGTTTATCATACCCATGCCACGTGTACATGAACGTCTCTTGCTGGGCATTTTTTAATGATATATATAAAAATATCCAAATCGTTCCACAAGTCAGTTAAAAAATGTATATCCATTACGTGCTAAGCATTTACAGTAAAATTCAAAGGGGTCCCAAGCCAAGACCTGAATGATACATGCATTAGTCCTCCCAAAGATTCTTCACGAGAACTAAAGGGCTACCTCATGAGGACGAGATTATCCGAAGGGTAAACCGAATAAACGAGCTGTTTTACATATGATGTAATATATTGTAATAATTAGTGATATTAAACCTAATAATGGGTTTTAGGTACAAATGGGCTTTGGTGACCAAATAGGCCCATTGACCATATAAGCCCATTGGGCCTATTTTCCTATAAATAGGCTATTCGATTCATTAATGAGGCTTGTGAAATTTATTTAGTTTTCACTTATATTGTCAGACCGTCTTTCTCTAAAACGTTTCTTCAATAAGCTTAATTATCTATTTGTTTCTTACCTACAAAATTAATTACATCTTTTATAATTACTAAAACGCTCTCTGAAATTCTTTGACACGATTAATACTAACATCTCGAAATATTGATTCAGATAACTATTACTCTTTCTCCCGTCCGAGAAATGTTTACTTATATGATATTATTTTTTATAAAACAAACATCTCAATTTAGACTCTCTTACACATTTCCTAGATTTGGATAGCGATTTATCTCTTTTCTTGACCAGATATCTCATTTCAGACATGTTTTCCTCTCAAGCTCATTCTGAGACTTTCAGAGTCCCTCTCAGAACCATCTTACTTTAAATATCCTTTAAGTTCAAAAAAATATTTACTTTGGCCATCGTAAGGGAATATTTACCGCAGAGCATGATGTCAACACAATGCTCATACATTATCAGTAAAGAACTCAAAATGATTATTGTTTGATCCTTATTTTCTATCTTGACTCTAACTGTATTCAAGTCGAGTATAATTTTATTGAAATTATCAAGGTGTCTTCTAATGCTCTTATTACTGTCCATTGTTAGTGTATGCATATATTTTATAAGATACAATATATTCGACATGAAATTTTTCATGTAAATGAATTCCAATCGATTTCATATCCCAAACGTCGTTGGATCTTCAAATACCTCGTGCAACACCTCGTCTTCTAAAATCAAGATCATCATATCATGGGCCTAAGATAATACTTCAACATCAACCAGATCTTTGATATTTGCATCAATGACAACAAACAACCTTTTATATGCTAGGAAAACCCACACCTTAATTATCATGAGATTAAAATCATTCTCTCTGTTGAATTTTCAAGGTCAAAATTTCGTGGAACTCATTTTGGTTATTTTATTTGGTTTATGAGTGAGATCTTAATCTCTAAACTCAAGATCAAAAACAATTTTCGAATTTCTTCTTAATATATATTTTATGAAAAATAATATTGTTACAAATTATTCATGCTCATCACGACGCAACAACATTGACATCTACACAATACATTACGCTAGAGTAATGATACCAACCACCCAACGCCTATGCATATATTTTATCTATCCTATTCCCTCTCAATATATGCTCCAGATTAATCCTCATAATCACTGAAAAAGATCTTCATCAATTTATGATTCTTCTCAATTTAGTGAATCAGGTTTTCTAAAAACACGTAGGTATCTTCAGATCTTTCTATAACAAGCTTATACACCTTTGGTTACAACATAACCTTAACACTTGTCTTTGGAAGTATTATCTCTTAGGTTCCAGTAGACCTATTTACACTTTAGTCTTCATCCAGCTATTAAAAACATCAATAATAACTCTTAGGTATACGACTTGCTCATATCTTCGGCCTTTAAGTCATTAGCTGAGTTGCTCGAGTCATGAGTCATGTTTAGATATTAAATGATGCTTCAAGATGTTGGGACAATATATTTATATTCGGATACAAATAATATTTTACTATAATTTAGTATTGGTTGAATAGTTAAAAATTATATAATCTTTAATTATAGTTAAACATATGATTAATAGTATAATTTTTTACTATAACTAATTATAAACCGAACCGTTCAAGATTAGATAACATTTTACTATAAATAAATTATAAGAATCAAATAAACCTTTTATCATTATATCTATATAAATATGTATATGTAATATGATCGAAAAAATAAAGAAGCACTTATAATTTTTTAATTTTTAATTTTCAATTTTTAATCCTTTCACGTTTAAAGACGCTTTTTTTTCACATAGTTTGTGTCAAATTAAATGTTGATTGTGAACTAATTGTTTCTTAATATTATATAGTTATAAAATTCTTTGAATTTTTTTAATTTTTTTTATGTTTAAAGACGCTTTTTTTCCCACATAGTTTGTGTCAAATTAAATGTTGATTGTGTACTGATTGTTTCTTAATACAATTTTTTTTGAATTTTGTTACAAATTAAAAAAATTAAAAAATATAAAATTCATAAAATTATTTATGCTTAATGACGTTACTATCATCAATGCTATAAGTTAGATTATATATATATTCGATTGTTTAGATATACATGCGTAAATACTCTCGTTAAGATATAAATTATATACCATTATTTTATTAAGACAGACAGTAAGGTATTTAATATAAAATGATAATGCTTATTGTTTAAAAATATATATGCGGTCACATTTATAGTTATAAGTCTGCTCCGTCAAATTTTATGTCAATTTGTATGCTGATTTTACAGGTAATGAAAAACTAAGAATGTTTGAATAATATATGGTTATAAAATTCTCCAATTCGAGTTTTATATATAAAACAAAAAATTTGAACTCTAATAATTTTTTTATAAAATATTATGATCATTAGTAATTATATCTTCAACATATTTTATATTGATTTAAATATTGAGTTTGTTGCAAATTGAAGAATTAAATAAATTCATATAATATATGATGTGAATAACTACAACTTTAGTTTTGTATGTCAAAAAATAGTTAAATTAAAATTAATATTTTTAATAAAAAAATTATGGTCATAATCATAACAGTTATCAAAGTTGTAGGTCGTACATATTTATAAAATCAAATACTACAATATTAGGATATAGAGGATGTACTTATATTTTTTAAAATTGTTGTTGTCATTTTGAAAAAAATGTAGGTACAATCTCGATAAAAATACATACACTTTTAATTAATATATATATATATATTACCATTCCTTATGTAATTTGTTTAAATGTATATAATAATTTAGTGAGGATTAGAAATAGTAAAACATTTGTTTTTATAATATATATATATATATATATATATATATATATATTGGGTAAATGTGGGTATATATATATATATATATATATATATATATATATATATATATATATATATGTACAAGGTTACAATTATCTAGAGAGTCATATGATCTCTCAAGTGAGTACAATTCAGAGTAGTAATGTACCTAAAACAAAAAGACATGTCCAAGAGTGCTTTGATAAAGGTCTAGAGCACTTGCCTCTTTAAAAAACCTTAACCACCCGTTGGGTAAAAACCCGGTCTAAGGAAAAAGAGTACAAGTCTCCAGGCCGGCACTAATGGACTATTACATAGAAAATCCGAAAAACTGAGTGTATCAATGAAAAAGGACTCTAACATGTGAGTCGATAATGCGGATATAATCTAAATAAAATCTTCAAGGTCATGAGAGTGATTCGGATAACGATGGTGTCTTGAGTCACGGTCTCTTCATCAAATACAAGGCGGTTGCGGGCGCGCCAAATCTCGAAAACAGTGGCTTGGAAGGCAAGATTGATGGCGCGGGATCGGTAGGATGTTCCTCGATGCTCCTTCCTAATCCATTTGTGTGCACTATCAAGCGTTGTCATTTCTCGAGTAATCCCCAGCCATGATCGGATACGACTCCAGATTTCCTTAGTGAACCTGCAAGCAAAGAAAAGATGGGCACCAGACTCATCTGAGTGCCTGCAAAATAGGCAGCTGATGTTAGGCAAGTCGATGTAGTGGAGAGTGTCTTTCGTGGCAAGGCGACGATTGAAGGCTAGCCAGACGGTGAAAGAAAACTTAGGTGTGATGAATCTCTTCCATAACTTTGATAGATTTGGGCATGCCTCACTTTTTGTTCTCATGGCTTCGTATACACGTCTAGTAATTAGTTTTCCACCCAATGTACAGCTTTCAAGACCCAGAATGGCACTATCTCGACCCCCAAATATCTGTATCCAAGAGTCTCTAATATCAAGAAGCTTCCGAACAAGATGACTGTCTTTATGGTTGTTAAGACCTCCGATTTTAGTCGGATACAAAAATAATTGAACTTATATTATATTTTCATTAGCATTTATGATTATTGGCGTAAACATTTTTAAAGCTGCCGGATGCGTCGCATACTTTAAAAAAAATATACCACACTGTTGAAATATAAATATTGTATATATTATTTTTAAAATATATACTTTATTGTATGAAAATGGTATGTTCAAAATTATTGATAAAAATATACATTATCAATTTCTATTAAAGGTGGTATTTTATATTTTCTAAAAGTATATAATACCACAATTAGAATTTTTGTTTTGATTTGGTATATATTTGTTGATTTGAACATTGATTTTGTACATATTTTTATTCGATGTGATAGTATATTATTTAAAGTACGTATTTTTTTTAAATGATGCTTTGCTTCAGCTGATCTTGTATCAATTTAAACATTGATTCCATACCAAAATGAAATTTATTACGGTTGTAAAACTCAACAAGTTTGTAAAATAGTTTATTTTCCAAAACTTTATTATCATTCAGTAACCATTGTTGAAGCTTATAGGTTTCCATATATATAGTTTTAGAAATATATATTATATTTTCGAGAAATAGGCGTGCTAAGGAAACTATTATTTTCGTAAAAAATAACTTATAAACATCACAATAAGAAATAGTAACCATAGGGACAACGGGAACATAAAAACCTATCACGTTGAACTTCTAAACGGGAAGGTGAGTAGTAATAATATATTATGATTTTTTTTTCAGAGGGAACCCGCAGCCGCTATCTAGAGTGCAATGAGTGCGCACAGAGTAAACCTTCAGTCTGGCGCAATAGCCTGCAAACCAATGGCAGAAGGTAAACCACACAAGGTGGCAGGCTCAGTCGAGAAAGCGTTTGTAGATGGACTCAAAATCATGGCCTTTGGTCACAAGCATGTCTTACTCAACCAACTCTGCTATCCCTTGGGGTAAAATATTATGATTTTATTAACATTAAACTAGGATACGATAAAAAAATATGAATATGTATTTTTTAAATATGATAAATAAATTTGTTTTAATAAAAAACAGTAATAACGTATTAATAGTTTTATTAGCACTAAATTCAACCTTTTTATTAAAGTTTAAATATTCCACTCCGATCCATGATGACCATAATTTCACTTCTTCAAAACATTTTGAGTAATTATTGAGAATGATTTATAAAAAGTGGTTATACAATTTTTCGAAATCAACCCTATGTACCATAGTGGAAATAAAACCCAAATCACTCTCCCCCCATTTTGGATAATATTTTTCCATATAATTTTAGACTCATGGAATGCTGTAATGTCATATACAAAGTCATCTAAAAAATTATAGAAAGTAAGATAAATGATTCTCTCCCATTGCTAACCAAATAAAAGATTTTTTCCGTCGTTAATTAACTCATATCAATCCACTTTATCCCATGCTGAAGCATATCAAATAACATTCTTTTATCCTAAGAACTCCGTATAAAATATCATACTATTTGGAAAGGTCCAAGGACGGCTTTTAAGATAGATCTTATGAAAGATTTCGATAACAATTGATGACGTCTCCTCTCATATTTCCTTGTTTCTATGAATTTTCTATAAAAATGATCTCATAGATCATTTAATACATTATACCCTCTCATACACCGTATATATTAATGAAAAATCTTTCGACTTTTTAAAGGAAAAACGGTATCCGTCAAGGTGATCCCCTCTCCATATTCATTTTTGTCATTATCATACAAGTCCTCTCCAATATTTAAAGATAAAAATTCTAATGACGAGTCCGGAATTTGTTGTCACTCTTTATGAGAACCGGACATGGGCGATTCGGACAACATCCACCCACTGAACCATCCGGACATAAATAATGTACTAAAAACTTAATCACTTCATGACTAAGCTAATTATCTACCTGCTTAAAACTAATGGGTCTTTGAACTCGACCCGAATCCATAAGTCAACCCGAAAGCCCATGTGACCCACAATTAAGGATATAAATACCCAACCACTTTCATTTAATAAGGGTAATGAAAATTAAATACAACCACGCAGCTCAATTCTCCCTCTACACTCTATCTAAATATTAAATACCTTCAAAATACCACAATACTCTGGGCAAAATTACCCTCAAACGAAAATAAAGCTCACCATCTAAGACCCTATAAAAAACTAAAAATCATTAACTCAGTTTTGTAGATGACTTAATGATTTTCAGTCGTGCATATACAAATTCCCTTTAGTTAATTAAGGAAGGTCTCGTAGAAGTTTCCACCATCTCGAGTCTCCATCTAAATTTGAGGAAAAACAAGATTTAATTATCTCGAGTCCCTTTAACAAAACTTCATTAATTTGTTAGTTTCGAGGCCAGATCCCTCCCGATTCGTTGCTTAAGAGTTCCCTTAATCATCACCAGGTTAACCTATTAGGAACGCCGTCCCCTATTCGATGAAATAATAGATCATATAAATTTTTAGACTTCTAAGCATCTTTCATACGTTGGTAGACTACAAATGATTAAAGCTGCTCTTTTTGTTGGCCAAGTTTATTGATCATTAATGTGTATCCTCCTTGCTAGGGTTCTTAAAAAACTCCCATAACAACTTATACGCTTCCTATGGCCTAGTTACAAAATGAAAATTTTGGATGCAAAAGTTGTTTGAAATAAAGTCTCATTGCCCTTACGTGATGACGACCTTAGGATAATAAACGTCAAAGTCTGGAATCAAACGTACCGTTAAACACCTCTGGTCCGTATTGAATTGTAAGGACACTTCAATCCGACGTAATTGGATCAATTCCAAAAAAATAAATAATATTCGTTTTGTAACCTCTCCCCAAGTTCCTACCTAGTTGGGGATGCAGAAAAACCCTCAAACTTAGAAGTCGAGCTGGTAACCTATATAAATCAATTATCGACAACAACTCCATATTCCTTTGGTACGACCTCTGACTTTTCTCTATTTTCTTATATAACAGCTACAACAACATTATTATTTATCATGCTATAATGATAACAAGAATAAAATAGCAAACATTATCTGCAACGATGCTTGAAACTAGTCTTTTGCGATTCGATCTAGAAGCATATCTCATTATAACCAGTTCCAGGAAGTCAGTAATCTTAATCGTAATCTCCCCTCTAACATATAAGAAGGGTGTTTGACTTTGGATTTTCAACCAGAAAAATACCATCATTATAATTAATAGTACTTATCATGCCATCTACAGTTCAGCTCTTAAAGTTAGCTGGACCAACTTTGTTTGTGATAAATACAATATCCCCAATTTTTTTTCTTCACATTTTGCCTTGCCATTCGGAGGAAGTTCACCACCAGAAATAAATTAATAACACTGATTAATAACACTGCACCTACCTTCGTTCGCTCCAATTGCTTCATAATAACTATTAACCATCTATGGTCGGAGATATCCTTCTCCCTTGAAATCTGAAAACCTCGTAAAACTTAAATTCTCTTTTCCAAGCCCCAATTAATCCTCTTGACTCTACAATGCTAGTTTCCGTATCATGTCCTGTTCATCTCTGGCAGATATACTTGACACTAACTATAGAGTATTTCTAATCATAAAACTTCGCTTATTGATATATTATTCGAAATAACTTTGCGTTGTTGTGGTAGGGTTGTGGCTAAACTAGGGCCACTCGCGATAACCATCCCCAAAATGTAAAAGCGTACCAAACTTATCTTTTTATCCCGCCGGTTGAGATCCTTTCAACCGGCGGAAAAGCTTGATCCGGCGGGTGAGAAGATCCCACCCACCCATTGAGAAGAATTCAACCGCTGTAATAAGGGTAAAATAATAAAAATTCAAAAATGCCTCTGGATTGGATAACTTTTTTTGGTACCCAATTTAACCGAGCCTTGCGGTAATTAGCATAACGATGAAATAGGCAGATGATTCTTCCGGCTACATTCCTTCAATTTTATAGAAATGTTGATCAAACCACATGTGGCCAACGCCAAACCACCTGTACGTTGGAAACCGACAAACCATTAGTCCAACCGTCCAGGGATGGCTATGGCCGCACCAATAGCAATAGTTCGAACTTTATTCAACAGCACAAATCATCAATTTGGGTGTCAAAGTCTAAGCTCCTTACGTTTACTTCTACTCCACCTATAAGTTTGATAAAACCCAAACGATTTTCCATCTCCGTTCGCTCCATGGATTCCTCTCTTTCTTCCCAGAAACCAGACAGCAAAACTCAAGGTTCAAACTTCGTTTTGCATCTCAAATTTCGATTATTTTTTATTCATTCTCTATACTGACAGGCCAACTTTAAGTTCATTTTCAGTTCGTAGTCCATTATTGTTTAGATCTAATGTTTTACATAAATAAAATTCCAGATACCCTTTTGCTAACAATTCAAAAATTGATGCAGTGTTAGATTGCTGGAACTTAGTTTAGCTCAGTTCAGGATTAAATTTCTTGAATTAATGAAGCTTTTTTACCTTTCTGTATTTATACATGTTATTGTTCGGTAAAAGCTAAGTACGGCCTGGATTTTTACCAACTAATGTCAGTTTACATTAGTTGTCGGCTACATTTTAGTGGGCAGCCTTAGCAATTCTAAGGCAGTATACTTTATTTTTATCATACTGCAGCCGTGTTTATTTCTAGTTTCTAAAGTATGTTAAGAGTGAGAGTTTCTTAAGTTCGTACTGGAAACCAATGGAGTTGTATGATTAGTCCTAATCAAACACTTAGATGAGCACCCAAAAGTGATTTCTTGATTTACAGCCTAATTATAAAACAACGATCACATTGAAAGTCAAAACAATTTACAGATGTTTATGTCCGCAGTTTCTGTTTTACAGTTAGTTGGCTTTGGTCTATTTATTATGTGGTAAAGGCAATATACGGCCTTTAAATTACTATATGGGGCGACATTAGGTGCGCTCTTTCCATCCGGGCAAGTGGCAGCTAACGTCGACAGAGCAGAGCGTGTCTGACATTAATTGTTTTCTCGAACAACTACTGTGGAGACAATGCATGGGCATTAGTTATTTTTTTCCGAAGAACTAATGTGGACGCAATGCGTCGACATAGGTTTCACAAAAAAGAAAGGCCATATATAGTAACTTTAGTGCCAGATATAGCTTTTACCTTATTATTTATTTGAGTGCTTCAGTCTGATGCATCTTTCAATAGTCGTTTAAAGTGGAAAGAGATTTTCTCTACGTACCTTCTTTTAGTACTCCAATGTATAGAGTGGTCATTTATTGAATATGCCTTCAGTAGAAATTATAATTGTCTGGTTGAATTAGATACTTTGTCAAAAGTTATATAAAAATTTGGACGATTTGGTCTAAAGATTTCGCAGCGTTAGATGATTTTGAATAAGCCACTAAAACATGAAGGCTTGTCTTATGCAGAGGCAGGAAGAGCTGAGTTTAGTTCTTTGAGTGATGACGAGTGGAAGAAAAGGCTCACAGATGAGCAGTTTTATATTACTCGGCAAAAGGGAGCTGAGGAAGCTTTCACCGGGTATAATTCTTGATAATTACTGATGGGCCGATTTTAAGTCATTTTCTTTTGATATATCACCCTCATGAATGGCAACGTAGAGGATAAGGCGGTATATGTGTGAACCTATTATTGTTTTTTCTTGTCCAGGGAATACTGGAATACCGTAACTCCTGGAAATTACCATTGCGTTTGCTGTGACACACCTCTATTTGAGTACGTATTTTATTCCGATTATAAACCATCAAACTCTTCTTCTAGTTCTATTTCCATATGAACTCTACTTCTCCTTTAGATCATCTACCAAGTTTGACGCTGGTACTGGGTGGCCGTCTTACTACCAACCTATCGGAGACAACGTGAAGTCAAAGTTGGATTTATCCGATATTTCCATGCCTCTTCAGGAAACTGCTTGCGCTGTCTGCAATGCTAATCTTGGCCATCTTTTCGACGATGGTCCACCACCTACTGGAAAACGTTTTTGTTGCAATAGGTTCACAACTTTCTCTCTTGTCTAGCATCTTCTAATTCACCTAATTAGATTATTAAAAATCTGATTTTTACATGTATATTGTCTTTAAAATTGCAGTGCTTCCTTGAAACTGAGAATGGAGTAAGCAACGCGCTAAGGTCCTTTTATTTTAACACAGATGCAGTACAGGACAGTGTATAATCTGTGAATTTTTCGTAAGAGACTGTAACATTGTATTGAGTTATTACATACATATAAAGGCAAGTTTTATTGTGCCACTTTCCAGTGTTGTCCATGTTTTTATTTTGTAAATAATTTTGCGAAAACAACCGTACTTAATAACTTTACAGGTCGATATACTATGTTTTTAAATATCACAAAGAGCACAGCCTTTCGATATACTATGTTTTTAAATATCACAAAGAGCACAGCCTTTGGATATACTATGTTTTTATATATCACAAAGAGCACAGCCTTTCGATATACTATCTTTTTATATATCACAAAGAGCACAGCCTTGTAGTGTAAAGTATCTCCAACCATTTCCCTTCCTCCCGACGTGTCATTAGTATAATTACCATTTTATGCTCTCTGTTTTTAATTAACTTCAACCGTTTGGTTTTCAATTCATCATTTTCTAAATATTATAAAAACATATTACTATTTTTTTTAACTATTTGTCTATATTTTTAAACAACACTCATCGCTACAAGTTTAGATTGAAAAGTATCTAATCTTTAAAGATGGATTAAAATCAAAGTTGGCTTAAACAAAGGTATAGTATGGGTAGATGTTACAAATTAATTATGTTGGTTGTGGGGGTGGTAGGTGTGAAGGTTTTGAATCAAATGCGTTTTTCATATGAGTTTTATGAATTAAATGTGTTGGTCACACGAATTAAATGTGTGGGCTGTCACACTGGTGTTACGAATTAAATGCAGAGGATTGTGGGTGTGGTTGTAAATCGAGCTCTTTTAATATGGAAAACTAAATCACAAACTCTCATTGTATTCCATATACACAAAATTATGAACTCTCCACACAACATAATTTTTTGTTTTGATACCGACTCAGATGATGTCATTTAATATGATTATCTAGAGCTTCAAATAATTAATGAATCGATCATGGTCATTTGAAATTTCCTACTATCGTTGTTTAGTTTTGGACGCTATTACATTAACCGAAACCATGAAAAAGGTCATAGAAGACTAATGCTATTAATGCTAGAAGACTAATGCTAGATTATTTCTGCTGCAATCCACTTTATACCGATGATATATTTAGATGTCGTTTTAGAATGAGACGTTTAATTTTTGAGCGTTTGATACACGCACTTCCACGTCAAAATACATATTTTAGACAAAACTTGGATAACGCTTCTAGGCCATGTTTCTTACTGCATCAAAAACTAATATGTGCATTACGGATGTTAGCTTACGCAACTCCTGTCGATGTTGTGGACGAAATGTATCATATGGGTGAATCAACAACAATTTATAATCCCAAAACTTTTGTTCAACTATTGTAGATCTATATTAAGCTGATTATCTTCGTTCACCAACACCGACAGATCTTCAAAATATTTTGGCTATATGCGAGCGATGTGAATATTCGGACATGATTCGATCACTCGATTGCATGCATTGGACATGAAAAAAATCTCAATCGGCATAAAAAAGCATATACCGAACGATAAAAGAAACCAACAATTATTCTTGAGGCGGTGGCCTCCACATGACTCTTGGATATGGCATGTCTTTTGGGGTGTCCCTAGTGCAAAAAATGATATTATAATTTTTGAGCGTTCATATTTGTTTAACGATCTTACCCGAGGTGTATCACCTATGTGAATATATCAGAATAATGGTAACGAATACAACATGATATATTATCTTGCTAACATAATCTATCATAAATGGACGACATTGGTCCAGAAACAAAAAAGCAACATGCAAGAACAATTGTTTTCGATTTTACAATATTCATTTCGTAAGGATGTAACACAAATATTCGAAATTTTACACGCTAGATTTTCTTTATTAGAGAATCATGAAAATGGTGGAAACTTAAAAACAATTATAATATAATGATCACATATCTTATTTTTATACAATATGATTATGGATGACAAATGCGAAGACTACTATGATGGAGAATCTGATGAGGAGGGTACTCACCTGTCGATCACGAAAAACGCGTACATCAATTTATACATAACCTAATATTTATCGTGATCAAAGAACAGAAAATATAAATGTAATAAAAAATAACATAATGCGCAATGAGCAATACATTCTTCGTAATGATCTTACTCAAAATTTATGGACGACACGTGGTGAAAAAATATAAAATTATTATTTTTATATTTTGATATCTAATGTGTTTTTAAAATATTACTAATTCTTATATTGTCTTTTTTAATCAATAACTTTTAATTATATCTATGTGTTTTTTGAGCTTTTTAACTAATATTAGTTTTTACTTTTATTTGTTCTCAAAATATATTGATGTAATCCTTCATTATGATCGCTATAGAAAAAATAAAAGTATTAGTGATCACACATTATTTTTCTAATATATAAGGAATAAAATGCGATTAAAATACCAAAATTAGAAATTATAGTTTTATTTAATTTTTTTGAAAAATAATAAGTTTGTAATATATCGAAATGACTATTCATTTTGATTATTACAAAATAAAAATAAACAAAATTGGGCAAATCGATTTTGTTTTCAATATTAAAACATATATAATAAAAATAATAAATATTTAAAAAAAAATAGTGACATCGATCCAATAGATGAGCCAAGATGAAGAACAAGCACATGAGCCGCGAAAATTCCCACTTTCGTTTCCGTTTTGGACACGTTTTGGTGGTGGATAGAGAAATGGGTCATTTTTTCTGTGTATGGTTGGAGTTCGGTCAATACGGTTTATATATAATTTAATTAGGATAATCTACCAATAATCACTTAACAATAACCATCCAAGGTCGGACAGTCCGGTCTATATATAAATTTATTTGAATAATTTATTAACAATCACCCAACATTAAATTTATTTACTCGTAATCTTTTAAGGTTTGATCTAATGATAAATGATTTTTTTACAGATATCCAATTGGTAGTCCATTATACATTTTAACCATTTTTTTTTGAATACTGTATATTTCAAAACATAGCTCAAAATAATTTGTACATACCAATTGTTTTGTTTTTTTTATTACGAATAAAATTAGATCCGTGAAAGATATTTTTTGAATTTGTTTATTTGTTTATTTTTTATAAGTTGTATAATTACGTATAATTTGCATTGTAAAACAATTATAGAAAAATCAATTGTGTCCTAGTTTCATAATTACGCGTAATTTGGTTGTTAAAACACAACTGATTGCAGTTGCGTCATTTTGTGTATTTTGGTTGCCAAAAACGTTGTTTCAGTTACAGAATTACGTGCAAACGAATTACCTAAATAAGAAAAAAGGAGTTGCGTAAATAAGATTTTGATCGATAAATATATCTAATGGATGAAAAAACAAAATACAAACTTGTTTTATGAAATAAATGTTAAATGTGTGTGAAACAACTAACTTTGAATATATGTGCATTTTTGTGTCAAAAATTTAATTTTTTAAAAATGAAAATAAAAATAAGAATGGACTGTGTTCTAGTTGCATAAATATGTACAATTTTGGTTGCGAAAAAAAAAACGGTGTTCCGATTGCGGAATTAAGTGGAGATCTGTTGCGTAAATAAGAAGAAACTAGTTGCATAAATATAGCTTGGGTTGTCTAGAAAAAGCAAATAGCAAATGTGTTGCGTGTATTTTGATTTCTAAAAAATAAGTGATTTTCGGTTGTATAATTAAATGTATTTTGGTTGGAAAAATATTTTTTTTTTAAAAAAAATATAATTCATGAATTTCGATTTGTTAGTTTCGTAAAAATTAAAAATATATGTATTTTTTTATATTATCTTTTAGAGTTAGAATTTTAGCAAGTTTGTGTATTCACGAATATTGTTGAAACCATTTATACCTTATATGATTTTCGGTAATCTTAAAAACTTATATAGTTATCGATAGTTAAATTTTTTCCGAATAGTTATTAGTAGCTCTTTTTTATTTATTTTGCTGGTTTAGATATAATATTGTTTTACGAAATTGATACCTCAATAACCGAAAGTGGCAAAAACTTAGCTATAAAAAAATGGTGAGACATGCTTCTTCAACATCTTTCTCTTGTACTTGACCTTGACTCAGAATGAGCATACACTTTTGCATCCTAATTTCAGCTGGGTTCGAATCGATCTAGATATGTATCATGTATGTAGTGGATGAGCTCCCTTTCTCTGGTGAGACATATATAATCTTTAACTCGGTGAAAGTCCAAATCCTATCCCTTCTTAAATTCTATTCTCATATTTATAAGCAAATCCCTTTGTGATATTTTTATTCTGCTTATCCACTTGGGACCATATTCAAGAGTCAAATGCAAAATTCGTAAATTCAATCACTCGGAGATGTGTCTATAAACTACAATAGATCAGCTTTATTTTTTTTTGCTCCAAAATTTCAAAAGAGAAACAATATACTCGCGCGACATGTAGATTTTCAAACAAGTGCAAATTTATGAGAAGGAATAAAAGAGACACTTGTTATTTATTATTGTTATTTGTGAGTGATAGTCTAATACAGAACTTAACCTTAATTGCCTCTGAAGCACTTGAAAGAAAAATAGTAAGGATCTGAATCCCATCACCTTGACCTTATTTTTCTAATCTTGGACTTATAAGTTCAAGTTTTTTAACTTTTCATATGTTATATACTCTTCTATGTATCCCCCAGATCCTTATTGCTTAATACCACAAAAATATTTAGATAAATTATTTACCGAACTGAAGATGCATTGCAAGAACTCAGTGCTTGGGCTGAGGAGACTTGTGACAAAAGGTTCTATTTTTGATTTACCGCTCACTATAAGTTTTGTAAGATGGAGAACCAATTGTAAGATGCTTCCGTTAAAATGAAGGTTACCAATAGTAAGATGCTTGGAAACTAAATCGATTGAACTGATTTATTTCCTCCCATAAAGGGCCACCAACTACACACTCTCCTTACAACCGAAACGTTTACACCTCCCGTCAGGTCAAACCAACCACTCTGGCTCCAAGCTTTTAACTGAAAGTTTGAGCCTTTTTGCATGGATTATAGTTCAAACACCACCTATGGCCTGAGATTTAAAAGTTACCTTGGTTAATATGTTTTGCCAAAATATTCCAACTTCACCGGCGAGTTAGCCTCCGTGAGATATATAGATTTTGAATAATGTTCCACAATCGAAAAGAAGTACGAACCACGATTGAATGACTCTAAAAATAATGCCTTATCTTTATTGCGGCCACAACTGATTTCTCAAGTCGTAGGTACTTGGTCTCTACTGCTAACAGGTCTTTACTGGTAACAAGCTTCTGCTCACATGATACACAAGCTTCGAAGAATTACCATCTTCTCCTATCAAGACTACACTTATAGTATAATCGGATACAATAAAAGAGAAGAGCTTATTCCATGATGTTAAAGCTACCAATTGATACACCTTTAGGACTGATAAATGACCTTTATGGAACGTTTTGTTCAAATATATAAATCAACTCATATCCTCTATTTTTTTTTACCAAAATTGGCTTAGTAGAGAAGTTGTAGCTATTGGACATACGGTAGGTCCTATGGACTCCGAGTCGTCTCCCTCGGTTATTTATGTTTTTTTATTCCACCCTAATGTAATAATAAGTATTATAGAGGTATGTAATGCATATATTAGTTGGATTAATTTTGGATTTTAGAATGATTCATTAGTTTAACTTTTTACTTATGGGCCACAAAAGTTCAATAAAAATAATTATTTTACAGGGACTAGTACATTGGACTGTACAGTTTAAAAATTAAATGAATGATTGATTTTATAAGTAGTGAAGTTAAATGAATGAATTAATAAGATTTATTTTATGCAGGGATTATTAACTAATTTAGTGAAAGAAATTCACTAAATATAAATAGTTGTCTACTAACCCTAATTCATTAACTTGATTATCCATGTACTTTCTAAATACTTTTGCATATATATATATTTATTGTTATTATCTTATGATCTGCTACTATATTATGGCAGAGAGTGATTCTTGAGTTTTTAATCCGTTGAAGTTATTTTCTTTATCTTTCAAAGATAGCTTTACAAACACCTAACAAATTGTGGGAATCACAGTGACTTGTTCTTCTTGAAGAATCATAATCGATAATATTCTTCTAAAGAAGCTAGAGTCATCACCAATAGAAGATGAAAGATAATAAATTTACTTCTATGTTATTCTTATTCATCTCTAGAAATTGAGGGATTATGCCTCAAGCATTGTGCAAAATTTATAACCTTACAACGAATAAATATTACAATTGGTATTACAGCCTTCTGATCCAGTCCATATAATAGAGATGAAAACCTCTAAATCCAATCTCTCAAAAATCCAAATTGCAAAATTGATTTAATTTGTGAGATAAAAAACCTATATTGATTTTTTAATTATGTGACCTAAATTTATGTTATAGGATATAGAACATATTATGTATATTTAGGATTGATTGCTGAAGTCGAGAGAACATGATTTATTATTTGTGATGTATGTATACAATTGTAGGTCTGATTTTGAGAACTTTCAAATGAAAATCCTGAGTCAGACCAATTTAAAATTATAGATTTTTAGAATCAGAAGTTTGCCGCAACAAGGGGTTCATCGTCGCGATGAACTACTTCAAAAGACCGGTTCACCGCGACAAACTATGCAAAACTATCACAATGACAGTTCGCCACGCCCACCCCTGTTGTGGTCACGACCAAGTGCCTTATTTGATTTTTTTTCCAATTGTTTTTACTGCATTTGAACCATTTTAGAGTAAAACCAAAATAATTCATTTTTTAAGAATTTTCAGTTAATTACTATATGTTTTCCAATTTTTATATCAAGTATTTTCAGACTTCCACTTTTATGATTTTTATATAGTTATTATGCAATGTTTGAGTGTAGTTCTAAATATTTAAAGGTTTACATTTACTTAATCTCATTTATTTATGCATTAAAAAACATATAGTGATCGTTGGTGATGAAATAAATTTTTCGCCAAACAATTGTCAATGATTATAAGACTGCAGGAAATCAAGATTTATAGAGGACAAAGTATTTTGTATATTTATCTTAATCAATCATTCACTACTTGTAAAATATGATTACATTCCTATTTATAATGATTAGGAACCTAAAATAGTCGAATTTTCCTTAGAGGGCTTTTTAGACCTATAATAAAAACTATGCCAAGTAAGCTGAGTGCTTGATGACTGAGATGTGTACCTATTTCAATTTGTTTTTGGGCTTTGGGGGCATATAAGACCAAACCATATTCACAGCCCGACCCGATTGACCCATGGATCCAAATTTTCCTATAAATAGACAAAAAACAACATTAAATGGGTTAGTTGATTCTCTCTCTCTTAACATTAATAACTGGAACCTTTATTATCTCTCTACCCATTACTCAAAAATTAATTCATCAGATTGGTAACCAAAGTGGGAGCGAAAGGTATCCGAATATTAATATTTCAAAACCTATTCGTCCTTCAGAGTTTTTAAGACATGAAATTAGATATATGTATTGATCCTCCTTTTGAGAAAGAGAAGATCAGAGGCAATGAGGAGCACATGAATATGTACCATGTGAATCACAATGCTAAGGAAAAACTCTTCATGTAAGAGGAGCGTGATCAGCTCAGGGAGGAATTAAGGTACTAAATGCCCGAAGGAAAGCTGAGAAAGATTTAGGTAAAAAGAATCTATCAGAAATTCCTAAATCTGATGAGCCAGAAAATAATCTTAAATAAATTTCAGACGATCAATTCCCTAGAGCCCACCAAGAATCTAAAAATGAATATCGGGTTAAACATTGTACAAGCACGTGAGATTCTGTTGGTGGGTCAACAACATAGTGAGATTCAAAAGTTTATATTTCCTCTCCGAGTAATGATCATAGACGTAAGAAGAAAAAAATAAAAGTTAGCTAAGATACATTTAAAAAAGAATCATAAGTCAAGTAACATAATTCATCAATAAAGAAAAGGGATCGAAAGGGTAAATAGAATAAATTTTACCAAGGGAAAATTAAAGGGTCATTGGACCACAATATAGATCATTTACTAAGTGATCAGTTTGTCGTACAGTCCAAACATGTTGTTTTTTCTACTCCCAATAAAGATCACATGTTCAGTCAATTCCATAACTGGAGTCAGTCACCACTGTCTTCAAAGATCCTGTCCGGATATTTTCCTAGGAAGTTTGACAGTTCGAAAATGGAAAAGTATTATGGGAGTAAGATCCTAATAATCATCTTGACAAATTTGATAATTTTATGATGAGTTTTAACAATGATGAAAAGTTTCTATGTAGAGCTTTCTCTCAAAAATTTAAAGACAGTGCCTTGAAATGGTATAATAGATTGCCGTAACGATCGATCACGAATTTAGATATGTTTTGGATAGAATTCTGAAGACAGTTTGTAGAGGACAAGTAACTTGAGGGGAATGGTGACACAATAATTCATTGTGCACAATATCCTAATGAATCACTGAAGGATTACATCAGCCGTTTTGTAAACAATAAAAATGGGCTAGCTGATTGTTTTGAACATGTGCCCATAACCTCACTTCGGCATGAATTATTGGCTGGAGAATTGGTTGACTCAGTGACTTGGAAAAAAGATTATTCTTGGGGTGGATCACTGAACCAGGTCGGAAAGAAGATTCAGTGGAATAGACTAAGAATTCAAGGAAACCTCATCCGTACAAGTCTAGATCTGCAGCCTTTGTCCCCCAAGCTAGTACTCAATCACAAGAAACTATTGGCAATCAATGGGTCCAACCTCATTACTATACAAAATTAATTAAACATGTAGCTACCATTTATGAAAGGGAAAAAATGCTATACAATTCTGAAGGCCGGCTCCCATCTAAACTCCAAAAGAAAATCGAAATACATAGTTATGTAGGTACGACAATAACGTAGGGCATGATACCAAAGATTGTATTGCTTTAAATAAATAAATACAAGCTTTGATTGAAAATGAAAAACTGACCACTTTTGTGAAATTACAAGGGAGTAACAGGAAACTAGGCAATAAAGCACAACTTAGTACAAGTGGAGTTTAAATTACATCACCTAATGTCCGAAGGAAAATTGCGGAAGCAGTTAAAGAGCAAGCATTAGGTGACTTCTTGGTTGAATTCCACTCGAAAAAACCTTATGAATAATTTCAAATTAACAAACCTGAGAAAGAATGGGTAATTCGAATAGACAGTAGATCCATTATTATGAGATGTGGGGCTGAAACGTTCTTGACCTCCCCTTTTGGGGATATCATATACCAAGCTATACGTTTTAAATTTAAGGCATCGAATAATGAAGCAGAATACAAATCAGATATAACAGGTCTAAGGTTAGCTCAGATATGTGGTGCCAAAATAATATGATTGTTGAGTGATTAGTAATTAGTTATTCACTAGGTACAGAAAAATCTGAAACCAAGAAGGATCAATTAGTGAAATACTTAGTGGTGTTAAAATAAATTTATGTTGGTTTTAAAAATATTAAATACGAACATGTTCCAAGATAAAAAAAAATTTGATGAATAATTCTCTGGCCACCGTTGCGTATACCGAAGTATACCCTTGGATTGTTATAGAAGAATTCCCTTCTATAGCAAAAATTTTGAAATAGAGATTGACGCTCAAGAGAATTTCTAGATATCATCCATAATAGGTCAAGATTAAATATATGATATCCAAGAATTTATTACTAATAAAACCTACTTGAAGATAAAAGGTTAGCCAAAAGATTAAAGTTCAAAGTACATGGGTTTTTGGTCTTGAGAGAGGTATTCTACAAAAATATTTCAGTATACCTTTGTTACGTTTCCTCGGACCTAATGAATCCGAAGCATTTTTATATAGTTACATGATGAGTAAGAATCAACACATTGTGGCTATAAGGCTCTGAAGCTAAGAGTTTTGCTGGTAGGATATTATTGGTCATCCATTATGGTAGATTCCAAAGAATTAGTTAGAAGGTGTGATATGTTCCAAATATATGGACATGAAATATATGTACCAGAAGTTCCAATAGAATCAGTATCCGAAGCAATACCTTTTGACAGATGGGGGCTTGATTTAGTTGGGCCCCTTTCAATGGCTTCGGGAAGGGGTCGAACTATTATTTTGGCAATTGGTTAATTTTCAAGGTGGATAAAAGTTACACCCCTCTGCGGAAGAACCTCCAAAGCATTGATTAAGTTTATCTTATCTAATATTTGTTGTAGGTTTGGAATTTTAAATGTATTAGCACAAATAATGACCCTCAGTTTGACAACAGAAAAGTAGAATTTTATTTGCGTCAAAAGGAACATTGTTTATCTTCACTTTTTTATCCCCAAACCAACATATTGATAGAGGTAGCAAACAGAACTGTTTTGATGTGACTCAAAAAGAACTTGGAAACAAAAGATAGTAAGTGCCCTAATTACTTACAAGAGGTATTGTGGGCTTACCGAACCACTTCCCACACTGGCACACTAGAATCTCCCTTTTTTCTTGGTTTATGGGATGGATGAAATTTCACCTATAGAATCTACTCTTCCTTCTTTTAGGATTCAAAATTATTCTGAAGAGGATAATGAAGCTGTGATGAGAGCTGAGTTGGATTTGATTGAAGAAATAATAATAAAAGCCCACTTAAGAAGTTTTCATTACCATGGTTTGATGCTAAGTAGATACACAACTAAAATACGAAAGAGAAATTTTGAAGTGGGGGATAAATTCTTAAAAAACATGTTTTTGCACACTAAAGATAGGAAGTTTAAAAACTCGGCTCTAAACTGGGATGGGCCTTACACTGTACATGATAATGTCAAACAAGGAACATACATGCTAGTTGATCATGAAGGAAATCCATTAAGGCACCCATGAAATATCGAACATCTAAGGTTATATTTAGAATAGATTTATCTTTTAAATATTTACTTTCTTTTGGATCAATGTAAATATTAGGCGACACACTCTTTTCTCCCCTGGTGGCGCAGAGAGTTTTAATAAGGTGTCTGAATTGTTATTAATCTACAGTTTTTCCTTAAAAAGTTTTTTAAGTATATAAAGTTTTATCACATGCGAATGGATTACCTTCGAGTGGCTTGTTTATAATAATTTTTATATTCTTCGAATGAATTACCTTTGAATGGATCAATTATATCAAGTTTTTTTTTCACCTCAAATGAATTACCTTCGAATGGCTCAATTATATCAAGTTTTCTATCGCATTTGAATGAATTACCTTTGAATGACTCAATTATATCAAGTTTTCTATCTCATTCGAATGGCTCAATTATATTAAGTTTTTTTATTGCATTCGAATGTATTACATTTGAATGGATCAATTATATCAAGTGTTTTACGCCTTCGAATGGATTACCTTCGAATGGCCCGTTTATCCTAAGTTTTAATCACTTTAAGGATATCTAATTGTGTTCGGATAAATATGGAGGTGAGTATATAAAGATATAAAGTGCATTGGGTAAATCAAAGGGTTGGTAAAATCTGAAGGGAGAGTTACAAAATGCTTTGGCCAAGCTAAGGACTTGCATAAACATATCCAAAGAAAGCAAAAAAATTCCTTATATACGTGAAGAAAATACTTAAAAACAAAAATATTCAAACATACTGGCCTCATGCCTCATTCCCAACAGTCTTTTTTTTTCTTTTCCTTATAGACTCTCATCATCAGAGTCCTCTTTATCCAAATTATGTTCATGAGAACCACGAGTCATCAGAGAGACCAAACTTATCGG
Organism: Limnanthes douglasii subsp. nivea; assembly: GCA_036936605.1. Lineage (NCBI taxonomy): Eukaryota > Viridiplantae > Streptophyta > Magnoliopsida > Brassicales > Limnanthaceae > Limnanthes > Limnanthes douglasii. The sequence continues at coordinate 98,261,250 of JAUPFV010000001.1, forward strand.
CTAAAGGTATGTTATGATGGGATAGTAGGTAGATTTGTACATGTCCACACAATTCCCCATGGGCTAGCTTAGAAAATTTCTTATGAAGCAGAAATACCATGTCATATTAGACTGACTCATCTCTCTCTTGTAAAGATTCTATCACCTTTTCAACATATGCATCTTCAACATCGGCTATGTCTTGAACAAATTTTCCTTGAGAGAGGTAATTTTATCTTCTTTCTCCTTAAGAAGGTCTTCAAGTTTCTTCTTCTCATCAGACAAACACTGAATAATAGTATGCTGCTAAAGAAGTAATCTCTTTAGAAGTAGATAACTGCAGGTCCTTATGATTAGATTGGAGCTTGTCGCGGTCGACTTTAACTTGACTAGATCATCTTTGATGGATTTCACTTCTCCGTTCATATTTTCAACGTTTCTTTTTTCTTCCTCACCAAGATTTATTTATTCAACGATTGGCGTAATATAGTATCTTAGTAGCTTGAGGACGAGTAGTAAACTGCTCCTATGAGAACTCTTGAACCGAATTTGTTATCGAAAGATGAGACCTCATAAAATTTCTAGGGTGAAGCAATTGTGAAATTCGTTGGAGCACTTCTTATCGACCCATTGGTTTAGCTTCCCGAATATCACTTTTGCAGCTTCCAAGTGTTGTAAAAACCTATTGGAAAAGTTAGAATAAAGAAATTAAAGGTTAGGAATAAAGTTATAGAATGTGTAAGAGATATAGAGAGTGAGCAAGATGAGATTCCCTTTAGACGTAATTTTCTTGCCATTGTCCCAAAGAATTTTGATAAAGAGGAATTGAAATTTCCAAATCTTGTATTGTCTCCAGGAGGTCGTCCACCACCTTATAATTATTCTCCATATTGAAATAATAAAATGGGATATAACCATTGCGAGACAGCCCGACTACAACAACAAACTATTCCGTAGATATAAAAATCTTCAACAATGTTGAGGCTATGGCACATACTAATAACGAAAACCAAGCATTGGGGCTAGCTTTGCTAGGGAAAATTTTACCAAACTAAAATATCTTACTATTTCGGGGTCTAAGGGAAACCGAAGGCCCTAGTTAAGCACATCTGTGTAAAAAAATAACTCAGTGGCTCTACAATCCATCGAAGTTTCTCCGGATTGAGTTAACTTAACTCTCACCAATTCAAGGAATATCTATTTAGCTTGAATCCCTTTCAACTCGGATTCATGAAAACATACATAAAATATTTTTTGCAAGGCCAAAAGATATTTAACATCGACCTTTGGGAAATCAGGCCCAACTCGTCCGATGAGAGACTCAAGAAGAGGCTTAAACTCTTTTAAGAGGGTTTTATCTTTGCCCTTATCAACACCTGCTTCTGTGACCTTTGGATTTTTTCATCTTATTTACTTTAGAGTCTCTCCAATCTGACCCGATGTGTCGAGAAGGGTGTCCTCGCCATTGTGTTCTATATTTTTCTCCATGATCTGTGGCCTTTGTTTCAAAGGTTCTTTAGTTCGATACCTCAAATTAGCTTTATCAAGTTGAAAGGATTAATCTGCCACCATTGTAGGATTCTCTTCTATATTCAAACCCGATGGAGGATCGGTTACAGTGTTTTCTCCATCCATTGTTGGAACTTGTGGTGGGAGGTAATTAGAGACCGTGGATGGTTAGGTTGATTTCTTTGGTGGAGAAGGCTTGTTTTTTTTCCTTTGAAAGTCTCATAACTCCGTACGGGGTGCTCTCACCAATATGCGATCCCATAGCGATAGAAATTGAAGGATTTATTTGGTTGGTGGCTCACTGAGTTTAGGAGGACTTGACTGAATGAGGGCGAATGACTCTGTGAGGTGAATGATTGAGCGGTTGAAATAGGTTCCGAATGAGTGAAAGGTATATTGTAAGAATGAAGTCCTCTGTATTATACAGACCGAATGGTAACGATTTTACCCAAAGAAGTGGTTAACCCAACAGCAACCGTTGGTATCGTTTTCACTTGTTCTAGTTCGGATATGTTAAGCCAACCACCTTTTACTAAAGCGTTCATAGCTGTAAACATACAAAATCTAAAATAGTGCTTGTAAGAGTGATTTACGGTACTTAGTGTGAATGAGGGAAGTGAGATTTTGTCTGAAAAGTTTAAAAGATTAGGAAAATACTCTATATATCTAGATTTTTAAAAATAATCTATTTCTCACTCTAGAAATGCTAACAATAAAAATAAAATAAATTTATATATGAGGGAAAAAGGACGGTTGAGTACCCTACTAGGGAAGAGAAATCAACATAGGTAGCTAGAGGATATGAAGAAGTTCAACCGTTTCTTACCATTGATTGGATGGTTTTACCTAAGGAATGACAAGATCGATGGTCGAATGAGATACTGACACGTGTAACTAATCAAAGTTTTGATTTTTGAGTATTAACCGATTATTGAATTAACACATTGAATCATGATCGAAAACCATTAGATATATTATCTCTCTCAAAATTAATTTTTAGAGAGCTAAGAGGCTAGATGGTAGGGTCGGATTACATTGGAGGGAGGATCATATTTTCCTTAAATGGATTTTTAAACCTATAGCTGAATGCTTGATGACTGAGTTGTGTACCTATTTCAAATATTGTTGGGCCTCGGGCTCATAAGACCAACCCATATTCACAACCCGACCCAATTAACCCATATCCAATTTTTCAATAAATAGACAAAAAACAGTATTAAATGGGCTCGTTAATTCGCTCTCAATATTAATAGTTGACACCTCTATTATCTCTCAAACATTTAATTCATCACTAAACAATTACCTTCAATCTCCTCCGAATTAATTTTATCCACATCAGGTATGAGTGCTTCATATATCTTGTGATACATGACAGTCATGCATTACATGATTTATATTTATACATTCTAAATGTTATGGACAAAATAGTAACATAAATTATCTATATGGAAGTTTCTATAACCTTCTTTTCTCCACGTGGTAAATCACTCTCAACTCAGCTTTATCCAATATTCTTTAAGTTTTTAATGTCAGCCATTTCACTCAAATGAGCTTTTAATCTTGTTTGTATCATCTTTATTTGGTTATTATATCTCATGATACCTGTCTAATTCATCATAATTACACCTACTTAATTTAATATTATGCATCGCCTCGTTTATATATGACCATAACTTAAACGAAACTTTAACTTTAACATACCTTTTACTTATAATATTATTCATTATCTATTATTATTATTATTATTATTATTATTATTATTTTAACAAATGTGTTAACTATACAATTACTTTTAGATGACACATTTCTTTTATCCTTTTACCTCTTATGAATCATTATCTTTTCGAATAATATTAATGACTTCCCATCATTATATAATTTTATCAAGTCTCCTTCTACTCTTTAAATTTATTTTTATGCTTAAAGACAATTGAAAACTTATTGAAGTGTAAGATTCATTAATTTATAAAAAATATTTCCATTCATGGTCTATAAAAACAACACCTGTGAAGCACTGTTTTCTTTTGAGTTCAACGACTAAAATTTATTTTCTTTTAATATATAAAAGGATGATATTTTTCTTTTCAATTCCTATTCTACTTTCAAATAAGAGATCTTATATCTTTTACAATTCATCTTTCTAATTTTTACCTATAACATTGTTAATTTTGAACGTTGTTTCTCCATTAGCCCACATCTTTAGCATTTATCAAGTATGACTTTAGTTCTTTTCATTCTTAATTAGTTGAATAGTTAAGATGGCTAGTAAAAATAAAAAAAAATCGATTCAATAGTTCATTCATTAGGTAGGATGTATGTGTCTAAAAATCAAACTCGGAAGTTGAACCACCATATTCTATAAAAGACCATTACAATGGTCCATATGAAAACCTAAATAAATCATTAGGTGAATCAGAATCATCATAGTCTTCTTCATCTTCAAATAATTCTGATAACTCAACATCAAAACCCTGAAATTTAATTTTAAAACTTCATGAAAGTTATCAAGGAGGATGACAATATTTTTATTCTTCTTAAAATACTCAATCATGAAATTGCATCGTCATCTAACAAACGAGTTCCTGAAATTGCATCGTCATCTAACATTTAGTACCTTTGTTGAGGTATACTAATAAATCTGATCCAAAAATCAAGTCGACGCTAATATTTAGAAATTTTGTTAAGGTAAACTAATTACTTTAGAAAATGTGTTATTTGACTCGGTTGTTATTTTTTATAGAATTTATTAAGTAATTTTATGATCAGTTTTCTAGTTTCGTAACGTGTAATGTGAAGGGTACCGTGGTAGCTGTTTTTAGTGGTAAATAATGTCATGTAACACCGACCCTTTGTTATGTTAGAATGGTTTTTTCTAAGTCCGACTATATCGGTCGATCATGGGAATGATCAATGATATATATAAGCAATAACATATCTCAACTAGTATTAGACCTTTTATAAGTAGACCAAAAACAAATTCGTGCGGACCTTCACATCCAAAGGGAACAATATCATACTAGTGTCGAGATAAGATTGTTCTGACTTATATACGGAGCCGAAATATGCGGTATCCATATTCCCAACAAATGATATCACAACTTCAAGTACATACGGAACGCGATGTTAGTAAATTTTTTGGATGTCGAACATGATGAACAAACAACTATACTCAAGGTGAAGTCTCTACCATAACCTGAATAGAATGGACGAATGAAAAACTTTAAAATACTATTTTGTTCAAATGGAGATCTATTAGATACGACCAAAATTACACGTACTATATCAATCAAACATCAAAATGATGAACAATATACACAATAATAACATATATTAACCGGATCTCAATACCATATAATCAAACGTAAAAATGATGAATAGTATACACAATAATATAATAACTGTTAGGTGCGTCCAAAGTCCCACATCCCACATCGGTTAAACATGGGAAGAAAGATTAGTATATAAGTTAAGAATACATCTCCATTAGTGTGAGGCTTTTTGGAAGTGGACCAAAAGTAAAGCCGTGCGGTCCAGTGGACCCAAAGCGGACAATATCACACTAGTCTGGAGATCAGAGTATTCTTACTTAAATACAAATGCGGAATATACTGACCTAATATTCCTTACAAATGGTATCAGAGCACGAGGCCCAGACAGAGCGCGATGTGGTGGGTGTGATGTGGGTGAAATTCTCAGGATGCCGAACATCTTGTCAGGAGCCATACTCAAGGTGATTGATCTGCTGGATAGACGGAGCACCCGATAGCTCATCAAGCAGGTGGCTTGATCAAGGAGCGGCACAGTGTCATCTGATAGGCGGATAGAAATCAATTGAGAGGAGGCTAGAGTGGTACTTTGTTCGAGAGGAGGATTTTTAGGTGCTACTAAAGTCCCACATCCCACATCGGTTAAACATGGGAATAAAGATTAGTATATAAGTTCAGAATACATCTCCATTGGTGTGAGGCCTTTTGGAAGTTTACCAAAAGCAAAACCGTGCGGCGGAGTATATTAATTTTCTATGAATAACATTTATCAACATATTGAAAAAGCTGACTTTATATTTCGAGTTATTAAGGACCGTCTTAAATATATTTTGTCTACATCATTATTTATATTTTTTTCAATTTACAATTGAACCTTTCGGTTCCATTTTCAGACAAAACCCATAAAAAGATGCAAGAATATGATTCATTGAACATGTTAATGTTCTGTTCTTAAAGGGACATGATGGTCAAACTTTTTATCATTCACTTATTTGCATGGAATATGTAAAGTGCCCATTATTTCAAGTATCAATATAACTACCATCTGGTTTGCTATAAATGGTTTAGAAGATAGTCACCAAGTACATATCCAATAACAGTTGGGATTTTCAGTTGTCAAAGTTCCTCAGTGGTCTTAGGTGTCTTGCATGAATAGAGAGATAGAGGGTTTGAGCCAAGGATGACTTGCCGGGTCTCACTTGTTAGGTATATTAGTTCAAGACAGAATAATAAACACACATATAAGCTTACAGAATTTTAGATTATTTTTGTACAAACCAAAATATGCAGTATACATATATCACTATGAAAAAAAAGAAACTATTGTTACTTTCTCTCTTATAAACTCTTGCACAATCATGTAAACTTAATTCATGCTGGCAAGTTTCCTTGGCTCGATTTCTCTTTTTCTCCAAGCATGCGAGGCTCTAGACTATTCTTGTTCTCTAGTGATCAGTAATAGGTACGTAGGTAACATGCATTTTGATTCTGACTTTTTTCAAATAGTTTGATCTACCAGATTGGTTATAGGTTTGACAGGATTCAGATTCTACACAGAGATGTTCCAAACTACCTCCTAGTCTTGATTCAACTTTTTTCAGATATGCCAGATTACTGAATTCTAAAGGTAAATAGAAGTGTATAAAGAATTAGAATTTTCTTTGTTGCTCACAAATCGCAGCTGGTTTAGATAGGTTGAAAATGGTTGATTAAATGTGGATAATCCGAGAAAAATTTCCAGTCATCTGTGTTGATGAAACAAACAAAGCAGGTAAAGTTTTGAAGTTTTTGGATAAAGCTTGATGCGATCAGAATTATGCTAGTCGCAGTAAACAGGCCAAAAACATGTTCCAAAAAGACTTTGCGGCAACCAGGACAAGGCTGATCACATCAGAGAGCAAGACGAAAGGTTCTGTCTTGCCAAAAGGGCCGTGGTCGTGATCATACGATTGATCGTCGCACATTTTGATGCTTTTTTCGACCAAAGCAGACGTGGTCACGACAAAACCTGCATGGAAACATACGATCGTGTTTTTTAGACGAAAAAATTTCTCAACATCTATTTAGATTTTGTTATGGCTTCTAATCTTAAATCTAAAAGTTTGTTATATACCAAAAAAAAAACTTTTAAAATAATATAAAACAATAGAATATAGTGTTTTGAAAAATGTATTAATATATGTGTACCGGACTTCCATAGTTTTCAATGATTTTTCGATGAATCTCCAAACAAATTGTTTCGGGTCTATTTAAATAAACTTTAAATTAAATCATTTAACTAAACACATCAACAATAGAAAAATAACACAAAGAACGATAATGTAAAAAAAAGTCAAATAATAATGTTCCGTAATGAAAATAATCATTCGGAACCATGATTTTTTTTTTTAATTTTTTTTGATAAAAACTTTAAATTAATTAGAAAGTTCATACATAATCCTGGGTATACCCCGAGATAATACCACAACTAATAGAAAAGTACAATAACTAATGAAAAAGTCTATATCAAGATGCCCTAGAGAAAAGGGTGTGACACCCTGGATAAAACAAAGCAAAGCATGTATCATACGATAATGATTAGGTGGCTGAGAGGTGACTCCAAGTGCATCGAATCAGAAATCCATGCTCCAGTCCGTACTGAGAATACCTGTAACAAAAATAAAGTTTAGGTTAGATTTAAATAAAACTACATCGGCCAGCCAATCTTGGTATCATGGAATCTAAATCGGAGATCTGATAAGATATGGTAAGATATCGAAGAAGTCATGGCTGTGGCAGATCCAAATATTCTTGAATTCCGCTCTTTCCAAACGTGGTAGATAACCGCGTTGAAACATGTTCGCCAAATATAATGGTTTTTAGAATTTGACCATCTTGACGCCTCATCAATCCAAGATTGCCAGCACGAGGGATGGAATGGAAGCCAAGGTTATTACTTGTAAAAGCTCAGATACTCTAAGTGAAACTACATTCAAAGAGGAGATGAGATGCAGATTCCAAATTAGAGTTACAAAGGGTGCACCCAGATGGGGTATTAAAACCCCAACTAAGAAGCTTGTCTCTGGTGGCAAGCTTACCCTTGATAGCTAACCAATATATAAAGGAATGACGCGGAATGTTGTATTTATTCCAAACTAACCCCACTCATCCCATTTCCGGGACAGGCATGCGAATCGCGTTGTACATGTCTTTTATAGTAAAATTATTGTATCCGTCCTTGGCGCCCCAGAAAGGAACGTCCCTCGATAGGGTGTTCGGTTGGGGAAGAGTAAGGATAAGCTTGTGGATTTCTTCTAGATGAACCCGACTACGAGCTCGCGCCGATCTCAGATTAGCAGGCCAGTTCCATTCACCATTGCTGATAATGTCAGAAACTTTTAGGTTATTTCCCAGACATGAATCACTAATGATTTCAGAGCCATAGTGGATCACAAGAGACGAGGAGAGAAACCATAGATCATGCTAGAATGAAGTGTTCAATCTATTTCTGATAGCCACCCTGTAAAAATTACGAGCCAAAGGACGAAGTTGAAGTATTTTCCTCCAGATCCAAGTGGATGAGGAGCCAATAGAAACATCCCAAAAACTTTTGTTTTTAATCTTTTCAGTTTTAATCCAATCACACCAGATGGATTGGTTCTTATTACTTACTATAGACCAAATATGTTTAAGGACAGTCACCTGATTCCAGGTTTTAAAGTCTAGAATCCCAAGGCCGCCCTCTTTATAAGGAATGAAAACTGTGGACCATGTAACTTTTTCCTTATGGATTTTCATAGACGATCCAGACCAAAGGAAGCGACAAAGATATTGGATTAAATCTTTAATTATTCTAGATGAGAGGATAAAAATTGAGGACCAATAAACCTGACCCGTAAATAAGACATATTTGATTAATTGGAGTCTACCCGCATAAGAGAAGTGCTAGGGAGTCCAAGAATCAATTCGGGATGTTATTTTGTGCAGAAGGGGACTACAGTCCATGTGAGTAAGTCTACCAGTGATGAGAGGAACTCCCAGATATTTTACTAGGAGAGAGCCTTGAGGGAATCTCAAGATAGGCAAAAGTACTGATCGAAGGTGATGGTCAATACAAGAGAAAAAGATATGACTTTTCAAGGCATTGACTTTAAGACCAGAGAGAGAATAAAAGTCATCCAATAAATCCTTGATGAGATTGAGGGAGAGAGTATCACCATGACAGAAAATCATTAGATCATTTGCAAACGGAAGTTCCCATCTTGACTTTTCTCTTTGAGGATGTCAGATAGCACTTGCATAACAAGCACGAAAAGAAGAGGGGAGGGATGATCGCCTTCTCTGAGACCTTTTTTACCTTTGAAATTCTCACGAAGGCCTCCATTAATAATTATAGAGTAATAGGGAGAAGAGATGCACTTGACAATCCAAGTGATCATCTTCTCAGGAAATTGCATCACAACTAAAATGTCAAGAATGAGGTGCCAACGAAGATTATCAAAGGCCTTCATAATATCAATTTTAAAGGCAATCCTTTTGCCTTTACCATTTTTATTATATCTATTTAGAAGCTCTTGAGATAGAAGGATGTTATCAGATATGTTCCTTCCCGTTACGAAAGCCGACTGAGAATAATCGACGAGGTAAGGAAAAAAGACTTTGATTATATTGGCCAGAATTTTAGAGATAATTTTGTAGACAACATTACAGAGAGAAATTGGTCTAAAGTCAGCTGGCACGGAAGGCGAATCTAATTTAGGGATAACGCCGATAGAGGTAGCATTCCAAGACTCAATCAAGGATCCAGTGAGGTAGAACGCTTGGACACCCTTACAGATGTCAGGGCCAACAATATTCCAAGTGGATTTGAAAAAAACTAGAGTTAAAGCCATCTGGACCAGAAGACTTGTCACTATCAATAATATAAAGAATAGATTTGATTTCGGCACTAGAAATCTCACGGATCATTAATTCTTTATCAGCATGAGTAACTTTAGAAGATATCAGAGAAGAGACTTTTTCTAGACCTAGGTAGTTGGCAGAATGCTTGGTACCCAAGGAATCCTTAAAAAAGTTCACAAATACTTTGGAGACACTAGCCGAAGAGGAGACAATGACTCCTTCGTCATTGGAAATCGAGATAATTTTATTGCGCAATAGTCGGGCTTTAATACTTTTGTGGAAGAATTTCGTATTCATACCACCCAGTTTAATCCAATTTTCTCTAGATTTTTGTTTTAGAAAGGATTATTCCGGTCGACTAAGAAAGATGAAAGACTCAGAAGCCTCACTTTATTTAGTTACAAGATGAGGGTTGAGAGGATTAGTGGCTAGATTAGACTGAGCCTCGAACAAGGTTTTTTTAGCAACAGAGGCTCTGGAGGAGATGTCACTAAACTCCATGCGATTAAGCATAGCTAACTCAGATTGCAAACGAGCTAGCTTATCAGAGACCAACCTCATCCCGCATGAAGAGATAGGGTAGTTCCAACTATTGAAAATAATGTCCTTAAACTGGGGATGGGATTGCCACATGTTGAAATAACGAGAATGATTTTTCGCCTTGGACGTGGTAGCCCAAGGTTGAGAGTAACAGTAGTGTTGTCTGGCGTGCGAAGATACCCAAAATGGACGTTGGACATAAGGAAAAGGTCATCACAATTCGGGTTGACAAGAACTCGGTCTATTTTGGAAAGGATGGGATGAGCTGGTTATTTATTGATCCAAGTGAATGGAAATCCAGATGATCGGAGATCACTGAGTTTGCACTGGTAGCAGAAATTATTGAAATCATCAATTACTGAGGTATAGGAATTGGAGGAGCCAAGGTGCTTATTCGGGTGACGGATCGCATTATAATCTCCAAGGGAAACCCAAGAGATGTGATTATCCAGCTTGATATTTAAAATTTTGCGGATATCTTCAACTCTCCTGTCTTTTAATATTTAGATGGTTAGCCGCCTGAAAAAACAAAGCTTAGATTGGTTAAACAAACCAGCATTAAAATATATTAAAACTCAAAACCAATATATATAAAAACCTTAAAAAGATCACATAATATTAATTTATCTACTTTGTCAGTTCAGAATCATAACTATCTAGATCAATCTCTATTTTTTTGGTTTTTTGTGCGTCTTCTAGTACTCAATAACTTTAGAGAGAATATTAACAGCTACCTTGGGGATAGGTACAATAGTATGAACAATTGGCCACATCCAATTCTACATTAAAAACTAGAGAAAACTACCCATAAATACCTTATCATTTATCTAATACCAAAGTAGTACCCAAGAATGGGATAGTTTCATTAGACACCTCAGCCTAGAAAATGGACAAAATTCCCCAAGGGTATAAATAGGCTCATTTAGGTTGAAACCCACTTTTTTCCACCTTTAAGCCAGACTTTTGGGTTCTCATTCCCTCTCAAATTTGATTTTTATATTTTTGAAGAGAGAGACACGAAACCCCATACAAAACACCCGTAAACCCATTTGGTCGACCAAACCGACTTAGTAACCGACCGAACATCCGTCGCCACCTGTGAAATAGTTCGGTGACCACCGGTAAGTGTATCATATCTAAATTTTGTAGTTGTTCAAGTGTTTTCGTTGCCAGAGTTGTGGGTCTGAAATAGATATCGATTACAATTTTTTTTTTTTTGAAGTTATTAACCGAGATGATGTTATTGCCGTAGTTGATATGTAGTAGGTGTATTCAGTTTTGTCGTTTTCATCAATTATAGTACATGGACTGCATATGATCTTAATTTCTGGTTGTGTTATTCAATTGTTAGGGTTGGCTGTGTTAGTTATTTTGTCAAATTTAGTTAGGGATGCTTAGTATTGGTTCGATGTTGAAGTTTTGCAAGTATGGTTATGGAAAAGTAGGTTGCATAAGGCAAACCTATGGAGTTTAGTTTAGATCTGGGTTTGGTTTTGGATATCGGTTATGGATGGTGATACTTGTTTCATGGTTGTTAGTTTGATATCGGTTATGGGTTTGGTTTTGGATATCGGTTATGGATGGTGATACTTGTTTAGTGGTTGTTTAAAACATTGCTAGATTAAACCATGATTGCTAGGTATGATGGTGTAACACATTGCTAGATTAGGTGCGTTAATGATAATGACATTAACTATGTAACACATTGCTAGATTAGGTGCGTTAATGATAATGACATATTCTATGTAACACATTGGTGCTTTGTGGTTGCCATTAGGAATATGTATATGACATTGCGATTTATGTCCATGATTGCTAGATACGACCATGATTGTTAGACATGACCATGCTTACACTACACCTTAAAACATGAATGTTAGATATGACCATGATTGCTAGTTATGACCATGATTATAACTGTTGCATAACATTGCTAGATATGACCAGGATTGCTAGATATGACCGTGTAACACATTACTAGATTTGGTGTGTTAATGATTATGATATATTCTACGTAACACATTGGTGCTTTATGGTTGCCAATAAGAATAGGTATATGATATTGATATTTATGTCCATGGTTGCTAGAGATGGCCATGGTTTCTAGATATGACCATGTTTGTAATTGTTGCATAACATTTCTATACATGAACCTGATTGTTGGATAGGACCATGCTAGATATGACATTGCGATTTAGGTGTCAATAAGACCATGCTAGATACTTCATTCAAAGGTATACTTTCATTGCGATTGGAGTATGACATAACGATTGTAGTGTCATTTCTAGTTTGCTAGATTTTACCATGATTGCTAGATATGACCATGACTGCTAGATGTGACCATGATTGTATTGTTGCATAACATTTCCAGATATGATAATGGTTTCTAAATATGACCATCGTTGCTAGAAATGTTATGATAATACTTTCCTAGATTGGGTCATGACATTGCGAATGTAATGTCATTGCTAGTTTGCTAGATTGTAGTCTGTTGCATAACATTGCTAGATATGATCATGATTGATAACACATTGCTAGATTTTATATGTAACACATTGCTAGATTGGGTTTATTAATAATACTTTGATTTTATATTAAACATTACTGCTTTGTGGTAGGAAACACAACCTACTGCCTTAAACTTGTACAATGCAGGACATAAGAAGAAACGAATTACATCTAGAGGAGAAATAACAACCAACCAGTTGCGATGTGCCCATTGTTTAAAAGTAAGACATAATAGGAGGACCTGTTACGCTCCAACGCTCCATTATGAATTTGCGTTTGCTGTGTAATATAAAAAATGCAATTTTTGTGTTATGTTGAAACCACTTGTAATGTACTTTCCTAAATAAGTTCTACTTATCATGCAATTTACGTATTATGTTTAAATCACTTGTGATAAGGTCAGATATTGTTGACACTACCCCTTATATCAATCTGAAGGGAAATTCGGACAAAACCAGTACCATGTCCAACCGAACAGATAAATTAGTGGAACATGAATCAGTTAAGTGCTAGTCTTTTCATCTCTTGGGCTAATGGGTTCTTAAACTTGACCCAAACCCATAATCTGAACCGAAAGGCCCATGGGTTATTAATTAAGTATAAAGAACCCAACAACTTTAATTATTGAGAGTAACTAGAATTCACTGCTAGGAGACACCTTAATTATCTCTCTACATTTCATCTTAAACACTAAAATCCCAAAACACTTTACAAAATTACCCTCAATTAGAAATAACTCACACCAAATTGGCGACCACAGTGGGAGAATGATGGTGCCTGAATTTCATATTCAAAACCATCAAACCAAGTAGTTCAGATGGACCCGAGAGCATAGAATGTTCCACCTCCTGAGGTGGAAGTAGCAAAAGAAAACAATGAGTACACTGTTAAGGAGCGCGATCAGTTGAGGGCTGAGATAGAAGCATTGAAAGCACTAAAACAAGCAGAGAAAGGGGTTAAAGAAAAATCTGGTACGTCAGTGCTTAACCATACTGATAATCCTGGAGAGAATGAACAGTCTATAAAAACTCATCTTAGCTCCAAGAAAACGCATCGATCTAAACATGTGGAGAGCTCCATTTCGGAATCCTTCATCAGCTCATCAAATGATGCAGAGCTTGAAGAGTCAGTGTCCTCTAGCAGTGATGAATGGCGATCAAAAAAGAAAATAAGGCTTACCAAAAATAATTCAAGGAAAAGGGATAGGCATGGTAGGCTAAAGAAACATCATGGGAAAATAAAGGTTTCAGCCGATCAGCATATTGACCGTTTGCTGATTAATCCCTTTGCTTTCCAATCCGAACCAGGTATTTTTGCTACTCCAAATGAAAATACTGTGTTTAGCCGTAACAAAAACTGGAGGCAATCACCTTTATCTGCAAAAATACTCTCCGGACATCTTCCTAAAAGGTTTGACAGCTCTAAGATGGAAAAATACAATGGGAGAAAAGATTCGGACTGCAATCTTGACCAGTTTAAGAATTTTATGATGAACTTTGATGATGACGACAAACCATTGCGTAGGGCTTTCTCTCAAACCTTCACGGGAAGTGACCTCAAGTGGTATAATAGTCTCCCTCAGGGACCTATAATTTTTTTAATATATTTTGGGTTACTTTCCGGAGGAAGTTCGTAGGAAGCAAAGAGCTTAAGGGTAATGGGGATACCATCATCCATTGCGCTCAGGAGCCAAATGAGTCTCTAAAAGAGTACATCAGTTGGATTGTGAATACAAAGAATGGGTTAGCAGACTGCTTTGAACAAATTCCAATTGCTTCCCTCATACATGGTTTCAATTCGACCAACTTAGGAGATGCAGTGACTCGAAAGAAGGATGTGACTTGGGGGGGGGGTTGTTAAACCAGGTTTGAAAACAGATTAATATTGAGGAAACAAAGAAATCCAAGGTGCCTCGCCAGATTAGGTCCACCATTACAGCATCAACACCTCAAGTTGCTAATAATAAACCCGGTTACAGATCAAAGGAGACTAGAAATAAAAGGGGACCTTAAGTTCAACCTGAGTGGTTTATTGAATTGGGTGAAAGCATCGATATATTATATATCAAAACTAAAAATGAAGTACATTTTAGAAAACCAACAACATTGCACTCTCCCAGAGAAAACCGGAGTACCCGTTTATGTAAGTACCATAATGACATTGGGCTTGATACCCATGATTGCATAGCTTTGAAGCAAGAGGTCCAGAACCTCATCGAAAGAGGTAAGTTGGGGGCCTATGTTAAAAAACAAGGGGGGAGCAGACCGAATAATGCACAATCTAATGCCAACACTCCTCGAACTACTCATTCAAACTATCTTGGAATGTCTAGACAAGAAGATGTTATGGTAATTACTGAAAGATTTGATGTGGACTCTGAGTACCTTGATCCGGATCCAAGTCGGAATCGGGTGGGGGTAATAACAAGTAAGACTACTATTGTCTCTAGTTTGATTAACTATATAAAATCTTTAGCCATTTGTTTGGGGGGGGGGACATTAGGACTACACCTTCTAGTTCTTTAAGGAAGAGGCATGTCAACAGTTTGACCACCCAGTTGGATGGAATGATTTTCACACACATATACCAAACTCTAAATCCTTTCATAGTTTTCAATGAGGATGACCTAAGAGACATTGCAGGGCCTCATGAAGACGCCGTGGTAATAAGGACATCCCTCCTGATTGACACATGCAGTTGGACAAACATCTTATTTTTAAGCTCTTACAAACAGATGAGAAACCATTTCGGTTATACAACGTTTGAACATAACCATTGTGGTCTTCACAAGGAGTTCAACAAATATAATTGGAGAATTCAAAGAAGAAGTAATGCTAGGCAAATTAACTTTTAAGAAAATGGTGAGGATATTCTTTGTTGTTGTGGATTGCCCAACGTCTTATAATGCAATATCTGGGAGGTATTGGATCTCTAGAATACATGATGTGGCCTCTACGGTCCATCAATGTTTTAAATACGTTGTCCAGGGACAAGTAGGTGTCGTCTGGCGCAGTCAGAAGGTAGCCAGGGAATGTTATGCAACAACTCTTTCCTCTAAGTCTGTAGAGGTAGTCAAGATTAACAAATATTAGCAGCTATTGGAGCCTTCTACCAATAAGAATGAAATTGACGATCTCTGGGAGGCCCCAGTGTCATAATACTTGTAAAGAAGGTTAAAATTCATTTCCTAGCCTAGGGCAAAAGTGTTAAAATTGGTACCAAGATA
The DNA here is from genome assembly GCA_036936605.1 of Limnanthes douglasii subsp. nivea. NCBI lineage: Eukaryota > Viridiplantae > Streptophyta > Magnoliopsida > Brassicales > Limnanthaceae > Limnanthes > Limnanthes douglasii. The sequence continues at coordinate 98,277,159 of JAUPFV010000001.1, forward strand.
TCACCAGGTTTGAAACACAAGCGGTTATCTTTTTTAATGAATAATCTACATGTATTTCCATGGTGCAATAATGATGTTACCAGAGTGCCTACTGATATAATTTGTCATAAGTTGTCCTTACAAGTTGATGTTGGACCGGTTGTACAAAAAAGAAGGTTCTTCTCTAAAGAAAAAACATATGCGATTTTTCAAGAAGTTTATCATCAAAGAGTCTCAGTACCCATTATGGAATACCAACCCTATTTTGGTCAAGAAAAAGAATGGCAAGTGGCGTATGTGTATTGACTTCACTGATCTTAATAGAGCATGTCCCAAAGATCTTTCTCCTGTTCCTCAGATAGATCAATTCGTAGAATCCATCTTAGGGAACAAGTTATTGTCCTTCATGGATGCATTTTCAGGGTACTACCAAATACAAGTAGATCTGAAGGATCAAGATCACACTATTTTTTACTGCAGACAGAGGTCTTCATTGTTATAAAGTGATATTGTTCGGATTGAAAAATAATGGGGCAACCTATCAAGGATTAGTAAATAAATATTTTACTAGTCATATAGGCAGAAGTATGGAAGTTTATATAGATGGCATGATGGTAAAGATCCTGGAATAAGATGCAAACATATCTGATCTTCAAGAAACGTTTTCCAACTTAGAGGCTGTAAATGTAAAGCTAAACCCCAAAAAGTGTGTTTTTTGGGTCCGGTCTGGGAAGTTCTTAGGTTATGTAATAAGTGAAAAGGAATTCAACCTAATCCGGATCAACTCAATGCTATATTAGCCATGAATCCTCCTCGTAATACCAAAGAAGTTAAAAGATTAACCGGACGGTTGGGTACGTTGAATAGGTTTATTTTAAGCTCATCACACAAATGTGCTCTATTTTTCCAAGTGTTAAGGAATGCCAAGGATTTTAATTGGTCTCCACAGTGTGATCAAGCCTTTCTTGAAATCAAGAATCATTTGTCTTCACCCAACACTCTCTTTAAACCTTTTCAAGGGGAAAACCTCTACATATATTTAGTTGTGTCAAAATATGCAGTAAGTGTTGTACTAGTAAGAGAAGTGGATAATTAACCTTGTCCGGTTTCTTATATTAGCAAAAGTATGTTGAATGCTGAAAGAAGATATTTGAAATTATAATAGTTGGACTTGGCTTTGGTAATTGCGGCAAGAAAAATGATACCATACTTCCAAGCTCATTCCATTGTCGTTCGAAAATCTTTTCCTTTCAAGAGTGTTCTTCAGAAAGCTGATGTATCAAGCAGAATGACCAAGTGGCCAGTTGAGCTGGGTGATTATGATATTGATTTTGTGTCCCAAACGACGATTAAAGCCCAATCAATGGTCGGTTTCTTGGTATAATTCCATGGTGATAGGTCCCCTAGACAAATACAAGAAAACCAGTCTAAAAAAGAATGGATAGTCCAAACCGATGGCGGATCTAGTACTATGGGATGTGGGACTGGAATTTGTTTAACTTCTCCCTATATTGATACTATGTACCAGGCTATATGTTTTGATTTCAGATCCTCTAACAATGAATCTGAATACGAAGCAACTATAGTTGGTCTTAAGCTAGCTATAAAAAGTCCAATTAATGAGTGACTCCCAACTACTTATTCACCATGCTCAGGGGAAATCTAAAGAAAAGAAATAACAATTGATAAAATATTTTCTTATATTGAGAGAAATTGTTACAAGCTTCAAGGGTATCCACAATGAACACATCCCTATATCAAAGAATATTATGGCACACTCTTTCGCAACCATAGGTTATTCTGAATCTTACCCTTGGATTCTGATGTTAGAGTGTCCATCAATACATGTAGGAAAAAAATGTAAAAAGAATGAAGAAAGTATGAGCATATTTGTCATTCAACCCAATGACCAGAGGTATGATATTTTTAAGTTTATTTCCGATGGGAGTTTGCCTCTGGATAAAGCCATGGCTAAGAACATTAAATATAAGGCTCGTGGTTTCATGGTATTAAGAGAAATTCTTTACAAGAAATCTTTTAGAAGACCCCTTTTGCGTTGCTTAGGATTTGAAAAATCCCAAAATGTGTTGTCAGAACTACATGACGGGGAAGGTTCGGCGCAGTATGGTTACAAAGCCCAAACCAGAAGAGTCTTATTAGCAGGGTACTATTGGTCTACCATAATGGCAAATGTCAGAGATATCGTAAAGAAGTGTGATCCTTGTAAAAAAATATGGAAATGAAATCCATGTGCCAGCAGTTCCTACAAAATCCATATTTGAACCAATACCTTTTGATAGATGAGGGTTAGATCTCGTTGGACCTCTTCCCATGGCATCTAGTGGATGTCGAACTGTCATAGTTGCTATTGGCTATTTTTCTAAGTGGATAGAGGCAACTCTCCTAGCTGGAACCACTTCTAAAAAAATTATAAAATTCATTTTATCCAACATATGTTGTGGATTTGGGGTTCCCCGGAAGATCACCACAAATAATGGGGCACAGTTTGATAATAAATACATGGAAATGTTTTGCACCTCGAGAGGAATTCAATATTGTTTCTCTTCTTCATTCCACCCTCAAGGCAATGGGAAAGTTGAAGTTGCTAATCGAACAATCTTGTCTGGGGTGAAGAAAAATCTGGAGGGAGCTGCAAGGAAATGGCCAAGTTATCTGAAAGAGGTACTATGAGCTTACCGAACTACTCATCGGATTACCACACAATAATCCATTTTCCCTCATTTATGGGATAGATGCAATCACACCCATAGAAGCTACTTTACCATCTTACAGGATCCAAAACTATTCCGAACAGTTAAATGATGTGGCAGTTAGGAATCAGTTGGATCTGATTGAAGAAAGAAGAGTTAAAGCGCATTTAAGAACATTACACTACCACGGTCTGATGCATAGCAGATTTGTCTCTAAAGGTAAAAGAAGAGATTTTCAATAGGGGGGCAAAGTCTTAAGAAAAGTCTTTTTGCACACTAAAGAAAAACAATTCGGCTAGCTGGCTCCAAAATGGGAAGGTCCTTATGTGGTATGTGCAAAAGTAAAACCAGGGACTTATAGACTTCAAGACAGAAAGAGTAGAACCCTAAAGGACCCGTGGAACGTTGAACATCTCAGGTTATACTTAGAATAAAAATCTCTTTTAAATATTTACTTTTTGAACGTCAATGTAAATATAAGAGGGGCATTCTCTTTCCTACCATGGTGGCGCGGGGAGGTTTTAACGAGGTGCGCGAGTTTTTCAATAATACCTTATGCCTTCTTCAAAATTCTAGTGCAAAATTCTTCTTGACTTAACCATAGTATGAGGTGGTCAGATATTAAATACTCATTAAACACCCCGAGGTAGGAAAGAGTGCATCCCCGACCAAAGTTTCTTTCATAAACAAGAATAATTATAACTGAATTACAAAAATCAATAAAATCACTCCAAATATATATTCAGATGTTCGATATTCCAGAGGAGCCTCAATAAGCGTCCGTGCTTGTCCTGCAATCGATATGTCCCACTCTTGATTCTTTTCACCACTTTATACGGGTCTTCCCAATTCGGGGCGAGTATGCCGAGGCTTTTGTCTTTGGTGTGCAAAAAAACTCTCCTCAAAACTCTATCCCCGACCTTGAACTCTCATCGACGTACTTTCGACGCGTATCGGCTCCTCATTAAGGTTTGATAATGTAAAGAATTCAGTTGAGCTTGACTTCTTTTTTATTCTACCAGGTCCAGAGCTAGTCGTCTGTCGTCCCTGTTTTTACTTTCGTCATAGTTTCTGACCCTAAAAGATAGGAAGATTGATTCCGCGTGGGTGGCGGCATCCATTCCATAAACCAAAGCGTAGGGGGATTCTTGAGTCGTCGTTCGTGGGGTAGTACGGTAGGCTCATAATACTTCTTGTAAATAATCCGGCCACTTACCGGCTTTTCCTTCTAAGTTCTTTTTGAGTTCGTCTATGATGGTCTGGTTCGTGACTTCAACTTGCCCATTCACCTGAGGATGGAAAGGGGCCGAAAAGCATTGCCTGATTCCATGGGTCAAACAAAAGGATTTCATCTCGCTGCTGTCAAACTGAGGTCCGTTGTCCATTGTGAGCCTCTGAGGTACCCCGAACCTACAACAGATGTTTGACCAAATGAATTTGATTATATTTTTAGTTTTCGTTCTTGATAGTGGCTCGGCTTCAACCCATTTCGAGAAGTAATCCACTGCCACCACTATCGTTTGTCTTCCACCGGATGCCATTGGCAATGGCCCTACTAAATCGATCCCCCATCGGTCAAAAGGGAGGCCTTGAGATATTGATTCCAAAGGAGCCGTGGGCATATTGATTGTGTTCGTGAATCTTTGACAGGTGTCGCACGTGTTCACTATCTGCTGAGCATCAGCAGTTACCGTTGGCCAGTAAAAACCAGCAAGAAAAATTCTCCTTATTAGTGCTTTGTAACCGCAGTGAGCTACGCCTTCTCCGTCGTGTAATTCGGATACAATTATCTGTGATTCATTCGTCCCCAAACATCTCAGCAAAGGCCTGTTGAAAGACTCTTTGTATAGTATTTCTCCCAACAAAATGTAACCCCGAGCCTTATTTCATACTTTCCGGGCTGCGATGCTATTGTCTGGTAACAATCCTTCGTCCAGGAAAACTATAATGTCCATTCTCCAGTCCGACAAAGTTACCGAGGATATCTGACAGACGATCTCTGGACGATTGTCCAGCTCTGTCCTCTTTATAATCGAGGGTTTTTCTTTTACAGTTATCCAAGGGTAGCTGCTTGAACATGATGCCAACGCTAGGGAGTCTACAATCACGTTTTCAGTCCTAGGGACGTGCTCATACGTTACTTTGGCAAACGGCACGGCTAACACGCGCAACGCTGCTAAGTATTGGACCAAGTGCTCTTTCATGGCGTCCGACGCTCCCGAGGCTTGATTAATCAGCAACTGAGAGTCACTGATGAGACGTATATGCCTAGCCCCGCGCACTTGCGCTAATCTCAAACCAGCTAGGGGAGCCTCATATTCAGCTTCGTTGTTAGAAGTGGTAAAACCAAATCGGATTACCTGATGCATACTTATGCCCGCAGGGATGACTATCTGTATGCTCGCGCCGCATCCACTGACGTTCGATCCTCCATCGGTTTGGATTTCCCACTCGACTTGCTTGTCCTCCTCGGGCGGCTCTTTTTGGTCTGGTCGGTCGGAATGAAATTCGACTAAAAAATCAGCCAAGGCCTGGCCTTTAACGACCGTTCTTGGCTCAAAATTGATATCAAAATCGCCTAGTTCGACTGACCATTTAGACATTTTTCCTGACATGTTCGGTCGCTGAAGAACATACTTGAGTGGAAACGAGGTTCGAACGACAATGGGATGGTCCCCAAAGTAAAGCCATTTTTTCCAACTTCAAATACCTCGTCTCCGCATCTAATAAGCTTTTGCTCACGAAGTATACCGCTTTAGGGATTTTTCCCGATTCACTGATCAACGCCGCACTCACTGGAAAATCTGAAACTACTACAGAAAGAAAAAGAGTCTCCCCTTTCAGGGGCTTTGTCAGAAGGTTCAGGGATGATATATAAGTTTTGATTCCCAAAAAGGCCTCATCACAAGCTATTGTGCAAACAAAAGACTTTTCATTTCTCAAGACCTAAAAAAAGGGAGCGCACTTGTCAGATGAACGAGATATAAATCGATTCAGAGCCGCTAAGCGCCTAATTAATATCTGAACCTCCTTGATGTTCCTTGGTGGGGTCATGATGGCGAGAGCTTGTAATTGTATCGGATCTGCCTCTATTCCTTTCTCGCCGACAAAGAATCGTAGGAACTTTCCCGACCTTACTCCAATATAACACTTCTTCGGGTTCAATTTAAGGTTTATATTCCTTAGATTGCCAAAAGTCTCTCTCAAATCAGCGAGATTGTCATCGTCTGTCCCACTTTTCACAAGCATGTCGTCTATATAAACTTTCATGTTTCTCTCTATCTGGCTTTCGAAAGTCGTATTCACCAATCTTTGGTAAGTCGCTCCTGCGTTTTTCAACCCGAAGGGCATAACCCTATAACAATAGAGACCTCACCCAGTAACAAATGTCGTGCTTTCTTGGTCTGCTGGGTTCAATTTGATTTGATTATAGCCTGCAGATGCCTCCACAAAAGAGAGTAGTCTGTTACCCGACGTTGAGTCAACCAGCTGATCGATTCTTGGCATCGGGAAAGGGTCTTTAGGGCATGCTCGATTGAGGTCGCTAAAATCTACGCACATCATCTACTTGCCATTTTTATTTTTGACCAGAACGGGATTGGATGTCCATAGTGGGTAATTTGACTCTTTGATATGACCGATGCTGAGCATTCTTTCTAGCTCAGCTGGAATAATTTCCGCCTTTTCTGGTGAAAAGGCCCGACGTTTTTGTGAGATGGGTCGAACGTTTTTGTTGATGGTTAACTTGTGAATTATCTGATCTTCTGGGACTCCGGTAACGTCCTTCGAGCACCAAGCGAACAAATTCAAATTCTCCTGTAGTATTAAAATTAACTGTCTCTTGAAACCTAACGATAAATTAGTTTCGATCTATAAGACTCTTCATTCGGTAAACTGGTGTTTTTCACATTCTTCATCGGTAGTAAAAAAACTGGGAGCTTCCCTGGGATCGTCGACAGGTAACGAACCCAATAGAAGTCCCGCTAACTCCTAGTCCCAAACTTGCTCCATTTCTTGATCCCCTTTTGGCGCTAAGGCCGCCCAGTAGCATTCTCTTGCCGCTTTCTGGCTGTTTCTCACCACCCCTACATTGTTCCCGACCACGTATTTCAAGAATTGATGAATAGTAGACGTTACCGCATGCATTCGCGACAGCCACGACCTGCCAAAGATCGCATTATGAGAAGTTGGTGCATCTACCACGACGAATAACATGGTGACCTCTTTCTTGAAAGGCCCGCGGCCTAGCTGAACAACGCCTTCGAACTCTCCTATCACTTCTGCAGCCGAACCTGTGAATCCCACGATAGTTCAGTCTGAACGCATAATCACTGGGGGTTTCCTGAACTTGGCGAACGTTGATGCGAAGATTGTGTTTGTCGAACTTCCGGTGTCGACAAGGATACGTCGGACTTCTTCTCCCACAATGGCCGCCCCGATAATGACATCATCTTCGTGAGGACCAGCTATGTCTCTCATGTCATCGTCATCAAAATATAGAATCGGTGATGGGTTACCTTTCGAATGAGGATAAGTCTAAGCTTCCAACTGAGTTGCTAGGTTCACTATATGTCATTTCCGGGAAGAATGCGTGATCCCTGCCATAGAATCACCCCTAAAAATAGTCAACGATTCGAAGAATTGACAGAGGTTCATTACGTTTCTTCTGCTTCCCACAGCTTCTTCCTGAATGACCTTGATGAGGTTACGACTGACATCGGGATCAAGATATTCGACGGATACATAAAAAAGATCGGTCACTTCGGTAATTGCCATGGTTGTCTCGGGTTTTTGTACCGTCACTATTTCTTTCGAAGTCGCACCCTGCTGTGCTTTCTTCTTCACATACTCGAGTAATTTTCCATTTTCTATCAGCATCTACATTTCCTTTCTGAGGGCGATACAATCCTTGGTATCATGTCCCACATCTTCATGGTACCAGTAGTATCGATTATTTATGCTTTCCTGAGGCATTGGGATGAGAAAAGGCCTCTGATAAATCCCTATTTTCTTAGTCTTTTTGTAGATTGTGGATACGCACTCTGTTAAGTCAGCAAAGTAAGCAGGCCGGATCCGTTTGTTGGAAATGGGTCGTGAGACAACCTGGTTGGTCTATTTTGTCCTCTGACCCTCGGATGCCAGGGGCTTGGCTAGTGCGTACTGGGTATGTGGTATTGTGTTGATTGGCTGAACCTGCGGGGCGTAGCATGGTTGAGTGCCCTGCTTTATAACGACCGATGCTTGTGCACTCTGTTGGATCTGCGCTGCTAACTCAGACGCCTCAGTTTTCTCTATCAATATTTGTTTTTCCACCTGAGCTAGAAGGGAGGAAAAACTAAAAGCCTGTTTCTTAGTGACTGCTTGTTTCATCGGTCCTGAGAGTAGCCCTAAACGGTATGCTGTCAGAGCCACGTTCTCCTCACAGTGGTCAAGGTCGGTCTTTGCATCGATAAAGCGCTTGGTGTAATTCCTGAGGCTCTCTCCCAGTCTCTGTTTACAGTTAACGATTGTGTCTCCATTGGCTCGGAAACTTTTGCTTCCCACAAATTGTTGACGGAATATCATCCAGAACATCCCAAAATTCTTTATACAACCCTGCGGTAACCAGTTGTACCACTTAGATGCCCGATCCTTGAAGGTCATCAAAAACGCTCGGCATAACAACTTGTCGTTATTATCGAAACTCAACATGAAATTTTTAAAGGCTTCTAAATGGTTGTCCGGATCTATTTTGTCGTCATACTTCTCCAATTTTGATATGTCAAACCTCTTCGAGAGGTGTCCTGACAATATTTCGTCTGATAGCGGCGACGCTCTCTTATTCATTCTAAATCCAAAAGAACCGCCACCGAGCCCCTCGGTAGGAATTCCATACAATCCTTCATTACCCGCGTTGATGACTGACTACTGACTCTGTACCCGTGCGTCTGGCTATTTGACGGCTGCCACTGAACCTGGGGTAGAATTACCCGCTCCTCTCTACTTACCGTCAACATTTCTTCTTTTTCGTGCGAAATTAGCGTTCTTTTTTCGGTGCTGTCTTTCTTGAACGTGGGTGAGTCAAAATGGGGTGCCCTATTACGTCGTGAATTATTTTTTTGCGCGAGTTAGTTTCGTCTTTCCTTGCGATGATATTCTCTTCCCGAAGAATCGTCCGAAGTATAATTAGCAGAAATACCCCGATCATCCTTTTGACATCACCTAGTTTTTCCATCTCGCTCTTTGTCTTGCTGGGGCTCTTGATAATTTCGAACAGGTCGGGCATCAATACACTGGTCTACCCCCTGATAGCCTTCTACGTGGTTGTCAATCATCGGCTATTTCCGTTTGCTTTCCCGAGCTCTTTTGTCAACTAAACCCCTCTCCTTTTCAGCGTTCAGCTTCGTGATGTCCTCCATTAATTGTCTCCAGGTCATGATAAGAGTTGATCGCTTATCCCGACCCTGCGCATAATATTCATGGTCCGGTGCCTCTTCGCCCTCAGACACCGACATGGCTCGGGCCACCTCTCTCCCATCCCTTTCCCCAGTCGCCTCATCATTCATTGTTTAAGATTAAATTGTGATTTTCGAAGAAAATGTTTCTTTTGGGTATAACGTGTTCCCACAGACGGTGCCAGTGACGAGTAAATTAATGACAAGAGTGAGGAATCTTGGATCTTGTGCTTGATGTGACTATAGCTAAAAATGTAGAGAGATAAAGTATTAAAGAATATCCACCTACCCAAGAATAAAGGGTCTCCTTTATATGGTGGGGAAAGTGGGACACATTTATGTCTTTGGTAGTCTTTGGTTATTTAATAATTAGTCGTTTACATCCTACTTCATTTACACATTGTTCTTTAATAAATAATAAATACATTAATGGGTATATTTCACTTCTCCTATTTGCAATTAACTCCTATTCTATTGGGCTCAGCAAATTACTCCCTTATCAAGAAGTACAACCAATATTCCTACCGACCTTAATCACATTATACCAGTGCTTTCTCGTTAGCATGTTAAAATAATAAAAACCAAGAACAATTTTATTTATAACCTTGATAAAAATTCTGAGTGACAGGAACCCTTAAACTTATAAATGTTTCTATTATACCATATCACTGATCAAATTATAGCAAGAAAAACGTGAGTGATATGAGTTTTTTTATTTGAAAACCAAAACCAATTTCTGAAAACATGAGTAAAAACCATGTATCTTTCAATCTTAATGTTAAAAAGATCGCTAGAATGCTTCCAGATTTTCCAAGCTAAGTTACAGTTCACAAAAAGATGGTTAATATCCTCGCAATTAGCACAGAATTGATATTTTCAAATAATCGAAAGGTCTTTTTTTTGCATGACGGAGTCAGTCAGAATAAAGTTAATCAATATAATCGCATTCCAGATTTTCTTATATAGAGTTGATTTGTTGTTCAGCTTCCTTATACTATTCCAAGTAAGCTTAGTATCGAAGTTAGCATCAGGAAAAAGCTTCAATATCATCTTGTCATCCTTGCTTATATCAATTTTGTAAAGATTTATCTGATTAATTCTATCCTCAGTGAAGCCCTTCATTGAACCAATATCGTTCTTTCAAAAAGAGTTAACCTGAACTTCCAGGAACCGGTTGTTTCTCATGATAATGTTGTGGTCAAGAATAGGGTGAAGACTGTGCCAATTCTCCATCCAGAAAATCCATGTCTCCCCTTCCTAGGATCCATCTTATGTTACAATCCGCCTGATCTTTAATACCTACTAGACGTTTCCAAACCATAGAACTAGGTTTCTTGAAGTTAGTTTGTAATGGATGCACATTTTTATTATAAATGTTGTGCATTATGTTAGACCAAATACTATCATTTTTCCTATAGTTAAACCATAGCTTATGAGAGAAAGTGTTTAGAATATCACAAAGCTTCCTGATATTCAGACCACTCTCCTCAAAATGCTTGCATAACTTGTCCCAAGAGGTCCAGTGAATGTTCTTTTCATTGTATTTTGACCTCCAAAGAAATTTATTAAATTTTTTCAGACTCTTAATGATGCAATTTGGAATTAGAGAATCTTGCATCCAATAACACAATATTAACATAATTACAAAAGAGATAAGAGTAAGTCTTCCTCCATATGATAGGAGCTTGCTGTCCCATTCACACATTTTATTATTGATTTTGTCTACCATTGAATTGAAGTTTCTTGATTTGTTGTTGTAGTTCAGAGTGATCCTAAGGTAACTAGTTGGCAGATTCTCAACAAAAAAACATTTTCGGAACTCTAGGAAGTTATTATGCTTTGATGAAATTTAGTAGACAAAATTATCTTCGTCTTCTCCCTATTAATAGACTGACCAGAAACAGCCTGATATCTATCCAGAAAATAGCTCAAATTATTTATAGAAGATTGTAAACTATTTGTGAATATGAGGATGTCATCAGCAAAGGCAATGCAAGGAACACGAAGATCAGTTCTAGATGCAAATTGCTTCTTCTTATTAGAACTGAATAAAGTGTTAAGAGCTCTCAAGAGAACCTCTTCCCTAATAATGAAGATGCTTAGGGAAAAGGGATCACCTTGCCTCATGCCTCTTTTAGTATTGAAATAACCAATCATATTTCCATTTATAAGTATAAATATTCTTATATTCTTAATCAAGGTATTAATCAGATTGACAAATCTAGTAGAAAAGCCAAACGAAATAAGAACTTTGGTAATGAAGAAGAAAGACAACTTGTCAAATACTTTTGACATGTCCAACCGAATCATTATATTACCAGACTTTGGCATCCTATTAATGTCATGAATAAAATCTTTAGCAATCATGATGTTCTCATGAATAAACTTATCCTTAACAAAGGCACCTTGGTTTTTAGAGATGATCTTAGGTAGAATTCTAGACAGTCTAGTGTTAAGAAGTCTAGATAGGATTCTATTTAACCTAGAACAAAGACTAATAGGTCTATAATTGTTCATGTGAATAGGGTTATGACCTTTAGGGATTAAGCACAAGCCAGTGGTAAATATGCCTTTAGGCATACTATGACCAATAATATAAGAATTAATAGCAATACACAGGTCAACCTTGATAATACTCCAGCAGACTTTAATGAAAATGATATTGTAACCATCAATACCAGAAACACTATCATGGCTCATAGTATTGATGGTGTTCCAGATCAACTCATTATTAGTTGAATTCATTATCATGTCATTATCCTCCTTAGAAACAATGTTGGGGATATTGTTGAAAATGCCATCTTGCAACCTATTTTTCTCACCTTCTTTGCTTTTATAAGGCTGACTAGTAAGAATAGTTTAGAAGTAGGCTTCAGCACACTTGCCAATACTCTCAGAATCATAGATCCAGGAGCTATCATCTTTAATACTTTTAATGATGTTTTTCCTCCTCTTCTAAGTAACATAAGCATGGTAGACCTTTGTGTTATGGTCCCCATCTTTAAGCCATGCATTATAGTATTTTTGGTTCTAGAAATCGCCTTCATTTTTTAAATCTTGGAGGTGTAAGCTATTAGTCTTGTTGATGGTATTTTTAGGAAGCCTATGATCTGGAGATTCCAATTTTGTTTAACCGCACTAAGGAAATTATCATCGTTAGTCCACATGTTCATGAATTTAAATCTTTTATTTTTGTTATTGAAACTATTAGTAGTATTAGGATAAGTATAGATTAAGAGTTGAGCATGGTCAGAAAATTTTTCTGACCATGTGAAGAACATGAGTTTCTTTGAAAATGTCAGTCTAGGTGTTGTTGAACATAACCATGTATAACCTTTTCCATTTAGTATTTCTATTCCAAGTGTATTTTGGACCAGTATACCCAGCGTCTTCCAGATTACAGTCTACAATAATCTGCACAAAATCATCAATATTGGCGTTGGTTTGCAGGTTACTGCATCCATTTGAGGATTTATCCCGTGCGCACTCAGTGAGTAGTGGTTGCGGGTTCATTCTGGAAAAAAAATGTCTATCAATTTTAACAAAAAGAATATTTCTGCCAAAGCTTAATTTACAGCTTCATTGAATCTAATCTAATATTGAATAGACCTCACCTTCCAAGAAAATCATTGAAGCGCCAACGATGGGTCAGAGAAATGAATTCACTACTCAATACCTCATGTTGAAGAGGCTTTGTTGCAGCTAATTAGAACAGAATAAGAATCAGGCTCTCAAAGATTCACTAATTTCTCAACCAATCTTTATCAAAAGAGCTTCAACCCAAGACAATAGACTTCTATATTTGATAAAAAAAAATGGTCAATCCAAATCATTGATATACCTACAAAAGGAAAAGAGAAGCTTGTGTCAAGCTATTGATTGCTGCTTCAGGTTAGTATAGCAGATTATTGGGATTAGGAAAGGAAGAATAAGAAAATACATAACTAATCATTATTAAATATGTAGCATAACCCCATGATCTCTAATACAGTGATTGTACTCAAGTTAGAAGGAGCCTGAATGTTATTAAACTTTAATCGCATCTTACATTTCAGGGTCCATTTAGCAACCCAATCGAATGTTTTATTTTGATCTCTTGAAATGTGAGATCCAGTCATAGAAGATGGAATAAGGTTCCTGCAGCAAGATGGGATAGCTTTCATAGGCCATGGATAATTTCCCCGAGCAAGAAAATTAACTAAGGTTAATGAATCTGTATCTACATCAATATTGGACCAACCCTTCTTTTTACGGATGAGAAGACCATCAAGCATGGCACGAGATTCAGCCATCAAAGGGAATAGTTTGCCATAGATGTTACCAAATCCTAAAATGATATCTCATGAGTTGTTTCGCACAAGAATGGCAACATTTGATTCACCATTTTGCAGAAATGATACATCAGTGTATGTTTCAATCTCCCATGAGTTGCATGATTCCATTTGATAGATGTAAGGTTATTCATACAAGTAATTTAGTGATAGCATCTTATTTCTTTAGCTGCAAAATCACCATGTTTCCAGTGCTTAGCTCTGAGAGTATTTGAGATATCAAGACTGACTATAATATATTTAATATAGTTGATAAATTGATTAATTTTTAAGGAATTCCCTTTGAATTTCATTTTATTTCTAGCCTACCAAATCAGCCAAAATATAATATGAGAGATGATTGTCCTTGCGTGAACCTCTTTAGTAATGGACCATAATCAAACCCTAGTCATATGTGAAATGTTCATGTAGTTTATGATTTTGATCTTGAAGAGATCTGCAAAATAACTCCAAATAGAGCAAGCATAAATACAGGATATGAATAGGTGATAAGGATCTTCAATAGATTCACAAAATTGACATTTGGAAACTGTAGTAAGATGTATTTTCTGCAATATTGTGTCAATATGAATTTATTTGAATAGCAGCTTCCATAATAATAATAAAAAAAAATTCATAGGAGTTACAGAATTTTAAATTTTGATAAATATATTTGACTTGTATATATGGTTTATTATCAGATTTCAGGTCTCCTTTGTATTGAATTTTGAATCCTTTGATAGCTTCTAGATTATGATAACATCATCTTGTCGAATAATTTTATTAGAATGAATTAGATATGAGCTTGATTGAGAAATAAATTCCCTTAGCCTGTCTAGAAATTTATTGTTCCAGTTATTGTTTGACCATAAATTTCTCACTTTCTCAGGATTAAACCAAGAGTTTTCCATGTGGTCATTTAACTTGATGAGGTGAGTGTGATTGAACCAATTTTCTAGCCATAATTCGACATCTCCCTTGCCAAGTTTCGACCTTATGTTGGGATCTACAATGTTTTTTTATATTGGTCAATCTTCTCTAAACTTGAGAGCCACCTTTCTTATAAGAGACCTACAAAGGATGTGAGTTTTTTCAGTATGTATTATGAATGAGTTTAACCCATAAACTTTTATTCTTTATAAAATTATACCACATCTTGCAAGAGAAGGTGTCTTGAATGTCAGAAATTTTTCTGATGTTCAGACCATTTTCTCTAAAGAGATTACAAATAGTCTACCAGTTAGACTAGTATATTCTATTCTCGTTTGAGGTTGAACCCCAAAGATATTTATTGAGAGTTCCTTCAATCCTAGATATGATACATTGCGGAATAAAATAGTTTTGTTACCAGTATGTAGGAATAGCCATTAATACTGAGTTGATAGGAGGTAACCTGCCACCATATGAAAGATTTATGTGCTCTCATTCTGATATTTTGATGTTAATCTTGTTTAAGAGATTGTTATTATTGCTTTCCTTGTTTTTGTTGTTAATTGTGACACCAAGATAATCAGTGGGAGGGTAGTTAGAACTAAAACCAGTTTGAGATGTTAGAGAAAAGATTCTAGTGTTAAGAAGATGGATAATTATCTCGGCCTTCTCCTTGTTTATGGTCTGCCCTGAAACATCTTGGTAATTTTGTAGAAAGTTTCCAAGCTTATCAATAGTTTTATCATTAATGTTAGTAAAAATCAAAATATTATAATCGAAGACCAATATAGGAATCAATAAATCAATTCTACCGTTGAAGTGCATGGATTATTTTGTTCAAATAGCTTGTATATGCCTCTTATCAGAACCTCCTCTGTTATAATAAAGAGACTTCGGGAAAGAGGATCCCCTTGTCTCAAAGCCTATTTTACTATTAAAGTAATCTATATCTTCCCCATTTATAAGGATGGAAACACAGATAGAGCTTATCAACTTATGAATGAGATTGACAAAATTAGCAAAGAAGCTAAAGAAAACTAGCACTTTAGATAAGAAATTGTTAGAGAGCTTGTCAAAATCTTTTGACATATCTATTTGAATCATTATATTACCAAATTTCTTTTTTCATTTTTGATCAAAGATAACTTCCTTGTAAATTAGGATATTATCATTAATAGTCTTGTTTGGAACATAAGCTCCTTGAACATTGGAGATGATTTTTGGTAATAAGATGATAAGTTTATTGTTTATAATCTTTGGCATTATTTTATTTAGCTGGCTATAGAGACTCCTGGGCCTAAAATCTTTTCAATTTGTAGGATTGGAAGACTTAGAAATCAGGAAAATACCAGTGGCCATTATAACCCTGGGGAATTTTTTGACCTTTTATGAAAGAATCTGTATCAAGACATATGTCCGTCTTGATTATCAACCAACAAGTCTTGAAGAAATGGTTATTGAAACCATCCATCCATGAAAAATTATATGTATTTAGGTTAGTAATGATACTCTAAATTTCATTTTCAGTAGGCCTAGCCATAAGAAATTTATTCTCTTCATCAGTAATCAGGCTAGGAATGTTCTCAAATATATTGTTCTTTAAATGAAAATTTTCATCATCCATACTGGAGTAGGAATAATTAGTTAAAATCTCTTTGAAATAGACAACAACTGAATTACCAATTTGCTTCTTATATAATATCTAGTATCTCCAACTTTAATACTGGAAATGATATTTTTCCTCCTCCTCTTATTGACAAAATTGTGGAAGACCTTAGTATTTGAGTCTCCATCTTTCAACCAGTTAGTGTAGCACTTTTGATGCCATAAAGTTTCTTCCATGTTAAGAGAAAGCATGAGATCAACATTGGCCTTAGCTAGCTCCATTTTAGTATTGATATTATTGGTATTTTTTATATTTTTTTCCATCTTCTTAACTTCTTCTTCAGAGACTTGTACATTATCAAATATATTACCAAACTAGTATTATTCAAATATGTCAAATCAAATTTGAGCCTTTTAAGCTTTTTGCAAAAAAATGTAAAAGGCAAACCACTAGTAGGCTTCTTTCGGCTCTTATCAACCACATTTAAAAAAATTCATCCATTGTCCACATATTTTGAAACTTAAAAATATTTTTGGTATTTAAACTTGTCTTGTTAATAGTTATATTTAAAGGAGCATGGTCGAAACAAGTTTTGGTCATGTGAAAGACATTAGTTTCATTAAAAAAATTAGTCCAAGCAAAGTTAATTAGAACCGTGTCCAACCTTTTACACTTGGAACTATTAGACCAAATGTACTTAAAACCATTATAACTTGCATCTTCTAGCTGTCATTCTTTAATAAAATCATTGAAGTCCTCATCACTACTATGACAGAATATAGTACAACCCAGATGTTCTTCGGGAGAGGTAACTACATTAAAATCTCCCATGATGATCCACTCCTTATCAATAGTTGAAATAGATCTAAGTATGTCCCAAAGCTTCTGTCTATATTATATTTGACACTTAGCATATATAATAGTAAGTAAGAAACTTTTTTAATCTTAGAATAAGAGTCAGTATGAAGACACTAATTATGATATTTTAAAATATTAGCACCATAATCATCATTTCAACAAACCCATATCTTTGAAGCAATTTTCAAACCAATGTTTGAAGTAGTTAGAAGTAAAGTTTTTCAAACCAATTTTTGAAGCTATAGAATGCAGATTATCATCTTAGATTAGGGGCTCCTAAATATCTACCAGCTTTATCTGGTCTTTATTTACAATATATTTGAGTCTTCGAATAGAATATTTATTCATAATACTACGAATTTTCTAGTTTAAAATATTGATCATCTGGATTCGGAATAGGTAGGTTTGTTGGATCCATAAAACTTTAAGGATTTCATAGCCAGACTAGTAACCTTCTTTCTTCCTCTTGCTTCTTTCATTTTTTTGTTAAAAATCTCCTGGAACTTTGTATCCACCTCTAGTTAATTGAATGTAGGAGTTGAAGGCATACTTCATATGTTTTCTTGAGCTCGAGATACATAACCAATCTATTGTTTTCTTAATCTAAAGGAGTGGAAGCACTATATCCTTCTTCCAACGATTTTATGACGTCAATGATATTTTCTTCTTCAGGATTCTTTGCTTCTGGAATTTTACTCTGTTTAACAGACCTGTTATCTTTATGAAGTAATATGTTCCTATATGATTCCTTTCAAGATAATTATTCACAATAATTGATTTGATCTTCTGAATGTTTTTAGTTTCTTGAATTGAGTTAATCTTCTCAGGATTGATTTGATTTCCTTCTGTGTTTTGACTTCTGTTGTTGACTTTTTTTCCCTAGGTGATAACAGACATTGTAGTAACTAGGGACATCCTTGTAACTGAATCTCAACTAGCAGCCTTAATACTTACCAAATCCTACCCATATTTGATTCTGAAACTTCTTTGTTAAATCGATTTCCACCCGAGCAAAACAAGTATTCTGAAATGTTATATTTTTTTGCAGGAACTTTAATAGTTAAAGGATCCTTAGCGTTTCAGCCAAAATTTGGATTCTATTCTTGTTAAAGATGAATTCATGTACATTTTCAAATCTTACTCAAAACAGAGTAGTTGTATTTTCAAATTTTGGGTTAAAGTCAGGCTTCCACTTTAGAAGCCTTATAGTAGTCTCTCCCAGGAACCATACTGATTTAGCCCATATTTTGCATCGATATTCTTTTGAATCAAATTCTATAAAAATATATCTCGATTCCCACACCACATATATTCTCGTTTGAATTTGAAATATTGTAAGAATTGGGTTAGTTTTTATTTTTTGCACAAACCTTGGTTGAAATTTCTAATGATTGTATGCTTGGAGTTTCCCATCAATCGTTCATTCACTTCTTGATTAAATTGAATTGAAATTTCGTCTAGTTTGTGCATTATGCTTGATGGTTTGAGGGAGTGAAAACTCGAACAACAAGGTTAGCGACATTAAACAGATTCATTTCAAGGTCTTTTGATAAATGCAACTCATTTTTTCAAAGTTTTAAGACATGCTAATGAGTTTTTGTGGACACAAAAATGAGTCATTCACCAAAACAAAAGCCCATTTATATTCCCCAAAGATTTTGACTAGGCCGATTATATGTGAAAATTTGTTTATGTACATTTTAGTTTCAAATTTTGCAGTGAGTGTATTTTTGGTAAGGGAAGGTGATGGTTATCCACGTCTCGTGTATTATGTGAATAAGAGTCTCTTGAACTCATAAAAAAGATACTTGAAGTTAGAAAATTTAGCTTTGGCTTTGGTGGTGGCTGCTCAGAAAATGCGTCATTTCGATCCTCTTAAGAATTTCGTTTCCTTTGAAAAATGTTTTGCAAAGGCTGGATATTTCAGGGGAGAATGACAAAGTGATCCGTAGAATTAGAAGATTGTGATATTGATTTTACTTTGAGAACAACAATTAAAGCCCGAGCTTGGGCAAATTTCCTTGTTGAATTCCACTTTGATAGGCCAGATTCTTAAGGGATAAACACAGGAAGACAAGATTATGGGGAGAAATAGTTAGTTCTAGTTCATGGGAGATCCATTATTTTGGTTCAGGGGCAAGAATTCAATTGGTAGCTCCAACATGGGAAGCTATGTACCAAGCCATATGATTTGAGGTTTAAGGCATCAAATAACGAAGGGGAGTATGAAGCAACTCTAGCTGGATTGACTTGTAAGAGTTTGTGGGGCTAAAAGAGTTTATTTGTAAAGTGATTCATAATTACTGGTGAACCATATCTTAGGATTTTCCGAAGCTAAGAAATAGCAACTTATAAAATATTTGAGAAAATTAAAGGGTATGGTTGTGATGTCTGAAAGTGTTACGTTCGAACATATCCCTCAGGGTCAGAATTCTATTACTGATTCGTTAGCAACTATTTCATATTCTGAAGAATATCCTTGAATTCTAGTACAATAAAGCCGTCGATTATGATGAAGTTTGAACATTGTACATATTGTTTTTCTTCTTTTGAAACCAAATTTGTAGAGGGCTCCCTAATGATTTTGCTACAACTTTGATTATGTCTTCCTGGAAAATGTAAGTTGAAATTCTAGGAAAAATGATCCAGGTACTTTAGATTCTCTTTTAGGCTTAAAATTTGGGCTTCATTTGAGGATTCTCTTGGTGAACTTAGCCAAATTCCACATATTTCACCTTCATAACCTTTTAGTGTTTTCTTAAAGATCGATCTATCAAGAGATGTCTATTGTCCCAAAAAGTTAGAGTAACTTTTCCTTTCAATCTTAAGTTGTGAAAGAAATTTTATATAACAGACATTTTAGGACGTTCCATAGAAACTTTTCCTATTAGAGTATGTTAGTCCTGAGATTCAAATTGTTTTTTTTCTTTAGCACATAATTCAATTGCTGGATAATCCTTTTTGGTAGAAAAATTAATTTCTTTACAAGGACTGTTATTTTGATGGACTACTTTAGCGAAGGATTTCTCAAGATCTAAGTGATTTTTATAATTGTGGATGATTGGAATTCTTTGTTGGAAAGTAGTGTTGTTTCTCAAAGTTGGAAAGTTGTTTAGGTTTGTATGGTTCGGGATCTTGGTTTGGTAAACTTGATTCAACGATGGAAAGTTTGAGTTATCATTTATCTCCTGTTGTTGTAAAGGTTTGAATCAGACTGGCTTATTGTGTTGAATGCCTTTGTAGATCGTGAAATGATATCGGGATATGTTGGTATCTGCGGTACAGAATTGATGGGGTGACTCAATGGATCTTGTGAACTATCCTCGATAACTATTTCTGGTGAAGGCTGGAAAGTGGACATACCCAATGTTGAAGCCAAAGAGATCTTTAATTATCGATAATTGAGATGAAGACCAATACCAGAACTCGATGAAAGCTTAAGACTCTTTCTTCAAGATCATGAAATCGTTTCTTAGGAGAGAATCCTTGTAAAAGATTTATTTTCAAATATTCTATTTTCATTCCAAATTATTATATTAGCTTTTCTTTTTAAATCAAATTGATGAAAACTTAAAAAATATATACAAAGTAATAAATTGTTCGGTTTTGAAAATATATTAAATATCACATTAATATTTTAAAACAACCTTTAATATGAAACTATAATTAAATTTTAAGACCCGTAAAAACAAATATTTAGAAATGTATCAATACTTTCTCTATATGAGTTTTGAAAAGTTTATTTGACCATTAACTTCAAATAAATGTTCGATGATAAAGACATGTGGTAAAAAGATATGGGAATTATTAGTGACAGCATTTAGACTTCTTATTGAAGACAAAATTCAATATTTGATACCAAATAATATCATTATCTATATTGTACACGGTTAATTCAAGATACTGTTTTCTTATAGAGAGACCTTCAAACCAACTTTTTTCTGAAATGTGAAATTACCAAACTACCTCCATGATATAAAAAATCTCAATTTCAGCCTTAAACTCACTTCTACCCATCCTTTTAGCACTAACCATAAATCCCAAAAATCACAAAAAAATCTCTAAATATCTTCCACATTATGGATTTGAGTGACTATAACGATGCTTTTAACTGAAATCTCGAAGATTTTCATTCAAACGAGGAAGAGTCACTAATTGACCATTTGAAAACGAAGTTGAGGTAATTTTTAACGTTTTTGACAAACAACATTAAATTCGCAGTGTTCCATGCGTGGTGATGTACATTATCACCCAAGAACATGCGTGGAAGATGCAAAATCGCGCAAGAACACACGCGGAAGATGCAAAATCATGTGCACTGTTCTGCACAATTTTGCCAAATCCATGCACAGTTTTGTGCTGAATTTTTCCAAATCCATGCACGATTTCATGCCGAATTTCCCAATTCAATGAACGATTTCATATCGAATTTTGACAATTTAAGGTATGATTTGATGCCTAATTTTTCCAATTGAATGCAATTTAGTGAATTTGTGTTGTTATTTCAATGTTTAAATACATATATGAACTTGTTAATAATTGAATGAGTTACTTACTTTGTTGATGTTTTTTATAAACAAAAACATGTTGTTTATAGAATTAGTTATTTTGTTGTTGAATTTAGTGATTTACGATATTGTAATAATTTGTTTTCATGCATTGTGTAGGAACTAGAACAAGCACATTTGTCGTGGCCGATTACAATAAAATTTTACTGAGGATAACGTTTACACGAAATCCAAATTGAAAGCATAGGTTGATACGGAAAGCAAAAGTATAGGATTCATTATTTTGGTCGATAAAGATGATGATGGTAGTAAAAATGGCAAAACTCCAAGGCTATAATATTTTTGCAATATGCACAGTGTTTACAAACCGAGGCCCAAACCAAGGATTGTGAAGAAGCGTCGAGATTGTTCATCGAAAAAATACGATTGTATGTTCTTGTTAAGGGGAAATTCGGTCTTACAACTAACCGGTTATTGGAAATTGGTAGTGGTAAATGGGAAACACAACCACCAACTAGTTTTACACTTGTAAACTCATAATTATCGGTTCTCAACCAAGAGATATATATCGTAGTTCAAAGTTAAAAGATCAGGAAAATGTATCTAGTATGTGTACGATCTACAACATGTGTCAAAAACATCATTTAGTCGAAAAAGGGAAAAAACCCAATGCAGTACTTGTTTGGTAAGTTAAAACAATACTACATCTAGGAGCGAATAAACAAAGCAATGGAAATGTTTTTGCTCATCCTACAAGCATTGATTTACTGCGCATTTTTCTTCAAGTTCTTCTAACGGATACCACGTATAAGACAACAAGGTATAAGAAGATGATCTTTTGTATCACTTTTGTTTTTATGAGCTCAAAGAAGCAAGAGAACTGCATATAAGGATAGAAAGTTCTAAAGAGAGTGATGATGAATAACATATGGACATTACCTAATATTATCGTTACCGATAGGCAGTTGGCTTTAATGAACGTGATCAAAGATATAGTTATAGATACCACTCATATGATATGCACTTGGCATATTAATAGAAACATTTTCTCGTATGCTAAGAAATTTTTACCCAAAGCAGACATTGCCGATAAGTTCCTCGAATTTTACGTCGCGATTTCCAATTCGGCGCCCATCAGAGAGTATAATAAAAACCTTGCCGAGTTACACCAGATATACACCTATTGTCCCAAGGTTGTCAATTATGTCATGAAACAATAGATTACAATTACGGACACAAATTTCTTAGTGTCTACACAAAAAAAATTAAGCATTTCGACAACCACACTAGCAATCGGTGAATTATATATCATCTTTATACATTAGTTTTTTATATTAAGTGTTAGACATCTAATTTATTTATTTTATAGGGCGGAGAGTGCTCAGTTGAGCCTAAAACGGGAAATCTGCACAAGTCTATGCACATTTGAGCAATTTTAGGATAAAGTTCATTCGTTATTTCATGCTCAACACTCTAACATATTCGAATCATTCA
Source organism: Limnanthes douglasii subsp. nivea (assembly GCA_036936605.1). Classification (NCBI taxonomy): domain Eukaryota; kingdom Viridiplantae; phylum Streptophyta; class Magnoliopsida; order Brassicales; family Limnanthaceae; genus Limnanthes; species Limnanthes douglasii. The sequence goes on from JAUPFV010000001.1 coordinate 98,299,989, forward strand.
AACGAAGTAGGTTTCATCCTAGACACGCATTTATGGGGGGCTATCTATAGCGAAATAAAATTCAAACTTTAATCTACGTCCATAAAATTAATAGATAAATATGTTAAAATGGTCGGAGAATTGTGGTTCACTCCCGCACTGTGTGGTTATGTTATTAGGAAAACCCATAATTTATCGTGTGCATGCGAGTTAGCTACGATCGTCAAAGAAGGTATGATGATTCAAAAGGAAGAATGTGATGCTTATTGGAGTACTTTAAAGATCAAACCTAGGGATAACGTTGGTACCGAAGATGAGGTTACAAGAAACATCTCTTTGATGGATAGTACCATCCATGCTTACGGTCTACAAGTGCAAGATCACATAATAAATAAGATGATGCAAATCTTAGATCCTGCTAGAAGTCATGTTTTGAAACCTAAGGATTTAGTTATCACTAAAGGTAGGAAAAAAGCCGGTCTGGACAAAACAACTAAATGAAACCTATCCGAGTTTGAATACGGTGGTAGTTTAGGCGCTAGTACTCCCGGTACGATAGGTAGCACGACCGCCTCACTGTCTAAGGAATTTTTGATACCCAAATCAAAATCCCAACCAAAAAAAGAGAAAGTGACTCGATCCAAAAAATCGAATAAAGAAAAAGAATTTAATGCGTACGAGAGTTAGTTCCCCAACTACTTACACGACAACATAATTAGCATCGAAGACATAGCTCCTTACGGTAATTACAGATTCCGGATCGTAGATTTATCGATATACCAGAATTTTGATTCATGGGAGCAGGTTATAAGAGATTTGATGATCGATGTATTCGGTCAACGTGATATATGGAAGAGGGTTTTTTATGGTGCACAATATGGTTATAACCTATTACGAAGATTGGAGCAGGTTACCTGACTCTGGCTTAGTGATAGCATCCAGTATCAATGTATAGTATACCACATATCTCTCCAACTTTTATACACGTATCTCCATTTATGTGGCGTGCCTCCTCGATCGTGTCTTCCAATAGAAATTTGTCTTGGTTTTGTGCATGGTAACCACTTTATGAAAGTAAGTAAATTAATATAATTTATTGATTATTTTTTGTTATTTTGTTGTTTCATTTTATCAAAATTTACACGTTGTTTTAGATGGACCTTTGCCGGATATATACCCTTGTTGGTTTGCATTCCGCACTAGCGATGACGTTACAAGTTGGGAAATTGCGCTAGACAAACGTCTCAATAAATATCACCAAATTGAACAAGTGCAACCACCTACGTTACAAGATGGAGATGATCAATCTACAATTTGTCTGGAGATGCATAATTTGTTCGATTTGTTTATAATATGTCTTGTGTTTGCTATTTTTAATAACTTTCGTTACTTATGACTTCCTTGTTTTAATTTATTTGAAGACCTATTTTTAAGACTTATTTTCAGTTTACAGATATAACAAAATCACAAACTCAAAACACAACCAAATAAAGCATAAAACTGAGTAGTTGAAGTCGCATCCGATGTTGTCTTCAACATCGATGTCGTTCGTAATATCCTCCTCTCTTTCTGAAATCATATCCTCCAGATATGCTACTATATCCATGATAATATAGTCTACCACCTTCATGTTCCGCATTGAAGCTTCTTTTTTCTTAATTTTAAAAGGCATGGACAACAGTCGTTGGAGAGGTTTCACAAAATTGTACGTGCGTTTGACTTTATCATGAATATATATTATATGATTTATTAATCCTAACCGGCCATAGTCGAAATACATCCTACATAGCACCCGACCGAAAAACGCATTGCTCGTATTATTTCACATCTCTCGGTGTAAAAACTTCACCGCCTGAAGCAATTGGTAGTCTTTATCTACATTGAACTCCATCTCTAAAAGCCTCTGTGTTTTTTTTGTTTGAGAATGTTTAGTGGATGAACTAGTAGACTAGGTTTCACGTCCCTTTTATAGGAAATTGGTCTTATTACAGTGAGGTTTTGTTTAAAAAAAGCAAGTCTTAAATTCGCACACCAAAACAAAGATGGTCTCAAATATAAAAGTTATAATCTGTCTTATAAAAAATAAAGTCTCAAACGTAATAAAATTCTAACATACTACCATAACACATAAAATAAATATTTCGTAAGTTACATAAGAATATATAAAATTGTCAGAAAATGTCAATAAAACCAACAAAAAAGAACAAAACAATCAATCCATGTATTCGCGCGCAAGTCAATAACACTCGTCTAAGGGTCTGTAAAAATCCTCCATAGTCATTCCATGGTTCCTCTCCTTCATGACCTGCAATTCGAGTAGGTGACCCGTCAAATCATAAAACTTGGTGGCATGAATGGGGGGTTTCACCGTTACATGTGCATCGTCACAGTGCAAATCAGAATCGGTAAGTACGAACCACAGGTTTTTCGGCACCCATGTAGAGTAGATCAATGTGGTATCATCCTCCTGACTTGTAACATACTCCCCACCGGTCAATAGTGTGGGACTCCCAGTTATTCCAGGTGAATGCATCCTAATTATAAATAGTATTTGCAGGGCAAACCCTACTAGAACTTGTCAGAACAGGACGTAGAGTACCAGGTACCTATATTGAAACTATTAGTCTGTAACATTATACATAAAACACTATTGAATCGAGTAGCACAAATTCTTACATGTTGAATGTGACCCATCTGTCTAGCCACTCATAGTAGATAATATGCTTTGACAATTTCAAAAGACTTCAATCTCGCATTTATCCAAGCTACATCTGGTTAACCCCAAACATCACGTACGTACGAATGTGGCATGAAAGATACGTTCAAATATGAACAAAAGTTTAAAAAGTATTAATTGAGAGTAAATTAAAACATTATTACGGAAATTAAAAATAAACATAGTTATTACTTACATCGTGCTCGGTAAACGTACGGAGGTCACAGACATCGTTTCGAGCCTGTTGGCTTTGTCGAAACGGTAGAGGCGCATATTTTCACATCATAGGATGTGCGATACTGAATCTGGGGTTTTGTGCAGGAGCAAAGATTGGAAAATGATCATAAATCCAAGCTTCTAAAAAGAAAAGAAATCCATACATACCAGACGTGGTGTCTAGGCAACCCTTACCTAGCTGGAAATATTGTTGAGCTAATATCATTTGTCCCCAATTGTACCTGCTCGAACTACTATAATTATCGATGAACTACAATAGTCGAGGTTTATGTTCTTACCAAACTTGTTTGCTAGTATGGTAAAACTAAACAAGTACAACAAATAACCCCGAGTAGCTCGACCAACACCACCATCAGTAACGACATCATCAAAATACTTCTCTGAACAAAATTTCATGTTCAGCCATGCAAGGAAAACGTGTCTCCTGCCACCCCCTTTGTTTTCGTCTAATTCCTCCACGAACTCGTAAATAGTGCATCCCAACAGTCGCGCGTATGTCTCGTTCCTTGCCTCCGCAGTAGGATACTCAAAGGTATCGCTGTTTATCTCAACAAATGGAAGACCCGTGATGATATGCACATCGTACAGTTTCACTATCAACTCCCCAAAAGAGAAATGGAATGTGTTGGTCTCAGGATGCCATCTCTCAAAAAACGCCTCTATTAAATGGATGTTGGTAGCCCAACGTGGGAGAATATCAACGATGGGTCTGAAACAAGTGCCCATCACCTCGTTACGAATGCGAGTTTGTCGCTCCGCAAGATCCCAACCACGGTGAGTATGGTGCATAGCGTAGCACCGCATATGTAACCTCGCATGCATAAAAATATACAATATAAACAAATATGCACTATAAACTAAAACCAATGCGTTCAACATAAACCAATAACCAATAAATTTAATTATAACCTATATCAATGCATTGAAACCGAAAGCAATAGGTTCAACCTAAACAAATAAATTCAATAACAAAAAAAAAATATACACCAATAACCAATATAATATAAACCAATAGCCAATAATTTCAACCCTCACTATAAATAAATAAATAATATAAACCAAAAACCAATATAAACCTAAAATAATGTATTCAACCTAAACGAATAACTATAACACTAACCACATTATAGCACATAATTATTTATGTGGATAATTATCACCTGAGGGTAGGCTTGTAATTTGTTTGGTATTTTATAGTAGTATGGGGGTATTTAATATTTAGAGTAGAGAGTAGAGAGATAATTAAGCTAGCTGGTTGCAGTTAATTCTCATTACCCACACTTAATGCATGTGGTTGGGTATTTATACCCTTATGTGTGGGCCCTTATGGGCTTTCAGGTCATGTTTAATGGACCCGGGTCATGTTCAAAGACCCATGAGCTCTAAGTAGGAGAGCAAGTAGCTTAGTCAAGAAGTGTTTAGGTTTTTTAGTACTTTTGTCATAGTTTGAACAGTCCTATGGGCTAAGTGTTTGAAGTCTGTCCGGTCCGGAGGCCTTGGACCGATCTGTCCCTGTCCGGGGAGCAGGCAGAATTCGGACTCATCAGGAACGATTAGAGGGCCTGCTTCAATCCACTTCAAAAAGTAATCTATAGCAACGATTATTGTTTTGCGTCCTCTGGAGGCCATAGGGAGAGGCCCTACTAAATCCAAACCCCATCGAGCAAAAGAAATAGGCTTAGAAATTAACTCTAAATGAATGGCTGGGACATGAATTTCATTGCTGTACCTCTGGCATGGGTCACACCTTCTTACCAATTCCTTAGCATCTTTCATGATAGATGGCCAATAGTAACCGGCCAGTAAAACTCTTCTTGTTAAAGCCTTGAATCCACAATGGGTTGATCCTTCACCATCATGCAATTTAGAGAGGACTACTTGAGACTCTTCATCCCCCAAACAACGCAGGAGAGGTTTACTGTAAGATTTTTTTATACAACACTTCTCTCAATATGATGAAACCACGATCTTTGTGTTTCAATGTTCTGGCTAGTGATTTATCCGGAGGGACGATACCATCGGAGAGATACTGCAGGAGAGGAAACCTCCAGTCTTGAGGTTGTTTCACTTGTACTTCAAAAATTTCCTCTTCCTTACCCCTACTAAGTTGAATGGAGGGGCTTTCCAGCACATGGATCCATGGATATGACTCCGTGTATGCTATTGTTGCTAATGAGTCTGCTAGCTCATTTTCTGTCAGGGGTATGTGCTCATAAACAACACTTTTAAACTTGAGTGCTTCATTTTTGAGGAGGAGTAAATATTTCACAAGATGCTCCTTTTTAGCCTTAGATTTCCCTTGAGCATGGTGGATAAGAAGCTAGGAGTCACTTAGTAGTCTGACCCTCTTAGCCCCATAAATGTAGGCTAATTTTAATACAGCTATAGCTGCTTCGTATTCGGACTCATTATTGGATGCCCTGAAAGCAAAACAAATAGCTTGGTACATTTTGTCACCATATGGAGAAGTCAAACACACCCCTGCACCACATCCCATAGTGCTAGATCCACCATCTGTTCGGACGACCCATACCTTTTTATCTTTCATGTCAGTAGTCTGCTATGAATCCCTGTCGGAGTGAAATTCAACCAAAAAGTCAGCCGCAGCTTGGGCCTTGACTGCTGTTCGAGGAGCAAAGTCTATGTCAACGTCTCCCAACTCTACTGACCACTTAGTCATCCTGCTTGAAATTTCTGCCTTTTGGAGGACATTCTCCAGGGGAAAAGAAGTCCGGACGATGATGGTATGAGCCTGGAAATAAGGCCTCATCTTCCTGGCAGCTATCACCAGGGCTAAAGCTAATTTTTCGAGTTTCAAGTAACGCCTTTCTACATCTATCAAACTTTTGCTGATGTAGTACACTGGATGGGGATGACCATCGACCTCCCTTACCAATACAGCACTGATGGCACAACTTGAAACTGCCAAATATACGAAGAGTGTCCCCCCATCAACTGGTTTAAACAAAGTTTTGGGGGAGGACAGGTGCTTCTTGATCTCATTGAAAGCCTCATCACACTGTGGGGTCCAATCGAATCCCTTTGCACCCTTCAAGGTTTGAAAGAACGGGGCGCACCCGTCCGAAGACCTTGAGATAAATCTGTTTAAGGCAGTTACTCTCCCCGTCAGTCGCTGTACTTCTTTAATATTTCGAGGAGGCTCCATTTGAAATAGAGCATTAAGCTGGTCCGGATCGGGTTGTATTCCATCCTCACTTATAATATAGCCCAGAAACTTCCCGGACTGCACTCCGAACACACACTTTTCTGGGTTTAATTTCAAATTTACTTTTACCAAGTTGGCAAAAGTTTCTTGGAGATCAGACAAATGCAATTGCTCATCCACACTCTTCACCATCATGTCATCAATGTATACTTCCATATTTCTTCCAATCTGATGAGCAAAAGCTTTGTTTAATAACCTCTGATAAGTAGCCCCATCATTTTTCAACCCAAACGACATTACCTTATAGTAATGGAGACCTCTGTCAGTGACAAATGTGGTATGCTCTTGATCCTTCGGATCTACTTGAATCTGGTTGTATCCGGAGAAGGCATCCATAAAGGAAAGCAGCTTGTTCCCAGAGGTGGAGTCTACCAACTTATCAATCCGGGGGACTGGGTACAAATCTTTTGGGCAAGCTCTATTGGGATCTGTGAAGTTAATGCACATGCGCCACTTGCCATTTTTCTTCTTTACCAGAACCGGATTGGCAGTCCACAAAGGATACTGAGACTCTTTGATATGCCCCATCTTTGTGAGCCTGTCAACCTCTTGCACAATGACATCAGCATTCTCCTTAGAAAAAAACTCTTCTCTTTTGAACCACTGGTGCTATGTCTCTCTGGACAGATAGGTGATGTGATATCACTTCTGCTGGAACCCCAGTAACATCAGCATTGCACCAAGCAAAAACGTGCTGATGATTCTTCAAAAACTTTAACATTTCATCTTTTCAAAACGGGTGGCATCTTAGACCCTATCTTGACACTTCTTCCTTCTTCCAAACAATGTGTTTCTACCTCTTCGACCGGTATCAATACTCCAGGGGTCTCTCTAGGGTCATCAATTTCACCCTCACCCATAGAAAGCCCCTCAAACTGCTATTGCTCGTTGATGCAAACTGCCCCCAGTGTCCGGGGTCTCAGAGCAGTAGCATAACATTCTCTTGGAATCTTTTGACTGCTCCGGACAACTCCCAAATGTCCCTGAACAGCATATTTCAAGCACTGGTGGACTGTCAAAGCCACTGCATGCATCCTAGAAAGCCAAGACCTCCCTAGAATAGCATTATAGCAAGTGGGACAATCCACCACGATAAAAAGTATCCTGACCATTTTCTTAAAAGGCCCTTGCCCAATAGAATTTCCTCTTCGAACTCTCCGATCACATTTGCTGAGCTGCCTGTAAAGCCCACAATTGATCTGTCCGAACTCTGAATTACAACTGGATTTTTCATTCTCTTATACGTGGTTAAGAAAAGGATATTGGCTGAGCTTCCAGTATCCACCAGAATTCGTCTTATGTCATTGCCCCCAATAGATGCTCCTATGACAGCAACATCCTCATGAGGGCCAGCTATATCTCTTAAATCATCCTCATAAAAAACAATGAAGGGGAAAGGATTTGGTGACTGATAGGAAGTCAAGCCTCCTTCTAGCTGGGAGGGTAAAGTATGAACGTGCCTCTTCCTCGAAGAAGCAGTAGGAGCTGTCATAGTATCCCCTCCGAAAATTGTAAGTGACTCAAAAAACTTAATGAGTCCGGAGACCGTCCTAGAACACTCCTCAATTGTACCCATTCTGTTTCGAGTTGGATCAGGATCCAAGTACTCAGATTCGACATAAAATCTTTCAATTATAACCATAGCTCCCTCCGGAGCAGCATTACTTGGACCAACCCGGTGAGTATTGTCAGGCCTGTTACCTCCTCTTCTTTTAACATAAGCCCCCAACTTTCCCCTCTCAATCAAGTTCTGAACTTCCTGTTTCAATGCTATGAACTCATCAGTGGTATGACCAATATCATTGTGATATTGGAAAAAAGAGTTATTGTGATGCTCTCTGGGAGACTGCAATGTGGCTGGTCTCCGATAATGCACCTCTTCCTTTGTTTTATCAAAAATGGTGGCCACACTTTCTTTTAATTCTGCGAACCACTCCGGTTTGACCCATGGCCCTCTCTTGTTTCTGGATTGCTGACTCTGAGTAGGAGCAGCTGGCTGAGAGTGAGCTTTTGCCCTACCATGCCCCTGTCCGGTCTCTCTTGCTTTGTTCCCGGACTGATTCTGATTGGGATTTGGTGCCACCGGGGTAGACCTCACCTGCCTGTGCACCCTGGTTTTCTTCGTTTCATCGACATTAATCTGTTTTCCAACCTAATTCAGCAACCCTCCCCATGTCATGGCCTTCTTTCTGGTCACTGAGTCAGCCAAATTTCCAGGGTTCAAGCCCTGTCTTAGGGATGTTATTGCTACCTGTTCGAAGCAATCAGCCAGCCCATTCTTGGTATTCACAAAACGACTTATATATTCTTTTAAGGACTCATTTGGTTTATGGGCACAATGGATTATTGTGTCTTTATTGCCCTTTAGCTCTTTACTCCCTACGAACTGCCTTCGAAAGGTTACCCAAAAAGTATCGAAATTCTTAATACAACCCTGAGGCAGGCTGTAATACCATTTTAGAGCACTCCCCGTAAATGATTGGGAGAATGCCCTACAAAGTAGTTTATCATCGTCGTCAAAGTTCTTCATGAAGTTTTTAAATTGTTCCAAATGGTTGTCTGGATCAGTACTGCCATCGTAATTTTCTATTTTGGTGCTGTCAAACCTCTTAGGGAGGTTGTCGGACAGAATTTTGGAAGATAATGGAGATTGCCTCCAATTTCTGCCACGACTGAACACGGTATCCTCATTAGGGGTTGTAAAGACACCTGGCTCATCGTGGAAAGCGAAAGGATCCATCAGCATCCGGTCTACATGCCTCCGGCTGTGAGATGACCCTTTGCCGATATTCCTCTTCATCTTTCCATGTCTATCCCTTTTTCTTGAATATTTCTTGGTCTGCTTTTGCTTCTTTTTAGTTCGACCCTCATCGCTGCTAGAAGATAAAGATTCTTCAACTCCCTCATCATCCGAATAGCTATCAGAAGATTCTGAGCTAGAGTCAGAACTCCCCACTGGCTTAGACCGGTGAGACTTCTTGGAGCTGGCATGAGTCTTTTTGGTACTCACATGAGTCTTTGAAGGCTCATGCTCCCTGGGGTTATCGGTGTGATGAGCAACTGATGCTTTGGACTTTTCTTTCATGCCCCTCTTAGCCTTTTCTGCCCTTAGAGCTTCTATTTCACCCTTTAGCCTATCACGCTCTTCGATAGTGTACTCATCGTTCTCACCCACCACTTCGAGCAGAGCTGGTGGTACTTCTGGATCGTCCGGATTCATTCGGACAGACTTTCTTTGCTGGTTTTGAATGCTTGATTCAGGCACCCTCTTCTCCCACAGTGGTCGCCAATTTGGTGTGGATAATTATCACCTGAGGGTATGCTTGTAATTTGTTTGGTATTTTATAGTAGTATGGGGGTATTTAATATTTAGAGTAGAGAGTAGAGAGATAATTAAGCTAGCTGGTTGCAGTTAATTCTCATTACCCACATTTAATGCAGGTGGTTGGGTATTTATACCCTTATGTGTGGGCCCTTATGGGCTTTCGGGTCATGTTTAATGGACCCGGGTCATGTTCAAAGACCCATGAGCTCTAAGTAGGAGAGCAAGTAGCTTAGTCAAGAAGTGTTTAGGTTTTTTAGTACTTTTGTCATAGTTCGAACAGTCCTATGGGCTAAGTGTTCGAAGTGATCTGTTCGGTCCGGAGGCCTTGGACCGATCTGTCCCTGTCCGGGGAGCAGGCAGAATTCGGACTCATCAATTATAACCTTAACAATTAAAAGACTTAAAAACTTATGTCATTTTTGAAGACGCTATAAGCCTCGTGGTCCTTGTAGGAGTAAAATGTGAGTATAAATCAATAATGTGTCGGTTAAACCTACGAAATTGTTGCTCTGTAGTTCGCATGAGAGAAACAAGCGCGACAGCAAAGTCTCGTCGGCCAGGAAGCATCCTACAATCAATCACAAAATGTTAATCATAATTTTCATAAAACAATCTAAAATTACGTAAACATATTCTAAAAAACTAAAAAAACAAATCTAAATTTGACAATGGAAGAAAACAAATGCATCATAACACATACAAAATAAAACGGAGGTCATTACATGGATAAAAAAAATTAAACAGCGGAGTCTACGCATGCACATGCCTGGATTGTGCACAATCTGGCACGAATTGGAATTGACATACTCCAGACATATGCATCAGGTAAGTCCACACACACCAGATTGTGTCAAATCGGTCATGAATTCGTGCGCGGAATTGGCACAATTCTGGATCGGTATAAATAACAAATAAATTTTAATATATTATTTTTGAAAGATATTTCTAAATATAGGATATAAAGAAATAAAGTTTAATATTTCAAATGAATCTTGAAAAATAGATGGAATAAAATCAAATTTGTTATATAAAAGAATCTTTTAAAAAATAGATGGAAATAAGATCTAGATTAAAGATATATAAAAATTAAGTTAAATTTGTAATTTTTTTTTAATTTCACCGTTTTAATATTTTAAAAAATAATAATATCTTTTATAATTCTTTGTATATTTTGATTATTTTGATTATTCATTTATTTATTATTAATTCTTCATCTTTTTTCGTTTTCTTAATTTTTTTAAAAAAAAACTTTTGATCTTTTTCTTAAATTAAAAAATAATAGAATAAAATATTTAAAATTTTATACATTAGAAAAATTAATTTTACTATTTAAAAATATTTTAAACAACACTTTAAAAATTTAATATTTAATTAAAATACGATTTAGAAAATAGGTTAACAAGTCCGATTGGAATAAAATTAGATTTGTTAACTAAAAAATTAAATGCGGGATATTTTTTGCACCAACGTGTACAATACATACTCTAATATATCTAATATAGGTCTAGGTGTCTAACCATCACAAAAACAATTAAATTTTAAAATATAGGTTTACGAAAGAAACTATAAAAGAAAAGTAACCGAGTTAGTGGAGTAAGACATGCTCATGACAAAAGTCATGAGTTCGAATCCCCAATCACTCCTTCTTAAAAACAATATCAAACATACTTTAGTATATTAATAATAATATTAAAAATTATAATTTTTTTAATTAAAATAGAGAAATAACCAAAATTCCACAATTTTAGTTTATTGTTTAAACAAATATTAATAATCATCTTTGAAATAAAATAAAATAATTATATTAACTTATTTTATTCTTTGAACTTGTTAAGAATATAAAGCCCATATAAAGCCCAAGTCCGTTAGCTTTCTTTTATTATAAATAAGAGCATATGTTGTATTAATTGGGATACTTCTGAATAATACTAAAACCCTAGCCGTCTAGCGGTTTGTTCCTTTTGTTCTTTCTTTTGTTCTTTATTTTACATGGTATCAGAGCCAGGTATGTGTGTTTGAGAGGTGTGTATGTTTGAGGTATGTGTGTTTGAGGTATGTGTGTTTGAGTAAAACAATTAAGAGTGCGGTATGTGTGTCATAGTGAAACACAAAAAGAGTGAGGTATGTGTGTCGGAGTGAAACACAAAAAGAGTGAGATATTCTAACATTGAAATAGTGGTAAAACTGCATTGTTGTATTCTGTTGTTCGATTGGGATATATTCTTTCTGGAGAGTATGACAGGAACTGGAACAGTGGAGCAGTTTTGTTGAGATTGTGGATCTTATTGCGAACATGATAGGAAAAGATGATAAGAAGAAATTTGTTACATCTGCATACCATTCGGGTATGTCCTCGTCTTCCACTTCAGGTATTGATTCATCATTGTGGATTTTGGATTCGGGTGCGTCTCATCATATGTCACCTCACATGTCGAACTTTGTTTCGTTGTCTCATGTTTCACCCACATTTGTTTTGTCTGCTAGTGCTACACCAATGTCAGTAGAGGGTATTGGCTCTGTTTGTACCCCCCATATATCGTTATCTGATGTTTACTACATTCCAACCCTTGCTTTGAATCTTGTTTCGGTTAGTCAATTGTGTAAATCTGGTTATTGTGTCTTATTTTCCGATTCTGTTTGTGCTATACAAAATCAACATACCCAAAGAGTGATTGGGACAGGTCGTAAAATAAGGGAACTCTATGTTTTGGAGAAACTCGAAGTAACAGATATGGATGTCTATGGTGTAGATAGTGAAAAAAATACTTGACTGATATTGCTGCCTCTGGTGTTGATTTGTCTTCGTTTCGTTTGAATCCTTCATCGTCTAAGTTTTATCTTTGGCATTCTCGTCTTGGACATGTATCTACATCGCGTTTAAATTTTTTAGTCTCTACAGGTGCTTTAGGTCAGCTAAACACTTGTAATATCTCGGATTGCAGTGGTTGTAAACTTGCAAAAATTTCGGCGTTATTGTTTAATGAAAGTATTTCTTCCTCTATTGCTCCGTTTGATATTATTTATTCTGATGTATGGGGTCCATCTCCTGTCTCCACAAAGGGTGGTTCATCCTACTATGTTTCTTTCATCGATGATTATACTCGATATACTTGGGTTTACCTTATGAAACGGAGATCAAATTTCCTTAGAATTTATAGAGAATTTCGGGCACTTGTTAAGACTCAACATTCTGTTGTAATAAAAAATTTCAGGTGTGACTTGGGGGGGTGAATATACATCCAATGATATTACTCAGTTACTTGTATCTGATGGTACCATACATCAGTCTTCTTGCACTGACACCCCTCAGCAGAATGGTGTTGCAGAAAGAAAACATCGTCATCTTATTGAGACTGCTCGTTCTTTACTTTTATCTGCTGAGGTTCCTACTATTTTTTGGGGAGAAGCAATTCATACTGCTGTATATGTGATTAATCGAATTCCCACTGCTCATAATGCAGGGATGTCTCCTTTTCAGAAGTTATATGGACAACTTCCAAATTATTCTTCCTTACGAGTGTTTGGATGTACATGTTTTGTTCTTCGTCCTCATGTAGAACGCAACAAATTGGGCCCTAAATCCGTAATATGTGTTTTCTTGGGTTATGGTGTTAGACAGAAAGGTTATCGTTGTTTTGATCCCACTAGTCAGAAACTTTATGTCTCTCGACATGTTACTTTTCTTGAGCATATCCCGTTTTATTCGATTCCAACGAAATCACATGATATAACAAGTACCAAACTTCAGACTATTGATCCCTTTGAAAATAATAGCGACATACCCATTGATATTGATGTGCCAGCTCCTGAGACATCAACTACAACTGATACTACTTCTGCTCCATCAAGTCCTGATTCAGCTTCTTCTTTTAGTGAACCACCAGCTCCACCCCTTAGAAGATCTACTCGTACAAGTAAGTCTACCAAACTACCAGATTTTGCGTATTCTTCTTACTCAGCTCCTTTTGCCTCTTTCATAGCAAAAATACATGATTTATATGAACCTCAGTCGTTTAAAGAAGTTGTTTCTGATCCTCGTTGGCAAAATGCAATAGTCGAAGAGCTCACTGCTCTTTACCAAACTCATACATGGGATATAGTTAAGCCTCCATCCGGTAAGCATATAATCGGTTCTCGATGGGTTTTTAAAATTAAAACAAAATCTGATGGATCTGTTGAAAGATATAAGGCTCGTCTTGTAGCAAAAGGGTATTCCCAGAAGTATGGTATGGATTATGATGAAACATTTGCCCCAGTGGCAAAAATGACGACTGTTCGTACTCTTATTGCGGTTGCTTCTGTTCGCCAGTGGAAAATCTTCCAACTCGATGTCAAAAATGCATTTTTGAATGGTGATCTTCATGAGGAGGTTTACATGACTCCTCCTCCAGGTGTTGCTCACCAACCAGGTGAAGTTTGTCGACTTAGGAAAGCCTTATATGGACTCAAACAAGCTCCTCATTCCTGGTTTGAAAAATTTTCTACGGTTATAACTTCACTTGGTTTCCTTGCTAGTAATCACGATTCGGCCTTGTTTATCAAATGTACTAGTGTAGGACGAATTATTTTATCCCTATATGTAGATGATATGATCATTACAGGTGATGATATTGATGGCATTGCAGCACTAAAACGTGATTTGGCTCAGCGTTTTGCGATGAAAGACTTGGGACTATTACGATATTTTTTAGGTATTGAGGTGACTCAATCTCCAAAAGGTTATATTCTCTCTTAGACAAAATATATATCTGATTTATTCGAACGAGCGCGACTTTCTGATAACAGAACGGTAGATACTCCTCTTGAAACCAATGCTCGGTATTCTCCGACTGATGGCGTTCCTTTGTCAGATCCAAGTCTATATCGAACTCTTGTAGGGAGCTTGGTCTATCTTACAGTTACTCGGCCAGATATCGCTTATGCTGTTCATGTGGTCAGTCAGTTTGTTACTGCTCCTACATCTGTTCATTGGGGAGCTGTTCATTGGGGAGTTGTCTTGTAAACAACATTACAAAGAGTAATAGGTCTAAAATCAGCAGCCAGAGAAGGGGAATATTTTTTGGGAATGAGAGAAATAGAAGTGGAGTTCCAAGAGTTGTCAAGAATTCCGTTTTGGAAAAACTCGAGGACACCATTACAATTATATGGCCCAACGACATTCCAGTTGGACTTAAAAAAAACTGGAGTTAAAACCATCAGAACCAGACGATTTATTACTATCAATATTGAAAATGGCAGACTTAATCTCGTCACTAGTGATCTCACGAATCATTGAGGTCTTGTCAATATCATTAATTTTAGAGGAAAGAAGAGAGGCAACTTTCTCCAACCTCGGATAACCAGCAGGATGCCTAGTACCAAAGGAATCTTCAAAATAACTCACAATAACCGTATAAACACTAGCGGGAGTCGAAACAGTGATACCATGGTCATTGTTGATAGAAATAATTTTTTTACGAAAAAGACGAGTTTTTATACTGTTGTGGAAAAATTTGGTGTTTTTATCACCAAGCTTAATCCAGTTTTCTCTAGATTTTTGCTTGAGAAAGGATTCTTCAGCAAGACTAAGAAAGATGAAAGTCGTGGAAACCTCGACTTCTTTAGTGACAATTATAAGGGTGAGCGGGTCAAGGGCTAGATTGGATTGAGCTTGAAAAAAATTGTTTTGGGCAGTAGAAACCCTACTACTAATTTCGCTAAACTCCTTACGGTTGAAGCAAACAAGCTCATGCTGAAGACAATTGAGTTTATCGGTATCAAGAGTCATACCAGAGGAAAAGATACAAAGATTCCAACTTTTGGAAACAATGGTTTTGAATTGAGGATGAGATTGCCACCACATAATAAAGAATTTGAATGGTTTCTTATGTCTTTGATGAGGGATCCAAGATTAAGAGTAACAGTGGTGTGGTCAGAGGAACAGAGAAAACCAAAGTGTGCTAAAGACATAGGAAAGAGATCATCCTAGTCAGGATTGACTAGAACACGATTGATTTTGGAGAGGATTGGATGAGAACGCTACTTATTGATCCAAGAGAAATGGAATCCAGTGGATCTAAGATCACTGAGCTCACTGAGATAGCAGCAATTATTGAAATCATCAATTGCTGATGACCAATTTTCTGAGGAGCCTAATCGCTCCTCTGGATGGCGAATGCCATTGAAATCTCCAAAGGATGCCCTGATTTTTCTTGGAAATGGTTATTAAATCATTTCAAAGATGAGTACGATCATGAGCGTCATTGAAAGCATAAATGGCAGTGAATCTGAAAGAGGCATTGAAATTATGGCATTTGGCCATGCAATGAATATACTGAGTCGATTGAGATAATCTAGAAACAGTGATAACACTAGGGTTCCAGATAATCCAAATTCTACCAAGAGGGTGTGAGGAATGATTGGTAATAACATGCCAAGATGGAACCATATATATCTAATAATAAAGTCGACTTTAAAAAGTTGGACTTTCTTTCAACTAATATTAACAATGAAATACTATTACTAATTATGAAATCAATAACATCTTTTTGCCTAACAGAATCGGTAAGACCCCTCACATTCCAACATATTCATAAGAAAAATACTTATAGTGCATCAGACGATGGTCTTGTCGGAAGACGTATCCTTTTTACCCTTAGCCTTGGCTCAAGAGGAGCGTAGCCTTTTAGGAGGCGAAACTTCCTCCTCACCAACCTCTTTGAGGGAGGCTAGGTGAATACCAATGTTCAACTCCTGATCAATCTCGAAAGGAACAAATTCCTCACAAGATGGAATCAAAATGCTCGAGATGAGATCCTTCTTAGGACATTTTTACGAAGACAAGTAGAAAGACCAATACCATTGCAATTTGCACACTCAAAAGGTAAAATTAATGGACATGTAAAATAATTAACTAAATAAAAACCCATGAAATAAAAATAGTAATTAATGACAACTATCATAATAAAGTGATTTTAGCTAAAATTAAAGTTAAATGTATTAAAAATAGAAAAAGTATTAAAATCTTAATTAAAGTTAAAATTAAAATTATAAGTATTAAAAAAATAATGAAATTTTAAGACTTTAATTAAAACAGAAAATAAAATAAAAAGACCCAGCGAGTAGAACTCAATCTTACCAACCAAATGGGGTAAAAAATATTGTTAGTCCTCCCTGTTTACCACTTGTATCAACATAGTCCCTTTCGTTCACTTCTGCATAAAACTCATCCCCTTCATTTTAAAAATTTGCAAATATAGTCCCCCGCACATATAAACCATTTAAAAACTGACACGTGTAACTTAAATTCTAAGTTTTGTATCACTTTTGATCCCCAAATCCCAAATTTTGTATCACTTTTGGTCCTCCAGAATATGCAGAGGGACTAATCATGCAAATTTTTAAAATGAAGGGAATGAGTTTTATGTAGAAGTGAACAAAAAGTATGTTGAGACAAGTGGTAAACATGGGGACTAACGGTGCTTTTTAGCCAACCAAATAGGATAAAAGACGACGGGAGCCAAATATCCAAAAAAAAACTAGTAAGCAGCCATGGAAAACCGACTTTGAAAGAAGAAGATGAACCCATAACGTTTCGAGAAAACCCATGCTTACTCACCCCAGTCTTATACAAAAATGTTTGTCTAATTTGTTTCACAAATTTATATATATTGCAATGCTTGTTTATTTTTATATGGAGCTCAATAGTGTATTATTCAAATAATATCATTACCTATATTGAGTATCAACTAATTAAAAAAAATATTCTAATTCTTTTTTATATGATATTGTATTAAATAAAAAATTGATTTTTTACTTTTTATTTTATTTTAAAAAAAATTGTATATTTTTAATAATAATTTCAAAAAAAACTAAACACGTAGTTGTTTTAATTTTTATTAGACGAATCAAACAAGTGGTGAAGAAAATATTTCAAGAACTTTTTGAAACGCATAAAATAGATCATTTTATAATTTTAAGAGAATATAGTAAATAAAATACGGTAACCAAATTTTTATTTTTTGTAAGAGAATTTATATCTTAAACATCCTTCTAAATAAAATACGATAGGATATGGTTATATATACCCAATTCCAGTTTAAGTATACCCAAAATCCTCTTTTGACTTTAGTTTGACGTTTTTTTTACCTAATTACCCTCGACAATTCAATTAATCTCGAAACTGTCATTAAGTAAAAAAAACTACTAAGTGTATCCTAAGTATACCCAATTCACCAAATAGCCTATTTCGCTATCTATACCCAAACAAACATTCTTCTTTAGTGAATTTATCATCTAAATAGTCTAGTTTTCTTAAATTTTTTGAAACCAAGTTCAAACTTCAAAATAAAATCAAGAACATTCAACCTCACTCTAGAGAAAAACACAAAATCGATCATGAATCACCCAATACTAAGGATGAGCGTGGAGGAGTTGATGTCGCCGGAGATAAGGGATGATGAAATTTTTTCGGAAAAGGAGTTGGAGTCGCCGGAGAAGCAGCCACCGTCGTCGGAGAAACAGTCATCGCCGAAAAATGTAGATATTGGCTCGGTAGCCTCAGCACCATCGGTTCCTGGCCATGGAACCGGTGGTGCGTAGGTCACGCACGGCCGGTTCTCGGCCTTAGAACCGGCCTTGCGTGACCTACGCACCACCGGTTCCATGGCCGGGAGCCGGTGGTGCTGAGGCCTCTGTCCGGTCGGTACTGAGGCCTCAGTACCACCGGTTCTGTAGCCTTGAACCGGTGGTGCAGGGGCCTCAGTCCGGTGGGTTCTGAGGCCCCTTCACCAGCGGTTCAAGGCCATAGAACCGGTGGTGCACCTGGTCGTGTACGGCCGGTTACATGCCTCTTAACCTTCGGTTCGCGCAAATTTTCCGTAAACATCAAGGTTTTTTTCGTTTTTAATTATACGTGATTGCTTATTGTGGTTTGTTGTTGTGTAACAGGGGACGGATGTCGCCAATGAGACTGAGGAACCTTTCGCTACTGACTACAGTCATTTGTTCTTCACTACCGAGTTCTATACACACGACGCGTTGATTAAATGGGTTACGAAAACAGGAAAACTCCATGGTATGGTTACCAACATAAGTCGGCGCGACAAAGTAAACAGTAGAAAAAGTCCTATGATATATTTCCAGTGTGAGAGGTCGGGAAAATATACTCCAAGAGTAGCCGAAAAAGACCGTAAACGGAAGTCTACAGGAATGAAAAAGATTGACTGTCCATTTCAGCTTCTCTGGTTAATGATGGAACCAGATCAATGGAAGTTAGAAATAAAATGTGGTACTCATAACCACGAGAGTTCAAAACAGCTAGACGGTCATTCTTTTGCTGGCCGTTTGAATGATGAAGAGATGGAATATGTTGAACGAGCGACCTACATTGGTACTAACCCCATAGATATACTGAATGATGTTCAGAAGCTAAACGAAGATAATGTTTTTACTATGCGCACCATCTACAATGCACGACAGAAAAGTAGGGTTTTAAAAAAGGCGGGTAGGTCACAACTCCAGTTCTTGTTGGGGGAGCTTAATTCACATAATTATTATGAATGGCATAAATCTGGTGAAGTGTTGGGGTAGGTCATTACAGATATGTTTTTTGCTCATCCAGTTAGTGTTGACCTTTTGCGGACATTTCCAACAGTTTTGATAATGGATAGTACGTATAAAGTCATACGATAAGGTATGTTATTGTTTGAGATAGTGGGTGTGACGTGTACTGAATTGACTTTATGTGCGGCATTTTCTTTCATGTCCGGTAAGAAGTTAAACAACTTCAAATGGGTGTTAGAGTGTTTGAAGTCGTTGATTTCCGTTCATAGAATTCAAGAACCTCGTGTCATTCTGACCGACAGAGATTTAGCGCTGATGAACGCCATAGAAGTGGTATTCCCAGAGACAACGCATATGTTATGTCGATGGCACATAGCACAGAATGTTCAGGGGCAAACAAGAAAATATTTCCCCGAGAAAAGTGATAATTTGAAATTTGTTTTCGCTTGGAAGAAGATTGTGTATGCAGCATTAGAGATTGAATTTGATCACGCCCGACGAGACATGCTATTGGAGTACAAAGACTACCCTTTTGCAATTGAATACACTAAAAATCGTGGCTCGATAAATACATGGACAAATTCGTTGTTTGGAAGACGAACAATAACTTGCATTTGGGACATTGCACGACTAACCACGTCGACAATGCTCATTCTAACCTAAAGCGTTACCTACGTACAAGCAAATTAAACTTTGAGTTATTTTGGGGGAGGGTTCATTCGCTAGTCGAAATCCAACATGGTGCCATTAGGTCGTCGTTCGAGAAGAGTCGTTACATAACACTGCATAAATTCGCGGACAAACTTTTTGATGAAATTCGAGGCAAGGTTTCCCACATGGCGTTAGAACTATTTTTTGACGAAGTAGAGAAGGCCGAAGATAGCAAGATGGTCGCTATTGAAGATAGGTCGGATGTTAAACACAATGGCGTCTGTATATGCGCTATAAAATCTACCCATGGTATACCTTGCTATCACCAGGTCCGCGAGTGGCGTAAAAACGGAATAGCTGCATCGTTAGATGCGTTTCACACCCAATGGACAAGGTTAGAAATAATGCCTCGTTCATTCCGTACGACCATGGAGATTCTCAAAGATGATCTGCAAAAGCTAGTAATCGATGTTATGGAGATAAAAGACGAAAGCCGTATAAAACACATTTACAAGAAATGGTTTGAAATTGTTTATCCTGAAACATCCTCATTGCTAGAGCCATTGGAGAAGCAGAAACACAGAGGCCGCCCGCAAGTGAAAAGAAAATTAGTTGTCGATACATCATCCACTAAACGGGACAAATGCTATTGGGAACACGTGGATGATGCTGATAAGGCTAGTCTTAACCCAGTCATGAACTCTTTAAAACCACCAAAAATTAAAAAGGGTAAAGCAGTTGCGAGTGCAAATACGATTCGGGCAGATGTGCCTAAAGTACCTCGTACTCGTAGTTCTTCCATTGCCTCACTCGCTAGCAACATCGTACTATCATCCATTGGTGGATTCAAAGAACTTATACACGACCCGAAAGGTTTTTGTGTTGGTTTTCGACTCACTTCAATCCTTTTATATCGGGTATAAATGATGTTAAGGCACATGGTCATTGTGGATATAGAGCAGTTTCGTTTGGGTTGTACAGTCATGAAGAAGGTTGGCGAGGTGTTCGGAAGGCAATTATACGATGAACTTATGGACAACTATGATACATACATCAAGATATATAACGGTAAAGAGCATTACCTGAAGGTTGCAAAAAGTATAAACTACTACGAGACACCAGCATCCCCTAAATATTGGATGACAATGCCGGAAATGGGCATTGCGATTGCAACCAAGTTCGAATGCATTGTTCATTTTTTGTCACTCGTGGGGTCTCACAACTGTAGTCATACTTTTTTACCTCTGCGCGGTAAACCCCCCCCCCCCCCCCCATTATGGTCCAAAAACGTGAAATTGGGTTTGGATTCGTTGATACCAATAACTTCGTCAATGCCAGTCATTCGATTTATGGTTTTGTTATTACTTACAATTGTATTACTCAATGTTTTATTCTAATTTAAGTAGTATTAAACATCTATCAATCAAGCCCCTATGCCCTTGCGCACGCATACATCCTACGTGGCAGAAGTTACAGAGTGAAGAGGCTACGTATTGGGAGCTACCAATAGTTGGTCGTTGCAAAAAATGCACGGAGCTCGAAGGGAGAAAGCCAGTTTGTTCATTCCCAGAAGTAACTAATCTTGATGAAGTTTAGTAGTCGATTTATATATTTTGATCGGATTTATGTTCATGTTTCGATTGGATTTATGTCTTTTCGTCGCTTTATGTCTTTTGGTCGGATTTATGTTGTTTAGAAGTTTGTTTACTTTATCATAACGTTTAGTACTTCAGTTGTTTGACCGTAATCCATGAAATTTTCCAACTTATAACGATAAGCGACTAATCATTTCATAACTTAATATCAAACTTTACAAACAAGCAACAACACCATCGCAGAAACATGAGTACATAACTTGAGATTGAACAGACAATTAGTCAAAATCGTAGCCTCCATTGTCGCTGAGAATACGCACTTTTTCCTCCATCATGGCAATTTGAGAATGAATGTATTCTGCCATTTCTAAAGACAAATAGTCTGTGATCATTAAACCGAAGGAGTCGAATGCCTCGTTCCTAACTTTTGGGGGCTCGTTAAACACCAAGAACACCGGTCCACTAGTTATACACTTGTACCTAGTGGCTACCTCATCACGAGTACGAGATTGAGGCATTTGTCTAGACGTAGACATTTCACCGTACATGAAATACATCATACACAAAACTTCATCGAAAAACTCATCGATATTATCGTCCGACCGTTTGAACTTCACGTGTTTCTAGGGGTGAGATTCGGTCGGTTCGGTCGGCTTTTTTTTTAAATTTTTAAACCAAACCGAAATAATTCGGTTTGTATATTATTAAACCGATTTAGCAATAAAAAAATCGGTTTTTTTGGTTTCGGTCGGTTTTTCGGTTTTAACAGAGGTGCGGTTCGGTGCGGTTCGGTCAGTGCGGTTCGGTGCGGTTCAGTGCGGTTCCATAAAAATTAAAAATATAACTTTTAACACCCAATTACTAACCATACCGATATTGTAAGAGTAATTCTCTCTGTGATGATTCAGTCACAAACCCATGCAATTGTAGCCTTGGGTATAGCTTTCTGTATAGCTTTGGTAAGACATCAGGTATTGGATTATTTCATGAAAGTTACATCTTTATTATTTTGCACAAACCAGTTTTTGACTTTGTTGTTGTAAAGCCCAAAAAACTAGGGTAAAAGAAACCGTACATTAACATGAGAAAAAGAATATTAAAGCACTAAAGACATCTATTAAAATTAGATAGTCGAAGGATCTAGTAAAAACTCATGGTTGTAATCATGTCAATCTAAGTGTACTAGGCTCAACCAAGGTGAATACATTTATAGCCATGACACAGAGCAGCAATTAAGATAATGTTCAATATCTTATATTTTAAGTTGTAGGACGTTTATCATTCATGCATGCAAGCTAGCTGATTTTTAAATGAGCCAATGTCAGGCTCGTTCAGGAACTGCAGCCTGAGTATGGTCAGGAAAGCTTAAGCTAAATTCCTAAATATTGCCACTGCACTGGCTTATACCTAAGCGGAAGACTGACCAAATAGTCAAGATAGTCAAAATCAAGTCTGAGGAACATGACTAGAGATTAAAATAAACATGAGAGAAGTAAAAAGATCCAAATTTAAGCTAGATGTACAATCTCACGAAGTTGCTAGAATTATGATGCAATTCTTATTTCAATCCATTTGTTACAAAATATAGTTGGCTTTAAACATTTTAAACCACTTAATTTTGATAATGCTAGTCAGATGGTATATAAGCAAAAACACACATGATGCAATGAGAAAAGGAGAGACAGACACCACAACTAGCAAGCAAACCAAGCTGCTTTAGTGATTGAAAATATTGTAGATACCACAAAAGTTCATAAAACCAAAACAAAGATATTGTTTGTCTTTTTTAGGTTTTTTCGAATGTGTATTAAAAAGACCAGATCCTCACTTGGCCATCATGACTTTGATAAGATTTCTAGCCTCAACTAAGCTGCATTGCTCACACATTCAAAACTGACACATTCAATCAAATAACCTGCATCAACTAACACGTATTTCTTCTTCCCATTCTGTAAAAAAAACAATCAAACAACAACAAAGCTAGTAAATGAAACAAAGCATTAGATAAAAAGCTACTAAATTCTTAGTTGTTTGTTGACAGTACACATACCTTCATCTCTAGTGATATTCATATTGGATGACGTTCCTTCACTCGTATCTTTAGTAAATTCTATAAAATAAAAACAAAAAAAATGTTAGTTTTTAAAGCTTAAACATATATATATCTAATAATAAATATATATACCTGTCTCCATTTTTTCAAATTCTTCAACGTAATCCATTGCGTCTCGGAGATTTATTGGAGTTGACGAAGACCGCAACCAGTTTTGTGAACAAATATGGGCTTCTATCATCTTTGGTTGTAATGCGCTAAGGAATGGATGAAGTACACGACCGGCAGTGCTAAATACGGATTCAGAAGCTACCGTCGATACCGGAACTGCAATAACATGTTGCGCAACTACAGAAAGTACTCGAAATCTTGGAGAATTGATCTTCCACCATGCCAATATATCAAACTCTTCTACATCTTCGCAACTCTCCGCTAAATACTTTTCTACTTCCGATTGATTTTGAAAATAAACAACTTCTTTCAAATGTCTCTTGAATTGTGACATTCTTACGACTCTCGGATCTACATTTTCTTCAATTTCGTTGCCCATTGTTTGAGTCCTTGTTTGACTCTCTAAATTTACCCCAGCTTCACTTACAACGTATGAATCGTACAACCGAATAAGCTTATATTTGATTTTTTTAACAAACAATCGCTTCTCTCAACATCATACATAAGAATATTTTCAAAACAAAACTTAACATAACACATCTTATAACGAGGGTCAAGAACCAAAGAAATATATAATAAAGGGTTCATAATATCGAAGTTTCCCCAATATTTTTCAAACTTACTCTTCATACTTTGAGCCATTGATTTCAGTCCAGGATTCTCATTGCGTACCTCTAACTCAATCACGTCTTGGATAGTGATTAGTTCCAATAAAAAACTATTTGAAGTTACATGCATAGAACCCGAAAAACGTAATGTAGCATCATAAAAGACTTTCAAAAATCTTGCAAACAGTCTTACTTTTTGCCAATCTTCAAATGTAGGAGGCCCCAAAACCACTTTCTTCGTTTTTCTACTACTACATCCATCATCACATCCATCGTAATCATTGACATTTAACAAGAAATTATGATCATCCTCTTCTAATCGTTCAAAAGCTTTAGAAAACTTTTCAGCTCTTTCCAACATCATATAAGTATAATTCCATCTTGTCGGCACATCCAAACAAACCATGCTTTTACATTCAATTTTTTCTTTTTCAGCACAAAGTTTGAAGATTTTGAACCTTTGTGGGGAAGATCTCACATACCTTACTGCATTCCTTACTCGAGCGATCGAGTCATGCATCTCTTTCAATCTATCACGAACAACAAGATTCAAAATATGGGCGCAACATCTCATATGCAAGAATTCATGTTCTAAAATAGTACATCTTCTATACTTAGTCTTGCTTTTGATAAATTCAATAACCTTATTATTTGAACTTGCATTATCAACTGTGAGAGTAAGAATTTTATCAATCCCCCATTCAAGCAAACACATCTCAATAACCTTCCCCAAATCCTCACATTTATGACTTTCAACTATACAAAAGTTCAGAATTCTTTTATGTAGTTTCCAATCAGCATCTAAAAAGTGAGCGGTGAGACTCATGAAATTCAAATTTTGTATAGATGTCCATGTATCCGAAGTTAAACATACCCGTTGCCCTAACATGGCTGCTTTTAACTTTTTTTTCTCCTCTACGAAAACATTGAAACAATCTTTTGCATTTGTAAACCGAGATGGAATACTTGTCCACTTTGGTTGAGCAACAAGCATAAAGTTTCTAAAGCCCTCGCCGTCTACAAATTTAAAGGGCAATTCATCTAATATCAACATTTTGGCTAAGGCTTTTCTACAAGCTTCCGCACTAAAAGAAACAGCTACAAGTTCACTTCGGTTATCTCCTTCTCTCACTTTAAACCCTAAAGTAGTTTGATTTTTATCAAGATATCGAAACAGATACTTTTTACATTGGTTTTTTAGATGGTTTCCTAAAGTGGATGTTCCATTTTGTTTGGGATCACAATTGTAGATTTTCTTGCAATAGTTACATGCAGCGGTACGAATATCGTTAGGATTTTTACGTTCAATTTCGGTAAAATGATCCCACACAAATGATCTTTTCCTATTCTGACCAGTAATAACGGCATCGGTGCTAACCTCTTATATATCATTATTTTTTCTATGAGGGATTCTACGATTACCTTGAACGTTTTGACCAACAATACCAGCATCCACATTTTCTTGATTTGCGCTTTCTGCATTTGTAACTTCATTTTCCCCGGCCATCTTAGTTAATCTGCATTGAGCAGATGTAAAAATCAAATGACATATATGAAAATCCTGATAGTATGCCTTCACATACTGGTGCTGTATAGGTACACTCTAGAATTTTTTTACACAGTAAATAAAATCAATATCAAAGCTGTAACAACATCTCTTTTATCTTTTGCTTTCTAAAAATAAAGCGTAGACACTTTACCAATGACTTATTATATTCGTTTGCTATTTTTGTCATTCTTGATTTAAAGTTAAAAACAACGTTTCTAATTTTAACATTACCAATGACTTCAACTACATTCCGGATGTTCTATGGGGTATGGCATCCTTCAGAATGGAATATGAAATAAATATCACAACGTAAGTGCACTAATTGAGAGGGAAAAGTGGGAGAAAGATCATGCTGCCGATTATTAATAACAAACTACTGCTGTTATATGATGATCCACATGTTAGATGTCTTTCATTCCCTTATGATCTGTAGTTCTACTTTACTCTGGGCTAGTCTAGTTATCAGTAATATATATAGTAGACAGTATAGTTGAGTTCCGATCTCAAAGTTTCTCCGGTAAGTTTTGGGACCTTTATCCGCCACCAAAATTATAGAAATAGCAAGAGTTCATACTTGTTTCTGTAGATGGTTTGACTTGTAGATTTACTTCTACAAGTGCAAGGCAAAACAAAAATATATATGCAATAATGGACTGTTTAGATAAAGCAAAGATATGATTCGTTTGGATTCGTTTGGGTTTGTTTGACTTCGTTTGGACTTGTTTGGCTTCGTTTTGGATTTGTTCCGGCTTTGTTCTGGCTTGGTTTGGCTTGGTTTGGATTCGTTTGGCTTTGTTTGGACTTGTTTGGATTAGTTTGGACTTGTTTGGTTTTGTTTTGGCTTTGCTTGACTTCGTTTTCCCATTAGCCCATATAGTTTATCTATAAATAATAGATTTAGACTCTATGTAATATACACTTTCTAAATAATACAAAACCCTAGCCGTTCTCTTTTCTTCTTTTGTTTACTATTTAACATGGTATCAGAGCCAGGTTGATCTGATCGGGGAACCGTCGCGATCCCCCTGTTTTGTAGATCTACCAGGTATTCAATTTCGTAATATTGGATTTCGGTTTGGAATTGGATTTATTTGGAAATCTTGGATCTGTTCGACAATTTTGGATTATGTATTGATATTGTTTTGGATCTTATTTTGTGTGATTTTCATTTTTTTTCCGATTGGATTTGTGTTGGAAATTTCGATCTACGTTTCGTCATAATAGATATAGTTTTCGGTTTTCGGATCTGCTGTGTGCAGCTCCAATAAACCGGTCCGATCGAAAGGCAGACGATGTCCGTTTTTACTGAATTTTGGAGAGAATGTTCGGGACATCCAACCCTTCAATATGACCGGTCGGATTATGATTCGGTGCTACGATATGGGAGAAATCGCAACTGGAACAGTGCAGCACTCTTGTTGGTAAAACCGTGAATTCAAATTGATTTTGATTTTGATTTTGGAAATTTAAAATTGGCAATTAGAAATTGGAAATTGAATTTAGTTTGGTTTTTGGATATTATTTTGGGTATTTGGCATTGAGATTTCGTCTGGATTTCATTTTGGTGTTTAGATGTCGTTCTTCTTTTATAGATTTCGTTTAGATTCGTTTGACTTGGTTTGGATTTGTTTGGATTTGTTTAGCTTTGTTTTGGATTTGTTTGGCTTTGTTTGATTTTGTTTGGTTTCGTTTGGATTCGTTTGGCTTTGTTTGCATTCGTTTGACTTCGTTTGGACTTGTTTGGCTTTGTTTTGGATTCGTTTGGTTTTGTTTTGGCTTTGTTTGGCTTTGCTTGACTTCGTTTAGATTCATTTGGTGATTGGATTTCGTTTGGATTAGTTTTGAGTTTTGGAGTTTGGAGATTGGAGCTTGACTATTGGAGTTTGAAGATTGGAGCTTGAAGATTGGAGTTTGATTTTTGGGTTTTGACGTTTCGATTTTGGTTTTGATGTTTTGTTTTGATTCGTTGATGTTTCAATTTTGGTTTTTATTTTGTGTAACAAACTCACAATGCAAGAATAAGCATTGCTAGTTTGAGAGAGAGTGTTAGAGATATAAGGCCTAAGCCCATTAGCCCATATAGTTTATCTATAAATAATAGATTTAGACTCTATGTAATATACACTTTCTAAATAATACAAAACCCTAGCCGTTCTCTTTTCTTCTCTTGTTTACTATTTAACAGGTTTGACTTGTAGATTTACTTCTACAAGTGCAAGGCAAAACAAAAATATATATGCAATAATGGACTGTTTAGATAAAGCAAAGATATGATCATAGACTGTTTAGCCTTGCTCTCCCCTCCAACGTAAACAACAGACATTTTATGGAAGACGTAGTCAAAGAACAAATAAGTAATTAAACTGGGGTAACTAATTCTCCACAAGAGGAGATCCATGTCAAAATATAATTTTGTTCCTCGTTAAATAAAGTATTTATGGAAGATCACTATGGCATCAAAGCTCTAACAACAGACATTTTTGTTCGAATGAAGTGTTTGCCCCACGGCGAAATACCTTCGTCCCAATCAAGACCAAGCCAAGAGAATTCTCGAAGCACCGCCTCCTCAGATTCTTTAGTCGATCTCTCCAACTCAGTATCTTCAATTCTCAACACAAACGTACCTCCTTTCGACCTGCAACCATGATTTTACTCCCAATTTTGTGTTATAAAAGAACCACATCGCAATAAAGTTCTGTCACAACAAAATATTTAAATAGTCTAAGAGTTTCATACCATACAAATCAGGCGACTCCAGCGGCGACCACAACGATGGCTCCAGCAGCACTTACAAACGGCGTAGATTGTAGCCTAGGTGAAGAGCAGAGGAAGGTAACGAGAAGGCCTAGAGGAAGCGGCGACCACAACGATGGCTCCAGCAACACTAACAAACGGCGTAGATTGTAGCCTAGAAAGGTAGCGAGAAGGCCTAGAGGAATGAAATTGAAGGAGGCTAGCTAACAGGCTCTCTGGCAGTGGTTGGCAATTGAAACGAAACAAAAACCTAGCTAAATTCGAAATGAAAGAGAAACGAAAAAAAAAGAAAAAAAATGTTACAGCTAGGATTCGAACCCCAGACAGGTGGTAAAAAAGATCTTAAGTTTAAGTGTACAACCACTAGGCCAAAGGTGGAGACAGTTCTTATATCAAATACGGTCTACATATTAACATATACAATATATTCTATAGATTCAGTCAGTTCGGTTCAAATCGGTCGGTTAAACCGTACAACCCGAAAACCGACCGAATTAAATTCGGTTTACGAAATTAAAACCGAAACCAAAATCTAGTTTTAAAAAACCGACCAAACCGAACCATTTTGGTTTGGTTCGGTCGGTCAGTTCGGTTTTTTTCGGTTTTTTTCGGTTTTTGCTCACCCCTACGTGTTTCGTAGCCTTGAGTAGATGATCATCATCAAACACCATGTTAGTGACAGGGTGGATGTCGATGGTGCCCTGCACCGGCTGGTGCATTGTTCCATCGGTATAAGGGCCATGTACCATCGGTACATGCCCCTTTTACTGATGGTACATCGCACCATGGGTACGCCTTCTATAGTACCCATGGTGCACACACGGTTGTACCATTGGTACGCAGTAGTGTGCACCATAGGTAATCCTGACTGCGTACCAATGGTACACAATGACTTGTAATTTTTTTTAAGGTTTTCACTCATTTATCTGGTTTTACATTTTTTTGAGCTGTTAGAACATTTTTTGTTAATTTTTTAAATTGGTTTAAAAGTTGAAGTCTTTTTTCATGGGTTGGAGTGTGTTTGATGGTGTTAATGTTTTATAATGGTTGAAGTTTTTTGTTAATTTTTTGTTATGGTTTAAAAGTTGGATGGTTACAATGGTACGAATGAAGTATTTTGCGGATTCTAAATTGTAAATAAGCATTCAAAGAAAGTTTAACAAATCTAAAGGAAACGATGGAAATAAAAAAGTAGATGTCATAATACAAAAGACGATAGTTTAACAAATCCTACAAATGGATAAACAACATCAACGTGAATGAAAAAGATAGATCATAACAAAGCTAAAACAAGTCCAATAATGAGGACAAATAACCAAGGAGAGAAGAGCTGCAGGACTTAATCTCTCCACCTAAGCGCACCCTCTTCCCCACGATCTACAGGCAATGTAACAATCGACCGAACAACGTCTAGCAATCTGTCGTCCGTGGTGCGTGGTGGTGGACTAATAGTATGCCAACCATACTATCCAGCAATCAAGCATGGCTAAAAATCCGTACAGGTTATGCTTCGATGCTTTCGAAGCATCACCCAAACCACGGAACAGGAATGCCAATGCACTCGTACCCCACGCTATGTCCCACAAACCATAATCCACATTCGCCAACCCGTACAAGTAGTCAGCCTCAACGCTTTTTTGACTAGTATCCACAAAAATAGTGCAACCAAATAAGAACATCATGTATGCTCGTGATACCTGGCGGATAGTCTTAGCATCAGTCTGCTCGATGTAGCGACCCCTGGTGAAAGTCTCCCGCAGCCACTTGATCTTGAAGCCAACGCCTCTAGTGGACTGTATCTCTGCACGAACCTCATCCAATGTCAAACCTAACATACTAGCATAGTAGTTGTATGCCTCATCACGTGGATTCGTGACTACATCCAAGGTCCGACAAACTACAGGGAGACCTGTAATGCAGCTGACATCGTCGAGGGTAATCGGCATTTCCCCAAATGAGAAATGGAACGTGTTGGTCTCTTGATGCCAACGCTCAACGAATACCTCATCAAGTACTGAGTGCGTGAAGTACTGAATAAGTGATCTATAAGAGGACCGAAATGAGTCCGCGTCAAATGTTTCTGCACCTCTGGCTGAGTACTGAGGTCCCACATACGAAGCATATTATAATGTGCATGTATGCCTAATGAAGTGCGACCCTGTAAATAAAAAACTAAGTCAGAAATTAATAATAGGAAAACCTTAGACTAGAAGTTTAATAATTTGGTACTTACCTGTCCAATGAAGACGTGATACGCCTCGTGCTCCTTGTAGTAAGGAAACAGGGGTATCTTGTTACATTGCAGAAATGCAAACATCTTTCGCTGCTCCTCTGTGTGGATCACATCGATATGCTTATCATCGATGGTATCCTGCTCAGGGTCCCTGGTGGCATCCACCCTGTCACTAACTGGTGGTGGATGTGTACTAAGTATGCGCAGGGGATGGAGCATTGTGAGCGGGAGGTGGTGGATCACTAGTAGTGGGAGGTGGTGATCAGTGTGAATGCGACGTCTCGCGTCGTGAGGAGCCTCCGCATCTACTATCATCCACTATAATCGATACGGCTTTTTATTTCCTCTTTCCATGGTTGATTCGGCGCAAAGACCGATCAGACCTTATCCTCTCCTCCTCCCTAAGACGAATAGTCTCAGGGTCCTCAGTTGAATCTCGTCCGCGCTTAGCATCGCGGACCCGCTCATCTTCGACGGCCTATACCGTCTTTAGATTCTTCCCCGGGTGTGGCGCCCGTGATCCCGGGGGATACGCCTTAGAGCGAGGAAGACGTCGCTCCTCAACGGCGTCGGACCTACAATAATACAAAAAAAATTACGAAATTAATAACAATAACATATGATATAATCCGCAAAATTAAATAAACAAAACTACAATTCGAAATCGAACTTCCAATTGAAAGTAATTTCTTAAAAATTTCAATTTTTTTAAAAAAAATGCAAAAATAATTTTTAAAATGTAGTTTTGGGAATTTTTAAAAAAATTCCGCTGTGCACCATAGGTGCACAGCAACCCGTACCGAGCGGCACAGACCCCTTGTGTCGCTCGGTACACAGTGGTTGTGCCGCTCGGCACAGAGGGGCTGTACCGAGCGGCACAACCACTCGCACCGATGGTGCGCCTATGGCAGCACCATCGATGCGAATTGCCGGCCATTTTCCAGCCGGCAACCGGGCTGGAAAATGGCCCCTAAACCCTATTTTCTAGCCTAAATTCTACCCTAAATCCATACCTAAACCCTAAATTCATAACTTAATATAACCTAAATCCTAAATTCATACCTAAAACTAACTAAATTATTTTGCAAAAATATATTAGGGAACTTACATAGGTGGTGGTGGTGGGTTTTCGTTCTTCACCGTGATGGAGGAGGAGGAAGAGGAGTGGTGGTGGCTCGCCGGAAAATTTGAGATAGAGGTGAGAGTGTTTTGAGAGAAGAGAGTTTGAGAGTTTAGAGTGAAGTTAGAGAAGTGAGGGAAGTGAGAGAAAGTGTAGGGAAGAATGTGTTGGATGGAAGTTAGTAAAAAAAATTGACTTATATACGTAGAAAATGGTATTTTTAGAAAAAATTGGGTATACTTAGATCACCTTTGGGAATACTCAAAATTGGGTATACTCAAACCAGAATTGGGTATATATAGCTTGACCCAAAACGATAATCAATTTTTATTTTATTTTTTAATTTTAATTTTGGAAAAAGAATACGAAAATACTATTGGTTTTGTTTTTTTAAGACGAACAAAACTAGTGCCACTCATTGTATATTTTGAATTTTTTTTTAAATATATATTTTACTTATATGGTTTCACATCTGGTGGCTGGTTTTGCATCTAACATCTATCATAGTGGCTCTGGATTCGCATTTAGCTGTACACAATTTAAACAGGTTTCCAATGTTAAAAAAAATAAGGTTTCGCATCTAGCAAAACAAAGACGGTTTCGCATTTACCAAAACAAAATGGTTTCGCATCTACCAAAATAATGAAGGTTTCGCATCTATTGAAACAAAGAGGTTTCGCATCTAACAAAATAAATAAAGTTTCGCATCTATCCTTATAAAGAAGGTTTCGCATCTATCAAAATAAAAAAAGTTCCGCATCTTCTTCGTTTATCCTTTAAATTTAATTTTTTAAAAATTTTGTATCTTTTAAACGGTAACTCGAAAAAAAATCCGAAAATACATTTGATTTTGTTTTTTTAAGACGAACAAAACTAGTTCCACTCATGATATGTTTTGAATTTTTTGATATTTTTTTAAACGTTACAAATCCAAACAATTTCGGCAGAAAGGAAACTTGAAGCAGAATCCGTGTGGTGGTTTTGCTGTTTGCAGCTTTAATAACTCCTGAGAAAACCAGAGGTTTAAAAAAGGAAAACTAAAAGAGAATAAACATAGCAAGTTGCTAAAAGAACATGCTTCTATAAAAAAAAAAGGGGCAGGTTGAACTCCAACTTTAATTAGAGTTTGTCACGATAGTACGATGAAAGGTAACTGAGTTCCAACTCACCTTGAACTTGCAAAAGCTGGTGGGATGCCTTCTCTAATTTTAAACTAGAACCTTTTTAGCTTTTACAAACCTTCTAACTAGCTTATCTTCGTAATCATGGGATTCTTTTAAAAGCTTCTCCACAGGAATTTTCCTCAAATACACGAAGTGTAAAAATAACAGGTAAAGTCGGTGACGATAGAAACTCTCTCAAATCAACGACTCAGTTCAATCGAATCAGTTCAATCGAAAAATAACTGAGCATGAGTTAGCTCGTCTTCGGAAACTGTATCCCTTAAAAAGGAGTCCGGTTCACGAAGACAGTTATGGGTAAAAGCAAAGATATTTAGAGAATTAGCGACTCTTAAACTCGAATAGATCTTAAAAGAATAATAGTTTAAGTGGATAAAAATTAGAGTTTTGGATCTTAAATATTTTATACTATTTAATTTTTATTCTGTAAAACACTTATATTGTTTAACAATATTAACACCGTTAAAACACATCAAATAAGCAAAACTACTGTCAAAACATGCATATTCTTGCAAAATGTGCTTCGAACAGAATCAATTGGATGCTTTATGTGCTTCTTCCTCCTCACAAACGGCTGCTGGCTGGATTCAATAAGCAGAGTTCGTATGGAAATGGTGCTTCTAGTCCTTCTACAATTGCTTCTTCCTCGCCTCCAATGAATTCGATTCCTATCTTAATAAACTACTGAATTCTCATGCGAATGACCCAAATCTTACGAACGAGGAGATTGCGGAGCAATCAAGAGAAAATGCTATTGGCACGGTGAAAGCGGCGAAGGCTGCAAGGGCCATTGCTGACGAGAAGGCTATGATTGCTGCAAAAGCAGTGGCAGTGGCTAAATACGCTAGATTTGGTTGCCTCGTTTACAGATGAGCCAATATGCTATGAGCCAAAACTTGAAGAAGAATAAGATGAAGAGGCATGTACCAGTTCAGCTCTTATACTGAAAGCGCAAACATAGTCAGAGTACTACGAATGACGAAGAATTGGCCCGTACATTGCACTGGGCTATAAACAGCTCTCCTAGAATCCTCAAGACTCCTTCGAGCTCTGAAAATACTGGTCATAAGCATAAGAAGCTTAAAATCTCACCTGCCTATGAGAAGGATAGGGTTTTCAGCTATAAGTGCAATGGGGCCGACGATGCTGATAATAGCAATGTAGGCGCTGGAAGCTCCAGCGATGAGGTAGCTCCCAGAAGTGTTGTATTAGAGTTTGGAAATGCAGAAGCTGACTCTAGTCATGCAAAGCAGAACATTGAGGAAGAGTGAAACTTAAAAAGTTGCCGCTAAGCAGTTTCAATGTTGCGGATCAAATGAATTCTGGAGTTTCTAACTAAAAAGGGGAGTTAATATTCTCTCTGGATTTAGTTTATCAATAGTGGAGTATTTGATTGTAGTAAATGCTAACTTAATTTTTACCTTAAAAGGACAAATAAAAGAAGAGGAAACGCAATCATCTTATCTTCCCATTGACGAAGCACATCAGCATCCAATTGATTCACGTCGCAAATGCTTGGAAAGCAGTTGCTAAGCTGCATCCCTCGATCCAAGAAACAGTTAGCAACCATCCATCTCCCTCTACTTTCACTCCGCTATCACTGTCTGTGAATAGTGGTAGTCGAAACTAAATTATTTTGTTCAGCATAAGATAGTGAAAGATATGAATACGAGACGATTTTAAGAAAGTAAAACACAAAGAAACAATGAAAAAACTGATATTCATGCTGAAAGTATAGAACATTTAGCAGAACCACTAACAAAATATCTACCCTACATATGCAGGCTACCAAATAGCACCTCAGACGTATTTTAGGGAAGATTATCCTGAAATATATTATAAGATAATGCTTATGACTATTATTATAAGTACATATAGTTACCCTTTCGGTTTCTAGCCTGCATGAAGTGTGACATCAATTGCAAGACCCTTTAGACTTGAAGAACCAGAATGGGCGGACACTATGAATTCACCAATTTACTCAGGTAAATGAAGCCCAATAAACTCGAGCCCTTGATGTGTAATAGTTAAGGAAAGGCCGACATGGATAAGAACATAAACTCCAATAAAAAATGAGTATATTACACTGCTAAATTATCCGATGCCAATTTGAGACCCAAATAAAGTAATGTGTAAGCTTAATTTTTTTTTTTTTTTTTTCGGAGGGAACCCGCAACCGCTACTCAGAGTGCAATGAGTGCGCACAGGGTAAACCCTCAGTCTGACGCAATAGCCTGCAAACCAACGCCAGAAGGTACACCACACAAAGTGACAGGCTCAACCGAGAAAGCGTATGCAGAGGGACTCGAACTCATGACCTTTTGGTTATAAGAATGCCATGCTCAACCAACTCGGCTACCCCTTGGGGCAAATGTGTAAGCTTACTTACATTTTACATTCGGGGTTGTACCAGAATAAAGAATATGCCGCTGAAAAACTAGAGGCTTCCCAGACTTCAACCCCTTCAAGGTCATCTCTACTAACAAAAGCCTATCACCACCACATACGATCTTCCTGATCACACCTCTCTTTGAATCTTCCTCTCTCTTGTACAATCCGTCATCATTAACTTCACGAGTCTCTCTATCCTCTAGACCAAACCTCCCGTCCACCAAATCTCCCCACAAACACTTGTTTTTTATCCATGGATACTTACTTACTTTAGGCACATCTGCAATTGCTAAATCGCCTGATTTATAACAGACCTTGAACAGTTTAGACTCCTACGGGTCTGCTGATATATCAGTAAGACGCTCATCGCTATTCGAACGGAACCAATATTCGGAGGAGTTTTTTTCTCCCAAAACCGAGTATCAGAGATAGGATATATCCAACTTGGATTAACAGACCAAAATTATTAACCCCCGATATATCTATTCTCAAGAGAGAAGCAATCAGTTCAATCATACCTTTCGTGTTGCTGCTGTCGATTTCGTCGAAATCCTTCGAGTAATCATTTGAGTGAGGCGAGTTACTCCTGTTGCCGTCCGAATTCTGAAACAGCTCTCCGTCTTAAAACTCTCTTTCTTCCATGGTGGAGGAGGTGGGAATTTTTTAAGGAGATGGTATTGTCTACCCATCATCTTGAATTAGGGTTATTGCGCTATCAAACTTATTTTTGGACTTTTAGAAGCAATGGATATTAAAGTGAAATATTTAAGAGCATATATAGAGCGTTCATGTTAAATATATGGTTTGTTAATACTTTTCTAAAATCAATCTAGTGATAAATTGAGGATTGGGAGGAGGCAAAATACAAAGTAAGAAAGATAAGAAGATTAAAACTGAAATAATAAAGTTCCTAACGCATCAAAATTATTGCAGCTGAAATGAGCGGTTAGAAATAAATCGATTAAACGACCATCAAAATTGTGAACAGGAATGTCAGAGGGTTGGGGAACAAATTCACTATGAGGAGATTTAGGTCTTTAAAAGGGGTTGAAAACCCTGCACTTGTGGCTATTATAGAGCGGTTAATTAACTCTGAAAAATTGAAAAAGTGGCTAACACTTTTGGCTACAATAAGTTCTTTGGTAATGTTAATAATAAGATTTGGCTTCTATGGAAGGAGGACTTCAAAGTGGAAGTGTTGTCTAATGAAGACCAGGTAATACATGTTGATGTCAATCATATTTCTCTTAACAAATCTTTGAGGTGGTCTTTAATGTATACTAGGCGCAATAAAACACTAAGGATGGATTTGTGGAATTCTTTGAAAGGTATAAATGATAATGAGACTGAATGGATAGTATTCGAGGATTATTTTAGTAGAAAATTAACATAAAAATAACTATAAATGTAAAAATAACAAATGATAATGTTGCACTTTTCGAATAAATTCATTGGAGACATCTATAATATTTGCGGAAATCTTCAAAAACACTCATGTCTTTTACTATATCCTTCCCTACCTTTTAGTTAATTCATATAGGTGTTTAATATCAAAATGGATAGCTGTTCTAAAGAGAAAAAAAACTTAGACTCGTTAACCAAACAAGCATTAAAATATCTTTGAACTTAAAATCAATTTATAAGAATAAACAAAAAAAACCAACCTTAAAAAAATCACACCATAAATTTATCCAATTTTAGCAGTTCAAAATCGCAACTTTCTAGATCAATCAGCTTAATTTTGTATTTGAATTAAAGAATGAATTTACAAATATGTAACACTGGAGTAAATTAAGCTAAAAAGAATGAATCTTATTTACAAATATGTAACACTGGAATAAATTTTAACGTGGAATTGGAATGTGGAATGTGCTCGTAGGGTCGTATCTATCTCCAATGTAGATGCCAATCAGCTTAATTTATTCCACCATTCTTTCTAGATCAATCAACTTAATTTTTTATTTGAATTAAAATTAATGAAAACTTATAAAATGTATAAATTAAAACAACCTTTCATACGAAACTACAATGATTTGTAAAACCACTAAAAACAAATATCTAGAAATACACCATTAATTTCAATCTATAATCGTTTTGAAAGATTGATTTCACATAGACAACTATATATATGTGGTAAAAATATATGAAAATTAATAGTAACACCATTTGTAACCACCTATAAATAATCATAAAATTTCTAAACCAAAGGTTAGAAGAACTTTGAATATAAGATGCGTTATATAAAATAATATATATATAATTTTTATTATTTTGTTTCTATAATGTATAATATGATTGGATTATTTGAAAATCAGTAATGTTTGGATTAATAAATTATTATAATATACATTGTGGGATTATAAACTTATAAATTTGGTTATTTTCATAACGTTGTTTAACAAACTTTGCTGATTTTTTTTAGATTTTATAAAAAGATTCTTTTAAATTTTGTCTAAATTTTTTTTTTTTATCTTTTTAGATAATTTAACTTTTTTTAGATTATATTTTAATAATTATTAATTTAAATAAACAAAAAAAATAGCATGCATTAGTTCAAATATTATCACCTGTATCTCAAATATGAGAATTATATAGTAAATTATAATGTCAACTATCATTCTATCATAAATGTCACACTGCACGAGTATTATATCCTTCTTTCTGGTCTAGGTTTTTATGACACCATTTTTTATTTGTTGAAGTTTGTACATTAGTTTTGTTGTTTGTCGTAGCTTTATTTTCATGGTTTAAGTTGTTTTTTTACGGCACTCCGTATTTTCCATATTTAAGTAATTATGACAGTCATATATGTTAGACTCCTAAAAGTGTTTATTTTTGTTTATTTTGATTTACCTAACCGAAAAATTTATACTTTTCAAAAGGGAAAAAAAGTACATCGAACAATTAATAGGCTCTTAAGGTGTTACCTATCTTTCGATATGCTTTGATTATTTTATGGGTATAGATGAGTAATCCTCTATTGTTTGTTGAAGGATTGATTAAATATTATCTGTAGATTTGTTATCTGAATACCTTTCTTATCAATATTTTATATTCATAGTTGAAGTCATCATGCTTCTGGTTATCATGCTTCAGGTCGTCATACTTCAGGTCATCATGCTTCAAGTCGTCATACTTCAGGTCATCATGCTCATATCTTCAAACTTCATATCTTCATGATATATCGAATATCTTCAATGCATCTCCTCATCCTTGTATGTATTGGTCAAGACTGAAGAAAAAAATTTATGTGAACAAATTGTTTCTTTATAACTTTATTTTGTATTGGAAGCATACTTATTTTGAAAACATATTTATTGTTTATTTCTCATCGTGGAGGTCTGTATATATATATATATATGAATTGTGATTTAGGGCACAATATGGCCTCTTGCGTGGCCTTGTAGGCTTGGTTGAGTAACCAGTTCACTAATTTGATATATTTAGACAAGGCTGAGTATGGCCTCTTAGATGGCCTTATAGGTTTGGTTTATTAAGCATTTCCTTATTTGACCTCGTAGGTCACAACTCACTATGACCTGTTTCGTGGCCTTATAGGTTTGGTTATTAACTACTTTGCTATTTGACCTACTAGATCAGGACTTAATATGAGTATGGTTTTTCAACCTCGGGCTTGATTTATTAACCATGTTTTCTTCCTTATCATTATATAGTACCCTTTTTTATGTAGGTTTTTCACATCTCCATTTACATGGATATCACTTGGCTTATAATCATACTATGATAGAAATCATATTTCTTGTAGTTTTTCTATCATGGAGACCACTTGGCTTATAGACTTGCTATTATGGAGATCATTTATCTTATAGCCTTTATGTAATGAAGATTACTTGATTTATAGTCGTACTATCATGGCGATCACTAGGCTTGTAACCTTTCAATTATAGAAATTATGTGTATTATAACATTTTTGTAATAGAGATCATTTGTCTTATACTCTTACTATCATGAGGATCGTTTCTCCAGTAGCCTTTCGATCTTGGAGATCATTTGGCTTACAGTATTTATGTCATGAAGATAATTTGTGTTACAGTGTGACGATCATGAACATCGTTTGGCTTATAACCTTTCTAGAATGGAGATTAATTGGCTTATAGCATTTTTTTCATGGAGATCATTTGGCTTATAGCCTTTCGATCATGAAGATGGGTTGCAACTTCCTTTTTTAGGGCTTATTACACGATCTCGTTTTTGAAGTTCGAGTTATAACGTAAAACCATTGACGATTACCAAAAAATATTTTTGGAAAATCATTTGACAAAATTATACTAAATATTCTCTTGAATGACCAAAAATTTCTATGATTTTGTTGTGGAGGTCTCTCGTTTGAAGACTTGAATAAACCTCAAGATCTGAATAACTTTAGGCATGAGCATGGATTTAGAAAATCCATTTTAACAATTTTCGGAGCTTGCCCATAAATATCAAATATAAGATTAAGAGACTAGGCTTATTTGTAAATAAATAAATAAATAATTAGATAAGTCTCTAAGCACCTTCCCTTAAGTTTTTTTTTTCATTCGATCATAATAATAAAATTTATATTTCATCTTGACTCACACCATACAATAGTATATTTTGATGAGGTCGGATAAAATTGACACCAGATATATCACCTATCCGAAGGACAGTTCGGACAATACCAAAACCATGACCAACCGAACTGAGTAAGTTAATGGAATATGACTCAACTAGGTGCTACTCTTTTCATCTCCTGGGCTAATAGGTTCTTAAACTTGATCCAAGCCCAAAATCCGACCCAAAAGACCTATGGATCATTAATTAAATATAAATACCCCAACTACTTTCATTAATGAGGGTGATCAGAATTTAATACAAGCACACACCTTAATTATCTTTCTACATTTCACCTTAAACCTTAAATTCCCAAAACACTTTACACCATGTTTGTCATAAATTTCTCAATAGCTCATGATATGTAGCTCAAGTGATAGAGTTTTTTCACAACCAGACATATAGCCTTTGCTCGAATGTCTTATTGTGAAGAACAGCACACTTGAATGTAATACCTATAAACGTTTTTTAGTTATTTAGGTATCATAATATAAAAATCAATACATCATTGAGTCTATGTTTCGTGATTTCCATTAAAACCTTATTTTACATTTAGATCATAAATTTCAAAGTAAAAAAGATCATCTAATAATTGCATTACACAATTAGATAAAACTAGAGCTTTTTCGGTGTCACATCAACATATAATGAAAGCAAAGAAAATTCTTGGAAAGTCTTCTCAGAAACATTCGTGTTTGACACGATAGGAGAATGTATCTCAGGTATAAAGAATGAAAATATATCAGCCTAATATACCAGCCTTATATATCAGACTAACATTTGAAAGCTTTTTCTCCGTTGAATATTTGTAAAATATGTTAAGGTGATAAACCTTTTATTCCTAAAAAAACCTTTACCTATGGCAGAACACTTAATTTATAATCAACCAAAACCTCATCTGTCACGTCAGGGTTAAACTTATCAGCCATTAAAATACAGTCTAAAATCTGACCATCGCTTTCGACATTTGAAATGGAAAGATAAAATCTTGAACACAAACCCTAATTCAAGTTACACGAACATGAAGACGAGCTTCTAAGTACGAGTCATGCTTCAATTAGAGACGAGCCCACCTCTTATTTATTGAACAACATCTCTTCTTTGTGTGGAAAAATTACCAAGACGATCATTCTCTTCAATTCGACGATCATTTCTTTTCAGCAAAAGCAAACCAAGATAACAGGTTTTCTCTCATCATCGTTGTAGATTCTTTAAGAGATGTTTAATAACTGTATATTATCCAAGACGAATCCTCTAAATGCTCATGATTTTATTTAAAATATGATATTTAGTTCCAGAGAATTTATACAAAAAAATGTAATTGGATCATTATTACAAGTGGTGTTTTTCATCTTTGATTATCTCGGATTTTGCACATATAAAATGCCTATTTTTTTTTTGTAAGTATTCCTATTCACAACTAAAAAAGTCTATAATGTATATCTGCAATCACAAACAAAACTGTTTTCAACTAAATAAGATTAGTTTTTCCATGTATATAGAAAATAAACATGCAATCACAATAAATGTATTCCGGAAAAAAACATATATTTCGAAATTAGAATTACAAATCACAAATAAAAATTGTTTTCCAATTAAAAATACCTAGTTTTCACAAACAACCAAGCAATCACACATGATTTGTTTTTTACAACCAAATTATTTAGATTGTCATGTCATTAGAGGTGTTTTTCTCAACTGAAGGCTTCAAAGTCTAAATCATTAAATTATTTGAATATAAACAATAACCGAATCGTATCTAGATAATTGATAACAATTTCAATATAGAATTTAACTTTTATATAAATTTATAACTAAAATCAAAACTAAATCGATACGATTTATATTGATAAAATAACCTTTAAAAAAATAAAATCAAAACATAAATCTATTTGTATCCAAAACGATTAAAATTAAAATGTATACACAAAATTTTTTATCATGTAATCAAACTAAACCTCAAAAATCGAAGAATACATATAAATACCATTTGAAAAAAAATCAAAATAATATTATCGAGAGATAAAGTTCACCTAAATCTTCCTTCGCCTTCACAGCTTCAGACTCTCAATAGCCGACCAAAAACTCCATTTCTGACTATGGGTTACTCCAGTTCCTCCTCTACGCCTCCTCGTTAGTACGTTCCTCCATGCAATTACGTTCAACTTACTCACGACACCATCGAAATAAAAACAAGTCACAACACCGCGACAACTGCCAAGAGAGGCGTTCTGACAGAAAAACAAAAGAGGGCTTCGTCGAACGTCGAGGCTAAAGGTCCTGGGCATATCCAAACTCATAGCAGCTCGAGTGCTGTTCTAGCTACCCCTTCTCCTCAGGATCTGATTTCTGCCGACAAACATCCGCTCGCAGGATCGATGAATGTAGATGCTACGCCTCCAATTCCCAAATCTTTCTCAAAACCAGCGTCGGCTGATGTTAAAGGGAAAACCACTAACCGGCCTGCCAAGAAGCCTTCACACAAGTCTTCAAAACCTAACGTGGTGATAAAAATCGGCGACGACGTACCTAAGACGGTCCCCCCTAGGCCTCCTCCCAAAACTGTTCCACTAACAAAGTCTGGGGAGAAAGACTCCAAGTCGGCGAAATCTGGGATCAAGGACAGACGATCTTCACACACTTTCAAATCCGTTGCATCGACCAGACCTGTCGTCGCGCCTGCCACCGACCCTGAGATTGTACCAGTCGATGGCGAGGATGTCAATCCTAATCAGTCGATGGAAAACCCTTCCGTAATCTTGATTGATGGCATCGAAAGGGAGCCGCTGCCACCTGGAATGGCCGACGTCGTGACTGGGTACCACGTTCGTTTGACCAACGATCAGATCCTCTCTATTCAATGACAAATATCTATACTACTCACCTAACAAAGAGGAGGAGTTAAAAACGATCTAGGGGATTTCTTCGTGCCTCAAGGTTCGGTTCCCTCAACCTGGAGAAACCCCTCTACATATCCAAGGTCGGGAGATAATCTTTTTCACCAAACTCTTTAACTGGGGTTTGAGACTTCCCCTCGACCCTGAAATTGTTAGGTACTTCGAGATCCTCAGACTATGTCCGACCCAACTGACCCCAAATGCCTGGTACACATTGATGTCGACCATAATAGCCTCTCGGCTGTCAGGGATCCCTATCACGATGGAACAATACATCGGGATATCTGGCCTCTCAAAATCCGGGAAGCTCCCATTTTTCTACTCATCCCTCGTCAACCCCCAAAAAATTGTAAACAACTTATTAGAGGCTGACAGCTAATGGAAGTATAGATTTGTCTTTGTCACTGGAGCTTGGGAGAATGGCCGACCCTACAGCCAGGAAAATCGGAGGCGACTCATCTTTAAATGGGCTTTCGAAGGTATTCATATACACAAACTATTATGTTTTTTTTATATATGGTTTATTTAAAAGTTATCTTTTTAGTTTGCAAGGTTACTATCTAGCAGCTGCGGAAGGCACATCTTGAAAAAGCTTCGACAATCTTCGCGCAGCTTCAACATTTTGCAAGCAAGAACTGGGGTCAGAAATTTCGACAATGCTTCAAGAACACCAACCTTATCAACAGCAACCTCTGGTGTTGTTCGGATCATATCCTGAGTTCTGAAGAATTGCGGACCCCTCCTAAGGTGGTTGATTTTTTCAAGAGGCTCACGGCTCCAGATTGCAAAGTGTTATTACCCAAACGGGATCGGGCTCCAAGAAAGCGCGTGAAATCCGAGGAGCTGTCCAATACTGAGGGTGAACAAGGTACCGCTGTGGACCAACCTACTGAAGTTCTCCCTTCCGAGCCAGAAGCTACTGTCGTTCTTCATAACCCAGCTGCAAGTAGCGACAAGTCTCCTGCTGTTGTCCTGGGAAGGAAAAAAGACCGCGGCGAGAAACGGAAGAAGGGTCCTTTGGCTGAAGAAGGAGACAAATACTCCTTAAACAAGAAATCCAAAGGGAAAGTCATTGCTCAAGAGGTAACCGTCGACACTACCAATGAACAAACTACCATACCCTTGATGTTCGAACATTTCAAGGGTGCGAAACTTCCCGCTCTCGTTGGATGTCTCGAGACAAAGGCGAACTCAGAGGACCCTATCCCTCCTGGACAAGGAGCTTCAATTTTGCCCGTTCACGCCCAAAGTTTGAGCTCCTTCTTCCTTCAAGACTCGGATGTTCTGGCTAACTCTCTACATGCCCTGTTTGTTCCTATAGCTCAAAAAGAGAGAGAAGTATTGAAACTTCAGAAGGAGCTTGCCGAACTCAAGAGGAGCATCTCGACCCAAGC
Organism: Limnanthes douglasii subsp. nivea; assembly: GCA_036936605.1. Taxonomy (NCBI): domain Eukaryota; kingdom Viridiplantae; phylum Streptophyta; class Magnoliopsida; order Brassicales; family Limnanthaceae; genus Limnanthes; species Limnanthes douglasii. The sequence goes on from JAUPFV010000001.1 coordinate 98,344,208, forward strand.
TAAAGAATCGTAAAAATAGGTCGATCTTCTAAAAGAACAAGCCGACTCTGCTGAGGCTGAAGTTAGAGCTTTTGGGGTGTAAGATAAAGAGTGGGAAAAAAACCTCTCTGAAATCGAGGAGAACCGTACCAAGGCCATTGAAGAACTTACTGCTCAGAAAATTGAATTTCTTCGAAAGCGGTCAAAGAAGATGGCCAAAGAAGTTTAGAAGCTCCAAACGACTCTTGACCAAAGCAAGGAGGAGAACTATGCTTTTGGAGTTAAGTGTAAAATGGTCATGGATCAGCAAGTTGCCGATGCGAGGGCCGGTTACGTCTTGAATTTACATGCCTTGTGGCCTCAGATACCATTTGGGTCGATGTGGCTTGATGTTCCAGAAGAAGATCGCCCTGAAGGCGTCGACTGTTCTGACCATGCCATTGAAGAATCCGAACCTTCTGACCATTTTTCTGATGCCTGATTTTGTTAACTCAGATTTTATGGTGTCTTTTCTTCACTTCTAGCTTATTTTGTGACTGGATTTTTATTTTGTAAACCAAACCATTTATGTCCGATGTTATTTTTTTACTGCAAACCAAACTGTTTAGGTCATATGCTATTTTTTTGCCATTTGAAGTGATCAATCTCTGATGCTAATTGTTTTAATGTTTTAGTTACATCTTGAAATTGTAGAAACTAATTAGTTGAAAGAAACCCTTTGATAGGTTCGATATTTTGTAGATCAACTTAGAGTTGAAAAAACCCCTTTGATGGGTTCGACAAATTGTAAATTAACTTAAAAGTTGAAAAACCCCTTTGATGGGTTCGATATTTTGTAGATTAACTTGAAAGTTGAAAAACCCCTTTGATGGGTTCGACATTTTGTGGATCGACTTTAAAGTTGAAAAACCCCTTTGATGGGTTCGACATTTTGTGGATCAACTTGAAAGTTGAAAAATCCCTGTGATGGGTTTGACATTTTGTGGATCAACTTGAAAGTTGAAAAACCCTTTTGAAGGGTTCGACAATTTGAAGACTTATTTTTAGGCTTTGAATATTTATTATAAAGGGGTCGGTTTAAGTAGACACCTCATTAAAACCTCCCCACGCCACCAGGGTAGGAAGGAGTGTGCCCATAACTAAAGTTTACATTTCAAAAATTAGAAAGATAAAAGTTACAAATCATTCTGGATACAATTTGAGGTGCTCGATATTCCACGGGAGGCGTAGGGGACGATCGTATTTGTCTTTTAAACGATAAGTTCCTGATTTTATCTTCTCCATCACTTGGTACGGTCCTTCCCAATTTAGTGCTAACTTTCCGAGCTATTTATCTTTAGTGTGGAGAAAAACCTTTCGCAAAACTTTGTCCCCGACTTTGAAATCTCTTCTTCGAATTTTCGAGGCATACCTGCTTCTCATCAGGGTCTAATAATGTAGAGAACTGAGATGAGCCCTTGCTCGTTTATCTGCTATCAAATCTAAAGCCAAAGCTCTATTTTCATCGTTATTGCTTTCTTCGTAATGATCGACCGTGAAAGAGGGGAACATGGTTTCTGCTGGTATTACCGAATCCATCCCATAAACCAATGCGTAAGGTGATTCTAGTGTCACTGTTCCAGGTGTCGTTCGGTATGACCATAATACCTCTTATAAAAAATCCGGCCATTTTCCCGCCTTTCCTTCTAATATTCTTTTCAATCCATTAATTATTGTTCTGTTGGTGACTTCAACCTACCCATTCGCCCGAGGATGGAATGGAGCTGAAAAACACTGTTGTATGTTCTGATTAGCACAGAATTCCCTCATCTCATTGCTGTCGAACTGAGGTCTATTGTCCATGGTTATCTTCTGAGGAACACCGTACCTACAACAAATGTTTGACCATATGAACTTCACCACATCTTTGGCTCGGGTACCCGAAAATGGTTCTGCTTCAAACCATTTCAAAAAATAATCCACCGCTTCCACAATAGTCTGCCTTCCTCCAGATGCTAGTGGAAGTGGCCCCACCAAGTCTATTCCCCATCTATCAAACGGTAACCCCTCAGAAATGGATTCTAGAGGAACTGCTGGAGTGTGGATCAAATTTGCACCTTTTGACTAATTCTTTAGCGTCTGCCGATAGCGTAGGCCAATAAAAACCCGACAAAAGGATTCTCCTGATTAATGTCTTGAAACCACAGCGTGTCGATCCTTCGCCGTCGTGCAACTCGGATAAGATTATTTGTGATTCTTCGTGACTCAAACATCTTAAGATAGGTATGCTTGCAGATCTTTTATAAAGAACATTTCCCAAAAACGCATAGCCTCATGCCTTGTTCCGAATACTCTTCGCTAAAGTCTTATCATCGGGCAACACCTCTTCGGTCATATTTTTTGTAAGATTACTCCTCCAATCAGAACTTGAAGCCGTCGAGATTTGACATGCTACATCTGGTCGATTCTCCAGATCTTTCCTCTTAAGAATGGATGGATGCTCTTGCGTTAAAATCCAAGGGTATTCTCCTAAATATGCCGCTGTGGCTAACGAGTCTGCAATTGTGTTATCTTCCCTTCAGACGTGTTCATAAGTTACCTTTTTTAATGAGGATGCCAGGAGTCTTAAAGCCGCTAAATATTGCACCAGCTGCTCTTTCCTTGCCTTTGATTGTCCAGTTGTATGATTTATTAATAGCTGTGAATCACTGATCAACCGAACATTTCTTGCCCCACAAATTTGTGCCAATCACAGTCCTGCCAATGCAGCTTCATACTCTGCTTCGTTGTTTGAGGCTTTAAAACCGAAACAGATTGCTTGATGCATCGCGAATCCTGAAGGTGTAGAAATTTAAATGCCATCCCACCTCCGATGATACTGGAGCCTCTATCCGTTCTAACTATCCACTTATCCGTGTTAACCTCTGCTTTCTCTGGTACTTCCTCGGGTCTACTAGAATGAAATTCCACTTGGAAATCTGCTAACGCCTGTCCATTGATAGCCGTTCTTGGTTCAAAATCGATGTCAAAATCCCCAGTTCTACAGACCATTTCGTTATTCGACCAGAAATATCGGGCCACATTTTTCTAGAGGCTGTTACCAACGCCAGCGCCAATTTCTCGAGCTTTAAGTACCGCTTTTCTGAGTCCAGTAAACTTGTACTTACATAATAAATCGGCTTAGGGATTTTATCCTCTTCTTGAACCAGCGCTGCACTGACCGCGTGTTCCGAGACCGTTATATAAAGAAATAACCTTTCCTGGGATGATAGATTTGTTAACAATGTTGAGGACGACAAATAATTCTTGATGCTGACGAACGCTTCGGTACATTCAGGAGTCCAGCAAAAATTCTTGGCATTCTTTAGAATTTGAAAAAACGGTACACATTTGTCCAACGATTGCGAGATAAATCTGTTCAAAACCGCTAAACGCCCGATTAAAATCTGTACCTCTTTAATATTTCTTGGAGGCGCCATGTTGTTCAAAACGTTTAGCTGAGCTGGATCTGCTTCTATCCCCTTTTCGCTAATCATGAACCCTAAAAATATTCCGCACCAAACTCCGAAAGAACATTTCTCTGGGTTCAATTTAAGATTCACCTTCCCCAGATTCCTGAATGTTTCTTCAAGGTCTGCAAAATGACTCTCGTCGGTTATGCTCTTAACCAGCATATCATCAATGTAGACCTCTAAATTTCGCCCGATTTTCTCATGGAACACTTTATTCACAAGCCTTTGATAGGTGCCCCCGGGTTTTTCAGACCAAATGGTATAACTTTGTAGCAATACAAGCCCCTTCCCGTGATGAACGTAGTGCTTTATTGGTCTTTAGGATCCATCTTTATCTGGTTATAACCTTCATAAGCATCCATGAAAGATAATATCTTATTTCCTGATGTCGAGTCTACCAACTGATCAATCCTCGACATGGGAAAAGGATCATTGGGACAAGCTCTATTAAGGTCTGTGAAATCTACACACATTCTCCATTTTCTGTTTTTTTTCGACCAGAATCGGATTAGCTATCCGTTATGGATAGCGGGACTGTCCATTATGGGTAGCGGGACTGTCCATTATGGGTAGCGGGACTGTCCAATATGCCCTACTCTTATCAATCTTTCGACTTCTGAAATGATCGCCTCTGTCTTTTCTTGAAAAAATACTCGGCACTTCTGTGTTATGGGTCGAACATTTAGGTTTATAAACAACTGGTGGTAGATGACGCTTTCAGGGACCTCTGTTACATCTTCTGAACACCAAGAGAAAAGATGTAACTTCTGTTTGAGAAAATCAATCAATTTCCTTTCGGAACCAAGGGGATAAATTTACCCCAATCTTCAACACCTTCCCTTTGGAAAATTCGTAACTCTCACAACTTTCATCTGTGAGCAAAAAACCCGGGATCTCCCTAGGATCATCTGCAGGTTCTGATCCACTGGCCGACCCCGCTAATTGCTAATGTCTTACATCGACCATTTTCTTATCTAGTTTTACTGCCAAGGCTGCCCGATAACATTCCCTTGCGGTCTTCTGACTGCTTCTGACAACTCCTACGTTATTTCCTATCACATAATTCAGGTACTGGTGAACTGTAGAGGTTACAGCATGCATCCTTGATAACCAAGAGCGACCGAAAATTGCGTTGTGTAACGTAGGTGCATCGAAAATAATGAATAAAACCGTCACTTCTTTCTTAAATGGCCCTCTCCCAAGCTGAACTACTCCTTCGAATTCTCCTACAACTTCTGTCGACGCCCGTGTAAAACCGATGATTGTTCGATCTGACTTCACAATTACTGGTTTATTTCTAAACCCTGAAAAAGTTGTTAAGAAAATTATGTTCGTTGAACTACCGGTATCCACCAAAATTCTTCGCACCTCCTCCCATGCGATAGCCACGCCGATTACGATTGCATCCTCATCAGGGTCTGCCACGTCTGTCATTTTGTCGTCATCAAAGGATAAGATAGGAGAAGGATTCTGATACAAATGAGGCGAAGTTCTCGCTTCTAACTGAGTTGCTAAATTCACTATATGCCTCTTTCGTGAAGAATTGGTGGTACCTGCTATCGAATCGCCCCCAAAAATAGTCAAAGATTCGAAACGTTTGCACAGATCTCTTACCTTTTCTTGTGCTGGATGCACCCCTTCCTCAATTACTCCAATCAGATTCATATTCTTGTCCGGATCTAGGTATTCAGTGGATACGTCGAACGAGTCACTGACCTCAGAAATTACCTAAGAAACTTCCTGTTTTGGTGCTGGTACGATTTGCTTAGCCGCTCCTCCTTGCTGAGTTTGCTTTTTCACATACTCAAGCAATTTACCACTGTCGATTTGTGCTTGGACTTCCTTCTTGAGCGCAATACAACCCTTGGTATCATGACCCACATCATCATGGTACCTACAAAAGAGGTTGTTCCGGACTTCACGGGGGGTTCCAATAGGAAACGGCTTCCGAAAATTTACGTTCTTCCGCGACTTGTCAAAGATAGTCGCAACACATTCAGTTAAATCAACAAAATAATCAGGGCAAACCCATTTGTTTGATATGGGTCGGTAATTATTCCCTTGATAATTACTTCCTTGGTAGTCGTTTCGCGTCCTGTGTGTTTGATTTCCTGATCCTTTCGCGTATGCTGCAGGAGCTACGGTACTTATCGGTTGCGGTTGAGGGATTGAACTTGTCTTTGAAACTTTTTGATTTGTAACCATCGAAGCTTGGTTTGTATGTTGGATCTGCGCTGCTAATTCCGAGGCTTCGGTTTCCTCAATGAGGATCTTCTTTTCGACTTGGGCTAACAAAACTGAAAAATGAAGGCTTGCTTCTTTGTCACAGCTTGCTTCATCGGCCCTGGTAATAAGCCCAACTTGTAACTAGTTAAGGCTACACTTTCATCACAATAATCTAGATCTGTTTTCGCGTCTATGAAACGCCGAGTATAATCTCTCACACTTTCTCCCACTTTTTGTCGACAATTGACTATTGTGTCCCCGTTTGCTCTAATTTTTTTGCTACCGACGAATTGTTGTCTGAACATCATCCTGAACATATCAAAATTCTTGATCCATCCTTGCGGTAACCGATTATACCACTTCGACGCCCGATCTTTAAATGTCATTGAAATAGCTCTACAAACCAGTTTGTCGTCATTGTCAAAACTCAACATAATTTTTTTGAAATCCTCCAGATGATTATCTAGGTCTTTCTTTCCGTCATACTTCTCAAACTTAGAGATGTTGAAACACTTCGGGAGGTTTCTTGACAAAATCTCATCTGATAATGGAGACGACCTCTAGTTATGCCCGATGTTGAAGGTCCCTCCTCCTAGGCCTTCTGCTCGACTTGTGAACAACCCTCCATCGAGTGGGTTGGAAATTTGACTCCCCACTCTGTAACCCTGTGACTGGCTTATTGACGGAAACTGGAACTGAGGACCGATCACCTGCTCTCTGTTGAAGGTAACTGTTCTGATTTTTACAGCTGATGTGGGCGTTATTTTGTCGATGCTAACTCCCTGAGGTTCGACCATTTTAGCTCTTGACGAATTTCTCCTTCTGACCTCTCTTTCTTTGATCATCCTTTTATCTTTCCTGAAGCGTCGGAAATCCCGGACCGGGGAAGAGGACTCACTCAAATCCTCCCTTGAAGAAAATGTGTACTCCAACCTAGATCGGAATCCAGACTTCTTTCGTGGAGCCTCATCGATCTTCCTCGACCGACTCCTGCCCTTGAAATACTCCACCTCTTCTCGACCAGAACTGCGTCGAACCTCTTTCATTTCATCATTCGATCGTTTATTTCGACCATCCAACCGACCTTTCTTTTCAGCCAAAGTCAAATCCCTCTCAGCATTTAGCTTGGCAATATCATCCAAAAGATGTTGCCTAGTCATGATTAAGGTCGACCGGCTGCTTCGGCCCTGATTTCCATCATTACCTAGGAGCTCCTCAGAATTCCGATCCTTTGAGAATGACATCTCCTGATCAGACCCTTTCTCCTTTGCCTTTCACTTCCTAGCCTCGGTATTCATTCGTTAACTTTCTTTTTGTAAGGTCGAGATTTTGGGGAACTTAATCTCCGGGTATCTCTTTTTCCCACAAACGGCGCCAATGATAAGTGTCAGAATATTTAGGGTGGTTTATTGGGACACGTGTAAAAGGTGTCACGCTAGCAAGTACAAAAGTGTAGAGAGAGAAAGTAGGCAAAATCAAGGACTAAACATTAGAAGGTCCCCTTTTTGGGGGACATAATCTTTATATAGTGACGGCTATGGGACCCATGGTCACATGCCATACTTATTCTAATTGCATGTTACCCCCTTTAGTTGTACTTTTGTTACTTATTTCTTACTTTACATTTAAGTCCCTGCACATAATTACATTATAATTTGAGCTCTATATTTCACTTGGTATTTTATTCCCTTATCAACCTTAACGTTTTATATACGTGGATAATTGGTCCTTCGATTTAAAACCATACCCCAAATTATTAATTTTTAGACAATTTGTATTTTGTTTTGCCATATAAAAGACCAAATGTTCAATTTTTGCTATGTTCAGGGGATAAGATGATACGTTCTAAAGTTGAATGATCAATTATCCTTCTAAGATGACAAGTCCAGGAGGCGCTAACGTACATTATAAAGTCGAGAGACTAAATGTTAAGAAAATAGATAGTCGGTGGACCAGTTGGCCATCAAAGTCCTAGTTTTGCTAGTAAAATTAAGCTTCGTTTTGCAAGTCAAATTAAGTCTAGTTTTTTCAAGCCAGTCGATGATATATATTCGCAAACCAAATTAACTATAGTTGCCGCAAGTCAAATTAAGCATACTCTTAACAATAAAAACCCTACTTTTGTAAGTTCAAGGAATGTACTAGTATGTGACTTGATTTTGTGTTTGTTGTGGTGTTTGGTTATGATATTATATTTCGGCAAATAAAAAAATACATCTTTGTATGCATTAGTCTATGACATGATTATATGGTTGTTGTGATGTTTGGGTCTTGTAATTGTGTTTTCACAAGTGAATAATCTCTATTGAAGAGATTAAAAACCTAATCGAACACCAAAGAAGGCTTTTTTAGAGAGAGAGAGGGAGAGAGAGAGAGAATAAAACCAAAATAATGAAAACGTTGAGATGAGAATATGAAATAGAATATAGTGATTATTTTGTATCAAAAGTATTTCTCCCATTTACACCCAAAGTTATGCACTTATTTATAAAATTTTAAAAAATAATCTCTCTCGTCACATTGACTTTCCAGCAATTATATGTTTTAATGCATCATTGTGCATAAATATTGGGAATGTTTTCTCATAAATATGTAGTAATGTTTCTTAGTAAATTATAATGTCAACTATCATTCTATCATAAATGTCGCTGACGCATTGTTACTATAAGAGTATTATATTCTTATCAACACTCTCTATAGTCCTAGTTGGATTATAATGAAACTTATGGACTAAACAATTGTTGAATATAATATCCAGATAGTGTAACCTTCGAGTCCTTTCTGGTCTAGGTCGTTAGGACACTATTTGTTATTTGTTGAAGCTTGTACAATATTTTTGTTGTTTTTCGTAACTTTATTTTCATGGTTTAAGTTGTTATCTTTTTTTTGATGACGCTCCGTATTTTCCATATCGATGTAACTATGACAGCCATATCGGCTAGACGCCTATAAGTGTTTATTCTTGTTTATTTTGATTTACCTAGCCGAAGTTTTATCATCGACATCTTGAATTTGGTTTACACTTAACTATTCATGCCTCATTAAAACGTTTTGCTGGCGCTCTGATACTAGTTGTAAGGGAACTTATACAAAAGATATGACTATGAAAAACACTAACAACTGAATCGATAATCTATTACAGTGTTGTAAGGGATCAAACACAAAAGATCCTGTTATCAGATTAGTGAAAAACAAATAATAACAATATGTTGTTGGAAAACAAAATAAACTAACAGTAAGATCAAACATTGTGTCTATGCCTCTGGCATAATAAACCAATAGTAAGATCAAACACTGTGCCTATATCTCTGGCACAATAAACCAACAGTAAGATCAAATACAATCTAAATTAGAAATAATATCAAACACGCAAATTGTTAATGGAGTTCAGCAAAGTGTGCCTACGTCTCCAGATCTGTTACAGATCAATTTTATTAGAAAGGATTGTCTGACTCTTTTTTTATTTTTTCGATTACATTCACAAACCTAGCTATTTTGTTTATATAGATTTTAATACAAAGGAGCATAAGAAACGATTACGGTAATTAAATCTCTTTAATGGGTCATTTATGACTCATTAAATTATTTTAATGGTCTTTTCAAATTCAAAACGTCTTTAACTCTCCTTAATTAATTTAGATCTCTTCTATGATTCATTAGTGACTCACTAAATTTCTTCATTGGTCTTCTCGAATTAAAAGCTTCGTCAAATCTTTTTTAATGAGTCTAACACCTGTAACTCTCGAGAATCTTCCATTTGGAGGTATCAAATTTGTGTCTATTACCAAATTTTATTATAATGTACTTTATAGTATTTGTTTTATCATAGGATTTCAGGCTTAGAGAATGCACGTCATATATTAATTTTAGAAAATATGTATTTATAGTGTATATCTTAAGAGCTTTTCAAACAACTTGTTATCTAATTTTAAACTAGGAACCTTTTTAACTTTTACAAAACGTCTAACTAGCTTATCATCATAATCATGGGATTATTTTAAAAGCTTCTCTATATAGATTTTCCTCAAATACACGAGTGTAAGAATAACAATTGAAGTCGGTGACAATGAACAGATCGAAACTCTCTAAAATCAACGACTCAGTTCTATCGTAGTCGGCCACGATAACGATGAACAGATGAAAACTCTCTGAAATCAACGACTCAATTCAATCGAAAAACAACGGAGCATGAGTTAGCTCTCATATGGAGATGGGTTTTTAAGGATTAATTTGTAAAAAATATAAATTTAGGGACTTGATTGTAATTAATGTAAGTTTTATTTTTAATTTGTGAATGATGTAAGTTTTAGGAAGCTATTGTGACTTTGCATAATTTGTAAGGACTAAATAGCAATTAGTCCATTTTTGTAACAGATTCAGTTTAAGACTGAGTTTTGGCTCCTCGATATAAAGGACCAGACTGTTCTAATAAAGGGGTTGAACACTTTTACTTGAAAATCATTTGTACTTGTGTTTTCTCTCTCTAAAAACTCTTACGCACTTTCTCTCTCTAAAATTTCTCCCTAGCAATTTACTTTAGCAAATCAAAACCTTATCAAATTGGCGACTCCGATGGGGACCTGAGTAAGAAACATCAGTAGCTTATTCTGTTCGAAAGTGGTACTATTCAGTGGTATTCTTTGACTAAAATTCATAAGATGAATCTTGAAAATAATAATCCTACACTTCAATCAACGATAGAAACGGTGAGAGATGATTTGCAAAATAATGGGACTGATAGGAATAGAACTAATGGATCGTCTCCGGTCCAAGCTCGATCTGATATTGAGACAAGAATGAATCAATTTCTTGATAATATCAATGCTTTGAATGAAAAATATAAACGAAGGGAGCAAGAGATACTTTCTGCTAGAATCAGATCTAAAGTTAGGCAAGAAACGGAAAAGACCGATGTGGAAGGTCAGTCAGATCGATCTTTTGATGACAAACATGCTAAGTCTGAGAGTAAAAAGGCACGCTTTGTGTCTCCTAAAGAGAGACATTCGTCTCAAAAGGACAAGAAAGATAAGAAAAAATTGATAACCTCCAGTGATGTGGAAGTAGAAAGGAGAATCATAAAAAGATTATTCGAGGAGGTATAAAAAGGGGAGCAAGTCTAAGAATGCTCCTCGATCAACTTGGCTTGAAGGAAATCCTTTGAATCAATATGTTGAAACCGATAGGAATTTGTATGTCACAATGGGGACCGATGATGAATTTTTTCAAGGCGTTGATTGGAGGAACTCTCCATTAATAGATGAAATTCTCTCTATGACGCTTCTGAAGCGTTTTGATATTTTGAAGGTTGAAACGTTTGACGGGATGCAAGATCCGATCATATCGAACAATTCAAAACTTATATGATGAATTTCGAGGATGACGACCGGATTGTATGTCATGCTTTTTCTCAAACTTTTAAAGGAACAGCTCTCAAATGGTACAACAGGATTCCGAAGGGGTTAATTTCAAATTTCAGAGATTTTATACTACTTTCTGAAGGCAGTTTGTTGGAAGCAAGGAGATGAGAGCTAATGGTGATACAATTATCCAGTGCAACCAGGTACCATGAGAGAAATTGAAAGACTATACCAAGAGATTTGTATTAACCAAAGAAAGTTTGGATAACTGTAAAGAAAATGTGGCGATGGCCACTTTTCGCCAGGGTTTGTTGTTGGGGGATCTGGCTAATGAGACGACAAAGAGAAGGGTTTTGACTTTTGGAGCGTTAATGGCTCAAGTCGATGATCAAATTAAGGTTGAAGAGTCTAGCAGAGTCCGAGATGCACCAGTTAATACTTCAAACAATTCGGGACAGGAAGCCAATAATCACGGGCAGCCTTCAAATGGAAATAATAATGCTAATGGGAATAATCAGCAGTCGAGGCAGAAGAACAACAATTTGCCTCCTTGGAGTGGTGGATATTCGAACCACACTTCATCCAACAATTACAATAGGCCTAGGCCGAATACATAGGTTAGGCCAGAGTACTATGCTGATTTGACATAGAGTGTTTCTGTTATTTAGGATAAAACTAAGAATTCTGTGAATTTTAGGAAACCAGCTCTTATCAGCCGACCGAGAGAAGAAAAGAATAATAAATTTTGTAGGTATCATGATGATATTGGGCATGATACAAATGATTGTATTGCCTTGAAAAAATAAATCCAATATTTGATTGAGAATGAGAAGCTCTTGACTTATGTGAAGTCACATGGAAGTGTATCGAAGAATAATGGTGCATCAACTTCGAAGGCTGCACAGCCAGCTGAGAATTTGATGAGTATGGATTCACAGGTTGAGTCATTTGATGTTTCTAATGAATATGTTGAAAAGGATCCGAACAGGTTGCTTCTGATGGTAGTGGAGGAGCATGTGGAGGATTTTTCTGTAGAAAAGGGACATGTTCGGGAATTGTGCAAGTTTTTTGAATCGTTAGCAATTTCTGGGGTGATTCAATGGCTGGAAATTCAGACAGCTCAAGGAAAGGGCATGTTGTTAACTTGACAACTCAAATTGAAGGGAGGATGTCAACGCATTTTTATGGAAAGAAAGACATTCCCTTCATTTTTTTTTGATGAAGATGATTTGAGAGGGACTGCAGAACCACATGAGGATGCTGTGGCAATTGGAGCCGAGGTGGCTGGCGTCGAAATTCGACGTGTGCTGATTGACACTGGCAGTTCTGCTAATGTTCTTTTTAAGTCCACCTATGATAGGATGACAAATTCTCCTCTAATTAATCAATCAGATCGTACTATTATTAGATTTACGGGTGTAACAGCTCGTGTTGTTGGCGAATTCGAGGGAGAAATTAGTTTGGGGAAAGGACTACTCAAGAAGAAGATTCAAGTACTTTTTTTGGTGGTGGACTGTCCCACAAGTTATAATGTTATTCTTGGAAGATCAGGGCTTTCAAGAATGTATGGGGTGGTTTCAACAATTCATCAGTGTTTTAAATATGCAGTTACAGACAGTTGGAGTGGTTCGGGGCGATCAAAAGGTTTCCAGAGAGTGCTATGCCACTGCGCTTCGGGTTCGATGATCTAACGGTGGAGATTTGATGCGAGAATAGCAGTTAGAAGGGGTTTCCTCGGAGTTGGAAGAAAGGGTTGACGATCCGAGGGAAACTCTGGGGTCTTTAACAGTGAGTGAAGAAATAGAGGAGTTTACTTTTTCAGAAGGAAAAGTGCTTCAGATTGGAACTTTATTGACCCCTAATCTACGTCAACAATTGCTTAATTTTTTGTCTCAGAATTTAGATGTCTTTGCTTGGAAGACGGAAGATGTAACAGGAGTACATATCGAAGCAATCCGGTATAGCTTGGCCATAGATCCGAAGGTCAAACTAGTGATTCAAAAAAGAAGAGAATTTTCATCGAAAAAAGTGGAAGAAATTGTTGCAGAAGTAGATCGGTTGTCTAAGGTCGGACACATAATGGAATCTCAATATCCTTTGTGGACTGTGAATCCGTTAGTGGTTAAAAAGAACAATGGGAAATGGAGGATGTGTGTGGATTTGACAGATTTGAATAGATCTTTCCCCAAATATCCATTTAATGTTCCTCGAATTGACCAGTTGATTGATTCCACTTCAGGCAATAAAATTTTGACTTTCATGGATGCTTTCGCAGGGTATAATCATATCCAGGTGGATCCGAAGGATCAAGAATGCACGACTTTTATAATTGATAGAGGCCTTTATTGTTATAGGGTGATGCCCTTTGGATTGAAGAATACTGGGGCCACTTATCAGAGATTAATGAATAAAGCTTTTGCTACACAGTCAGAAGAAATATGGAGGTATATATCGACGATATAATAGTGACAAGTTCAAGGGACGAGGTGCATCTTGATGATTTAGAAGAAGATTTTTTGAATCTAAGAGCAATCAGGTTGAAGTTAAATCCGGAAAAATGTACCTTCGGAGTTCGATCGGGGAAGTTCTTGGGTTTTATTATTAGCGAAAAATGAATAGAAGCCGACCCAGAACAATTAAAGGCTTTGATAACAATAAATTCACCTCGATCAGTTAAAGAAGTGCAAATATTGACAGGAAGGTTAGCAACACTTAATCGATTTATTTCACGATTTTTTGATAAATGCTTTCCTTTCTTTAAGTGTTACGAGGACCTAACATGTTCGAATGGACATCGGAATGCCAAGCAACGTTCACAAGCATTAAAAATTTGTTGTTATCACTAGAAATATTAACAAAGCCTCGAAATGGGAAGAAATTATTCTTGTACATCGCTGTATCGAATTTTGCACTCAGTGTAGTGTTAATTAGTGAAGATTAAGGAATTCTGAAGCCGGTGTATTACGTTAGTAAAAGTCTGGTGGCAACAGAAAAAAGGTATATGAAGTTGGAGACGCTGGCTTTAGCATTGGTGATTGCTGCTAGGAAGATGCGTCCATATTTTCAAGCTCATACTATAGAAGTCCGAACTTCATTCCCCTTAAAAAATATATTGCAAGAACCTGATATTTCAGGGAGGATGACCAAATGGTCAGTGGAGTTGGGAGACTATGATATTTTATTTACACCTCGAACAGCAATAAAGGCACAGGCATTGGCTGATTTTTTTGTTGAGTTCCACTCAAGTAGATCGGATGAGGAAGAAAGCACAAAAGCTTTGCCTATAGATTCGAGGTGGGTTGTTTGAACAGATGAAGGGTCCAGTATTTCAGGGTGTAGTGCTGGAGTTCAATTGATAGCTCCGACGAGGAAAACAATGGTCCAATCAACTAAATTCGGTTTTCATGCTTCAAACAATGAAGTTAAGTACGAAGCTGCTTTGGCAGGTTTGAGATTGGAAAATATTTGTGGGGCAACTTCAGTACGTTTGGAAACAGATTCTCAGTTACTGGAGAATCAAGTATCTGGGTTTTCCGAAGCAAGGAAGGATCGTTTGATTTTATATCTTCGGGAGCTTCGAAATTTAATGCTTCTTTTTGACAATGTGGTTGTGGAATATATCGGGCGAGGAAGTAACATGGTGGCTGATTATTTAGAAAATGTTGCTTACAAGGAAGAATATCCTTAGATTTTTCTACAAAAGAATCCTATAATTGTTGCTCAACCTGGCCAATGCGAAATTATATAAGACTTTTTTTCCACTGATGAAAGCCGACGCGATTGGCGATCGGATATTCTTAATTTTTTGAGCCAAGGATTATTGCCAGATGATTCTCAATTGGCTAAAACGTTAAGGGGTAAAGCTTTTGGATATATAGTTATGGATGGAATTTTATATAAAGAGGCATTAAGCAGACCATTATTACGATGTTTAGGCAAGCAAAAATCACAAGAAGTATTATCAAAGTTGCATGATGGAGAAAGGTCAGCTCATTGTGGGTTTAAAGCTTTATCGCGAAGAGTTTTACTCGCAGGGTTTTATTGGCCTACAATCATGAACGACGCTAAAATTTTAGCCTGAGGTTGTGATACTTGTCAGAGATTTGCTAATGTTATTCACAGACCAGCAGTACCGCTCATGTCTATATCTGAGGCGATACCATTTGATAGATGGGGAATTGATTTGGTGGGACCGTTGCCGATGGCCTCTGGGAAAGGCAAATGATAATTGTGGCGGTGGATTATTTTACAAAGTGGGCGGAAGCAGAACCTCTATCAGGCACAAAAGCAAAGGATGCCATCAAATTTATTGTGAATAATATCTGTTGTCGTTTTGGGATTCCTCGGAGAATTACAACAGATAATGGCCCTCAATTTAATAATAAGGAAATGGCTGCATTATGTACTTCTAAAGGGATTCAACAATATTTTTCAACGCCCTTTCATTCTCAAGCTAATGGACAAGTGGAAGTGACAAATAGAACAATTTTATATGGCTTGAAGAAGAATCTATCGGGGGCAGCAGGAAAATGGCCAAATTATTTACAAGAGGTGCTTTGGGCTTATCGAACAACTCCAAGAGAGGCTACAAAAGAGACTCATTTTGCTTTGGCATATGGTATGGATGCAGTTAGCCCTATTGTATCTACGATGTCATATTTTAGAATATCTCAATATTCTGAAAGAGTTAATAATGAAATTCGAAGGGCAAATGTGGATTTGATTGAAGAAAAAAGGGTTCGAGCTTATTTGAATACCATACATTATCAAATTCTCATGAGAAGTAGATATGATTCGAAGCTGAAAAGAAGAGAATTTTTAAAAGGCAATAAAATGTTGCGAAAAGTTATTCTACACACAAAGGAAAAGAGCCTCGGCAAAATAGTTCCAAACTGGGAAGGGCCTTATACAGTTGTTGAAAGAGTTAAGCCAGGGTCTTATCGTCTTTGTGATTTCGAGGGGAGGATGCTACAACATCCATAAAATATTTAACATTTGAAGCTTTATTGGGAGTAGACATGTGTTTATACTTTGGAATTTTTGTTTTTAATGACGCACTCTTTCTTACCCTGTTGGCCCAGAAAGGTTTTAATGAGGCGTCATGTACTTGTACATATTCAAATTTATCAATAAAGTTTGTTTTTGGCCAATGGTTATTTTACATTTATTTGGATACTATCTTAACAAATCATCAAAGATTGGTCACCTTTGATATTAGTTAATGGAAGTATATTCTGAAGTGTTTATAACACTTTTCGAAGAGATAACCATATGTTACAACCATTTGGAATTTTGAAGTGAATGTTTTCAAACTCACTGGGAATTTTGATGAGCTATTCAAGCTTAATAACATATTCTTATCTTTTTTAAGAAGATATTACTTGTTAATTTTTATTAAAATGTTTGAGGTGGAATCCTTTTTTCTTTAATCAAACCCATTGGCATATGTTAATTTTTATTAAGACTTTGCATTTATTTGGTATTTAGCATCGAATAATATGTAAAAGAACAGAGACATAAAAAGGAAGAACTCTTTGTCATTCAGATCGAGTTGTTATAATACAAAAAGAGATGTTCTCATTAGACAAGGACAAAAAAACTAAAAGAGTAGTTAGTCAGAAGATTCTTCTTCTTCGGACGATTCGTCCTCTGAAGATGATGAGCTGGGAATAGGTTTGAATGCCTTGCTTGGATGTTTTTCTTCAAGAATGTCACTCCAAAAATTTGTGAGGTTGATTTTTTGATATGAAGCATGGAGTTCTCGAAGCAGAAGGATGGTTGCATCTTCTTTTCCGACCCGAATAGCTGTTTGCATATTCTTTGAAAGCTCAGCTTCGACAGTGGTTACAGCAGTAGTTTTTTCTGCTTCGAAATTGTTCTTTAATTTCTCTATCTCATCGGACAACTTTTTAATTTTTTCTTCACAACGAGTTAGAGAATTTTGAAGTGTGGAAGAGTTGGATTTTTTAATATTCAATTCGGTAACATGCTCGGCTTTGAGTTTATTCATTTTATCTTCATGCGACTTTGTCAACAGCTCTGTGTCAACCATATACTTGATTCGAAGATGATCCTTTATACACAGAACACCTTTTACCAGCTCGGATCTAGCTATCTCATAGCCATAAAACTGCTCGGTTAATTTGCTGAGCAAAGTCTCTCTAAGATTCTTTTCAGCCTCATAAGCCTCTTTGTTGTAAACCATATCTTTGGCTAACTGTTTGAGATGGTCATGAGAGGCTTGAATTTGAGAAGCAAGAGTTTTTTTAGCAGCGTCAAGACCGGAAAATGGTTGGAGAGAAATAGCAACTACCAGATTTGGAGGAGGGTTGCGATATTCCGAGGTGCTAGGCTTGTCAGTCATATCCAGAGATGTGACAGGTTCGAAGGAACGAGTCGATTTTGGAAGAATTTTATCTGGAGTAGGCCTCGCAAAATCAAGCATGTGATTTTGAATGACTTGAAGAGTATGATCTTCTTCGCCAACAAGTGCCTCTGTGTTTTCAAAGTTGATGAACATATCTGGGTTGAAACTTGTACGACAATGATAAACGGTAGGAGAATAGTCATCGATGACAATCACATGATTGTCTTGCTTGGAATGATCTTCGGTTGGAGGATTTGGGAGGTGTTGTTGTTGTTGGTTTTCAGCAGCATCGTCTTCATGCTCGTCAATCAATTTGTATGAAGTGGTTTTTCTTTGTTTCTTCTTCTTTCCAATGAATCAGAAGATATTTTTTTCTCTTTTGATGAGTTTTCTTAATTCTCTCCCTCTTTGATGGGTGAAAGAGGTTGTTCTGCAACTTTGCATTTTCGACGCTTTGATTTTAAGGGTGTGGAAGGGTTAGCACCAGATGTGCTAACTGCCTTTTTGCTTTTCTTTTCTTTGGTGATTTTTTTCCTTTTTCTTTTTTGGCAGATAGCTGTCTGATCTATTGCGAATTGGGAGAAAAACTTTGCAGTCGGCTTGAGGAATTTGTTGGCATACGAGCTTCAGATCTGGGTCAGAAGATAAATCTTTGGGAGGCATCCCACCTTCTGTGATCAGAAACATGTGTCATTGGAGGAAGTTAATGGGCTGAAAGGCGGTATAGAAGGCGTTATTCCATTCTTTTTCAGCCCAGGCAGCCAACTTTTGGAATATCACCTTAGCAGCTTCTCGACGAGTTGAGTAGCGCTTCGAAATTTCTAGTATAAACAAACAAAATAAATGTTAAGTAAGAAAATAAAATATGATTTAAAAAAGTAGAAAGGAGATTTTGTGAGAACTTACGATTGCTTCTCCAGACCATAGTTAACTTCGAAGGATTGTCTTCGGAAATTGGCTTGCCATTCTCCCAAGCTCCAGAGATGAAAACAAATCTTTGTTTCCAGAACTTATCAGCCTCTAAAAGATCATCGATGATCTTAATATCATCCATCAGTGTAAGGTAATATAATGGAAACTTCAGATCTTTTGAAAGATGAGTCAATGAAATGAAGTCTTTGATGCTGATCGATATTTTGGATAGGCGAGATGCCATGATCAATGACATGAGGGTGAACCATTGGTTTGGAGTTACCTGGGTAGGGCACAAGCTGAGGAGTTCGAAGTACTCTACGATCATCGGATCTAGTGGAAATCGAAGACCCCAGTTGATGATTTCTGGGTAAACCACTAGTTCATCATCCTTGCAGTTAAGGGGAGTTTCTCCTTCCTTTGGTACTCGAAGGGTGATGTTTTCTCCCATTACCCATTGCTTTTTGAGGAAAGAGGCTTGGCTTTGTTTGTAATATATATCGAACCTTTTTTAAGGAGATAATATATTTGTTTTTGAGGTTTCTCAAATTCTTCCCAATCTTTTCTATTTCCTCCTCGGAAATAGAACAGACATCAGCTTCTTCTTGAGATTCAGCTTTAACATCGGATTTTGTAGCCTCCGAGTCAGCTTCATTGGTTTTGGAAGTACGCTCTCGAGGATCTTCAGAATTGGGAATGTTTGCTTCTGAAAGAGGGATTGCAGTTCGAACTGCTTCTTCTGTCATTTCTCTCTGAGGAGGATCGTTAGTGGTGGTTTTCGAAGGAGATGGAGTTCGAGCGATTGTTGATTCATCTCCCATTACGATGAAGGTCTTTCTAGGTTTGGTTGAAGAAGATTTCTTTGAGGAAACGTTATTCGTTTTTAGTTTTAGATGAGAAACTGTGCTTTGAGTTGAAGAAGTTCGAGGGGCTTTAGGGCCAAAGATTCTAGATGACGTTTGTTCTTCGATATTAGGAGAAGGAGAAAGCTTTTGAACTTGGGTAGGATCGAAATTACCGTAGTAAAATGTTTCAGTTGTAGTTCCAATTGGGCTACCAAAAATTAACTCTGCTCTTCGATACTCTTCGGCTCTTTGTGTTATGCAAAAATAATCGTAAGAACCGAACACCAGGTTGCTATCAGTATTGGAAGATTCTGGTGTTTTGGGTAAAATGACCTTCAACTTTTTGGTTACCGGTTTCTTTCTCATAAACCAGGAATGGGTTGATCGGAGAAGATGAAGATTGATCGAAAGATTTGAGTTTTGTAGTGAGAATTCTGGGAATAGGGGAGGAGCAGTTGAAGGTAGCCAAATAATCTCTGACTTTTCTCGAGAATGGTTGTGTGTAAAGAGAGTTGATATGAAAAATTCATGATATTTATTCTAAAATAGGTGAAGACGTGTGGAGATGGACAGACCCATTTAGTGATAGGTTGGAATACGAATTGCTGGGTGGGTTGGATGTTCGACACTAGTCAGGTCTACATCACAGATGAATATAACCGTTACACATGTAACCGTTACATTCGAGGAAGGAACACTTACTTAACATAAAAATATGGACCTTAAAAGAATAATAGTTTAAGTGGATAATAGTTAGAGTTCTGGGCCTAAGCCTAATATTTTTATATTATTTGATTTTTATTTTGTAAAACACTTGTTTAACAATATTAACACGGTTAAAACACATCAAATAGGTGAAACTACTGTCAAAACATGCAAATTCTTACCAAATATGCTTGGATCAGAATCAAGTGGATGCTTATGTGCTTCTTCCTCCTCACAAACGGCTGCTGGCTAGATTCAATAAGCAGAGTTCATATAGAAATGGTGCTTCTAGTCCTTCTACGATTTCTTCTTCCTCGCCTCCAATGAATTCGATTCCCATTTAAATAAACTACTGAATTCTCATGTGAATGACCCAAATCTTACGAACGAGGAGATTGAGGAGAAATCAAGGGGAAATGCTATTGGCACGGTGAAAGCGGCAAAGGCTGCAAGGGCCATTGCTGACGAGAAGGCTATGATTGCTGCAAAAGCAGTGGCAACGGCTAAAACGGCCGTAGATTTGATTGCCTCGTTTACAGATGAGCCAATATGCTATGAGCCAAAACTTGAAGGGTTGGGGAACAAGTTCACTATGAGGAGATTTAGGTCTTTAAAAGGGGTTGAAAACTCTGCGCTTGTGGCTATTCTAGAGCGGTTAATTAACACTGAAAAATTAAAAAAGTGGCTAACACTTTAGGCTACAATCAGTTCTTTGGTAATGTTAATAATAAGATTTGGCTTCTATGGAGGGAGGACTTCAAAGTGGAAGTGTTGTCTAATGAAGACCAAGTAATACATGTTGATGTCAATCATATTTCTCTTAACAAATGTTTGAGGCTGTGTTTGGTGTATGCTAAGTGCAGTAAAACTCTAAGGATGGGTTCGTGGAATTCTTTGAGAAGTATAAATGATAATAAGATTGAATGGATAATGTTTGGGGATTATTTTAGTAGAAAATTTACATAAAAATAACTATAATGTAAAAATAACAAATGATAATGTTGCACTTGGTGAGGATAAAAGTAGCCTAAGGGTAGGCTGGTAATTTCAAGTGGAGTTTTAAGGCGGCGTGAGGGTGTTTCAGGGTGGTGTGAAGGTGTTTCAAGATATTTCAAGGTGGAGAGAGAATTGAGCAGCTTTGCAGCAGTAAAATTTTTGTTACCCATAGTTAATGCTGGTGGTTGGGTATTTATAGTATGTAGTTTGGGCCCTTATGGGCTTTCGGGTCAAGTTTAATGGACCCGGGTCATGTTTAAAGACCCATGAGTTTTAAGTAGATGAGCAGGTAGCTTAGTCAGATAGTGTTTAGGTATTTTAGTACTTTAGTCATAGTTCGAACTGCTTTAGATTTGCAGTATTCGAAGTCATCTGTCCGATTCAAAAGTCGTGTCCGAATTAAGCTCTTGGAGTCTGTCCGGTTTACGGAGAGATTTACCTTGGGATGCCCTTCCGGGGAGCACTCCGAATTCGGACTCATCAGGAGCCCCTTTTTTAGGTATTTGAACAAGTATCCTTGTCAAAGAACTGAAAAACAGTCCGATTCAGGAAGTGGTTTATCAATTCGGAGAGAGTTGAGAACAGAACCGGGCAGACCAAACGTTACGAATTCCAAACGGTTCTTGTCAGAGTTAATGGGACACGTGTCACTCTCTGGTTGGTCTCTTTAGCCGTTTTTTCTCCTTGAAAGTTGCACCACTTTCTCGAACAAGTTACCTCTTTAAATGCTATTAATGACATCAGCGCCGTCTTTTAATCATTGCCCAACTTTTCGGATTCTCCTAGGAATCAAACCCCTTTTTTATATTTACTATAAATTCTTTTCACCTTTCAGAGTCTCACTATCTCTTTCACTTTGCCATTTCACCCAAAGCTTTATCTCTCTAAAACCTCAAAATTTCCTTAGTTGTTTATGTTCACAGCAAGAACAGCACTGATCAAGGGCGGTTGGCTTAATCTCTCAGAATTAGAGAAAGCTCAAAGGGTTGAAAAAGAGAAAAGACTTGCAGCAGGGCTTCCAGCGTCGCCTGTCGAGAAACCAGCCCCTTCAATCGAAGAATCTGACAGAGGTTCATCTTCTTCTAAAGGTACAAAACCTAGAAAACTCTTTCAATCAACGCTCTCCCCCATAGTATCTGGCTCTTCAGTCCAAGAGTCGATCCCTATTGTTGAACCGGGGGTCACTGTCACAAGTGTTAGGAAAAAATCCACTTTCATTGCTATGGGGTCCGACTCCGACCATTCTCCAGATAAACTAATCATGAAAAGACCAAGTAGATTGGTTAAAGGGCTTCCTTCTAAAAGTACACCCTCAAAATCGGGGGCAAAAAATAGTGAATCAGGGTCCGGGGCAACTATTAGGACTCTCCGGGAAATGCCGGTTGGTCCGGAGGCTAGCAGCCCACTACCTCCCAAAGAAACTTCGACCTCAGAAACTCAGACTGAGGTGAGAACTCAAAAACATACAAAGAGCCAACAGTCCGGAGGATCAGCTGTGCCAAGCTTCATCCCTCCCCGGGCTGTTTCTGCAGAAGCTCCCCCAACAATAATGGAGGAGAGGATGGAAGACTCCACTGAGGAGGTTAGGTTTGAGTCCGAGTCTTCCGGACAAGCTGAAACTGCTATAGTTGTTGCTAAGAAGGGCAAAGAGGACTTGTATCTGAGGCGTCCGGACCTGCCGGAGAGCCTCGAAGGGAGAGTAGGGCCCTGCTTTCACAAGGTAGAGTTCAAATATCTTTTATCTCTGTTAAAGACCAAGTATGCGTTCATTCATACTAGAGATCTGGGACGACTGCGTACTAAGTGGGGGATCCCTGAGAATGTAAAGATTCGAATTCCCATCGATCCAGAGACCCCGATGGACTGCAAAAGAAATGAGATACTCTTCTTTACGGAGCTATTCAACTGGGGACTTAGGTTCCCACTGGACCCAGAGATAGTGCGATATTTTCATTTGGTCAAGCTATGTCCAACACAGCTAAGCCCCAACGGTTGGTACACTTTGATGTCATGTACTATGGCGTCTAGGCTATCCGGAATTCCTCTTCCTATGGAAGAGTTTGCAGCTGTGGCTAACTTGTGCAAACACCATCAGTTCCCCTTTTACCATTTCAACATGGGGAATGATCTTAAAGCTGTTGACGATCTCCTGGAGTCGGAGAGCAAGTGGAGGAGCGAGTTCCTGTTCGTCAGTGGCTCATGGGAGAATGGCAAGAAAATTAAAAGCGGGGAGAATCCTAGCCTACTTCGAAGTAGATGGAGGAGTGATCGTAAGTTTTTATTCTAAGTCTCTGTTCGAACCTCTATTTCCTTTAAGTTTATACTAATTAGTTTTTCTTTTGTTTTGTCAGAGCTACCAAAGGAGTTCGGGGACTATCTGAAGGCCGGACAGGTCACCTGTGGCAAGCTCAACGCTTGGGCCGCAGAGAACTGGGAGAACCGGTTTCATAAAGCCTTCACTCCTGGAAACCTAGCGAGGTCTCACCTGTGGAACACCACAGGTCGAAGAGACTTAACCTGGGAGGAGTTCTCCACCCCACCTGGTGAAGATGTCGTGCTGAGAAGGTCTCATGAACTGGATGGGAACCTCTTCCTTCCTGCCCGGGCCAAAGCCCCAAGTAAAATGAAGGGTAAGAAGAAGAAAGGCAGGAAAGCGGTAGAGGATACTGAGAAAGAGGCCCCAATGGAATCAGAGGTGCCAGCCCAGGCTCAAGTTGATGCAAACCTTCTACAAGTGGTAGAACAGGAGAGCGAGAAACAAGGAGTGAAGCCCCCAAAACCGTCAAGGGCTTCTAAACGGGCTCGTAAGCAAGCAAGTGACAGTGCTGACAGGGAAGTCAAAAAGAAAAAGACTTCCCAAGGAGAAGAGCTCGCTCTCCGGGATCCGGAGCCCACTTTCCCAACCGACCCGACGTTAGCCGAAGAGATCCCAGGGAATCTTAATGAAGGGATTCCAATGGAATTCCATACTGATGAGGTCGAAAGGGGAGAGATTAACATGGATGAAGTGGACGTCACCGGTCTTGGTGAACTAGGTGATTATTTCCTTGGCCTGTCCAGAGACGAATTCGCAGGACCATATGTTCCCCCAAGTAGTTCCAACACAGTGAACTTCAATGGTAAGACTTTTATGGTTTCCAGTGAGAGGGACATCATAGCCCACTCTCTCCTTAGCAACGTGCAGCCAGTACTTACCTTGGAAAGGCAAGTCCAGAGTCAGGCAACCACCATCAAAGACCTCAAGTCTGAGAAGGAGAAGCTGTCCGATGACCTCAGGACTGCTGCCACTAAGGTTGATTTACTTAAGGAATCGAACGAACAGCTAAAGAAGAATCACAATGAAAGCAACACAAACGTTGCTTCTTTAGAAGAGACCGTAAAAGATCTCCGGGCTAAGCTGTCCGGACTGGAGAAGGATTTGACAGCCTCAAGGGAAGAAACTGCAGCAAAGGAGAAGCTTGTCACCAATCTGACCACTGACAAACTTGCTTTAGAAAATGCAGTAAACCGGGCTGTTGAAGAGAAAGATGCTTTGGTGAAGGATCAAGAGGCCATGATAAAGGCCAAAATCAACGCTTATGCCATGGAGATGTTACGGAGTGAAGAATTAATGATTGAAAAGGTGAAGTCCGATATGGTCCTCCTGTTTCACGAGAAGTTCCCGAAGAGGAGACTAGGGGACTTATGGCGCTATGTGGATGACGATGATCTCCCATACTGGACCATGGTTGATGAAGTGTACACCGATGTGTCCTCGTCTGGTGACGAAGAGGAAACCGGGGAGAGCCCAGGTGAGGAGGAGATTGACCCCAAAGGTAAGAAGATTGTCGAGGAGAAGAGCGACATCAAAGGCAAGAAAGCAGATGAGGGTGAGCCATCTTCAAAGGCTCAACCTTAATTTATAATTTGTTTTGTTTATCTTTTGTTTTGAACTAAAGTCCTTGGAAGGCCAAGGCACCTTTGTTGTGATGGTGTCCGTATTATTCGGACAGATTTTTGTACTGTACCCAAACATGTTCAAAACGTCCTTGGAAGGCCAAGGCAACTTTAAGTTGTTGAATGAATGCTTTTATTTTACTCAACCATCTTCTTCTTTTATTATTTGTCTCACTTTAGACAGCTAGAATTTAAGTAGCTTTAAGTTATTGTATTGTGAGAGTGTTTAGTTTCTCTGGCTAGTATTTAAGTAGCCTTTAGTCCTTTCAGTCCGGGTAGTATGACAAACAACAGAATTTTGCAAAAACTTAGAAAATTATTGAAGAAAGCATCAAGTTTTATTGAAAGCTCTCCGTGGCGCCGAAGAGGAGGAAGCGGTATGCCCCCAAATATTTACATGGATGTTTAAACAAGTAAATATTTACATAAGCTTTACTCCAAGTACATTCGAAGGTGTTCAATATTCCAAGGGTGAGTTAAAACCCTGCCATCTCTGTCTTCCAACCAGTATGTCCCAGGCTTGATTCTTTCAACCACAGTATACGGACCCTCCCAAGTTGGGGCCAGCTTTCCGAAGAGCTTTTCCTTGGTGTGCAAGAAAACTTTTCTCAATACTTTATCTCCTGGTTGAAAATCCCTTCTTTTAACTTTAGAAGCAAACCTGCTTCTCATCAAGCCTTGATATTGTGCCATTCTAAGATGAGCTTTTACCCGCCTTTCTTCAATTAAATCAAGTTGATTTCTAATTGTCATCTCATTAGCCTGTCCGGAGAAGTTATGAACACGAAAGGAGGGGAGTGTCTTCTCTATGGGAGCTACTGCATCTATCCCATAGACCAAGGCAAAGGGGGATTCTTGTGTTGCAGCCCCAGGTGTTGTCCGGTAGGCCCACAGGACTTCTTGTAGATAACTAGGCCACTTTCCAGCAGCCCCTTCTAAGTTTTTCTTTAAGCCGGACAGTATTGTTCTATTAGACACCTCAACTTGCCCATTGGCCTGTGGGTGGAAAGGTGAAGAAAAGCAATGCTGAATACCCCTTGAGGCACAGAAGCTCTCCATCTCTCTATTATCAAACTGCGGCCCATTGTCTGTTGTTATTTTCTGGGGGACACCAAATCTGCAACATATGTTGGACAGAATGAATTTTATAACAGCTTTTGATGTTGTCCCTGCCAAGGGGGCTGCTTCTATCCACTTCGAGAAGTAGTCAATGGCTACGATTATGGTTTTACGCCCTCCGGACGCCACAGGGAGAGGCCCAACTAAGTCCAATCCCCATCGAGCAAAAGGGATGGGCTCAGAAATTGATTCCAAAGGAATGGCTGGTACATGAATTTCATTGCTGTACCTCTGACATGGGTCACACCTCCTTACCAGCTCCTTAGCATCTTTCATAATTGATGGCCAATAATATCTGGAGAGAAGCACTCTTCTTGTCAAAGCTCTAAATCCACAATGGGCTGATCCCTCACCATCATGCAATTCAGAGAGAACCATTTGTGACTCATGATCCCCTAAACAGCGTAGGAGAGGTTTGCTATAGGACTTTTTGTACAAGACTTCTCTAATCATAATGAAACCACGAGCCCTGTATTTCAATGTTTTGGCTTGTGATTTATCCAAAGGCACGATGCCATCGGACAGATATTGCATTAGAGGAGACCTCCAGTCTTGAGGCCGGTTTACTTGTATTTCAAAGACTTCCTCTTTTTCACCTTCTTCAAGTTGAATCGAAGGGCTTTCAAGCACATGGATCCATGGGTAGGACTCCGTATATGCTATCGTTGCCAATGAGTCTGCTAATTCATTCTATGCCCGGGGGATGTGCTCATAGACAACAGCTTTAAACTTTGACGCTTCATTTTTAAGGAGGAGCAAGTATTTGATCAATTGCTCCTTTCTGGCCTCTGACAGGCCTAGAGCATGGTGGACAAGCAATTGGGAGTCACTTAGTAGCTTGACCCTTTTTGCTCCACAGATGTACGCCAATTTTAACCCAGCTATAGCTGCTTCGTATTCGGACTCATTATTGGACGCCCTGAAAGCAAAACAAATAGCTTGGAATATGTTGTCCCCATAGGGGGAAGTGAGACATATTCCTGCCCCAGATCCCATGGTACTGGACCCTCCGTCTGTTCGGACAATCCACACTTTTTTGTCTTTTGAATCAGCAGGTTGTTCTGAATCCCTATCAGAATGGAATTCGACCAGAAAATCAGCCACAACTTGAGCTTTTACTGCTGTCCGAGGAGCAAAGTCTATGTCGAAGTCCCCCAACTCTACTGACCACTTTGTCATTCTGCTCGAGATGTCTGCTTTTTGAAGGACATTCTTTAAAGGGAAAGATGTCCGGACAACGATAGGATGAGCCTGGAAGTAGGGTCTCATTTTTCTTGCAGCTATTACCAAAGCCAAAGCTAGTTTTTCAAGTTTCAAGTAACGCCTCTCAGCATCAATCAAGCTTTTGCTGATGTAATACACTGGGTGAGGATACCCATCAACCTCTCTTACTAACACAGCACTGATGGCACAACTTGAAACAGCTAGATATACAAAAAGAGTCTCCCCATCGACTGGTTTAAACAAGGTCTTGGGAGAGGACAGATGCTTCTTGATTTCATTGAATGCCTCATCACACTGTGGTGTCCATTCAAACCCCTTTGCACCCTTCAAGGTATGAAAGAAAGGAGCACATCTGTCCGAAGACCTGGAGATGAATCTGTTCAAAGCTGCCAACCTCCCCGTTAATCGCTGTACTTCTTTAATGTTTCGAGGAGGCTCCATTTGGAACAAAGCATTGAGTTGGTCCGGGTCGGGTTGTATTCCATGCTCACTTATGATATACCCTAAGAACTTCCCGGACTGCACTCCGAACACACACTTTTCAAGGTTTAACTTTAAATTCACTTTGGCCAAGTTGGCAAAAGTCTCTTGGAGGTCGGACAAGTGCAACTGCTCATCCACGCTTTTCACCATCATATCGTCAATGTAAACCTCCATATTTCTTCCAATTTGATCAGCAAATGCCTTATTGACCAACCTTTGATAAGTAGCCCCAGCATTTTTCAAACCAAAGGGCATCACCTTGTAACAGTGTAAACCTCTATCAGTAACAAAAGTGGTATGCTCTTGATCTTTTGGATCCACTTGGATCTGATTGTACCCGGAGAATGCATCCATGAAGGAGAGTAACTTGTTCCCTGAAGTAGAGTTTACTAACTGGTCTATCCGGGGAACCGGATACAAGTCTTTTGGACAAGCTCGATTGAGGTCTGTGAAGTCAATGCACATACGCCATTTACCATTCTTCTTTTTTACCAAGACAGGATTGGCAGTCCACAACGGGTACCGAGATTCTTTAATGTGCCCCATCTTTGTGAGTCTGTCAACCTCCTGTACAATGACATCAGCCTTTTCTTTTGAGAAAGCTCTCCTTTCTTGTACCACTGGTGCCACGTCTCTCCATACTGATAGGTGATGGGAAATCACCTCTGATGGAACTCCAGTAACATCAGCATTGCACCAAGCAAAAACATGCTGATGGTCTATCAAGAATTTCAACATTCCTTCTTTCAACATTGGTGGCATTTTGGATCCTATCTTGACATTTTTTTCCTTCTTCTAAACAGTGTGTTTCAACCTCCTCAACTGGGATCAACACTCCGGGGGTCTCTCTGGGGTCATCAATTTCACCCTCACCCCCAGAAAGGCCCTCAAACTGCTATTGGTCACTTATACGGACTGCCCCCAGCGTTCGTGGAGCCAAGGCTGTGGCATAACATTCTCTTGCAATTTTTTGGCTGCTCCGGACAACCCCAACCTGCCCCTGAACAACATATTTCAGACACTGATGGACTGTCGAAGCCACTGCATGCATCCTAGAGAGCCATGATCTCCCTAGAATAGCATTGTAACAGGTGGGACAATCCACCACAATGAAGAGTATTCTAACCATTTTCTTGAAAGGGCCCCTGCCCAACAACACTTCTTCTTCAAACTCCCCGATCACATCGGCTGAGCTGCCCGTGAAGCCCACGATTGATCTGTCCGACTTTTGTATCACAGCTGGATTTCTCATTTTCTTGTAAGTGTTTAGAAAAAGGATATTGGCAGAGCTTCCAGTATCCACCAAAATTCGCCTTATCTCATTGCCCCCTATAGACGCTCCTATGACAACAGCATCCTCATGAGGGCCAGCAATATCTCTCAAATCATCCTCATCGAAAACTATGAATGAGAATGAGTTTGGAGATTGATAGGATGTCATGCCTCCTTCTAGCTGGGAGGCCAAATTATGAACATGTCTTTATCTTGAAGAGGTGGTAGGAGCTGTCATAGTGTCCCCTCCGAAGATTGTCAGTGACTCGAAGAATTTAATGAGCCCGGAGACTGATCTAGAACGCTCCTCAATAGAACCCACTCTGTTTCTGGTTGGATCAGGATCCAAATACTCGGACTCCACGTCAAACCTTTCAACTATTACCATAGCCCCCTCCGGGGCAGCGTTGCTTGGACCAATCCTATGAGTGTTGTCAGGCCTGTTGCCTCCTCTTCTTTTAACGTATGCACCCAACTTTCCTCTTTCAATCAAGTTCTGTACCTCTTGCTTCAGCGCTATGCAATCATCGGTGGTATGGCCAATATCATTATGGTATTGGCAAAAGGAATTATTTCGATGTTCTCTGGGAGACTGCAAAGTTGCCGGTCTCCGGTAGTGTACTTCATCTTTTGTTTTCTCGAAAATGGTTGCCACACTTTCTTTGAGCTCTGCAAACCACTCCGGTTGGACCCACGACCCTCTTTTGTTTCTAGACTGTTGACTTTGTGCAGGAGCAGCTGGTTGAGACTGAGCCTTTCCCCTTCCATGCCCCTGTCCGGTTTCTCTTGCTTTGTTCCCGTACTGGTTTTGATTTGGTGTTGGTGCCACCGGGGTGGATCTCACTTGTCTGTGCACCCTGGTCTTTTTCGTTTCATCAACATTTATTTGCTTGCCAACTTGGTTCAGCAATCCTCCCCAGGTCATGGCTTTCTTTCTGGTCACCGAATCGGCCAGGTTGCCTGGGTTCAAACCTTGTCTCAGGGATGCTATTGCTACCTGTTCAAAGCAATCAGCCAACCCATTCTTTGTGTTTACAAAACGACTTATGTACTCCTTTAACGACTCATTTGGCTCTTGGGCACAATGGATTATTGTGTCTCCATTGCCCTTCAGCTCCTTACTTCCCACAAACTGCCTTCAAAAGGCCACCCAAAAAGTATCAAAGTCTTTAATACAACCCTGAGGCAGGCTGTTGTACCATTTCAGAGCACTCCCCGTAAATGATTGGGAGAATGCCCTGCAGAGTAGTTTATCATCATCATCAAAGTTCATCATGAAGTTCTTGAATTGCTCCAGATGATTGTCCGGATCAGTACTGCCATCATACTTCTCCATCTTGGTGCTATCAAACCTCTTGGGGAGGTTTCCGGATAGGATTTTAGAAGACAGTGGAGACTGCCTCCAATTCCTTCCACGACTGAACACGGTATCCTCATTAGGAGTTGCAAAGATACCTGGCTCATCATGGAAGGCAAAAGGATCCATCAGCATCTTGTCTGTATACCTCCGGTGGTGAGATGACCCTTTTCCTATATGCCTCTTCATTCTTCCATGGTGTTCTCTTTTTCTGGAATACTTCTTAACTTGCTTTTGTTTCTTCTTGGTTCATCCCTCATCACTGCTAGAGGACAAGGACTTTTCATTCCCCTCACTGTCCGAAGAGCTGTCCGAAGACTCTGAACTCGAGTCAGAACTCTCCACAGGCTTGGACCGGTGAGATTTTTTAGAGCTGGCATGCGTCTTCTTAGTGCTCTCATGAGTTTTGGAAACCCCATGCTCTCTTGGGTTATCGGTGTGGTGAGCAGCTGATGCTTTGGATTTCTCTTTCACGCCCATCTTGGCTTTTTCAGCCCTCAGAGATTCTATCTCAAGTTTTAACCTGTCGCGCTCTTGGACAGTATACTCATCATTCTCTTCCACCACTTCGAGCAAAGTTGGTGGAAGCTCTGGATTATCCGGATTAATTCGGACAGAATTTCTTTACTTGGTTTTGAATACTGGATTCAGGCACCGTCGCCTCCCACTGTGGTCGCCAATTTGGTGAGGATAAAAGTAGCCTGAGGGTAGGCTGGTAATTTCAAGTGGAGTTTTAAGGCGGCGTGAGGGTGTTTCAGGGTGGTGTGAAGGTGTTTCAAGATATTTCAAGGTGGAGAGAGAATGGAGCAGCTTTGCAGCAGTAAAGTTTTTGTTACCCATAGTTAATGCTGGTGGTTGGGTATTTATAGTATGTAGTTTGGGCCCTTATGGGCTTTCGGGTCAAGTTTAATGGACCCGGGTCATGTTTAAAGACCCATGAGTTTTAAGTAGATGAGCAGGTAGCTTAGTCAGATAGTGTTTAGGTATTTTAGTACTTTAGTCATAGTTCGAACTGCTTTAGATTTGCAGTATTCGAAGTCATCTGTCCGATTCAAAAGTCCTGTCCGAATTAAGCTCTTGGAGTCTGTCCGGTTTACGGAGAGATTTACCTTGGGATGCCCTTCCGGGGAGCACTCCGAATTCGGACTCATCAGCACTGATTATTCAAAATCCATGGATCTTCTGTTAGAATTTCTCCATTAAGTTGGACCGTCACATGTCGTATCGATGTATCGAACTATCGTTAATATTAGTCCAATAAAAGTAATCATAAAGAAAAGAACGGACTAGTAGATAAAATATGTATCATGGAGGTTTAATTCCGAATACTGTGAAGGATTGGATTCGGAAATAAACAACTTAAGCAAAACGTAAAGTTTTGGGGTTATTTTGTAAAACAAAATAATATCGGGTTATGGTCCCTAAGAGTGGCAATTTAATAAGGACTGGTCTTCATTAAGTAACTGTCTGGAAGTTACAGACAATTAAGAGATAAGAACCGTTACTGGTCTTCATTAAGTAACTGTCTGGAAGTTACAGACAATTAAGAGATAAGAACCGTTACTGGTCTTCGTTAAGTAAATGTCTGGAAGTTACAGACAATTACTTAATGAAGAACCGTTTCTCACTTCAGTTCTATATAAGAATGAGTTTCTCATTCTTGAAAGAAACGAAAGAAAATACAGAGAGAAAATCCTTTAAGAAAAACAAATTGATTCTTCCTTCGAATCAATTACAAAAGTGTGTTTTGGTTGCCATCTCTTAGAATAATCAATAACCTAGCTAAGGATCGCCGATCATCTGCTCTAAGACAGGAATCTGAAGATCAAAGAATGTCTACATCCTGTAAGTCTTTATTCCACATTATTATAGGGCTTAAATCGCTGTTTCGTCCTTCGACTATCACGTTTTGTGTCATTTAGTCCCTCGACAAAAAAATCACGGTTGAGGGTCCCTCGTCTATCAAAAATCTATAAATTCAGTCCCCGCGCGTGGTTTTTGCTGTAATGCTGCCACGTGTCACTATAGTTACATGGTTTGCGTTCCACAGATAGTCCTTCGACTTTTAATTCCAATTTTACCCTTCGAATTTAATATTTTTTAAATATTTATTTTTATTTTTATTTTTTAGTTTTTCTAAAAACAGAGTATTGCAAAATTTGCAATACTTTGTTTTTTTTGCGACACAGCTGATTAAAGGAAGTCTCCTACTTGGTTCTGTTTCGATGCTTTCAGGTTATTATACCCATGACAAATTATATTATATTTTTTCCTTTTGCCATTAGTTTCTAATACATTACATAAATTGACAATTAAGTGACTTGAAGGTATTATGTTTTTGTACCAAACTTTAGGCTAAGCCAGTCTAATGTAAAGGATGCTTTAATTATGCAATGATGGAAGACGAAAGCAAAACCTCAAGTGCGTGAGGTTTGCCGTCGACGGAGAATCTGAAGTTCTATTAGTTGCAAACCGAGACATCCAAAAGGGGGAGCGGTTATATTATGATTATAATGGGTATAAACATGAATATCCAACCGAACATTTTGTTTAATTATATATTTTTGGTCATAAAGTTAAATTTGTCAAAAATCTGTAACTCTTTTTTGTAGCCTAGCTAGCTTGTATACACATTGTGTGCTTGCTAGTTCAATAATTATTTGAATTTACAAATAGGGAATAAACTGAGTTTAACTTAAACTAGTCATTAATGGATCCTTTTGCTGTCTTCTGTTAGCTCACTGCTTTGCCAACATGAATGAATGTAGCAATTGTTTCTTTAGGCCTTGTTTGGGCTTAGTTTGGGATTTTGGAATATTGAGTTCAGAAGAAGGTTGGATAGATGTAACCAATATTTGTAAATTTTTTAGTAAACCAAACAGGACCTCCGAGACTCCTACTTGGTTCCGTTTCGATGCTTTCAGGTTATTATACCCAATTCTTTCTTTCTGCTTTTCGTTTCATTTAAGCAAAATCTGGAAACGATTCTCGATTTCTCTTTCAGATTCGTGTTCGTTACAAATGCAATCGTAGCAATTTACTCCAGCCTCCATTTGGAAAAATGTCTAGAGAAACAACTTTGTTCCCTGAAGCAATTCAAGTCTGGTTCGATTTCGGACATGACTATGTCAGTTTCTAAACACTTCCTCTCTTTCTCTGTCTCTGTAGAATAATCTGAAACGAATTCAATAACCATTTTTTGCTTATCTTTCGTTATCGG
The DNA here is from genome assembly GCA_036936605.1 of Limnanthes douglasii subsp. nivea. Classification (NCBI taxonomy): domain Eukaryota; kingdom Viridiplantae; phylum Streptophyta; class Magnoliopsida; order Brassicales; family Limnanthaceae; genus Limnanthes; species Limnanthes douglasii. The sequence continues at coordinate 98,377,697 of JAUPFV010000001.1, forward strand.
TGAACTCTACCGGGGCTTCGTTAGCGATGGCGATGAGAGATATGGACACGTGTAAGACATCGATTGGATTCTGCATCCAGTCCAATATCTTGGTAGCTTTTGGGTTCGCCGGATTTGTGAGAAAGACTTCCTTTAATCAGCTGTGTCGAAAAAAAAACAGAGTATTGCAAATTTTGCAATACTCTGTTTTTAGAAAAACTAAAAACTAAAAATAAAAATATATATTTAAAAAATATTAAATTCGAAGGGTAAAATTGGAATTAAAAGTCGAAGGACTATCTGTGGAACGCAAAGCATTTAACTATAGTGACACGTGGCAGCATTACAACAAAAACCACGCGCGGGGACTGAATTTATAGATTTTTGATAGACGAGGGACCCTCAACCGTGATTTTTTTGTCGAGGGACTAAATGACACAAAACGTGATAGTCGAGGGACGAAGCAGCGATTTAAGCCTTATTATAGGATGATTTAACTTCATGGTTCAATAAGTTAGATTAGAAATATATTTTGGTATTTCTATCATCTTCATTTTTAACTTGTCTTCATTGGAGATATCTATAATATTTTCGGAAATCTTCAACACTCATGTCTTTTAGGCTTAAATCGCTGCGTCGTCCCTCGACTATCACGTTTTGTGTCATTTAGTCCCTCGACTAAAATATCACGGCTGGGGGTCCCTCGTCTTTCAAAAATCTATAAATTTAGTCCCCGCGCGTGGTTTTTGCTGAAAAGCTGCCACGTGTCACTATAGTTAAATGGGATTAGTTCCACATATAGTCCCTTGACTTTGATTCTGATTTTACCCTTTGACTTAATTGATGACCTGAAATTTTTTCTGTCCTATGTGGCTTTTAGTGCTTATGTGGACGACTTAAATTGCTAGACCGGCCACGTGGATTAATTTTTAGTTTAAAACCAGTGTCTCATCTTCTAAACCCATGTCATTGAATCTGCTCCTCTCTCACCTTGTTTCCTCTCTCTTCAACATTCTTTACTCATCGGTTTCCATTACTACACAATTTCTATCGAAACAAAATGTCAAGCAGTAACTCTGTTTATACCCAAAAGGAAAATCATTGCGATTCAAGATGTCACTGTAATGAACTCATGGCCCACTTGGAGTTCCACAGAAGCCAATGGAACAGCAGGATTGAACTCCTCAAAACGGTGCCACCATTCCTCATCTTCAACCTCCACATCAGAGTTTGTGGGTGTTAATAGAACGTCACTATTACCATAGTCTGTCTCCACACCATCCCCCTCTTCTTGTCTAAAATAAGGTGGCACTCTGCCCTCCTCTTCAGCACCTCTAACCTGCTCTTCAACATTCCCTGCCTCAGCTTCAACACCATCCTCTGTGCCCACTGCTTCATTCTCAGCACCCACTGCTTCATCATCAGCATTCACTGCTTCATTCTCAACACCAACTGACTGATCCACATCATGATCTTGACCAGCTTCATCTCATGCACCTGATTGCCCATCATCCGGACCAAATGATTGTGTAACATCTGCTACACCTGACCGCGTAGCATCGGGAGCAACTGATTGGACTTCATTCCAATTGACCTCAGGACCCAGCTCCCTTATAAAGCTGCTTAATCCTGATATATCATCATCAGGCCCCTGTCCACCATCATGCCTCTCTCCATCCTCACTGTGTTTTCCACAAGTAGTAGCCTCCTGTACACCAGCATCAAAGCCACCATCTACTGGCCCTTCTTCACCAACATAAGCCTCTCCAGTAGCCTCCTGTCCACCAGAACCTACGCCACCACCTGCTGGCCCTTCTCCACCAACAACAGCCTCTCCAGTAGGCTCCTGTACACCAACATCAATGCCACCTTCTACTGGCCCTTCTCCACCAACATAAGCCTCTCCAGAAGCCTCTCTAGTAGCCTCATGTCCACTAGCTTCTTCATCAATCCCTTTCCCACCGTCATCTACCTCCACATCCCCTGCACTTTGCGATTCGGAATCTGTCGACAGCTCTACAACCGGAACAGCAGTGGGTTGATCACGCCTAGGAGACAAAATGACTTCTAATGGAGGGACAACCTCACCATATATCTTCAGGTATCTCCGCCTATTAATTAAAGAGCACATGTGCACCGCATCTCTGTCGTTGGCGATATGAATGAGGTTATTGTCATCTGGACAACCCGGCTTCTGATACGCGACGTTAAACACTCCAAATATCGCTGCTGGCTCGCACGACATATATATTTGGTCCGTCAAATATAAAAGGGACATCTTCTCTGGATTGCCGTTATCAACAACGCTATCTGTGCCTCCACGGTAGCATAAGGAGCCACCTTTGTCTTTGAATTTACCACCATGTCTAACGATGAAGGTAAACAAGTGTGAATTAACACCTGCACAATAAATATACAACACATTAATAACACCCCAACAACCATAAACTGACCACAAAGACATACATTCAAAGACCAAAACAGTTCAATTATGAAAGACCAAGTTTTTAAATGCAAAACAGTTCAATTATTAAAGACCAAAATCAGTTCAATCAGCTATTAAAGAACAGTTCAACCATCTCTGGCCTACAAATGCAAAACAGTTCAATTATTAAAGACCAAAATCAGTTCAATCAGCTATTAAAGAACAGTTCAACCATCTCTGGCCTACAAATGGAAAACAGTTCAATTATTAAAGACCAAAATCGGACCAAAAATAGAAACAGTTCAACATGTGGCCTACAAAGGCAAAACAATACCAGATATAGCATTTTTTCTACAAATAATTACACCCATTTCAATGAATCAATGCTACTGACTTCTTTATTACACCCATATACCCAGAAGACTCCCAACCCTGCTACTGACTTCTAACAAAGGCCAACCCTTTAGGGTTTGACGAGCAACAAAATCATATAAAAAACTGGCTTAAGCCTCAAAACCTGAATCGCTTTTGACAAAACATAAACGAAAAAGGCAACCTTTTAGGGTTTCAAAAGCAGAATACTGTATCCACTTTGACGAGACATAAATGAAAATGAACACATTTAGGGTTTAACGAACAAAATAGTATAAAAAACCATACCTATGTATAAGTCAGAGAAGTCATACTCTTCTTTCACCTTGGCCCTTCTCGACTTCCTTGATTTTCTACAACGCTTCATTATGTGGTATCGATTAGGGTTATTGGAAACGATTTAGGGGTTACAATTTCTGATGTAATGGCTTAAGGTTAGGATTTAGGGCTCAACAATTTTTGGGTCACAGATGGAACTCGAGTTTGGGGGGGAAGAGTTGTTTTGAAAATAAGATTAGGGATTAGAAATGAAAGGGTTATTCTGAGCTTCTGATTAGGGTTTGTTGTTTTAATTTGGGAATTAAATCGTTTGGGTCAGATAGAAAACCGGTTCATCTACTTAATCGATTAACTATTCGTCCACGTCAGAATCCTTTGCCACATAGATGCCACATGTGCAAGTGTGGAGGGTAAAGCAGGCATTTAAGCATTTTGGGCAACAAACAGGGTTGACTCAAAGTCAAGGGACTATATGTGGAACTAATCCCATTTAACTATAGTGACATGTGGCAGCTTTTCAGCAAAAACCACGCGCAGGGACTAAATTTATAGATTTTTGAAAGACGAGGGACCCTCAGCCGTGATTTTTTAGTCAAGGGACTAAATGACACAAAACCAGATAGTCGAGGGACGACGCAGCGATTTAAGCCTGTCTTTTACTATATCCTCCACTACCTTCTTAGTTAATTCATATAGGCTTTTAATATCAAGATGGATAGCTGTCTGAAGAGAAAAAAAAACTTAGACTCTTTAACCAAACCAGCATTAAAATATATTTGAACTTAAAATCAATTTATAAAAATAAACCAAAAAAACTAACCTTAAAAAATCACACACCATAAATTTATCCAGTTTTATCCGTTCAGAATCATAACTTTCTAGATCAATCGTTATCTCTTTAGCTTCTATGTGCTTCTTGCAGTAATCAATAACTTTGGAGTGAATATTGGCATACACATTGGAGATAGGTACGCCTCTACGAGCACATTCCACATTCATCATGTTAGCCACGTCCAATTCCACGTTAAAAATTATTCCATCGGAGCTCCTGAATGTTATATATTTGTAAATAAGATTCATTCGTTTTAGCTATATAAGAGAAAAACTCTAAATACTACTTTGGGTTTAAAAATAAACAAAAGTTAGTATATATATATATATATATATTGAATCAAGGGGAGTTTAATTTTTAAATAATAAAAAAAAGTAAAAATAAAATAGAATGAGTATGTTTCCTAAATTAAAGCTGAAATATAACCAAAATCCCACGGTTTTAGTTTATTGTTGAAACAGAAAATTAATAATTATCTTTTGAAATAAAATATAATTAGTATATCAGCTTAATTTTTTATTTGAATTAAAATTAATAAAAACTTATAAAATGTATAAATTAAAATAACCTTTAACTACAATAATTTTTAAAACCACTAAAAACAAATATCTAGAAATACACGATTAATTTCAATCAATAATCGTTTTGAAAAATTGATTTGACATAGACTAACTATTTGTGGTAAAAATATATGGAAATTACCGGTAACACCATTTGTAACCACCCATAAATAATCATAAAATTTCTAATAAGATGCGTTATACAAAATAATATATATATCAATTCTTTTTATAGTATGTGAATATGATTGGATTATTTGAAAATCAGTAATGTTTTGATTAATAAATTATTATAATATACATTGTGGGGATTATAAATTTATAAATTTCATTATTTCATAACTTTTTTAACAAACTTTCCTGATTTCTTTTTTAGATTTTATAAAAAGATTCTTTTTAATTTTGTTTAAAATATATTTTTTTGATTTTTTTAGATAATTTAACTTTTTTAGATTACATTTTAATAAATATTAATTTTAATAAAAAAAATAGCATGCATTAGTTCAAATATTATCGTCTGTATCTCAGATATGAGAATTATATAGTTTATTATGTAAAAAAAAAATTTAAATCTATATAAATTTTAAATAAATTATATCATGGAAAATAGTCATTGTAAAAATATTAGACTATGTTTAATACGAGTTTATTTAAATGTATAGTTTGGTGTTTTAAACTCCGTGACTATCAATTTTTTTCATTTTTTAGTCCCTCAAATTTAATACATACCATATCACCCCTTAATCTTGCATAGACCTGGATAATTGGTCCTTCGATTTAAAACCATAGCCCGACTTATTAATTTTTAGACAATTTGTATTTTGTTTTTGTCATATAAAAGATAAAATGTCGAAGTTTTGCTATGTTTAGGGGATAAGATGATACGTTCTAAAGTTTGCTAACGTACATTATAAAATTGAGAGACTAAATGTCAACAAAATGGATAGTCGGGAGACCATTTGGCCATCAAAGTCTTAGTTTGGCAAGTAAAACTAAGTCTAGTTTTTGCAAGTTTAATTAAACCTAGTTTTTGCGAGCAAATTAATAATATATATTCGCAAACCAAATTAAGCATAGTTGCCGCAAGTGAAATTAAGCATACTCTTAACAATAAAAAGCCTATTTTTTTGTAAGTTGAAGATATGTACTAGTATGTGACTTGATTTTGTGTTTGTTGTAGTGTTTGGTTATGATATTATATTTCTGCAAGTAAACAAGCACAGTTTTTGTAAGTACAAGTCATGCATTAGTCCATGAATTGATTTTATTCTTGTTGTGATGTTTAGGTCTTGTATTTGTGTTTTCGCAAGTGAATAATCTCTATTGAAAAGACTAAAAACCCAATCGAACACCAAAGAAGTTTTTTGGAGCGAGAGAGAATAAAACCAAAATGATGAAAAATAGTTAAGATGAGAATATGATTGAGAATATAGTGATTATTTTGTATCAAAAGTATTTCTCCAATTTACACCCAAAGTTCACTTATTTAAAAAAATTTAAAAAATAATCTCTCTCGTCACATTTACTTTCGAGCATGTACATGTTTGAAAGCATTATTGTGGATAAATATTGGTAACGTTTGTTATTTGTTGAAGTTTGTACATTAGTTTTGTTGTTTGTCGTAGCTTTATTTTCATGGTTTAAGTTGTTATTTTTTTTACGAAACTCCGTATTTTCCATATGTAAGTAATTATGACAGTCATATCTGTAAGACTCCTAAAAGTGTTTATTCTTGTTTATTTTGATTTATCTAACCGAAATTTTTTTATTTTTCAAAAGGGAAAAAGAGTACATGTAACAATTAATAGGCTCCTAAGGTGTTACCTATTTTTTCTGTATGCTTTGATTATTTTCTGGGTATGGATGAGTAATCCTCTATTATTTATTGAAGGATTGATTAAATATTATCTTTAGATTTGTTATCTGAATACCTATCTTATCAATATTTTAGATTCATAGTTGAAGTCATCATGCTTCTGGTTATCATGCTTCAGGTCGTCAAACTTCAGGTCATCATGCTTCAAGTCTTCGTACTTCAAGTCATCATGATTCATATCTTCAAACTTCATATCTTCATGATATATCAAATATCTTCAATGCATCTCTAAATAGAAGCGAAAAAAAAAACTGAAGAAAATAATTTATGTGAACAAATTGTTTCTTTATAAATTTATTTTGTACGGAAGCATACTTATTTTGGAAACATATTTATTAAGGAAACGTATTTATTCTTTATTTCTCATCGTGGAGGTTTGTCTATATATATATATATAAATTATGATTTAGGGCACAATATGGCCTCTTGCGTGGCCTTGTAGGCTTGGTTGAGTAACCAGTTCACTAATTTGATATAATTAGACAAGGCTCGATATGGCCTCTTAGATGGCCTTATAGGCTTGGTTTATTAACCATTTCCTTATTTGACCTCGTAGGCCACAACTCACTATGGCCTGTTCCGTGGCCTTATAGGCTTGGTTATTAACTACTTTGCTATTTGACCTAGTAGGTCAGGACTTAATATGACCTCTTACATAAACGTATGGTTTTTCAACCTCAGGCTTGATTTATTAACCATGTTTTCTTACTTATCATTATATAGTACCCTCTTTTATGTATCTTTTTCACATCTCCATTAACATGAAGATCACTTGGCTTATAATCATACTATCATAGAAATCATATTTCTTGTAGTTTTTCTATCATAGAGACCACTTGGCTTATAGCCTTGCTATTATGGAGATCATTTATCTTATAATCTTTATGTCATGAAGATTACTTGATTTATAGTCTTACTATCATGGCGATAACTAGGCTTATAACCTTTCAATTATAGAGATTATGTGTATTATAATATTTTTGTAATAAAGATCATTTGTCTTATACTCATACTATCATGGGGATCGCTTCTCGAGTACCTTTCGATCTTGGAGATCATTTGGCTTGCAGTATTTATGTCATGAAGATAATTTGTCTTGCAGTGTGACGATCATGAACATCGTTTGGCTTATAGCCTTTCTAGAATCGAGATCAATTGGCTTATAACATATTTTTCATAGAGATCATTTGGCTTATAGCCTTTCGATCATGAAGATGGGTTGCAACTTCCTTTTTGAGGGCTTATTACACGATCTCGTTTTTGTTGATGACAAACTTTGGCTTATATCCTCATATAAAATTATGTCTAATTTATGTTATATTTATGTCAAAAGAGATTAAAGCTCTTATATATATATATATATATATATATAAAACGATAAATTATTCTTAAATATATGCATGTTCACTAATACATCTTAAATGATTAAGTTGAGTTATAAGATATAAATCTCTTTTTTGATTTGATTTTTTTGAAGTTCGAGTTATAACGTAAAACCATTGACGATTACCAAAAAATATTTTTGGAAAATCATTTGACAAAATTATACTAAATATTCTCTTTAATGACCAAAACTTTCTATGATTTTGTTGTAGAGGTATCTCGTTTGAAGACTTGAATAAACCTCAAGATCTGAATAGCTTTAGGCATGAGCATGGATTTAGAAAAACCATTTTTACAGTTTCCGGAGCTTGCCCATAAATATCGTATACAAGATTAAGAGACTAGGCTTATTTGTAAATAAATAAATAAATAATTAGACAAGTCTCTAAGCACCTTCCGTTAAGTTTTTTTTTCATCCGATCATAATAATAAAATTTATATTTCATCTTGACTCACACCATACAATAGTATATTTTGATGAGGTCGGATAAAATTGACACCAAATATATCACCTATCCGAAGGGCAGTTCGGACAATACCAAAACCATGACCAACCGAACTGAGTAAGTTAATGGAATATGACTCGGCTAGGTGCTAGTCTTTTCATCTCTTGGGCTAGTAGGTTCTTAAACTTGAGCCAAGCCCACAATCCGACCCGAAAGACACATGGATCATTTATTAAATATAAATACTCAAACTACTTTCAATTTGGTATGCTATTTGACATATTTGGGGTAGTATAGCATAGTTTAAGGTTTTGGGGAAAGGGTTCTGTACGTGGTATTTCCACGCACAGTTTCATGCTTGGAAATACCCAATCCATGAAACGTGGATTTACCAATCGATGCACGAATGCGTGCAAGAAAGATTGGTTCAATTAATTATTTATTATTAGAAGTTGTTAATTGATAATTGAAGAGAAAGTTTTAGCCCAACTATAATTATCCTCCATTATACTTCCTTATCATTGTCTTTACAAAGGTATATTTTAAGTAATCAATTTAATTTTGTTTTTAACTTATTAAATTATGTATATTGTTTCGTGGAATGTGCGCGATCTCAATG